>CM041296.1:67653808-69140058 GCA_023052935.1 Piezodorus guildinii | reverse complement strand
AACCCGGTAAATATATCCCGCTACTGCTCTATATCCTTCCGCACAGGTTAGTTCCCTGTCAAATATTTACCCATCACTAGCAAATAGTTACTAATATTACGTCATCCATCGTCAGCTGGCCTAGTTGGCTACTACATTCCGTTTCGGGACAAATAATAACTTGAGAAAGATTTTTTTTTGTCTGATAGTTTAGTCTCAGGGCTACTTTCAGAGTGGAGTGTTCCAGAAACATAGTATTCATTTGTATTTGGCGGAGTTTTAAGCATAAAAGTTTTTAAACATGTAATATTTAAATCAAATATTAAACTTATGCTTAGAAATCCAATGAGATATATCGTAATAAAGTCTCAGAAGTATTGGAAATTTCTTTTTTTAACAAAATATTACCCATGTAAACATTTTATTATTACAATTCCTTAATTATATACAGCCTTATTATACTTTTTTTTTTTACTTTCATATATATATACATATATATATATATATATATATATATATATATATATATATATATATATATATATATATAAAAATATGTGTATGTGTGAAATATATAGTAAGGGCAAGTATTGGAATCGTGAGAATTTCCGAATTCCAGTTTTGACCGGAAATACACGTTTTAGGGTCCTCTTAATCCAAACAACCAAGTCCCGCAAAAAGGTCTCTGTGCGGTAAGTCTAGCGCCAAAACCTAAAGCCGTATGAAACTGAAATTTCATATTTAAGACAACAATAAGCCCGATATGTTACATCAACGTTTTTTTTTTTTTTTTTTTTTTTTTTTTTTTTTTTTTTTTTTTTTTTTCTTTTCTCGTAGGCGTAAACCACTTGGATCATTTTCGCCTTAAATCACTATGATAAACGGATTAAATATTATAGTCTATAATTAATATATGATGTTATTGTATAATAATATTAATGTTCTGTTTTTTTGTTTTTCTACTGTTAAGGCATGATTATGAGAACAATAATTTCTCGAAACGTCCCATAAATAAAATTGATTATTCATTGACTGAAACCTGAGAACAATAGAAACTTAAATTATCAACAGTCAAGAACTGATCAAACAATATACATATACATATATATATATATATATATATATATATATATATATATATATATATATATTTTCTGCTAATTAATTATTATTATTATTTTTTTTTGTTTTTTACAAACTCAGGATTTGCATTATATTGTTGGAAAGCTAAACATTTAAAAAAAGAAATGTAATATTATCTCATTTATTATTTTTATTTCATGTAATTTCATTCTGAAGAGGCTTGTTCCAAAAAGCAAATGAAGAATTTATTGTTATTACTAAAATTACTATAATATAAATTGCAATTTGATATCCCAGCGGGATATCAACTACAAAAATTCAAAATAATTTGATATTTTGCCATATTTTTGGTAGCATTTAAGCATAAAACACGAGCCGCTTACGCCGAAATATATAAATAATGACAGTACTTTAGAGTGCTCTCGTCAAATGTAAAATTGTTGTCTAGAAAAAAAATATTAGAACTAAAAATTAATGTCAACACATCACAACTGGGTTTTAATGTTTTAAGCCCTTAATTGGGTAAGGGGTTTGAAAATTTGTGTCTGAATCGAGTAAAATTATTTAGGGGGCTGATCTTTTTCCCCCCCCCCCACGTTATTTTGATATTTTCAATTATGTACTCATTCATGTCAGTGACTTTATTTTATTTCATATTCTAAATGCCATTTCCTCATAATTATTTGAGAGGAAAAAAACGAGAGTCAAAAGTTATGTATCCATGGTTAAAAGTTATTTTAAAACCACTTTAAACTACAAAACAGAAAAATTAAAAAATAAAAAGGTTTTTAATTGAAAGGTGATGATTTTCAACTAAAAAATTCCTGAATTTTTTTTTTTTTTATCAAGAACATTTATGAGGAAATGGCGAATCTAAATATTATTTGCTATAAAATAGAAATTAGTCAGTTTACAAAATTAAAAAACAAGGGTCTTGCCAATGCGACCCATAAACGTTTGTTTAGTGCTTGATAAAAACAGCGTTCTGGTTCACGACCAAAGGTTAAACAAGTAGTTTTGGCGGGTATTCAACTCGTTCGTCAGCGCCATCCCACGCACCTATCAAAGGCTTCATGGAGTTCATATTTTTTTAATAATTTATATTTTAAACTAAAATATATTGAAAATGCATAAATATATTAACGTAGGTAGAAATAATAGGGAGTCGGTGGTGTAATATATATTCTAATTTTGCCGACATTTCGGTAAATATAAGTACTACAGCTTACCTTAAAAGTTTTTTTTTTTTTTATATACAGAAAAAATCCCTAAAATATGAACAACACTAGTTTCACGTTGCTATTATAAAATTATAAAAAGTAGAATCTGAGGTATACCAAGAAGTTACAAATGAAAAGCAAAATATACAGTAAAAAATATATAATATTATAAAAGCAAACTAAAAAAATATATATATGAAAAAAAAAATCAAAATGTTACAACTTGGGGAGACGAAAGTTGTTGTAATACGAGGGAGAGATTATTTCTATGTTGGTTTTATGGTTGACGGGTACCAAATGTTTTCCTAGATGAATGTATATGGTTTCGGAGAGACGTCGTTTTTTATTATTAGATACGGTGGCTAGGGTTTTAGGATTGTCAAATAAAAATTATGGTCGAGGAATATAGCATGTTCAGATAATTTTGAGGTAAAAGAATTACGGATAGAGATGGTACAATGAATTGGAAAATTTTTTTTTTTTTTGTTTATATAGCAAGAATTATAATCTTAGGAAGAGCACGAAATGTGGTAAACTAAATTTGATTTTTGTAGAAAAGAGATGGGCTCTTTGAATTCAGTATATAAATTCTTTAATTTGCTGGGTTTTTTTTTTTTTTTTAATTAGGCGCACATAGGGGAAGCTAGAGGATAAGGATTTTTTTTATTTGTTGGGATAGGGATGGGATGTATGGATCTGCATTGGAGAACTATGTAGGGTAATGGAGAATGTGCGGGGGTGGAGTGAAGTTTAGAAAAAGTTTTTAATTAGATATGGACAGGAAAATAATTGGATTTAAGGATTTTTCGTAGTCGAATTAGAATGTCTCTGTAACATTATGTCACAAAGTGGTAACGAACAGTGTATGAAATATTTGGCAACGTTGATTTTCTGGTGATGGAGGAGGGAGGATTAGGAAAAATAATTGAGGAGGCGGCCAGAATAGGTAGGCTTTGTGTACCAATTAAATTTTTAAGAAATCAGAGGAAAAATTAGGTACAATAATGTCTAAAATATTATAGAAGACGATGTTGGAGGGATCAGGAGCAAAACAACCCGAAACTTGTTCGTATAAAATTAGCCAGAGTTACAACATAGTGGCAGAGATGTGACGATTGGTTGATTGATTGAAGGATTGGTTGTCATCCTAAGGTCAGCCTATTGTTATCGATTCTTTGGAGAGCACGGTCAGTTGAGATATTGGTAAAACTATTATATCTAGGGAGACAAAGATTTTAAAAAACTTAAGGTATTTTTAAGGATTTCGGGAGCGGCGTGGTCTAGTGGATAGAACACTAGTCTACTGTTCTCCGGGTCCTGGGTTCTATGACAGAATATTATTTTTCTCATATTCAGCCGGGGTATGCCGACCCTAAGGTATGGAGACCCAGGCTCTTTAAAGTGAGTACTCGAATTGGGAAAAAACTGGCGGCTGAGAGTCATCAACGCCTAATCATCTCATTGCACAGCCGTTGGCCTAGAAGCAGTACGAATATAAATATATATGTACTCAGCCCAAGACCCTTCACGAGTTGTAGAGGTTTAGTTTTTGTTTTTCAAGTATTCTAGTTCTTCGTGTAGTTGTTTATTTTGGATATCGTACTGAGTTTAGAGAATAGTGAATTAAAGTTTAAAATGATGGGACATTGTAGGTTTCTAGGTTTATGGATTTTCGGTAAGCAATAACATCGGGGAGCAACTGAAATGTAGGAGATGAAGTTTCTGTGCGTAGGAAAATTGATTTGTTTTGTTTCCTAGAGTAATTGTAAATGTTGAGATGAATTTAGTTGTGAGATAATTATATAAAAATGGTTATTTCTAACCATGATAAACTAAAACGTATAGATCTAAGCTGTTGACTAAACATAAATGTCGATAAAATAATAAGATGAACTTTTAAGTAGCAAGCCCTTGTACGAGACTGGATTGGACTGTAAACATCGACGAGAGGGGCCGAATACAAATATATTGACACCTTACTTTCACAACTTGACAGATTGCTGATAAGAGGTTATTTAAGAGGACAGGCGATCGATACTTTCAATACCTGCTACTGTCCAATAGCTATTATTGATGGCAGGAACCGTGACAATAATATAACAAATTGGGGAATATGTCATCATCCCTTAGTGGATTAACATAGAAAATAGTGCGCAGCCATCAACTTCACAAGGGGAGCATAAACAGTAATAAGTACATCATTATGCTAACTAACATCACACTATTGTATATTTTTTTACTATTGCTATTAGATATTCTAACAATTAATATGTTTTTAACAAGATTCAAAACGTTGAGGATGTCAATGGTTAAATTCCATTATCCGGAATGATGCACTATGGATTTAAAAACAAAACAAAACTCTCATTAACTAAACAACAACAGCACCCGACCAAGGTGAATGCTATTGGTGTTCAACAATTTAATAACATTCTCGAAACATGTCGCCATGATTAATTTGACACGTTCACGCGGGCGCCGATTTTCAATGTCTGCTATGTGGGCTGGCACTCGAATTTATGCCACGTTTCATCGATTATTGTATGTTCAGACCTGTATACGAGTTGTATGTTTGCTGATAGTCCCGCTAAGAGCTTAATTTGAAATTTGAGTAATTCGTGCATTTTTTTCATCCAAAGCTCCTATTTCTGCCAGTAAGTATAACTCGAAAGGCAGTTAAATGCTTTATTTTTTTGCCCTTATAAATAATAGATAACATAGATATGGTAATACCTGAGGTGCGAGACGTCCAATAAGACAGGATAGTGCAGGCCAACGGTGGTACGGCCGCCCCATAGAACAGACTAGTGCGGGCCACCGAGAGTACGCGCCGGCGTGAACGTGTTAAATATATATTTTGCAAGAATCACGAACTTTAAACATTAAAATTAAAAAAAAAGGCGATATTGATATAGGTGATTAAAAATATATGTTTTAAATAAATAAGAGTAAATCACAGCGCTATATTATAAAAGGTGTCTCATAAATATCTCATTATATTGTGAGAGCAGATATTAGACTCTAAGTGGAACAAAATGGTTCATATAACCTAAAGACTGATTCTCAACGGTTTTCAAAAGAAAAGTTGACTTTCTTGTTCCACTTAATGTCTAGTATTTGCTCTCACAATATGAAGAGGGATTAGGGAGACACACAGTAGAGTTAATTAGTATCATTAAATATATGAAAAAAACATAAATATATAAAACAAACAAAGGGATTGCAGATTTTAACCAAATAAAAAACAATATACTAGGTAACTAGCATGATTTATACGATATTAAACTTTTTAAAAATAAATTTAAGCCTCTAGACAATTCCGGGAAAAACAGAATAATAAACCCGCAGGTTCGATGCCGATACCACCAAATTCCGCTTACACAGGTTCGTCCAATGATCACCGTTCAAGTTCATGCCCCCAAAGATCAGCCTAAACGCAATCCTCCCATCGACGCTTCGGTTTACCTTTCGGGCACCTACCAGTCGGTTCAGCGTATACCAATTTTATCGGAATCCGTTCCTCACCGAGACCGACAACTTTATTCGCTCATTTGAGTCTCCGCGATGCCATCAACTCAATTATATTCACAGGGTATAAGCTCCGCAATTCCGCGTTGTGCAACCTTAAAACTCCAGAGTGGCCTCATCTCTCTTCGGACCAAATATTTTCGAAAACCTTAAGCCGTTGTTCATCCTTCAAAGTAAGCGGCCACGTTTCACATCCGTAAAGGATCGTCGGAAGAATAATAGTTTTATAAATTCTAACCTTTAAGTTTTTAGACAAAGGCCGCAAGCCAAGTAATTTAGCAACTGAATAATAACACGCATTTCCCGCCTTTAACCGGGACTTTATTTCCTCCTGGAATTTTTTTTTTTTTTTTTTTTTTTGTTATCATTGAACCTAAATACTTAAATTTCTCAACGTGTTCGAAAGTATGTCCTGATATATCAAGATCATCACCGTTTCTACTACTTATCGTATATTTTTTCTTATCGGTATTTATTTCGAGTCCTATTTCTTTAGCAGTTTTTATTAACGCACTTGTATTTAGATGTATAATGTAATTTTATAACGCACTTGTATTTAGTTGCATAGTTATTATACAAATTTAAATAAATTAAGGATTTCAAGCTTATAGACATAAGACATGTGTGAGACATAATGTGTTGAGTATTGTAGGTGATGTGAAAAAGTGGCATTTGGAAAACGGTAGATCTTAAACAAATATTTTGAATTGCGAATACAGAATGCTTTTTTTTTTTTTTTAATTAATTCATAGTAGTTGGTATTTCGCTATTGGCTACGTTAAATATTAATTTAGACTCATATTTTCGATTTTAGATTTATTACACTCTCCAAACCCAAACGTCAAAAGGCTAAATTAAAACACGAACAAAATATTAAAGATAAGCATGTGAAAAAATACAGTAACGTAAAACAGCATCAATTATAAAGAAACTAGAAAACAATACATCAAATTATATCATATAATTAAATACGTAATCATTTTCTCATTTTGTAAATTTTGAAAACAAAGATTTTAATGTGTATAAAGAGGGAAAAAATGAAGAAAGGGAAAAAGGTGAGGATGAGGAAAAAGTCTCAACAGACCCTTTAAATCTTAATTAAGTATTAAGGGTTAATCATCATTATCTTGAATAAGAAGAAAAAGGTAATAAATAAAAATAATCTAAAGGAAATGTTATTTCGTTTTGAAAAAAAAAAAATCTAGAGAGATAAATGTGAACATTTAAACATAGCAGGCCCGACGTAATGCCCAAATAAATTATCATATAATTTAAATTCTATATAAAATATTATAAAATTAAATATATAATATAAATAAAGAAAAATGTCCCCTTTAATAGAAATAAACCAGAATTGTAAATAATTACAATGAGAATATAACAATAACTACAGACTAAAGTTCTCTATTAATTTCAAGAGAATTCATTAAAAATACTAGGTTCTAGCTATTTTCTTGTTCTTATTTTTTCGGCTAAATAAATAAAATCTAGTGCAGGCAACACATGACTTTCACCTACCTCTATTGTTAAAATCTCGTAAAGAATTTTCGAATACAGTAAGAGATAAAATAAAAATTCCTGGAACCAATAAGGAATTAATTAAATTTACTTTCTATAGAAACAAGTGTTTTTTAAAAAAATCTAATATATTATTATCTAAAACAATCAGTTAGTTTTATCGGGTTTTCATCACTCTCCTTCAACTTTTACAAGCTTGTGTATAAGAAAATATTTTTCTAAAATATTCAGCTTTCCAACGGTATATTACAGTTCTTATGCCCAAAAACTAAAAAATGCATAAAAAAAAACATTTTTTCAGTTTTATTCTTGAGTTGGATATCGAATTAATTCAACTCATATTTTACCTGTTTTTTTAACAATGATAAAATGGTTGTTTGAATAGAATGAAGATGAAATGGTTATTTTTATTGAATTTAAGGTACTTTATAGTAAGAAAAATATATACATCGGCATTTAAGTCCTATCAGACCATTTCAATCAGAATAAAACCTACATGATATTAAAGCCCATCAAATTTTACATCGATAAAGCGAGTGAAATCAACATCGTTAGAGCCGTTTTAGAGAAAATCGTAAAAAGGTCCAAAATGCATGGTATAAACTGGCTCTTCTGGTTAGCACATTTTGATGAACTGTAACACATCGGCCGTATAGTTGCCTTAAATATGATATTTCAGTTTCATACGAATTTTCGTTTTCGCGCTGGACTTACAACATTCACACAAACAGACCTTTTTGGGAGTTGGTCATTTGGACTCAGGAGACAGAGCAAATCCAAATTCGAAAATTGTCACGATTGCAATACTTTCCCTTACTACATATATACTTATTTCATATATAAGCAACTCAAAGTAAAATAGCGAAACACCTCGATGTTTTACTAACCCATTTCAAAAACAGTTGAAAGGTTAACATTATTTTTAATAGGTCTCGTCATGAAAGGCGATTTGACCTTGTTTGCCCGAAATCGAACAAGCATCTGACTTCAGCTCCTAGCAGCCAAGAGGTATTTACACGACTCGAGCCAACTGTCAAACAATAAACTGTCTGAGATATGTTTGAAATATTAAAAAAAAATATAAAACACAACAACATGGAAATCATTTCAGCCTAGAAAAGTTTAACCATGAAATTATATATATATATATATATATATATATATAAAATATATATATATATATATATATATATATATATATATAAATATAAAATAAAAAACATAGTTTTTAAATGTTGACTAGAAATAATTTAGAAAAATGTTAATTTAGTATTACAAAAAAAAATATACAAATAAGCAATATCATAATTTAATGAATAAAGACGAAAGATGTTTGTTTCATATTTTAAGTGAAGCTGTGGATGCTCTTACCATATTTCTTAATGTTCTTGTAGACGCTCAGAAAACAAAGAGTAGAAACAAAATAACACTTAAGGAACCTGAGCCTTAGCTTGTATATGTCAGATCTCTTGAGCCGCAGCTACAATGTAATTACCACAGTCCCCATTCTACGACTACCTTCGGGTCAAATTGGATTTAACCCTAAGAAAGAAATTCCAAGAGGTTAAGGAAATGTCAAAATCTTTTCTAAAAATAAGACAAAATAATCTTGAGATATTTTAGAATATTCAGCATGTTTTCATGTCTGATAGGTTTATAATGAATTCGTCTATTTAAAGCTGCAAAAACAACTTAAAATGTATTTTATTGGGTTAAAATTGTAATTAGAATGATTACATTTTATATCTTCTATTAGAGAGAAGTGAAGGCAGAAAAGCACTTTATTAAAGTTTGTGAAATATATATTTTTCTATATATATTTTTGTATTTACCTATTTTATTCCACGATAACTTTGAACATATGGAATGAGCAATTTCTTACAGCATTGAATGAATATTTATTGCCAAAGAGTGAGGCAAATTGTATTATTTCTGGATAAATTAATACATATAATAGAAAAAAAAAAAAAAAAAAGATTGTGGAACCATAGACTTGAAATTCTCCAACGTGTAAGTCACCCATTATTTAGAGCGAGGAGAAGGTTATGATATATTTTTTATATTGGGTTGATGCAAAATTAATGCAGGTTTCCTCTATTGCAATATCTTAATTCCAATTGTGTAAACAAAGCTAATCCTAACATTGATCATTATTATACCAAAACAAACCTTATCTAATACCCTCTCTTTCACCATGAATTTGTTTAGTAAAATCGTTTTGTTCAGTGTGTTCAAAGGTCTTGAATCGAAAATGTCAAAGTGCGATTTTCGTCAAATTTATTTTTACGAATTTAAATAAGGGCGCAGCGCTGCGCAAACGGCTCGTAATATTAATGAAGTGTGGGGTCAGGGGGCTATTAATGAGTGCACGGTGCAGCGTTGGTTCCAGAAGTTTCGCAGAGGAGATTTCGACCTCGAAGACAAGGAAGGTCGGGGCCGTCATCTTGCACTGGACAACGACCAGCTGAGGTCAAAAGTGGAAGAAGACCCAACCAAAACCACACGAGAAATAGCGGCGGAACTCGGAACTCAAAAATTGCAACGTCTTTGCCCAGCATTGATGAATCGGAAGGGGCCGATCCTGCTCCACGATAACGCCAGACCACACGTTGCACAACCAACGCTTCGACGACTGCACGAGTTGGGCTACGAAGTTCTCCAACATCCGCCTTATTCACCTGACCTCTCTCCTACAGATTTCCACTTTTTCAGGCATCTGGACAACTTTTTGAGGGAGAAAAATTTTCAAAACCAGGACGATATTGAAAATTCTTTTCGTGATTTCATTGAGTCCAGGGATTCGGATTTTTTTTCTGGTGGAATAAGAAAGCTTGTTGAACGTTGGCAAAAGTGCATTGATTCAGATGGAAATTATTTTGATTAAATATATATGGTTAAAGTAAAGATATGGCGTATTTACAATACCTACTAAAAACCTGCATTAATTTTGCATCAACCCAATATAATAGAAAACATTTCTTTAACATATATACATTATCATATTTTATTTATATAATTCCGGAAATTCATTTTCTATGACCATTATTTTCAGCTTTTTTTTATTAAAATATTTGCAATGTGTCTAATTGTTGGTTTATTATTTTCAATAATGTATCTATATAATCGACTAAAAAAAAAAAAAAAAATTACGTCCCCTTAAAATTTGAGGGCTTACGTTTCAAGATACGTAGAATCCGGAAAAAAATATAAAATCCGTTTGGCCGAATGAATAAATAAATACCAAAATTTCTGCTTTTAGTGCTATTGGATAGAGAATTTAATTTCCTAATGACTGAAATCGGTTCAGAACTACCACAGATATAGCGTTTTAAACTTAGCAGTGGTGATATACCATTTTCCTTTGAATTATTTATCGCTTTTCATATTAGTTAATCGCCTATCAACAGCTATATAAACAGTTATACGCTAATATTGTTATTTGGAATTAATAAACCATTGTGTAATAATCTGCACCGCTTTTATCAATGTGTTCTGTGAAAGAAAATGATTTTTTTAAAGTTAATCCAAGTTAATCCTCAGGGCAGCATTCTGGGACCCATCCTTTACACAGTTTATACAGCTGATATCCCAACCCATCCTAACACATCCCTTTCTACATATGCCGATGACACTTGCGTGCTATCAGTTCATAATGATCCTAGTATTACCTCTCTAAGTCCCTAATCCCACATCAGAGACCTTGAAGTATGGTGTCAGCATTGGAGAAATAAAATCAATTTCAATAAATCCCATCAAACTACCTTTACCCTTCGTCGAAAACCTATGACATCCTGACCTACAGTTTCCTTTAATGATATTCCGCTTGTCCCGGTTGAACAGGTCCACTATTTAGGATTCCTGATTGACAAACGTCTTACATGGAATCCCCATACAAGACTGAAAAGACAAGAAACTGCTCGACGTTTTCGGCTTATCCAACACTTACTAGACAGACGCTCTAACCTTTCACTTAACTACAAAAGACTCATTTACATGACAATCATATGGCCTATCTGGACCTACAGAATTGAGCTATGGGGATCTTATAACCCATCACATTCTTCCCGTATCCAATCCTTACAATCCAAAATCCTTAGTAAAATTCTCAACGCTCCTTACTTTGTCACGAATAAAATTATTCATAAAGACCTCCATGTTCCGTATGTAGCTGATTTGGCCCGTAACAGATATCATTTCTTCCATGAAAAATTACATTCCCACTCTCATCCACTAGTTTCAATCCTTGCTTCCTCTACAATTCCTGATAATCCCCCGAGGCGTCTGAAGAGAAGATGGCCTCGAGACCTTCTTGTTTAGATTGATTACTAGAGTGCTGCCAATGGGCAGTTTCTCTTTTCATGTACATATCTTTTATCAGCATATTTACTTGATGTATTGTAGTATATAGTTATAAATTTCAATAAAATACGATAAAAAAAAAATCAAGATAGTTTTATGATTTTTACCACGGAAGTTTATCTAGGTTTAAAGTGATATGTTTTTTTTTTAACTTCTCTTTTATAGTATTATGGCGAATCCGAATAGTTAGTGTCATAAATTTTGCTTGTTCAGGATAGGGATTTCTAACGAGTACCAGGCATCGTACAGAATGTTTTACTCACTTTCAAAAATCCAAGAGACATCTGCTGGGTTTGAACTCGCGTAATTGGGCAAAGAAGCCTATTATGCTAGTTACTATACTTGTAACTGATTCTTTAGAGTTATATAATGATTGGAGTATGGTCCACGCTTCGTGAATATTATGACAAACTAGAATTTATTAGCTATTTCCCATTACGGAAAGATTTTTTAAATTATATATTTATTCAATGAAATATACTTTCTCGTAATGTACATTTCTTCGTGAGGCTAGTAAAAAGTCAAAAGTTCGATATCGTTAAAACCATCCAAATTATTGATTCATTCGATTCATTATTATAGAGTATTCCAACCCTGGGTTCGATCCAACGCTGATATAACAGAATAAATGATAACATGCCAAAACCAGATTCGAACCTCGAAACTAGAGAAGTATAGACCAGAAACGAAAACAATAAACCAAACAGATCTCTATATTTCGAGACTAAAATAAGAAGTTAGAGAATCCAGGACAAACATCGGGTGAAGAAATAATAAAATATTCAGATACGATTATGTGTTTCAATGCAGTGACCTTTTCTGATTTTTTCAAGACAAAAGCGGTAATAATAAAAATTTATTTTTCTTAAAATAATCTGAAAACAAGCAGTTCCTCTTACTTAGACAGATATGGAGAAGGGGTCAGAGAACCCAGACTAATCAGAATAAAGCTTCATCCATCATTCAAGAGGGGACGAAATTTTGCTTTTGTATTCACTCCTATAACTAAAACAACATGA
Source organism: Piezodorus guildinii (assembly GCA_023052935.1). NCBI lineage: Eukaryota > Metazoa > Arthropoda > Insecta > Hemiptera > Pentatomidae > Piezodorus > Piezodorus guildinii. Next base: position 69,127,352 of record CM041296.1, on the reverse strand, counting down.
AACATCTTGGGTCCCTCCCTTAAACAGTGTTTTTATTAATAATTTAAAATATTATTTTTCACAATTTATGTTCATATTTAAAAAATGTGGTTCGCGCAACACACGTTAAATTTGAAAAAAGGCTATAATGTGTTTTAGACTAAATAATCAGATAGAACTATTATCTACAAAAATCATTAGGTTTTATCTCCTTTCCAAATTACTCCATTACCTTTTACAAGTTTATATATAAGATGAGTTTTCTTATTAAATCTTAAGCTTTCCAACGTTATAATATACTTTTATATTTCTATTCTTAAGATTAAAAAATATCTGAAAAAAAAATGTTTGCCCTCTATTTGGTTATCAAATTCGTTCAACATGTAAAGCCTTTTTTCATCAATGCTAATAATATAAAATGGTTAATTTAATTTGCTAATGAATCTACAAAATTAGAGTTACCTCATAGGAAAAAAAGTTGCTATATCTACATTTAAGCACGTATCAATTAAAGGTTATAAAAATCTAAGGCCATTCAATTTTAGAATAATATAGAGAGTTCAAACAAAATCGTTTTTTAGAAAATCTTTTTTTTTTTAACATCATTTATTGAAATTTACAACTGTACTTCAAGGTACAACAAGTAAATGTGACAAAAGTTAAATAGCGTGAAACAAACTTGAAGAAGAACTACCCAATGGCAGCACTCCTGTAACTTTTCTACACTAGAAGGTCTCGAGGCTATCTTCGTTTCAGACGCCTTGGAGGATTGTCAGGAATTGAAGAGGACGAAAGTATTGAAACAAGAGGATTAGGGTGGGAATGAAGTTTGTCATGAAAGGAATGGTATCTAGATCGGACCAAATCAGCAACATACGGAACGTTGAGGTCTTTATGGATAAGTTTGTTCGTGACAAAGGGAGCATTGAGGATTTTACGAAGGATTTTGGATTGTAGGGATTGGATACGGGAAGAATTCGATGGTTTAGTAGAGCCTAAAAGCTCCACTCCGTAAGTCCATATCGGCCTTATGATAGTCATGTAAATGAATCTTTTGTAGTTAAGTGGAAGATTAGAACGTTTGTCTAGTAAGTGTTGAAGAAGTCGAAAAAGGCGTGCAGTTTCTCGTCGTTTCAGTCTTGTGTGAGGGTTCCAAGTAAGGCGTTTGTCAAGGTGCAGTCCTAGATATCGGATCTGTTCAACCGGGACAAGAGGAGTATTATTGAAGGAGACAGTAGGGCAGGATGTCATAGGTTTACGAGTAAGGGTAAAGGTAATTTGGTTGGATTTGTTGGCATTAATTTTAATTCTCTAGTTCTAACACCATACCTCATAGAAAATCTTAAAAATGCGAAATATACATGATACTAAGTGGCTCTTTTGGTTCGCTGATTTTGTTGAAAAATTTTCTGTAACTCCTCAGGCATATACGCTTATAAAGAAAAATTAAATTTTTACACAAGATATCTTTTTCGAGCTCGAATTAGCAAATACACCAATTCTGTGGTCATTAGGGCTCAGAGGGCCTTAGAAAGTGTATTTCTGTTAAAAACTAAAATTTAAAAATTGTCACGATTATGCAATACATGTAATAGGAAAGTGAAATTGATCGAACACTTATGAAGAACATAAATCCGGTACCAGAACCTCCATTAAAAAAGTTTAGTAAGGAGAAAATTAAATTTAGAATTTCACTTATAAATTGAAAAATTCATCAAATTCAATTCAAATCTATACTCAATAAGATCTAAGAAATTACTTGAAGCTGTTAAACTCTTTACTCAACTTTCTACTGCCTTACGCTATATTTTATTAAACTTTGCGATGCATAAAAATTATTATAATTATTTTTTTTAACAGGCTAGAAAGAAGATATAAAAAGTAGGAAAACATTATAATACATATAAAAGTAGGGTTAATCTATCCCCTTCCGTTTAGGATACAATCCTTAAGAGTAATTTTTATTTGCTCTAATTATTAAAATTTAACAACGTATTTTTAAATTAAAGTAAAAGCCCTTATAGAACATAATGGAGAATGAAAAATCGATTTCCATGGAGGAAAAACAACAGAAGAACAGACATAGCAACAATGAGAGGAATCCCAGAAAGAACAGAACAAAGAAAAAAACTAAAAAATGAAAAAAAAAAAACATTTAATGAAAAAACTAGGATGTGTTAGTAATTAGTTGCCCGTAAAATTTAAAGCAATAAACAGAAGTACATTCACATTACGAAGTTTTTTTGCTTTAGAATTTATTGTATTCTTTTGTATTTATAAAGTTAAAATTAAAAAAAAAAATCCGACACTTCTGCAGCTAGCTCATATATATTTTGAGCAAAAAAAACCACTAATAATAATTTTAAAGTCCCTAAGGTACCATAACTAATTAAAAGATTAAATATTAAACAATATTTATCTCATTTATACGAATAGTAACACTCTGAACTATCATTATCTATGAATTATAACTTTACAGAAGAGTTTATCATAATAAAAATTTAGAAAAAAAAACAACAAAAAAACCTCTGAATAAATAAAAAAGGTAAATCAATATCCAACCAGTGATAATGTGATAGGATCGTCAATTGAATATTTACGACGGACGGAGTGAAAAATATAACGAGGCTATTCAAACATTCAACAGCTGTCAGCCACTTCGCCGTTACATGAATTTATTGAATAAATAACTCACATATTTTTTCAAAGAAAGCAATAATATTAGTTCAGAATTTGAGGAATACGGGAATCTAGTGTATTGAGAATATACTCGCCTTTGTGAAGGGGTCGGTAGAGAGAATTGGAATGCCTGACATATAAAGTCGAGCTGAACAGAATAAAGGTATGTTTCACAGCAATATATACTTATATAATATTACCGAAAGGGACGGTACTATAAAAAACAAAAAATAAAATCTAAAAATGTTATGGCTATATCTGTAATAATAAAACCCTATTTTTGAAATACTCAAAAAAAGCTATATTTCTTTTTACTTTCATCTACCTAGAATAATATAGTAAGGGAAAGTATGTCTAAATAACAATGTCGTGCGAAAAGGTCTGTGTATTTGTAAATATTAAGTATAGCGCGAAAACGAAAAGTCGTATATGCCTGAGATGTTACTGCAAGTTATTAAAAAAATCGGAAAAACCAAAAGTGCCACTCATTATATCAACGTAAAATATTGAGTTTTTTTACATGAAATGTCCGTTTTTATAGTTTCAGAAATACATAAAGGATTTTTCAGGTCTCTGTTGTTTTCTTCCGAATGTTTACATATTTAAAGTAAACAGTTACTAATCCTCTACCTTTGTATCATAAACATTGGCTTCCCAATCAATTACCCACTTTTTAGTATACCTCCAAATATGAATATGGAAACACGCGATTTTCGAGTAATATTTATGTACGAGTTTGAACTCGGCCATTCAGCAGCTGAGGCCGCTAGAAATATTTGCAAGGCGTTTGGAGAAAGGAGTGTTAATGAACGGATCGGACCATTCACCGTTGGTTTGCCAAGTTTTCAGCTGGGGATACCGACTCGGAAAACTTGCCCCAAGGAAGACCACTCGGACACACCGTCCGTAATAGACAACGATGTCCTCAAACATACAGTAGAAGGAAACCCCTACCAAACAGTTAAAGGACTCTCAGCACAACTAAATGCAAGTGCATCTACCGTTTCCAGACAATAAAGTGTATTGGGCAAGTAAAAAAGCTCGATACATGGGTACCTCATGATCTCACTGAGCGGCCGCAAGACCCCAAGTTTCAAAACATACCGTGCAAAAATTGAAAGAACTGGGCTATGGAGTTCTTCCGCACCCACCATATTCTCCCGACTTGTCTCCAACACATTACCACCTGTTCAGGAATTTAGACAACTTGGTCAAAGGAAATTTTTTGAAAATTATGAACAAGTGAAAAGTGCGTTTTCTGATTTTGTTTCATTTCAAAGTTATGAGTTTTTCAGTTCGGGGATAAAAATGTTGGTGTCACGTTGGGAAAAAGGTGTAGAAAAAGGAGGTAAATACTCCGAATTATCTCTAAATTATCTAGTTTTCATATCGTATTTTTAATAAAGATCCTTTACCTTGAAAACGGACATTTCATGTGACACAACCCAATATAAGGGCTTTGATATGGTGCCGGTTATTTTCTGATTGCAATAGTCTTACATTACAGGCCTTAAATAAAATATTCAAAAATATTAACCGTATCTTCTTATCATTAATATGAAACGGCTAAATAAATGGGTTGGATGATACTGAGAATCAACTATGTAAGAAAAACTACTTGCTTATGTAACTTTTTTTTTTTTTTAAGATATATATGTATAACATTATTTTGAAAAGCAAAAGATTTAAGGAAAATGTTTATGTTATATAAAGAGTTGTGAAAGGTAATGTAATGGGCCGAATAGGGCATAAAACTAATTGATTGCTGCACATAAACATTTTATACTGTTATATTATTTAATCTAAAACATGCAGAACCGTGGTTATAACATCCTCCTTGAGTTCACATGAATTAAGATGAAAAACAGTTCCCCAAACATAGCTCTGACATAATTTACCCGGTTCAAAAGTAACCATAAATATTGGAAACTCATATACACTGATGGCTCTAAAAGAACAGATGGAGTAGGCGCTGCCCTGGTGTATAGGGACAGAAATTACATGTTCTCCTTACACGAGTTCTCAACGGTATATACTGCTGAATAGTCAGCTACATATCGTGCTATTGTATCAATAAACTCTAAAACAGTTCGAAGTGTGGTAATTTGCTGAGATTCAGAATCTGCTATCACAGCAATGCAAAACACTTTTTCTCAAAACTGGTTGGTGAATGAAACCATGGAAACAATGAAATCATTGGAAATGGCTGGATGTATGATTTATAATGTATTGATAAATTATTGATTTATTATAATGCCAAGCCGTATTGGTTTAAAAGGTAATGAGATAGCAGATTGTGTAGCTAAAAGAACTATTACCGAGGGCCAGTTGATCAACGCTATCCAGTCCATTCAAGTGATCTCTCTGACCAAAGAAAAGACATGGCAGGCATGGCAACAGCTCTGGCCGGCAACGAGGGACAATACTCTCAGGATAGTCAAACCTAGGGTTTGTCGGTTTCTGAAACCGTTTTTTTTTTTGTAGAAAATTATGAAAACCGGTTTTTTAGAAGAAAATATCGGTTTTTAATGTATGAATAACATTTAAAGAAATTGAAAATGACAAATGTACCAGATTGATGAAAACACTGTTGCAAGCGGCTTGGTTCTTGGAATCATATCGGTCGGATATGATTTCAAGAAACGGTGTGTTTTGTCTATTGGATGAATTAATTTATATTTTATATCAGTTTTTCTTCTGGCTTCTTTATGTACAGTTCATAAATCCAGTGTTCAGTTCCATTGATCGATATTTGATATAGATGATATTATACAAAATGTAAGTAGGAAACATATTTTAATATTATAAAAATATAAATTTTTGAAATCAGGCTTTAAAAAGGCCTTGCTCGGTTGCAAGTGAGAGGATATTTTCTATTTCGGGGAATTTTGTGAATAAACTAAGGACACAGCTAAACAGAAAATCGATAGACGTCCTCTTTTTTCTGAAATCATATTTTACTAAACAAAAACATAAATAGAATATTTAAATTTGTATTAAAATTGCCCTGAATAGAAAATACACCTTTGCATAATTGTCTTTAAAACTAAAATTGATTTTAATAAGTATGTATGCATAAACTTTATTTACACTTGTCTTTCGGCTTTGATTATAATTTACATTATATAGTACACATTTATATATTTTCTAATTTTTTATATTTATTCGAACCCTTTTCTGAATAACTCGTTTTACTATTATAAAAATATTTACATCCTTATAGTGAAAATTATGCATAAACAATGAATAATTGTTTTTAAAGTTATTTAATCCTGTTCAATTATTATTTCTTTGTTCTACTGAATTGCATAACAAATTTTTACTGTCAATGAAATTGAACTAAAAATAATTTCAGTCAAAAACTGCATTTAATTACCCTAAATTTTCTCTTAAAATTTTATGTTTGAATTACAGAATATTCGAGTAAAATTTTTTAATAAAAATTCGAAACCGGTTAAAATCGGTTTTTTTGTGAAAATTAATATTTGAAAACAGGTTTTCTAAAATGTCGGTTTTTGTATAAACCTTTTAGTCAGGAATGGTAACTGTAAAATAGGGTGCAAATGACCCTTGTGGTTTAAAAGCCCTAATCAATAAAGAAATAAACTCTTAACTTTTGTCATTAGTTCTTAAATTAATATTGACAATCGAGGTAAGTGAAAGTCGTGTATTGCCAGCGCCAGATTTTTTTAGTGTACGGAAGTTCTGTTAAAATAAATCCTTACTAGTTAGTTATAAGAATGTTTATTATTATTGACATGATAGACAACGTATTAGGACGTATTATTTTATTACTATAATTATAACAAAATATATAATTGATTAGATCATATTATCAATTAGGCTAACTCCATCTAAACAACATAATTCTTTGATCATATTAATTTCCTAAGTCTACAGAAGTAACCTTATAACAAAGCAACATAAATACACAACCTACAGACATGGCATACTTCAATAATCAGAGCTCGCGAATAAAAAACAAACTCTTCCCATAGAGGGCCACATGTGCTTCCTAGAAATGTATTAAGTTAAAGACTCACAAGGAGAACTCAAGGAAAAGACGATAGGGCACTTTTGACAAGACTACTTGACGGACGGTCCAAACTTTCACAACCGAACTAACTTCATGAACGACTTATAGAACTCATTCATAAGGTTTAGAACTTTGCGAAGCATCTAAAGAGCTAAATATTAAGAAAATTCGATGTATCGAACAAAACATTTATAAGGTGGATGGCTATTAAGACTATAATGACTTCAAAGAAATATAAAGTGACCTACGGTGCCACTGTATCAATCATATATATTATTCAACCGAGTTGAGAGGAGTCTCACAAAATATTTAGCCCTGATTAAGGATCGATTAGTACTTTAATTTTTTAGTGCTACTCTATATCTTAACTATACTAGAGTATGTGTTCATAATGCACGAACACATACTATATTATTATTTTACAACAGAGCACATATTATTATTTCAGGAATAATATGATAACAATAGTAGAATTATTAATACTAATAGTTGTAAATAGTCAATACGGTGACGAAGTATCAGAAATTTGGAAAGCGCAACACCAGACTTTCACTTAACTCCGTAGTGAAATCAAATTTAAGAATTTTTAAATATAGTTAGAAATAAAAATAAATGGTTAGAGAATTAATTACATTGAGTTTCGCTAGAAACCTATGTTTTATGAAATCACCTGTTATATTTTTATCTACAACAATCAGTTAGTGTTATCGGCTTCTCATCCCTCACCATTAACTTTTACAATTCCTTGGATTAGATATTTTTCTTTTAAATCTTTAGCTTTCCAACGGTATATTATACATCTAAAACACAAATACTGGATTAAAAATATGCTTGCATTTTTCTCCATTACTAGATATCGAATTCGTTAAACTTATACATTAACTATTATTAAACAGTTATTTTATCAATGTTAACAAAATGGTATGGTTGCATTTTTTCGAATTATCAAAATTAAAAGTAGTTTAGAGCAGGAAAATTTAAATATCGACTTTTAAGCCCTGTCAGAATGTCACAATCAAAATGAAACCTAAAAGATATTCATGCCCATTAAACCTGGTTATTTGGACTCAGGTGTATTTTTGTTAAAAACTGCAATTTTAAAATGTTCTCGATCATAATTTTATGTTATTTTCTTATATAGGTAAGTAAAATTAATAAAAACTATTTGAACATATAGTGCATTGAGTTATGTGGCACATCAATAAGTTAAATATTAAAATTATGCACTTTTCAATCGAAATCGCTCGAGAAAATTGTAAATAACCCTTTTTATACATCTAACGAGAAATCACAAACTGGCCTTGACATTCCATTTGTCAGGTCATCTGCTACTGGTCGCTACAATTATTTCACGACAAACTGACCCTAAATTCAAATCAGCTGACTCAGAAAATATCCACTGCTACAAACCCTGAGTACAATCGATGTACAATTACTATACTAATAGTCACCTGTTTTTATTACCTATTTAATTTTCATACTCTAGGTAATTGTATCTAAACTGTTGTATTTCAAATCAATCATTCATTAGTAAGCATATTTGATTACAGCATAAACAGAAGGCAAATTCTATTATTGACAAAAGTAATATAAATAAATAAGATTTATTATTTTGTAATATCAAATACTTAATTTAATGCTTTATAATAGAAACTCAAATATTTTCCTTACGTCAAATATTAGAGAAGAAGCTGGAATACAACGGTGTAGTCCATCAACTTTATATAGATTTTAAAAAGGCTTATGATTCCATAGACCGTCAGAAGCTATATAACATCATGATTGAACAGGGGATACCTAAAAAGTTAGTAAACATAGTAGAGATGCGTTTGTCGGAAACATTTCATAAAGTTAGAATCGGTCATAATTACTCCGAGAGATTTGAGGTGCGATCGGGTTTGAAACAGGGTGACTCCCTTTCACCTGTTCTGTTTAACATAGTCTTAGAATATGTAATAGAAAAGATGATGTGTACCGAGTAAGCCTTAAATATGGGTGACAAGATTCCGGTTTTGGGGTATGCCGATGATTTGGTACAACTAGGTGAAGACACGGAAACTATACAAATAAATACAAGTGTGTTAGTAAAAACCGGTAAAGAAATAGGTCTCGAATTAAATACCGATAAGACAAAATATATAATTAGTTGCAGAAATGTCGGCGATCTTGATGATATTAATATTTCAGGTCATACTTTTGAACACGTAAACTCTAAAATAGTTCGAAGTGTGGTAATTTTCTCAGGTTCAGAATCTGCTATCACAGCAATGCAGGACACTTTTTCTTGAAACTGGTTGGTGAATGAAACCATGGAAACAATGAAATCATTGGAAATGGCTGGATGTACGATTTATAATTTATTGATTTATTATAATGCCAAGCCGTATTGGTTTAAAAGGTAATGAGATAGCAGATATTGTAGCTAAAAGAACTATTACCGAGGGCTAGTTGATCAACACTATCCAGTCCATTCGAGTGATCTCTCTGACCAAAGAAAAGACATGGCAGGCATGGCAAAAGCTCTGGCCAGCAACGAGGGACAATACTCACTCTCAGGATAGTCGAGTCTAGGGTTTGTCGGTTTTTAAAATCGGTTTTTTGTAGAAAATTATGAAATTCGAAAACCGGTTTTTTAGTAGAAAATATCGGTTTTCAATGTATGAATAACATTTAAAAAAATTGAAAATGACAAATGTACCAGATTGATGTAAACACTGTTGCAAGCGGCTTGGTTCTTGGAATCATATCGGTTGGTATGATTTTAAGAAACGTGTGTGTTTTGCCTATTGGATGAATTAATTTAGATTTTTTATCAGTTTGTCTTCTGGCTTCTTTATCTACAGTTCATAAATTCAGTGTTCAGTTCCGTTGATCGATATTTGATATAGATGATATACAAAATGCAAGTAGGTAACATATTTTAATATTATAAAAAAATAAATTTTTGAAATCAGGCTTTAAAAAGGCCTTGCTCGGTTGCAAGTGAGAGGATATTTTCTATTTCGGGGAATTTTGTGAATAAACTAAGGACACAGCTAAACAGAAAATCGATAGACGTCCTCTTTTTTCTGAAATCATATTTTACTAAACAAAAACATAAATAGAATATTTAAATTTGTATTAAAATTGCCCTGAATAGAAAATACACCTTTGCATAATTGTCTTTAAAACTAAAATTGATTTTAATAAGTATGTATGCATAAACTTTATTTACACTTGTCTTTCGGCTTTGATTATAATTTACATTATATAATACACAGTTATATATTTTCTAATTGTTTTTATTTATTCGAACCTTTTGTTGAATAACTCGTTTCACTATTATAAAAATATTTACATCCTTATAGTAAAAATTATGCATAAACAATGAAGAATTGTTTTTAAAGTTATTTAATCCTGTTCAACTATTATTTCTTTGTTCTACTAAATTGCACAACAAATTTTTACTGTCAATGAAATTGAACAAAAAATAATTTCAGTCAATAACTGCATTTAATCACCCTAAATTTTCTGTTAAAATTTTATGTTTGAATTACAGAATATTTGAGTAAAATTTTTTTAATAAAAATTCGAAACCGGTTAAAACCGGTTTTCTGTGAAAATTATTTGAAAACAGGTTTTCTAAAATGTCGGTTTTTGTATAAACCCTAGTCGAGCCTTAAGTTCGCAGGACTAAGTCGAATATTCAGCTGACACGAAAGGAAGAAATAGTGTTGGCTTTCGAAATAGAATTAGGAATAAGCACCTACCTGACTGTATTTCATGTGGGGTACCACAAACAGTCTATCACATTATCACTGAAATATCATAATATCTACAGATTCTATGAGTGCGCTATCTGTTGTCGACCAGACAATCCAGATTTTTTTTTGGGGGGGGGGATTTTTTGTCAGACAGAAAATCCCATTACAGCAAGAATTCAGAAAAATGTGTAGATGCTGAAGAACAAAGGTAAAAATGTTTACCTTGTATGGGTCCCCAGACGTAAGGGCATAGTTGGAAATTAACTCGCAGACCAGGCAGCTAAGAAAGCAAGAAATCCATCCGGCCGTGGAAAAAACCTATTATTAGGTTCTTTTTTAATTAAAGTGTTTAATTAAAATTTTCATTCAACATTTTTATTTATTTTTCCCTTCTCCCTACGTTTCGGCCTTTGCCATTTTCAAGGGATCTATAAACATCATTTATTTTTAAATTGAAAGATTAACAACATTAGTTTTTACATTGTTATAAGGCATTTTACATACCTTTAATATTCCTTTATATTGCACTTATATAAAAATATACATTTTGTCACATTATAAAAAAAAAAAAACTATTACAGGCTGACCAGCCCTGTCGTGCTTGTTATCACCTACTGGATTAAAGAAAATTATCCTTACAATACATTAATTCATTCAAACAAGTTTCAATTGTAATAAAAATTAAGTAACCTATTATCTTCCTCCGATTTGGCACGCGCTCTAAAAGAAAAGATAAGTAAAACTGACAGGCGATGTGGAAAGAGAGTTTAAGCAAATTGGGAATAATAAAAAAAACTCGTAAAACCATGGAATAGCTCTTGCCGCGAAAGCCGTAGCGACGATGTGGCACTGACACTCCTACGGTTTAGACATACAAGACTCACCCATGAGTACCTTATCCAAAGGGAACAACTACCAAGATGTCCAAAATGTGACGCATGGCTCAGTGTAAAGCATCTGCTCGAAGCCTGCCCTGTTATCAGATGAATACTCTCCTAGCATTGGGGTATCCCCGGATGTAACGGTGGCTCTAGGCGACGAAGAGAGGATTATCGGCGGTCTGTTGATAGGCCTGAAGGAGTTGAACCTTATATCGAAGCTATAAAATTATAGGAATACTTTAAATTCCAACAACCTTAAAGGCGTTGATGACCACCCGTAGCCGAACGCCTATAAATCAGACCCGAAATCAAACACAAAACATTATCCCTGTATATTATGCTTACGAGAGTGAAAGACTAAAAGATTTGTCTGAAAATGAACACGAAGAACTGTTCCAGGTAGAAGAACAAAACAAGAAGTTAATGATGTATTCAAAATCAACAAACATGTTTTAAAGAATTTAAATTACCAATTTTCGTTAGGAATGATAACTGTAAAATAGTGTGCAAATGAACCTTGTGGTTTAAAAGCCCTAATCAATAAAGAAATAAACTCTTAACTTTTGTCATTAGTTCTTAAATTAATATTGACAATCGAGGTAAGTGAAAGTCGTGTATTGCCAGTGCCAGATTTTTTTAGTGTACGGAAGTTCTGTTAAAATAAATCCTTACTAGTTATTAATAAGAATGTTTATTATTATTGACATGATAGACAACGTATTAGGACGTATTATTTTATTACTATAATTATAACAAAATATATAATTGATTAGATCATATTATCAATTAGGCTAACTCCATCTAAACAACATAATTCTTTGATCATATTAATTTCCTAAGTCTACAGAAGTAACCTTATAACAAAGCAACATAAATACACAACCTACAGACATGGCATACTTCAATAATCAGAGCTCGCGAATAAAAAACAAACTCTTCCCATAGAGGGCCACATGTGCTTCCTAGAAATGTATTAAGTTAAAGACTCACAAGGAGAACTCAAGGAAAAGACGATAGGGCACTTTTGACAAGACTACTTGACGGACGGTCCAAACTTTCACAACCGAACTAACTTCATGAACGACTTATAGAACTCATTCATAAGGTTTAGAACTTTGCGAAGCATCTAAAGAGCTAAATATTAAGAAAATTCGATGTATCGAACAAAACATTTATAAGGTGGATGGCTATTAAGACTATAATGACTTCAAAGAAATATAAAGTGACCTACGGTGCCACTGTATCAATCATATATATTATTCAACCGAGTTGAGAGGAGTCTCACAAAATATTTAGCCCTGATTAAGGATCGATTAGTACTTTAATTTTTTAGTGCTACTCTATATCTTAACTATACTAGAGTATGTGTTCATAATGCACGAACACATACTATATTATTATTTTACAACAGAGCACATATTATTATTTCAGGAATAATAATGATAACAATAGTAGAATTATTAATACTAATAGTTGTAAATAGTCAATACGGTGACGAAGTATCAGAAATTTGGAAAGCGCAACACCAGACTTTCACTTAACTCCGTAGTGAAATCAAATTTAAGAATTTTTAAATATAGTTAGAAATAAAAATAAATGGTTAGAGAATTAATTACATTGAGTTTCGCTAGAAACCTATGTTTTATGAAATCACCTGTTATATTTTTATCTACAACAATCAGTTAGTGTTATCGGCTTCTCATCCCTCACCATTAACTTTTACAATTCCTTGGATTACATATTTTTCTTTTAAATCTTTAGCTTTCCAACGGTATATTATACATCTAAAACACAAATACTGGATTAAAAATATGCTTGCATTTTTCTCCATTACTAGATATCGAATTCGTTAAACTTATACATTAACTATTATTAAACAGTTATTTTATCAATGTTAACAAAATGGTATGGTTGCATTTTTTCGAATTATCAAAATTAAAAGTAGTTTAGAGCAGGAAAATTTAAATATCGACTTTTAAGCCCTGTCAGAATGTCACAATCAAAATGAAACCTAAAAGATATTCATGCCCATTAAACCTGGTTATTTGGACTCAGAGTGTATTTTTGTTAAAAGCTGCAATTTTAAAATGTTCTCGATCATAATTTTATGTTATATTTCTTATATAGGTAAGTAAAATTAATAAAAACTATTTAAACATATAGCGCATTGAGTTATGTGGCACATCAAATAAGTTAAATATTAAAATTATGCACTTTTCAATCGAAATCGCTCGAGAAAATTGTAAATAACCCTTTTTATACATCTAACGAGAAATCACAAACTGGCCTTGACATTCCATTTGTCAGGTCATCTGCTACTGGTCGCTACAATTATTTCACGACAAACTGACCCTAAATTCAAATCAGCTGACTCAGAAAATATCCACTGCTACAAACCCTGAGTACAATCGATGTACAATTACTATACTAATAGTCACCTGTTTTTATTACCTATTTAATTTTCATACTCTAGGTAATTGTATCTAAACTGTTGTATTTCAAATCAATCATTCATTAGTAAGCATATTTGATTACAGCATAAACAGAAGGCAAATTCCATTATTGTCAAAAGTAATATAAATAAATAAGATTTATTATTTTGTGATATCAAATACTTAATTTAATGCTTTATAATAGAAACTAGCACTAGTTAGATTCTCCACTGTATGTTTGACGAGTATATAGGTATGAGTGATTTCTAGACTTTGTATTTTTTTTTTTTATTTAGAAACAATTCTTTATTGAGCAATATTACAATCTGTCCAATTTAGGACATTTTTAATAGGGATAAAGTACAACATTCATACTGCATTCACACGATATATACAAAACAATAAATTTATATAATAATAATACAATATAAATATATACAAAACAAAATCAATAAAAATATATACAAAAGTCACTCATACCTATATACAATTCACAAGCATACAGCACGTGAGTGGAGAATCTAGCCAATGCTAGAACTCCAATATACATTTTACAAGAGGTCTCGAGGCCACTGCCGTTTCAACCTTCTAGGAGCATGATAAGGATGTGTGGAGCTGGATAAGGATTGAGCAAGGGGATTAGGGTGATGGATAAGGTTCTGATAGAATTTAAATGGTATAAGGTCTAAAATAAATGGAATATTTATGTCGCGGTGTAAGGTATGGTTGGATACATAATAAGGAGCATTAACTATTGTTCGGAGGACTTTTGATTGGAAGGATTGAATGCGTTTGATGTTAGAAAATTTGGCTGTCCCCCACAGTTCAAGTCCGTAGGTCCAGATAGGTTTCAGTACTGTCTTGTATATTAGCAGTTTGTTCTCGATAGATAATTTAGAATTTCTGTTCAGTAGTCTGTATAATTGTCCAAATCGTCGATTAAGTTCTTGTCGTTTAAGTCTAGTATGCGGGTTCCAAGTTAGTCTTTTGTCCAGAAGGAAGCCAAGATACCGGACTGTGTCGGAGAAAGGAAGCGGAACGGAGGGCAGGATTGTCTTCGAAGAGACTTCGTATATATTTTTATTTTTATCCATTATTGTGTATATATGTTATTATAATTGTATTACTATGTAAATATTGTAAGAATGTTATCTTTCACCACTATTATTAATGTACAGGACAGATTGTAATATAACTCAATAAAAATTGTCAATAAAAAAAAATTCACCACTATTATTAATGTACAGGACAGATTGTAATATTACTCAATAAAAATTGTTAATAAAAAAAATGCTTCATATTAGAATTAATCCGAAAATAATGAAAGAAACCAATAAATAAGGCAAGCCCTGTCGGTGGCTCCCACCACCTAGGCCAATGACTAATACTCGGACTAACCTTGACTCCCTCCCGTGACACCCAGATTCGATCCATATTTCGTATTAATACTGTATAAGACTTAGACCTCAGTTAATATTATATACTCCAACCAATTTTCTTTTTCTTAAAAAGGTAATACGTAACGTAACTGGATAAATACAATTTTAATTTCACTTATCTATATGACATATATAGTAAGGGAAAGTATAGCGATCGTGAAAATTTTCTTATTCCGATTTTCACCTAAAATACACGCTTTGGGGTCTAAATTACCAAGTTCCGTAAAAATCTCTCTGTGTACCCGTGAGTGGTGAGATTAGCGCGAAAACGAAAAGTCGTACGAAACTGAAATTTTATATTCAAGGCAACTATACGCCCGAGATGTTACAGCAACGTTTTCGTCAAAATCAGCCATATTAAAAAGCCACTTTATATTATGCATTTTGGAACTGTTTACGATTTTTTCGAAAAATGGCTTTAACGATTTTGATTAAACTCGTAATATGGATGTAAAATTTAATAAGCTTTAATTTGATATAGGTTTCATTCTGATTGAAACAGTCTGACAGGGCTTATAGGCCGATATTTTATCTACTGCCCCTAAAGTACTGTTAAATTTGTAGATTTCATTAAATTATCCTTACCATCTGGTTAGAATTAATAAATAACGGCTAAATATGCAAGTTGAGCAAATTTAACAAACAGCTAAAGGAGAAAAGTGCAAAAATATTTTTTTATCCATTTTATAAGTTTTTGAACACAAAAATAGTAATATAGATGTATAATATAGGAAAGGTAAAGATTTTAGAAAAATATATTATGTAATACACGAAAGAGTGATGAAAAGTCCATAAAACTAACTGATTGATGTAGATAGAAATATAATAGATGATTTATTAAAACACATGTTGTTGTTTTTTTTTTGTAAAGTTTTATGTAATTAATTCTTTCTGTACTTACACTTAGCAAAAAAGAGAAATTGCAGAACTGAACGATCTTTTCTTCCTCCATAATCTTAAAATTATTAATAAGTGAATCATTTTATTTAGTTAGAAGAATTATTTAATTCTTCTCTTTATCAATTAATTATTCTTAAAAGGTTCCTAGAAAACACCGATACCAACTGAACCAGCAAACTCAGATGATTTTTTTGGAACAGGCTTAAAAGTAATAAAATCTGAAGTTACATTAAAAAGAGTCAGATAAAAATAAAGTAAAAAATTATTATATACTTTACATTTTAATAAAATTATGCAAATACATTCCTAATAACTTTAATGATCCTACAGTTTTTTATTTTATTTGAATATGTTTTACTTTTTCAAATTACTAAAAATGTAATATTAATTTTAAGTCATAACTTACTCTAAGATAAAAATAAATTGTGAATATTATAACAAACGCAAATACTAATAAATATTTATATTTATTTTACAGGTAAGAATTAGATCCCACTTCTGTTTGGTTGTTATTTGTGAAAAGGTAAGTTTAATATGATACTCTTTTACAAATGCACAATTCTATTTAAAGTAATTAATGAACTTTTTTAATGTTCAAGATAAAAATAATAATAATAATAGAAAGAAAAAAAAATTAGTGCCAAAAAACGACGAATATAATTTGAAGAGGCATAACAGCCTCCTATGCCAAAGGTCACGGGTTCAACCCTGAAGGTGGTCCTAGGATTTTTTAATGGGAGGAAAAAATCCTTAGTTATGCCGTCCTTCGGAGGGAACGTTAAAAGGTGGTCCCGAGCCTGTGCGATGTCAGGTACTCGTTGAAGATCTCTATCCTAATAAAACCTGGGTAGGCAAAATTTAGGACTCCCTCCGTAGCATCGTCCGATTAGCCATAGTAGCATAAAGTGATGTTAAATATATAAACAAACAAACAATATTTTAAAGAATTCATATGCAATATCCATATTTAGACTTCAGAAATCTAATTAGAAAACCACGTCAGTAACTTAAAAGTTAGAAGTAATAATATTGCATAGAAAACATCCAGTTATTAAAGATAAAATTAAATTATAAAAGTTCTAGATAAAATTATACCTATTAAAAAGGCAAGCAGTAAACGACATTTTAGAAAGAAAAATCAATAAAAGAGGAAGTAGAGATTGTGGTATTCAAATTGTAAAGTTTTAATAACGAAGTTACTTAAATTAAACATAACTTTAACTAAACTAAGGAGGACTGAGATACAACGTATTGGTTACAGGAAGTAATACTTCCTTTGAAAATAGATAATACTCTCCCGAGGCACCTGAAAATAAAATAGCGATGGGATTCCCTTTGTGTGTGATTCATTAGAGGTCCTTGAAACACAAAAGGTCCAGAAGACTGGAAGTGACAATGGGTCATCCGTCCCCAAGTAATTAAAAGTCTTCAATGGCTTCCACTAACACGCTTTCATGTATCTCAGAAATAATCATTATCTACTTATTTAAACTAATTGTTATAAGTCAAACTTTAGATCAGGTGTATGAATAACAAAAAAGGATCTGATAAGTTAATAACAAGTTTACGTAATATGATATTTGAATATGAAAAAAATTAGAAGAACTGAGAAAAACAAATAAGGTTAGTAATACGTATTTAACACGTTCACGCCGCACAGTGGGCAAAATCACCAATTTAGGTGGACAAAAGTTTAGAATTTTCCTGAGCTTCACCTTTTTATTATTAGTTGGCAAGATTCTTAATACTAATATTTCCCGCCTTACCGTGTTTACAAATAAATAGTAAATGAGTGAATCATTCCTGTCCACACAAGTGCCTAATAACCGGCAATGGGACTATCTTCATTCGATGGTCATTTGTTGTGTTCAAGGTGTATTTAGAGCAAAGTCTGTTTGCTTTTATTTAACAATAGACATGCTGAGAAAGGTAAGACATTATATTTGCAAACTCGTTTTGCAATCTCACCTGTAGAGTTAATTTAGCAATTTGTAAATGTATGCCCCTATTCAATAACGAAAAACTATATAACCCCCAAGTTACCCTAAAGATTTTTTGTAGGATTTGTTTCATCAAACCTCCCAGTCTTTAGATATTACAAAGAATTTTTGCGATTATTTGCGTTTTGGTTGTTACATAATTTTTTTCAGACACAACACTCCGAATAAATGTTTTACAATCTATAATTTCAAGAATTTCCTAAATTATATAAAATACATCTATTAGCAGGTTTTATTAGCTTCGAGGCATAATTAGAATTGACGTATTACTTTTCTCGTATTCTGGGACTTCAAACGTAAAATATAGGGAAGTTATAGATTTTAGCAAATAAATTTGATGTTTTTCCACTGGGCGCGCGACAATTGAGGCGTTGATTTCCAAAAGGTGCTATATCCATTCTAGGAAATGCGAAAATCTATCATTACTCTACTATTAAACTACCTAATTTCGGTCTTTTTGCATTAAAATCTAGAATTGTACTTTTACTATATTAATGACATCATATTAAAGTTTTGAAATGCATTTATTTAGTATGAATTGGAACGAAAGTAAATGCATAATTTGTAATTTTAGAAAATGGCCGAATTTCTAAATCGCTTTTTTTAAGGACTGGAGAGCTCATTAGACAAAATAAAATAAAATATTTAGATTACAAAAAGTGATGAGAATACAAATATGTAAAAAAATCAGTTTCGTAAAAAATGTCCTTTAGTGCCTTTTGGAAATCAACGTCTCAATTGTGTCAAAAAATTAATTAGTTTTTATAATTTTTTCTTATAATTTTTTTTACATATTTTCTTCCATAATCTGGGACCTCAAAGATTAAATATAGACAAGTTTCAGAATTTTGTCCACCTAAATTGGTCATATTGCCCACTGTTCACCAGCGCCGATTTTTAATGTCTGCTCTGTGGCGCGGTGCTCGAATTGATGCCAATAATTCTTCGATTATTGCCTGTTCAGACCTGTATATGAGTTATACGTTTGCTAACAGTCTATTTAGTGCTTATTTTGAAATTTGTGTTATTCGTGCGTTTTTTTCATCCTAAGCTCAGATTTCTGCCAGTAAGTATAACTCGAAAGGCAGTTAAAATGTTTTGTTTTTTTCCCCTAATAAATAACAGATAACATGGATATTGAAATACCTGTGGAACGCACTGTCCGACTAGTGCTTTAAATAAACGTTTTAATTTGAAGTTTATTAGTTTGAAAATTATGAAAGAGGGGTTTGTATTTGAATTTTAGTTACTGACAACTTAAATTCCTTCTTAAGAAAAATTTGTACAGATACAGTTATTAAACCTTACTACAATTACATTTCTAGAGATCTGCTTTTCAAGGTAGGTGGGGGTCCGAAAAAAAACAACTAATATTTTATTTTGTCCATAATATTAAATATTAATGCATAAACATAATATTAGTATTAAATATATGAAGTATTTCTTTCGAATCCTAAACAAAAACAATGAATAAAAATTGTATGAAACTATTGTGCCCAATGAAAATACGTTTTACTCTAACCAATCTAAAACTCCAACAGCAACGGTTCAAATCCTCGAAAAAACTTCGGTAGGCGCAACACACATCTTTCACTTACCTCTGTTGTTGAAATTAATTTATTAACTTATAAATAACTTTAAAAGATTAAATCATACTTAAAATATTGTAAAAGAATTAAACTGCGTTTCCATGTAAACATTAAACTATCTATTGTATTAAAATGCACAACAATCAGTTACTTTTATCGGCTTTTCATCATTCTCCGTTAACTGTTACAACTTTGTGTATAAGGTAATATTTTTTCTAGACTTTTAAGCTTTCAAACGGTGTATTATACATCTATATTGCTGTTGTTATGTTGAAAACAACAAAAATTCCAACAAAAAAAAATAAATTTTTGTTTGCTGTTTTCTTCTTTAGTCAGATATCGAATTTGTTCGTCTTATATATTTATCCATTTTTATCAATGCTTAAAAGATGATATAATAAAATATCGGCCTTTTAGCACTGTTATACTCTTTCAATCACAATAAAACTAACTTGCTATTAACGCCCATCAATTTTTACATCCCTAAAGAGAGTTTAATCAAGATCGTGAGAGCCGATTTCGTTGAAAAAAGTTGTTCTAACATCTCAGGCTTAAAATAGTATTAAATATGTAATTTTAGTTTCGTACGACATTGTGTTTTCGTGACCAGACTTATCATAAACACACGGGCCTGTTTGCGCGACTCGGTTATTTGGACTCAGCAGAACTTAAAAAGTGTATTTCCGGTATATATTAAAACATACCAGATTGAGATCTGCAAAACGACAATACGTATTTTTCAAGCGTATAATGCTCCCTATCACTGAAACTAAATCTGCCTTTTACATCTTCAATACCTCGAGGCGGTCTCACATACCCCACCTTTACAGTGAGTCAAGATGCCTTTTCCTCTACACCCGTAGGCAATATTTCTTCGGATTAATCCTACAATACCGAATCATCAACTATCAGCATCCCTACTGTAACTATAATGTTTGCAAATTCCTGACTTCCCGGCTTCTATTTCCTTCCTGAAAGAACTAAAACTTGTTGTAAATTAAACAAGTGCTCCTTTACTGCTCGTTCATGTGGGATTTCTTTTTGTAAAACATCCACTAGGCTCTTTTACTTTCTTCATTCAAATCCCTCATTTTCCAGCAACTTCCCGCTTCCCAAAACGATGGTAGTGAAAAAAAGAAAACTTTCGAGGCCTTATGAGGCCGGTCTTAAATGTTTTACTTTTTTGAATGCATATAGTGATAATTATTTGCCATGTTTATTAATGCACACGTTGACAACAGAAGAAGTGCCATTTTTCAAGCAAGATATAATAGTTCTTGTATTATTATTATCAAACATTTTATTCCAGAAAAAAGTTTTTTTTTTTTTTTTACTATCTATGGAACAAAAGGAGGGAACGCAGGAAATCAGTCAGTGTATTATCACTGTTGTTTAGCCAAAAGAGCTTAAGTCTTGGAATGTGAAGTTTATAGGACGATTTACATGTTTTGAAAAATCATTTTAAATTTTTCCACTACTCCAACACTTACTAGACAGAAGCTCTAACCTTTCACTTAACTACAAAAGACTCATTTACATGACAACCATAAAGCCTATCTGGACCTAAGGAATTGAGCTTTGGGGCTCTACTAAGCCATCCATTTCTTCCCGTATCCAATCCTTAAACTCCTAAATTCTTGGTAAAATCCTCAACATTCCTTACTTTGTCATTAATAAAATCATCCATAAAGACCTCCTTGTTCCTTACCTAGCTGATTTGGCCCGTACTAGGTATCATTCCTTCTATGACAAACTCCATTCCCACTCTAATCCACTAATTTCAATCCTTGCTTTCTCTACAATTCCTGATAATCGCCGAGGCGTCTGAAGAGAAGATGGCCAGGTTCTCTTTACGGTTTTTATAAAGATATATTTTATCAGTATATTTACATGATGTATTATAATATACAGTAGTAAATTTTAATAAAATATAAATAAAAAAAACTCTTTTCTAAGTTTTTCCATGTACACGAATCACAATATTAGTCATAAGGAGCTATTCTGTATAGTAAAAATCAAATTAAACAAAATTTTATCTTTTTTTTAAACATAAAAACGTCATTAAATGATTTAAGCCCTTTTTCCAAACACTACTGATGTATAAACACACAAGTTTTAACTCCTCATCCATAGATGATGTGAAACCATATTTCAATTACTTGAATAATTCTAATTTTTAGAAGACCGGCATTTTTTTCAAGAAAAAGATAAAAAAGAAACTAAAAGGTGGGACGAGATCAAATCTCTGATTCTTTTAGCACCGTTTTTCACAGCGGGGAACTTGTAAAGAAAGAGAATATAATTAACAGAGGGAAAAAAAATGAGGTTGGACCTCAATCTGTACTTTGAGAGAAACGGCCTGTGAAGGAGGAAGCAAGGGAGGCAAATAGAAGAAAGAGAATTCTTCTTAATAAGCTCTCTTTACACATTTTCGGCTCCTCCATTTATTTCACAAGAGATCTGGCAGGGCAATAGGTCTCTGAGAGGAAATAGATGCTTAAAAACTTATAAATGAAAAAAATTAAACATGAAGAGTGTGTAATAACAATGCTGTGGAATCAAGAAAAATAAAAAACTTCGGAATTACCAATTAAAAAAAAAAATATGATACCTCCATTACGCAAAATTCAGAGGTATGTTGAAATAGGAAGAAAAGAGTAGGACTCTTTAAACGATTCCGAGAAGTGATAAATTTAAAGTCATCACAAACATAAAGTAAACTATTTGTTTCCATCACGTTTGGAACGCACGATATCGTCAGGTATTCATTGCTTGCATAAACGCAACAATAAATTTTACATCCGATATTTTATCGTGAAAGATAAAATATATTACATGTATATTATTTCTGTCCAGAAATATTATTGGTCACGCAACGACAATTTTTCTTCAACAATTCTTCATGCCTGCAAATAATATTTCACTCTTTTTTCTGACACACACACTCCTATATATATATATATATATATATATATATATATATATATATATATATATATATATATATATATATATATATATATAAATGTGACAAAAAATCAAAACATGTTTGATTTATCAACTTAGTATGGCAGTACCTACACTTTATATTCTCTATTCATTAACCTTACTATGTATAATAAAATATACAGCGAAGTTATAAAAGTTGTCTGAAAAATACTATTTGCAGAATCAATCGCTCATTTTTAAGCAAAAAGGTGATTTTTTTTTTTTTTTTAAATCGAGAAGCTTAATTAATGAATTTAAATTATCAATATTAAAGCTCAGACTGGATAAAACTTAGGAATGTAGCGCTTAATAATAAATACAATAACCGATACTATGACGGAAATAATAAAAAAATAAAATCATAGGATGTTAGCTTTTGACATTCGCGTGTTTAACTCTAAACAGACTAGGTCAACTTTCTAGGAACATTTACTATTTATTCGTTCGGGCCGAACTGAATCGACCTAGTTTCAAATTCTTTGGGACCTTAAAAAATATTTATTTGGTAGTTCCAAGTTTCAATTTAAATTTCTAATCCTGTTTAAATTAAAATTATATTTACTTCAAATCCCGTCCTATAAAACTCACCAGGAGCGGTCTTCTCCCCAATCCTATTTTCAAGATATACTGCTCATGTAGTTGGAAAAAAAACTAGAGAAAAGCGAGGATAACGCCAACTACAGAAGCAGTATGAGCCCCATGACTGCACTCGAACAGGGCGAGGAAACCTGCAAAGATATTGTTCAACGGCTAAACACCCTCTACAACTGATTGTGTTGTTTTCTCACACCAAAAAGGAAAACAATTAACACTGCCGGAAACTCTTCATGCAGTGGACACCGTCATCTATCCATCAAATGAATTGTATACCGAGGTATGAAATTAGATAGACACCAGAAACATTCCACACATCTATACCAGAAGATGATGGTTCATGGGGGGCTTAGAAATAAAATTAAAACGTCGTATGAACTGCTTTATAAGATTTATTTTCTGCTTTATAAGACTTGAAAATATTTCTGGCTATTATAACAACTTAAAATGGCTTCATTCGTCTGTTGATGGCAATATTTCTATGGTTCTTACCTTTTCCAAACATTAAAAAATAGAAAACCTTCCTACATAACTGAACTCCTCACCCTCCGGTCTGATATCCATTCGTTGAATACTATAACCTAATCAATCAATATTTATACCCCATCATATAAAACAGCATTATTTTCCAAATCATTCCTCGTTCGACTCTCATCCTTTTCGAATTCGCTGGTTATCTCTATCCTTGAAGCTATATCTCTTCCTTCCTTCAAAAATCAACTCTTCCACTACCAACTCGCATCTCAATCTTCCGTTCCATTGTAAAATACAGTATAAATATATATGAGTTTATAAATTTCCAAAGATTTATAGATATATTGAACAGTTGATCTTTTATATATATGTTTTTAATGTGACCAGATCATAAGAATTTCTTTTTGTTCATTGTCATTATTCTAAGGAGACTTGATCCCAGAATAAAAAAGAAAGATAAGGATGGTCACAAAAACATCATACCGCCTCAACCACCTACTAACTACACCCACTACATTATCTTATAGCTTTACCTAATTCAGTAAATATATATTCAGTTTAAAGGCGGACTGAAGAAACTTTACACAGAAATGAATTTGCGATTAAGTGAGGAAATGTTAAAGCCGAAGATGTAGATGACTTGGAGCCGAATTACCTTCAGAAGACCAGTGATTAGTGCCCAAACCATTAAATCCAAGTTAGCTTCCAAGTCGAGAGCCTAATGGAATATGCTAAGCCCACTCTAGGTTATGGAAATAGGCGTGGTAAGCACCTAACGCGATATTAACAGCAACTTCCAACATATATATCCATAAACGGAAAATACTTTGATTATATTTTAAAAGATTTCAAAAATTAAACTTAGATAAAAACTTTTTTAAAACTTTTTATACGCCTGGGAGGAATATCAGGAATCGAAGATTGAAACTAGAGGGTTAGAGTGGGAATGGAGTGTGTCATGGAAGGAATGGTATCTAGTTCGGGCCAAGTCAGCAACATATGGGGGTTTAGGTCTTTATGGATAAGTTTATTCGCCACAAAGTAAGGAGCATTGAGGATTTCTCTAAGGATCTTGGATACGAGATTTCGATGGTTTAGTAGAGCCCCACAGCTCTATTCCGTATGTCCATATCGGTCTTATAATGGTCAAATAAATGAACCTTTTGTAGTTAAGTGGAGAGTTTGAACGTTTGCCCAGTAAGTGTTGAAGTAGTTGAAAACGTCGGGCAGTTTTTGTCTTGTATGAAGCATCCATGTTAGACGTTTTTCGAGATGGAGCTAGGTATCGGATATGTTCAACAGGGTATAGCGAATACTTTAGATCAAGAAGTCATAGGTTTCAGACGAAGGATAAAGATTATTTAGATGGATTTGTTGGAATTAATTTTTATTCTCCAATTCTGACACTATATTTCAAGGTATCGGAGGTGGGATTGAAAAGTGTGAGAGGCAATAATACTCATAGCACGCAGGTGTCATCAGCATAAGGAAAGTGTTAGGATGGGTTGGGATATCAGCTGTAAAGAGTGGAGATAAAAACTAAACACATATACATAATCACTCAAACACATGTGGACATAATCCTCACAAATACGCGGTATAAGTCCCTTTTGAGATATTTCAGTGTAAACATCGCGAAAAATCAATTTTTGCCAATTTTGAAAATTCATATAGAAAAAAGTACTATGTTCGCAAGATCGAAATTTTTACAGCAAGTAGGAATAAGATTAAGCTATATAATACAAAATAATTAAAAGTGAGTCTCTTTTCCTTTATGCACTTTTATCTTATTAAAAATCTCGTTTTTATTCATTTTCGAGAATTTTTAAAATAACTTTCTTCACTATTTAGGCAATAAGTTGTGAGCACAAAAAATACAAAGCATGTCCTTATCTTATTGTTAATTTTTGTTTTGAATCGATATCTAAAAAAATAAAGGAATTAGAAAGGTTTTCCCATCACATGTTTTCGCCCGTGAAGCTGAGTTAAAACGGCTGCACCACTAAAAGTATTGGCCCGAAATTTTTTTATTTATGGTTTTAAATCTAAGAAAGGTTAGAGAATAACTGGTCAAAAAATCACGAAAATCAAAAATGTCGAGCGGCAAGGTCTGGACGGTTTCGAATGGATTGACCCATACACAATTAAAGTCACTTCATGCTACTGTGCTACTAATCAGACGATGCTACAGAGGGAGTTCTTCATTTCCAATCCACTTTTATCATAATTAGGGTAGAGATCTTTATGGAGTATTTATTATAGCACAGGCCCCGCAGTTTTACGGGGTATGACTAAGGATTTTTGACTTCATTAAAAATCCTAAGGTCATCTCTCAGGTTTGAACCTCAAATCAATCATTGATTTTTATTAAATTAAATAAATAAATATACACACAAATTTAATGCCTTTTGTACTATTTTATACTGCAAGTATAGATTTAATAAGTTATTCTATAAGTATCATTACTTTATTGATAAGGACTAGTTCAAATAGAAGGATATCATGAATAGAATGTATATTCCAAGGAAGGCATTCCTCTTGAGCAATCTCTTTGGAAAAATAAGCCTTCTGGAGCGACGTCCTATAAAGGAGTTTCCTCCAGGAATGCTGTAGGTATTCTACAATATATTCCGCTATAATATATATTACAATATGATAGGGGTACTGTTATTTGATTCCAAGCAGGAAAGTAAACTAAGGATAATTTTAGAAAGGAAATATGTATTTCATTGAATAATTAAGAAGCTCATTTTTCATGATTGAAGGAACAGAACAAAAAAAGCAAATTAACAACTCATTTCGTTCGTCATAAACCATTAGTCTTTTTACTTTAATTTACCATAATATATGACATATATAGTGAGGGAAATTACATGATTGTGAAAATTTCCGATTTCCATTCTTCAACGGAACTACAAAGGGCTTTATGGACCATGACTCCAAATGATCAAATAGTGTAAAAAGGTCTGTTTGGGTGAGTGTGGTAAGCCTAGCTCGAAAACGATTAGTCGTATAAAACTTAATAGGCTTACCGAACCCGAAGGTTCTCCTAATGTTCTCGTAATTCTGCCTGCACAGACTCGTCCAATGTTCACCGTTCAAGCCCAAGCCCCCGAGATCAACCTTAACGCAATCCTCCCATGGACACTTCGGCTTCCTTTCAGACGCCTACCAGTCGGATCAGCGAATACCAACTTTCTCGGAATCCGTTCCTCACCGAGCCCAAAAACCTTACGCGCCCATTTGAGTCTCAGCGATTCTATTATATTCAACTCAATTATATTCACAGGTGTTGGAGAATGACGCCTTACGGTTAACAATGATTGGCTACTTTTCAATTAAGGACTGATCGACTCGCTGCAATTGTTCGCTCTAGAGGTCTGCATTAACAGTAGGTCCAGGATTTCAAATGTTCTTGGATGGTCGACCAAGGTTAGATTAGTCTGTTTGACACTTCCCCCCTTAACGCGTGGTTGTCTAACGTAGATGGTCTTCCTGATCGGCATGGGCCAGAAAGATCAAAATTACCTCATTTGAATTTGGAAAACCACCTATGGCATTCACGAAAGTCTAATTAATGCATTTGGATAAACATCGCAAATGTTTTTGATAGCAACTTTTGTGTTTCTTCCATTGCGAAATTCAAAGATCATGCAATGCCAGATGTGTACCTCTTCTGGTATTTGGCTAGCCATTTTACTCAAAATTACGGAAAAAAAAAAGTAATTCAATTATCTATAAGAAAAGAAGTCACTATAACCTCACAATATCTCTGCTACGCCTCTGAACTAAACAAACAATGAGTTGACAAATGACAATAAAGTATCGACATGCGAAGAAACGACATTACTTTCTGGTCCCACTGATATCTTTAATTGTCTTGATAAAACACAGGCAAATACAAAATGTGAAAGCATTTACTAACCAACTGAATAAGAAAACTGCACAAAAAATTTTCAGTTAAATTTTTTCCCAAGAACATAAGAATAGTAATAAAGATGTAATTAATTTTTTTATTAGAGCACAGGCATATAATATAATAAAGTACTATAATATATAAGATAGATGTACAATATAAGCAAATATTGTAAAAAGTAAACATTTTAATTAAAAAATATTATCGTATATACAACGTTTTGGTGATTGTAGTACAAAACAATTTTATACAGTTATATTATAATCTAAAACATCTGTTTTCAAAGAAACTGAATGCGATTGTTTAAATTTTGTTGATCTCAAACTTTATTTAAAAGTCGTTAAGTTGATTTTAACAACCGAGGTAATTCGGGTGTTGCTCGTAACCGATTTTTTCACAATATAAGAAAGTATGGAACTTATGTAAAGATTTATAAGATAAAAAAATTAATAATTGGAATAGTTTCCTTCGGAAATTGTTTACAAACTAGGTGAAATCAAACACACTAAAACAATTTTGTACATTATAAAAAAAATGTATTGTAAAGAAAAGAACAAAGTCATATTGAAATGTCAAACAATGAAAAAGCCATATTGCCTTAATTATCATTATTATTAAGATTTATATTCGATTAATAATAATTTATTTTAATATTTTGTAAGTCATTCTCTACAGGAATTTTGTATTTTTATACAGACTTGTTCTGGAGAAAATATTCTCATCCTCCCACACAAAAATCTATAAACGAATACTGTCGATTAAAGAAGGTATTTTATTATCAAAGGATTATAAATATATCGCATAGTTATTCATGACCTTTTATAGTCTATAACTGGTAAGATTCTTTTGGTTTTTTTTTTTTTTTTTTATTCAAAGATGTTGCAGCTGAAAGAAAAACATCAAGTGTGGAAAATCTACGCTTTTTTTAGAACGTTAAGAAAAACTAGGAACGTCATAATAAATAGCTGGAAAAAAATCTGCCAAATAGCACTTAAAAGAGAATTATAGACGGAGAATTTATGAATCTTCACAATGAAATGTCTAGTCTAAGATGGAGCATACTTCAACTTTAAACAGTCAATAAAATTATTTATTCTTTCTTTGACGTACTATGTATTTACATTACAAAGAATGCGTTTACCCACATTTGAATTCTTTAAGAAAAAACCCCTTTTTATTCCAAAGAAGAAAAAAATATACGATACCTTAAAGTATTTTATGAAAGAAAATTATGGTTTAAAATGCATTCAATTTTTGCGTTTCCGAATTAAGTTTTATTAAACATTAGTTTTCTTAACGAAGTTCTAATAGTTGTTATAAAACCTTGTATCATATTACAGTGAAGTAACAACTTTATAAAGCATCGTAATCAATAACCGTTAACTTTGGTGCTCTAGAGGAAGTGCTCTAAGCCCAAGAAGAGACAACAAACAACTTGGAAGGTTGTGCCTGGAGAATAATGAAAGATCAACTGAGATCAATATTATCCAAACAGAATTTTAAGACTTAATTTTCTTATCGTCTCTCGTTTTCAACCACTTCCCAATCACCAAAGGACTCAAAAAAGGGTGTTCATAATCTCCACTGCTGTTAATCAGTAATTTAAGATGTTCTAAAAGTATGGAATATGTAATGCATGGGAATGGAAATAATATAGACAATAAATGCCTTGTACCCTACGATTTCCCGACGACCAGTAGTAATAGCGAATGACGATGAAGATGCAACTACAAAGAAAGCTACTTGAGAGTATAGTGCATAGAGCCTGGAGGTAATACAGAAAAATACAACTTTATGCATTTAATGGAATGTAAGAGCCTTACCCCTAGAAAATGGAAATTATAAAGGATAAATAAATAGCTTGGCAGGCGATAACGGAGTTGGCAGTTCTATAGGAACATCATGGAATACGAGAGGAAGGCGGATAAAAGAAACATTAAATGCTGTATTATAGAACAAGCAGGTGAGTCTCCAAAAACAAAAAAATAAATAAAAGGCAATACCATTCCTTTTAGAAAGCGTCACTCTATACGGTTAAAAACAGAGTTGATTACAAAAAAGAGAGCAGATCATTAGGGATGTTATCATTAAAAAGGTTGTTATCATTAGGATGGACTTTAGGCGCTCTTTGCCATTTCCAGCAATAGCATTTTACAACAAAACTATCAGGCCAAAAGTCTAACAAGAAATAACAATACTCTACTAAATAGAAATGTAAAGGTTGAAGGGTGTGGACATTTACAAAGAATGGCAGAAAAACGATGATAAAATTGACCTTACCTACTGTATCATTAATAAAAAGGCGACAAGATAAATAAACAGAAAGAGATCGTGATGTGGAGGAAGGCATGCTGGAATGAAATAGGTCTTCGAAAGGAAAACTGCTCCATCAAAAGAAATTACAAAAACTTAGAACAAGAAACAACAAACTTTAAACAAACCTTTAATAAAAAATAACAAAAAACTTTGGTTAATATCATGAAAATTCAGTTAGTAGTTAGAAGGTGAAAGTTGATTATTAGGGAAATATATACCAATATTAATATATAATAATACATATAAATAATATGCTGAGATTAGGTTAAACTAATTAACAAATCTAAAACTCAAACCCAGCTACGGCAGATAATATTTATTCTGTTCAACCGGACTTGGAGATCGAGGCGGTTTCCTGGACCACATTCAAGTTTGAAAAAGTGGTACCCTAGACAGAGAGCAAAACCTGGAAGTTGGCCAGAATCATTAGTCCAAAAGAGGAGTAAATTCAAGACCTTCATTTGTAGTAAAACATTAGCAAAATATATATATATATATAATATATATATATAAATAATATATATATTATATATATATAAATAAATTATTCGTATATCCACCAAATTAGAACATATTGAGTCCTCTAAATGGAAAATATCATTAGTTAAAAAAAAAAAAAATCTAATTCGGTCAAGCCACAACTTATTAGAGACGTGATCCCTTTATAACTCCGTTATTATTGATAATAGAGAAGAAAATTTAAGGTGTTATGGAATTAGAAAATTTTATTTGAATGAAAATCGAAGGATAAGAAAAGGTAACAGTAAAGAAGTCTAGCATAAATGCTATAGGTTTATTATTTTCAATAATATACCTTTGTAATCGACCAAAAAATCAAAATTCGAGCCTTTTTAATAAATTGGCTAAGTAAAGATACGTAAACTCTGAATAAAGAATTTAAAGAATGTCCTTTTGTACTCTTTCACATTAATAAATACAAACAAAAAAAAAAATCAGAGATATAGCCTTTTGAAAGTAGCAGAGTTGATAGACCATTTTCCTTTGAAATATTCTTTCTATGTTATAGTTAGTGCCTCAACAGCTGTATAAACAGTTATACCCTAATATAGTTATTTGGAAATAGTAAAGCTTGTGTAATAATTTTCAGCGTTTTAAATTGAAAGATAATTTATTAATGATAATATAATCAATCAACAACAATTTTATTGAGTAAAATTACAATCGTCCCAATCGGACATCAAAGTAGTGGTGAAAGATAAATACATACTACTTCATACAATATTACACGGCATAATGACAATAACATATATATACAATAATTAAATGATAAAGCGACGAGAAGCGTTAGGAATATCCGTCTTCTGTGGTTTTATTCCTCTCTCAATAATTTTAGTTTAATCTTGGAGGCCTGATTTACAATACTGCTTTCAACCCCTAGGATATATTTCCCAGGTAAGGGAAGGCAAACACTGAAGATGAAGGAGAGGTATACAACAGTCTCGAAGGGCAAGGGCCTTTTAGGCTTTTATATGGGCTATTTTATTACCTTTCATAGTAATGGGTCTAGGCAACCACACATAAAATATTACACTTCTAAAGTCACTTATCCTCCAGATTTATGGAATTTTATAAATGGCGAGTTCTAATAATTTCCTAAAGAAACAAGGGTAAATACTTATTTGTTATAGCAGAAAATGGGTAAATAGTTTTAATTTTTTCATTATATCAGAATAAAAAGATGCTGTATCCCAATATCCGATTTTGGGAAAAGAACATAATGTCAAAGAGATATTATTCGTTGAATATTTTTTTTGAATAATTTCTTTATTTCCAGATCGGATGTGTGAACCATACATGGTTTTTTAAAAATAAATTATTACAACTGGTAACAATGGAAAGAGGGGGGGTATAGTCTCATACACGAGACACCCCTAACGATAATAGATTTATAATTGTTCCTAAGAATTGAATAATGAATTAAATTTATAACAGAACGAATGAATAAAATACAAATTAAAGAAAAAAATAATAATAAGATATACAATTAAAGTAATGAATATACAAAATAATATGTAGTTAAAAAAGTAAAATGAACTAAATCTTAAAAAAAAAAAAATTATATATATATATATATATATATATATATATATATATATTATAATATATAAATATATATATATATATATATTTATATATTTATATATATATATATATTTATTTTTTTTTTTATGCATTGAATACGTCTTCGTACTCCCTGGAAAAGGAATGTATCCATCATGTTCGATAAAAATAAAAAAGCGACTTACCAATCTCTTTCCCCTAATCAAATATACTCCCTTCTTGTTTATTAACGTCTTGTCATAACAAACAACCAAGATTTATTAATGGTCTACACAATCTACAAGCGCTCCTTTTATTCATGTTTTCTTTACCTATATAAAATTGAATTAAGCAAAGTATAGTGAAATTTTCAAATCCCGGTTTTCATCGGAAATATTAAGTCCCCTGAGCAAAAAGTACATAAAAATGACCAAGGGTGTCTCAAGCTCAAAATCGTAATGTATCATGAATAAGGAATTAGAAGATCATGGCATTAGAGTGATAACAACTGATTGCAAACATTTTTATATTCAAAATTTTTTCGGAAATTTCACCAAGGATTTAGACTAATATAACATAACGACATTAACTCTATTTATCTAGATCTACAATGAACTGGTCTTTGATAACAGGGAGATTTTATTATAGTTATAATAGTGAAACAATCCATAATACGGCATTTTTGAAAGCCATACTTCTGAAAAACCGTATTTTTTCAATATTAAATCTTTCTTTATTTCCTTATTCATTTAACACCACCTTCTGCTACTGTGTCTAACCGGACGACGGTACAGTAGGAGCACAAAATTTTGCCTATCCATGTTTAATTATGATACGAATCTTTAAAGAGTGCTTGACATCGGTAATACATTTAACGTTCCCTACAAAGGACGGCATAACCAAGAATTTTTTACTAACATTAAAATAATCCTATCACCTGCAAGATTTGAACCCGCGAACTTGGGCATAGAAAGCTGTTATGCTAACCACTATTAAAAATGTGACCCCTTATATTAAATGTTATCATATCGTCAGAAGTAATAACAATATATTTATAAAGTATAAAGTTTTTTTTGTTTTTTGAGGATGGGGTGATCTAAATAGGTATAGTACACATCTATAGCTATTGAAAACCTAAATGTTTTAGAAATTAAATAAATAAACAAAAGAGGTAAATTGCTGGAGATAAAAACCTGGAATACTGAACAGTTTAGTAGGGTTTAACAGGTCCAAACGAAAGATACAGTCAGTCGCATCTAACAGCTATGTTATAAAAATTTTCAATTTTTCAATTATTAAGAGTTTACTATATTATATAATTTATTAGAACTATCTCCTATTTAAAAATTTATTTATTATTACATAAATAAATTAATACATAGTTCTTGACGTTTCGAGGTCTATTTCTGCCTCATCTTCAGAATTATTAAAATCATACACATTTAAATAATATACAGCGTTTTATATAATTCTATCTTAAAATAATCGTAAAAAAAAAAAAACCTTTTACTTTGTGGTAACCTTTATTTAAATGTCACATAGTTTGAACAATTAAAATATATGCCAATTAAATATGTAAAACATATATTTTAATTGATCAAACTAAAAACATTGAAATGAAGATTACCACAAAGTGACAATGGCTTTTTTTTATAATTATGATTATTTGAAGATAGATAGATATAAAATGACCTATATTATTTAAATAAGGAAGAATATTTATTAATTTATTTATGTAATAATAAATAAATTTATTAGGAAGAGATAGTTCTGATAAATAAAAATATACAATTTTGAACTTGACATAAAGCACAGTTGTACAACATAAAATACAGTTGTAAATATCAATAAATATATGTATACAAAAAAAAAATATAAGGTAAATAAATACATAAATAAAAGTACTGACCGATTGTATTTATTATAATTTCTGTAAATTAAAATTAGCATCAACACGTCTTATCCCTTTACAGTAGAATAAAGATAGGATCTTTGACTAAATCAGATTATTCACTGTAAGACGACAGCGCGAAGTCAACGCCTTCTTTTTCGGATATTCAGATTAAATCTTGGAATACAGTTGGAAATCCCATTCCAGTATGAGGATGGCTGGAGGGAGGGGCCCTGGAGGAGGTCCTGTCAACGGGATTACTTGAGCCGCTCGGATCCTGGAGATTACTTCGCAGATATGGAGTCTTAAGGTCCGTCTATTTCCGGCCCTGAGTATCCAGCCCCCAAAGTTTCGTCTTATTTAAGACTCAGTGCGACACGGTTATAAATTTTATCAATTAGGGCGAGTGCAACCACGTAAATTAAAAAATATTTATAGCAAATAATTAAATGATTGTTTAAATAAAATTATTTATAAATCCGGTACTCGCAACACACGGCTTTCACTTACCTCCGCGGTTTAAATCAATTTAAGAATTTTTAAATACAGTTAGAGATGAAAAACGCTGCAAATTATAGCACTATGGTTTATTATTTCCTAATAACAATATCAGGGCATAACTATATAAATATAGCTGTTGATAAGAAATTAATTAATACGAAAAGCAATAAATGATTATAAGGAGAATAGCATATCACTACTGCTGATTTCAAAATGCTATATCTCTGATAATTCTGAACCAATTTCAATAATTTCTTTTTCATTTTGTAGAAAATTTAATTATCAGTTTTCCTTTTTTCTTTTTGTTTATCGCGCTTTACTTATTCTAATACTCTTAACATACTTTTCTCTATCGTCAAAAATAACAGTTATTATGCGTAAAATTTCAATTTCTTTCTTCTTCTTTTTTCTCTTTTATATAATTTTCGCAGTTTTTTGGTTAAAATATCCTCATAAATTTTATCTGTATCTTCAAAAATAACTGAGTTATTAAGATAATGATGAAAAGGGATAGATAAGGAATAAATTACCCCGACTTTCAATAAAAACATGTCTTTTATTAAATCTGTGGTGGTCGTGAATAAGTGGTTAAGTCAAAATCCTCCATTTTACTGGTGAGCGACTTAAACTTTTACGTAATACCAAAATAGAGTTATTAATTACAGCTTTCTTCAAACCCAAAATTTCTTCACCAAGAAATTTCTTTAACCAATTTAACACGACGTAGGAGAAGGTCTGAGGGAACGATACGTGAAGGCAACTCATTTATGATATAACTCAATTTATCTAGTTTTTCACGACCACCACAGAAATAACATATTATATCTGTGGGAGTCTTGAAAATCTGGATAACTCGAGTTATATAAAAATGAGTTAACTCCACGTATCGCTCCCTCAGACCTTCTCCAACGTTATGTTAAAGTGGTTAAAGAAATTTCTTGGAGGAAGAATTTTCAGGTGGAAAGAAAACTGTATGTTAATTACTCTATTTTAGGTATTACGTAAAGTTTAAGTCGCTCACCTGTAAAATAAAATATTTTGACTTAACCACTTATTCACGACCGCCACAGATGTTATTATCCATAAAAATCAGTTGGTTTTATCGAATTTTCATCACTATAAATTATCTTTTACAAGTTTGTGTATTAGATAATATTTTTATATTATACGTCTGTTACTGTGTTTGTGAAACACAAAAATAGCATGAAAAAAATCTTATGTTTTCTTCTTTATCAGTTGTAAAATTCGATCGACCTTAACATTCGTTTATTATCAACGCTATCAAGATGATATGGTTATTTATTTAGAATGTACAAAATTAATGGTTCTTGAGAGAAAGAAATATAAAATATCGGCATTTTAAGCACATTTAGACTATTTCAATCAGAATGAAACCTATATGATATTAAATATTATATGACTAATATTTATTAGCTAGATGCTCTTTAGGGTTAGAGTAGTCAACTGAAACATTGAGTTATGCCTGTTCGTTGTGGAAAGCTAATTTTTATTTTTATTAAACTCGCTAAATTGATGTAATATCTAATAGGCTTTAATATCATATACGCTTCATTCTGATTGAAACAGTTAAATATGCTTAAAATGCCGATATTTTATATTTCTTTCTCTCAAGATCCATTAATTTTGTAGATTCGAAATAAATAACCATATCATCTTGATAGCGTTGATAATAAACGAATAAATGTTCGGGTCGATCGAATTTAATAACTGATAAAGAGAAAACAGAAGATTTTTTTTTAATGCGATTTTCGTGTTTCACAAACACAGTAACAGACGTATAATATAAAAATATTATCTAATACACAAACTTGTAAAAGATAATTTATAGTGATGAAAATTCGATAAAACCAACTGATTTTTATGGATAATAACATCTGTGGCGGTCGTGAATAAGTGGTTAAGTCAAAATATTTTATTTTACAGGTGAGCGACTTAAACTTTATGTAATACCTAAAATAGAGTAATTAATATACAGCTTTCTTTCCCCTATTAGATATTACATTAATTTAGCGAGTTTAATAAAAATAAAAATTAGCTTTCCACAACGATAGAGGCATAACTCAATGTTTCAGTTGACTACTCTAACCCTAAAGAGCATCTAGCATATAAATATTAGTCAAAATTAATAAATAAAGATATATAATAATCTCAATATATTTGCTAAACCCTAAAAAACTTCCATCAACTTGAAATAAATATAAGCTGTCCAAAGAGCAATATATTTGAAAAAAATAATCGTACGAACCAATTTAACCTTTTGAATCGTGGTAACCATATTAACTAAACAAAAGCAACAATCATAAACATTTACAGATAATGCGACCCAGCAAATACCCAATTACAGAGATAGGAGGCCCATAGCGTCTTGAACAGCGCAATCTCCCTTGCAATCAGGCTTTAACATTCTACCGTTCCTTAGTAGAGTCCGCTTCCTTATCTAAGCTTTAAAACAGCCTATGAATAAGTTTTTTTTTCCGTTGTACGGGGTTAATGAGTATTACTAAAAGTATTTAGTCATAAAACGAGATAGCAAGTAAATAAAAATTCAATCATTATACACTATAATAATAATTACCATTACAGTTCGTTTTAAGTCAATTTATTATATGAACAATACCTTTTCTAATTATGATGACATTGTCAGATAAAACTTATTTATTACTAGGAAGATAAAATATCTGGTTTAACCAACACAACTTTCACTTACCTCCAATGTTAAAATCAATTGAAGAATTTTTAAATACATTTATTGAGGATGCATAGTCTACTGTAAAAATTATTGTAGGAAGAAATAATCGGAAGTCAGTCTTTTTTTAATATTTTAATTTTGCCGACGTTTTGGCTCACGCTTGTGCTCAGTTTATGCTTGTAAATGGCTAAATAATGCCAAGATGATGGCTAATAAGCTTGAGCCGAAACGTCGGCAAAATTAAAATATTATAAAAGACTAACTCTCGATTATTTCCACCTACAATAAATTCTACATTCAACTTTACATTCTCAATAAATGTATTTAAAAATTCTTCAATCGATTTTAACATCAGAGGTAAGAGAGAGTCGGGGCGCTCCAGATATCTTATCGCCCAGTAATAAATAAGTTTTATCTGACAATGTAATTATAATTAGACAAGGTATTGTTCATATAATACCGACTCCTGATTATTTCCACCTACATTAAATACAATTAGACATAAAAATAAATTACTAAAGAATTGATTACATTAAGTATCCATAGAAACACGCGTTTTATTAAATAATATATTATCTAAGACAATCAGTTAGTTTTATTGGCTTCTCATCACTCTTCATTAACTCATACAATTTTGTGTCTCAGATAATAATTTTTCCAAAGGTATATTATATGTCTATATTACTGTTTTTTTAATTTATATTTTATTGAATTTTACAACTGTATAT
Organism: Piezodorus guildinii; assembly: GCA_023052935.1. Lineage (NCBI taxonomy): Eukaryota > Metazoa > Arthropoda > Insecta > Hemiptera > Pentatomidae > Piezodorus > Piezodorus guildinii. The sequence goes on along the minus strand of CM041296.1, from coordinate 69,089,495 downwards.
TACATAAATACAATAAGTAAAAGTTTTGAATACTGTTATTATGTTCAAAAACGCAAAAAGTGCATACCAAATATTTCTGCTCTTTTTCTATAGTTGGATATCGTATTTGATCAAATTATATATTTATCCGTTTATATAAGTGCTAAAAAGATGATATAGTTATTTTTATAGAATCTACAAAATTAAAATTCCTTTAGAGGAAGAACATTTAAAATATCGGCATTTAAGCCATGTCAGACTATTTAAATCATAATGAAACTTATAGTATATTAAATTTTACATAGATATAGCGAGTTTAATCAAAATCGTTCGAGTTGTTTTTAAGAAAAAATGTGCAAAATTATGATATAAAGTAGCTCTTTATAGCTGATTTTGATGAAAAATTCGCTGTACATTTCGGGGGTACATTTATCTTAAATATGGAATTTAAGTTTCATACGGCTGTTCGTTTTAGCGCTAGGCTCCAAAAACACAGACCTTTTTGCAGATCTTTGTCATTTGGATTCAAGGGACCCTAAAACGTGCATTTACGGTGAAAACTTAATTTCGAAATTTTTCACAATAGCAATACTTTCCCTAACTACACATGCAAATATATAGGAAAAGTAAATAGAAGAAATTTATAATTATTACTTAAAGGTTACTTAAAACACAGAAACAAGGTTATTTTAATACCTATAAGTAAATGAAGGGTATTTAGGTTGCTCTTGCTGCTTAAAACAGTTTGCAATTTTACTAAGGATAAGTTTCTCATTGCAATTAATTAAATAAATAATTCATCAAGTAATTGTTTAAATTTCAAGAGTTGAAGGTTTATAGTAATAATATTTGCATAACAGGTATTTAGAAAATTAATATTGTTAATTAGAAAATTAATCAAGGAATTTCTTCATTTGTCAAATTGTTTGTACTCTGAATGTTGTTGTCTGTTGATATTATTATACTGCTATTACTATTACTTATATTAAACAAAGAAAGTTAAATGTTTAAACATTATAGCATATAACAATGTATAGCTAATTTTATAGCAATATGATGGTTAAGTAGGAAACCTCAGAGTTTCGAAGTATTAAGGAACTCTCTTACCTAGATGGATCTTATTTTTTATGAAAAGCATAGATAACACAAAAAATCCTTTTCATAATTAAGAAATCTCAGGTTGCTTATTTCTGGACTAACAGTTATTTTTCCTGAATAAATAGAAAATGACATAGGATAACTTTTTTGGAGTTTTAACTATTGCCAAGCTTGAATTCTTCATTTAGGAAAACTTTGAGAGAGATCCGACCCGAATTTATGAGGAAGCGGAGAGTCGGCGGAAGTTGAAGTACTTATCGGTTCCAGGAGAGCTTCCATTGTGCTCCAGCAAAGTATATTAATCGAGCTTACTGGAGCCATTAAGAACTAATCAGAAAATTGAGTTTCCTCCCAGTTGGCGGGCCAACTCTAAATTAGGAGTGCTCAAAGTCGGCGAGGAATTTTTCGAATGAGGATCCAGATTAAAAGCTGATAAAAAAACAAACTAATTATAGAAAAAATGTCAAGGTGAAGTTTAGTTAAAAAACTTTCAGCAACTCAACTACAAGTAACCTTTTAGATAAAATAGATGAACGAGAAAATAAAGTTTGATGACTTTTTTTGTGATTTAGAGCTAAGAAAAAATAGCTATCTGACAATTTTTCAGGAAAACTGCCACCAAAGTACGCAAAAATGTTAATATTTCTTTCTATATTATTTATTTTCCCCTTAGGTAATAAATCTAAATATTTAACAATACTTTTGACATATTTTCGCTCTGCATCCCTCTGGAATTCTCTACCTACTCATATTCGTCAAGCTTCTTCTCTTCTCTCATTCAAATCTCATCTTTTCCAACACCTTTCAGCATCCCAAACAGACGCAAACCGAATGTGAAAATTACGAATCTATTATCCTACTTTTAATGTAAGACATAATTATTTATTTTACCTAAATACTAGCGTTATAGAATAATTCGTATATTTTTAAAATCGTTTAGCTCTAGTTTCTGATAGGAGATTTTCTCTTTTCCACTTTCATTCCGTTTTTTGTTTATATTTCATATCTGTTGTACATACGCATATAAATAGTTTTTTAAACATTTGTGAATAAAAATTTACATTACTGGTCTCCCGGAAAGACATGTATATGAAAGTATATACTTACTGTACTAAATTGTTATTCCTAAGGGGTACAGTCCCAGAATAAAGTAATTTTTATTATTTTGTGCAAAAAAAGTGGATAAAAGTGAGTAAATAAAATAAAAATAAAAATAAGACGGCCAAAAGTAAGATATTTTCATTAAAACTTAAGCAGAGGAAGCATCAAAAGCGTTACTCTCTACTTTAATTTCAACACGATTTTTATTAAAAAAGCGACATTTTTTTCATGAATGATGATATGAAATAATTATTATTAAGTTCCTATGTGGATCCTTTTACTATTATCAAGTGCATAAAATACCATTTAATTAAACAACAACAATTTTGTCTTATTAGAGCGAGAGTCTTCGAAACCGCCAAGTTGTAAGGGGGAAAAAAAAACGTTAGTTGTAATAAAACTTTTAAAATAAACAAGCATACTACATTTCTTGAATTTAAATAAATATATACATCATAAATAAACATATTTTTTTATGTTCTAATCAAAATACCTATTAAAAATATCACCAGGTAGACAACCTAGGTGGAGGTTCTGTTCGCCACTGAAGTTAAGAGGTGATGTATTTCAGAAATCTAGTTTATAAGGTTTATAAGACAACCTAGGTCCTCAAGATAAAATAACTAAATAACTGATAATTTAACAATAATAATCTCAGTAATATATTAATAACTGATCTAACTGATTTATATTTAATAATAAGTTAAACTTTCTTTAATAACGGATTTTTTTAACCTGTAAAGATTACAATGCCATTACACAAACATAAATAGAATTAAACTTACATAAAATAAATATTAACAAAATGCATCGTACATGTAAAGATTAATTAAATTACTCGTTATTAACATGCCCGTGTGCAGTCAATGTACGATAACCTTCCGAAAATAATAACACAATGAGGACACTAGCTGGAATTTAAAGAAGTACTGTTGAATGTTTTCTAAAAATGTGTGTTGATTTCATAACTAAATAAAAATAGTTTCATATAGAATTATTAATACTTTACCTATTAACCAGCAAAATTGCTACACAAATAGAAATCCTTACCTAAAACAAAAAAAAATTCTATTAATTAATGGTCCATGAATACAAATTATAGAAAGGAAAAAAAAAGATGACATTCAAATTAAAGAAACATTACCAATTTGTTTACAATATACTTTGAAAGGATAGATGCCAAAAGACCAAACTGAAGACTGGGTCTTTTTTTCTCCATTAGATTAGAGTCAAGTCCATCAACATTAGATTTTTAATATATTTACAAATAAAAAAGAAATATTTTAATTTATAAAATGTATATTTATTCAATAAGAGATCCTTACCAAGGAAAAAAAAAACTTGTTCTAAAAACCCTTTAACTAACAGATTAGAAATGTTTGTAACTCATATGCGAGTTATAATGGAAGAAAATAGAATAGATCCATTTTATTGTTTATCGAACTGTTCAGCATCTTCTTAAATTTTATTATAAAGATAAATTATAAAACCTACTTGAATCAATAAAATTTTACATGAAATGTTATCATTATGGGTAAATCCACTGTTTGTCACTAGAAAAAGGTATAAATTTATAATATCCCTTTAATGGCAACTACCCAATTTATAACATTTTTTCCACTTCTTTTATTTCTTCCATACTGACATTAAGTAGCTTGTTGATATTTTGTGGCCTTAAGCAGTATGTACCACATCAATCTAATTTCATCTTTTGTTTACCAATATCCATCATACAGCTTACTGCCGCTTTTGTTTACCCAGTCAATCCGGGTTTTTTTCTCTCCCTTTTCTTAGGTTTCCAAAATAGAATCATGCCAACTAATATTCTCTACGTCATGGAACGAAATAAACTACTTGCTATTTTTAGCACGAATAAACTTAAGATTTAGAACCAAATTTTTTTTTTAATAGTTTTATATTTTTAGGTTTCCAAATATCATTGTTGATCAGTTTATTTGTAAGTATTTAAGAGGCACAGCTAGAGAAAAAAAAGTGTTTTATTTGTATCATAACATTGAGAGATCGATCGCCTACTATAGCGGGTTGACTACTCTTTGGGATGATAGGAGTCCAAGTTATTTTAAATTATTTTATATAATTATTACATCATAAAATGGTTATATTGGGTAAACGTTAATAAATGGAGATATATTCGAAGAGGGAAAAAAAATTCAAGCTAAAGAAAAATGTACCTAATAGAGGTACAGAAGAAAACAAAAATAAATAAAAAAGATTACTCGTTAAAATTCTAAGAAAAACTTTTTTAATAAGTAGCACCATTAAAAAAAAAAGAAGAAAATATTTTGAGATAAAAAAAAGATACTAAAAACGATCCATTGATGACTTCTTAGAAAAACCTCAAATTAGTCTCCCGTTTAGCCTTTTAGATTACATCCTTCTTTTGAAACAGGCACAGTTCAGTTTACATACAATGTTCAATTTGTTATTCCTTTGATTTTTTTTATATTAAAAAAAATATAAAAATAATAGTTTGTAATAATGAATATTTAAAAAAAAAATAATTTAACGATAGAAATATTTTACAAATTTACACGGTTTTCGTCATTGTGGATATAATTAGTTGACCGTTGAGAATTACTGAAGGAATTAGTCCGGGTGGCGGTCATTAAATGAAACAACTGAATAGTTGAAACTACTCAGTTGTTTCATTTAATGACCGCCACCCGGACTAATTCCTTTAGTTACACGGTTTTCATTAATAAAATTTGGCCACTTCTTATTTCTCTAATAAAATCACACACACTCACTCGCTTACACACACACACACACACACACACAATACATATATATATATATATATATATATATATATATATATATAAAATTTATTTGATTTTTTCAAAACCCCATTTTGTAATGTATGTTTCTGACAAAATATGTCTTTCTTTTTTTACTTTCACTTACTGTATATCGTGAAAATTTTCGAATTCCAGTTTTCAACGGAAATACTCGTTTTAGGGCCCCTGAGTCCAAATAACCAAGTCCCGCAAAAAGGTCTGTGTGTGTGTGTGTGTGTGTGTGTGTGGGTAACTCCCGGGCGGAAACGGTAAGTCCTAAGAAACTGAAATTTCATATTTAAGACAACTATACGCCCGAGACGTGAAAAAAACTTTTTTCATCAAAATGAGCTTACCAGAAGAGGCACTTTATACAATGCATTTTGCACCTTTTTTCGATTTTCTCGAAAACGGTTCCGACGATTTTGATTAAACTCGCTATATCGATGTAAAATTTAATGGGTTTTGATATCATTTAGGTTTCATTAGGATTAAAATCGTCTGACATGGCTTGAATGCCGATATTTTAAATTTTCTTTCTCTAAAGTACCTTTAATTTTGTCGATTCTATAAAAATAACTATATTATCTTGTTACTACTGATGAAAAACAGGTAAATATATAAATTGAATGAATTCGATACCCAACTAAAGGAGAAAACAAAAAAAATATTTGTTTAATGCAATTTTTCGTTTTTGAACATAAGAACAGTAATATACATGTATGATATACCGTTGGAAAGCTTGAGATTTTAGAAAAAATATTACCTCATGCACGAGCTTTTAAAAGTTAACAGAGATTTTATTATTAACTTTTCTCAATATCCAATACCTCACTGAGGATTCCTTTTTCGGCTGATAGGAATTTTAAATATAACTCTGTAATTATAATAATTTCTAATGTTTATCCAATTGATAATTTATAAACAGGTAATGGAGCTCACCGTTTGTTCTCTGTTAGACTTGAAAAACTAAAAATATAAGTTAACATCCAAGAAGTTTTTGTCACCGTTGAAGTATTTCAGGTTGAGCTTACTGTATATGACATTATTAATGAGTTTGAAAAAAACTGTTGCTTATATTGGAATCTTTGGAACGACATTCCTTTCACAATTTTTCAATAAATGCCATTCTGAAAAGATCGTTTCCTAGTTGACTTCGAAACGTGCGAAAATAGTTGAACTCCATATAATAAACTTGGACGTACTAAAGATTTATATATTTATGACTTTAATCGAATCCTAAGACTTAAAGAATAGAGTAAAATGTTAATTTGGTGTATTTTTTGTCTCAATATTTTAACTTTACAATATATCTATTTATTTATAATCAAATATTAATACAACACATGATTTTTCTTTCCGGGAATGGTATAGGTTTAAGATCCGATACAATACTAAAATAATAGATACAACTTTCGAATACACTCAGGTTAGCGTTTTAGTAGGCTTTAAGACAATACAAATACTCTACACTCCCGAGAGAGACGCCTTTGTCTACGAACAGAGAACATGTAAATTAGACAGAAACAGAGAGGAACAGAGTTGATCGTAGAACGCGAAACGTATTGTTTCCGAGATGTAGGAACTAAACACAGCTGAACTAACATTGCATATTTGATCAGTTCCCTCCATCTCAATGTAAGGATATTTTCCAATAGCACTGTAATGGGGGAAACAAATACCAACAACCATAAACACAAAGGCAACAATAGCAATGACTAAGAGTCTCGGTCGATTCCTATATTCTGAAAATACATGTTAAAACATAATTGAAGTATAATGGAAAACTAGGAAAATGCCTCATTAATTAATGTTTTGAAATAATAATTACATGCGAAGCTTTTCAAGCATATCTTTGAAATTATACTTTTAAAATAGGTGTCGGGGTGGCTAAGAGGGTTAGCGCATGGTTTTGAACGCACGTTGCCAACCTACCACAGAGAACCAACATTTTAAACCTAATAAATACGAGTTCGAAGATCGGTCCTGGGGGTGGGGCTTTTATTTCATCATATGCTTCTATTATCCCCCGCCCTCACCCCCTGGCCCGAGAAACCCCGTATTAGGTATGGGGAAACCAAAAAAAAAAAAAATAAATGTAAAAACATCATTATTAACTAATTATTACAGTAATTATTAAGAGCATTATTTTTTTATTAGCACCTGTCAGATAAATTCTGACAATTAGCAAAGGTGCAGTAGAAACTTCAACAGCAGGCATGATTAGGCATGTGGAAGCCAAATGTACAGTAGCTCCCCTTCCTAGGGTTTAATTTAGCTGAGGAGCTCTCTTACCCAGTTTCTTTTCAACCTTTTTCAAACAAGCATTTCAGCTATTATATTAACAATATATTATCTTTAAAAAAATAAAACATTATATTTATTTATATTAATTTGATTTAAATTACAATGATACCTCACTGTAGACTTATCTTTTTTGAGTAGACACATGGTATAGTATTGTATTTTTGCCTGTTGCCAAATCAATTCAAAAACATCTACGATTATCTCAAAAAGGCTTATTAAGTAAAATAGTGAAAGGAACTCCATTCCAACGAGCTAGAACATCCTGAGTCTAAAAGTAATAAAAAAAAAAGTTCTGAAAAGCGGCGAAACTTAAAAGACAATTATATATGGTATACATTTAGTCGAAACATTATGGATTATTCTAAGCGTAACGGAAACTGTTAGAAAATTAAATGATAGATATAATTTTAGATTCTAGCCCCATCAACGACAGACCTCCTTTAAATGCATATCAGCAGAAAAAAAAATCCTCAGAAGGCTATGTGATTCAGAATATCTAAAATAAGGACATATGAAAAGAATTGTTGAATACGTAGCAATAATAAATTATTAAATGCAGATTTTTAAAAAAAATCAAGGAATTTAATATTCTAAAGCGAAATATTAATGCAAATAATAAAGAGAAACTGTAAGTAGTAAAACCAATTGTTAAAAAAATAAAATAATATGAATGGAATATCGTACTAACACTAGGTAGTGCTTAAATTAAATAATAAAAACAAGTAGAGAATAATTTAACCCTGGTTCATACGATTCATATAGTGATTATGGTATACGAGTACTCTATGTGTCTATAACCTTTTAGGTTAGTAGGTTAGCTAACTCTAAGTAAAGTGATGATATGATAACTTGCTCAGAGGGGACTACGAACTAGGAAGCGAGAACCAGGGGATTATCCCGTAATATTTACATACTAATCCTTCTGCTCTAGATACTTGGCTAATGCCTCAACTAACAAAATAAACTTTTTTATATAATAATATAAACATTTATCCGAAGGTTTACAATTTAACATATAATATAAAATTACATATATATATATATATATATATATATATATATATATATAATATATATATATTATTTATTTTAGTAAAAAAAAAATCAAAGCCAGATAATTAAAACCTAATTAAGGCGGTTATATATAATTAAGATCGTTTATTTGTTTATTAGGGGAGCCCATGGCTGAGTGGCTAGCGCGCTAGTCTCTCATGCTACAGGTTGGGAGTTCGAATAAAGTCCTGGCGGGGATTTTACAATGATGTAATATAATGGAGATTCACTAGCAACCTCTCCCCCGGGTATGTGAGACCCGTCAGCCAAATGGTGGCCACTCACAACATTAGGCGTAGGGAGTGATGACCCTAAACTATAAATTGCATCGTCAAACGCGAGTGTAAACTCCCAGATTACACCGCGAGGCCCGGGGCCTGCACGGCCTGTCGCGCCACTGAAAAAAAAAATTTTTGTTTATTAACACTGATGGGTTAAGGCCAAGGATTTCAAAAATTACAAAATAGCACAGCAATACCTAGAGAAAAAAAAATCATCTTCTGGAGTTATTATTAATTTTAATTTTTATATAGTATTGTACATATAGATATCGATTTTGGATGCTAAGTGTTTTGTTGTATTGTTTTTTTTTATACGACGGTATGAGTTTTGATGTGGTATTTTATGATTTATATAGGATTTTTTTTTTTTTTTTTTTTGGTTATGTGTATGGATCTATATATTTGAAAGAAAATGGGAAACAATGAAGAAAAAAAAAACAGGGACAAAAATTATAAAGAATAGAAAAGAGAAAAAAATATATTGTGCTTATAATTAAAGGGGTTTTAAATTATAATTTATAATATTAAGAATATTCCTAAAGAAAACAATTGGTATGCTGTGTTATAGCAACCCAATCAAGTTGGGCAGCATCATTTTGTCTATTTATAAACAAAGTGTGTCTCTCACGGCATTACGACCCAGGCGTTGAGTCTTGGCCTGCTCCAGCATTGACCGCCAGTCACTTCGATTTTGTGCTGCTGCCCTCCAGTTGCGTACGCCAATGAATCGACAATTCATCGGCTGACACACAGTCTCTGCATCGGAGCCTTGGACGTCCAACCTTCCGTGCTCCAAACAATTTATCCGATAGGACTTTAGATTGGATTTCCTTTGGATTCATCCTAGTGACGTGGCCCACCCATCGCAATCGTGAGAATTTAATTCCATCGAGTCTTTGTAAAGGCCTCAGCTCCAGGTTTGTCCTTCGTCTCCACTCTCCGCTGGCATATCCATAAATCCTCTTCATGGTCTTTCGTTCGAACCTGGACAGTTCTTGTTCCTGAGTCCTGGTTTTAGAGCCAAATGTTAGAACAGGTCGCAAAGCCTTGTATATCCTCAGCTTTGTGGATTTTGAAAGATTGCTAGACCGGGATTGCTTTTGAGGTGCGAAGGAACATCGATTTGCTTCCAAAATACGTCTGTCTATTTCTTCGCCAATGTCATTCCGAGAGTACATTTGGGAGCCCAAGTAGAAAAATTTCTTATACCTCTTCTGGAGTATATGAGAGTAACCAGTAGAGAGACATTAATGAATACAATAAACAGACAAAAGTCACGAAAAGATTGTTTTTATTTTTTTTTTAAACACTATCCAATTATTTCATACTTCATAGTTTTCCCTTTTGCATTTATTTATTTTTTTTGTCAAAACGAACAATAAAGTACCAAAGCCCCACACTAAAATAATGTAAACTTAACAACCCCATCCTATTTTCAAAACTTACAAATGAAAATGAAATGTACCAATTGTTTTTTTTTATATATAATGTAAAGAAAATCAATATAATTTTATCAATATTCTATCCTTATGATATGGAGTAAAACATGCAGTGAACCGAGCGTTAGATGTAAAAAGGAAAACAGGATTTTTTTTTTCTATTAAAACATAATAGCTGGTACAACAAAGGAACAATTGAGACGTTGATTTCCAAAAGGTACTATATCCACTTTAGAGAATTTTACAGGAAACGCAAAAATCTGTCATTTATTTATTATTGGCCTAATTTACGTGATTCTTTTTTTATTAAAATCAAAAGTTGATTTATAAAGGTGTTACCAACTCATTTTTCCAAATTATTGCACTTTTCCGATGACTTTTAAACAATATAATATGGATTTAGTACTTTTTGGAACGAAACATGGATATAGTACTTTTTGGAACGAATTAAAAGGGATATAGTACTTTTTGGAAGAATATAACGCGAGGTAAGTTGGTAACAGTCACTATAACCTTCCTGATACAACATTAGTGATAACTAACGTCTTTATATCGTTAATTACTAAGTTATGTATATTTCCTTATTCTCCCTCTGAGAAACATCTTTCTTTGTTGGTTAATTACATTGATTATCTATTATTCATAAAGAAAGTGAATATTCAAAGGACAATATATCTATTTATGGCACTATAATAAGAAAGTATGTAATTATGATGTTTGTTTTGAACTTGTATTTACTATTTGTGTGAATTTAGCAAATTTAATTATATTATTAACGACGTGTATACAATATTTAACCATAGATACTGATAAATAATAACTTTTGAGCTTTTATTTTACATAAAAAAATCGACTACTAAGTTAGATCATGCACGGATTTTCTTCACATATTTAGCAAGTTCGTGAATGCTAATTCCAACTATTTGCTGCATAAAATACCATTATTCTATTAAAATGTGAGTTTCTGAAAAATTTTAAACCAAATTTATGTTGCTGCAAGAAGAAATACTATGAAAAAACTTAATTTAATTGGCAACCTAAAAGAACCAAAGTGACGCAACTAAGTTGTTTCTAATAGCCTAAAAACTGATTATTAGGTTAAAACCAGTGATCAAAATAATAGCGGTGATTCAAGACGTGCTCAACGAACCAATAAAAATGCATAAAATGATTAAAACAATAAATTAATGGTGATATATTACGCGGTTAGGTGCTTCTGCCGTTTAGTAGGAAATATAGTACCTTTTGGAAGGAAATGAAAGAAAAGGTTATATCTGTTTACATAGGATATAGTACCTTTTGGAACGAAACATGGATATAGTACCTTTTGGAATGAAATAAAATGTGGATTTAGTACCTTTTGGAATGAAATGAAATTTTTAAAGACTTTTTTAAAGGATTTTTATGTTTCTTGGATAAAATTTGATGACGGATTTAGATAAAACCAAACCATTAGAATACAAATATGTGAAAATATCAACTTTGAAAAAAATGTCCTTTAGTACCTTTTGGAAATCAACGTCTCAATTGATTATACATAGATATGACGAGTTCAAAGAACCGTTCTAGGGAAAAAGTTAAAGATGAAAAAAAAAATATTCATGAGAATGCACATGCTGTTGGTAGATAAAAAAAGGGCTGATATAAACCTGTCTTAAATATGTATTCTATTCAGAACTTTAGTTTTTAACTAGACCTAAACACATACACAACTATATTCGTTTTTAAGCCTAATAAATTTGTGCGTCAAAAAAATATCAATCACAAATAAGTTCAAATAAATATTACAAAAGCTTCAAATCGTCCACAACAAGCCTCCTTCATTAATAATTCCAATTTTCTTTCAAGCCTAGAAAGATTAAAAGTGATTCGCAATTAATTGAAGTCGTTTATTAAAAAAACAGCAAAAAAAATTGTTTAAATAAAAGGCAAGAAAACAGGGCTCATCAGGTGAAGCGGTAATGACCAAGAAGCTGGAAGTTAGGTTAATAGTCATTTTTTTATTTTATTTTTTTAACTTTATTGGATTTCAGTTTTAACCCATCTTGGAGCAATTTTATTTACTTTAAGAGCGGGGCCTACAAAAGCTTATCTCAAATTTTGTATAAATAGATTATACATTCAAGATAATAATATTTTTAACCTTGTTATCTTTTTGGGATACTTAAAAGCTTTTTATAATAAAATTACACAGTCTACCAGTCCAATATTAAGTTGACTACAAAAAATTATTATATACACAAAATCCTTTAAAAAAATATAGCATAAGTCAAACATTTGTAAAAAAATAATAGTTAATATTATTTTGAAAATTTCCTTTTCTACTTTAAATAGATTTTTAATTTTAGTTTATTATTTTAAATAATGAAGCTTTTTAATCGATCAAATAAAAAAAAATTAACCCCTCAAAATTTGAGGGCTTACGTTTCAACATACGTGGAACCCGAATAGAGAATAAAAAAAAATCCGTTTGACCGCCGTTTCTCCGAAACTACTGGACTAATTATTTTGAAATTCGCCACAAACAACTAGGGCATACAACGATGATCATAACCTTTAGACTTTAATATCATCTGGTTCAAATAGCGGCCGATTAAAAGTAATTTAATTTAATAACTCAGTTATTTTTTAAGATAGAGAACAAATTAATTAGTTTGTTTAGGCAAAAAGCACGAATAAAAAAAAAATACTAATAAATTAAATTAAATTACAAATAACTCAGTTATTTTTGAGGTTAGAGAAAAAATATGTATAGAGTTCTAGATTCAGTAAATCGTGAATTTTTGTTTTCGATTGATTAAAAAGGTTCATTATTGAAGATATTAATTCAAAATCGTTTATAATATACTTCTTTACTATTTTCTTTTCTTCTAATTTTAATTAAAATAAAAATTTCTAATTTCTGCAAACTTCTAATTTTTTCTTTATCTTTAATAATCTATTGAAAAAATAAATATTAAACTGAGTTATGGGGACATTATTTCTCTTATACTTTGTGGCTTGACCAAATAAGATTAATGTTTTCTTTTCTCTCTGTTTATCGCGGAGTCTTGATCTCAAAAGTCTTTTCCTTTTTTGTATTGAGTTAAAACATATTTTACCGGCTGATATCGAGTCAAGGTGTCAGGATAATCGTTGAATGCGTTGATATTTTTGAGCAAAATAAAATAAAATAAAATTACATTAGTATAGATAGTACTTTTGGAAAAAAAAAACCGCGGACGGCGTACTTCGGGCAGACTGTTTTTTTTTTTAGTTTTAAAAATAAAAACAAAATCAATGACAACTTTTTTTCAATATTCAAAACGCTTTCGTTACTGAAGAAATTTCTGGACATAGTGTTCCAATAGAACCCCTGCAGGGTGTTGGGATCAGCAGATAAAGGGAGATATGTATAAAACACATTATTTTAAGATTGCGAATTTAGATGCGTCGTTTTATTTTTAGATTGCGTAGGACATTTTATATTTTCAAAAGTTTATATAGAATTATATTATTGGTAGAATATCCTCTCCTTTACCACTGGTGATTAGGAGAAGGTGTTAGCGAACTAATGATGAATCAGAGAAGTGGCAGTAGGATGATTGATCGCCTACAGGAAGTCAGCTGATAGAGGCTCCAATAGGTCAACCTAATGATATAGTGGGCCTTGCGATTAACAGCAATTAAATTTTTATTTATACCATGATAAATACAAATTAAATAACATTCCTCACCAAGTAATGATTTTATTATAAATATTTATAGTTAATTACCACCTCAATGATGTTCAAAACAGTATTATTCAATCATATTATTACTAATATTGATCATTTAGCTACCAAGAGCAATGACTAAGGACTATAATTTTCTTTAAGTTTGTATTAAATGTTTTCAGATGTTTATGTAACTACTCAAAATAAACGCAAAGCTTCATTGACACTGGATTACACAATAACGACGAATTTAGATAAACACTAGATCCATCCCGCAGTTTTTCTCACGAAAATTTTATTTTACGTTGATTTGAATAATGCATTAATAGTAAGAGTAACAATAATACATGAAACATAAATACATGAAATATACTTATATACATGAAACTTAATAATCCAAATGTAAACATGTTACCTTCGCGCTCCGAAGACAATCCTGCCCTCCAGTTCTCTTTAACTCAACTCCGCTCCATTTCTCTGACACAGTCCGGTACCATGCATGGCTTCCTTCTAGACAAAAGACTAACTTGGAACCCGCATACTAGACTTAAACGACAAGATCGTAATCAACAATTTGGCCAATTACACAGACTATTGAACTGAAATTCTGAACTAACTATTGAAACATATCGCTGATATACAAGATTGTCCTGAACCTATCTGGAACTACGGACTTGAACTGTGGGAGACAGCATAATTTTCCAGCATCAAACGCATTCAATACATTCGATCAATCAATTCCTCCGAACAATAATGTATCCATATTATGGTCACCAACCATACCTTACACCCGACTTAAATATTCCATTTATTTGAAATTTTAATTATTCAATCCAAATTAGATCAGAATCTTATCCACCACCCCGATCCGCTAGCTCAATCCCTATCCAGCTTCACACACTCTTGCCATCCACCTAGAAGGTTGAAACGTTGAGACGTCATGTAAACATGTATATTGGATTTCTAGCACTGGCTATATTCTCCACCCAGTGTGCTGTATGTTTGAGGATTGTATGACTTTTAGACTTTGTTAATATTTTATTTCTTTTTATTGTATATTATTTTTTAGTTTTGTAAATATTTTATGAATGTTGTACTTGATCACTATTATAAATGACCTTGTAAGGACAGATTGTAATATCATTCAACAAAACAAAAATTATTATTTAGCTCTAGATCTTTTTTTTATTCTTTATAATTAACTTTTTTTTTTTTTTCCATTCCAGCCTTATTGCAAATATAGTCGGTAACACAAACCTCCAGATAAAAATTTAGCTTCAAGATCTCAGTTTTGAGATACTGCGATGACCACAAAAGTATTTTACTCACGTACGGCATGTTCATTTATAAATATAAATTAAAAATATTGAGAAAAATTAATTAAAAATCAATCAGAACAAAATATATTTTTTTTTTAACTTAATCATTCATTTTTGTATTTTTTTATTACATCACAAACCTTTATACTGAGAATACTCGTGATGTAGAGGTCTAACTACAGCCAAGTTTATAATCACTTTTTGAAAAGTCATACCTTATTAATAAAACATTACCAATTGCCATAAATAAATGGATAATTATCCAGGAGCAAATAAAGGTAGGCCATAGAACGGGCACGCTGAATCTTGGCCTGGGTAATATGGCGAAAATTCAATGAAGGGCCAAGTTAGGAAGGGAGTTAGTAAGCAATTTGAGGAACCTGTTAGGGGAAGTTCAAACAGAGGGAACTGCCGATAGCTCATTCGGCTAAGGGCTATACCCTCGATATTTCAGCCGAGGCTATGGTTCACTTCGGGAGAGGGGCGGTATAAATTGGGTCCGACTTAATCTATAATCTCTCTCTCCCATAATTTGTTTAATTTAGTTTAATTATTCGAGTAATGCTCTTTAAAGATGCTTGAGTCGAATCACAGAGAAGTTTTATTATAAAATACGTTGTGTTTTATAATTTAGAGTACAAGGTATTGCACATGTTTAAAAAAAAAAATCATGTTGATGAGACAAATGTTTCCAGAGCGCCAACGCATATCACATGTTTTGCCGAGATCTATATCCTTATCTATACCTGGAAAAGTTTTCTTAACAGAAATTATTTATTTAACAACAAGTAATATAGAAATGTCTTTGGGCATATATTGTAAAATTGATAATCATTACGTAAAACCTCTTTAATGATTCTTCTGAATTCGTGGGTGAAGAAACCTCCCCCGCCCCGGTGAAGGCACTTGTGGCGTGGAATTTCTGTTAAAAAACGCAGGTCTCTGCTTTGTAGTAGTGTGTCAGTCAGTAATGTTTGTGCCAGTAGGTTTGGATGTCCAGCGAGTAAGTCGTGAAATTCCTTGCAGTATATCTTAATGACAACCGTCACGATTAGTATGTAGAGGTCTGATGTGTTATGATTTATTGGAAACATAAAAGGGAAAGTGAGTAATGAAGCGGAGGAATTCAGACTGAAAGATTTAATTGCCTGCAAGTGTGATTTTTTGGATGAGCCCCCCAGCTGAGTACCGTAAGTCCATATAGGTTTAAGTAACATGTTGTATTGATTGTTTTTGTTGTTCGGTGATAGTTTGTTTTTATGGTGAAGAAGTCGTCTAATTATTTGATAGTCTATGATTAATTCTTTTTGTGAATAGAAATAACAAGAAAAAGGTAGATAAATAGATTTATAAATCATTTTATTAAATAGAGCAATAAGTGGTTGGTACATTGAGACTTTTTAGGCTTTTAGGGGG
Organism: Piezodorus guildinii; assembly: GCA_023052935.1. NCBI lineage: Eukaryota > Metazoa > Arthropoda > Insecta > Hemiptera > Pentatomidae > Piezodorus > Piezodorus guildinii. The sequence goes on along the minus strand of CM041296.1, from coordinate 69,073,009 downwards.
TTTTCTCGGGCCAGGGAATAAGGGCAAGGGATTCATGCCAGAGTTGAAAGCTTCTCCCTCGCACTGAGACGTGAATTTTTCTTATACCTAGTTTTGGTAATCTGGTTGCTGAGCAGTGACACGGGGGCATAGGGGCACCAACTCACTTGGCTACCCCGCTTCTCTGTAAATTATTCATTAATATCCACTTTTTTTTTTAGCAATAATTGTATCGGCCTGATTGCTTCTTAGGATTTTAGTGAAAACGAGGGTGACTACACCATCCAATGAAGTCACTCCTACCTTCATAGATCCACTGATAAAAGATAAGATAAATATCTAGTTTTATTATAATTGCAATTTTTTTTTTAGTGAATAAATCTATTACTAGGTTCTTTTTATATAAAATGATCCATTTTCTCTCAACACTCCTTTATTTATTTCTCCCCACGTTTCGGCCTTTGCCATTTTTAAGGGTTTTTAATCATTCTCGTATATTGCACATATATAAAATATATTTTGTCACGAAGTGACAATGGTTGTCTGTGTGTATATATGAGAGAAATTGGTTCAGTGTGTAGTCAATATAACACAAAATTAAGTATAATAAACTTAGTATAATTTATTATAATAAACTTAATTTATTATAATAAATAAAAATAAATTAATTATAATAAATAAATTAAGTTTATACTTAATTTTGTGTTATATTGATTGCACCCGGAACCAACTTCTCTCATATATTGGGTTGTTTCACATGAAATGTCCGTTTTTTTAGTTTCTGAAATACATAAAGGATTTTGCAGGTCTCTGTTGTTTTCTTCCGAATGTTTACATATTTAAAGCAAACAGTTACTAATCCTCTACCTTTGAATTATAAACATTAGCTTCCCAATCAATTACCCACTTTTTAGTATACCGCCAAATATGAACATGGAAACATGCGATTTTCGAGTAATATTTTTGTACGAGTTTAAACTCAGCCATTCAGCAGCTGAGGCCGCTAGAAATATTTGCAAGGCGATTGGGGAAGAGAGTGTTAATGAACGGACCATTCACCGTTGGTTTGCTAAAGTTTTCAGCTGGGGGTACCGACTTGGAAAACTTGCCCCGAGGAAGACCTCCGTCCGTAATAGACAACGATGTCCTCAAACATACAGTAGAAGGAAACCCCTACCAAACAGTTAAAGGATTCTCAGCACAACTAAATGCAAGTGTACCTACCGTTTCCAGACATTTAAAGTGTCCTGGGAAAGTAAAAAAGCTCGATACATGGGTACCTCATGATCTCACTGAGCGGCATGTTTCAAAACATACCGTGCAAAAATTGAAAGAACTGGGCTACGAAGTTCTTCCGCACCCACCATATTCTCCCGACTTGTCTCCAACAGATTACCACCAGTTCAGGAATTTAGACAACTTCACCTAAGGAAAACTTTTTGAAAATGATGATCAAGTGAAAAGTGCGTTTTCAAATTTTGTTTCACTTAAAGCTCAGAGTTTTTAGTTCGGGGATAAAAATGTTGGTGTCACGTTGGGAAAAATGTGTAGAAAAAGAAAGTAAATACTTCGAATAAAATTATCCTGTTTTCATATCGTATTTTTAATAAAAATCCTTTACCTTGAAAACGGAAATTTCATGTGACACAACTCAATATTTTGTCACATTAAAAAAAACAAAAAACAACTATTACAGGTTGAACTAACATTGTCAGCTTGGTATTATTTACTTAAATATACTATAAAATAAAAACTGACAAGGATAGTCCAGCCAGTAATATTTTTTTTTAATGTGACAAAATATATTTTATATATTAAAGAATGATTAAAGAACCCTTGAAAATAGCAACCAAAACTTAGGGAGAAAGAAAAAATAATTTAAAGCAGTGTTGAGTGAATATTGATAATTTTATTTACAAAGAATCTAGTTATAAAATATCTACTTTAGAGGCGATAATTTTTGTTAGATTTTGTGATCATATCTTTTTCAATAATGTTCGTGAAACATTTACTTCTTTATTACATCAGTCACGAGTGTGTGACTATATCGCACTATAATGCATTATCAGCTTCATGATTATTACTACGACAGAAACCATATTTATCCAAAATGGATGGATGGTGTTTAAATGGTTCGGATTAAAAATTCTTATCTGAATTATAAGAAGCAAGGTTATTAGGCTCAGCAAATAAAGTGGTAAATTTAAAGCCTCCTTAGCCAGCAAAGCGATTTCAGGCTCCTTCATATTAAAACGCCTCTCTGGCAAAAGTTTAATAAACAGAATTAAAAAGAGCGTTAAGGCGAAACTTAATTAACTTCAGATCACAATAGTACAGCCTCGCTTAATACCTATACTTCTCGTATCCTACGGGTGTTAATAACAGCGAGGACAAAGGATATATTCCAATAAAATAAGACAATGTTTTAAGTCCAACATATATGTGTAGGGACCATCTCATGAGGAAGTTAATAATAGAACAATGCAGCCTGAAATATGAGAAATCAGTAGAGAAAGAGATATTCCCGATTGGATCGGCTGCTCAACTTTGCTAAGTTGCTATTAATACAAAGCTTACTGATCAATCTTGAAGACAATCTTAAACAAACAAAAAATTGACATATATTCCCTTATAAACATATATAAATCTGTCTTGAAAATTTACAAATCATATATATATGGTTGTGCAAGATGCCCAGTGAGTCCAGGTTTCTAGTCTCCAGCATGTTATGGAATTGATTGCTTTTGAGTCCATACCTTTCCAAAAATACTCTCGTAGCTAATGGGATGGTCCCTAATGGTGGAATGATCTTTCGCCGAACTCAACAGGAAACTTTTCTTGCAGGTATGGAATACATTCTGTATATTTTTTATTTCTTCTTGGATTAGGTTGCCTTGTATCCAATTACTGGATTCATATCTGTTTGTAAGATCTACTTTCAGTGCTTCTTTTCCTGTGGCACTAAATGCTAAGATGTCCATAAATCTTGATCTAAAAATATCAAGGCAAAACACACCTTAGAAACATTTATATCTTTTCCTTTCTAGAAAAAGCCGCTATTTACTGTTTGATGTGTTTGTGCCGGCGGTTAACGATAAGACCAATATGCAATAGGAAATCAAACAATAAAAAGAAACTTTTTAAATTTATAAACACTAATTTGTAAAATTACTCTCAACCAACGACTGACAGCTGTTCTGTCCTGTTCTATCCAAACCAGCTAAACCACAAAACACAGATTTATGGTTCAGAAAAAAAAAATACAAAAACTATCCCTAATTTCAATACAAAAATTTAAGACTGATAAAGACAGCTTCTTGGTACGCAGATAACGAAACCCTACGGACTGATCAACAGAGACGAACTATCCATTCGCGTTTTCATAACAGACTGCTCGGAAACTAAAATATAATTATAAACGACATTGCTTGTTGTGACGCCCGCTCAGCTCATTCAATCACCTCGAAGAAGGCCTATAATTTAGGCTGAAACGTCGGCACCAATAAATTAAGTTTATACTTATATGTGTGACCTATTTACGGCACCCTGAACCAACTTCTCCTATATATACACACAGTCAACCATTGTCACTTCACCATCATGTTATTATAGCCATAAATACATACAGCTCATTTGCTCATTCAATTAAATAGCCAACTTCACACAATTTCAGTCGAGCTTCTTTTTCATCTTGAAAGAAACTAGTGATCTAGATAGCTCCTACTTTTTTTAATATTATTTCAAACACACTTACAAAAATCAGTTTAAAGATTTTTTAAATAGACATTTTGACATGTGTCACCTACAAAGATAAGGAAAACACACACAACAAAGAAGCCTCATTTCCAGAGAGATTGCAATGTCCTGGAAACAAGCACTAGCTATCCAAATCCTACGTAATCTCTTCAAGGTTTCCATTTCCTTCCAAGGCATTTCAGGCACCGCCATGAGGACCGCATATGGATCATTTCCCACAGAATTCATGGCGCGTCTTTGTTTTAATTATACCTTTTATTCATCTAGAAATTAAATATAATTTGTTTGGGTATATAATATGTTTTCAAAATAACATGCTGTGATAAATAAACACCGATTTAGGTATAAAAAATAAACATTTAACATATTAATGAAATTCAAAACATTTGGTTATGTCACTTTTGAAAGGTGCAAATAAAAAATAAAAAAATTGAACAACAAAAATTATATATTACTACTTGATAATTGCGATGTTGATTTCCAGACGGTTCTACTAAATGACATATTATTATAATATTATTATTTTGACATATTAGTATTTTTATTTAGTTTTATCTAAATCATATATTTAGTTGATAGACATTTGATTTAGTCCTGTTTTGAATCATACTAAAACATTTTAGAAGAGAACATTAATATAGTGTTATTAATATAGTAAAAAAACAAAAACAATTTTTACTATTTCTGCATTTCTAGCTTTTAATCCGAAAAAAAATCAAATAAATTGGTTTAATTATAAATTAATAAGAGATTTTTGCGCTTCCTGTAAAATTTCTTAGGATAAATATAGTACCTTATGGAAATTAACGTCTTAATTGTTCTTACTAAAGAGAACTTCATTTCCACTCTAAACCCTAGTTTCTACCCTTGTTTTTTTTCCTTTCCTGATAATTCTCTATGAGGTCTGAAAAAAAGTGAACACAGGATCTTCTGACAGAGAAGAACCAATAATTCTTTCTTTCTATTCCCTTGTATTTAGAAATTTATTATACGACTTTTTTTTAACGACCGCTTCTTGATTGAAATGTTGCTTTATTTAAAATATTGATTGATTAATACATTTATTTAAATTTAGTCTACGTTTCCGAATTTTTCTCCATTATGAAGAATTTTCTAATTTCATTGTTTTTATGCGTGTTGTGTGCGTACGTGGGAAATGCGTGTTATTATTCAGTTGCTAAGTTACTTAGTTCGCGGCTTCTATCTAAAGACTTAAAGGTTAGAATTTATAAAACTATTATTCTTCCAATGGTTCTTTACGGATGTGAAACGTGGCCGCTTACTCTGAAGGATGAACAACGGCTTAAGGTTTTCGAAAATAAGGTATTGCGTAAAATATTTGGTCCGAAGAGAGATAAGGCCACTAGGGAGTTTAGAAGATTGCACAACGCGGAATTGCGGAACTTGTATCCTATGAATATAATTGAGCTGATTGCATCGCGGAGACTCAAATGGGCGAGTAAAGTTGCTGGGCTCGATGACAAGCGAATTCCGAGAAAGTTGGTATTTGCTGATCCGACTGGTAGGCGTCCGAAAGGTAGGCCGAAGCGTAGATAGGAGGATTGCGTTAAGGCTGATCTTGGGAGCTTGGGCTTGAATGGTGAACATTGGACGAGTCTGTGTAGGCGGAATTTGGTGGTATCGGCATCGAACCTTCGGGTTCGCTAAGCCTATTATTATTATTATTATTATATTATTGTTTTTATAGCATGATGAATCATTTTAGCCAATTTAATTGACTGAACTATCATTACATTTGTCTATTCGCTTATTGTCCGATACTTGCATTACAAATTTAGATTTTTTTTTTAACACTTTATTGGTATTTACAACTGTATTCACAAAACAAATACATCAAGTAAATGTGAAGTGTTATATAATACAATAGCATGATATACATGTAGAGAAGCTTTCTATTGGAAGCACACTAAAAATATTCTAAACTAGAATACATTGGAGAAGTGTTTTTTTTTTATTATGATTTCAGTTAATTGTTTATTGTTCATTTGTTGATTATTTTGCGATACCTATTTTTCGGCAAATATAATATGAATGAAAATTTATATCAGTATTACATTTCTTCTTTAATGAGATAATGCGATATCACAAAATAGAAATAACTAAAAAAATAAACGGAGTAAAATACACAGGCATAAAGATACTGTATAAGAAAATGATTTCTTCAAATTTAGACGAAGGTCTACAAACTTAAAAAATCGTTTTCCTTTTAACTTTAAAAATATAAAAAGTATATTACATTATCATTAGCCTCAAAGTAATAAAATAGTATCATTTCATAATATTTTTTTAAACAAGATCGTCTAGGACAAATTAGCACGAAATTTCAATTCGCTACACTTTCACCATGTGCGTCAACGGGTTGAAAACATTGTACTGTAAAAGAAGAGATGTATTACAAAAAAGAAATGTTCTGTCATGTACTGAAAACAATTTATGAGCACATTTAGCCATCATTTATAAAAATATTTCAATTATTTATAAATTAGCCATTGAAGAATGGTGTCAAAACTGGAGAATTAAAATGAATCCTAACAAATCCTATCAAATCACCTTCACAATACGTCGAAACCTAACTAAAACTAACCTAAAACTTCCTGCCCCACCGTATCCTTTAACAATATCCTACTTACTGCTGTTGAACAGATCCGGTACTTAGGACTTCACCTCGACAAACGCTTAACTTGGAATCCTCACACTAGACAGAAAACTGCTCGTAGATACAGATTACTACAACACTTACTTGACAAACGCTCAAAACTTTCTATTTACTACAAAAAACTCATTTATATAACAACTATTTAGACCTACGGCATTGAGCTATGGGGGTCTACCAAACTATCGAATTCCTCTAGCATCCAATCCTTGGCAGTCCAAAATCCTTCGAAAAATTCTCAATACTACCTACTTTGTTACCAATAAAATCATTGATAAAGACCTAAATATCCCATTTGTTGAGGACTTGGCCCGATATAGATAACTCTCTTTTCATTCCAAACTCCCTGCCCACTCAAACCCGCTTATTCGTGACCCTTCCTCCATATCTATTCCCGACAACCCACCGAGGCACTTTAAAAGAAAATGGCCAACAGACCTCCTACAGTAATTAGACATTTTAGTGCTACCAATGGGTAGTTTCTTCACAGGACTACCATGTGTTCTAATCATATATCAAGCCTATTTACTGGTTGTATTAATTTAATACAGTTGTAAATTTCTTTAAATAAATGAATAAAAAATAAATTGTTTATAAAAATAAAAAAATGGAGAAAAGCTGTTTATTAAGGAAGGATCTTACGCCTTTCGCGTCGGGACAACGAATAGGTTAAAAAGGAGACTAAAAATTCATTGCCTGTAATTTCCAATAGATTAGTAGCCCAATTCTTAGAGTTCATTCGCCCATGTAATTTCCATCAGCCAGTATTTTATAATTTCAAAGGATCATTTTCTAAAACTCTTTCCACTATAGATATAATTTAAATAAAATTTCCATAAAATGATAGTTTTTTTTTTTATTAAAAAGTATGAATAATTTTATAAAATTTCCAGCCAACCTGAAAGGAATAGTAAATGTAATTTCCTTTCTTTCGCCTTATTAAAACACGCTTTTCGAGATCTCTACCTAAGTAATAGAGCTAAGGATAATTCGAAACCTAATTTAACCATCAAAAAGAAAGAGATAAGGTTAGAATAACAAACATAATGTCGTGACACTTTTAGTATTAATATATTTCAAAATCAAGTTTTTTGAAAACAATTAATTATTATAAGACTTGAACAAAATGTTTATAATAACATATGAATATTAATAATATTATTTTTATAAATGTGTTGTTCGTATAACTAAATATTTAGATAAATCTAAATTCTCAATATATTATCAACTTATTTGATAAACATTATTTATTTGTTATGCGATTTAAATTGTTTAAACATATACTAAAATTTTATTTAAACTCAGAAAAAGATACATGAAAAACCAAACATAACACAAACATCACAAGGAGTAAAAGCGGCTAAGATAAAACCGCATTACAGAAATGCGTTGCGGAATGGTATCTAGGAACGCCTGCCTCCAAAGTGTCAGTCCTGAGGTAGTCAATGAAAGTACTTCCTCCAATATAAATCACGAATCATTTACGCGATAGCATAAACCAATTTAGTTTACAATGATTTTATTATATATGAATATAAATTAAATAATTACAGATTAAACAAAAATTAATTTTTTATAAAACTTTTAAGAAATTACTGGTAATGGCAAAAATAAATCTGTAATAACTCCATGGCATTTCTACACAAAAATATCAATATTAAAGATCTTAAAAATAGCTTTATAATTAATAAACCTTTATTTGTTTTTATAACTGGAATATTTTAAAAACAAAATGCAGTCGTATATATGAGAGGTTATATATTCTCATGGTGTTTAAAAATAGAGAGGTGGGCTCGTCCCAAGAGGCAATATGACGGGCAATCCTGATGACGTCACTGGTCTTTGGTCTTTTGTTAATAGGTGTGCCTGGTATGGGTAGTAGGTCAAAGAGCTATTGAGATAATTAAAATTTGTTTTCTGGGTTATTTAATTGTTTTGCAGTGTTCTTTGACAGTGTCAAATTAAAAAAAAAAAAAATCTGTAAATCCTTCTACCTTTGCAATTTGTAAAAACGATGATACACATAAAGTATAAAATTTCGTGGTTACAGTTGCAATATAGTAAATGATTAAAATTGATTTTCATAATAAATAAACAGTTCTTATTTATATCATGCATTTCGATAAATCTAGTCCTTTCTTTTTTTTTTTTTTATAAATTTCCCTGTTTGTCCCAAAAAAGTAACTAGTTTTTATTTATTTATAGTTTTTTTCAAAACAAAAGACTAGTAAAACATCTATTCAAGTAACATAACTAGCACCGATGACGTTGACCAATTATTTTGAGCGGGTTTGCAGATCAGAATGAGTCCACCTCTATACATAAACCCTTGATATATATATATATATATATATATATATATATATATATATATATATAATTAAATATTAACATTTGAAGAAATCCATAAATCTAATTTAACCCAAAGATTAAAATTTACTTAAAGTTTATGCCTTCGTCGTAAACCTACGACATCCTGCCCTACAGTGTCCTTTAATCATATTCCGCTAGTCCCGGTTGAACAGATTCGCTATCTAGGACTCCTACTTGACAAACGACTAACTTGGAATCCGCACACAAGACTGAAACAACAATAAACTGCTCAACGCTTTCGCTTACTTCAACACTTACTTGACAGACGCTCTAACCATCCACTTAACTACAAAAGGCTCATCTATATTACCATCATATCATAAGGCCTATCTGGACGTACGGAGTTGAGCTTTGGGGCTCTACTAAACCATCAAATTCTTCAAAATCCTTCGAAAAATCCTCAATACTCCTGAATTTGTCACCAACAAACTCATCCATAAAGACCTTAATGTCCCATATGTTACTGATTGGGCCCGTACGAGGTATCATTCCTTCCATGACAAGCTCTACTCCCACATTAACCCACTAGTTTCAATCCTTGCTTCCTCTTCAATTCCTGACAATCCTCCAAGGCGTCTGAAAAGAAGATGGCCTCGAGACCTTCTTGTGTAGATTACCTAGTGGAGTGTTGCCTATGGGCATATTCTCTTTATGTCTTTTCAGATATATTATCTATATTATGAGCCAATTTACTTGATCTATTTACTAATAAAATTGTAAATTTCAATAAAAAATTAAATAAAAAAAGTTTACGCAAACATTGCATTACTTAAATTATTTAAATTTTGTTTCAGGTTTGTCCAGTTATACAAGTGAAACTAAAAGAATAACAGGTAACTTATTCATTACGTAGGTTCAATTGATCAATACAATTATTGAGAATAGTGGATGTAATTAGTTGACCGTTGAGAATTACTGGAAGGAATTAGTCCGGGTGGCGGTCATTAAATGAAACAACTAAATAGTTTCAACTATTTTATTGTTTGCCAACGTTTCGACCCCCTTTGTGGGTCATCATCAGGGCGCATGGTGGGAGAATGGAAACAATGGGAGTTTCCATTCTCCCACCATGCGCCCTGATGATGACCCACAAAGGGGGTCGAAACGTTGGCAAACAATAAAATAGTTGAAACTATTTAGTTGTTTCATTTAATGACCGCCACCCGGACTAATTCCTTCCAGCAATTATTGAGAATACTATTAAGTATGTAGAATACAACGTATTAGCATTTTTATTACAAAAATGTCATTTAAACATTGAAAAGGTGTACGGTTTCTAATGAATGCCAATAATTAGAAAGGAATATCATTTGTTAGTATACCTAAGCTATTTGTATGTGCATGTCATAAAAACCAGAGGAAGTCAGAAAATTGTCTAAGAATTCATCAGATTCACTATATCGGACTGAGTTGACGTTAAATATCTTTTATCCAGCTCTTTTAAGTATTTTCCTCGGATTGCCGTGCAGTTTTATATTTATTTATAAGGTGTAAATATGGTTATACACTACATGAGGAAACGATGAGCTGACATATAATCAAATTTTTCAAATTTCTTCTTAACTACCTTAAATTTTGTTAAAATGACTTTTAATAGATGTAAATTTTAATATCATATAGGTTTCATTCTGATTGATCTGAAACTTAAGGGGAGAGTGATGAAAAGCCGATAAAACTAATTGTATATTACAATAAAAGAATACATTATTCAATAAAACACATGTTTTTATCGGAAATCTTCTTGCAATGGAACTACAGTTTGATGTGGACCTTAGCCTCATCTTCCTTGGAGGTCCCATGATAATTTTGTATTTTAAAGAAGTGAGCAATGAACCTGATCTGCCCTGATTCAGATGGAAGGTTATCCTAGGGTGTGTACTGTTTATGACATTAGTCTGTAGAGGCGCTACTTACTGGAGGGGTTTATGCTTGGCCCCTTCCCTGAGAAAACTATCGGAAATCCTCCTATATGCATATGTTGAATGATCTGGACAAGTCGGTAAGCTACGTATGGGTCCCGAGACACATGGGAGTTAATGGTAATGAACATGGAGACCAAGTAATAAGGACAAGCACTTACGTTTCTGAAGCGAGGAACAGCCATCTTAAACCCGTCTGAACTTGGTATACAGTAGAGGACAACTGGCAGGCAATGTGGGACGAGAGTCCGACAAGTAAATTAAAGATTATGACAAAAAAAATAAATAAATAAACCGTTAAGCTCTGGTCCACATCTAACCGTAGTAGCCACCCAGAGGAGGTAACGTTGACCCGACTGAGAATAAGACACACCCGACTGACACATTTTCATCTTTTTGCTCGGGAGCTGGTGCCCCGATGCCAACATTGCGATGAAACCCATTGCTTATATCATAAAAGAATGTCCATGTTTTTTGGAGCAGCAAATCAAAATAGGAATTATCCCAAGTATATCGAAAATCCTAGGATATATAAGAATTTAATTAAATTACTGTTTCAATTTCTCGGGAAAAGTTCTGTACTGTCGAAATTATAAGAATTAGGCCTTATTGTTATTTGTATATTAATGATTTAGTTTTATTTTGTTATTATTACTATTATTTTTTTAATGACTTGCTCTATTATTGTTCCTATGTTCCTTTTAATCGTTTTTCGTATTTATTTCTCACTTTGTTTCTGTTACTTTTACAAACCTAATTAATTGATCTCTCTATCTATACTTTGCGTTTGGTGTTATTATTATTATTATTATTTCTACTTTATAAAGGGGGCTAACAAATATATAATTATCCGTATAGGCGGGTTGACCTTGACGCTTTACGCCTCAAAGCCTTAACAAACAAACAAACTATCGGAAATCAAGTTAATTAATTCGATGATCTTTTTTACTAATAAAAAAAATTATCTAATTCATTTCTATTTTCATTTCAAAATACTTCAATTGATTTTAACAACAGATGTAAGTGAAAGTGATGTGTTGCGTCTATCAATTTTTTTTAATCCTTTATACCAAAAATTATGCCCAAGTGTATTTTAATATAAATTTTTGATACGAAATAAGTGGATTATGAATAGAGTAGTTATTAACAGAACGACCCGCGCGTTCTCGGTTCAATACCTAGTTATACACGGATTTGCAGGACGGAAGGGGAGTTGGATGAAATTTCCCAGCGAAGAGAAAAGGGCCTTTTCACCGGCTCGTTAGAGAACTCTCTCAGCTTACATTATCCCGAGCCTCGCCAAATTACAAGCTCCCAGTCCCCCCTCCCAAGACCATGTTTGGTCAAAACGTCTTGGAATAAGAAAAGAAAACATCTTTATATACCCCGAAAGAAAGCATAACATTAAAAAGAAATTTATTTCGTAACAAATTATATTGCATTTTTTCAAGGCAGAAACAATCTTGCAACGACATTGAATATACGGTTAAATTTTTCAATTCCCTTTTCTAAAAAACATAAAGCTATTAAGCGAAAAATGTTCATACTTAACCACTATTATCCTAAAGTATCTCTTAGACTAAAATCAATTACATAAAAACAAATCTAAAAGCAACACACGACTTTCACTTACCTCCATTATTAAAATAGATAAAAGAATTTTCAAATTCAGTTAGAGATTGGGGTTGCCTATTGCATGGTAGTTAGCATAACAGCCTCCAATGCCAAAAGTCCCGGGTTCAAACCCGCAGAGAGCCCTAGGATTTTTTAATAGGTCCTTAGTTATGTCGTTCTTCGGAGGGAAAGTTAAAAGGTGGTCCGAGCCTGTGCGATGACAGGTACTCGTTAAAGATCCCTATCATAATTAGATCTGGATAGGCAAAATTTAGAACTCCCACTGTAGCATCGTCCGATTAGCCACAGTAGCATAAAGGGACGTTAAATAAATAAACAGAAAAACAGAGATAAAAATGAGTGAACAGATAAAGAATAAATTAAATTGAATTTCTATAGAAAGATATGTTTTATTAAAAAATCTTTTTTATTATTATATAAAAAATAAAGTCAGTTTTATCGGCTTTTCATTACTCTTTATTAATTTTTACCATCTTGTGCATAAGATAATTTGATTTCTAAAATCTTTAGCTTTCCAACGGTATAATATACATGTATATATCTATTATTATGTTGAAAAACACAAAAATTGCATTAAAAAATATGTTTACTCCTTTGTCCTTTAGTTGGTTATCAAATTCGTTCAATTTCCATACTTAGCTATTTTTTTAGCAATGCTAATCAGATGATATGGTTATTTTTATAAAGAATACAAAATTACACACAGATCTTTTTTCGGAACTTGGTTATTTGGACTCAGGGGACCCTTAAACGTGTATTTCCCCTAAAAACTAAAATTCAAAAATTTTCACGATCGTAATACTTTTCCTTACTATATATTTCATACATAGGTAAGTGAAAGTAATATTCTTCGTTCGTCACTATATGATGGCTTAAAACTTTGTCTACGCTTAACGCGATCAACGGAAAAGCGTGTCCAGTCTTTTAAATACGGAATACTAAGAAAAGTTGGAAAAAGGACGAAATTCCAAAAAATATAAAAACTTCGAAGTAACACGAAGAGTTAAAAATACCAACAATTAGGAATTTCTGAACTAAGAGGAACCTAATGTTTTAAGAATCAGGAAAACCCGTAATGAGCCCCATATTTCAGAGTCACACCTGGAATACCCATGCGGTAGCTAAAACTAATCAACAAATTAATGTTAGTTTAAGGCTTAGTTCTAAGGGAAAAACAAACTAGGTGAGCCCCATCAGCTGATTTATGAATTCAAATATTGTTAACGTTCAAGTATATTTGTGTTGAAGAGATGAAATTCCTTAAAATGCAACTTTGCAGAAGAGGAAAATGTTCCAGCATTGTACCTACCAGAAAAGAAAATAAGGAGATAGGAAAAAAATGAGTGTTAAAATTGAAGGCTCGGATTTTCATATCATCATAATACGTTATATAATATCAGACATATTTTTCGTAACGCGACATTTTTACTATCATATTCTTATACTTAGGTAAATTAACCTGCCAAAATCTTATATTTCTACTAAAAGAGGAAGTTTGCTATTGATATCCTACCTTAATAAACAACAAATAAAAACTTCATTTTTAGATTTATTATTTTTCATTGAGTTTATTTTTGCCCATTTTTATCTCTATCCATAAGTTTCGTAGTTTTTCTCCTTGTTAAAGTTTTTAAACCTTGAAAAGGGGAAGGTTGATAGTGACATACTGAGGCCGGAATATTCATAGCCTTCCTGCTTACTTATTCACAACATCCTTCACTCGTTGCACCGTAATGAGGGGTCCTCTCGACTCAAACGCCTGCAGAGGGTTCAGGGGTCTTCAAACTTCACAGCTTAAAACTAAAAATAATCATAGTTCTCGAGTGAGTACTTATGTACCTACAACTATTTCTGCTTCATTAATCATAAAAGAGTATAGACTGACATACAATTAGATTTTATATCGTTTATATATCTTATATCTTGGATTGTAACAAACAGAAAAAATATACTGAACAAAATTTAAATATTAATAACTTTTAATACACGTAGATTTAATTAAAGCTGGAAAATGTAATGCGGTTTCCAAGGGTCTTGAACTTCAAGGTGTGAGCTTGCCTGACCTTGTCACTTCAATTCAATCGAGCATATTGGGTCGCTGGCAGCGGGAGTGGGCGGCCCTCGGGAACAACAAGCTTCGTCTTATTCGGCCCCGTGTTGGCCCTTGGGGGTCCTCCTGCCGGCCGTCTCGACGCGAAGAGGTTGTGCTTGCGCGACTTCGTATAGAACACTCTCGGTTGACCCACGGTTATCTCATAGCCCGCGGACATCCGCCTCTCTTTCGATCATGTCAGGTTCCTCTCTCAATGGTCAACATCCTCACAGAATGCCGACAATATACCGCATCACGTATTCTTTTCTACCGATCTGTCGCTTCTTCTCTCTGATTCCTCTCCTCATATAACTAACATCATTCGCTTCCTAAAGTCACACCATCTTTACTCTCAGATCTAAACTATACTCTCCCTCTAATCATATAATCATCTAACCTGTGTCTAACGGTGCAAAGGTGAACATGACCATAGTGGTTGTCGCCTCAAAAAAAAAAAAAAAAAAAAAAAGCTGGAAAATGACAGATTGTCAGAAATAAAACAAACGATAAGGTAATATTTTCGCAAATATCTTTGATTTTATATTTTAGGTCTTCACCAGGGCTTAATTTGTTTGTTAGTCCATTTTGGATTTAAGGCGTAATATGCAATTTAAAGGTCATCAACGCCTATATATAATATGTATATTTAACCTTTACAAGGAAGAACTATTAGCTACAAAAACAATTAGATAATAATAATCCATAATGACTGCGGGACCAAGAATCCTACCAGATAGAAGGCGATGGTATAAACCAAATTGCGAACGCTACCAACACCTGGAAAACCTCAGTGGTGCTATCAGAAGGAGACGTTTGGCTCCTTTTTTTTTTTTTCTTCAACGATATTAAACTAGTGTTTCTTATGAACTACTATGCCATATAGACCAGAGCACCTCGGGATTATGAATAGAGGGGCTCATATTTTTGAAATTAAAATTTATGAAGAAAAAAAAAGAGCAAACACTTTTTCACCTCTCACGGGCAGGTCAGAAGGTTCTCAAGCCTGAGTGCTTTTGTAAACTTCAAGGGGGGATCTAAAGAAGGGCAACTTTTGTTTGAAGGCAACCCTCGCAAAAATAAACCACAACTATATCAGCTTCCTTTTATGCATACCTGGATCAAGGGTAGCTAAAGATAGACCAAGCATATATATATATATACCAAAAAAAAACATATATATATATATATATATATATATATATATATATATATATATATATATATATAAGTTAAGGACTGATAAGGTAGACTATCAGCCTTAATTCCAAACCACCTCTTGTAAACAATAGAAATGTATATATAGAGGATTAGAAGACCAAATAAAGCAGTGTTTGAATAGCCATCAAGCGTGTTGTTTATGCCCCTTTCTTTATTTTTTTTTAATTCATATTTCGGACAACGCATAAGTGGTGCCGAAACCCGGGAACTTTAGATAAGTTCGAAACATAATTTTTTTTTTCGTACTTGCCTGTTACTCAGCGTACGTGAGTTCATTTATTTTTTTTATTATTTAATCTCTTGCCAGTGAAAAACCGATATCATGGCAGAAAACGTAGTTTTGAGGCCAGCCGTTCTGAATGTCCCACCGGCTGTGCCTCAGCAGGCGGCAGCAGCGGCAGTTGAGTTACCGCCACTACCGGAAGTTTCACTGGCGCAGGCGCATAGGACGACGCTGGAGTGGGTGAAGATCCAAACAGCGACAGCTCAGGAATTGAGGAAGGCTACATCCGACCTTGACAGATTTACTGGAGAGATTGGTGAGCTCAACCACTTTTTAAAAGGGGGCGATCGCTTGATGGTGAGGATTCAGTCTAAGTTGTCCGAAAGACTATTAGACGGGGAAGATGCTGAGGCGTTAAAGGCTGCAGTGGTTTGCAGGGTGAGGAGGAGCATCCTGAACCATATCCAAGCCGACGAGGAGACACCCTGGAGCGTCGTGAAAGAGCGACTAAAGAAGGCCTACGGAGGGGGAAGATGGGGCCCTGAAGAAGATGTGTTTCACCTAATAAGGGAAACTAAGAAGCCGCGGCAGTCTAATGGCCAGTATGCGGGAGAACTTCTCACGAAATTTAATCGGATCACAGAGAAAATGCGAGAGACCGCTAGTGTTGAGGAGGTCCACTTTAGGATGGATTTCTTAGCGATAATTCTGAAGGTGCAGCTGGCGAAGGAAGCCGGTAAAAGAGAAGGGTTCCAGAGGGAGCGCTCGTTCATCGAATGCGCTCAAGAAATGATGGACGCCAGTGCCCGCGAGGAAGAATCTCGGATGGAGACGGAGGAACACGGTTGGACACGGGTCTCGCACCATCAGCCCAGGACCACTACCGTTTGGAAAAGAAGAGAATTTCGGGAGAATAGGAGAGAGAGGCCTCCGCAAGGTGATCGACGGCCAGCGAAACCGAGAAGCAGCGGGAGGCGGGAGGACCGCAAGTGCCATGGTTGTGGCAAGCTCGGGCATCTGGTGGCCCAATGTTCACGCACTAGGTGCTTTGAGTGCGGAGTGGAGGGACATATGGCAAGACATTGCCCTTACATGTACCGGCGGCGCGATGCGAACCAACCGGAACCCATGGAAGTAAATGCCCAAAGAGTCCGACCGGGACGGTTCCAGAGGAGGCATATAGCATCGGCAAGCGAATCATCCGGAGGGTCTGAGGAAACGGAAACGGAGACTGAGGCGGACGTTCCCGCTCGAGGAGGTGGCCAGAGGAGCAGGAGGAGTGTGTGGAGGCGACCGGAAACGGCAGCGCAGTCATCCCGTGAGGAAATCTGAGGCGGGTATCAGCAGAGTGGCAACCGCACGTTGGTGAGCTACCATGCGAAGGGAGAGAGCGGCGGTCTGCCTATCATCAGCGTGGAGGGAGTCGCATGCCTGGTGGACACCGGGAGCTCGTGCACCATCGCATGCAGAGAGGCATTAGAGAAGTGGAAAGGTGGAGAGAGGGCACTCCAGGTTAAGGTATGCCAATGTAATTTAATCACCCTGGGAGGGCCCTGTCGTGTGGAGGGGGAAATCGAGCTGGGCTTAAGTACATGGGGGGAAAGGAGCGGAGAGCTTCATGTCCATGTAGTAAGTAAGATGCCAAGGGAGTATCAGGCGATAATCGGTAATGACCTATTAGGGAAAATCGGCGCGCGTATTAGGAACCTGGGGAGCCAATGGGCTATCAGAATTGGAGGTAGAAAGTATACCTGTACTCGCGTAGCTGCGGGCGGCGAGGCGCGTATTGGGGCGCTGAATCAGGTCGATAATTGGAAAACGTCTATCCTGGAAGAATTCAGTGATATATTTTTTAAGGAAGGGGATATCCTTGGGGTTACGGGTCGGACTGTGCATGAAATTCCGCTTAAGCAGGATCGGGTCGTTTATGTCAAGGAAAGACGGTATCCTCAGGCGCTTCGTAGGCATATTCGGGAAGAGCTAGACGATTTACGGCGGCAGGGTATAATCGTGGACAGCACGTCCCCGTATAATAGTCCGTTATGGGCCGTCAAGAAGAAGTGTGCCCCCGGCGAGACAACGGAAAAATATCGGGTCGTCATCGATTACCGTAAGTTAAATGAGAATACGGTTGACGAAAAATATCCTCTTCCGCGCTTCGACGATATTTTGGACCGGTTGGGGGGTGCAAAAATTTTTAGCACTTTGGATCTGAAGGCGGGATATCATCAGATCGGAATGCATCCTCGGGACCGACACAAGACCGCGTTTACCTTCGAGAGGGGCCATTATGAGTTCACTCGCATGCCGTTTGGCCTAAAGAATGCCCCTATCACTTTTCAGCGGTTGATGGACGAATTTCTTCGGGGTCTGGTGCGCCGGTGCATCGAACACTTACAGCGTGATCCGGTGCTCGCGTTTCCGGATTTCGAACGGCCGTTCACTATTACGACTGACGCCAGTGAATACGCTCTTGGGGCAGTGTTATCTCAGGACAGTGACCGGGGGGAACGACCTGTTGCATACGCCAGTCGGCGTCTTACGGATGCGGAGTCTCGTTATAGCGCCTTGGAGCGAGAACTCCTCGGAATTGTATGGGCTGTTGACCCATAGAGGATTAGAAGACCAAATAAAGCAGTGTTTGAATAGCCATCAAGCGTGTTGTTTATGCCCCTTTCTTTATTTTTTTTTAATTCATATTTCGGACAACGCATAAGTTATATATATATATATATATATATATATATATATATATATATATATATATATATATATATATATATATATATTACTTAATAACCAACTCGAATTTGTTATAACCTAAATCTATTTGTACAAAGTCTATTGATTCGACAGTTCCATTATTCATATCGAGATGAAATAAGCCAATGTTATATAAATCATATGTTTTATTATAAGTTAGAATTTTATGTAAGCCAACGATTAATAGTTTATTTTATGATTATATTTATGGCAATTGTTGTTTAATTGCTCAGAGGCTTGAACCATAACAAAACTGTTGAAAAAAGTCTTCTGATATTTGAGATGACAATCCTGCGAAACGATCTAAGAACGTATAAAAGTGGGTAAAAAATGGAGAAGACTTTACAAGATTACAACAATCCGAGAACTTCACCTCATCAGTAGCCTACATATTGTCAAGTTTGGGAGGCATGTAGAGAAAATAGAGGATACGTCGATTCATAAGAAGAGTTAGAAGGCCTAACCTGAGGTAAATAGAAGCTGACGCAGAAGATAAACCTTGCTCAGCGCTAGGGACTGGAGAGATACCGCATAAGATCGAACTAACAGGCGGAAGCTACTCGTCCAGACTAGTTTTTGTCCAGAAGCTGTTTTCCCAGATGATGATTTATGACAAGTTCTTAAAAAGGTATTCTAGGACAAATCATAAAATCGTTTTTTTGTTTTGCTTTTTGTTTCTTCTACAGGTCTTCACTTTACTATCCATTAATTCATAATTATTTATGTTTATTAATATAATATACGATTGTAAAATTATATATGTTTAAAGATAATATTAAGACGTAAACAGATAGATAAATCCTTAGTTCATTATAATAATATACTAATTTATGGTAGAAAGTACCTCTCTATCTAATATGATATTTATTTTAGTCGTTATCCAACTTTCCAACAAACGAGGAAGACAAAAATAAATGTATTATGACATGAACACTGCATTATAAGGCTAACTGCTGACTCAGCTCAAACCCTCAGAATATTTTTACTTATAGAGAATGACACTAATGTCACGGCATTAATAGGAGTTAATTGTCACTTAGGCCTTGCTTAAACTCCAAGTGATTTGCTAGATAGGTAGCTAGGTAAGGTATAGGTTAGGCATTTAAATAAATCGAAGATTATTTTCATATTGTCATCATCAAAAGAAGTTATGAATTTTCACCCAATCATGTGTTGTCAAATGGTAAAGTGGCATGAAATAAACACTACTCAGAGTACACACTCCAGAAATGTTCTAAACTCGAAGGTCCGGGGGCCATCTTCTTTTCAGTTTCCTCGGAGGATAATCAGGAGTTAAAGAGGAAGAAATAATGGAAACTAGTGAATTACGGTAGGAATGGAGTTTTTCATGGAATGATTGATACGTGGTTCGGGCTAAATCAGTAACATATGGAATATTAAGGTCTTTATGGATGAGTTTATTTGTGACAAAATAGGGAGAATTGAGTATTTTACGAAGGATTTTAGATTTTAAGGATTGGATACTAGAGGAATTCGATGGTTTAGTAGACACCTAAAGCCCTACTCCGTAATTCCAGATTGGTCTTATGATAGTCATGTAGATGAGCCTTTTGTAGTTTAGAGGAAACCTTGACCGTTTGCCCAGTAAGTGTTGAATTAGCCTAAAACGGCGAGTAGTTTCTAGTCGTTTTAGTCTTGGATGAGGATTTTAAGTTAAGCGTTTAACAAGATGGAGTCCTAGGTATCGGAGATATTCAACGGAACTAATTGAGTGCGATTAAAGGATACTGTGAGGCAGGAAGTCATGGGTGTACGACGTAGGGTAAAAGTTGTTCGATGGGATATGATGGAATTAATTTGTATTCTTCAGTCCTGAAACCATACTTCTAGGCCTCTGATATGGGATTGTAGAGTGTGAGAGGCAAGAATTGGGTCGTTATCTCCTGATAATACACAAGTGCAACCAGGATAAGTAGAAAGAAACTTTGAGGATATCAGGTGTATAGACTGTGTTAAGAATGGGTTCAAGGCTGCTACCTTGAGCAATGCCAGCAGACTGAGAAAAAGAGGAGTAGAAACTATTGTAATTTATTATGAAGGATCCATTAGTGTGCTATGACTGGATCATAAGAAAATATGTAGGAGTGAGGAATTTTCGGAGTTTGTAAAGCAATCCTGGGTGCCTGATTAGGTCAAAGGCCTGTTTTACTCGTGGATCCCGTGCAATACAATCCGTGCTCTAATGCAGAAGAGACAGCGCCCACCACATGATGTCATTGCTGAATAGAATTACAGAAATTTAAATAGTAAAAAACCCCTCTTTAATGGATGTAACTGTAACATACGTTTCACGTGACTCCTACGCTCTTCCTACATAGGTAATCGCTTCTAGAATAAACAAGGCCTTATAGATTACAAAACATAAGATGAAAGCTGCATTTTCTCAGATATTCCAAGTTACTTGTATTAAAAGGTGATAATGACATAGAAGCCCAGTCTGGTCCCGGCGTGCCAAAGTGACTTACTAATTTAGGAACCGTTAGATCTCCAGCTGACGGTGTAATTGCAATAAAGTTTCAATGGAAGCCTCTTAATCTCAACTTCTTGATTATTCTAATTAAACCTTACGGAAGCCTCTCTAAATCCTTTGGTAACCTGCTTGCTTAATGCCTTTGACACCAATACATTTCTACAGCATACCTAATGTCAAGGGTCAATGTAATTCTAGGAATGACACAGTTCAAGAATTTATCTAAATATTACAACTTTAGAGAGTAAAATAAGATACACATTTTTACTCTATTCACTGATACCATTTCCATTTTATTTATTTATTTTATCTAATTTTAGAGAGGGAAGGGACGAGTTCATAAATCAATTAACTTTGAACAGAGGAAATAGATTATTCCGGGATATATAATTCGTTTAAAAAAAATCAACAGAAAAAATAAATTTACGTTAAAAATAGATACAATACACATCTGTAACTGTATGCATTTGAGGTCTCTATGCTATCGGAGATATCCATATATCAGTGGCCCCCTTACCAAGAATCATTTAGAAATTATTGAAAATTAATTTAATAAATAACTTTTTTTTTTAAATATATTTATTGATATTTACAACTTCATGTGATGTACATTATAAACTGACATAAAATACATGTAGAGACGCTACCCATTGGCAGCACTCTAAAAATATTCTAAACTAGAAGGTCTCGGGGCCATATACTTTTCAGAGGCCTCGGAGGATTATCAAGAATCGAAGAGGAAGATAGGATAGAAACTAGTGGATTAGAGTGAAAATGGAGTTTTTCATGGAATTATTGATACCTGGTTCAAGCTAAGTCAGTAACCTATGGAACATTAAGGTCTTAATGGATCAGCTTATTCGTGACAAAGCAAGGAACGTTAAGAATTTTACGAAGAATGTTGGATTGTAAGGATACGAGAAGAATTCGATAGTTCAGTAACAGCCCCATAGCTTTAGTCCGTAAGTCCATATCAGTCTTATGATGGTCATATAAATAAGTCTTTTGTAATTAAGGGGAAGGTTGAAGCGTTTGTCCAGTGAGTGTTAAAGTAGTCAAAAACGTCGGGCATATTCTCGTCGTTTCAGTCTTGTATGTGGATTCCAAGTTAGACATTTGTCAAGGTGGAGTCCCAGGTATTGAATCTGTTAAATAGGGACAAGTGGGGAGTGATTAAAGGATACTGTACGGCAGGAAGTCATTGGTTTACGACGAAGAAAACAAATCTTGAGCTTAAAAAAACTTCAGATTGCACTCCAGTTGCGAGGTCAAATATACATTAATGAAAGTTGCAATGTTTTTAGTAGCAAAGTAATGTGTTACACGACTAACGATTTTGCTGGTGATTGGGCATTAGTTGGATCGATTGGATAATAAGGTTGATTTTATTAATTATTAATGGGTGATGCCAACTCTACAGACCTTAAATATGTAATGACAGGTTTATTTTGTCTTGACGAAAACAAAGTGGGGAGTTTTCGATATAATAAGCAGTAAAATAATGTACTGTAGATAAATAATGTAATAATATAGATTCATATGGATTGTTTATTACCCAAAAAAAATCTGAAATATCATCAATAAACTTTAACTAAAATAACTAAGTTCCAAGAGAAGAAAATCAGAAAAAGTAATTGACTTACACATTTTAAAATTGACAATAAACTATACATGAAACGAGAGATAAAAGGATGTTTAGAGCAGAGAGTATTTTGCTAAAGAATATTTGTTTCATTTATCAAAAGCAACAGGTTTAGCCTCTTAAAGTAAAACGGAACAAATTGACCACATTCATTTTTCATTTATTATGTTTTGTATCTACTTTCTGAGCACCGTTGTTAGAATATTGCTTTTTTTTCCTCTTTATAACTTATACGAAGAAATATACACATTTGAATCAGAAATAATACCTGGAAGGGTATCTCTTTACAATTAATGTACGATAATACAGGCAAAACAACCGATAAAAAGAATGGTATTAATAATCTTCAATCATAAAGCGGTACAAAAATGAAAATTTGTTCAGTAATATTATTTTTATTAAAGTCCCTTCTTACTGCTAGTAACATTTATTATGAGCCTATAAAATTAAAATCTATTATTTTTTTTTTGTGAAACACAGGTTTTTCAAAGGAAACTAATAACCAGTTAAGGATAGTTAAGTAATAGAGAATTGAGTCAAGTTTTATCATCAATTTTAAATAACTGTGTATCAAACTTGGTTATATGTAGCAGAAGATTTAATAAAAGTTAAATTATACCTGGATAGTTCAGGGTAAACTTATTAATGGTCTTCAACTTTTATAGGTGTTTAATCATCCCAATAGAAAATAAAAAAAATTAATAAATCTTAACAAAATATCGTGAATAAATTTAACACTGCTACAAACGCTCTTCACTCAATAACTAAAAATTCATTTATTAAACTTATTTAATTAATCCTAAAAAATAACTTATTTTATTTCATCGAATGGCTCTATCCGTCAGGGTCATTGCCAATTCTTTTAGTTTCAAATTCTGTTATAAAATTGGGTTCTTTTTAGTAACTTAATTAGGGAATCCACGTCTTTTTCGGAGTTGAGAAGAATTTCACTAACAGTTTCGCGCATATTTAGCTGCTTTCTCAATTGGGTATATTGTTGATATTCTACTACTATATGGTTCACAACCCTTGGGGCACCAGATTTCGAGCATGTAGGGGCTTCTAAGCCACGAAGAAGGTAGCCATGCGAGAACTCGCAATGTCTAATCCTTAGGCGACATAGTATTGTTTCCTTCTCTCTAGATTTCCTGTTGCTTGTTATCCAGTTTGTAATTTATTTTTATTTTTTTTTAATCTGCAATAGTTTTGAGGGACTGCTTCTCCATAGCTCTCCCCACTGTGCTATTAAAAAGGTTTTCGTTTGCCTTACCAAGTCTTCCCGAGAAGATTGGCCAATAACAGTGAGGGGGTGAGTTTCGTCCGCTAGATCCAACCGGGGATAGGCGTCTGCTTTTCGTTCCCTCTAATGCCGCAATGGGAGGGTATCCAAATGAAAGCTATTTCGTGGCCTTGTTGCGTAACACCATAAGAGGTTCATAATTTCTGTAATTACGGCGCGTCTGGACGTTTGGCTCCTTATAGCGAATATGACGCACATCGAGACAGTCTCAACAGCAGTCTTTTTTTTAGTTATTCACTTGGATATATAGTAATGCTTCCCTGACCGCAGTCGCTTCCCATATAGAAACCGAGCAGGCTTCAGATAGTTGAAAATCTGGTGCGGGCAACACACGACTTTCACTTACCTCCATTTTTAAAATCAATGAAAACATTTTCAAAAACAGAGATAAAAATACGTGAAACTATTAAGGAATTAATTAAATTTAATTTATATAGAAACATGTGTTTTATTAAAAACTCTATTATATTATTATCTAAAATAATCAGTTAGTTTTTTATTCATTTCATCACTCTCTATTAACTTCTAAAAGCTTGTGTATGAGATAATATATTTTGTAAAATCTTTAGCTTTCCAACGGTATATCATACATATCATACTGCTTCTCCTTTCGTTGGGTATCGAATTTATTCAATTTTTATATTTACCTGTTTTTCATCAGCATTAACCAGATAATATAGTTATTTTTATTGAATCTACAAAATTAAAGGTACTTTAGAAAAAGAAAAAATAAAATATCAGCATTTAAGCCCTGTCAGACTATTTTAATCAGAATAAAACCTAAATGATATTAAAGCCCATTAAATTTTACATCCATATAGCGAGTTTAATCAAAATTGTCAGAACCGTTTTTGAGAAAATAAAAAAAAGGTAAAAATGCATGGTATAAAGTGCCTCTTGCGGTATGCTCATTTTGATAAAAAAAAGTTTTGTGACGTCTCGGGCGTATATTTGTCTTAAATATGAAATTTCAGTTTCATAGGACTTACCGTTTCCGCCCGGGAGTTACCACACACACACACACCACACAGACCTTTTTGCGGGACTTGGTTATTTGGACTGAGGGGACCCTAAAACGTGTATTTCCGTTGAAAACTGGAATTCGAAAATTTTCACGATCGAAATACTTCCCCTTACTACTTATATATAGTAAGTGAAAGTAAAAAAGTAAGGCTGCACTACTAGCTATTACTGAACACCTACTGGAGAATTTCCTAATGAAGAATTTTAGTTCTGGAGAAATAAATGTATAAGGTAAAAGAGAATATAATTTAACAGTATTCAATCTTTACAAGAACCGAAATTCTTTTATATTTGTGGTAAGAAAAACACCAATTAATAAAGTATATATGAATATACAATATACAAAAGTAATAACATTGCTTAAAATTCTAGCTATAGAAAAGAAAAGAATTACGTCTATTACTATGATCATACGAAATAAGATTGTGAAAATCCACAAATCACTAAAGGCCAAAAATAAGGTATCAACCTCATTTAATTGTCCATTAAGTCGGTAATAGATTTTGAAAAATATTATGGATCAACATACCTAACACATATCAAAACCTCAAACTATGGTTATCGTACGTCTGGACCACGCTAGAGGTTCGAAATTCATGGCACTAAATAATTCTTCGCGTCCTTGGCAATGATTCAACCGTAATGCTCGGTTCAAACCGCAGTGACCTTCACTAAACCGCGTTCAATGAAATAAATATTGATCATATCTTGAGCAATTATTTGATTCTGATGTATAATATTTATAAGCAAAAATAACTACCAGAACAAAAATTATATAAATTAACAAACAATACGGCAAATTTATCAGCATTTTTCTTTACTCGTTCTTTAATATTTTTTACCAGTTTATTATTTCCAAATAACAATATCACAGTATAACTGTTTATAAAGTTGTATATAGGAAATTAGGAAATATGAAAACCAATAATTAATTCAAAGGAAAATAGCATTCCACCACTGTTAATTTCAAAACGCTGTATCTCTAGTTCTAAACCAATTTCAATGATTCTTTTTTCATTTTGTGGAACATATTATTCTCTATAAAACATCACCAAAAGCAGAATTTTTAGTATTTATTAATTAGAAAAACTTATTTTTTTTATTCGTTATTCAGGTTCCACGGATCAGATTTTGAAGATGGGTATTTTTTTTTTTTTTTTTTTTGTGGTCGATTACAAAGGTTCATTATTGATAATAATAAACCAAAAGCATTTATACTAGACTGCGTTACTATTTCCCATTCTTTTCTTTTGATTTAAATAATTCAAATAAAATTTTCTGATTCCAGAACACCTTAATTTTTTCTCTATCACCAATAATAACCGAGTTATCATGGAGTCACACCTCCGATAAGTTGTAAGATTTTTTTTTCGACTCTTTGTTCATCGCGTTTTCTTGATCTCAAAATCCTTTTCGATTTTTCTCTACCTTCAATAATAACCGATTTTTGGTAGAATTACATCTATTGTAATTTGTGACTTGAATATAAAGATCAACTTGGAGCTGCTTGGCAGCCGTGGATAAGTGAACATCTCCGTACCGCTCTATATTCATTTAGAGATTTCAGTGAGATTTTGCATAATTGTTAATTTACTATAAGTGACCAAGTTGGTGAAATTTTGTGTCAATCGACCTCATACGTTTAGGTTAATCAGAAAAAATCAAATATATTACAACTAGTGGACTGGCTCTATTATCAGTATACAGGCGAAGACCGGTCGACCCCCCATCACCTAGCCTCCGCCGAATCAGCTGGTAAAAGAAACCTTATTATATTATATCGTAGGTTATAAAACAAACGAAATTAACAATGAGTTCTGAAGGAAAACTAAACGAAATTCTCAAAAAACTTCAATCTCTGGATACATTGGTCGATAAAATAATTCAAATGATAGAAAGCAGCAATAGAAACTATGGATATCATAATGTAAGGATTTCAAAAATTGAAAAGACAATCAATCAAGAAAGAAAAAAGAACGTGGTCATAACAGGCCTCAAATCTGAGAACTGGCGTGAAAGACAACTCGAGGTTTTTCAGATACTTAACTTCTTAGTGAGTGACATACGTTTATACGATATTACTCATATAAGGACCATAAATACAAAAAAATCTAGATCTCTTTGTCTTGTTAGCCTAACATCTGTTTTTCTAAGAAATGATATTCTGAAAGTTAAAAAGAAATTAAAAAGGGCGTATGAATATATTACTATTAAAGAAGATCTACCAGCAGAAGTGCGGAAAATTATTTCATAGTTATATCCATATTTACTAACCAAGAAAGAACAAGGATGCAAAGTAAGTATCAGATATGATAAACTACTGCTCGAAGGAAAGATTTATTCTTTAGAAGAACTCATCAAAATAAACCAAGATGTCGATCTAAAAAGAGCGAGAAGTAGAGAAAAAAATCCCCTGATTTTAAAAAACCTTATAATTTAAAATTCAGAGAAAGCAGTCTAGACCGGTATTTCACTAATCAGGTAGCCAATTAGGTACATTTATTTTGGATTCTAACCAAATATCAACGACAAAAGAAAGTAATAAAAATCAAAATGTTGACAGTAAAACAGCAAACAGTTCTGAGGAAAGATGGAATGTCATTAGGCAATATATTAGTTTCGGATAAGGTTAATCAAACGGAATTACGAATAGGCACATTTAACGTTAGATCCTTCTGGAAGAAGACAGGGTGGCAGAACTTAAAATGGCTTTGGAGCAAATAAAATTGGATATTATAGGTCTAGCTGAAGACAGGCGAAAATACATATCAATTTTGAAAATGAAAGACGGTATACTACTCACTCAGTTAAAGTATTACCCGGTGTAGGATTTCTAATAAATAAAAGACTTGTAAATAATGTAATAGATTTCCAAGAAATCAATTCAAGAATTGTTGTGTTAACTATAGATATTAATAATAATAAGAAATTATTCCTTGTACAGATCTACTCTATACCAACCTCACCTTAATTAATAACCTAGAAATACGAAATTATTTAAAACGAAATATCACGAGAGCAAACATCTATGAATTTAATTATCGACTGTCAGAAATTAGAATAATATTTAAATTTGTTGATTAACTGAGCTTCTGATATTGAAATATGAAAGAGAAACTGAAAATTGGGTTAAATATCGACCTAAAAAGTAGGACGAAGTAATAAAAGGAAGCGGTCACGCTAGAAGTCTGGATGCCCTAGGACTGAAGGTTCATAGTTCATAACTTTACCTTCAATCAGGAGGAGTACATTATACGGAACCGATAATATAGATATATAAATATATATATATATATATATATATATATATATATATATATATATATATATATATATTAGATACAATTCTAAAAACAATCATATACTAGTGAATAAGATAATGTAAGGGCTCGTTATGGCAATAAAAAGATTAACATAAACATGAACATTGATTTTAGGTACTTTTTAAATAGAAAGACGTTCCATTGTTTACCCTAAAAAATCCTTCTATTTCTTTTAATCTCTCTCCTACGTTTCGGCCTTTGCCATTTTCAAAGATCCTACTAACATAATTTATTTTAAAATTAAAAGATATTCAACATTTAGTTTTTAGACTGTTATAAAACGTTTTACATACCTTTAATTAGTCCTGTATATTGAATATATAAAAATATATACAGTCACATTATAAAAAATATTTAATGTGAAACCTTGTTAGCTTGTTATTATTTACTGGATTAAGGTAATAAATATATCCTTTAACTTTTAACAACATTTGATCTTGAAAAACATTATTTTTCCTTATGTTACTTAGAAGGTATTCATTTAAAAAAATATACCAAATGACGATTAAATTAATATTTTTGTTTCGTCATTTTCATTTCCACCTCCTCTAATTAAATTAATTGCACAATTGTATTCACAGCCAAATGTGCCAATATATATTTTTATATATGAAATATAAAGGACTGGTTAAAGGTAGGTAAAATATTTTATAACAGTGTGAAATCTTAATGTTGAATATCTTTTAATTTAAAAATAAATGATGTAAGTAGAATCCTTGAAAATGGCAAAGCCCGAAACGTAGGAAAGAGAAATAAGAAATAAATAATTGTTGAGAGTAAAATATAGATCGTCTTTTTATTTAAAAAGATCCTAAAAGTAAATGTATTACTTAAACAGATTATATTTAAATTTATATTCCTTTACTTCCAGATCGGCGTTGTAAGCCTTAAAAAGGTTTTTTTAAATTTATTTATTTCTTAATGAAAAGACTGCAATTTATAAATATTGACTAAGTGGAGATATAAAAAGTATATAAATATATAATTACTATATAGTTTTATATATAAAACAAAGGTTATTCTTTATATATAAAAAAATAATACTTTTGATTTTTTTTTACTTGCGCTTACCTACAAAACATTTTTACTTAAAAAAAAAAGAAAAAAAAAAGGGTAAAAACTGAGATTTTGATTCAACTCGCTTTATTAACTTGTCATTAACAGTAGTTTTTATCTTCATTAAAGACGTACTTAAGAGCTTAAAAGTAAAAAACAATTCTTTTAAATACTTTTAGTTTTGATTTAGGTTTAATTTTACTTAAATTTGATAGTTGGCAGAAATAAACAATAATGAAATCATTTGACGTTCAACTAAAATTTACCAGGTATAACATTTTTTTTTAGAACTGAAATTTAAATGTAAAAGTATCTGAAAGTAACAATATATCTAGTTAGAAAACCAGATATTAGACAAACAAATTTTTTTTTTTTTAATTAATTTACTGTAGATAGTAATTTAAATCGTTATTTATTTTTAATCTTAAATAAACATTTACAGAGGGTACAAAACATGACTCTAACTTACCTGTTATTAAAATAAATTAAAGAATTTTTAAATTATAATAGGAATGAATTAAATGACTTTTTCATGATGAAAAAAAGGTGAACGAATTAATTAAATTAATTTTAAATAGAAAAATGTTTTATTAAATAATCAATTATATCATTATCTACAACGATCAGTTAGTTTTATCAGTTTTACGACTTTGTGTATAAGATAAAATTTTTTTCAAAAATATTTAGCTTCCCAACGGTATATCATACATCTATATTAATGTCTTCATGTTCAAAAACACAAAACTTCCACGAAAAATAGTATAAATTGAATATCAAATTACTTCAACTTACATATTAACCCGTTTTTTATCTATGCTGAAATAATGATATGGTAACCTTTTCGAATTTATGAAATTAAAGATAATTTAAAGAAAGAAAATTTAAAATATCGGCTTTTAAGTCTTGTCAGACTATTTCAATTAGAATGAAATCTGCACAACACTAAAGCCCAATAAACTTTACATTGATGAAGCGAGTTGAATCAAAATAAAAAAATGAGCTGTGAGAGCATCGTCATGATGTGCAAAATGCATGGAATTAAGTGGCTCTTCTGGGACCATAACAGTACGGGCTTGTAAATGCATTAATATTTAATTTGAGTACCATATGACTTTTCGTTTTCTTGCTAGACTTACTACTTTACCTCACCTCCCTCCCCCTATCTCACCACACACCACACACACACACACCTTTTTATGCGAATAGGTTGTTAGGACTCAGATAATCCTAAAACGTGTATTTCCGTCGAAAACTGAAATTTAAAAATTTTCACTATCGCAATACTTTCCCTTAATACATATTTCATATTCAAGTAAGTGAAAGTAATATAATAAACCTAATTTGATACGAATATAAGTTTTTGTAAAAACTATTTTTTACCAATAACATGAGCTACGTTCACATTAATCACACGCACCTTCGCACAGCTTAAACAATTGTTTTGTTTTTTCTGCCGAACACAATTTTTTTTTTTTTACCTTAATGAGATGATTATGTACACACATTAAAAATGGTGAATACGTAGGTATTACCAAGAACGAAATTCACGCTAATAATAAAAAATCTGGTGCGGGCAACACACGACTTTCACTTACCTCCGTTGATAAAATCAATGTACGAATTTTTAAACAGTTAAAGATGAAAAAATACGTGAAACTATTAAAAATTAATTAAATTAAATTTCTATAGAAACATGTATTTTATTAAAAAATCTATTATATTATTATCTAAAATAATCACTTAGTTTTATCGGCGTTCAAAAACGAAAAATTGCATTAAAAAAATATTTTTTCTGTTTTCTCCTTTAGTTGGGCATCGAATTCATTCAATTTATATATTTACCTGTTTTTTATCAGCTTTAACAAGATAAAATTGTTATTATTATTGAATCTACAAAATTAAAGGCACTTTAGGGGAAGAAAATTTAAAATATCGGCATTTGAGCCCTGTCAGACCATTTTTATCCAAATAAAACCTACATTATATTAAAGTCAATTAAATTTTACATCGATATAGCGAGTTTAATCAAAATCGTCGAACCGTTTTCGAGAAAATCGAAAAAAGGTGCAAAATGCATGGTATAAAGTACCTCTTCTGGTAAGCTCATTTTGATGAAAAAAAGTTTTGTCACGTCTCGGGCGTATAGTTGTCTTAAATATGAAATTTAGTTACATAGGACTTACCGTTTCCGCCCGGGAGTTACCACACACACACACAGACCTTTTTGCGGGACTTGGTTATTTGGACTCAGGGGACCCTAAAACGTGTATTTCCGTTGAAAACTGGAATTCGAAAATTTTCAAGATCGCAATACTTTCCCTTACTATATATAGTAAGTGAAAGTAAAAATGCTCAACCAAATATACCACAAAATATTAAAAAAGGGTAGCAACAAAACCTAATGTTATCTCTTCGATTGAATAAATTCCATGGAAGCTACGTTATTATTGCTTCACGTCTATCAACTCCTATTATACACACAATTATACGAGGCAGCCCACTGATTGTTAATAAATATTTTGATAGGATGGACAAATAAAGCAACAATCATCAGAATTGCTGTCACTTCCAACAATACAAAAGCGGAGCGCAATTAAGAAACTTCAATTTAGAACGCCTCAATTCAGTTTCAACAGAAAGTTTCCATAGAGTGCCGATTTTTATTCTAATAATAACATATAGACAAAATGCGATGCTTTTTTTAAATGTAATTGTGCCTAAAATGTTTAAATCGGTTTAAACTTTTGAAAAAAAAAATGGCTATAAAAGAATATTTTCGAATTGAATTAATGTGGTTCTAATAATTATATTTATAATTATTTTTAAAAAACAAGTGATATCGGCATTTCTATATATATTTTTTTTACTTTCACTGACTTATATATGAAATATATAGTAAGGAAAAGTATTGCGATCACGAAAATTTTCGAATTCCAGTTTTCAATGAAAATACACGTTTTAGGGTCCCCTGAGTCTAAATAGCCAAGTTCCGAAAAAAGGTATGTGTGTGTGTCCGTATGGGGTAAGTCTAGCGGGAAAACGAAAAGACGTACAAAACTGAAATATCATATTAAAAAAACTATACACCCGAGATGTTTTAGCAATTTTTTCACTAAAATCAAATGACCGAAGGTGCTACCATATACCATGCATTTTGCACCTTTTTACAATTTTCTCAAAAACGGTTCTAACGATTTTGATTTTTTTTTTCGTGGCGCGATAGGCCGTGTTGGCCCTGGGCCTCGCGGTTTAATCTCCTGGGAAGTTACATCAACGTTTCGTGATGTATTTTTAGTGTAGGGTCATCACTCCCTACGCCTAATTTTGGGAGTTGCCACCATTTGGCTGACGGGTTTTCACATACCCGGGGGTGAATCTGTGAGTGAATCCCCATATAATTACATTCTTATAAAAGCCCCGTCGGGACTGGGAATCGAACTCACAACTTTAGCATGAGAGACTAGCGCGCTAGCCACTCAGCCACGGGCTCCCCTTATATATTGATTAAACTCGCTATATCGATGTAAAATTTAATAGAATTTATTCTTTTGTAGGTTTCATTTTGATTGAAATATCCTGACAGGACTTAAATGTCAATATTTTTAATTGCCTTCCTCTATAATACCTTTAATTTTGTAGTTTCTATAAAAAAATACTATATCATCTATTTAGTATTGATAAAAAAAGGATAAATATATAATTTGAACGAATACAATATCTAACTAAAAGAGAGAAGACCAAAAATGTTTTTTTTACGCAATATTTCTGTTTTCGCCATCACTGCAGCTACCAGGTCAGCCAATATTTTGTTTCCGACCGTTCTTGAACACTTAAGGCGCCTATCGTTTTATTCATAGACAATAGTTTAGTATTAGTTTGATTATTTAGATTCATATTCTGTTTTATTTATTTAATTTTGTTTTACTTTATTTTATTAATCTAATGTATTAATATTTCATATGAATTGTATAATATATTAAAGAAGTTTTGGTATGTTTTTTATTACTATCTTTATCGCCATGTTCGTTAATATTTTAATAATTTTTTTATTTTGTTGAGGTTGATTGTTTTCTATATATTATCCTCATCTTATTTTATTTAATTACTTCATGCTATTTTATTATGTATTGTTTACAGCACACCACATTTTTTGTATTATAATTTTGCCTGTCCAGGTTCATTAAGCAGGGTCTCTGGTCTGGGAAACAACATTGGTATAGTCCGTCATTTTTTCAATCATTGGGGAATTAGGTACAAACCGCGCCCTGACACTCTTCACCATGTCATAAACATAAAGAAATGAGGAGTGCAATAATTACACTGTTACTACAATCCATTTTATTTTTCGCTTGTCAGAAGAACAAATGTTAAAATAATTAAGGTAAAAATAAAAGTGAAGAGAGATAGCCCGAGCAGAAACGAGAGCGGTGGTAGAGGACGGGACGCAGCGGCTTATCGGAGTGACACTGTCCTGTCAACGAGCGGAAATATCACGCCGCGGGCTAGCTCTCTTTCTCCCTTATCGCTGCCTCTGGCGGCTCTTCTCTTCCGCACCGGCTATTTAGCGCTCAGTCAAAACCTAATTAACTATAAAATGTACAAGAAAATGTAGGCTCTCTTGTTTTCTACAGAATAGTACCCTGTCCAATAATCAAGTCGATATAACGACTGAAAAGATTATCACATTACATATAAGGAAATATAATTTACTGTAGATTGATCATGAAAGAAGTGGCATCGAATGAGGTTGAGGTAAACCTAAAACACATAATAAGTTAATAACCACCATTTATACCGCAAGTTAAACTAGCTCCTTCTCCCATTCACAGACTATATCGCCTCGGATCAACCTTTACCGAACCATCAACTACTAGCTTCTCCTCTACATCTATTATCTTCTGCCATTGCTTTATTAGTCCAGGAACCAGAAGCATGGTTTACTACCTCATCGAACATACATCTAGAAATATTTTTTTTAATATCTTTCTAGTATAATTTCTAGATTTTTGTTCGATAATGTAGTCAAATAGTAATTAAAAAAAATACTCCTAATTTATAAATTAATATTTAATTAAGATTATAGAATTTATGATTTAGATAAAACAACAATTGTTCTTAGAAAAAATCAAAAAATTATTTAATCGATTCCTATCTGTTAGTAACACGGTTGATTTGATATTTTGGGTTCAGTCCCATTTTATTCAGGTTTAATGAATAATAGGAACACTCTTGAAAAATATGTCGAATGGTGAGGGTTTCCATTAACATCGGGGCACGGGCTGCTAAGTAAAAAGATACGAGTGTGTTAGCCGCGAGTGTCTTAAGGGTATATGCGACCTCCCTGCGACTGCTACGGCTGGACCAGGGCTTCACTGTTTTGTTTTTTTAATGATCTTAAGTTTGCTTAACTGGCTATCCTTCGACATTTTCTTCCATCTGTCTTCTTCTTGCTTTTTGAGCGGTTCATTGAGTTCAGACGGGGGCAAGATGACTGTTCCACTCCCTGGGAATGCGAGCGCCTGCCTCTCTGCCCGGACCGCAAGCTTGTTAATGGTATCCCAGCATGACTCGGTACTCACACGAAGCTTACCGACATGCTCAGGTTTCGAAACGCAGCTCTATGAGAGTGAGTGATTATTAGTAACTATTAGTAATAAGGGAACTACATTAAGAATAGTTAAGTAATTAAAGGTCAATCTGGGTTCATAAATTAAAGCCCATTTCAAGCCAAATCAAATTAATGGGCTAGTTTATGATTATAGTTTAAGGTATTTAAAATATTTTAAAAAAATGAACGCTGAAAGTTTAAAAACTCGAATAATTTATTTAAGTTACGCCGTCCTTCGAACTTTATCCAAGTTAAAGTGTATAAAAATATGGTGTGTTTATTCTGGTATAGACGCAACACTAGTCAAAGTTTTAGCTTCAGCTCTTAGGCTTCACTTTACTTTTACATTTTTAACAAAATTCTGAGGAAAATCAGAAAATCGTAAAAGATAAGAAAGCCATAAAAGTTGTATTTCTCTTCTTAGGGATACCAAAAGAAAGGTTGACCTTTCAGGTCGGAAAAGGAAATCTGGTGTAGAGGATTATGAATGTTGACAAATGGGAATTGATCCTTCCTCGAGAAGCCCACTGAACCATCCCTTCCTCCCTATCTTATGATTTATTCTACTACTTGTGGGCAGTATTTTTTTTTCTTTTACCCGAAAATTCCAACAAGAGAAACTAAAAAAATCTGAAGCTCGCAACACACGACTTTAAATAACCTTAGTTAAAATAAATTAACAATTTCCAAATACAGTTAGAGATGAAAGTGAGTAAAATTAACAAGAATTAATTAAATTGAGTTTCGAAAAAAAAAAACATGTTAAATTAAATAATCTATTATATCATCATCTAACATGATCAGATAGTTTCATCAGCTTTTCATCTCTCCCCATTGAATTTTACAATTTGTTTTTATAAGATAGTATTTTTCTAAAATCTTTAGCATTTCCAACGGTATATTATACACCTACATTGCTGTTCTTATGTTCAAAAACACAATTATTTCATAAAAATAGTTTTTAACTCTTTTATCTCTGAGTTGGATTTAGAATTCGTCCAACTAATATTCTTCTTCTTCTTTCAGTGGCGCGACAGGCCGTGTTAGCCCTGGGCCTCGCGGTGTAAACTACTGCGAGTTTACACTCACGTTTCATGATGCTATTTTTAGTGTAGGGTCATCACTCCCTACGACTAATTTTGTGAGTGGCCACCCTTTGGCTGTCGGATCTCACATAACCGGAGAGAGGTTGTGAGTGAATCCCCATTTTTCATATCCTTATAAAAGCCCCGCCGGGACTGGGTTCGAACTCAGAACCTGCAGCTTGAGAGACTAGCGCGCTAGCCACTCAGCTACGGGCTCCCCCCAACTAATATATCTACCCGTTTTTTATCAATACTAACAAGATGATATAGTATACTTTTTTTTTAATGTACAAAATTAAAGGAACTTTAGAAGAAGAAAATTTGAAATATCGTTATTTAAGTTCTATCAAACTATTTCAATCAAAATGAAACTTATATCATATTAAAACCCATTAAGTTTTTCATAGATATAGTAAGTTTAATCAAAATTTTTAGAGCCGTTTTGGAGAAAATCGAAAAAGGTGAAAAATGGGTAGTATAAAGTGGCACTTCTAGCTCAGCGATTTTTATGAAAAAGTTGCTGTAACAAATCGGGCTTATAGTTGAATTAAGTATGAAATTCCAGTTGAGCAACTTTTCGTTTCCGTGCTACACTTACTACGCACACACTAACGCGCGCGCGCTAATACGGTAAGTTCTTGGAGCAGATGACATTATTTGACGAACCTCAGTAGTAAACTAATTATTTCAATAGAGTCCTTCAAACTCTCACACAGCGATCTTGGTTGATTTAATTTATCCATTAGTACATGGAATTTGGGGCAGTTCTCAATTATATGCTGTATTGAGAGAGGCACTCTACACAAGTCACACATTGGTTTGGGCTGCCTGAGGATGAGATGGACATGTGAGACTCTGCTATGTCCAATGCCAAGTTCCGCCAAAGCAGTTTCCTCGCGGCGATCACTCCGCATTGATGTCTTCTATGGAGAAGGTGATAGCTTGATTATCCTTAATTTATTTGTGTTGTTCCCAAGCACGACTCAAAATATGTTCACTTAAAGGTATTTTTTTACGTCCTTCTTGTTGTAAGTTAAGTGAGTTTGGAGGTTTGATAATGCAGCTTCTTTCGCACCCTTGTTCGCTTCCTCACAGCTATCAATGGCCACGTGGGATGGAATCCACAAGAACTTCTTCCAGTGGCGCGACAGGCCGTGTAGGCCCTGGGCCTCGTGGTGTAAACTACTGCGAGTTTACACTCACGTTTCACGATGCAATTTTTAGTGCAGGGTCATCACTCACTACGACTAATTTTGTGAGTGGCCACCCTTTGGCTGACGGGTCTCACATACCCGGGAAGAGCCTGTAAGTGAATCTCCATTTTGTTTCCACATCCTTATAAAAGCCCCGCCAGGACTGGGATTCGAACTCAGAACCTGTAGCATGAGAGACTAGCGCGCTAGCCACTCAGCCACGGGCTCCCCCCAACCCACAAGAACACAAGTTGTTTACTTTTTCTCGTATTTTTAAATCTCCCACATATTTTTTTATCTTATTTATTAGCGGATGATCATTGTAGATATTATGAAGGATCTTGAGAGCAAAAAAGGTATAAGTGCATAGAATGAACTTAGACTCATTACGTGATATAATGAATTCGAGTCCATTTAATATTGCTACAAGTTCTGCAGTATATATGCTACTTAGTTTAGGCAGTTTAAACTTGAGGGTAATTACGGGTGTAATAATAGACAAACCAACTAGATCACTTATTTTGGACCCATCTCTGAATATTTTTAAACTAAACAAGAATCTAATTTATTAAGAATATTATTAAAATATCCTTCCATCCCATTCCATTTCCCAATATTCCAAGAGAATTCAAAGCATCTCCAATACTTACTAAAACGCTTAAACAAGAATGTAACTAACCAATGTACAATTTGTGAGCCCTAAAATTCGGATTTTGAAATCTTATTCAATAAAATAAAGATTTACAGCCTCATAAACATGGAACGATATAAACAAAGTAATATAAGAACAGAACAACTTTTTCGGATACGAAACGTGTTAATAAAACGTTGCTAAGCATAACAGTAAAATTTATCACAGCCCTAACAGGATTTTTTTATCGTTCGACGAAATAAAGAGTAATTTAGTCATTCATATGTTCACGGAAAATCTATCTGTTTTAACATAAAATTTACACTTTTGTGAAAAGATAGGTATTCAGTTTCTGTTAAATAATCAAACTAATCACTGATATGGTGAATTTCAGACGACATTTATACGTATTTACAAATGGCTGATGAAGTTACTTCTATTAATGAACTTCTGAATTTTATATTTAAAAATATTTCAGCAGATTCGGAGAAAAAGAAAGCGGTAGTAGAGGAATTTTCTTAACAAATATTCCGTGTGAATTACGAGGAGAGAAAACAAATTATATTTTATTAGAATCAGCTAACTTAGGGCCAGTTGTGCCAACTGTAGTTAACTATAAATTTACTAATCTGGATTAGTTAATCACGAGTTAACAGAAATTCCGTTGCACCAACCGTGGTTATCCTAAACTCCAAGTAATCACTATTTGCTGATTCACATTCGGACCTGGAATCAAATATTTAATGTAAAATCCACCTTTTGTTTAGTTACTTTTACTTTGAAACATTGTCTGTTTCGGTTCAAGTTTATTTTTATTTCAAATTTATTTAATTCTCTTTTTTTGACTTTATATCTTTATTTATACCTGTTAATAATTGATATAATGAACAATCATTAAATTTGCTAAAATCTAATAACCATGACATGATAGGCATGAGGGAGAGCAGTACACAGGACACCCACCCCTGACATGAGATCAGTGAGAATTATTAAAGGAGAAGGTCTCTCATCCAACTCCTCTTTAGTCTTCTGTGGACATTATCTGGCATGAGTGTTATCGCAGTTGATAAACGTATTAGGATGTCTTTGTAGTTTTTCATGGAACCATTTTTATTGAGTCCGTATATGTTCATCGACACTTGGCACGCGAAGGTTAGTATGGAAAGTTATGTTGCTAAACGTACCTTGGTGTTTTTGTAATTTTTAAAAAAGTTTTAGTTTAAAAGATTTGAAGTTTTTTAATGTGAGTATTTTTCGCTGTCCCGTATATCTGTGATGCGTAAGTCCAAATAGGTTTTGTAAGTAAGTGTATATGTTTAATTTTCACTTTTGAATGCTTTGAAAATAATGAGTTAAGAAGTCTCAGTCTTAGGTTGAGGGTTATTTTTTTTCCCCTTGATATATTGACCCAAAGTCATTCTACGGTCAAATGTAAGACATAGGTAGTGTACTGTGTCTGTCTGTGGGATTTGTGTGTTGTCTAAGAAAACTGCAGGACACGTCTCATATCATAAAGTAAAGGTGATATGATGTGATTTGCCATGATTCAGCCGGATTATCCAGAGTTTGATTAAACACTGCTTTTAAGTTTTTAAAAATCCAGATCGTAAACATTGGTGAATGTACTAATGTAAGAATGAGCATAGGACTACGTGGTTTTTATCCACATCCTCCGAACGACCCTCGTATTCTCAATACTACTTACACAACTACCCTTTAATATGGGGGACTTAGCCGCCTTCTGACCCTCGTCGTGCACCTCACGGGTCTCTCCCCTTTTGCCGCCCCTCTCTCTATCTGGAGAAATCAAACCTAGAATGAATCATACCTAACCATTGGGCGTTCATGATCCAGCTGTTGTACGCCCTAAAACGGAACAAAATAAACAAACAAACAGTTTAAAAAATATTTGTTTAGTATTAAACCTATACATCAAAGAGGAATAATGAATATAATTTCTTAAGATAAAATTCAATATCAGATAAACATTAGAACTACAAAATATAGTTTCTATTAAAATATTTTAGAAAGCGAGGAAGAATATCTTTGAAATTTACAATGATATAGAATTCAAAACAAGATAACAATAAAAATAGTATCACATGTATTCCTTCGACACGTGTTCGGGGAAGGCATTTTCTCTATAATTTTTATTTTTTTTTTTTTTAGCAAACGATAGGAAGATATTTCAATACATTTTTAAAATTAATACTGCTAAGGATGTCTATCGTGAAACATATTTTATTCCTTTCAGATTGGATACTACGATGTGATCTAAAGCAGATAAAATGGATAATAATGAGCTGATGATGTAAATAGAACATACAAATACAAAAGTGGATATCTTATAGATAGTTAACTTTAGCCGAATTAAATGATTCTCTTCAATGGTCAGTATTTTCAATATGTTCAGAAATTATCGGAAATAATAATTCTTTTGCTTTTTCGGAAAATAATATTTCCCTTTTTTCTTTCAAACGTTTTAGTCACTACTGAAAATGCACAGGTATACATAACATATTGTAATAATTTTCGGTAAGGAGTTGAAGATTTGATAATTAAAACCCATCTTTCTAGATAGTAAACAGTTTATGTTAAAATAATTCATTAATAATTAATGCTATCAGGAGTATCAAATATGTTTTCTTTAACGACATTAACATATATTAACAAGTAGTGTTAATGCACTCCAGAGGGAAAAGAGTTGTAAAAATACGTCGCAAATAAAATGACCCATGTTAACTAACTCGGATAAAAAATGACTCGGTTCAACTAGACCGAAATTTTAATCAGGATTAAATTTTAACTTGGGTCAAATAACAGTGAAAGTTAACCTTAACACCAGATGGCGCAACCGGGCCTTAGTTGAGCAAAATATGGCGAAAATAGTTTTAAAAATTAAATATGGTTTAGGTAATAGAACCCACGAATTTTCTGAGCCTAATTAGGTATTGTTACCTCTCTCTATATAAAAGTATAACAGGATTCAGGTTTCCGCAAACACTATCTAAGCCAATGGACGGATTTTGATACAGTCTTTACCATCATTTGGGGCTTTGTTAACTGAAGGTTTATAAGTAAAATACATTACAATTTAGCTTCTCTTTAATCGGTAAAATAAATTATCTGTGACCAAGTTAAAAACAAATTATTCCTGAAATATAAGTAATAACAAAGAAGGATAACAAACCGTTGGAAAGCTCAAGATTTTAGAAAAGTTAATATGGTATAGAATAAGTAGGACGATTTAATAAAAAGATGTTATAGGGGCATAAACTTATGAACAAATGCTATTTGTAATGTTGTGGATTAGGGAGGTTATAGTGATCGTACAGGTTATATACTTATGTAGATTATAGAAAAAATATTATTTACCAAATCGTAAACTAATACTGTTAATAATTATTTCTACTTTCAGATCATTTCACAAAAATAGTAGTTTCAACTAAATTGGACTCACATAGAAACTAAATTAACTTTAATACATTAAAATGTATCTGGAAAAAGTTCTTATGAAATTTAAAACTGTAATAATCCGAATAAACTAGGAACCGTTTAAAATGATGGAGCTTTGTTGACCGTTGAGAAATTAGATGAGGAAGATGGTTGGGGGTGCGGTCATAAATTAAAAAACACACATTTAAAATAAATGTTATTTTAATTATGTGCCGACGTTTCGGCCTACAATGTGGAACCGTTTAAGATTTAAAAAAAAAAATAAACTGAACCAATTTTGATTTTTTGACAATTTCCAATTTCTGCCGATGATTAAATATGCGAATTCGTGGACGTTCTTTAATAAACGTAATATTTTCCTGTAAAGTGCAATTTTCGTTACGCTGAACTCATAAACCCAAAGTAATAAACACTTACTTGGTCAAAGAGAACTCTTTTAAATATAATGGCACCACATTTTAAATGCACCCGTACAAATCAAGGGGTTAATATATATTAACCAGCAGTGTAAAAGAAGCATTGCAATATAAATTAACTTTCTAGAGGAAATAGATTTGTTGAAATACGTCACAAATAAGATGACGTCGCAAGCTAACCCATGTTAACTAACTCGGGTTAAAAATTACTTTGTGCAACTGGACCGAAATTTTAATCAGGAAAAAAGTGAAAGTTAACTTTAACACATGATGTTGGAGCAAACCATAGCAAAAATAGTTTTAAAATTTGAATATGGTTTAGGTAATAGAACCGAAGAATTTTCTGACTCTGATTATGAACTGTTCTTTAAAATATTTCATGATATTATACCATAGTATCCAAAAGATTCAAAAGAAGACTACAATATTTATTGCTATGTATCAAGAATACTGGGAGGTGAAGAAATATTTTTTAATTGTACAAAATAGATCAGTTTCCGGGCGACAAGCAGGAAGGCTTCTTAGAAGGGCTATACAAAAAATAGACCCCTCCACTCGTACAGCAGGGATAGCGGAGTACCTGGGGAGTCTGAGCCCGGACGGCAAGAGAAGCGGAAGTCAAACCGCGGACGGAAGAGGTCAGGAGGGTCAAGTGAGAGAAATTATGCAGATCTGTCAAAGGTACCTATATGTTATATTATGTGGTATATAGAACCTCAGTATTCTCGAGAATAACAATGCCTTACTGTACCAAGTTTTTATGTATAATAATATGTTTAGTAATATGTACTATTCGATAAATAAATGTATATTTTAAGATAATTAGTTTATTACCCTTTATGCCACCGAACATAGTATTATTAACTATAAGTTGTGTGGATGTAAATATTTTAAATGAACCAATGTAAGATAAGACTAAGGGCAAAAGTCATGCGCAATCAATACCCGTCAACTTTTATTCCAATTTCAATACTCGGCCGACTTTCCTAATGAGGGAGATTGTCCATCGGCCCGGGATAATGGCCAATCAAACGCGAGCCGCATAATTGATGTACTTCTAAGAGTCAATAACTCTTTTCTTTCTCTGAATAATAAAATAATCAAATTATAATTGTTTTATTAGAAAATTTACAAACATATTGTTTGTAAGCATGATTTAATAGACTCCATAGAAACCTTCGGGGTTGAGTACAGGGTAAGGCACGTACTGCTTCTTGATAAATAGTAATACATAGCAGTGATGTAGCAAGCAATTCCAACTGCCTGGTTTCCTCCTCACCTATCTCCCATTTTATAGAGGAAGGGGTGGTTTTATCTACCACCGAGTCGATTAACGGCTGATATAAAAGGAAATTCATTTTTGCTCCTGAGGGAATCGAATCTTGATTGAGTAAGTTTCCTGAACCATATCCTCAGCTTCGACTTTGAAAATGTATGTATATCAATAATATGATATTAAATATAACGTGAATGAAAAGTACATAATCTTCAGTAATGTCAGTTCAGTAAGAACAGTAATGAATAAATAAAAACAAAATTATCAGCTATATTGTCATACTTTAAAAAACACAGGTTTACCTAGAGTGTGGTGGTCTATGCTTCGTCTATGCCCAAAGTCACGGGTTCAATAAATGGCCTATAGAATTTTTCAAATGGAGTAACCAATCTATGGTTATTCTGTCCATCGTAGTCCAAGCCTATGCGATATTAAGTACTCCTTAAAGATCCCTAATGCTATAAAACCTGGTTAGGCAAAATTTAGGACTCCCACCGTAGCATCGTCCGATTAGCTAAAGTTTTGTATAGTGGTATATATATGTTAAATTAATAAATGGACTAAGATAGCTAA
This sequence comes from Piezodorus guildinii, assembly GCA_023052935.1. Lineage (NCBI taxonomy): Eukaryota > Metazoa > Arthropoda > Insecta > Hemiptera > Pentatomidae > Piezodorus > Piezodorus guildinii. The sequence continues at coordinate 69,029,304 of CM041296.1, read as the reverse complement.
ATCTTTCGTAAAATCCTCAAAGCACCTTACTTTTTTTTTTTACTGATCCATAAAGATCTTAATGCTACTAGGTATGTTCCTGATTTGGGCTTTTTCCACTTCAATCCCTGATAAACCTCCGAGGTGTCTGAAAAGGAGATGACCCCAAAACCTTCTAGTTTAGAATGATTTCAGAGTGCTTCCAAATGGGAAGCACCTCTACATGTCTTTCATGCCTTTTATATTTTACTCACATTTACTGGTTTAATTCTTTTATACAGCTGTGAATTCCAATAAATATTTTTTTTTAATTAACAAAAAAACAAAACAATATCATTGCCTAAAAGGAAGAAAAGAGTGATTTATTTCACGAATTGTTATTATTATTTTCCTTGAAGTTTTAGATATATAAATTGGTGTGTGAGATGCAATACGGTTTTTAATACTCCATAGAAAGAACACACAACGTTTGCTCAGAAAGCTTTATTGAAATATTGAAGTGGGCTGGCCCAATAGCGGTTTTTCACCCGTACATAAAATGTTTGTAGTATAGGTAGTTATGCCTATTGACCAGCCGGGGAAAATCGTTTTCTGTGAGGGCGTAGAGGTCTGTATCCCTCGATAATTTAGCCCTTAATGAATCGAAGGCGGTGTAGTCCATGATGACGTGCTCAGCAGTTTCCGGGACGTTGCAGCTAGGCCATAGAGGGTCAATGTCTATTCCATGGTGATTAAGCTATGAACGGAACCTCCCATGCCCTGTGAGAAATTGCGAGTAACATTTAAGTTAAAAGATCTATTTGGAGGGAGGTAATGGTCGTAGAAAACAACTGATTTTTCAGTTTTATTTTAGTTCCCAACCACATTGATAGTCCTGATGTAGGAATGATCGTTAATTTTGGAAGGCTTGAGAATACAAACCTAAAAAGTTAATTTTCTCGGTTTTGCTCCTAAATAACACTTAAATCTAGATTTCTTATACTTCGATGTGTATTCTAATATCATACACTAAAAGTTGAGGAGATAATAGAGTAATAATTTGATGAAGTAGTTACACACTTGCTGATATTAGGTCATTATATACGATTTCTAAAGTGTATAACAATCCTGATTATAAACAAAAAGTACTATAGTTACTAACCTAAGCAAACACCTAAACAGACCTGGTATATTTGGAAGAGAAATAGGAGAGAGCTGGGGACAGGAAGCAAGGAAACAAACTATCGCCGAGCGGGTTGATTTCCCAACTGGGCTCTACTTTGCAGTTAGGCCGTCCCTCATATTTCCCAAGTGGGTACATCTGCTCGCTGGACCTACCTCTCCTCTTGGTTCATATACAATCTAATAATGTCATTTTGTAAGACGTATATCTTATAGAACAAATACAGTCTTAGTACAGAAATATCATCAGACAACAAGAGAACGACAATAATAAGATGGCTAGAATCCCAGATAATCAGAAACATCCGTTGATTTGGACTACGAAAAGAAGAAAGAAAAAAAAATTACCCAGAAGGTTTAATTCAAGAACTGTTTAAGATACCGTGGATATTGACATCTTCTAGAACTTGTGTCCATACGATGGTATATGCTGACACGAGAAAATGCTATGTATTTTTTTGTTTGTTTTTTAAGAAGACATAAGTGAAGCGCGGCCTAAAATGTCTATTGTGCGTCTATAGTGTATTTATACAATTAGTACATACGACATGTTGCCAATGCAAACATATGGAGGATGTTAGGGTTAATTAGCTCATTGCTAAGAGGACTCGCCAATAGGTCGGATCCAAAAAGGTCATACAAGAGCCTCGAGAACCTATCGCAACAACAGATTATATAAAAAGATGTTTCATATTTTTCTTTAGAAAATCTACAGAGTGGTATACTTGAGTCTAAATTAAAACATGTGATTATTGCGTTTGAATTGACCTTCATAGAAGGCTGGAATTGTTTTTGGGGAGGATCTACTTATATTAAGTGAACTCTTACTCCTCCCTGTGCATGGACCGTCCAGAATGTTTATGCCTTTTATTACTCCACATTTGTTCTAATTTTATTCCTACTAACAAAGCTGCTAAAAGTCAGGTTCACATTTCACGCTATGGCTTACTCCTTCACAAACAGTGATCATAAAGAGATGCCATTGGGTAGTTTAATTTTATTACCTCAAATTAGTGATATTTTTCGAACTGATTTGTTTTCCATCCAAATCTCCCAAACCACAACTCGATGGTCCAAATCGGTGTAATTGTAATTGTCGATTACATAAATCGTATAACTTGATAAATATCAGTAATGAGGTAGTTTGGATTGCGGCCAAGAAATAATTTTAATAACAATAAAAAAAAATTGTAAAAATAAAATTTTAGGTCTTTGACAAGGCTGCAACACAATTAACTTATAAAAGATACAATACGAGAAATAAAAGACGTTATGAATCACACTATAAAAAAAGTTTGATTTTGACTTTATATGATGACTTATATATACATATGGAGATAGAGAGATGAATATAGCAATGAATATTTCCCTCAATCATATCAGCAACATGATTTCCCATCACCTCTACTAATCTCATCCTGATCTTTTTTCTTCCCTCAGCTTATTTTTTAAATATAAAATCTTTATCCGATCCTTATAGCTTTTTTTCAATTGAATTCATAATTTTTTCAGTAAATTTCATAATTTTTTGGTCAAATTCATATTTTTTTCAATCAAATTCATAATTTTTTCAACCAAATTCATAATTTTTTCAGTCAATTACATAATTTCTTGTAACCATTTTATACAGTTAATTTAATAAGGTTTTGCTATCAAGAACTTGACACTTTTATTAAATCTTGTTTTTTGTCCATTTAACGTCACTTTATGTTACTGTGCTTAATCTGACGATACAACGGGAGTCCTAAGTTTTGCCTACCCAGGTTTACTTAAGACAGGGAGCGACCTTTTACGAGTTCCACTTTTTAAATCTTTTAAGAGCCACCTATGGTGCAGTGGCTAGCATAACAGCTTTCTATGCTTAAGGTCGCAAGTTCAAAACCAGAAGATGGCCCTATATTTGCTTTTAGGGAGTAAAAATCCTAGGTTATTTCGTCCTTTAAAATAGGCTGTTATGCTAACCACAGGGTCACCTGTCGAGTAGTGGCTAGCATAACAGCCTTCTATGCTTCAAAAAAGTGATAAGGATTAATGTGCTCTAGATCACGGGTTACAACCTAGCAGATGCAAACACCTTGTTGAATGCATCGAGGGTCACCTGTCGAGTAGTGGCTAGCATAACAGCCTTCTATGCTTAAGATCGCAAGTTCAAAACCAGCAGATGGCCCTTATATTTGTTTTTAAGGGAGTAAAAATCCTTGGTTATTTCGTCCTTTAAACAATTATGAATTTGTTGAAAATATAAAAAAAGTATCCAATGGTCATCTGCCAGGTCTCAACTCGTGATCTAGTCATTAGAAGGATGTTATGCTAGCCACTGCACCACAGGTGGCTCTTAAAATATTTAAAAAGTGGAACTCGTACAAGATCCCTCCCTGTCTTAAGTAAACCTTGATAGGCAAAACTGAGGGATCCTGTTGTATCGTCGGATTAAGCACAGTAACATATAGTGACGTTAAGTTGATAAAAAACAAGATTTAATAAAAATGTCATGTTCTTGATAGCAAAACCTCATTAAATTAACTGTATCAAATGGGTAACAGAAATTATGACATTGACTGAAAAAATTATGATTTTGGTTGAAAAAATTATGAATTTAATCGAAAAAAATTATGATTTTGACTGAAAAAATTATGAAATTGACTGAAAAAATTATGAATTTGATTGAAAAAATTATGAATTTGACTGAAAAAAGCTACACATAAATCATATAAACAACGTATTAATACTAATAAGATCAAATAACGCCAGATTCAAGGTTATCATGAGCAAAGTCATTAGAACATTCAGTAACAAAAAGATAACTAATTAACAAAAAATATAAGATATTTAGCTATCTAAACGTTAAGACTAGACATTAACTCCAACGTAGATAACAATGGATAGTAAGGAGGTCTTAATTATGTATTGTAAATCGAATTGAAAGATAGATCAATAATAACGAATACTGTAAGTAGAAGATCATCAGAAGAATTGAAGTTTTTAAGGATTCGATATAGAAGGAATTCGATTTTATGGGATACAAAACCTAACCTCTTATGTCCTAAAGGTTTGGAATAGAAGTCCCTTTAAAGCTATTGTAAGTTTAAAGCTCAGATATATGTAATATTATCCGAAACATAGACATTTCTTGCTGTGTCAATATGAGTACTCCAAATTAAATAATTACTGGTTTTAAATATGTTATTAAGAAAGATATCGCAAAAAAAAAATGGATTTGGTTCATGTGACTTTGTTAGAAAAAAAAACAAACAAAATCTGGTCTTTAGAAAGGAATTAAATATATATGAGTGCAGGAACAAACTAAGACCATATATAATAACGAAATATATATGATCATAAACCCATAAATAAATCATACCAACATAAACCCATTCATGTGCTAATTCCTTCTAATTGTAACAAGATAACAGTAATTAAACACTAACAATTAGATCAAATTCAATTATTTAGAGATACTATTTCATTAACAAAGAGTATTAATATCAATATCAAAATACATAAATTAATAGAACATGCTTTTCTGAAGTTCCTGATTACAGATGTCATTCAATGGTTATCAAAAGGTAAATACTATTATTTTTCTTTCAGGAAATGCTGTTATAAATCAAATTAAAGGTATTTAATTGTTTGTATGAATGGTTGTTTGCGACAAGTCGCTAAGTACTGTAACTGACTAGTAACATTCAAGCGAAAGCAGTCATTTACGAAATAAGCTCGAACGATAAATTTAACTAAAGGCATTATGTTGAGATTAAAAGTAACTTTCCTTATTAATGCAATAATATAATAATTTCATATAAAGATTATTTTATTTTTCAGATTATTTTCTCATTTTGGAAAATGAAAGATATGAAACATGTCGAATAAGTATTTAATAAAAATAAAAATGAAACGTGTTGTATTGAATAATATTACACTTAACTGTTAGAATGGTTTGTTTTAAATATAATGGTTATGTAGTTATACAATTTAATAAATTGTTTGAAGCAAGGAACAGTCTAATCTTTGTGTTATTTTTTTATTTTGTAAGTTAGTGCTAAACTCGTTCCTTTCTTTTGATAAATATTCAAATTCTACTTTATTTTTAACTGAATATATCTGAATGGGTTCATTAAATCCAATTGTTTTTATAAAAAAATTGTTTTAAATATAAAAATTATTTGAGAGCTGCCAATGGGTAGTATCCCTATATGTGAATCATGACAGTATATCTTGTATTACATTTACTGAAAGTATTTTATTATACAGATGTAAATATCAATATTTTTTTAAAAAATAATAATAACCTGTTGCCGTATTTGCAATTTATAAGCAGACCTTAAACGATTGTTATTGTACTCCTATACTCGGCTCTAACATGTAAAAGAGGGTTAGAGTAAATGAATGGATTGAGTTTTATTTTTTATAATGATTTTACCGTTGGAATGTTCACATTGAACCAGGCAGCTCTGCATATGTTTAGAACTTTTTTTTTTTTTTTTGAGATTTGTTCGCAGGATACTAAAAACTTCTGTTCGAACCCAGCACCGTGAGCGTGGTTACCTGTGGCTTAGTAACTAGCCATAACAGCCTTCTTTGTTCAGAGTTCAAACATGGCAGGTGGGCCTTGATTTTCAAATGGTAGAAAAAAATCCAGGATGGACGGTAATAAGGAGGTCCCTGTGCAATGTCAGGTACTCTCTGAGGATACATATTCTAATTAAACCTTGATAGGCAAACTTTAGGACTCCCACCGTAGCATCATAGAACCAGCCGCTGTAGCTTAAAGTGACAGAACAATAGAAAATCAAAAAATAAACAAACAAACCTAAAAAATACTTAATAAAGTAGATTTTATCAACTTACCATTTAACAGTAGTAACAGGGATAATTAATATATATATAATTACACACACGATCACTGTTTAAGGAAAAATGTGCTAATAGCGTTGCTGTTTAACAGCATGTATAAGATCTAAGACCTTGAGAAGCCTGCGGTTGGAAACGTTGACACATTACAAGCGTGCAGATATAGGATGTTAAATGCTCCTCACTATAGATGGAGAGGTTAAGAATATTAAGGGATTTATTACTTCTAAAGCTAGCATTACTAATTTAAATGTTTGATCAGAAATTAAAATATTATCAATAATACGAAGAAAGGCTTTGTAATTTGAAAAGGAATTCGAGAAAACCTCAGTAATCCCAGATCTCTTTGAAAGACAAACTTTACAACGTAACCGCCAATAACTTCGGCTCATCATATTTACATCCAATTTTTTTATTGCTCTTCCAATAAACCTCACTTCTTCTCTCCTTATTTTTAACAAAACAAGTTTATATGTATTTTATTTATTAGGATTTCGTTTAAGGGTTCAACAATACTGAGTAATGAGTTTTTCAACAAATAGTAATTAATAACGTTAGTTTAAATACATTACGATATTTCAATAATTCAAATTCGGCAGATGGCCATACGATTTTTTAAAGAGAGTGAAAAAATTGTCGCTTATGACTGCGGTTCCAAGTTTGTTCGATGTCAGGTATCCCTTTAAAATCACTATCCTAATCACTATTAATCCCGAATATGTAAGCAAAATTTAGTTCTCCAACAGTAGCATCGTCGGCTAACCACAGTACATAGTCCGACTAACCACAGCAGCTTCGTCAAGTAAGTACAGTAGCACTGTCCAACTAAACACAGCAGCATCGCCCGTGTAAGTACAGCAGCATCGTCCGACTAACCACAGTAGCATCGTCCAACTAACCACAGTAGAATCGTCCGACTAAACCAGTATTATCGTCCGACTAACTACAATAGCTACGTCCGACTAACCACAGGAGCATCGTCCGACTAATTTACTGTAGCATGAATTCACGTTAAATGAATAAATAACAAGTCCAAAAATTTGAAAATCAATTCCTCAAAGAAAAATTATACCACAAAGTTGTTTTTCAAACTCAATTCACTCTGTATTCCATAAATAATAATTGATGTTAAATGATCTTACAGTTACAAAATCTTTCGGAGACCTTACATTTACTTTCCTTAGTAGAACATAAAAAAAATCTGAAATTATTGGGGAAAAAAACTTTATGCCGTCCATCTTTCTATGATTGTATCAACCAACCCTTAAATTTAATATTAATAATTTATTAATTTTTTATTTGTCATTAATGATTATCCTTCATTAATACATTTTCAAAACTTATCTTTCATACCTACAGAAACGAAAATAACAATACAGGCAGTAGCTTAATTTGATCGACAAAAAATTAAAAAGGTCAATAATTTACACAATCCTCTTTATATAGAAATAATAAAAATTTAGTATAACAATGTTATTGATATAAAAATGGATATTATATAATTTTTAATTGATAGAATTCTTCATTTCCGAGAGGTTTATATTTTATTATCAAAGAACTTCGAGATTGAAAGGAAATTAATTCCTGGAAAGCATTTTGAATCGTGTCGACAGGTTTAAACCATCAAAAGGTACGTAATTTCATCAATATCCCACCCACCCTTAAGATTCTCAGAATAATCATGACGAGAATCTTATTTTTCCCATTTCTTTTAAATCAAGTTATTATAAAGATAATTGAATTTTATCTAAGCAGAAAATTAAAAAAAAATCTGAACCTCTACAATCCAAGAAGGGTTTAGGGGTCAGCGGTTATACAGATCCTAACTGGTTCTAGGAAAACAGTGAGACAAGGAGATTATTAGGCCGAGATCATACTCAGCGGCTACGTATTTATCCAATTTTCGGATACCCACTTAATAAAGGATGGGTGGCACCATGGTTGGAGGTGCACCAGGAAGTTCACTCTTCGGCCGAAATAACTGAATATATAATTACTCAGCCACAGCTGAGTAGATATCCAATAGGCCACGCTCCTCGTTAGTAAATAAATGAGTGAAACATAATTTAGGTATGTGTAATATAAATTCAAAACTAGGCGGCTCAGTGTGATCTCAGCCTAATCACTTCATTGCACGGCCGTTTACCTAAACAGTACGGATCTCTGGAGTCACCCCCATAGTACGGGGCTAGCAAAACAGCTTTCTATGCAAAAGGTCGCGGGTTCAAACCTGCGAGGGGCCATAGGATTTTTTAATAGGGGTAAAAAATCCTTAGTTATGCCCTCCTTCGGAGGGGACGTTAAAAGGTGGTCCCGAGCCTGTGCGATGTCAGGTACACGTTAATGATTCCTATCCTAATTAAGCCTGGATAGGTAAAATTTAGGACTCCCACTGCAGCATCGTCCGATTAGCCACAGTAGCATAAAAGTTACGTTAAATGAATAAACAAACAGTACGGACCTCCATATGTCCTGAGCCCTAAGCCCTTTATGAAAGGAGAGGTCCAAGTATTTCTTCTTCTTTTAATATTGTAAACATATCTACTTCTCAATTCTTAGTTGAAACACTTGATAGTCAACGGTTAACAAAATTAGGGAACTACAATTGTTCTTAAAAGTTCGAAATATAGTCAAGACAACTGGAATGATTTCGAGCGCCCTACCCCGGAAGTGCAGTTAAACACTGAAGATATTTCTGAAGTAGAAAATAAATTGGCTTGTTTATATTCATACAAAAATCAGTGATCAACGCTTCAGGATATTTCACCTATATTCAAGATCCTGCCTGCTATCGATAAAGTTCCAAATGTGCAAATCAGCTTAGTTATTTCTCGCAAAAATTTAAATTAAAAAGTCAAGTTAGTTAAAATAATATAAGAGAAGACACCGCCTAGGATCTTTGTACCCAACAAAAACAGTTCCATTGCTACCCCAGTTATAACTTTAATTCACCGGCTAATAAAAATAAAATAATAACATCAAGATATTTCGCGTCGGGTAATTTTTTTACAAGCTGAAAATCCTAATATACCAACAGGTCTGAGATAAATCTTAGAAGTTAATCCATAAAAATATATTGTATATAGCAGACGTTTTGAAACAGGAAAAACCTCTTTAACTATGAAGCTTCATCAACTCATTCTTCACTCTTTGGTGACGGAGCGTTATGAGAATATTAAAATATATTCCTCGGCTTCATAAAAGCTTGGAGCACGAAAGGATATAAATTCCTATATACTTCAACACCCCACAACTTTATATCCTTTAAAAGTTTCAACATGATCCCTATGGAGTATTTCTTTTTTTTTTAATTTATTTATCACTAGTTGATCCTAATGTAAATAAGGTGGTTAATATTTTTTAGCTTATTGGCTATTATAGATATATAAGCCATGGAGTTTGGCGCATTTGGTGTTAGTGGTTGTTAGTATTAAACAGTACTATCATAGATATATACATACATATGACATAGCTATAAGTACATACATATAAATTCCAATTGCTTATAAGGACATCTTAGTAAATATTGCCACACAAATTATGTGAAGGTGATTAATATTATATTAATAACGATATAATCATGTGGGAGGATATGAGTGAAATCTTTAGTTACCAGGAAATCCATATCCATCTTTAGAAAGATCCTTCGATTCAGTACCCGTCAACTTTTAGTATCCTTTCTTATATTCCCCCACTTCGACTATGGATGCCTAGTATATGGAGGACTCAGCCCCAGTTGCACCGACCGTGGTTAACTAAAAATTTACTAATCTGGATAAGTTAATCACGGGTTAACAGAAATTCCGTTTCACCAATCATGGTTAGCGTTAACTCCATGTTAAATAATCGCGATTAGATAATTCACCTTCCGACCACAATTAAATATTTAACCCATGTCAAAAACACCTTTTTATAGTTACATTTCGTTTGAAACATTGTATGTGTCACTTCGGGGGGGAGGTGGCCGAGCGTGTTGGCGCGCGTTGCTGTGAGCAAGCGTTGCCTAGCAACAGATAACCAAAAAAGTTAAAACCAAATAATTACGAGTTCGACTCTCCTGCTGGGGAGAACCTTCGTAAAGCCACCAAATGCGAGGTAGGGGTGGACAAAAAAAAAAAATAGTATGTGTCACTTCCAGTTTATTTTGTTTTAATATATTTATCCCAATACATCGAGAAAAATGAATTCTATCTCTACATATGGATGATCATCAGATGAAGATATCATAATCATCAATCCAATATACTTCCTAGAAATAAAGTAAGGAGGAATCCCTTTGATATTTACGATGGGGCGGAATTCAATACAAGGAATAACGGAATTAATAGCTAGGGAACAGAGGGATCTCATTAAAATGCCTGCAACAGAACCTGATAAAAACAAGATAGTGGCTTCTAGGAGATAGTGGATATGGCTGCAAACCATATATACTTACACCAATTTTAAACCCGACAAATGCAGCAGAAAAAAAAAATATAATGATGCACGTATCCAAACAAGAAACGTCAATGTGAGAGCATTTGGTGTATGGCAGAGGTTTCCTTGCCTTGCCAATGGAATTCGGCACAAAAAATTTAAGCAGTAAATATTATAATAGAAACCCAAAACATCTATCACATGCCAGAGCACTAATTAACCCAATTTATTTCAAGATGAAAGGAAATATTAAATTACGTATTCATTTTAATAACTATGTTATTAAATCAATCAACCTTTCTCTCTTTGTTGTCAAGTAGTGATTAATTTTATTAACATATTTTTTTTCCGCTAATTCAATGAATTTATTTTTTCTCATTGTGATGTAAGAGGATTTATCAAGTAACAAATGTTCCATTTTTTGATTAATATTGATCGCAATTTCGATAAACAATGGTATTAGCAAAGTTAAATTAGATTCCTTTTATGAGACCAGACCATGAAGCGAAATTGCCAACAAAACTTTCAAATTGAATAAAAATGTATAGGTATACCCAAAAATTGCAGTAATTTGCCCAAGGTAATTTGCCGGGGTGTTTGTGAAGAGTATTTATCGTGGTAATTTGTTACCAGGGTTGGAAGGTTCCATGATACAACCCAGCTTCTTTTATAGTCAACATATTATGTTAAAATGAATCATAAATGACCATCCTATTGGAGGTTTTCATTAAATTGTTTGAAAGGATATTAATATATATTAATTGGCAGTGTAAAAGAATTATTTCAACATAACCGAACAGTCCAGAGGTTTAGGAGTTGTTAAATACGTCACGAAAGAGATTACCCGGGCCTCAGTGGTGAAAACAATTGAGTTTAAGAAGATTGTTGAATAGGTTTTAAGATTTATGTACGGCCTAGTCACACGTCTCTCAGTGATATTCTGATTGAAGGTGGCTCTATCCTAAATTCCGAAGAAAATACTTACTTGCCATCTTCTTATTCTACTCCTTAAGAATCAGGAAACATTCCTATATCTTTGACCTCCTTACTCTGCGCTCTTCCTTATAAACCCTAAACACAAGATCTTAACCTACCTATTTATAATTACCCTCTCAAAGTTCTATAAGAGAATAAATATAAATCCTTCAATCTTCACTTGAAAAGTCTTTTATCATCCGTGATACTACACTTTAGAACCCTTTACCCATAACCCTCTGTAAAGTGTTGTTCCTAACCCCGTAAAAATTAACCATATGTAACATATCTTGACTTAATAATACGCATCTAAATTCATTTGAAGTTTTTATCTGTTTTATGTGAGTATTTTATTTATTTTGACTTTATACAATGTACTATTTGACTAAATAATCAGGTAATAAATGACGCGAAATAAATTGGACTTCCTCTGTTCATTGTACCTTATTCTTAAGGGATAAAATGTCCAAGAATAAAAAATACTTTTCATTTTATTTCAAACCTGCAGAGAAGTATAAACATCATATTTTGATTTTTATTTTATTTTTACTTTTACTTACCTAATATATAATACATAGTAAAGTAAAGTATTGCGATCATGAAAATGTTCGAATTTTAGTTTTCAACCGAAATACAGGTTTTAGGGTCTCCTGAGTACAAATAACCAAGTCCCACAAAAAGGTCTTTGTGTCCGTGGGTTTGTGGTAAGTCACGAAACAGAAAAAGTGTACGAAAATGAAATTTCATATTTGACACAGCTATAGGCCCGAGATATTACAGAAACTTTTATTTAACAAAATCAGCTAACCAGAAGAGCCACTTTATACCATGCATTTCGCACCTTTTTACAACTTGCTCAAAAACGGCTCAAACTATTTTGATTAAACTCGCTTTGCAGATGTAAAATATATTGGGATTTAATATGATGCAGGTTTCATTCTGATTGAAATAGTCTGACAGAGCTTAAATGCCGATATTATAAATTTTCTTCTTCCAAACTACCTTTAATTTGTACATTCCAAAAGATTAACTATATCATCTTAATGACATTGATGAAGGATGGCTAAATTTACAAGATATACGAATTTGATGATCAAAGAAAGGATAGAAGAGCAAAACTATTTTTAAAAATAATTTTTTATATCAATATGTTCTAAACACGGAAGATCTCATTTAATTATTAAGGTTGATGAGGGGCTGAATAAATCTTCCATTAATACTGATCATTTATTTCTTTACGTTTCGGGATATTCTCCCATCTTCAGAAGTCTACAAAAAAAATTTTTTTAAGCAATTTACCATCACATTAAAGATCACTATAATGAAGTGAATGGTTTAAACAATTTTTAAATTAGGAGTCAATTGATAACAATATTTTAAAACTATTAATTAACAAATTTTAAAATCATATGGAGGCAATGAAAGCAAAATTTAATAATGTTGCACAGTACTTAATTAAATAAATAAATAAATATTATAAAAATTACCTCGTTATAAATTCTGTAATCCAACATTTTACTAGTACCACCTAACATAATTAAGTACTGTGCAACATTATTAAATTTTGCTTTCATTGCCTCCATATGATTTTAAAATTTGTTAATTAATAGTTTTAAAATATTGTTATCAATTGACTCCTAATTTAAAAATTGTTTAAACCATTCACTTCATTATAGTGATCTTTAATGTGATGGTAAATTGCTTAAAAAAATTTTTTTTGTAGACTTCTGAAGATGGGAGAATATCCCGAAACGTAAAGAAATAAATGATCAGTATTAATGGAAGATTTATTCAGCCCCTCATCAACCTTAATAAAATAATTTTTGTTTTTTTGACATTGAGAACAGTATTATAGACGTATAATATACCGTTGGAAAGAGAAAAATTTTGGAAAAAAATATTATCTGATACACAAAGTTGTAAAAGGCAATATAAAGTGACGAATATGGAATGAATTACTGATTAACAATATAACTAGTTACATTACTTAATCTAAATGATGTTTCCAACGAAAACGAAATTACGTTTATTAAAATCAACTTAGAATATATTTTTATATAGAAGAATAGTTAATAATTTTTAAAATAATTTTAATAGTCTTGGTGGGTGAAAGTCGTGTGCTGTCCACACCAAAGTTTTTAGTATTCAACGAGCCCAATCGTAAAAATATATGAATTTAAACGACTATAAAAACGGAGTTATTTGAAAATTGTATCCTCTCTGGTCAGCGGGAATTTCATACGTCGATGACTTCCTCCGAAGCGTATATCTCTGATGTATCGACTTTCGCGTCCGAAAAACCGACAGGCGGAAGTTTATTACATACAGATGTGCCTTATCCGTTCGCCCTAGCACGGCGTTGGCTGAAATTTTTATTAGATTTATGGATTTACTTCCTGGTAGAAACATTTTTTTCCACTCGTTGCATGATTTATTACGAATTATTTTACCTCAATAATGATTGGATTTGTGAAAATTCGGCAAATTAGTCAGTTATAATTATTTGAGAGACTTCAACGTTTTTAGGGAGAATAAAGGGCTTTTTTTTGTATATTTTTTTTTATTAAAAGATATCTAGATTTATTTTATTTTTTTGATATAAGTATTTTTAAATTTTAATAAAGTACGTTTAATAATATATAAATGTTAAAAAGTTATTATTCTGTAGTAACTTTTGTTATCTTCATTGACTACATGCATATCTTAAATTTTAAACTTGTTTATATTAATTTTATTTTTTTATTATAATGAAATGATTGATACATTACAATGCATTCTTAGTTATGAGAAATATACTTTAATTCAAAGTATGTAAATGACCACATTAAACAACTTTAATAACTTATAAATATAAGTGCAGCTGTTTTGTTTTGAAATAATGATTTTTAAAATTATTTAAATTGCACTGTCTTGTCATCAGTCACCGAGCAATGGACTCGGATGCGATCTCGTACAGGCCTTTATTGTAAAACGTCGTAAAAAACGTAAAAAAATATCTTAAGCTAAATCTCACCGCCTCTCCACCGGGTATGTGAGACCAGTCAGTCAAATGGTGGCAACTCACAAAAATAGGCGTAGGGAGTGGTGACCCTACCCTACAAAAAGTTTATCGAGTAACGCATGTGTATTCTCCGAGCAGATTACAACGCGCGGCAAAGGCCCACAAGGCCTGTTGCGCCACTGGAAAAAAAGTGATAAAATAAAAATGTAAGGCCCCGGGCAACAGACTGTGTATATAACAAATATTTTTAAAAGATTTGAAAATAACCTGAGAATAATGACAGACAGTAAGAAACAAACATTAAAAACTAATATATATATATATATATATAATATATATATATAATATATATATATATTATTTTATTATATATTATTTTTTATTTTAAACATTGAAATCATTTTTTTCATTAACATTAATAAAAAAATAATAAGTAAGGCAATACAATAAATTAAAAAAAACATTATTATTCAGGACAGCACTTTATTTAAGGTGATGTGTAAAGTGCCACAACATTTTGGGAAAAACAAACAAATCTAAATAATATAATTGTCTTGTTTGTCCCATTATGCGTATGGATATAGCACACCATTCAATATTCATATCAATGGTAGGGCAGACAATTTGATTAAAATTATTATCATTGACCGCCATAAAAATGGGGCGTTAAGCACCCTTCCAACATAAATACGCCTATTGCATTACTACGTAGTATGTGACGTTTTAACATATACACATCCATTGCGATAAGCGCTAGAAAATACATAATAATAAAAATTTATCCTTATGTTGTTTATAAAAGTCTATGGTTTGTGAAATATATTACAGTTCCAGCATTGCACAACCTGCGCAATTCAACCTCTTCGATAACGAACACTTGGCGTTTTACGTTTAACAACCTTGTGAATAAATCTTAAGGGTCTCGGGAAGTTGAAGGTTTTCTAGCTCAATATACTTTAAGGCAGTTACATTAAAAAAACAACGCAAAATCTATAATGTTTAACATTTTATTTTATTTATTTTTACAATATCTTGCTCTCAGTATATATATTTTTATTTCAACAATAAAATATTGTTAGCCCCCCGTATAGACACTAAAAGCTTCTTACCTGACTTCTTTAGCTTTCACCCGCAAGTATTGAGAACTTACTCTGGGCATATAATTTTTTTCACTGGCGCGACAGGCCGTGTAGGCCCTTGGGCGCGTGGTATAGACTCCTGGGAGAATATACTCACGTTTCTCGATGAAATGTTTAGGGTAGGGTCATCACCCCTTACGCCTATTTTTTGCGAGTTGCCACCAGTAGGCTGACGAGTCTCACTACCCGGGGGAGAGGCTGTGAGTGAGTCTCCATTTAATTATATTCTTATAAATGTCCCGCTGGGACTGGGACTTGAACTTGAACTCCCAACTCTGGCGTGAGAGACTAGCGCGCTAGCCACTCAGCCATCGGCTCCCCGGGCATATTATTACTTTCGAGAACTACCGCAAGTATTAGTATTACTGTTGATGAAGCTATATCTAAGTTCATTGGAAGGTGAACTTGGGGTATTTATATAATATTTAATCATAATTATTATTTATAATAACCGAGTCAAGGTTAAAGGTGGTTTAAATTTAATTCTTGAATTCACATATTGACAAAATGTTAACAATGATTTTGGATGAGTCATCCTTACGATCAGAAAATATTTTTGTAGTACCATATATGTACTTCAAGTAATAGGCAAGCAATTAGTGCGGAGTCTAATGAGTGTCTTACACAAGTCAAGTTCGGTCACGTGACACAATAATTGAAGCAAATAAGTTTAATGGCTAATAACAAATGTTTCATTATCATTATGTAATGATTATAACAATGTCCTTCCTACTATACAACTGAATGGAGTAACAATACCCATTTTAAAAAGTTAAATAGGAATAACCCAGGAATAACATCGCAAACTAATAAAATGTACGCCTACTTTGAATAAACATTTAAATTTATTAGTAAAAAACAAGTTAATATTATATAAAGCTAATATCAGGCCTAAAATTACCTATTCACGCCCAACCTGGAGTCTTGCAAGCAAAACCCCACAGAAGTATTACAAAATAGATGATTGAGAATCATCTGTAACTATGCAACATACACCAAAATAACAACTATGCAAAAAGAACTGGATATTCCGACAATACCAGTATTTACAAACCAACAAGCTCTATCATTTTTCACACAAATGCCATCTGAATGACGATACACACATAAAAGAAATAGGTAAATACAATAAGTATAATAAGTTATCAACTCAAAAACATAGACATTAGAGAACAAAATTTTATTAATACCTGTTTTGATTTTTATTTGGTTACGTTATTTGTAATTTTTTTTTTTAATTTGTTTGTCTCTTTTTTTTTCTTTTTTTTTACCAACAATATAAATATTAATGTAAAAATTAATTCCTGATAATATGTAATAAAGAAGTACTCCATCAGTTTTTTTCTAATTTTGCAGATGTATTCTATAGAAATAAAAATTTATATTCAAATCCATCTTTTACAAGAATTGTGATTCAAATATTAAAGTAATGAAAAAATAACTTAATGCTTATACTTTTCTTTAAGTATCATAAGAATTCATTACTTTATTTATAGTTTTAATAATATAATAATAACATGTGTTTATTATTTCAAATAATGAAACTTGATGATCGACCGATCAAGAAAAAAATAATAATGTCATATCCAAATTTGAGGCCTCAGGTTTCACGTTCTAAATCAGCATCAAATTATCGAATAAAAAACATCCTGCCTTGGGGATAAACTAAACTGCAAAAATAATTATTTAATGCATTTTTTTTTTGTTTTTGAACATTAGAATGCTAAAGTTTTTAGGAAAACTATTATCTAATACATACTATTGTATAAGTTAACGGAGGGTGGGTAAAAGCCGAAAAACGAACTCGTAGTCGTATATAATAATATAATAGATTATTTAATTTAAAAAAAAACAAAACATGTTTCTATTAAAATCCAATTAAAATATTCTTTGAAAATTTATTTTCGTTTATAAATTTGTTTAAAAAATTCTTAAATAGATATAAATAATAGAGGTAAGAGAAAGTCGTGTGTTGTGCGCACCATATTTTTATAAAAAATTCCACATGAATACAAGATCAAATTTAAAAACTATAAAGTAGCATAATTGGAAGGCTATCTCCTTCAACGCTGCTTAGAGAAGTATCACATCCAAGCCCAGAACATTCATCTAAGTTTCCACAGTCCGATTGGAAATTCCGGGCTAAGGACTTTGACACTACTCAATGCTTGGCCCAGGGTCTAGGAATCGATTCAAACCATTTAATTAAATACATGAAATAGATAAAATAAAAACTTCTAACTTAGAGTATTCTCTTAAAAATATAACCTAATCAAATTTTTAAAAATTGTCGCGTCTGGTTAAAAGAAGAAAGAAATGCGCAACACTAAATAAAGAACATACATTCTTAAGAGGGAATATAAAATAATTTTTTTTTTCAGAGAAACTTATAAAAATAAATTTAAATCAAAATAGATCTTAAAAAAATAGAGGGACACAAGAGAAAAACATATAAATAAATAATTATGAAAACTGTTTATTGAAAATAGTGTAAATAGGCAATTTTTTTTTTAAAGTACAACAATAATTTGTTAGTACAAAATTTGAAAATTATTCATTATCTGCCGTCTGAATTATTTAATTATTCATTGAATAAACCAAATAACAAAACAAAAAACTTTGCCTCTACAACCCGAGGGTCCTTACAAGAGATTTCAACATTTTCTAGGCTAATGGCCGGGCAATGAGGTAATTCAGCCGAAAACACACTCAGCCGCCAGATTTGCCCTCATTTTTATAGAGGCTGAGTGTGCCCCAGGAGGGTCTTCATACTTCAGGGTGGCCTAACAAATAAATAGTAATCTGTCACAGCCGGGGTTCGAACCCAGGACCCGGAGAACAGTATACTAGTGCCCTATCCATTAGACCACACCGCACCCCATTAAATTAAGTCTACTATTTATTATACAATACAGTTGTTAATATTTTTAAAAAATATAATATTTGTTTTTGTTTTTTATATTTATCATAATCTCAAAAATTAAATCAATTATGCACATATTTCCTCTAAACATATAATAATAATAATCGAATCATGTAATCAAAAATGCGATTATTTCTACAAGAGGAGAGATACCTATAATTCAAATTTCACCCCAAATATGGGATATATTTATACCGAGTTAATCATAATTAATTAATGGCATAAACATACGATTTGACATATTTTCCATCTTGCAAGTGGATCTCAAAGAGAAAAACCCATTTCAGGGTGGTTTCAAAGAAAAAAAAAACTCCATTCTTCTTATTATTAATTGAACGCATTTATAAATAATTGCGTCAATTATCGAAGCAACCACATTTATATAGTATGGTTGGTTACATTAATTATCACAAGTACATGAAGATTGTAACATTTATATAATAAACTGACATGGTTTAAGCTACCTGAAAGCAAACAAAAAAATATACAACTTTACCAACGGAAATAGATCAGTTGAATAAATTCATTTTCCAAACTGATTGTGATAAATAATGTGAAAATAACTAGGAGGATACACATCATTATAATTAATAATTAATGAATATGAACATATATGAAACACATAAATAACTCCTACAGAAAATAGATCTATTTCGAAAATAGTCATTGATGAATTATGAGTGCAGCTGTTAATTTTAATAACCAAATAGAAAAAAAGAAAACAGAAAGTGTTTCTTTGAAAAAAATAAAATAAATATTACATACTTAAGAGGGATGAGTATTAAGATAGTACATATAATAATGCATAGTTGAGTATTATTTTGCAAGATGAAGTTCCCTCTTAAACATCTAGGGTCAACAAACCCACTGTAATATAAACTTGGTAGAGCTAAGCACAAATAAGCAACCGAAGCTTCACTCGCAAATCAATAGCCCATCTACTTACTGAATATTTCCATATTCTTATCGACTGGGTCGAGCAATGATATCCCAACAGGAAATAGCTAACTATATATTCAGCAAGCTCGTAACTTTTCGAAATAAATGGATTCTGAATATCGAGAAACCACTTTTAGATCATTTAAATATGGTTATGAAAATTAAACTTTTCGATTTGTGAAAATATAATTCCAAGGCTTACAAGACAAGTATTTTTTGGCAATAAAAACGAGTTCATAAATGGATTGAAAAAAGGTCAGAGATAAATGATAGATTGACTGCAGAGAAGAACGGAAAAGTGAAAATATGAACTTCTGCCATCCAGCTTTTGTAAACCATACATCATAAATTACTTTAAAAATTCTTTTAATTTTATTTTATTTTAGGGGTATAGTGACTATATACTATATATATATATATATATATATATATATATATATATATATATATATATATATATATATATATAATTTTTTTTTTATTTTTAGGAGTTCACCGTAATTACACTCACCGCTGTGCTAATTGACAGTAATACGTCCATGGATTATAAAACGTATGTTGTACAAAACGAGTTTTTCACCAATCAAATTTTATTTCAAACGATCTATTATGACAAATATTCCTTTTTACAGTAATTTCGACCGATTTGAAAAAAAAAAATTTCTTAAAATAAAAACACATTTTTGGTCTTAATGGACAGAAAGACTTGAGTATCCTAGTAGTACATGATGAAACATACCGAATAACTGAAAGTACAATAAAAAATTTGGTGCGCGCAACCGAACTTTTTTCATCAAAATCATCTAAACAGAAGAGCCACATTATACCATATATTTTGCACCTTTTTCTGATTTTCGCAAAAATGACTCTAACAATTTTGATTACAATCGCGATATCGATATGAAATTTAATAGGCTTTAATATCATTAATTTAATTATAATTGAAATAGGCTGAAAGGGCTTAAATATAGATATTTTTCTTCTTCTAAAGTACCTTTAATTTTGTAGATTCTAAATAAATTACCATATCATCTGATTACCATTGCTAAAATACTGCTAATTATAAAAGTTGAACGAATTTCATAACCAACTAAAGCAGAAAAGAGCAAAAATATTTTTAATGCAAATTTTGTGTTTTTTGAAAATAAGAAGAGTAATATAGATGTTTAATATACATATGCCGTTGGAAATCAAAACATTTTAGAAATAATATTATACAATACACGGAATTGTAAAGGTTAATGGAGAGTGTTTAAAAATTGATAAAACTAACTGATTGCTTTAGATAATAATATAATAGATATTTTAATAAAACACATGTTTCTATAGAAATTCAATTTAATTAATTCTTTATTAGTTTCACTCATGTTTGTCTCTAAAAGTATTTGAATATTCTTTAATCGATTTTAACAACGGTTGTAAGTGAACGCAGTGTTGCCCGCGACCGATTTTTTTTTTCTGAAAACTAGAATTCTAAAATTTTCACGATAGCAATACTTGTCCTCAATATAAATTTTATATATAGATAAAAGTGAATGTAAAAGTTAAAATTGATAATTTGTTATCTGAGAAACAAATGCGGTATTTTTCTACATGGATCCATTTGTTTTCACGTTCCATTTCCTCTGCTTGATATGATATTTAAAAAAAAAAAACCCAGCTAATTACTAAATTTTAATTTAAATCCTTAAAAATGAGATAATTAGGAGGTTAAACATCCACAGGCTAATGTATACACAGCAAGCTAACAAGCCATTGAACAGATCACTAAGCTTTATTTGCACGGCGGTTCCAGCAATCCGAGCCTAGGCTTGTAAATACCGCTCCAACACCGGGGGGAAATTGAAATACCGCTATCATTAATTAGATCTCCTACGACAGGTAGTGTCGTGTTCCCACCATGTTGTCAACTTATGTTATGTAAGCTAAAATCGAAATTCCTACTTATCGCTTCATATGTAAATAACCAGTAAAGTCAATTATGAAGAATTTATAACTGAAACATGAAAAGGATACTCATCAACATGGAGACGTAACGAAACATGTGGAGTAAAAGCCTTCTGGAAAAGACTACGCTGAGCTTTTCTCTTCTGATCCAAAGCGGCGACCATCCAAATCCGCATCCTAACCAATTCTTATTTTATGTGGAGCCAAGATATATAAAAAATAGGTTTTTTATATCCAACAACTGCATACATTTGTTCATCCGAAATTTTCTTTTTTCCTCACTATCAATATCAACAATAAATTGGACAATACGTTCATCTCATAGAAATAAATACTAAGGCATTTTTCATTGTCCTGATTCATATTTTGTTGCATATCAAAGGAAAGATAATGAAATCCGTAAAATTAACCCAATCCCAGATCTGCAGCAAAATAAGGATAGGTTTTATGGTAAATTTGTAAATTACTATCTCTGGTAACACACTTTAAACCGTGACTGGTCATTTGTTCAGAGCATGTTACAGTACCGTCTAGTATAGGCGATTTGGGTAAGATCTCGCTCAAACATGTTTCACTCATATATTTTGGCTAGTCACTTTGTAGAAATTAAACAAGCCCCAAGAGAGTCACCAGAATCAAAGGATTATTACAATAAAAGAAATAATTGTTTTTCTAATGGGAGAATTGAAGATTTGGACAGAAGCTTGGTAAGGTGTGTCCTGAGCTTCATTTTTAAAATTATTTTGGATTGAAAAATAAGCTCGTAGCATTTTTAGTGGTAATTACTATTTAAAAAATTCAGATTCTTGTAAGCAACTATCTTTATTTACTATTATATATATATATATATATATATATATATATATATATATGGGGAAGTAAGGAATATATAGAAACTGAAAAACTTTTATATTATTTTATTAAAAAAGTATTTAGCCTACCACAAGCCACACCTTCATACCTGTTGCACATCGAAACAAAAATAGTCCCAATGCTCATAGAAACATTAAAAATACAAAATAATTACATTCTAAAAGTTAAAAATCTACCAAACAATAGACTGCCATATATCATAAATGATGAAGTCATCAAACTAAATATTTTCTGGATTAAAGATATAGGAGAACTGGCTGAAAAACATAATATTTCTATTGACATTCAACTTGACAACAAATATAACTGGGCTCTAATCTTACAGCAATTTAGGAAATCTCTGACAGGTATTTATAGATCAAAATGTTTACAAAGGGCTATAGTCTCAAAAAAAATGTCTGTATATAAAAATTTAGACTATGATTATGGGACACAATATTAATTTGATACCAAATTAAGTTTTAATGGGGCGAAATGGATATTTAAAGTTAGATGTGAATTAGTATACCTCAACTATAATAGATTTTGGTCAAATGACAATGTAATTTGCTCTCTTTGTAATAGAAAAGAAGTAGAAAATACTATTTCCTCGCCACATGCCCCATTTTATCTGAAATTAGAATAAGGTGTTTCGGAAAGAATTATTTAAACACCGATGAAGTAATAAACTATCTTAATGGACAGAACTCGATGGCTGTATATAAATATTGTAAAACAGCATGGCCCTACAGATATAAACTTATAAAAGAATTTAACTATATTTAAAAATTATAATATATATATATAATATATATATATATATATATATATATATATATATATATATATATATATATATATATAATTGTTTATTATTATTGTTTAGTTGTTTTGAGTCTGATAATGATATAGTTGAATAAGTGAGTTTGTTTTACTGTTATTGTGTAGTGTATCGTATATGAATATAGTTACTGTTATATAAATATATAAAATTGAACAGGTCGGCTCCGGACTAGACGGTCTAAAAGACCATAGTTCTATTAATGTTTTTTTTATATGTTATATTTTTGTTGTAATATGTTGAAAGAAAAAATAAAAAAACAGTTATCATTATCAAATAAGATATATATATAATAAGATGATCTATTACGTTTTGCTATCTATCAGGTAATTTTTAGAACTTGGTTATCATTAACAGTTGAAGGACAACCAGAGCGCTTTGCATCTTACAAGTCCAAATATCTGGTTCTGGACAGAGCAAACAACTTTCACCTGAGACGACATCGTTATTTTGCAAATTTTACCGTCTGTGCAGCGCAATTTCCTTTTCGGGAATAAAAAATCATTGAATGAAGAATATGAATTTCTTTCTCTTCCATTTTGAGCATGCAAAATACCACATAAAGATAAGGATTCTCGGTTGATACTGATACATAAAAGCATCTTTTCTAGTTCTTTTTTTAGAATATGGAAACATTATGAACATGATTTTATAAACTCTGAAACGATTAAATTAAAATATTGAAAACGCGACGAACTTATTTTACAACTGAATACAATAAACTAAAATTTAAAGATAATTAGCTTTATCAGGAGCCTGGGTTGATTTTGCATACAATACTCCAATACATATTTCCTTCCTCTAAAGTAGTAAATTATTTAATAATATAATACATACAGTTTATTTGATAGTTTGGTCGATAAGATCACAAAAAACATAGTAATATATGTATTAGTATAAATGTATAATAAAAAAGTCTTCTTCTAACGACTCAAAAATGATATAATTTAATTTTTTTTTTAGAGCAACGAAAATACAATTATGTAAATGGTTCATAACTTTCACTCCTAAAGGAGTCAGAGCGGTAACTTAATAATCTTCATCCCTAAAGAAAATTTATTCTTTTAGTAGATAATCTAAATATTCAGAGTTAAATGTAATATTTTTATAAGGAGAGAGGGGAGAAGGGTGAATGACAAAGTAAATATACTTTTTTATTATATTTTTTAAAGAATTCCTAATATGATAACAATAATAGTTTCGGCTTATTTCAGAAAGAAAATGAAAATGCTTCCTTTAAAAACAAATACATTTTTTTTATCTTATATAATAATATGAAAGGAGTCGCGATTTAAAGGGAAAGATTGTTATCAAACCCAGCCAACTGTGAGCCTGATACCATGGTTCTCCAAGAACCAACAACTATGGAGTTAGAAATTGCACAATTAGTAAGTTAACGAACTAACCATGGCTGCACTAAAAAATATCTTAATTGAATGAAAATAGAAAATGATGACAATTGTGTGACAAAGTCCCTAGAGACCCACGGCACATTCTATTCAGAAGCAGAAAATATGGGAAGAAAAGGGGTAGTTCCGCCAGATTTTATTTTATTTTTAATACAATTCTTATTTTTTTCTCTCTTTTGAGTCCCTTTCCTCTCTCATTGGCATCATTTTATTTTATTCTCTATTTATTTTTAATTACTTTTGGTTACGCAGCCTAACTTTTTATCAAATTATGTCAAACATGTATTGAACATATAGGATTTGGTTTCAAATCTGGAAGATCACATGTATGAAAAATAATAATATGAAAATATATTGGCAAGAAAGTAATTACGACTTGCGCCTATAGATATCGTCATGTTTGTTTTGCTATTACTTTGTTATTGATAGAATTTGTTTTTTGAGATTTGCTGGCAATTTTAGGTAGCACTAGGAACAAATTCCGTGTAATTTAGTTTACAAATGTTCGTTTACGGTCAAAGTTAGCTTGGAGTGCAAAAGCAAATAAATAAGTTATTCGGTTAGATAAGTATAATTATATTAAGGCTATTATGTCATCTGGCAAAGTTGTGAACAATTAAATAATATATAAGCCTATCATGTATCTTGGAAAACCACAATGCATGGCCAAGAGTCTCCAAGGCCTGTCGTGACAAACCAAAACTAAATAATTAAAAACTCATGCAGTCATAGAGACTGATAGAATAAAACTAGTTGCTCTCTTTTTGTCTATTTGTCGTTGACATTTTTGCTTGTGTTGATCTTTACGACCCTTAATTTCCTCTTTATCATGAATTTCTGCATTAAAATTTCGAATTATTCTCTGTTTTAGAATATTAATCCTGATTAAGATTAAAACTGATGTGTCTTTTCTTGCCGCAGATTTTTGTCTGTTTTTTTTTCACTTCCTTCTCAACCGTTACTGTCAAACCTTCAGAAATTTTTTGATTAAGCTACAGGATTATTGTTCTTCCTATCCCTATATCACTTACACTTAATTTTTATTTATTTCTTTCCCCTTCGAAAATTGCAAAAACAACGGGATTTCGGATTCAAAGGAAGGATCTTTCCCATTTATTTCTTGTATTTAATTTATTAAAAAAATGAAGATATTTAAAAATATAGATTATGAAAATTGAGATATTTTAAAATATATTTATTTCTTCGCTAATATTATAAAAATATTTTGCTTAAGTTTAATTATCACAGGTTAAACATTCAAAAATATATCCTCCTAAATTGAATTCTATTCTTTCAAAAGTAATCATTATTTGATACATATTTTGGGATATCTGTAGGTGTCGCACACTGATAAATGAGACGTTGATTTCCAAAAGGTACTAAAGGACATTTTTTACGAAATTGATATGTTTACATATTTATATTCTTCTCATGTAGTTTTATCTAAATCTTAAATTTGATTGTATTTAATGAACACTCATGTCCTTGATAGAAATGCTATTAATTTCTTAAGATACTTATTACATATTTAGTTATATTCCAAATCATAACAGAACATTTCATTTCATAACTTTAATATGGTTTTATTACTATAGTAAAGAAATAATTCTAGATTTTAATGCGAAAAGAATCAAATTAGCTGGTTTAATAATATAGGAATGAGAGATTTTCGCGCTTCCTGCAAAATTCCCCAGAATGGATATAGTACCTTTTGCAAATCAACGTCTCAAATGTGCAACACAGATATAATCTCAGTTTCTCTTCCAAGCAAAAAAACAATACCAAAAAACATATGTTATAATTACTAATCAATCACATAATTGGAACAAAAGAAATAACTAATGCCACCAAATTAGTAATTTATAAAACAATTTTCCTTCCAATCCTGCTGTATGGAGCAGAGCACTGGACAGGTCCAAATGAAAAATATGGCCATTCAAAGGGATGAGTGGAAGCGATGGACTGAGGCTAGTGCTCCACGCTGAAAGGCACTAAGGAGCTTGTGAAAGAAGAAGAAGCTAATATTATAAAGATATTTTGCTTAAGTTTAATTATCACAGGTTAAACATTCAAAAATATATCCTAAACTGAATTCTATTCGTTCAAAAGTAATCATTATGTGATACATAATTTGGAATATATGTAGGTGTCGCACACTGATAAATGTGCAACACAGAGATAATCTCATTTTCTTCTACATGCAAAAAAACAAAACCAAAAAAGATATGTTATAATTACTAATAAATATACTTTGCTGTAGGCTGTGTGTGTTCTCAATTGAACTTTTCATAATTAAAATTAATTTAATTTTAAAATATCATATTTCTTTCTTAATATAACCAAGATATTCTTTTTAATTTCGTTTTACAACGGTTTAAATATTGATAATAAGATTATCACAATTTTGCTTCTTATGTTTAAAAATTTTCCTGCAAAACAATATATACAAATCTCGATATTTTAGGGTCCAGAGAATTTATATATTCATAATATTAACATTATATACAGTAAGGGGTAAGTTCTAGGACATCGTTTACCTACCAAGTGTTTACTCGTTTTATTGGCAACTGATTTTAATTCAATTTAATAATACGCCGGAATCGATAACATTTACCGAAATTGATATCGATAACTTATCCCTAGTAGATAGGTATACGCAGACCGCTGCGCTTGCGCCAGTATGAGTCTTGCGACGTCAGCATGTTGGTAACTAGGCGCCGTCCCCCAAATCAAATATTTTACACCTGTCAAAAATACCATAAAGCGCGTAAGAAAGTCTACCCTTCATTTATTATTAATTTCTGACATGTATTCTAATCGGTTGATAGAACATGTCCCCTTATTTAATCCACCTTTCCTCTTTACTACAAAGTTTCCTCCTACTCCACAGGGCCCTGTAATCTCCCCCCAAAGAGTAAAGACGCAAGGAAGGGCAACAGTTTATTGGCTGAGATACGCTATAAGCCCTTAGCCTTGACATAAAGTGTACCTCGCTTTCATTAGCTAGTTAAGGCACTCATCGGCAGGGCTCCACGGCCCAACTTCCTTACATTATACCATGTACCATCTTGGCAATTTGCATAAAGGGTATAACATATACCATGTGCCATAATGTTCAGGGTATTTTCTAAGCTGAGAGTCTTATCCTCATTAACTCTATAAATCGCAAGTTATCTCTGCTAACTTATGAAAAGTATATAACATAAGTCTTTTTTTTTTTTCAAGATTTCAGTTTCCCAAGTTATATTAGTTTTGATTCTTTAAATTTACGATACGGATTTAAAGTTTATACTATCTATCTCCACAAACTTTAAATGCAATGCTTAATTCTATAATCTTTATAAAAAAAAAAATTAAAAAACTCTACCTCTCAGTACATATAGAGGAGAGATTCGTACTGTTTCTGGCCAACGACTGTGCGATAAAGTGATTAAGGTCTTGATCAAGCTCAGCAGTCAGATTTTCTCTGATTTTAAATACCCAGTTCAAAGAGGCTGGGTCTGCCACAGGAGGTTCTCTGTACCCTAGGGTCACCTTCGGCTAAATTAACAGGATAAATAATATTCTGCAATAGCCGGGATTTGAACCTCGGACCCGGAGAACAGTACACTAGTGCTCTATCCACTAGACCACGCATCTATAATTTTATGTAACATAAACAACATAACTGTTGGAAATGACTGTCAAAGACGCTGAGATAAGGCTGAAAAGACTTATGAACTGCTTTATAAGATTTATCTTTGGAATTCCCAGGCGATCTCGTGTCCCCACCTGGTATGCCGAGTGGCTTTACCGAAAATTCCAAAGGCAATACTTCCTAGGAACCTATCATTACCAATCCTTTAGAACCAAAAACCTCTCTATATCTTAAACCTGTTCACCCCACTCTCCTCTGTCCACTCTATCAGCACAAGATCTTAGTCCCTGAGCCTGTTCTTTCCCTTCTACTGAACTACTTCCTTTAGTTATTCGCGCTACTTCTCTTTGGAATTCCTTACCCATGTCCATTCGCACATCCCAATCCTTAACTTTCTTCAAGCATAAACTACTTAGCCATCTCCTTCAATATCAGTTTACTTAATCTTTATAAGTTTTGACAATTTGCAACATTATCTTGTACATATAAACGTGTTTGTCTAAGTGTATGCATGTATTTTTGTGCATATGATTTCATACTATGCAGTATAATTTGTAATTTTATAAATTATGTATATTTCGAAGTCTTAATAGTTAGAAGATGAATACTTAATATACATTCATATTATTCTTAGGAGTTCCTTCAGTCCCTTCAGTTAGTTAACTGTCCCAGAATAAAAATTATCTAACCAATGTTGACTGTATTGAGGTTTCATTTCAGGTTTTCCTTTATACCTGGCTCCACTGTTTTTATTAAGATTCTTATTTTATGTGGAGCCAAGATATATAAAAAATAGGTTTTTTATATCCAACAACTGCATACATTTGTTCATCCGAAATGTTCTTATTTTCTTACTATCGATATCAACAATAAATTGGAAAATACGTTCATCTCATAGAAATAAATACTAGGTTTTAAGGCATTTTTCATTGTCCTGATTCATATTTTGTTGCATATCAAAGGAAAGATAATGAAATCCGTAAAATTAACCCAATCCCAGATCTGCAGCAAAATAAGGAGAGGTTTCATTGGTAAATTTGTAAATTACTATCTCTCTATATCTTAAACATGTTCACCCCACTCTCCTCTGTCGATTCTATCAGCACAAGATCTTAGTCCCTGAGCCTGTCCTTTCCCTTCTACAGAACTGCTTCCTTTCGTTATTCGCGCTACTTCTCTTTGGAATTCCTTACCCATGTCCATTCGCACATCCCAATCCTTAACTTCCGTTAAGCATAAACTACTTAGCCATCTCCTTCAATATCAGTTTACTTAATCTTTATAAGTTTTAGTACATTATATTTCTTGTAATAATTATAAGGTTACAACATTACCTTAAGTGTATGCATGTATTTTTGTGCATATGATCACATACTATGCAGTATAATTTGTAATTTTATAAATTATGTATATTTCGAAGTCTTAATAGTCAAAGATGAATACTTAATATACATTCATATTATTCTTAGGAACTAACTGTCCCAGAATAAAAATTATCTTTCATTTCATAACAAACAGAAGCTTAAATTTTTAACATAAAATACAGTTTAGCCAGTAATTGTTACAGAGCTACTTAATAGTGATAGTACAATCTAACAATGATTATATCCAATAAAAATCTACTGCGCGCAACACACGACTCTCACTTACTTCAGCTGTTAAAACCAATTTAAAAAATCTGGTGCGGGCAACACACGACTTTCACTTACATCAATTTGAAAAATCAATGAAAGAATTTTCAAATAGAGTTAGAGTTAAAAATACGTGAAACTATTAAAGAATTAAATAAATTTAATTTATATAGAAACATGTGTTTTATTAAAAAATCTTTTATTATCTGAAATAATCAGTTAGTTTCATCTTCTCATCACTCTCTATTAACTTCTAAAAGCTTGTGTATGAGATGATATTTTTTCTAAAATCTTTAGCTTTCCAACGGTATACCATACATGTATATTACTGCTCTTATGTTCAAAAACGAAAAATTGCATTAAAAAAATATTTTTTCTGTTTTCTCCTTTAGTTGGGTATCGAATTCATTCAATTTATATATTTACCTGTTTTTCATCATCGTTAACAAGATAATCTAGATAATATTATTGAACCTACAAAATTAAAGGTACTTTAGAGGAAGAAAATTTAAAATATCGGTATTTAAGCCCTGTCAGACCATTTTTATCTAAATAAAACCTACATGATATTAAAGCCCATTAAATTTTACATCGATATAGCGAGTTTAATCAAAATCGTCGGAACCGTTTTCGAGAAAATCGAAAAAAGGTGCAAAATAAAGTGCCTCTTCTGGTAAGCTTATCTTGATGAAAAAAGTTTTGTCACGTCTCGGGCGTATAGTTGTCTTAAATATGAAATTTCAGTTTCATAGGACTTACCGTTTCTGCCCGGGAGTTACCACAGACGCACACACACACACCACACACACACAGACCTTTTTGCGGGACTTGGTTATTTGGACTCAGGGGACCCTAAAACGTGTATTTCCGTTGAAAACTGGAATTCGAAAATTTTCACGATCGCAATACTTCCCCTTACTATATATAGTAAGTGAAAGTAAAAACATTAAATAAAATTAAAGTGGAAAAGAGTTAAAAGTAAATTTTAATAAAATGCTTATTAAGTATTGTTGGAAACAAATGATCAAGTTTAAATAGTATAACAACATAAAATTTTTCTGTATAATAATCAGTAATGAGTTATGTCCTATTCGTATTTAAGATAATATTTGTTTTCTAAAATCTTTAGCTTTCCAACGGCATATTACAAATCTATATTAATGTTTGTTTAAAAAAACAATTAAATTAAAACTTATGTAAGCTATTTTCTTGTTTAGGTGGTTATCGAATTCGTTCAATTTATATATTTTTCTATTTATTATCAACGCTAACAAGATGATGTGGTTAATATTTTACGAATCTACAAAATTAGAGGTACTTTAGAGGAAGAAAATACAAAAAAATCTGCATTAAAGCTCTGTCAGACCATTTCCATCAAAATGGAACCTAGATAATATTAAAGCCCACTTAATTTTACATTGTTATAGCAAGTTAAATCAAAATCGTTAGATCCACTTTTGAGAAAATCGTAAAAATGTCCAACACCAGACTTGAAACTGAGTTTAGAATCAAGCAAAAAAGGTAAACCAGTTAGAGACTAAGTTTATTCATACCTTTGCGAGTTATAGTTTATTTATTAATTCAAAAGGTCAGATAAGAAAAATTTAACAAGAAATTTAATTTGTGAACTAATATATAAATGTAATTTATGCTCCGCTGGTTTTACTTGACTCTTTCAACTATGTGATTTCAGCGCCGGATAAAAATAACAAAGTGGATCTGAGAAGAATAGGAACTGACCCTGAACTAAGAAGACTGGAGGGAAGTAAAGCACTAAGGAAGTTGTACTTAAATGGAATAGTTTTCCTAGCCTTCTTATAAAAGCAAAGTATACTATAACCATTACTTTTATTAAAATCTGTACTATTTCAAACATTTAGATAATATATCTTCATAAATACGTAATTAGCATGCGCCAAGAAAACCTCAAAAGATTCGTGTCTCTTTGATATTTGAAATTCAAAGACTTTTTATGTAGATATTGAGAATATGTAAAAACATTGGACAGATCCATTTGCGGAGTGCTTTTGCCTGTAATTTTTAAAAAGTAATAATGACAATGGTTATGGACAATCTTACGCCTTTAAAAACCTCATAATTCCACATAATATTAACTGTTAAAAAAAAAAGTATATTAATGTGGAAGCGAAGTGGTCTAGTTGGTATTGTTTTCATTAAGGGTAATGTTATCATTAGACTTCTGTTTTTAAGAACCCAGACTCGAACCACGGCTGACGTTTTTCCAGAAGAGGGTTCACTTATGTTACAAAAATATACTGTTCCTTATAAAACACTTAAAATATAGAAATTTCCAAAATTATTCCAATTCATTTGAGGTTTCAAAAGGTCAAGCTAGAACAGAAGTAATATAATGCTTGCGATAGTTTTTATTCACTAATAGATAACAAATTATTATTTACTTCATAATTAAATATTCTTAAACATTATGATAACATTTATTCAAAGCGAAAAATAATAATGCTCGATAAAAAAGGTTAAAACTGAAAGCCTTTAAAAGATGGAATAATAAAAGGATCATATATTGGGGTTAATACGAGGTGCCTAGGGGTTATTTTCATCAAGGGATGGAAAGCTGTAGTCATATATGGGGCTACTAGCTCCAGAGTAAAATATAATACTCAAAGCTATTAACAGTCTTTATGACTGAAAAATACTTTTAGCTTTATTAAAGTAAAAAAATAATAATAATTTTACTTATAGTAATAATAATTATAATAAAGTGTTCCATGAGTTCATTGTCATTTTACATTCACTTACCTATATTTAAAATATATAGTAAGAGAAAGTATTGCGACCGAAAACATTTTCAAAGCCTAGTTGTGTCTGAATACGAAACTGAAAATTTATATTAAAGACAACTATACGCCCGAGATGTTACAGCAACTTTTTCATCGAAATCAGCGTACCAGAAGAGCCACTTTATACCATACATTTTGGACCTTTTAACGATTTTCTCAAAAACGGCTCTAACGATTTTGATTAAACTCACCATATGGATGTAAATTTTAATAGGCTTTAATTTAAAGTACGTTTCAATCTGACCGAAATAGTCTGACAGAACTAATATGCCGATATTTTAAATTTTCTTCCTATAAAGAAATTTTAATTTTGTAGACTTCAAAATATAAAGGATATTACCTTGTTATCGTTCATAAATAACGGCTAAATATGCAAGTTGAGCGAATTTGATGAACAACTCAAGGAGAAAAGTGCAAACATATTTTTTTTTAATGCAATTTTTGTGTTTTTATACACAAGAATAGTAATATAGATGCATACTGTTGGAAAGCTAACGATTTTAGAAAACATATTACCTAATACACAGAATTGTAAAAGTTAATAGAGTATGATGAAAACCCGATAAAACAACTGATTGATAAGGGGTCACCCATAGCGTAGTTGCTAGCATAACAGCTTTCTATGCCAAAGGTCGCGGGTTCAACCCTGCGGGTGGCCCTAGGATTATTTAATGGGAGTAACAAATCCTTAGTTATGCCGTCCTTCGGAGGGGACGTTAAAAAGTGGTCCCGAGCCTGTGCGATGTCAGGTATTCGTTAAAGATCCCTATCCTAATAAAACCTGGATAGGCAAAATTTAGGACACCCACTGTAGCATCGTCCGATTAGCCATAATAGCATAAAGTGACGTTAAACGAACAAACAACAAACAAACTGATTGTTGTAGATAAAAATATAATAGATTATCTAATAAAACACATGTTTCTATTGAAATTCAATTTAATTAATTCTTTAACAATTAATTTTTATTTCTTATGTATTTAAAAATTCTTATAATGATTTTAACAACGGAGGTAAGTGAAAGTCGTGTGTTTTACGCACCAGATTTTTAATTTTACATTTATTTAATTCCTTTAAAAGCTTAAAATTTTGCTTCATCCGACTTACTATTTAATACTACGTTCTTACATTACTAAAAGATACTTTACAGTAAAAGTAGGTTAAGCTGTTTGGGGTATAAAACGTGTTCAAGTTCACTTTACAAAGGGAAGTGTATTTACCGCGGCTATTCAATATACGTCCGATTTATTTAAGAATGATCATACTTCATTAACTACTTTTTCAGATCACGCAAAAATTTTAGCATGCCTCTAAATCCAGTTATTGCGTCATTGATTGGGATATAAGAAAGAACGTATGAAACGAAGAGTGTTTTCATGGTCTTCTTATTCCACCACGGAATAGGACCAGATGTATATTTATGTATTTGAGACAATATTTTTTTCTAAAATATGTTAATAAGATGAAGGTTAATATTTATGAACCTGCAAAATCAAAGAAACTTTAGAGGAAGAAAATAAAAAATCCTCATTTAAGCTATGTCAGACCATTTCAATCAAATAGAACCTAGATGATATTAAAACTCACTAATGTTACATTGATGTAGCTAGTTAAATCAGATCTGCTTTGTTCTGTTGTTGAGGAAATCGTAAAAATGTCCACAACCAGGCTTGAAATTGAGTTTAGAATCAAGCAAAACAAGTACACCAGTTAGGGACTAAGTTTATTCATACTGTTGCGAGTTATAGTCGATTTATTACTTCAAAAGGTCAGAAAAGAAAAATTTAACAAGAAATTTAATTTGTAAACTAATATATAAATGTAATTTATGTTCCGCTGGTTCTACTTGACTCTTTCAACTATATGTGATTTCAGCGCCGGATAAAAATAACAAAAGGGATCTGAGAAGAACAGGAACAGTTCCTGAACTAAGAAGACTGGAAGGGATATAAAGCACTAAGGAAGTTCATTGACTACTATTGCAGATCACACAAGAATCTTAGCATACCACCGAATCCAGTTGTTGCGACATTTTTTTTTTCTTCTTGATAATATCTCTGATTGGGATACAAGGTGGAACGTAAAAATGAATGAGACGAAGATTGTTTTAATGGTCGTCTCATTCATCCACGGTATATGCCAAGAAGTATTTTTATTTTATAACGATCCATTGGACTGATTGTAATATTACTCAATCAATAACTGTTTCTAACATTTTTGGTGGGGCAAAGAATAAGGAATAAAAGTACACTATTTTATAACGATACCTACTTCAGAGGAGGTACTATATCTGAGACTTCACTTAGATCAGAAACTGAAATAGAAAACCCACACAGGACTTAACAGAAAAGAACTGAACAAACGATTTGGACTATTATACAGGATACCTGACAAACGGTCAAAAATATCCTTGAATACCAATATTACTATCTTTAAAGATATTATCAAATCCTTGTGGATAGAACTATGGGGCTCTGCCGAAAACAAAGCTTACGAAAAATTATGGATGCACCATGATAAGTAACTAATCACTTACTCCACAAAAACATAGACTTACTCCCAGTTCCAGATACATAAGCAGAATACTATGAACTATTCAGAAGGAGAGAATATAGGAAGGGAAGATAAGAGGTAATCGTATTTTTACAAACATTCGATAAAACGAAAGCTGTCGATGAACAAACAGTTCTTCATCAACACTCAATGCAAAATCTGAGAAAATAATTTACAGAAATTATTTAATTTTGTAATCTTTCTAGAGACTCACTCATTTACATCATTTTGTAAATTATTTTACATGTATTGATCATATAGGATTTTGTTTCAAATCTTGAATGTCATTCGAAAAAAAAAAAAAATATATATATATAATAAAAAAAAAAAAATTCAAATTTATTCGGTGCTAATAACCAAGAGGTTAAGCACCTACTCCAATACCCTAACCCTAATAAAAATTTCCATACTAGACTGATTTACAACACAAACTCATTGCCTTTAACACTTAAAGCAATCACCGACCCATCTAGCCCGACGGCTTTCTGGAAGGCCAAAGATTTCCTAATATTGTATGACAGTTCGGTAAATTTATGCTTATTGCAGATAGTAAATTTATGCTTATTGCAGATAGTAAATTTAAAAAATGTTGTCAGAATATTTATATATCCTTATAATTAAGACCAAATGTTTTGATTAAAACTTTGTACATTTTTTAATAACGAATCAGGGTAAATATAATTATAAAAGGAGATCAGATTTCTGAGAACAATGACCAGGAAAAAACGTTTATAGAATCACTCATAAAATTAGCAATCCTTACATAAAACATATAATTCTTCATTGCGTAAACTCCTAACTTTCTACAGTCCTATTGAAGTTTTTTATATTATAACCGCGCCAACTCTAAATGAAAAAATACAGTAACACGATTTTATATAATCCGATAAGGACATTTTTTTTACTTTTTGTTAAAGAACAAGTTTCGACAATTTTTCTTAACAATCGCGTATCTAAAATTAAAAAGGCACACAAAATTTTCAAAGAATGTTAAAAAACAGTTCTGAGGTTACTAAAAAGTTGTCCAAAACAAGAAGAACCAGTGAGAAATTGGACCAATTACAAACTGTGTGTAATGTCCATTATAACAAACCACTTGTTTTTAACTAAACCTATTTTCCTTCTTGGCGTGTAATATCTTAATTCATTAACAGCAAATAAATGAGATTTTAATTATTATTACAAGTTTTTCTGCTAGAATATGATGAATTATAAATTTACAGTTCCTTTCTTTGGTGGATAGATTGTCCGATTTCCATATTTTGCGATGAACAGTGACACTATTAATACCAACAAGCATGAACTACGTACGAACTAAGTAAAAGTATTTATTTAATTTTTAATTTTTAATTTTTTTTATTTACCTTTATTATCATTTACTTTTTCTTTCTCTTTAATATTATCTAACACTCATTTATCTCAAATAAACTTATACATATATTATAATATCTTTTAATGAATATATCTTTTAATATTTCAACTAATACTATTTATATTAAATTAATCTTATAAAATGAATATATCTGGCACTGATGACCTCGATGTTATGTGCCATTAAAATATAAAAAACAACCTACAACCTAAAGACTCGAGTGGCAAAATGAACTGTGTTAATTATGGGCTGAAAACTTCATTTAATTTTATGTTTAAAATTTACAGCTCTCAGTTATTAAGGTTTTCCACTGCCTAATTATCTGATACGCTTTTATCGATAATTCCTCTGATGAGTGAAAGGTACTAGTTCAGGCAAAGCTTTTTGTTAATCGTAGGATAACGGTTCCCAATTCCTATTAATTTACAAGCTCATCGATCAAACTGGCAGATAATCCGGAATAGCAAGGCTACTCTCGTTTAATTCCAAGTGAATCAAAGCAGTTAAAGCGATAAATTGCAATTCAAACGTCTAGATAATTGAGTGAAAGGGCGGTTCGAGTGTTCACAATTACCAACTAATTTGTCCTCTTACGGTACATGACTAATCCATCAGTGTAGTCTGCTAAAATCAATGGAAACTACATTATCCAGGAATCTTCAGTAATTGCACAGTATTTAAAAGAATATGATACACTGGAAAAACTTTATTGAACACTATACGGAAAAAGCATGTGAAATCTGCATCCACATATATCAGAACTAAATATATATTGATGCACATCTACGAGAAACCACCTTTAGCAAATTTATTGGGATCCTTAAGGAAGGGAAGTTATGGAGTGAGGAAGAAAAAAAAATTGATTTCTTCTGAACAGCTCAACCGGTTTTCACGAAATATATATATATATATATATATATATATATATATATATATATATATATATATGATAGGGATTTTCAAGAATAGTTTCATAAAATCCTTTTTCCACGAAATATTTTATTAGATTGGTACAACTCCAATTTTTTACTACTTCACTTAATTGGAGGGTCCTTCATAATATATATGTATTTTTTTATTTTATCGGCGTGTACCCCTTGGTAAAAGACAAAAAATAAATTTAAATATGAATAAAATTGGAGGCTGATTTCTACTTCACTACTCTTTTATTAAAAATAATTGCACTACGTTTCGGCTACAATGCCATCTTCTGGTGCAATGGAACTAATTTGATCTAATGTCAGTAGATGCTTTCAAGCCAAAGCCTCATGTCTAAATCAGAGTAAAAGTAGAAATCAGCATCCAATTTTATTCACAGAAATTGACCTTCACCTAAAAGAATCTACACCTTATATAAATTTCAATGTCTTCTGAACCGGCATTCAAGAAAAAAAAATATGTTAATGGTTTTCTAAAATAGTTTCTGAGAACTTTCTTTTTTACGAATTTTAAATATATTTAATATATATATATAAATCTTGATATAATATAAATTATAAAACTTTTTTAATGCATTAAATTTTAATCTAATTCTTTAATCATTTGGTAATATATTTCTTTCTTCTTTTAAAATCTTAAACCCATTGACCTGATTTTAATAAAAATAAGCCCTTTC
Source organism: Piezodorus guildinii (assembly GCA_023052935.1). Lineage (NCBI taxonomy): Eukaryota > Metazoa > Arthropoda > Insecta > Hemiptera > Pentatomidae > Piezodorus > Piezodorus guildinii. The sequence continues at coordinate 68,991,244 of CM041296.1, read as the reverse complement.
CTCAAAGCTGATATATTCAGATTGGCCGGAAAGCATCTAAGGTTAGTCCTATCCTTATAAATAGATTGCGAACGTGGAAGACCTCGCAAGTTGCTGCGGTTGCTGGTTGTATTTTCACACCGTTTGGCTCCACCAGACTGACCAGGGTTTTTCTATTATTCCTGATTTTGGTTGAATATTCTGTACGCTGTATTAAGGTAAAAAATAACATTATAATTATTAAAAATACTAGAAGCATCAATAATATTATAGCAGTTCTGACACATGTATTATGTACTTTAAATGTCGAATAGCTTGCTTTGCGTGAATCAAGTTACAACCAAACGTTTACTTTAACATGATGATACTCATGAACTATATATACATATATTATGAAGTTAGAATGGCTGACTGTGTGTGTATATGGGAGAAGCCGGTTCAGGGTGCAGTCAAAAGAACACACAATTAAGTATTAACTTAATTTTATAGAGAATTTATTGTTCTCGAGATACCTCGAGGCGGTCAGATGTACCCTTTTATGATGAGCTGGATGGGCTCTCTCCTCTTCCACTCTTGTCACTTGGTCGCTCCTCGTGGATCTCCCACATTTTGAAGACCAATATTTCCTTGGATTATTTCTCTATCAAATCATTAACTCCCACCACGACTTTTACGTCTACAGTCTCCTGATATTCAAATCCTCAAACCATTCCCAGGAAACAAGATCCCGTCAGTCCGAAATACTCCTTTCCTACATTTCTTTGTAATGAATAGCACAAATGATTTTCAAGTGTTACGGTCCTGATTATTCTTCGAGATCTTGAGAATTTTCGAAACATTAAGTGTCTTATAAAAAGAAAATACTGACTGACGAAGGCCTAAAATCTATGGCCAAAGGACAGGAAACAATAAGCTATAAATTTATATTTACATTGTACTCTTGTCCCGGTTAAACAGATCCGATACCTAGGACTGCACCTGGACAAACGCCTTACTTTGAACCCTCATACAAGATTGAAAAGACCACAAACTGCCAGACGTTTTCGTCTCCTTTAACACTTACTGGACAAACGCTCAAATCTTCCACTCAAATACAAAAGGCTCATCTACATGACTATCATAAGGCCGATATGGACTTACGGAGTAGAGATTTGTGGCTCTACTAAATCATCAAATCCTTCCCGTCTCCAATCCTTACAATCAAAAACCTTTTAAAAAATCCTCAATGCTCCTTATTTTGTACCAGGTACCACTCCTTTCATGACAAACACCATTCCCACTCTAACCCAATAGTTTAAATCCTTGCTTCCTCTACGATCCCTGATCATCCTCCGAGGGGTCTGAAAAGAAGATGGCCCAGAGACCTTCTAGTTTAACATAGGTTTTGGAGAGCTGCCAATGAGTAGTATCCCTACATGTGCATCATGACAGTATAATCTTGTATCTCATTTACAAGATGTATATCATTATACAGTTGTAAATAGCAATAATATATTTAAAAAAATATTTACATTGCTAAAACTTAAATATTAGATTATTCTTTCTGTTATATTTTAAATAACAGAAAGAATAATTTAATATAAAAATAAAATGTTACGATCATACGATAGTCATAGTATCACACGAACGGATAGTATCTATCTTCAAATACACTCAAAACACTAAAGGCTTGTTAGTGAACACAGAGTAATAGTAGTGCAGAGTCCCCCTTCCATTCCGAACAGCTAATGGAAACCATTTACATTAATTTATTTAGATTAAAATTACAGCTTTTAACGATACAGAATGTGGCTTTCCTTGCATAATGTATACAATGTCATATTTAATGGAATGTAAAATTCTACCGAACATATCGTTCTGAAATATGGAAAAAAATAACAATATACTCGAAATATATTCAATCAAAAACTAATTCTAATTTTCAACTTTTAGGGCCAAAATACCACATACCAAATTTTAAAACAAATACAAATATGATTGGAAATAAAAAGTTCATTTTTACTAAGCCATTTTGAGTTGTTTATGATTTGTACGAATGGATACAGAAGAGAACGTAATAGTTTACAGGAATGTTGGGTTTTTGCAAGAGGATTACGAAGTCGGACTAAAGTAGTTGACCCTTTGAGGCAAAGGAAGAAGGGATCCTTCCTTAAATAGTCCCTTCAAACTCCATTCCACTGATTTGACTAGCCTTTCCCTTTCCCTATTCTGTCCAAAGAAATTCCAAACTTCATTACCTCTTTTTTTCTTTTTTATGGAACTTTAGTATAATATGTAAAATACAACATTCGAATAAAAAAACATTTAATGTCGGTAATTCTGATCAATTAAAGTTCATATAGAAGTCAACTAATAATAGTCTACAATAATACTATATCAAATATAGTATATATATATATAGATTAAAAACCTTAATTATATATTTTTTTTAACAAAATACGCAGAAATTAGCAAATATACATTTATTTTCTACATTAGGCATCCTTAATTTCAAAAAAAAAATTTCTCACCAGGCACCATAGTTAGTTGATCAGTGTTGATTTGAAAACAAATTCACATACCTGGAACAAAATATATTTATTATTACAAAAGTGTAAAAAAATACATATCATCGACAGATAATCGGGAGTCATTCTAACAATATTTAATTTTGCCGACGTTTCAGCTCAAACTTGTGAGCCATCATCAGGGCATCTTTGAGCAATGACAAGCATTACCTAGTATCATTCAAATTCTGAAATTAATTACAGTCATTGCATTGATTACAAAGGTTAAACACGTTTGAAACATTAGATTTTTACAAATAAAACAAATATGAAACTATCGGACCAATATCCCATTATAATAAATCCGGTAAACACTTTACTTCACGATGTCAAATCGTGCCAAATTCCAGGCTCAGAGTGGAAGAGAAGATATATTTAAGATTGTGTTAAACAACAAAACAAAAAACCCCCCTCAAATAAAAAATTATAATAAATTGTTTAATAATAAATGATAATAATTCTATGTTTTAAAGTTAATACCCAGCATAAAACTTAAAAATTTTAATGGGTTATTTTAAAAAATTGTTTTGCTGGTAAATAGGGTAATTTTGATGACAAACTTATTTTCATACCTTTATCATTACCAGAGATATTAAATAAAATGTGTTTTTTGCATAGAAACTTCTCGATTTTTTTACGGGTTTCTTGGGCGTCTAAGATTGTACACATTCTAATAATTCGATGTATAATTGAACCTATAAAAAAAATCATCAAAATCAATGAGAAACATTTGGGATCCTCTCCTTTTGGATAAACTAAACCAAAGACATATTTTGTATCAACAAAACTATTAATTAACAATTTTCTCTGCAATTATTATATCTACAGATGTCTTATATCAAGGTTACCATTGCTCAAACATCTTCACAAGACGATTAAAAAAACAGAATTATACTACATACTGGGTAACAAAGTTAAAAGGTTGATGTACAAGATTCAAAAGTATTTGCAGTTTTATTAAAGGAAAACAATAAATCACTAAAATAAAATAATACGAACAAAATAACAATCATGTTTAACAATGATAATACGAAACTAATATCAGAAATACGTAAAATAATTTGAATAAAATTATACGTCAATTCAATCTTTTTTTTTATATATGCTTATACGCCTCTACCCTTTAAGGTCACTACCGCGATTGACATAATTATATAAGTTGGTAGAATCCTTTTTTTTTTTTTTTTTTTTTACGAATTCTATTAATGTGGGAACACTCTCTTCCTCATCTTTAATATTTCTGTTGTGGATTTCTTTAGTTAGACTTTTTTTCTAGGTCGCTCCAAAAGTGGGCACTCAATTAGTAAGTGTTGCACAGTTAGAGGGGTATTGTTGCATTTTTCGCAGATTGGAGCCTCCAGACGTCTCAAAAGGTAGCCATGTGTATACTTGCAGTAGACCAACCTTAGCCTTCATATTATGATTTCCTCTCTCCTTGAAGTTCTTTCACTAGTTCTCCATTTTGACAGTCGAATATGATTGTTCTCAATTTGGACTTTTCCCCTCCCAACCGTCCTCCCACTCTTTTATAGTATTTTTTTTATAGTGACTTACCCAATCCTCCGTCGTTGTTTCTTGTATTTCAGTAATGTCCACTGTTTCTCCCATTCTGGCTGAATTAGCTGCTTGATCAGCTCTTTCGTTCCCCAGAATTTATACCGGAACACAGTGGGCCGGTATTTATACTTATATTCCGAGGAAGAATAGTTATGTGATTTGATATAAATAAAGGTAACATTATTTGATTACCTTTTTCTATTCTTTCTTCCTTTTTCTCAAAGCATCATTTAGACCAATATCTCGGAAAATACTATTGCAACGAAGATAAGTATAACAAACAAATTATTCATAGAGCTTGAAAAATTAAAAAAAGAGAAAAAAAAAAAGCTCAATTCTGATGATAGATCATGGTATTTACAAAAATAGAAACCGGGTAATTTCTCCAGAATTAGAAGCAATGATAGGTGTTTATGCTGGCCGTTTGGGGCGGAGCATGGTAGCCTACCTAAGGCCTTTACCTTAGTCAAATGGCCCCTCTGAGAACCTTTAACACGGACAATAAATTCGGATCGATCGCCAACCCAACTGCTAAAAGGGGGAACAACACTCCTCTCTTTTAGCAGCCGCACACCACCAAAGGCTAATCCCATTTCCCGATTCTATTCCCGAGTAGGTTAGCCGTTAAAAACAATAGCTAATAGTCCAACCCTACCTTTCACTTCCTCCCGGAAAAAAAAAAAAATCTGTTAAAAGAAATCCCTTCGATGAGCTAATTCTAAAGGAAATATTGACGGAATCTGTTAAAAGCGGAATCAAAGGAAAGTGCTGAGTTTAATTCTATCTGTGGATGGTTTCGACGGCCTAAAACTTCATTAATGATTTAAGTAGTATTTCGTACTCAATTTTTATTATCTATTATTTTATTTTTATTTGTTATCCACCTCTACCCTTGACGTCATCATAGATAAATTATACCGTTGTAGTATCTTACGATCTTTGAGTAGTCTAACAGTATGGATATCTGTTTCTCTTCGTCGTGTGTGTGGCAATCCAATCTTTTGTCTCAAATTCTTACATTGGTAGCAGTTTATCAGCAAATGTTTCACTATTTGTATGACGTTGTCACAGTTTGTGCAAGTAGGTGCATCCAGCCGTTTTCCAGCCGTTTCCCAATCTTCACAGAATGATTTCTTCCCTCCTAGACCTTCTAGAGCTAGTTTTCCATTTGCTACAAATAGGTTCAACTGGTCCTAACTTTGTTTGTCCTCTTTTCCACTTTTCCGTCCAATCCGATAATAGCAAACCTTTTTTCTTCTATAGTTACTTCATCAAGTTGAACAATGGCACTTTCTTATTCTAGTTTGGCCGGGTTGGCTGCTCGGTTAGCTTCTTCACAGCCCGGGCTTCCTCGATGAGCTGGTACCTATAGCAAAACAGTCTGAGTTTTATTTCCCACCTCAAGTTTATTATTTCCCGAATTATCGCGTTGGTTAGTGTTTGCACTCCAAGAGTCCGTCGCAATAATTCAAGAATTTTCTGCAGAGTTGGCTGTACATTTTAGAGCCCCCAGTGTAGCAGTGACCTCCTCCTTGAAGCCATATAATAATAGAAATATTATTTAAACCGATACACGTAATCGATTTTCGATTCAAAATTTGTAAATGCTATTGTAATTAAAAAAGTTTAATATTAATGACCTGTAAGAAAGACCTTGTGAATTAATTCGTTTGTCACATAGAATGGTGCAGCAAGGATTTTTCATAATAGTTTGAACTGGAAAGACTAAATTATATGGTGGTTTTGGCAGAGCCCCATAGCTCTATTCCGTTTTTCCATAAGGGTTTGATAAGTCTTTGTACTACAAAGTACTGGTCAAACCCCTATCTGTAAAGTTTGTATATAGTAAAATTTAGATGTTCATAACATAAATTTATTTCTTTTATGTATTTGGTATACCGCATACACCCTTTCGGGTCATTAGTTTTTATGGAAAAGCAGAGATTCATAAGATTGTAAGCCAATGCATTAGATGAAAGATATTACATCAAGGATCTTATTATGTGAAATCTAATTCATCTTATAACTTGATCTTGGAACATGCTCAACTAAAGCGTAAATAATAATAATAACAGGCTTACCAAACCCGAAGGTTCGATGCCGATACCACCAAATTCTGTCTACACATACTCGTCCAATGTTCACCGTTCAAGCCCAAGCCCCTGAGATCAGCCTTAACGCAATCCTCCCATCGACGCTGCAGCCTACCTTTGGACGTCTACCAGTCGGATCAGCGAATATCAACTTTCTCGGAATCCGCTCCTCATCGAGCCCAACAAATTTACTCGCCCATTTTAGTCTCCGCGATGCTATCAACTCAATTATATTCACAGGATACAAGTTCCGCAATTCCGCGTTGTGCAACCTTCTGAACTCCCCAGTGGCCTCATCTCTCTTCGGACCAAATATTTTACACAGTACCTTATTTTCGAAAACCTTAAGCCGTTGTTCATCCTTCAAAGTAAGCGGCCACGTTTCACATCCGTAAAGAACCGTCGGAAGAACAAGAGTTTTATAAATTATAACCTTTAAGATTTTAGATAGAAGCCGCCAACTAAGTAACTTAGCAACTGAATAATAACACGCATTTCCCACCTTTAATCGGGATTTTATTCCTTCCTGGATTTCATTTTTTCTTGTTATCATTGAATCTAAATACTTGAATTTCTCTACGTGTTCAAAAGTATGCGCTAATAACTAAAGCGTAAAAAAATGATAATATAGACAATATATTTGTTGTCAATAAATAGACATTATAAAAACGAAGAAGATTGAATGTAAGACTTTTCTAAAGCCTTGACTAGTCAACCAGCTTAAAGCATTTCTTCCACAGATGAAAATATTTATTTCGATTCACAACTAACGTATTCAATTTTTTGTTATAAGATATTTATGGGATTACTCATTCATACATAACTTCGTAATCAAGTTACCTTTAAGTGAAGCTTTATATATAAAAAAATAAAATGCACTCTAAAATATTTACATACACAGAGACTCCTTTTCATCTCTAATGCAACCATAGGAAGAGGATTCCATTATACGTATATCCTTCTAGGCCACTTCACAGGTTAGTGGGGCTTATACGGAATACAGAATCGAATATCTTCCTTTCCCATTCACAACATAAGCACCCTATTTCTTTTCCTATCTTTTCACTACGTATAATAATGTTAGCACCTTTTCCCTTCTTGGCCGATCTAAAAGCTTTTTTTTAAAAATTAAAAATTGCAGCTTACTATATTATTTTATCAGAGTTTAAATTAAACAATCAACTTTCTCTTTTCTTTTTAATTTAAACATCAGAACAATTGCTGTGGTTTATACATTTAAAAAGAAGGGTTTAAACTATAGGATGCCATGGGTAATTATTGACGACAATTACACACAATTGTTTAAGTTAATTGCTTATTAAGGATTAATAATTGGATTCCTTTCAAAGGGAATTGTACTATCCAATTTACTGATACTGATTGAACAGCTTAAAATAAATAATTTATTTTTAACCGAATAAACTATAATATATATATATATATATATATATATATATATATATATATATAATATTTCAAATGGAATATTTATACATAATTTTAATAAAGTCAAGTGAAACAAAATTAAATAAATAAAACAGAATATGAATATAAATAATCAAACTGATACTAAACTATTGTCCATTAATAAAATGATAGGCGCCTGAAGTGCTCAATAACGGTCGGAAACAAAATTTCACGAAGAGTTGAAGTGGCTTTACCATTCGTACCGCCGTAAGTACTTCCTAGGCATCTTTCTTCTGCCCTGTTATCCAATGGCATTGTCGACTTTACGTTTCGAATCTCCTTAAATCCAAATCCTTCGATTGTTCTCGTAACACCCGTTCGCGGCCTTCTGATCTGTACATAACATCCCATCGATCCACAGCTTTCGATAAATCATTCTTAATCCGATATAAATTCCGATGGAACTCCATTCCTCCTTACACCCGGGACTATTTAACTCTCTCAACATTTAAATCCCGTTTATTCGCCATTTATTGTCCATTTAATTTTCAAATGATCCCAAGAAGATGATAATTTCAGGGAAAATCAACATATATAATAGAGAGATTCATTTATTTAATTATTTTATTTTGATTTAAATTAAACAGCAAATATTATTTGGAATAATTAACTTTTTAAATATGTATGGTTAAATTATACATTATTTTATAAATATTCTGAAGAATTGTAATATCCGTTTATATTAATAAAACTGCATATTTGTACATTTTTTTGATTTTTATATCATTTTTTTTCTAAATCTAATTTTGTTTTTCTCATGTATGTTGTTTTTTCTTTATTGTATATTTTTATTAGAATTTATCGTTTGAGTTATTTTATTTGTCCTTTTAATCAGTTTACTTTTATTATTTTATTCTGAGACTCTAAGAGTCCACTTTTTATTTCATATTACATTATTCTAAAGGGACTCGCCAGAATAAATTAAGATTTGTTATTATTGTATCATTTACAAAATCTTAAACTAGTTCCCAAATGCATATATATGTATATTAATGGGAGAACATAAAACTTTAGTTTATTCAAGTAGTTAACGTATTACGCCTACGAAGAGAAGTTTTAGTTTCGATTGAAGGATAAGGTCCATTAAGGAATGTGAGTGAGTGTAATGAGTTTATTAGCTATGATAAGTCTACGTAAAGGATATTTACAATATTCCTAGACGTTGTGTGACCGTACTCGACGAGTCAACAACCTGAATTGATTAGACATTTCCTGACTCCGGATCATGAGTAACAGGTTTGCTAGCAGAACCTTCCCTTAACAGGATATGAGATACCACCGCGGTATTAGCAGGGAATTATCAGCCAATCTACAGCAGTGCGTAAATCAACAATAATACTTCACATATTTTGCGAGATCGTAAATGAAACCATCAAAACGCCTGAGGTGTACAATAAGATATTTTTAAATACAAAAAATGACATCTAATAGACATGACGAACGATATGTTAAACATTGTATAAATGAAAATGTTTTAAAACAATGCGGTGTTAAAGATGATCAAATAGCTATACAAAAATCCATTTTTTTTTTTTTATTCCTCACAGACACACTATTTAGCAAAACTCATTGAGGTTAAAGATAGGAAAAAATCATGGTTATTTGCACCAACGTTTCGGCCTAAATTTGAAGCGCACATCGTTTGGCGCGAGGTCAAAACACTCACATATTTATTTATATTTAATGAACGTGTGTATACAAATAATATTCATTTATTAAATGATTTCGAATATGTATCATTAATTATGGAACAAATGATTACTCCTTAATCATTAGACATAACAAAAGAAAAAAAATCATAATAGTCATATCTGTATAATACATAATATCCATTTCTATAAATACTACATTACATTATTAACTAGTACATTAAATAATATACTTATTCGTAATATCCCAAAATTGGATAAAATGAAAGAAAAAACAAAAACCTACAATTAATAATTATATATTTTTTGTTTCAGGTTCAAGAAAAATTGCAGAAAAGACTTGGGGAGATAAATCACTTTAAACAATTGGTAAGTTAAACATATGAGAGTGGGTTAGTAAAGACAGTATGTTGTTATTATAGTTTTTATCTAAAATGATTATTTAGAATAACAGGAGCAAATATATGTAGAAATAGAAATAGAAATAGAAAATAAACTTTATTCTGGGACAATGTCCCTTCAGAATAACATTAATGGTCAAAATAATAATTTATATCTGGCCTAAAACAATATATAACTACATTTAAATAACAAAAAAAAAGAAGAAAAAAATAAATAAAAGGTCATTGTGACATCTCTATGTACATATTCAAAAATAAATAAATAAGAATCAACCTAAAATATATCTTTTACATCTCATTAAAGTATATAAACAAATCAACTCACATAAATAGGCATAATAATAATAATAATAATAATAGGCTTACCGAACCCGAAGGTTCGATGCCGATACCACCAAACTTCGCCTGCATAGACTCGTCCAATGTTCACCGGTCAAGCCCAAGCCCCCGAGATCAGCCTTAATGCAATCCTCCCATCGACGCTTCGGCCTACCTTTCGGACGCCTACCAGTCGGTTCAGCGAATACCAACTTTCTCGGAATCCGTTCCTCACTAAGCCCAACAACTTTACGCGCCCATTTGAGTCTCCGCGATGCTATCAACTCAATTATATTCACAGGGTACAAACTCCGCAATTCCGCGTTATGCAACCTTCTAAACTCCCCAGTGGCCTCATCTCTCTTTGGACCAAATATTTTACGCAATACCTTATTTTCGAAAACCTTAAGCCGCTGTTCATCCTTTAAAGTAAGCGGCCACGTTTCACATCCGTAAAGAACCGTTGGAAGAATAATAGTTTTATAAATTCTAATCTTTAAGTTTTTAGATAGAAGCCGCGAACTAAGTAACTTAGCAACTGAATAATAACACGCATTTCCCACCTTTAACCGGGACTTTATTTCTTCCTGGATTTCATTTTTTCTAGTTATAATTGAACCTAAATACTTGAATTTCTCTACGTGTTCCAAAGTATGACCTGATACATCAATATCACCAAGATCGACACCGTTTCTGCTACTGATCATATACTTCGTCTTATCGGTATTTAATTCGAGTCCTATTTCTTTACCGGTTTTTTTAACACACTTGTATTTAGTTGTATGGTTTCCGTGTCTTCACCTAGCAGTACCAGATCATCGGCATACCCCAAAACCGGAATCTTGTCACCCATATTTAAGCCTTTCTCGGTACACATCACCTTTTCTATGACATATTCTAAAGCTATATTAAATAACACAGGTGAAAGGGAGTCACTCTGTTTCAAACCCGATCGCACCTCAAATCTCTCGGAGTAATTATGACCGATTCTAACTTTATGGAATGTTTCCGACAAACACATCTCTACTAGGTTTACTAACTTTCTAGGTATTCCCTGTTCAATCATGATGTTATATAGCTTCTGACGGTCTATTGAAAAATTGAAAAGTTGCAGTGGAACGGGCTAAAAAGGAGCAATCGTATTTTTTGGTTCTGTGGAAAGAAGTTTGGAGGTCAGACAGACGGGATCTTGTTTCCTGGAGATGGATTGAGGATTTAAATACCAGAAGGCTGTAGACGTAAAATGGGTGGTGGGAGTTAATGATTTGATAAAGGAATGATCCAAGGAAATATTGTCTTCGAAGGTTTGGGGTTAACCACATTAACTCGTTAACATGTATATTAATATTATAACTCGTTAATATGTATATTATATTCATTCTATGCAGGATGAAAAAAATCTTTTATTAGTTTCTCTTATTACTATAATAAAATACAATACATTATATTGTAGTACTATAAAGTATTTTAATTGGGAAAATTTTCAAATGAATATCTTGCATTATAATGGGGGAATCCTTTTAATAAATAAATACTTTTTTCTCTCCAATATTACTCTATGATTTTATTAAAACGTTATCTGATCCTTTCTAATTTAAAATCAATTAGTTAGTTAAGATAATAACCGTCTTGTTTTTTTAATAATATTATGTAGCCGGAAAAAGTACATTAATACTCCTACACAAATGTCTAGATGTATAAAAGGAAGTTATTAAAGAGAGTATTTTACCATCGAACGCCAGGAATCAATTTCAATTTTTGTATACATCATGAATACATTGATTATGAAACGTATACCAGGCTTCTAATACATCAATAATATAAAATAATAAAATAAATTTAGAATTCTCGCCATAACGACGAATTTAAAATAACATCGTGAAAACAATACTATTTTAAGATCCCGCAGTTTCTTTCAGTTTGTTAAAACATTCAGTTATCTATAGTTGGTACGTCTCTTTTCTGCTGAGAAATATTTCAGTTTATAAAATACATTCTTTCACATATCCTAAAACTAACTATATATATATATATATATATATATATATATATATATATATATATATATATATATATATAAATAATAGTAAAGGGAAGTATTGTAATCGTGAAACTTATAACCTCTAAAACTTCCGTCTGAAAGTGGACCGTTTCCCAATTTAAAAAATTATGCAACTGTTCATTTAATTTTACTTCTTCCAGTGGCGCGACAGGCCGTGTAGGCCCTGGGCCTCGCGGTGTAAGCTTTTGCGAGTTTACACTCACGTTTCACGATGCAATTTTTTTAGTGTAGGGTCATCACTCCCTACGACTAATTTTGTGAGTGGCCACCTTTTAGCTGACGGGTCTCACATACCCGGGGGAGAGGTTGTGAGTGAATCCACATTTTTTTAAATCCTTATAAAAGCCCCGCCGGGACTTGGATTCGAACTCAGAACCTGTAGCATGAGAGACTAGCGCGCTAGCCACTCAGCCACGGGCTCCCATTTAATTTTAGTTTTTATTATTACAACTTATATGTAAAATAAAATATTACACCGTCACTAAAACCCTATGCATTGGCAGAGTGTCCGCATTACATCGTCTCACAATGGTGCGAACCCATGCATTTGGTGGACATAGGTCCAATATCTGAAATTTCCAATTTCCAAATATTTTTTGGTTAAGCTGTTCTTCTTAGTTACTATTATTATTGCCCATCGTCAGTTCTTTAAAATTAATATTGTCCACCTAAGATATCTTATTAAACGACCGTACATGGAAAATGTTCTTTTTTTTAAAACGTATCACAACTATTTTTATAAACCAAAATTAATGAATCATCTTTATTACGAAAATCTAACTTTATTATCATAATTTAAGCTCATGCAGTCAAACTTTTATTGATTATTACAAGTTTTTTTAAAATGAAAATAAAAAATATTTAAAACATTCAAAACGAAAATCGCTCAGAAATCTACCACCTCAGAATTAACTAGAAAGTTTATAGTTTACTTTCCATTAATAATTACTTGCGGGTTCGTCCTTTTTTACGAGAAAAAAACATTTTTTTTTTCCTTTTAGCTTCCTCTTGCTTTTTTTCAAATATTGTGGTAACATTCTCCTTCCCTCCATACGCAGACACTACTTCAGTGGGTCATTTATCTACCAAACTATAAAATTCCAGTATCCTTCCTATATCTACAGTCTCCTTCAATTTAAATCCTCAGTCCACTTGCTTGAAACAAGATCGCGCCATTCGGACCTTTATATGCCATCCCACAGAAATAAAGCCTTTGATCGATAATTCCTTGCCCGTTCCATTACATTCTGGAATTCCATTCCTTCCAATATACGTCATGCTTCTTCCTTATCCACATTCAAATATCGCCTTTTCCAACACCTATTATCCCAAACTGACGCTTGTTGATCTTTAATTTTAAATTAGATTTTTCATTATAAGGAATGAATATCCTATATTTACCTTCTTATTTTATTTCATATATACATGTATATATTATTATTATTTTTGTTAGTGTGTTCAAAATTAGTTGTTTCTTACTTTCAATTTACTATTTGTTTACTTTACTTTTTTATGCTTTTTCTTATCTTTGGTACATAGAAGTGTGTATGCACATACATTTATCTAAATTTATTTTTCTACCTCTTATACCTATGTACATAATTATGTCTATTTAATGTTATCTGGCCAGATGTGCTACCTTTACTTGTAAATTTCATGTTATTCTTAAGGGACAAAGTCCCAGAATAAATTTTTTTTTCTATTTCTAAATTCCAGTTTTTTTGTTTTAAATCTTTGTTTATACTTTATGAACGTATTACTATATTTAATCCACATTAATTGTAAAAATAAATTATCCCCTTACGCTATAATTTGTTGATAAATTATTTTTTTCTACTTTTTTTATTTAATAATTTACTAAATCAACAAACATATAGATAATTATTATTTTTTGTGATGCTTAATTATGCACAAACATAATTATTAAAAGTAACTAATGATAATATTTTGAATTGAAGTTTTTATGGATTTCGTTCATGATTTTGGATTTTCTTTTGAATGGTACCTACTCCTCATATGGAAAAGGGAGTTATGGTTTGCCGATGGGTTTTGGTTTTGAAATCCTTTTATAAGGTTGCTCCTATCAAAAAAAGTTTCCTTAGTAAAAATTGCTAGAAATAGGGTGTGGAATCAATTTATGATGTCAAATCGTAGGGTTCCAATTAAAAAAAAAATTCTTCTGGGCTACCCTGTACATCAAAATTAAAATCTGAATACAGAAATAGACTTTTCCTTAAAAAATAAAGGGGATATACGTTCAACTTTTATATCGTCCGGCTATAAAACTACGATGTCCAATAATTTGGTGATTCGTCCCAGTGTGCGAATTAGCCCGGGTTACTAAATCACTGAAGGAGCAGAAAAATAAAATATTACACATAAGAGTAATGTTAGAAGTTATCAAATACAACGAAAATACAATAATATAGTGTTTACAGTATTTATTGGGATAACAAGGATAATGAAATTAACTTCCAGTTAAGGATAAAATCCCTGGAAGTTTACAGTTTACGCTCAAGGTTATTGGTAGTTAGACAAGTTTACAAGATCAATTAATTGACCTGAATTACATGCAAAGCCAGGGTCTTAAATAGATACCAAGAATATAACATGGCTACAAATGAAAGCTATTTTAAAATAAGTAATTGAAAGTTTAAAAACTAAAATTTTAACTGAATAGTCACAAATTATACCCATATACAATTAATCTAATATCATCAAATTCATTACTATTAATTAATATATAAATAATAAACAATGATAAGCATGGTAATATTAGGATATCAAATGTAGTAATTAACGGAATGGAGCAACATAACCTTAGTAATAACATCCGGGCATCTGAGATACCCATCCAATAATGTAAGGCGAATTCAACAATCAGTAAGTGGATAATAATTTAATTTAAATAATAGTAAAGAGTAACAAAACAAAAGTAAACTCTAATTATAATATCGAAGCAAGATAAGCTTGAGGTTACAATATAAATAAATTTCTTTATTTAAAAATAAGTTGTTTTTTAATGAAAAACAATATTTTTTTATATAGTAATATGGTGCAAAAAATTAACTAATTGTGCAGAAATTCATTTGTATAAAAGCGGCATGATCCATAGAGGATTATTTAAATGTCAGGATGTAAAACAAATATGTGAGTAACCATAAACTATAGTTCTGGAAAATATGACTATAGAGAAATGTAAGATAATAGTAAATAATTAAAAAATATTGTTTATTTTCGATTTATAGAACAATAATTATTAATAGTATCGTTATTATTAGAGATAATATATATGTTGTATTGATAAATTCCTGGCAAATGGCAAATAAAAACTAATTAAGGAGTAGATGAGGAAGATGGTTGGTGGTGCGGTCATAAATTAGAAACACACATTTAAAATAAGTGCTATTTAAATTATGTGCCGACGTTTCGGCCTACAATGTGGGCCTTCATCAGGGCTAAAAGAAACAAGATAATAACCAATGTAATATATAGACTTAATTATGCGTTAGGTATATAATAATAATATGACAGTAATATAATATGGGAACATAAATAAAATTAAATGTAATATAAAGTTATAAAGTATGGAAATAAACCAAATTAAGATGATAGTTATAAAGTATGGAAGTAAACAGAATTGAGATGATAATATTGTAATAGGAATATATAAAGAGAGACTAAGCAAATGAAACAAATGACAAATATACAAGGAAGGAACAAGGAAAAATATGTGAACAATTAAAATTTTAAATATGAACAATTTTGAAAAACATAGTTAAGAGTATATGTAATATAAAAAAAGAACATAGTCAATAAAAAAGAGAAACAGTATGAATAAAAAATAATTTTAAATTTTAAAATAATGTAATATTAAACTAACAATTATAAGTCAGGATATGTAACGGAGAAAGATATGAGTATAGAAAGAGGGAGAATGAAATAGGCGATGAAAAAAAGATTTTTGTGCCGAAGTTTTATCCTAAAGGTTAAATAATCATCCAGGATAAAAAAAAAATAAATAAAAATTATATAACAGTTATAGAAGTTAACAATAACAATAATATAACATGACTTTTAGTATGAATGATGACTCCCCTTAAATATTAAAAGAAAATTTTGTAAATATCGACAATATTTTTCATTTTGTATTTGATATAAAGCAACCTATGAATAATAAAGTCGCGTTTGATATATTTAGAGCTAACTATATGAAAGTGTTTTTTTTTTTTTTTTTTTTAATTAGTACGCTATACATATATTTGTTGATATGCATACATCTCCTAATTAAACATACATTACATAACGGTGTGGTAAACGGCACCAAAATATAAAATAAATTATTGATGAAAAGTTTATGAATAACTAAAAACTGTAAACTAATTAGTGTGAATTTATTGATGGTCTTGACAATTCCGTTTAATGTATGGAAATTTATGCAACCTAATTATAGGGCCACATAAAAAATCCTGTAAGGACGTAGCTTTATAAAAAATCGTTTGATTTAATTATAAGAGACTTTTTGTCCATATTCCTGTTTTTAATATCTTCTAGTTTGTTTGTTTATTTATTTAACGTCCCTTTATGCTGCTGTGGCTAATCGGACGATGCTACAGTGAAAGTCCTAAATTTTGCCTATCCAGGTTTTATTAGGATAGGGATCTTTAACGAGTACCTGACATCGCACAGGCTCGGGACCACCTTTTAACGTCCCCTCCGAAGGACGGCGTAGGTAAGGATTTTTTACTCCCATTAAAAAATTAAGCATGGGAGGCTGTTACGCTAGCCACCCAGCTACAAGTGATCCCAATATCTTCCAGTATTGACATTGCCAAAATACTTTAGGGCGTTATCAGCTGATATATCTATGGTAATATTTATATTCATTTCAATATTTGACATTAATAATGTGTATTTCATGAAAAAATGATAAGTAATGATTGGACGTAGTTTATTATGACAAATATTAATGTTTGCAAAACCTGATGAGCATCAGCAAAACTAATAAAACAAACGAATAAATATAATTTTAAAAAAAGGGAAGAATTGATATCATTTACAATGGTGTGAAATATAGATAAGTAATATTATCAATTATAACAAACGGTTTTTTAAAAAATAAATAGAAATCTTTTATGGGTTAAAATCATTTTAGATCATTTATCTTCATTAAATATACAGAAAATAGATTATTTGTATTAAAGTACTGGCTATTCGTTTGCTAACTTTTCTTTTTTTACTTTTTCAATTTATGCAAGTATCTTTATAATAAGGATAACTTTAATGTATTCATAACTTATGTTAAGCAATATTTAGGTCAGAGATGAACTGGGCTCAACAATATACAATTAAATATAGCAATAACTTAATTGAATATTTTAAATGACTTTTTATTGATGAATTTAATGTATATTAATTATTCTAAACACTCAAGCTGTTAAAAATCACGAAGGGCCTAGCGGAATAAATATTTGAAATCCCTAACATACATTTTTTTTCTGTGAAAATCGGTAGAGCTGTCAAGGAGAAAATTTTTTTTTTATTTTGTTTCTCCCTCCATAACTCTCCTCCCATAAGGATTCATTTATACCTACATATGAGTTAGAGGAGGTAATAAGTAAAACAGTTATTAATTTATTTACAATCGTTCTTGACCAAATTTCTTTTTGCCATCTAAAAAAAAAAAAAAAAAAAAAAAGAATTCAATAAGCAAACATGTTAACCTCAAAATTCGTCGGGGTGGGTTTTATAGATTTGGTGCTGGATTTAAGTGTTAGGGTCTATATGTAAAATATATAAGAACAAAGAAATATAAAACACTAAAATAGAAATAGATGGGTGAAGAATTCGAGTAATTCAATTACAACGACCTTAGAATACTAATTTAATTACCCGATTTCCTTACCCATCAACATTTCTATTGTTATGTTTTACAAATTGCGATCCCCTAAATCAATAACATATAAAAAAATAGTTTTTCTTATGTTTGTTTTAATGTCATTATAATTATTAATAATTCATATACCTATTACTTTCACTTAACTATATATAAAATTTTCGAATTCCAGTTTTCTACGAAAATACACAGTGTGTGCGTGTGTGTGGTAAGTCTAGCGCAAAAGCCATAAGTCGTACAAAAACTGAAATTTCATATTTAAGACAACTATACGCCTGAGATTTGACTGCAACTTTTACATCAAAATCGACTAACCAGAAGGGCCACTTTATACTATGCATTTTGCACCTTATTCCGATTTTTTCAAAAACGGCTGGTAACGATTTTGATTAAACTCGCTATATCGATGTAAAATGTAATGGGCTTTAATATCATGTAGGTTTCATTCTGATTGAAATAGTGTGACAGGGCTTAAATGCCAATATTTTAAATTTTCTTCTTCTAAAGTACATTTAATTTTGTAGATTCTATAAAAATAAACATATTATCTTGTTTCCATTGATGAAAGATAAGTAAATATATAAGTTGAACAAATTCTATATCCAACTAAAAGAGAAAACCGAAAAAATATTGTTTTGATGTATATAAATTAATATATATTTTAAATTCTCTTCCTCCAAACTACCTTTAATTCTGTACATTCTAAAAGATTAACCATACCATCTTAATGACATTGATGAAGGAGGGCTAAATATAAAAGTTGAACGAATTTGATGACCAACGAAAAGATAAAAGAGTAAAACTATTTTTAATGTAATTTTTGGTGTTTGATAAAAAGAACAGTAATGTGGATATATAATATACCGTTGGAAAGAGAAATATTTTAGAAAAATATCATCTGATACAAAAAGTTGTAAAAGGTAATATAAAGTGACGAATAGGGGATAAACTTATTACTGATTAACAATTTGATATAATTACATTGTTTAATCTGAATTATATGTTTCCAACGAAAATGAAATAACATTTAATTGAAATCAACTTAAAAAAATTTAAAATTAAATAGTATTTAAATTGAGTTTAACAGTCCTAGTAGTGAAAGTCGTGTGTTACCCGCACCAGATTTTTTTTTCTATATTCTTTTTAATTGTTCTTTCACATATATATGTTACGACACACTCATTGTATTCCTTTGGTATCTTTGAAAACCTGATGACCCACAATTGGGGCCAAAACGTTGGCAGACAATAAATAGTTAAAACTATTTAATTGTTTCTCTTAATGACCGCCACTAGGACTAATTCTAATGTTGCATGTCGATGTAAAATTTAATGGACTTTAATATCATATAGGTTTCATTCTGATTTAAATAGTCTGACGGAGCACAAATGCATTAATAGATTTTTAAAAAAATCATATTATGTAAGCATCAATAAAAAAAAACGGCTAAACGTATCTGATAATCAAATAAAACATAATTGAGCACAAATATTTTGTAAAGAAATTTGTGGATTTTCGAAGACAAGAACAGAAATATAGATATATAATATACCGTTGGAAAAATAAATATTTTAGGAAAAATATCATCGTATACACTAAGTTGCAAACTGTAATGGAGAGTGATGGAAAGTTGATAAAACTAACTAATTGTAATAGATAATAATATAAAATATTATTTGATAAAGCAAATGTTTCTTTTGAAATTCTAAGCAATTTATGCTAATAATTTTTTATCTAATAATTTTTATAACTATATCCAAAAATCCTTATATTGATTTTAACAATTGAAGTAAGTGAAAGCCGTGTGTTGCCCGCACCAGATTTTTTAGCATAAACATATTTAAAAATAATACGAGAATGCAACATTTCTCATCAAATGTTAAACGGTAGGCAATAGTCAGCGAAATGACCACAGAAAGGGCATAGTGAAGTGTTAACTGTCCCATTGAGGAACGACTTGCAAGTACCTGTTTATTTACCGGCTTCGAGTTGTGGGGGAAGCCAGCAAAGTACCCTGCATTATGTATGACTTTACAACCTAGCGGGCCCTAATAGCACCTTCTAATGGATCCAAAAGTGACTTAGCAAACTGTTACTAATTCCTTCCTAAGTAAAAAACTTTAATTGCCAGCTTTACAAAGTTAACAAATTCATTAATCTGTTAATAAAACTATTAGCTTGAAAACTAAAACAACTTAAAATCTAATTTTAATTAAATATTTTTAAACTAATGTACACCGTTGAAAAACTAAGGACTTTAGAAAAAATATTTTAGATAAAAATATATATTATACATACATATATATATATATATATATATATATATATATATATATATATATATATATATATATATATATATAATATATATATATATATTATAGGGTGGTGGAGAGTGAAGAAAAATGCAGAGAGAGAGAGAGAGTAGTAATTTGTTAAACACCTTTCGTCGTTTTTACTTTCAGTTACCTATACATAGAAAATGCAGTAAGGGAAAGCATTGCGATCTTGAAAATTTTAGAATTCCAGTTTTCACCGGAAATACACGTTTTAGGATCCCCTAAGTCCAAATGATCAAGTCCCGCAAAAAGTCTGTGTGTGTGGTAAGTCTAGCGCAAAAACTAAAAGTCCTATGAAACCGAAATTGCATATTTAAGACAACTATACACCCGAGATGTTACAGCAACTTTTTTATCAAAATCAACTAACCAGAAACGCCACTTTATACCATGCATTTTTCACATATTTACGTTTTTCTCAAAAACGGCTTTAACGATTTCGATTAAGCTTGCTATATCTATGTAAAATTGGATGGGCTATGATATCATGAACGTTTGATTCTGATTGAAATAGTGTGACAGGGCTTAAATAGCAATATTTTAAATTGTCTTCCTCTAAAGTACCTTTAATTTTGTAGATTCTATAAAAATAAACATATTATCTTGTTACCATTGACGAAAGATAGGTAAATATTTAAGTTGAACTAATTCGATATGCAACTAAAGGAGAAAACCGAAAAAATATGTTTTTAATGTATATACATTTATATATACATGTATAATATACCGTTGGAAAACTAAAGATTTTAGAAAAATATTATCTTATACTCAAGCTTGTAAAGGTTGATTAAGAGTAATGAAAAGTCGATAAAACTAACTGATTATTTTAGATAATAATATAATACATTTTATAATAAAGCACATGTTTCTATTAAAATCCAATGTAAATAATTGTTTAACAATTTGTTTAAAAAAATTCCTAAATTGATATAAATAACGGAGGTAAGTGAAAGTCGTGTGTTGTGCGCACCAGATCTTTTTTTCTGAACCTTGAGGTTAGTAAAGTAAATCTTCGAAACGTTTGAAGAAATTAAATAAAAAATGTGGTTTCTACTAAGTAATATGTGGAAAAAAGATGTTTTAACAGTTACTTAAATTATAGAAATTAGTACCTATTGTAAATAATTTCATTATGAAACGCGCTTTTAAAGGGTTGTTCTTTAGATAAATTCAGATAGTGGATTCGATAAAACGAAACGAATAGAATAAAAATATGGTCAAAATATCAATTTCAAAATTCAAAAAACCTGTTCTCCTACAACACATGAAGGGTTTTGGGGTTATGTAACTCATAAAAATTCATACTGTTTCACGAGCAACGGCCGTGAATGGATGTGATCAGGCCTAAGATCATAGGATTAGGGGGGAAAAATAACATTTTTGATTAACATTGATACCCTAGATTTCTGAATTAATAAACATAGCAATATAATCAAAGGAGATAAAATAAGTGCCCAGGTTGATGTGATTACACTGAACTAAAATTGGATTGGATTGGATCGAAAAAAAAAAAAAAAACATGTCTGTTTCACGATTGAAATATCAGAACGAAGAAGATAATAACAAAAAAGAATAATGAAGGTAGTTTTGGATACCACCTCACTGATTATTTTTATTTTTTAAATATAATCATTGTTCTTTTGAAATTGATATTTTATGATTAACGTATCATATAGAACAATTTTGAACTGAGCGAATAAACTAAATGCTCAACAAACACATAACAGTTTTAGTAGCACAGAAGGAACGAACCACTGACTTATAAAGTTGTACAGAAAAAGAAAACAAAATTAAAAGTTGGGATAAAGTCCAGCAGTAGTTAGGGTTCACAGCTTCACTACTCAGCAGTACAGCCTTCTTCGCTTCTTTTATTTATCAGACATTTCCCTCGTGATCACAAGGGGCACATTATTTCTTTATGGTTTTTGTCTTTCACTAATCTTCTTTAGTTGAAGTTATCAATATATATATATATATATATATATATATATATATATATATATATATATATATGAGATTTTTGTAAAAAAAAATTGTTGATTGCAACGAAATTATGTACGATGAAGTGTTTTTTATAACTTACATATAATACATATCTCTGCATATAAAACGTTCAAAAAAAGAGGTAAAACTGACAATTATAAAAAAAAAGTGTGTAAAATCTGATGGTATTAAGGATATGATAATTAGGGGTGTACTCATTAAAACACATAATTAAGCTGAACATTAGGCCAACTTCAGGGCAATGGAAGAAGGGAGTTCGCAAAAATCTGGTGACTGCGTAGCTACTAACAATAAGCTTAGTACTTCACTACTTTTTAGTTTATTTCATACGAACGACTGACATGAACGAGCCACCTCAAACAAAAAAGAAAGAACTAAATCCAAGATATGGACTTCTCTCGAGATTGCTAGACAAACTTTTAAAATGGTCAGAAACAATTTATTTATAAGGAACATCAAAAAAGTCAATATTTTCAATCTATTGGGTTGTCCGAAAAGCTCGTATAGATTTTTATAATAACATTTTCCTGTTATTTATTCAACTAAAAATGAATCACAAAGCTAATGTTTATTTATATGTCTTTAATCCTCATTGAATAAACTATGTTTAGACAGTGGATTCGTCTTTATTAAGGCTCAGTGGTGTGGTTTATTGCAAACCAAAGCGAGTGACGATTCAGTTCATTTTCGGTATATTATGCAGTTCTTTTTAAAAAAATGGAAAACCGCAGCCCGAACTCCAAGAAATATTCGTAACGTGTATGGCAGCGATTCAATTGCTGATAGCACGGTTCAGAAGTGGTTTTCGCGGTTTAGATCAGGTATTTTCAATTTGGAAGACCGATCCCGGGCTGGCCGGAGTTCAACTCTTGACATCGAGGATATTATGACGGTCATCGTAAACAATGCACGAATTACTGTCTGTGAGATAGCTGAGGAGTTAATTGCCTGCAAATAGACCGTTTTTGATCATCTAAAGAAGGTCGGGTGTGTCTATCGTTACGACGTTTGGGTTCCCAATAGTGAAAGAAATCTTATTGAAAGGATTTTATGTTGTGATTAGCTGCTGAAAGAAAAATTTAGAGGATATATTTTTGAAGCGAGTTGTTACCGGTAACGAAAAATGGATTCTCTTACATCAACATCAGCCGAAAAAAAATCTTGGAGATTGCCTGGAACGACGCCGCTCGCATCACCAAAGGCTTGCATCTAAGAAAGGTGATGCTTGGTATTTGGTGGGATTGGAAGGGACCCATACATTTTGAACTTTTTCCAAAAAACCAAACTATAAATACGCTCTTTTACTGCGCCCAGTTAGATCGATTGAAGGCAGCAATTAAAGAGAAACGGCCAGAGTTGGCAAATCGGAAAGGAGTGCTATTCCACCAAGACAACGCCAGGCCCCATGTGCCTTTAAGGATTCGGCAAAGGTTATTAAGCTTCAGATGCGAGATTTTACCTCACCCGCGGTACACTCCTGACATTGCTCCATCGGATTCCCATCTTTTCCGTTCCCTCGAAACTTTTCTACAAGGAAAATCCTTCTCTTCAAAAGATGACCCCAAAACAGACCTTTTATAGTT
The DNA here is from genome assembly GCA_023052935.1 of Piezodorus guildinii. Classification (NCBI taxonomy): domain Eukaryota; kingdom Metazoa; phylum Arthropoda; class Insecta; order Hemiptera; family Pentatomidae; genus Piezodorus; species Piezodorus guildinii. The sequence goes on along the minus strand of CM041296.1, from coordinate 68,967,350 downwards.
CTTCAGGAGTAAGGACAGTGATTTTTGGAAAAAGAGATAACGGACCTTTCAAGCCGTTGGAAAATGGTAATCGCTAACGATGGTAACTATTTAGTAGATTAAATAAATAATTTTTAAGATCTTCACCTGTTTGAATGATGTTTGTTTATTTGCAAACTTTTATTTATCTCAATTATAGCTTAATGTTTTGATTTGTTTTGTTTTTATATTTATTATTATTTAATTCTATGTATATATCATTTATTTGTATTTATCTCAGTTATAGGTTGTTGTTTGTTTTCTTATTTTGTACATATATTATATTTTATTTATTTGACTTTATCATTGTATACTGTATATATTGTGTGAATGGGATCTTATATCACTATTACTAATTTTCATATAGAAACAAATTTTAATATATCTCATTAAAAAAAAAAAAAAAAAAAAAAAAAAAAAAAAAAAAAATGATCTTTACCAATTTACATTATTGTCTAAATTTCTATACCAGCTTTCCGTACAACCCAATAGATTGCTTATTGTCTCTAATCAGAAACTACATACTGATCTTGACATTCTGCTTGTGGCGCAGATCGTCACAATACTTTTTACGATAGACTGACCCTAAATTCAAATCAGCTGATTCAGAAGCTATCCACTGCTACAAACCCTTATAATCCGCCTAGAAGACTATCGAGGCGCATGACATTAGACTTACTATACTGATAGCTATTTGTTTTATTACATAAGGAGATGGCGAATTTCTTAACTATAAAAAAGATTTCTATAAATAAAAATTTTATTAACAGTTTTATTTATAGAAATCTTTTTTATAGTTAAGAAATTCGCCATCTCCTTATGTAATAAAACAAATAGCTATCAGTATAGTAAGTCTAATGTCATGCGCCTCGATAGTTATATAATAAAATAAAAATTTTATTAACAGTTTTACCTCGCGCGGATCTCATTACCGCGTATGGGGAGCGTCCCACGGGTGGCGGATGTGGGGATGGTCGGTGGAATTTCCTCGGAAGCTCCTCCCGGCTAAGTCCGATGGACTCGCTGACCAACAATGAGAGCGGCCCTCCAGGCTTGCTGGAGGGTGTGACGTAGGTTCGAACGCCCTACTCACATATTTTAGTTCACAAAATACCACAAACAGTCATGGATTCCTCTGAGGTAAAACGCCCATTATCCGGAAGTAAACTAGTCCCCCGTTCGGGTCTCCGGGTGGGGACTGCTTCAGAGGAATCTAGGCGCAAGATGAAAAGTAGAGATCTAACAATAGGGACGTGGAACGTTAGAAGTTTAAATACGGCAGGTGGGTTAAAGTCGGTCGCGAATGAAGTTAAGGGGTACCATTTAGATATCGTTGCATTACAAGAGGTTCGCTGGCCAGGGGAGGGTTCGTTAACAGAAGGAAAGTACACTATTTGGTACGGGGGGAGCGTTAATTATTGTTTAGGTACCGGGTTTCTGATTAGGAATAGATTTCTTTCCGCATTACGGGATGTACAGTTCTTTGGTGAAAGAATATCGGTTGCTATATTTCAGGGTCGTTGGTCTAAAATCGCGTTTATAAACATTCATTCTCCCACCGAAGATAGTGATGATGAAGTAAAATGCGAATTTCATGATAAACTAGAGTCGGTTTACGATAAGTTACCGCGAAATTACATTAAAATAATACTAGGTGACGCAAACGCAAAGGTTGGAAGGGAAGAAGTATATCGTCCTACAATCGGTAAAGAAAGTTTGCACGAATATAGTAATGATAATGGGACCCGACTAATAAACTTTGCCATTTCGAAAAACCTAATAATCAAAAGTACTACATTTAAACATAAGGACATTCATAAGTATACGTGGACATCGCCGTATGGACAAACTCGGAATCAAATAGATCATGTTTTAGTACAAAACGGATGGCAAAGTAGCATAATTAACGTGAGATCGTATCGTGGTGCAGAATGCGGTTCTGATCATGAATTAGTAATCGCGAAACTTCGACAAAAACTAAATACAAAAAAGAGAACACCGAACTATATTCATCCCGAGAATTTTGATGTTGTTAAATTGAACAACCCCGAAATTAGAAAACAATTCGCGATAGAAGTAAAAAATAGGTTCGATGCTTTGGAATCTTCAGACGAGGAACACGAAGATGTAAACAAATTATGGGAAGGGATCAGGGATAATATTAAAGAGGTCGGTAACTTATGTCTTGGGAAAATCGAAAAGAAAAAGAACAAACCTTGGTTCGACAGGGATTGTCAAAATATGTGTGAAAAAAGAAAAACCGCTAAACTGAATTCCTTAAATAATCCAAGCGATAATAATGTGGCTTACTTTCGGTTAGTAAAAAACGAAACTTCAAAATTCTTAAAAAATAAGAAAAGAGAGTATCTTAAAGGCAAAATAATAGAAATAGAAAAACACAGAAGCGAAAATAACGTAAGAGAGATGTACAAAGGTATAAACAAATCGCGTAAAAGATTTGAACCTCTATTGAATGGGGTTAAAGATGCGAATAACAACATAATTGCGGATCCGACTGAGATATTAAATAAATTTAAACAACACTTTGACGGCATTCTAAATACGGAAAATAATAATCAATCTCCTCCCTCTGAATACCAGAGCGCTGAACCATGGGTAGACGAACCGAGTAAAGAGGAAGTTGAAATGGCGATAGGAAAATTAAGACGGTATAAAGCTGCAGGAAATGATAATATCACGAGTGAATTAATCAAAGCGTGTGGAGAAACGGGCGTTTCCAAATTACATGTTTTAGTTAAAAAGATCTGGGAAAATGAAAAAATGCCCGAAGAATGGAAAGAATCAATTCTTATTCCGATTCACAAAAAAGGACCGAGGACGGATTGTAACAACTATCGTGGGATCTCTCTTCTCCCAGTATGCTATAAAATATTCTCGTCAATACTAACTAGCCGAATCACGGAATACGCTGAGGAAATTATCGGAGACTACCAATGTGGTTTTAGGCGGAATCGCTCGACTATTGCTCAAATATTTTCCTTACGTCAAATATTAGAGAAGAAGCTGGAATACAACGGTGTAGTCCATCAACTTTATATAGACTTTAAAAAGGCTTATGATTCAATAGACCGTCAGAAGCTTTATAACATCATGATTGAACAGGGGATACCTAAAAAGTTAGTAAACCTAGTAGAGATGTGTTTGTCGGAAACATTTCATAAAGTTAGAATCGGTCATAATTACTCCGAGAGATTTGAGGTGCGATCGGGTTTGAAACAGGGTGACTCCCTTTCACCTATTTTGTTTAATATAGCCTTAGAATATGTTATAGAAAAGGTGATGTGTACCGAGAAAGGCTTAAATATGGGTGACAAGATTCCGGTTTTGGGGTATGCCGATGATTTGGTACTACTAGGTGAAGACACGGAAACTATACTACTAAATACAAGTGTGTTAATAAAAACCGGTAAAGAGATAGGTCTCGAATTAAATACCGATAAGACGAAATATATGATTAGTTGCAGAAATGGTAGCGATCTTGACGATATTAAGATTTCAGGTCATACTTTTGAACACGTAGAGAAATTCGAGTATTTAGGGTCAATGATAACAAGAAAAAATGAAATCCAGGAAGAAATAAAGTCCCGGTTAAAGGTGGGAAATGCGTGTTATTATTCAGTTGCTAAAGTACTTAGCTCGCGGCTTCTGTCTAAAAACTTAAAGGTTAGAATTTATAAAACTATTATTCTTCCAACGGTTCTTTACGGATGCGAAACGTGGGCGCTTACTTTGAAGGATGAACAACGGCTTAAGGTTTTCGAGAATAGGGTACTGCGTAAAATATTTGGTCCGAAGAGAGATGAGACCACTGGGGAGTTTAGAAGGTTGCACAACGCGGAATTGCGGAGTTTGTACCCTGTGAATATAATTGAGTTGATAGCATCGCGGAGACTCAAATGGGCGCGTAAAGTTGTTGGGCTTAGTGAGGAACGGATTCCGAGAAAGTTGGTATTCGCTGAACCGACTGGTAGGCGTCCGAAGGGTAGGCCGAAGCGTCGATGGGAGGATTGCATTAAGGCTGATCTCGGGGGCTTGGGCTTGACCGGTGAACATTGGACGAGTCTGTGCAGGCGAAGTTTGGTGGTATCGGCATCGAACCTTCGGGTTCGGTAAGCCTATTATTATTATTATTATTATTAACAGTTTTATGTTATAATTAGACAAATGAAAATGTTATTATTAGATCTATCTTCGGAATTCAGTTTACGCTTAGATTTTTAGGGGATCACCTGTAGCAGGGTGGTTAGCATAACAGCCTTCTATTCCAAAAGTCACGGGTTCAAACCCGAAGGTGGTCCTAGGATTTTATAATGGGAGTAAACAATTCTTTAGTTATGCCGTCCCTCGGAGGGGACGTAAAAAGGTGGTCCCGAGCCAGTGCGATGTCAGGTACTCGTTTAAGATCCCTATCCTAATTAAACCTAGATAGGCAAAATTTAGGACTCCCACTGTAGCATCGTCCGATTAGCCACAGTAGCATAAAGTGACGTTAAATAAAAAATCTGGTGCGGGCAACACACGACTTTCACTTACCTCCATCTTTAAAATCAATAAAATAACTTTCAAAAACAGTTAGAGATAAAAATACGTGAAACCATTTACTACCACTATTCTCTTCACGAACGGTATCTTTATTGTTTGAAGTAAGTAAATTACACGAAAATGAAAAACCTCTACGACAATTTACTTAAGTTAACACTACAGCTAGATAAACTACTATAAATGGCATATTGAAGGTACGATAAAGCCGAAGATGAGTATTTTAAATCATTAAAAAATTTGTTTACTTCAATAGCTTTTCTTTAAGAAGACATCTGTTTATTATAGTGATTTAAGGCGAAAATGACCCAAGTGGTTTACGCCTACGAGAAAAAAAAAAAAAATACAAAAATAAAAGAGATTCAAGTTTGGTACTTCTGTAGTTCTTAATCGTAATAAAATATACATGAAATACAAAAAATTCCAACTACAGGACTGATAGGACTAATTTTAATATTTTTCAAGGTCCAGGAACAATAGGGACAATGGTGATGGCTACAATGGTAATAATGACCCGCGGAAGAATATAATTTCCCTGATAAATCAAGAAGATAGTACAAAGGTAAATATTAAAAAGGAAAAAAGAAAGAACCATCTGGGGAATTAGGGGCAACAACAATAGCTCTTTTATCATGCCGTTCTTCCTTCATCCTCTCATTTTTTTTTAAAAAGATGTCGGGAGAAGCCTGCCACTGGCCTTCTCTTAACCCCATCAACATCATCACATTCCATATCTATAAAAGCCCCTCTATAGAGAGGTAGTTAATAATTATTTCATAATACCATAGGAGAAAGAAAGGAATAACTTAACTTAACATGTTATCAAATAAAACAGAGGGAGGTTTCTTCGAATAAAATAAATTTATTTTGGACTCCCAGTCATTCCAGAATATCCGGGAACGAGGAAGTTGACAAAGCAGCAACAGAGGCATATTCGCTAGAAGAAATGCGAAATAAGTCCCACTTTTATTTAATCATATTAGTTTTTTCAGCTAATTAATGCAAATATGGCAACGACGAATGTCAACATTCTTGGACTGCACCGAAGAACAAAAAATTGAAAAGTGACGCTTTTCCGACCATTAGCGACAGAGCCCTTTCATTTGAAACGTATAGGCGTGAGGAGGTAGTTATCACCCGCCTGAGGATATGACACTGCCGCCTCACTCATGGCACGAAGGAATCCACCTCCATGTCAACTCTGTAAAGTGACTCTCACAGTAAGTCATATTTTCCAAGAGAGCCCTCGTTACCGTACGGAATTTGTAGAATGTTGCGTACCACGTAAAGTGTCTGAGGCATTAAGCGATAGTGATCGGGCCGTCGACGGTGTCATTCAGTTGGTGAAGACCATTCGTTTATATCAATCAGCTCATTTAACACATTCAAATAATTGTACGTACGTTTTGATATTACTCACATCTTTCCGCTGCTAATAATTATGTTTCCTGTTCCTATTTAATCATTGTATTTATTGTTTCTATTATTTTATACGAGGTGACGGAGTCTCTAAACTCAAATCGTCCAAACCCAAGCGCTAACTGCTTAAAATACTGACATGAGCCGTATTTCTATAAAAATTCCGACTTTTTAGGTAGAGAAACCTAAAATTTAGTTCTACCATTAGTAGAAGCACAATTCCCCATTAATAGAATTATCAGTAAAATTGCAAAATTTAACTATTTGATTTTACAATTGAATCCAAAATATATCGATAATATTTGGGATATTGTAACAGAGCTTCTTTTCTTCTACAGCTCTACAGTCTAAGAAAACAGTTCATAGAAGAATATACAAAAAAAAAATCTCATATATATTCATATACTCTTCTAAAATATGAAATTTCATATTTATAAAACTAATCGTTAGTTTAGAATTACCACATCAATACACACACACACACACACAGACCTTATTGCGAGACTTGATAATATGGACTCGGGAGACCCCAAAAAGTTTATTTCCAGAGAAAACTCGAATTCGAAAATTTTTACGAACGCAATACTTACCCTTATTATATATTCCATCAATAGGTAAGTGAAAGTAAAAACAAGAATCCACATCTATGTAGGAATCTTCAATTTTTAATCCTTAATAATGCACCTGAAACTATGGTATTGAATAAATATTTTAATCATTTGGAGACCTATTTCATCACTGCCAATAGGTCATAATTTGATCCATACAGTTAGCAAAATTGTTATTTAATCAATATAACTACAATAAGACTAAGAAAGCTGCGATAAATGTTGCCTGGAATGATTATTTAATTGGATATAATGGGTTTTCAACAAGGCTATGAGAATTTACTTAACATAACTTTGTGCAAATTAACGAAACACAACCAAGTTGGAAATAGAAGATATCGGACGACTAAGTAAGAATAAACTTGGGTCATTAAGAAAATTAAGTGAAACCTTAATGGATTGTTCCCCTCTCTATCTATCGATCTATTCCTAATGATAATTGTTTTAGAGTAATACGAATTCTTCCTATAACCATAATTTAGACAACTTCGATCATAACAGATCAATTACCTATATACATATTTGCCCGATACGTGAGAAAATATTCAAATTAAAAGAAAAAAAATCACTTCTTATTATCTATTTAATATATTGTAATTAATGAATTATATATTATCAAGGAAAAATAGTTTACTTTATTTAACTTTACTCTATTAGAAAGAATACCGATACAGTTTTTTTTTTTTTTTATATATTCGGAGAAGAAACGAGAAAAAAACACGAATGTAGAGAAATCTAAAGTTGATGGCTTGGAACCTGCGAGAGACGTGTTTCATTTATTATAAATGACACTTCATGATTAAAAGTCCCAAATGGTTCAATTTATTTTTTTGTTTTTACGGTAATTTATTTTAAACTATGAAATTCAAGCACTACCTATCTAAAAATACTAAATAAATTTAGAAAACCCAATGAGATTTTTTTAGGAGTAAAAACACTTATTATTAACAATTGAGGCGTTGATTTCCAAAAGGTACTATATCCATTCTAGGAAATTTTACAGGAAGCGCGAAAATCTCTCATTACTATATTATTAAACTACCTAATTTCGGTCTTTTTGCATTAAAATCTAGAATTGTATTTTCACTATATTAATTACATCATATTAAAGTTTTGGAATGAAATTTTTTAGTATGAATTGGAACGAAAGTAAAAATGCGTAATTAGCACTTTTAGAAAATGGCCGAATTTCTAAATCACTTTTTTTAAGGACTTGAGAGCTCATTAGATAAAATAAAATAGAAGATTTAGATTACAAAAAGTGATGAGAATACAAATATGTAAAAAAATCAGTTTCGTAAAAAATGTCCTTTAGTACCTTTTGGAAATCAACGTCTCAATTATTGTTAATAAATTAATTATTAATAATTAATTCATGGCATACAGAAATTCAAATTAGTAATTTTCTTTTTTTAATTACTACTTCAACATGATAAATTGTTTTAACAACATTTTGGGTTGATTAACTATGGTGAATGTGTTATTAGACTCAATAGTTATGATATAAAATTCCCAATTATATGGTGAGATTTTTTGCTGTCGCAAAAATGATGTCCTGATTGTTCTTGTTTCTGAAGATTTTTACAATTAGGGAACGATCACGTTTTATTACTTCTAAATATAAAGTTAAAATACCGAAATAAAATTAATTAATAAAATTAGTAATAATTTTAGGTAATAAAATTATAAAAGTCTTTAGAGGGTATAAGGATTGTGAAATCCACCCTTTTATATTTTTATCGGAAACGTTTAATTATAAATCGTACAATGTGAAATTATTGGGTTTTAAGGAAAAAATATGAGGTATTTGAGATTAAAAAGAAAGATTTAAAACTGTTTTATTTAATCAAAATAGTGTCCACTACTATCAATACACGGACGCGTTGGCAACTTCCATTTTTTTCCTATTTCCCATCTTCAGAAAAAATAAAAATAACGTTTTAGAGTTTCTATATTCCAAGCTCCAACACGTTTTGAGACGTTACATGTGAGACATAGTCAGCTTTGTAATTCAACAAAATAGGCCACTTCCAATTAACCAAAACTTCATTATTGTCAGTTTTGGATGCATAGAATCAATCTGGTTACAATACGATTCGGCATTGGTTTCTTCAGGGAATGTAGAAGTGTCAAACCAAATGAAGTCCATCAAACGGTAACCGTAATATCTTTTTATAGAGTTCGGGGTTTCGGAAGATGACCTGTTTCTCATTTGTCGAAACACTTTACCGAACGTTCACTGCTACCGTAAAATATCCAATTTTAATTTTAAGTAACATTTATAGACAAAAATGGGTCGTTTTTGTTTCGGTTGAGGTGGACAGCACTTCATTATGCTAATTTATTTTGAGGTTCACTTAATGTGTGTAAAACCCAACCTAAAAGCTTTTATTACCTTTCCATTTATCAGGTGGTCATTGCTAAGGTTGAATTTCTCTGCAGGTTCTCGAACAGGTTTGTTCTTCCACAATGGCCCGATGAACTTCGTCATCAAGAGATTAAGTCCTTTCATGATCATCTTTTTCATCAATGCTGAGGTCTCACTCTGATTTCCTACCAGCATTATACAGTTCACTAATTAATGCTGCACATTAAACTCGTAAAACAAAATTATACGAATATCACTTATTCTTAAAAAAAAATATTCGAAGAATTAAATGTGGTCTTCTCTTTGTAAAAAGTATAGTTTCCAATTGTCTTGGTTTATTGGGATAACTCAATTTTTTTTATAATCCTTGGACAGTCTATTGGTGATTGTGTCCGGTCTGCAACTTAAAGTATAAAATGATATATCATCTTAGTTAAACTTTCCATTAAAAATTTCACCTAACCGCCTCTAACCATTGCCATTTTTCAGGTACTGCGATGGCTACATAAATGAGAGAGCGTAAATTGCTTTAATAGATGAAGATTAAATGAAATGTTCCATGAGAATCAGATTGATTCTTTATTAATATGAACAATTTTATAGACAATGAACAATTCGATTTATTTACTGATATATACTTCATTAATGGTACTTCCTTTTAAAAACCTAATTAATAGAAATTACCTTGGTTCCTTTGGAGCATCTCAGTCCTCGTTACCGTGTAAAAAAAAACCTTGTTAAAAGGAATCGGTAGTAAGACCTTGGAGAAGAGGTCCGATAAAAGTCGTCCCACGTAAGATAAGAGAGCTTGATTATAATTGGTCCCTCTATTTTCGTCGAGAGTTGTTGTCCAGCTCAAGAGTGAAGAGCCATTACTTGATTTAGAGACAAAATTGTGATAACAGCTTCCAGACTTTTTTTTTTTTTAATGAAGCGGATGTAGCCAAGCGAAAAAATAAATAATAATTATAAAAAAAAAAAAAAATAAAATTTATATATTGTTCGTTTGATCCGTTTATTAAATAAACAAATGTGTAATTGGAATGAAAACAAGTTCAATCGTTTCCCAAAGAATATAAGGCGAGGAGGGAGGGAGAGGGATAGGGGAGGTAGTGAGCTTGCTTATAATAATAAAAATCTGGTGCGGGCAACACACGACTTTCATTGTCTCCGTTTTTGAAATCGATTAAAGAATTTCCAAAAACGGTTAGAGATAAAAATGAGTGAAACCATTAAAGAATTAATATAGAAACATCTGTTTTATTAAAAACTCTATTATATTATTATCTAAAATAATCAGTTAGTTTTATCGGCTTTTTATCACTCTTTATTCAATTTTACAAGTTTGTGCATAAGATAATATATTTTTTTAAGTCTTTATCTTTCAAACAGAATATTATACGTCTATATTACTGTTCTTAAATTATTGTTCTTCTTATTAGAGCAAAATTTGGCGTGCTGTGCTTCATTGGCAAGCCGTCAGGTTGCATCACGGTCAACATGAATTTTTCCTTTTTGGGAACCAGTTACTTTTATCGGTTTTTCATCACTCTCCATTTCCCTTTACAATTAATACGTGATATTATTTTTTCTAAAATCTTTAGCCATCCAACGGTATAATATTCATCTATATTACTATTGTTGTGTTAAAAAACAAAAAAATGCATAAATTAATATTTGTTCAGTTTTCTCCTTTAGTTGTTTATCAAATTTTCTCAACATGCATATTTATCTGTCAATTATCAATGGTACCAAGATAATATACTTATTTTCATAGAATATACAAAATTAAAGGTACTTTAGAGAAACAATTTAAAATATCTGCATTTAAGCCCCATGAGACTATTTCAATCAGAATGAAACCTACATGATATTAAAGCCCATTAAATTTTACATCAAAATAGCGAGTTTAATCAAAAATCGTCAGAGCCGTTTTATAAAATCGTAAAAAGGTGCTAAATGCGTGGAATAAAGTAGGACTTCCGGTCTGCCGATTTTAGTGAAAATATTGCTGTAACATCTCGGACGTTTAGTAGTCTTAAATATGAAATTTCATTTTCGTACGACTTACCGTTTTTGCGCTAGACTTACCACACACACACACACAGACCTTTTATGCGGGTACTTGGTTATTTGGACTCAAGAGACCCTAAAACGTGGATTGCCGTTGAAAACGGGAATTCGAATGTGAAAGTAAAAATGTGTTAGTGGCTTTCAGTTTGATTGTTAAAAAGAAAACAGTGAAGCTAAACAATGTTCAATAGAAGTTAGAAAGTATAAGCACGGTTGTATGTTTGTAATTCTATTGTTAAAAATCGCAAATAATAAAACCACTCGTTTATAATTTAAACTAAATTTAAAACATTCATTCAAAACATTTTTTAAGTGGTTTGAAGATTAATAAATTTATAGAATAAACATAAATATTACTGATTTTATCATTATAAGTAATACAAGAGATATTTTAGTGGAACATGTTCAAACCAGTTGCACAACACTACGCAACAAGTCCCTATGAAGGAAATACGATCTTAAGGGCTTAGCCATTTGCTTTCCTTTATCCCTTTCTTCTTCGTTTCAAGTGCAAAATCTGATACTTGGGTAAATCATATTATAGCAATTATGTTTAGAAGCTACAGACAATATTCAGTATATTACTCTTATATTAAGATAGGACATTCAAACCTTTAAGAGATTACTTTGGTATAATTAAGGTGTGCACCTTTCAACGAGAAATAAACGCTATAAGGCCCCTTAAAACCAAATAAAAAAATACTTAAAATACTAAAATTAAATGTACAAGGTAAATTTATAACTGGGATATTGCACTAACTTATTTTTTCGAAATTGACTTTAGAAGGAGATACTTGATCCTAGATATTTACACCATTTCCCCTCTTAAAAAAAAAAAAATGGCTGGAACTATTTTTATTAAAATCGGTATATCAATGTAAGATCATACCGCTATTTATTATGATGCAGGTTTAAATTTTTTTTAAATATTCAGCTAAGACTAAATACATTTAATTTTATCATGTTCTAATTATTATTCTTGTTTCGTTGTTAATAATAATTAAAACTCAAGTAAAAAAAAATGAACTTAATAATAAAATAAATTACGAAAACGGAGAAATATTTAGGTTAGTAAATTCATATTCTAAATCTGGAGTAAGAACAGATATATTATTGCCGCTCGAATGCTAAAGATTTCAAAAAAAAAAAATTAAAATATCAAACTTTGAAGAGTGTCGAAAACTTCAAACACTAAAATAATTGTATCCGACAATTATTTCTATTGTTGTATGTTGTATCGCAGAATATTAAAAAAATATTTCATTAATACTTAACATTTATTTTTTTCATTTTTCAAACTAATATAAGGAAAAAAAAAAGGCGACGAAGGAAAATACCTAATTTTGAAAAGGAGAAAAGGTCAGAAATATATGATGCGCGTACCAATATTTCTTTAGAAATACGCACGGAGAAATATTGAAAAATATAGGTTCATCTCTTAAAATCCATCTCTATAACGTAAAAGGCAAGAGAGTGCGGTATGATAGATATCACATACTGCAGCTGTTTTATGCCAATCAGTTGAACAAGAGTCATGGAAGAATGCCAACATTCCTTGTCAGATCCAATCACCAAAGGTTTTCAATTACTGTCGGCTCGATTCTGAACAAGAAGAGTCCTAAAGCTTTGAAATATTACTCTTATTATCACATCTAACATGACTCCTAGTAGTATATTTAGATAAGAGAGAAAAATTTGAGTGTGGTGCTGAAACAAGCACTGTAATTATTATTACCTGATACTCTAAAAATATTTAATTATATGTCAAGTATTCTCCAATTTCGTGTACTTGTATCACACTCCGCGTACGTTCATGATCACATGAATAAAATGTGAGTTACCAAAGAATAAAAATATCAAAAAGCAAACATATATATAAAATATGGAGGATAGAGTGTAGAGAGTAGGCTGTAGGTGCTGTTGGAGAGGACGCGATAGACGGCAGAGATTGGTTGAGGAACCTTCATATTGAAGATATATAATATTATATATATATATATATATAATAATTCTTATAAAATATAATAATTTTATAAATAATATTATATAAAAAAATATTTATATATCTCTTATATATTAAGAGATATCTTCAATATGAAGTTCCTCAACAATCTCTGCCGGTCTATCGCGTCTCCTCAACAGCACCTACCAGCCATACTCTCTACCACTCTATCCTTCATATATATATATATATATATATATATATAATATACACATACACATACAAAGGCTAAAAAGATTACTGAATAGGTTTATAAGATTTATGTAAGGCCTCTCCACACAGTCACACGTCTCTCACTGGTTTTCTGGTTAAGGTGGCTCAATCTCGAAACCGAAGAAAATAACTACTAGGCATCTTCCTATTCCAATCCTTGCGAACCAGAAAACCTTCCTATATCTTCGGCCTCCTTACCCGAGCTCTCCTATGCACACCCTAAATACAAGATCCCAACTCATATATATACCTTCTCTCTCATAGAACAGCATCCTATGAAAAGTCCTTCATTATCCGTGCAACCATACCATGGAGCTCTTTACCCATCTCCCACAGAAATGTGTCATTCCTAACCACATTCAAACACCAATTATTTAACCATCTCAAAAATCAATATTCCGCACATTTGTGATAAATCTAGAATCTGATAATAACTAAACCCATTTTATTTTTATGTTTGTATTTTTTATATAGATATTTTATTCATATTACCCTTAAATAATTTGCAATAAACATACTGATTTATATGAATTTCCACCGAATAGTATTACAAGGATTTATAAAGAATAAATGTTCCTTTTATCGAAATGAAGATTTCAAAGGACTGTAAATATTTTAATACTTAGCAATGCTTAACGATTCCATTAGAGCATTCTCTAAGCTCGTTTAATCCCATTCGACTTATTCAGAGAAAGTCCTAGTTTAGTTATTTGTTCCAAGACGAAACAAGACAGTGTCATACAAAATTCATGTGATTTTCTTAAAAGAATAACTGGAAAAAAAATTACAGCCGCAATAAGGACCAGAGAAATTATTAAATATGAAGGTGTCTTTGACCAGCGCACTTCAGGGAGTTGGTTCAAAAATTAAGCAGCGATTAGGAGGTGCGACATTAGAAACGAAGAAAGGATCTGGTCGATTTTTAATGGATATTAATGAGGTTCTGCAGAAAGTTGTTAAGAAAAATCTGTCCATAAATACTCGAACTTGCCACGGTATGTGTGGTGTGCGTCGAAAGATATTCCTAGACGCTATCTGATATATGTGGCTACTAAATAGATCACATGTAAAATAAACAATAACTTTTTTTTTCGATTATATTCAACACCATCTACTCTATATGCGGAAGATAAAAAAGAGCAGTAGACAAGTCGATTACAAACGTACTCCACAGCAATCAGCTGAGAAGTTAAAAATAAGGGAACATTTATTTGAAAAACCTTCTAATATATGCTTTCGCGCTTGAGTCTTTGGAATGCTGAAGGTTTTATTTTCTATAAATTCTGGACTGTACTGGGAAAAAGTGAAAAGATTTTACGCAAAGTTGTCAGAGCGCTATTCTGCTTTGATCAACCAAGGAATTTTATCCAACAAGATATCTCGTCCTCATACTTCCCGTCGAACAAAAAAAAGTTAAGACTTCAAGAGTTCGAACTCCTGCCTCATCCACTATAGTCCAAATCTTGCACCTCCGAATTTCTACTAGTTCCAATCCATGGCCCTATGTTCATCCAACAGTTTTTGAGAACCATACCCCAAAAAAGAGACAGCGTGGGTTCGAGGAATGGGGGGACAGATTGCTAATGACGGTAGGTAGCAATTAATATGAGTATTAATAATATTTTATATCAAAGAAATATAATTATATAAATATCTAGTTGCAAGCAGTCAGTTTTTTTTATTTCTCCATTAATTTGAAGCATTTTAGACGTGATGGGTTGTCAAATGATATACGTAATGGTGAATACACATAATGGCATTTGTTCGAGGGAGGAGGAGAGAAACCTTTCAATTCTACTAAAAAAGTAAGTAATACTGAACTAACGCACGGAATATCCACACCTCCTGGAGCTGGAATCTAAGATTAACTGGATAGGTCGATAAAAGAAATAACTCTCAGTCTTTGTTAGCTGACACCCTGACCTGGGGTAAAGGCAACATTCCACAATGTCGTCTTGCTTCTGTCCTTCTGTCTCAGCAAATATTTTAATAGCAAACATTGCTTGCTTCCATTTCAAATACAGTTTATATAGCAATATCACTGTCAATCCTCAACTATAGGAGTATATTCCACAGTTTATAAACTTATTTATTTTAATTGCTTCTGTGTAAGTAAAAAGCAAAACAAATAAATTTACAAAAAAAGAAGGATGATAATAGAATATTTCATTCCTCTTTATTAAATATTTAATAAATACACACTCATTGTTTATTCAATCCAGTTCGGAAATGTTGAGAACAAACGTATAAATACAAATACTAAATATTGTAATTATAGAATTATTGTGTGATTTTTATTATTATGTTTTATCTTATCTTATTGAATCATACTAATTCACTCTTCTTTAATTTAAGATAAATAAAAACTAAAAATTATTCGATTATAACATACGCAATGAAATATTATATATATATATATATATATATATATATATATATATATATATATATTTCAATATTGAAACATTTGAGGTAACAAAGTTAAAATTCGTATTCAGCGGCCTGAAACAAATAAATGGGCAAACTTCCCCAAAAGTTTTCTTAGACCTCCCCTTCAAGACCCCATTAAACTGAGGTTGGATACTCTTAAACGATGCCTGTTTTCTTCAATAATACGGAGTACAAAAATGTAAGACGTTTAATTTTGAATCATTAGGTATAAAACCTATTTTCACTTTCATTTAAGATCCCTAAGAAAAAAACTAAAGTGACTAATTGTAATTCGTTATAAGTGTACCGAATAGTCTTTTATGAACATCAAAATCTACCACCGATAACCCTTACGAAGATCCATCAACATATAGCTGGATTAATAATAATTATTATTTATTAAAATAAATAAGTATTATGATTAAAAAATACAAAAACTACAAAAATAAAAATATTGCCGACACCTTTCCAAAACTGTTATTTAAACACAAAATATAAACTAGGCCGTTCCCAGCTGAATTGGCAATGGTCACGTATAGTAGTCTCAAATAGGAAGTTTCGTACAACTTACCATTTTTGCGCTAGACTTACCACACACACACACACACACACACACACACAGACTTTATTTCGGGACTTGGTTATTTGGACTAAGGAGATCCTAAAACGTGTATTTCCGTCAGAAACTGGAAGTCGACAATTTTCACGATCGCAATACTTTCTCTTACCAATTACACTAAGTGAAAGTAAAAAATAAATAAGTAAAATAGTAAAAAATAAATAATCAAAACCCAACAAATGATGGGTTTGAACAAAGAGAGATAACTCCTTAAATTGCAAATATGTAGAAAAAGGAGGAACCTCAAGCTTCCGTAAGGTCAGGTATCAGAAAAACTAAATAAGGGACAAGTGAAAAAACAAAACAATATATATATTCAGCGTATGAACCAGTAATGTAGTCAGACAGTACAAAAATAAATTAAACCACCACAATTAGGTAATGCTAGAGGCTTTATAGCTTTAATATGACTTTTTCTGTTATCCTGCCAAAGAGCGGCACTTTCTTTGCATTGGCGTTTTAGTATGCCATAAAGGATGCCCTAAGAATGGAGGACTATTTCATTTGGCGCACATCGGTTGTCAACAACTCCACCGCATTGCAGGCTATGTCAAAACAAAAACATATATATTATTTTAATTAACAGTATATCTTACAAAATTTATAGATAGGATAAAAAAAAAATATAAATATACAAATATATATATATATATATATTTATTTATTTATTATTTGGGTTGGCCATTAAGTTTTTTTGAATTTACTTTAAAGTCACAACCATATGATAATAATCTGACGAATTTATTATACATACTTTATTTACCAGTCAACCGAGTCCCACATTAAGTTTTTTAACCAAATCGGATCCCTCCATTACTATACTGCAGACAAATACTAGCAATAAATTATATTGGGTTGATGCAAAATTAATGCAGGTTTTTAGTAGGTATTGTAAATACGCCATATCTTTACTTTAACCATATATATTTAATCAAAATAATTTCCATCTGAATCAATGCACTTTTGCCAACGTTCAACAAGCTTTCTTATTCCACCAGAAAAAAAAATCCGAATCCCTGGACTCAATGTAATCACGAAAAGAATTTTCAATGTCGTCCTGGTTTTGAAAATTTTTCTCCCTCAAAAAGTTGTCCAGATGCCTGAAAAAGTGGAAGTCTGTAGGAGAGAGGTCAGGTGAATAAGGCGGATGTTGGAGAACTTCGTAGCCCAACTCGTGCAGTCGTCGAAGCGTTGGTTGTGCAACGTGTGGTCTGGCGTTATCGTGGAGCAGGATCGGCCCCTTCCGATTCATCAATGCTGGGCAAAGACGTTGCAATTTTTGAGTTCCGAGTTCCGCCGCCATTTCTCGTGTGGTTTTGGTTGGGTCTTCTTCCACTTTTGACTTTAGCTGGTCGTCGTCCAGAGCAAGATGACGGCCCCGACCTTCCTTGTCTTCGAGGTCGAAATCTCCTCTGCGAAACTTCTGGAACCAACGCTGCACCGTGCACTCATTAATAGCCCCCTGACCCCACACTTCATTAATATTACGAGCCGTTTGCGCAGCGCTGCGCCCTAATTTAAATTCGTAAAAATAAATTTGACGAAAATCGCACTTTGACATTTTCGATTCAAGACCTTTGAACACACTGAACAAAACGATTTTACTAAACAAATTCATCGTGAAAGAGAGGGTATTAGATAAGGTTTGTTTTGGTATAATAATGATCAATGTTAGGATTAGCTTTGTTTACACAATTGGAATTAAGATATTACAATAGAGGAAACCTGCATTAATTTTGCATCAACCCAATACTACCAGATTACACCTGCTGCAAACACATGCTTCCAATATATGCATACACACACACACACACATATATATATATATATATATATATATATATATATATATATATATTTATTCCTTACTTCTCTTAAGAATTTCACAGGAAAACAAATGCCACATTTCCGCCAGTCAAACGAATAAACGCCACTATTGCGGAGATTAGGGTCAAAAATGAAGGGACTTGGCCGAGACATAAAAATAGCCGAAGGTTTTTTAATTATAGTTGTCTCTGTAAGGGTCCGTCGATTTTTTCTTTCAAGGAAGTAAAAAAATAAAATAAAGATTAATCAATTTATTTAATTAGACATAAAGAAATTGATAAAAACTAATTTCATCTAGGCATTTTAAACTAATCAGGGACAATAAAGGTACCCAGCATCGTAAAGTTATGTCTTCTTATCATCATTGGAAATCGAGAATATAAATTGTATCTATAATAGCTGTGAATCGATACCTAATTTATAATTAGAGTTATTAATAAATAAGCATCTGATACTTAATATTTTTTTCTAATTTATTTTTTTGTACGGAAAACAACAAACAAAAGTAATTTTTTTTAACTAATGATTTTATTTTCACCTGTAAATTATATAAAATAAGCAAGAGGGATTTTATAAACAAGGAAACATAGCATGGTTAGGCATGAGGAAGACAGCACCCACGGATGCATCCTCCTGATATTTAAACAGAAACTATTATTTTATTCAGGCTAAGAGGTCCCTCATCTAACTCCTTTTCAGGCTACTCCGAGTTATGTCAGAAACACTATGGTAACAATTACAAAAATGAATAATGAATCAGATCAGTCCTTGCAAGAACTTGCACTACCTTTTGAGGTACGGATACTTGATGAATTAATGTACATTATATTACATGTGAATATATATTTATAAACGTAAAAAGTGCTCTCAGAAAGATCTGGATTCGGTAACTCACTATTAAATAGGTTAATAGGCTGTTATTATAAGAAAGATACATGAGAAGGCCTAGTCTTTTTAAGTATTACTTTTTATTTTTTTTTAAATTGGGGAATCCACCACAAATTTGTTCCCAATCAAAGACCGAGGTACTTTTGGTGATCCACAACAGAATATCTTCCGTTCCTAGATTCAATGTAGGGTTTGTAAAGCATATTCTGAATTAGCATAGATGCATAGCTTTGGTTTTGTTTGTATAAAATTAAAAGCAACTGTAAATAACAAAATTGTATTATATTATATTAATACCAAACGTACTTAACTATATAATGGATTCATCTCCTGCAACCCAATGGCGCCAATTAACTAAAGACCCCCGGCTATTAATTCACTAGTGCGAAGCAAGGATTCGAGATAAGATTTTCCGTCTTTATTCAGAAGCCTTCCACCTCGGTGGGATAACAGGCCAATTTCCACTTAATTGGAGGAACAGATTGGTGAATAAAGTGGGCTTGATGAATAAAAGTAAAAATATAAATCTTAAGCGGGAGAGCCGGGGACAATTAATAACGGTAGAACTAACAGCAGGAGATCACTCCAAGGGAACCTCTCAAAAGTTTTGTAGTAGAGTCAATTACAACTAAACTTAATATTAATCCGATGGCTCTCATCTTAATTAAGAGTAACGAAGATCTTGTCTTCAATTAAAAACTTATTAAATCAGGGGCTCAATATGGACTTTGTTATCTGTTCTTGTATATATTTATTTATATACACTAGAAAACCTTGCACAATGAACTCCTTTCTTAGACGAATAGTTTTCAGTACAAAAAAAAGAACAAGAAATATATATATATATATATATATATATATATATATATATTTAAAGATCATTTCAAAGATATTAGAAATTCAGCGTATAAAATCATAAATCATCATAATATCAGTTACCATATTTAATCATGGATCATTATGTTGAATTATAATGATCGTCTAGGGGTGACCTGTGACTTGGGCACCAAATCAGCTCTAGCAAGTTGAGAAGAAAGCCGTTGGACAGCATAGTACCAGATACCATTTTTCTTTTTTAACCCTCTTTATTTTCTTATTTTTCCGTTTGGCGCGACAAGCCTTCAAGACCCTTGGCCGCGCGGCATGGTTTCTAAAGATGCCACACAGCGATTCTCGATATGTATTACAGGATAAGATCGTTTTTTTTTTGTTTTGTTTTTTTACCCCTACCTAGCCTATGAGGTAGGTGAGGTATAGTAGACTATAAGAGTACTCGTATGCGAGGTTTCTCGGGCTAGGGGGTGAGTGCGGGGGATAGATGCTGAGATAAATCCCCCCAGCACCGAGACATGAACTCGTAATTATTTGGTTTCAAATTATGGTCCTCTGTGGTTGCTAGGCAATGCGCGCTAACCCACTCAGTCATCCCGCTCCCAAAATAAAGGATAGGGTCATCACTGTCTACGCCTATTTTTCTGAGAGACCACCAATAGACTGACGCGTCTATATTCTAAATGGGAGGTTGTAAGAGAATCCCCATTTAATTAGGTAATTAAAAAAGCCCTCTGGGACTGGGTTTCGAATTACAACCTTTGGTTTAGTTTAGTAGACAAGCACAAAAAAAAAAATATTAAAAAAAAATTGCATTATATTAACAATGGAAATAAACGTTTTAGGATTCACTAAGTCGCAAAAAAGTATGAGAGTGCGTTTATATGAAAATTGTAGAAACGAGAAGCCGTACCAAACTGAATTTTCATATTAGGGACAAGATATACCTGGGATTTAAAATTTTGAAATATTGGCATTTATGCCAAGACAGACTATGTCAATCAGAATGAAGCCTACATCATATCAAAGCCCATTAAATTTTACATCGATATAGGGAATTTAATCAAAATCGTTAGAACCGTTTTTGAGACAATCGTAAAAAGGTGCCAAAAGCATGAAATAAAGTGGTTCTTCTAGTTAGCTGATTTTGTTGAAAAAGTTGCTGTAACATCTCGGGTGTATAGTTGTCATAAATATAAAATTCAGTTCCGTACGACAATTCGTTTTTGTGCTGGACTTACACACAAACCTTTTTGCAGGAGTTGGTCATTTGGTCAAAATCGTTGCAGCCGTTTTTAAGAAAATCGTGAATAAGTGCAAAATGCATAGTATAAAGTGACTCTTAGACCCTAAAACGTGTACTTCCGTTTAAAATTGGAATTCGAAAATTTTCACGGTCGCAATCCTCACAATACTATATTCCACATATATAGCATTTCCAAGTCAATTGTAACCTTTTCCAAGTCAAATGTAACTTTTTCCAAGTCAAATGTAACCTTTTCCAAGTCAAATGTAACCCTTTCCATTTCAAATGTCACCTTTTCCAAGTCAAATGTCACCTTTTCCATTTCAAATGTTACCTTTTCCAAGTCAAATGTCACCTTTTTCTTCACTTCTAGCCTTAAATATTCCGTTTTATTTATTTATTTATTGAAAAATAATTAGTTTAATTAACATTATGACTTTTTTAATAATTTTGGCATATAATAAATGATATTTTTTTGGGGTCTCTTAGATATTTGATATCAAGTTCTGTTTTTTACTAGCTAATATTTAAAAAAAATAATTATCGTCTATTTAGTTTTAAGATAGTTGTTGATTTTGATTTTTTAGATAGGAGGGGTAGTTTTTTGGAATAATTAATGTGTTTTCGGGTATTATAATTAAATTTTTCGAGCTGTATTTTTGATCGCTCGCGTGCATTTTAACTCGCATTAAATTTTAATTTTTTTTATTGATATAGGGATTAATTAATGTGCTTTCGGGTGGTTATGATTACGTTTTTTGAGCTGTATTTTTGATCGCTCGCGTGCATTTTAACTCGCATTAAATTTTAATTTTTTTTATTGATATAGGGATTAATTAATGTGCTTTCGGGTGGTTATGATTACGTTTTTCGAGCTGTATTTTTTATCGCTCATGCGTATTTCAACTCGCATTTACTTTTAATGTTTTTTATTGATATAGGGATTAATTATTTTGCTTTCGGGTGGTTATGATTACGTTTTTCGAGCTGTATTTTTTTCGCTCGCGTGCATTTTAACTCGCATTTACTTTTAATGTATTTTATTGATATAGGGATTAATTGATAATTGATAAAGGGATTAATGCTTTTTTTTTTTTTTTATATTATTATTTTATTAAAGGATTAGTTGTAGTTCCTTTTCTAGCGTCCTGAGTAATTTTTTCAACTAAATCTTTTGTAAAGGATCCGCTTCCTAACTTGGTCTTAAAATTATTTGATAATTTAATTGAGGAATCGTTTATTATATTTTCGGGTGTTCTGATAACATTATTTGAACCAAATTTGTTATCGCTTTTACTCATTTTAAGTTACTGTTTCTATTTCATATCGTTTATAGTGTTTTCGGGAATACTAATAGAGTTTATGACATTTATTTATAGCTAGTGCACATTTTACCTTAAATGAAAAGTGATCTAAAAGAATGCGCAATCGCGATGTAACGTCCAAATCAAAAATGTAATCAGATCCTGCAAAAAAACAATAAATAATTTTTACATCATATTATAACAAAATACCTACGGTTTATAGAAATTCCCAAGCGCATAAAAGAATAAAGTTCAAAACACGTTATGAGAATCCCCTAAAACAAAAACAAAGAAAGACCACTGCAAATGCAAGTTTAAATGAGAGCAAGCGACAATAAAAACAGCTTAAACAACGTAATCACAAGACCCGAAAAGATAATTACAAACGTCTATAACAATAAAAAATATCAAAAGTAAATCCGAATTGAAATACGCATAAGCGATAAAAGATACAGCTCAAAAACGTAATCATAACCACCCAAAAGCACATTAATTATCTCTATATAAATAAAAAACATTAAAAGTAAATTCGAGTTAAAATCCACGGGAGCGATAAATAAATAAAACTAAAAAAACATAATTATAGGACCCAAAAACACAATTTTCAACACCTATATCAATATGAAACATAAAAAATAAATTTTAGTTAAAATAAGCGAGAGCGATAAAAAATACAGCTCGAAAAACTTAATCATAACCACCCGAAAGAACATTAAGTAATCCCTATATCAACAAAAAACATTAAAATTTAATGCGAGTTAAAATGCACGCGAGCGATCAAAAATACAGCTCGAAAAATTTAATTATAATACCCGAAAACACATAAAAAGTAAATTTTAGTTAAAATAAGCGCGAGCGAAAAAAATACAGCTCGAAAAACGTAATCATAACCACCCGAAAGCAAAATAATTAATCCCTATATCAATAAAAAATATTAAAAGTAAATGCGAGTTAAAATGCACGCGAGCGAAAAAAATACAGCTCGAAAAACGTAATCATAACCACCCGAAAGCAAAATAATTAATCCCTATATCAATAAAAAAAATTAAAATTTAATGCGAGTTAAAATGCACGCGAGCGATCAAAAATACAGCTCGAAAAATTTAATTATAATACCCGAAAACACATATAAAGTAAATTTTAGTTAAAATAAGCGCGAGCGAAAAAAATACAACTCGAAAAACGTAATCATAACCACCCGAAAGCAAAATAATTAATCCCTATATCAATAAAAAACATTAAAAGTAAATGCGAGTTGAAATACGCATGAGCGATAAACAATACAGCTCGAAAAACGTAATCATAACCACCCGAAAGCACATTAATTAATCCCTATATCAATAAAAAAAATTAAAATTTAATGCGAGTTAAAATGCACGCGAGCGATCAAAAATACAGCTCGAAAAATTTAATTATAATACCCGAAAACACATTAATTATTCCAAAAAACTACCCCTCCTATCTAAAAAATCAAAATCAACAACTATCTTAAAACTAAATAGACGATAATTAATTTTTTTAAATATTAGCTAGTAAAAAACAGAACTTGATATCAAATATCTAAGAGACCCCAAAAAAATATCATTTATTATATGCCAAAATTATTAAAAAAGTCATAATGTTAATTAAACTAATTATTTTTCAATAAATAAATAAATAAAACGGAATATTTAAGGCTAGAAGTGAAGAAAAAGGTGACATTTGACTTGGAAAAGGTAACATTTGAAATGGAAAAGGTGACATTTGACTTGGAAAAGGTGACATTTGAAATGGAAAGGGTTACATTTGACTTGGAAAAGGTTACATTTGACTTGGAAAAAGTTACATTTGACTTGGAAAAGGTTACAATTGACTTGGAAATGCTATAGGTAAGTAAAAGTAAAATGTGTTCGTTTACATTTCTAAATATATACGAGGTGTGTTAAAAAAAAAAGGTGACTTTGTATTTTTAAGTAAAAATATTTATTTATTTATCAATATTTATGTTGTCCCCTTTAAAGTAATCCCCCTCAGCTACAATACACTTATGCCAACGGTTTTTCCAATCGTCAAAGCACTTCTCATAAGCTCTTTTCGGTATAGCCTTGAGCTCTTCCAGCGATACAGTCTTTATCTCCTCAATCGTTGCAAATCTCTGTTCTTTCATAGGTCTCTTTGGTTTTGGGAAAAAGAAAAAGTCACATGGGGCCTAATCCAGTGAATATGGTGGCTGAGGCATGATTGTGGTGTTGTTTTTGGCCAAATAATCTCTCACAAGCAAAGATGGGTGAGCAGGGGCATTATCGTGATGCAAAAGCCATGAATTGTTTTTCCACAATTCTGGACGTTTTCTTCGTATTGCTTCTCGCAAACGGCTCATAACTTCAAGATAATACTGTTTATTGACCGTACGACCATATGGTAAGAACTCCTGATGCACGATGCCATGGTAATCGAAGAAAACAGTGTAGCAAAACTTTAACATTTGATCGAACTTGGTGTGCTTTTTTTTGGTCTTGGTTCACCTGGGCTTTTCCACTGGGACGATTGGGCTTTGGTTTCGATATCATAACCATATACCCATGATTCGTCACCAGTTATGACCCTTTTGAGTAAATCTGGGTCGTCGTTGACATCATTCAACAGCTCTTGAGCGATGCTCATGCGACGGTTTTTTTGGTCAAAATTTAGCAATTTTGGAACAAACTTCGCTGACACACGTCTCATGCCCAAAACGTTAGAAAACATTTCATGGCACGAGCCAAGCGATATACTGACATCCTCAGCAACTTCTCTGATAGTGATTTGACGATTTTCCAAAACAATTTTCTTCACTGCTTGAACGTTTTCATCAGTTGTCGACGTGCTTGGGCGTCCAGAGCGAGGCTCGTCATTGGCATCTTCCCGGCCATCTTGGAAGAGTTTGTACTACTTGTAAACATTTTATTTACTCAAAACAGTTTCACCGTATGCCACTGTCAACATTTCAAGTGTTTCGGAGCACTTTATTTTATTTTTTACACAAAATGTGATGCGAATCCTTTGATCCATATTTGTCGATAACAAAAAATCGCCGAGCACTCAAAACACTTTTAACCTTTACGCCTCTCACAACCTAACAAAAAATGCTATACACTTGAAACTTGGTACAGATGTTCGGGAAGAGTGTACCAACATAACAAAACAAAAAAATCGATAATCAAAAGTACGTGCCCGCGAAATTCGAAAAGTCATCTTACTTTTTGAACACACCTCGTGTGTATATATATAATATATATATATAATATATATATATATAAGGACTACATAACAGATAATTAACAAATATAAAAGTTAAAGCTCTGTTAAACAAATAAAGGAAGTAACAGTAACAGGAACGCCACGTTTCTTAATCAGCCGTATAACTAGCTTAGCATAACAGGGTTAGTTAAAATTACAATTTATTACTGTCAATTAACAGCGCTCATTTAAATTGTTGATTTGACGTAATAAACTTGGGGCAAATGGTCCAACCTGATTTCTAAGAAAGGCTTGAGTCAATAAAGAAGGATGGTCCCGAAACAATTGCTGAGGAAACAATATAAGTTTGAAAAAGTTGAGAAGGCCGAGGGAAAAAAAACAATAACTCACCCCGTACAGTTCCATTATTTTTTTTCAATAAAAAAGATAAATAACAATAAAATCGCAAGAAAAAGAATCGCTGAAAACTTGACTTTCCACCTGCAGTTAGATCCCGATTTGTTAGTATACGGAATGTAGATGCTTGAAATTATTCAATGTTTAATATTCATAATTGTTTTAAAGTATTACTTAGAACGTTCAATGAGTTCGAATTTCAAATTATATTAATATTGATAAAAACATAAAACATATTACACTAGTAATATGCTCCGGCTTCGCACGGGGTGGAATTTGAATGTAGTCTGATCTGTGTAAAGAAAGTTAAGAAACTGACTTTTTTTTTTTATATTATCATTTATTTAAATTTACAACTGTAGTAGTTAATACATCAAGTCAATTAGCTAACAGAAATACATGAAAAAGAAATAAAGAGAAAATGCCTATTGGCACCACTCCACTGGGTAATCTAAACTAGAAGGTCTTTTTTCTAAAACCTTTCTCTTTACAACAGTATATTATTGGGTTGATGCAAAATTAATGCAGGTTTTTAGTAGGTATTGTAAATACGCCATATCTTTACTTTAACCATATATATTTAATCAAAATAATTTCCATCTGAATCAATGCACTTTTGCCAACGTTCAACAAGCTTTCTTATTCCACCAGAAAAAAAATCCGAATCCCTGGACTCAATGAAATCACGAAAAGAATTTTCAATGTCGTCCTGGTTTTGAAAATTTTTCTCCCTCAAAAAGTTGTCCAGATGCCTGAAAAAGTGGAAGTCTGTAGGAGAGAGGTCAGGTGAATAAGGCGGATGTTGGAGAACTTCGTAGCCCAACTCGTGCAGTCGTCGAAGCGTTGGTTGTGCAACGTGTGCATCGTGGAGCAGGATCGGCCCCTTCCGATTCATCAATGCTGGGCAAAGACTTTGCAATTTTTGAGTTCCGAGTTCCGCCGCCATTTCTCGTGTGGTTTTAGTTGGGTCTTCTTCCAAAAAATAAATAAATTTGACGAAAATCGCACTTTGACATTTTCGATTCAAGACCTTTGAACACACTGAACAAAACGATTTTACTAAACAAATTCATGGTGAAAGAGAGGGTATTAGATAAGGTTTGTTTTGGTATAATAATGATCAATGTTAGGATTAGCTTTGTTTACACAATTGGAATTAAGATATTGCAATAGATGAAACCTGCATTAATTTTGCATCAACCCAATATACGTCCATATTACTGTACTTAATATAAAAAAAAAAAAAATTACATAAAAAAAATATTTTTTCTCTTTTATCCTGGTCATCAAATTCGTCCAACTTAAATATTTAGCCATCCTTCATCAATCTCATTAACATGATCTGGTTAATCTTTTGGAATGTACAAAATTAAAGGTAGTTTAGAGAAAGAAAATTTAAAATATCGACATTTAAGCCCTGCCAGACTATTTTAATAAGCATGAAACCAACATGATATTATAGCCCATTAAATTTTACATCGATATAGGGAGTTTAATCAAAATCGTTATAGCGGTTTTTGAGACAATAGTAAAAAGGTGCCAAAAGCATGGTATACAGACGTTCTTCTAGTTACCCGATTTTGGTGATAAAGTTGCTGTAACATCTCGGGTGTATAGTAGAAATTAAATATGAACTAGAGTTACTACACACACACACACCTTTTTGCGGAACTTGGTCGATTTGGAAAAATTGGCTAAAGTTAATCAAATAATGGTACATAATTGAATCTAAATGTGATTTTGCGGACATTTATAAGTTGAATTTACTTTTATTCAGATATGAAAATTTATACTTGATGAGAACTCATAAATAAAACAGATCTAGCGACGTCATCAGCCATCAGTTCGATACCTCTGCTTGGAACCATCTGTTAGTCAAATTCCAAGATCAAAGAAACATCACCTTGGGTTGGTGAGATAGCTAAAAA
The DNA here is from genome assembly GCA_023052935.1 of Piezodorus guildinii. Lineage (NCBI taxonomy): Eukaryota > Metazoa > Arthropoda > Insecta > Hemiptera > Pentatomidae > Piezodorus > Piezodorus guildinii. The sequence continues at coordinate 68,939,401 of CM041296.1, read as the reverse complement.
TATTTTTATATTCTTAGATACAATAAAATGGCATGCACCTATCGTTATATATATATATATATATATATATATATATATATATATATATATATATATATATATTTTAAATTATGTTGAAATTTTACTTTAATCTCTTAAAGTTTACTAACTGTACCAGAGATGTTGCACATTATATTATTTCTGACTAAGTCAATTATTTATATAGAAATCATGGATTCATCGCATTATAAGAAAAAAAAATCGATCAAATTTTACCAAATTCAACGTTATATAAATGTATAATTGAAAATTATTTATAGGTCTTATTCTCATTTAAATTGCAGTCTGATAAAACATAAAGTGAAGAATTTTCACAATTAACAAATTTTAAAATCATAGGTAGAGTTTAGATTGTTTAAAATAACATACCATAGCGTGTATGTATAACATAACTTAAACATAAAACAATATAATAACATAAACAAGCCGTTTAGGCTCTGGGCCTCGTGGTGTAATCTCCTGAGAGATTACACTCATGATTCTTGATGCATTTTATAGTGTAAGGTCAGCACTCCCTACGCCTAATTTTGTGAGTGGCCACCATTTGGCTGCCGGGTCTCATTAACAGCTGGGGGAGAGGCTGTGAGTGAATCCTCATTTAATTGCATCCTTAATAAAAGTCCCGCCGGGACTGGGATTCGAACTCACAACCTTTAGCATGAGAGACTAGCGCGCTAGCTACTCAGCCACGGGCTCTCCTCGAAATGTATTGGTATTTGTAATAAACATTAATACAAATAAAAATAAATACACAAAAATACAATTTAAAAAAAAAAAACATTTTTTTTCTAGGGGCGAAGGACAGGAGCCCAAGGATGTCGGAAGATGAGCCCTGTCATTCTCGAGAAAGGTAAGTAAAGGATAATGAAATTAATTATAAAGAAGAAACATATATTAATGATAAACAATTGGTAATTAATTCTTTAAAAAAAAGTTTATTTTACACAAAAAACTATTTGGAGTCTACGTTTAGGGTTTTTTTTTTCCATCGTCATGACTCACTGACACCAATGTATCAGTTATCTAAATATACATTTTCTCAAATTGTATCGGTATTAAAATAAATTTTAAAAAACAAATCATTAAAAATTGGCCAAACAATATGCTGGCTGAGATGAGTGGATTTTATTTGTTAAATTTTTAATGACTTTTCTATCTTATTATTGAAATGGAATGGAATGAGATGGAAAATTGGTATCTACATAATTGATACATTGATGTCAATAAGTCCTGAAGATGGAGAAAACCCCTGAAACGTAGAATCCAAATTGTTGTTAGTGTAAAATAAACTTTTTGGAAAGAATTATTAACAAATTACTTATCGTATTAATTATTATTATATGTTAATAAATATAAATAAATATATTCAATAGCATTCATATGATATAATTCATAGTTAAATAAATAAATAAGAAATCTATATTTAAAAAAATACCCTCGATTATTAATGTAAACTTAGAGAAGTTGAAATGTGTACATTATTTAGCGTATTTTTATTATTCACTCCTTGTAGTTGAAAAGCCCTAATAAATAAATAAATATTATTATTCGAATCTATCAAATGTATTTATAGATTTAACGCAATAAATTATTGTACAATCAGCAAACTATCCGTTGATAACAGTATACTAAAAATAAAAGTCCACATTAAAAGAAAATCAGCATGCGGAGCTACTTGGATTCCTATTATTACTAAAAGATCTTAAATTAAAGGCTTATGTGCCCCATTAACTTTATTTTAAAAAAAATCACCTGACAAAGGGACAGTCCCTGTAGCTGATAGATGGTTAGGATTATGAGATGGTGTTGGATTGGCTAAGAGATTAATCCCAAGAGGGCTGCTGCCCCTCGATAAGGGATTAAACTCATTAATATAAACCATTCGAAACCCCATTGAGGGAACAGATTAGCCAACTTATCTTATAGAGCCTGTATTAAGACATTACGAGACCGCAGCTGCTGGGAGTGCTAAGACGTTACCATAGAAACCTCGAGAATGAATCGTCGTGGGAACGGATCCACAAAATGTACGGCATGAATTTTTTTTACGATGGATTCGCAGAATATTGAAATCTCGACTTCTCCTCCCTGGCTGGAATATGTTTGCAACCTGTACAACAACCCGCATATTCTTGCTTAGTTGGGTCCAATAAGGAAGTTATTCTCCAGAAAAACTAATTAAAAAAACATCACAACCTGATTGTCCAATATGTATGTATGACAGTTTCGTGTAAAGATAAATTGAGATAAAAGAGTAAAAACAGAATTCCAACAGTATGAATGTATTCAATTTTATTTATAATATCATAAAAATATAATGAGAGTTAGTGGTTTAGCATTTTGAATATGTTGAACATAATTATGACTATGGATAAACATATCTGGTCTGTGAGGTGAGCGTTTCTCCTGTGGCTGCTCCGCTTCTCATCGGCCTGAGCAGGGGGTCCTAGTTTTTACTCCTCTATTATGCTGAGTGATATTCGGGGTAAAAAAATGTCTATGCTTCATTAGGGGCACATGTGCTTACTTCCACAGTTCTTGTCTGAATCACAATTTAGACCTGTCTGTACCTCTTGTCTTTCCCTGTATTTTTTTACAGAGCTGACCCTCAAGATGGCCACTAGATGGAGTTATGTTGTTTGTTCCCTTGATTGTTTTGCTGCTCGCTAGAGGGTAGCATTTAAAATTGGTTAAGAGCCGTGTCCCCTTAACCGATGTTCATAAGTTTATAGGCCTATTACAACTTTATATTACGGTGAACAACTTATTTTGTTGCAGACTAACTTTTCTAGAAGTATGCGCTTTCCGACCCTATATTATACGTATATTACAAATTTTCATATTGTAGGAAAGATTGTTTGATGCTTTGATTACATAAAATTTAATGGTCTCTCAAAATAATAACATAATTGAAAGGTATAGTGCTTATTAAATTTCAGAAGGAATGTCCTTATAGAAAACCGTATTAAAATTCTTCGCGTGGTTTGTTTGTTTTTTATTTAACGTCCCTTTATGCTGCTGTGGCTAATCGGGCGATGCTACAGTGGGAGTCCTAAATTTTGCCTTTGCAGGCTTAATTCAGATAGATCTCTTTAACGAGTACCTGAGATCGCACAGGCACGGGACCACCTTTTAACGTCCCCTCCGAAGGAAAGCATAACTAAGGAATTTTCACTCCCATTAAAAAATCCTAGGGCCAAATGCGGGTTTGAACCCGTGACCGTGGGTTTAGAAAATATATATATAGCTAGATTTAGAAAAAACTAGTCCTCTATGTGGTTGGGGAAAAAAAGAAAATCTAAAACCCTTTACCAAATTTATTTTCGTACAACTCAAAAACTATAAGTCTTCTGAAAAATATAAGTAATCATTTGAAAGATGATGAAATTCCTAACCTTATGAAAGCAAAATTATTTGAATCTGACCGTATATGACAGTATTTTATCATATTGGTATTCGTTTCCATGTTTAGTGGGTGCGTTTTCATGTAAACATGTTAAATTGTTATGAAAAAGTATTTTGCTTAAAAACATTTTATTTTAATAACATAATATAACATTGTATTTCTGTAGCCTATGAACTCGGATATTTCAGGTGGAATATTAGGAACCAAAGGTTAGGAAAAAATTGAAAAATTCATTACGGATTGTGAGAATTTATAACGATTATGCTTAAAACCTTATTAATTAATTGAGGGTATTCTAAACTCTTACGGTGTGCTGCCTTAAATTTTAAATAATAAAATTAATATCTGACAATAGCTAATAACTTTATTCGATGTGGATAAAAATAGTTGAAGGAGTAAAAGATTGACCTATAGGAAAGTCATATATGTTATACTTACTTCTAATATAAACGAATGTATGTATTAATCTCCACAAAATAAAATATTCCTCAGCAAAGGAATACAGCTAGTTAAAAATAAAACTATCTCTTTATTTCATTACTCCTGCGTATGAGAATGTAACTAGACTATTTAAAAAATAAAATATGGTCCGGCACTTGCGAAAAAAACGAATAAAAAAAGACAAATTTCCATAATTCATTAATTGATCTCTCTCTCTCTTTATAAAATGATATCACAATTCTTGGTTTCCGCGAACATCTTTTAAACCACGCGTAGTTGAGGTTACCAGTAGCTGGGTGCCTAGCATAACAGCCTCCTATGCCCAAAGTCCCGGGTTCAAACCTGCATGTAGCCCTAAGATTTTTTAATGGGAGTGAAAATTCCTTAGTTATTCTGTCCTTCAGAGGGGACGTTAAATGGTGGTCCCGAGCCTGTGCAATTTCATGTACTCGTTAAAGATCCCTTTCCCAATCAAACCTGAAAAGGACTTACGCTTCACAGATTTTTGGTTCAGCAAAAAATACTGACATAAAAAAACTGCAATCATTTCAATCCAAAATTTTAAGACTCATGACGGGATCACTTGTAGCTGGGTGGCTAGCGTAACAGCCTCCCATGCTAAAGATCACGGGTTCAAACCCGCAGGTGGTCCTAGGATTTTTTAATGGGAGTAAAAAATCCTTAGTTACGCCGTCCTTCGGAGGGGACGTTAAAAGGTGGTCCCGAGCCTGTGCTATGTCAGGTACTCGTTAAAGATCCCTATCCTAATAAAACCTGGGTAGGCAAAATTTAGGACTCCCACTGTAGCATCGTCCGATTAGCCGTAGTAGCATAAAGTGACGTTAAAAAAAAAAAAAAAAAAAAAAAAAAAAAAAAAAGACTCATGACAGCTCCTTGGTACGTAAACAACAGAACCCTACATACGGACTTACAGCAACCAACAGTTGACCAACATATACGAACACTCTATTCTCGATTTCACATTAAACTTAACGGACACGACAATAGACTGATTAACGACATGTCAGTTGCTGAAATGCCGGTTAGAAGAAGGCTAAAACGAAGCTCGATGAATGATCTCCTCAACTAGATTAAATAAAGCCTTGGAAGGGGTGCTGCTGGGCACTTTACTTTCCCATGCCTATCATGTCTGATCTTACTTTTGTCCAACACATTTGCTGATTGTCAGACATCTTCTGACAGGTGTAAATAAAGATATAAAGAAAAAAAAAAAGAAATTAAACAATAAAAATAAATAGATTTTTCTTATTTAAGAGAAAACTCACAACTTGAGGAATAACTTTAACGCAGCTCTCGTTTATGATCCTAATAGAAATCTCCCTCGAGATTTAAAAAAAAAAAAAAAAAAAATCAGGGGCTACTGGGAGAAAAACTGACTCCTAAGGCTACGACCGACCCAACGAACAACAGCCGCTTAATTGGATTTTCCGGTGACTCTTCGAGGCGGAATGAATCTGGAGAGCAAAATATTTCAGAGCACCCTCCAAGATTCACAACATGTTAAATGCTCTCGACATCAGTGCTTTTAATTTAACCGCGTTCCAAGCATACCGAAATACGAATATATATATATATATACTTTTGTCTAGTAATCTCATTTTACGTTCCAGTCTCTTATTGATATTACCACTGTAGAAAAAGTGTTAAAAAAACAACAACGATGGAGTAGGAGCTAGAGGATTTATATTTAGGTCAAACTAAAAGAAAAACTTCCTAGAAAAGATTTTGACAAACATAGCACGAACAGTGATACAAACAAGATAGAAACAAAATTATTGTTTTTATAAAAAGATTATTTTGTAGAAAAATGCAACGGAAACAAACATAAGAAGTGCTTTCATCACATGGATACGTAACAGAATACCAATTGTAAGCATATAAAAGGACAATAAAAAAAAAATTATATCTTGAAATTAATGATATAACGGGAAACATTCATAACAGCTTAAAAAAAAGAAAATATATAACACTTTATTTTGCCGTCCAACATACTATGGGTTGATACTCATATCATGGACCTTCGATTCCGAAATTTTAACAGTGATTACAATTGAAACAAAAAAATCCTGGAAGCGCCTTTTGGAAAAATCTCATTCTCTATTAATTAAGGAGAGGAAAAAATGGAGATATTTCAGATTAATTACACGACCAGAGGTTTAGCAGAAACTCCCTTCACCAAATATGAAAATCAAAACCCCCCCCCCCGAGATTCCGGGAATCAGTCATTCCATTAATCAACAACGTGACTGCACATTTAGGGACTCTCTCCGTTTTGTATTTTACACATTAATATTTCATAGCAGGTCAGGCCATAAGCATGCTAAAGCCCCATTATTAAAACAAATAGTGATTGGATGATAATAATTTATATAATTTACTTAATATTTTTAATTAATTATTATTTTAATATTTTTCCAAAAATCCAGTAATTTCCTTTCGGAGTCTATTCCAATTCCACTAGTTTACTACGAAAAAATTCCATATACGGTGCATGGAAATCTTTGCCGCGCTACGACAAGGGAGGTTAGAAATGATGTTCCCTCTTTATAATTTTTCTTTTTATAGCCTTATCATTGCACTACTTCTTTTAGAAAATTTGGATCGTGTAAGCTTTATCTCTTTTTCAAAATAAATGTTTAAAGAAGGACTAAGTGAAAAATGATGAAACTCATACAAATTATACCTCTATAAAAATAAGTACTATAGAATAAAATTTAGTGACTGAAAAAGCTATATAAGGGAAAATAATAAAGAGTGGGAAAATCATTTGTAACCTCGCTTGTCGTCGCGCGGCAAAGATTTCAATTGATGTAATTTTTCGTAATTTTTTTCATTTTCTTGGCTACTTAGGTAATGTGTTGTATGGACCAAAATTATCTAAAATACTCCCAACATCATTCTAGTTTGTGTCTGATTCTTAAATATGCAAAATTATCGGAGTTAATATTTTTTATAGAAAACGTTATTTTAACAGTTAAGAGAATTTTATAACTCCGTAACCAGCTTAGTCCCAAAGACCAAATTTATAAGGCTTGAAAACATCTTATCGATAGGTAATCTCAATTAGTTTCATAATTTTTCATTCAATCCTTTTTGAGATATTTCTGTGTAAACATGAAAAATGAATTTTTGCCAATTTTGATAATCCATATATAAAAAAGGGCAATGTTCTCAAGATCGGAATTTTTACAGCAAGTAGGACTATGACTTAGTTATAAAGGAAAAAATAATCAATGGTGAGTCTCTGTTCCTTTATATACACTTTTAACTAGCTAAAAGTGTCGTTTTTTATTCATTTTCTAGAATTTTTTAAACAACCTTTCTCACTATTTAGAGAATAAGTCATGAGGACAAAAAGACAAAGCATGTCCTTATTATATTGTTAATTTTTGTTTTGATTTGATATTTAAAAAATTACAGAAACTAGAAAGATTTCTCCATCACATGTTTTTGCCCGTGAACCTGACTTAAACAGGCTGTAACACTAAAAGTATAAGCTAGATATTGTTTTTATTTATGGCTTTATATTCACTAAAGGATAGAGAATAACTGATCAAAAAAGTGCGAAAATCAAAAATGCCGAGCTGCAAGGTCTGGACGATTTGGAATGGATTGACCCAAAACTAAACTTTTTTTTTTTGGAAGAAGTCGAATAGGATTAAACAAGCTCAAAGAATGCTCCTAAAGGATTATTAAATATTGATAAGTATTAAAAAGGATTGAAATATTTGAAGTCCTTTGAAATCATGAATTTGATAAAAGGATCAGTTTTTTTTTTTTTGTTTGTTTGTTTTTTAATAAACACCATTAAAAACAGAGACACAAAGGTTACAAAAGAGATAACCTAAGCAACAAAACTATACCCACCAATTAGTCTTTGGCTCAAAACAAAGGGTTTAAACAAAACTGCTAATAGCTGATTCAGACGTTCCAGCTATGGGTTTTCTGCCTCCGTGACGCAGACCCAATTACCAGAGGGTATGCATTAACTAACACGTAATAAAAAAACAGAAAAAAAACAAAAATCGGTACATTATCCAAAAACCTTTCTCGCATTTTTTGAACGTGCTTGCATGCATACATTTATTATTCAATAGGAAATAACTACGCGCCTTGCTTTATAAATACTATTCTTTTATTTACCGGTTTATCGAGCTACTGAGGAGGTCTTACTGCTTATCTTTTCATAAACGTTCAACATTATCACAAAGTAAAAACACTTTTTTTTGTCTTACCCCATTTCGCTGAAAATAAATAAATTATAAACGTACGTAGAATTTTTATATAATATTTTTCCGACAAATAGACTATGATTTTTATTTATTACATATAGGTCATTTAGGCTAGTGTATAATAATTACAAAGAAAAAAATATTGTTTGCTGATTGTTTAGACGTCTCTTCCGAAATCATTTGTTATGCTATGTATCGAGAATACTGCAAGGAAAAGAAATAATTTTAAATAGTATAAAATAGGATAGTTTCCGGGCTACAAGGAGGAAGGTTTCTCAGAAGGGCTGTTCAAAAAATACACCCCTCCAATCCTAGAACACGGATAGCCCTCTACCTGGAGAGTCTTATCCGGGACAGGGTAGGAAGCGGAAGTCCAGCAACAGACGGAGGAAGACAGGGTTCAAGCAAAGGAAGAATTATGCAGTTATGTCCAAAGGTACCTTTTTCATGTCATGGAATGTGGTCAATCTGAACAAACCTCAGTATTCTTGATAATGAACAATGCCTCACTGTCTATTTTGATGTCTAATAATATGTATAATTTTATAAATAAATGTGCATTTTAAGTTGATTACTTCATTCTCCTTCATGCCACCTGATCCCAACAATGAATCGATAAATATAATACCTTAGGCAAAGAAATCCAATAGTTTTATAAAATAAGAAAAGAGAATTTATATATTAATCAATACAGTTTCGGAGTCACAGCTGCCTTAGAAAAGTAGCGGCCGGTACATAGTAGTAAAAATCTAAATAGAAATTATTTTATTTTTTAATAATTTATTAAAACCAATAATACTGCAAAGAAGTGTCTATGGGAAAAATATTTAGATTTAAAAAAAATAATAATAATAATGAAAATGGAGAATAAGTCTGAAGTCATCCTTAGAATTCCCAATTTTGTATAAACTTCGTAAAAATTTATAATTAGTACTTTTACGTTTACATACCTATATGTGATAAGTAAAGTAAAAATATTCTCATAATTTTTTTTTTCGAAAATGAAAATTCTAGAGTGTAAATGAGGAAGTATCGCATCAGTGTATGTACTAAGTAATTGCATATTTAAGATAGTTATGTAAGAGATTTTACATGTACTTCGTAACATATATATTACATTATAAAAGTTTTAAACGTTTCGGAGACACTACAAGCCTCTCTTCAAGATCAGTACATTCAGTTGAATGTATCAAACTTTATTGATTAAGCAAACCGGGCTTTTTATCCATATTTATATTAAGGGAGAAAAAATCCTAGGCACTACGCTTCATTTTGTCACACGTTCTTTCCGCAAATCAAACCCGTTTTCAAAGGGACCGAGATAATTGGCTTCGTTTGATAATTTTTATGAAATATCGTTTCAGGAAACTTTTTCTTTAGAATAACAAGCCTAATTTACGAGTCTTGTTTTATTTATATTAAAATTCTCAGAAACCGTAGCGGAAAAATTTAATGAATGTTCACTTTTATAAATAAACAATCACCGAGTCCGGAATTAAACGTATTTTTTTTTTCTCAATCATTTTGCTAAAGTTTGATATCTAATCACAACAAATATCAACATTGATAACACAACGATTCGAGATAAAATCATTAAGAACCAATAATTTAAACAAGAGAAAAGTAAACAAAAAAGAAAAGAAGACTATAGATGAGGATAGAACAGACAATCAATGGACTAGAAAAGGATATAAACAAGGGACCTACATTCTTCAGAGCTGTGCCTTTTTTGATGAGGCTCGAAGGAAGATTTGGCCTGAGCCAGAATCATAGGAAGCCAAGCTCTACGGGACTCTGGAGGACTACTGAAAAATGATGTGTTCATCTGACAGAAAGAACGAAAAAGAAGAAGACTATGCACCTGATAAATTTTGAAAATAATTAATATATAAAAGCAGACAATAAACCACTTTTCGAGCTATAAGTTGGAATAATAAACCATTCAATGTTTTTAATGGTTTATAACAAAACCATAATTTTCGTTCAATAATAAATCAGTAATATTATTAAGAAGGCAGATCATCAAGACATTGATTTACGAAGCATACTTACGTGAACTTTAAAAACACACTTGAACCACTTGAGTTGTTCGAAACGTTATGCCACTCGTCTTAATATTTTAAGGAAATACACAATCTCGATCCCACTCGGTTCACGCACTAACATCAAATAGCAAGACAGCCACCACCAAATATGCACGGATTGCAATTCCATTTTCTTGGTGAAAAGTATTTTTGTTAAGAGATATGCTCATTATATTGTACCATTATATAACACCATATTTATCCAACGTCCTCATTGATTATGAAGCATTAATTTTATCGGTGTTTAAGTTTTTGAAGGTAAATCGCCTCATATCCAAATTATAGCACCCGTTTTCAAAATATCTTTATTAAGCTTTATAATTTTCCCAGACTTAAACTTTCAATAATTTATATTTTTTTTTCATCATTATTTTCTTTGTCTAGAGACAGTTTATATTTATATAACTATTTCTTATAGATTATTTTTATCTATTTTAAAAAATCCAAATCTCTCTCGAACATATATAATTAGATTAAAATCATAAATAAATTCCATGATCAAAATTAATTTATAAACGTCGATGACCTATGGGTTTTATGTCTTAAAACACAAAAAAACTGAATTTCTCGGCTAATACTATTTCTCTAAAACTGTACATAATGAGTAAATTTTCAACTTTTTTTATTTCATTTAAATGAAAACAAAGTAAAATTTAAAGCTGTTGCTGACACAGCTACAACAAACAATTCTATTTTTTTCCAACAAAAAGGAAAAACTAATAAATTAAATTCTTTCGACCGGGCGTGGCACCCCGGCATTGCTCTTTAAGCTCAAAACCCATTTACCTCAATCCTTATACCTAGTCCTCCGATCCTATCTATCAAACCGCTCCTTCCGAATTCGCTGTGGTTCAGAATTTTCCAAACATTGTTGAGGTTGGTGTTCCTCAAGGAAAATCTCATCTTACAGTTGACAACAAATTACTAATATACAAGACAGTACTGAAACCAATATGGACCTACGGACTTGAACTGTGGGGGACAGCTAAACATTCTAACATCAAACGCATCCAATCCTTCCAATCCAAAGTCCTCCGAACAATAGTTAATGCTCCTTATTACGTCACCAACTCTACACCACAACCTTAAAATCCCGTTTATTTTAGACCTGGTACCATCCAAATTTTCCAAATTTTATCAGAACCTTAGTCATCATCCTAACCCTTTAGCACAATCCCTATCCAGTACCCCCCATCCCTACAATCCTCCTCGAAGATTGAAACGGCAGTAGCCGCGAGACGTATTGTAAACGTTTAAATTGGAGTTCTGACACTGGTCTGATCCTCCACTCATGTAATGTATGTTTGTGGCTATTGCGCCCTAGTTCGGCCTCCACTGATTCACACCAGTGACGCGGCTGAGAGCGAGGGTCTAGGATCTCTTGGATTCCGGTTTTTCCTCCACAAGTAGAGGGAAGAGCCCAGTCTGGGGTCCCTATAGCACTTACATATTTTGCATATAGTTATGTTTGTTTGAATGGTGTTTGTTTATTTACAAAATTTTATTTATCTCAATTATAGGTTAATGTTTTGATTTGTTTTGTTTTTATATTTATTATTATTTAATTCTATATATATCATTTATTTGTATTTGTCTCAGTTATAGGTTGTTGTTTGTTTTCTTATTTTGTATATATATTATATTTTATATAATTTGACTTTATCATTGTATACTGTATATATTGTGTGAATGGGATATTATATCACTATTACTAATGTTCATATAGAAACAAATTGTAATATATCTCAATAAATAAACAAAATAAATTAAATACATTTGCGTAAAAAACAGAACGCGATAAAAGGACGGGATATTATTTAGCACAGATTGATTTTTTTTTTTATTACTAAAAACGTTTTTACAAAATCGTTGAAATTATCTGATAAAGGATCTGTTTAGAGAGATCAGACATGAACACTACACATAGCAGCATTTCAATATAATGGAATCTTTGGGAAAGAAATAGTCATGGTAAGATGTGAAACATAAAGACAACCCATAAACAAATTCCTGGAGTTCAACTGACTGGTAAAAGGTCTAAAAGGTAAACGAGCATTTCAACCAAAACACTCCATACCTACCAACAAACGGTATGTTATACAGTAGGAAAACATTCCATTGAAGTCAAAACAACCATGTCGACTTCCTACTCCTAAGCCCTTAAAGATCCCTTCCACCATCTCAAAGTAAAATGCCCCGGAAATAATAAAAAAGCAGGACTTATTCCAGACACGTAATGCAGAAACCTGTTCATTTCTTCTTCTAAATCTTTCTTTACTTCGCTTACAGTATATTAACTACTAGGAGAAGTATAATTTTTATATATATATATATATATATATATATATATATATATATTGTTCAGGCCCGAATATATATTTATATTTTTATAGTATATTTTATTACTCATTTACATGCATAAGTATTAGATGTTATATTTTGTAAAAAGTGGTTCTTTGTTATGCTTATGCTACTAAATTTACATAATTGTTGTTTTTTATTAAACATTGTCATTATATTCCATTTTAATAACGCTACTTTTAGTTACTTCATCTAAATAATTGTTGTTTTATATTAAACATTGACATTATATTCCATTTTAATAAAGCTATTTTTTTTAAAAATTATGTACAATATCTAAAATATCTCCTAGTTAAACTTTATGTATTGTATTTCGAAGAAAGGAAGCCGGCGGTGTGTTTTATATACAAAGAGACTTCATCAATACGCCGGCTTATCTTTCCCTTCAGTTGTTTTTGGACGCTCATTCAGGCAGGAGTACCTACGGTCTCCCTTCTTCAAATTGCTTAGGGAATATTTTTTTTTTATTAGCCGCTCTATATAGTATTTCGCGCACTAGCAGCTAGCGGTCTGTACGAGTACAGCAACCATCCCGTCTTGACTATTGAACGCTTAAGTACCATTTTCTGTTTTTTTATATATAATTGTGTTAGTTGTAAGTTTTTCTTTGTTTTTTTTAGTTTTTATAGGTTAATACATTTTATTTTGTAACTTCATTTTTTTTCCTTTTGTTTTCTAAACTTATTAAATATTTTGTTTTTAGTTTAGTTTTTATTCATTTTGTTTACCTTTTATTTGCCTGTTCTTTAATTTCTTTATTTTATATATCAAATATAACTTTAGGTCAAACAATGCTATCCGGCAGAATATTTTTTTTTTAAATTAAGTCTTTACAATCGAAGTCTCTAACATTGAGACAGATTGTTGGACGAAACATACATATATCATAATAATAATAATAGGCTTAGCGAACCCGAAGGTTCGATGCCGATACCACCAAATTCCGCCTACACAGACTCGTCCAATGTTCACCATTCATGCCCAAGCTCCCGAGATCAGCCTTAACGCAATCCTCCCATCTCCGCTTCGGCCTACCTTTCGGACGCCTACCAGTCGGATCAGCAAATACCAACTTTCTCGGAATCCGCTCGTCATCGAGCCCAACAACTTTACTCGCCCATTTGAATCTCCGCGATGCAATCAGCTCAATTATATTCACAGGATACAAGTTCCGCAATTCCGCGTTGTGCAACCTTCTGAACTCCCCAGTGGCCTCATCTCTCTTCGGACCAAATATCTTACGCAATACCTTATTTTCGAAAACCTTAAGCCGTTGTTCATCCTTCAAAGTAAGCGGCCACGTTTCACATCCGTAAAGAACCGTTGGAAGAATAATAGTTTTATAAATTCTAACCTTTAAGTTTTTAAATAGAAGCCGCGAACTAAGTAACTTAGCAACTGAATAATAACAAGCATTTCCCACCTTTAACCGGGACTTTATTTCTTCCTGGATTTCATTTTTTCTAGTTATAATTGAACCTAAATACTTGAATTTCTCTACGTGTTCAAGTATGCCCTGATACATCAATATCACCAAGATCGGCACCGTTTCTGCTACTAATCATATATTTCGTCTTATCGGTATTTAATTCGAGTCCTATTTCTTTACCGGTTTTTATTAACACACTTGTATTTAGTTGTATGTGTATAAAACAATAATTTTTACTTTCACTTACGTATATATGAAATGCATAGTGAGGGGAAATATTGCGATCGTGAAAATTTTTCAATTCCAATTATCAACGGAGATACACGTTTTAGGGCCCCGTGTCTTCAAATAACCAAGTCCCAAAAAAAAGGTCCGTGTGTGTGGTTAGTCTAGCAGTTATAGAATGAGACTTAACTTATAAATAATATACAGTAATTATTAATAACTTCCTTTTCTATACCTGAGGGTGTCACCCATAAACCTAGAAAGGACAGACCAAGTACCGACAAAGAACACATACCTGTACTTAGGACCCAACCATCTGGAAGCACTTGCTTTGAGGTACCCATGCCGAATCCTTATCCCCTCTACAAAACCTTTCTATATATACCTTTTGATCCTCAAAACTCATCACTCTAGTTGTAACATTTACTTGTGTCACACTCATAGAAGGAGACCTCGGAATGTACACTTGTAGTCACCTTAACTCCTCAGCACAGTTTATTGTATTCTGTATATCTATTTTGTTCTGATAATAAAAGCAGTATTTTAATATCTCCACTGTGTGTGATTCATTAACTGGCGCCCGAACAGGGACTGCAAGCATCAAATTAGATTTTGAATGCCTTCGCAGTTTACGAGAGGACGAAGATACTTCTGAAGAGGATCTACAAGAAGATAGACACCAAGTAAGAAGATCATCTCGCACCCTCCTTCAGTCAAGACAATCCTGCTGAACCTCACTGGACTTCACTGCTCAACAGGTATCCAGGAGGAATGTTAAGAACTAACGCAGTAAGATTTTAAAATTATTTATTTTATATGTTTGTTTATGTGCTGTTTAATTGTGATAACATTTAAAATGTATGACATTTTATTAATACTAATATAAGCTGTATAAAAATCACATCAATTTTTTTTATAATCAGATAATGATTGTTACTGAGCACAATTTAAGTAAAATTTAAATTATAGTAGACATAAGTAAGATTTTAATATCTAAAAAAAAAAAAAAATAAATAAAAAAAAAATATGGAATCGTTACTTTTTCGAAACTCAGACTTTGAGCATATGCCTATGCCGTTCTTTGATGGTAAACCGCATACTTTGTTTAATTTCATAAATACCGTAAAAGAAATTAAAGACACTTTTTGTGCAGAAAATAATCCATTTAGAATCGTTAATGAATTCAGGATATGTAAGATGGCCAAATGTCACCTCCCTAAAACAGTCGCGGATGAAATTAAGTTTTATGATTTAAACAATATTGACGATTTGTTAAATATTCTAATTCGTAAATTTAAAGTTCATAACCCCACCGAGAGAAATTTTAATAAACCTTTTCCACCAGAACATTTGTTGTCCAATGACGCTGACGAACAGCCAAAAATAAAATCCGGAATTCCAAATAATAAATTTGAACAATTACCTAAAATTAATATTCAAGAAAAGAAAATAGACTCTGAAACATTACCGCTAAAACAAGATAGAGACAAAACCGGGAAAACATTTAGTTTAGATCCAGAAATAAATAAGAGAGAAAATTCAAAGTGGAATAATTTAAATAACATTGTGAACATCGAAAAAGAAAACTCAACAAAACAAAAATCACATCGGTCGAAAACGAAAAAGAAAAATGTCAAAATATCCAAAAAATAAAAAACATATTCTATACATCGTATTAAATTTACTAAAGGAAAAAAAAGGAATTCGAAAAAATATATCAAAAAAGTAAATCAATTTGGTGCTAAATCGAAAGTTAAATTAAACAAATTGTCAAATCAAAACTTTAAACATAACAAACAATCTATGTATGATGACAGGACAAGCCAGTCTAAGGAGCCTCCGGCTATCCATAAAGATAAATTAAAATTTAAAAATAATAAATTGCTCGACTATAATAATAAAATATCAACTTATAATGCGAGTTTACATAAACAGAATGTTATAATTAAAACGAAAGAGGTAATGAAACCCCCACAATTAAATAAGAATTCCAGAAAAAAGGTTTCCTCAGGAAATATTCCCAAAATGGTAAAATCCATTAGAAAAGATTTAATATATCTCTGGACGTTGAAGCCAGATGAAAATCTCAACAGTGATAGCGGTCCGAGATGTATGTAGTTTTAAAATTGATAGAAAAAAACAAAACAAAAAAAAAACAAGAAATAAAAATATTTATAATAGTGTATTGTTTATTATATTAATGGTTGCACTTAATGTTAATATTCATTGTCAATTGTTTAAACTAATTTGAAATGTTATTTTTAGAACTATATATAGGTAATAATAACTTTATAAGATAAATAGAAAAAAAAAATGTTTATATAAAAATTGAGAAAACGTTTTATAGATTGTAATAAAAAACAACATAGTTCATGCTTTTGTTTAATTTAGTGTTATGGTTATGTTTTTAATTATTTATAGATAATAATGAGAAATTTTAGTTTTATATAATTGTACTTATAAGTTTCAAGACTATTAACAATGTATAAATTTTTATAGGAATAATGTAATGACGATTGGTAAAACTAATTAATTATTGTATGTAACATCAATTATTGTAATTAAGTTTTTTTAAAAAGTTTTGATTGTATACATTTATATTCTTAAGAATTATTGTAAACTTTGGAAAAATGTCACTGTTCCCATTCCTGTAGAATCCTTTCCTACAATACACTTTCCTATCCAGAACCTCCGGCTGAAGGACTACTTTATTATAACAATATTAACTGACAAACTTAAACATTGCACTCAAGGGGCTTCGTGCTTAAGGGGGAGAGTAGTTATAGAATGAGACTTAACTTATAAATAATATACAGTAATTATTAATAACTTCCTTTTCTATACCTGAGGGTGTCACCCATAAACCTAGAAAGGACAGACCAAGTACCGACAAAGAACACATACCTGTACTTAGGACCCAACCATCTGGAAGCACTTGCTTTGAGGTACCCATGCCGAATCCTTATCCCCTCTACAAAACCTTTCTATATATACCTTTTGATCCTCAAAACTCATCACTCCTACAAAGCTGGAAAGACTAAATATTACAGTTAATCCCAAGAAGACCGACTGTATTATCTTTTCTTTCCAAAAGAACAAGCGCCCTCTACCGAAGACCTACAAGGTAGCAGGAGTCGAAAATCAGCCAGCCAATAGGATAGTGTACCTGGGCATCACCCTCGACAGGCACTTAACACTAGCGAATCACTGCCTAAAGAAGATTAAATCGGTTAGGACCAAGTCCTATCGATTGAATCACCTACTGATGTCTCCAAACCTATCGCTTCGCCTGAAAATATTAATTTACAAAGCCGTTCTCAGACCAGCCCTCCTCTACGGAGCACCGTTGCTAAACAACGTTACAACACCGACGGCAAAGAGGCTCCAGCAGTTTCAAAACGGAGTATTGCGACGAATGGTAAGGCATACTTCACTACAGAGGACAAAGACAGACCAGCTATATGAAATCCTAGACCTCCCGACAGTGACGGAGTTCATCTCCCGCAGGCATATCAAATTCTTTGATAGCCTCCGGTACTGCACGAACCCACTGTTTAACACACTGACTCCAACAGGACGGCCACAGCGCTGGCAGGACCACGTACAAACCCTCACACTGGACTGAGTAAACACAACTTACTTTCACTGACTCAACTAGACTAGTGAGCCCCATCACTAGAACAGACTCCTAATATTTCCCTACTCCGAAAATCTTCCTATCCTCAGACCCCTCTTAGAATGCATGTGATGCAGTAAAAGAGGATCCTTGATTCCTTCCCTTATCCTTCCTAGATTTCAACCCCAAATCCCATGGGGCTTAGAAAAAAAAAAAAAAAAAAAAAAAAAAAAAAAAAAAAAAAAAAAAAAAAAAAAAAAAAAACTCATCACTCTAGTTGTAACATTTACTTGTGTCACACTCATAGAAGGAGACCTCGGAATGTACACTTGTAGTCACCTTAACTCCTCAGCACAGTTTATTGTATTCTGTATATCTATTTTGTTCTGATAATAAAAGCAGTATTTTAATATCTCCACTGTGTGTGATTCATTAACTTAGCGCGAAAACGATAAGTTGAATAAAACTGAAATTTCATATTTTATGAGTCTATGAGATGTTACAATAACTTTTTCATCAAAATCAGTTAGCCAGAAGAGCCACTTTGTACTATGCATTTTGCACGTTTTTCTAAAAAACGGCTATACCGATTTTAATTCAGCTCGCTATATCTACAAAAGTAAAATTGAATGGGTTTTAATATGATATAGGTTTCATTCTTATTGAAATAGTCTGACATGGCTTAAATGCCGATAGTTTAAATTTCCTTCATCTAAAGTATCTTCAATGTTGCAGATTCGAAAAATGACTATATTAAATATAATATTTAAATATGGGAGTTGAATTCCCTTAAACTTCGTTAAATTATTAAGGCTTATAGACTAATACCTTTTGTTCAATTATAAAGCGATGGGTATAGGTTTGCTTACAAAAAAAAAATTTTAAAAATCGAAACAGGATTGGCGTTTTTAATTTTTTAAAGTGCGATAATTCTATTTAAAAAAATAAACAAACACCAGTTTTAATAAGACACATACACCCCATTCTTATGATTTGTTTAACATGTAAGATCTATTCACTTTTATGTTACCGGGGCAAAACAAACAATGATATAGTAGAAGAAACTTTGTATTTCAGAGAAGAATTTTTTTATCTATTATGATTTAATTAGGACAGGGATCTTTAACGAGTACCTGACATTATATATGCTCAGAACCACCATTTTAGGTACTCTCTAAAGTTCGACATAACCTAAGATCTTTTACTCCCATTAAAAATGCCAAGGAACTTCTACCGGGTTTGAAACTGCGACCTTGGGAATATTTACTGTTTGGTTCACATCTGAAATGAAATATAGTTTGAAGTGTTTTCGATAAAGACCAACAACTTAGTCCATCGGTGTTTCACTGAACTATCTGTAAAGATATATCTTATCTGTAAAAATGTAAATTTAAAATAGGACTTTTTGGTAATTTAACGTTAAATTAATTTATTTGCCTAAGTGGAAATACTTGGATTATTATATTTATAAAATAAAAAAAACAAATATTTTATAATAATATAATGTAATTTTTATATATTTGATAGAACCCTACACAAACACTGCAGAAGGGGTAAAAGTTGCTTATCGACTAACGGACGCAGGTGCTGGCGGTATCTCCGAAATGGGCAAAACCTTTTAGCTCGACGTCATAAGGGTGACTGGTCTTAACGGATTTGTAGGTATACTATCTGTCAAATAACTGATAGGGTGGAAGGATGCTATCTTCGGCACGAGGGAGGGTTCCCAGAGCTTGAAAGAAAATAAAGGGGAAATACTGTATAGGGGACGCAGAAATAAGAAAAAAATTACTAAAATAAAATTCAACTGACAAACAAAAATAAGTAGAAAATAAACAATAATTGACCTTTTTCTAAGGTTAAAATGTATATTACTTAAATATTGGTAAACATTTCAGATAATTAAAAATCTCTGTAATTTTGCAAAGTTTACAAGCCCGTATTTAGGTAAAACATTCTTAAATGAATAGCACTTCCTTTCGAACGTCGTGTTATTAATCTTAATTACTATTCTTTCTTTCGAAACGATTTAAACGTCCAATTTTCGTCATGACTATTCACTGTTCTCTATTTTGAAACTATACATATCTTGTCAAAATGCTGCTCCATGGTCAATCTTCTTGGTTCGGAAAATGAGAAATAATACTTGATTTTTTTTTTCTGAATTTAAATAAGGATACTACAAGCATAGACCTCTAGTAAAAAGTTATAATGAAACTTTTCTATACAGAGAATGGACAAATAAATTTTCAATGTAAACGCTACAAATAATTTAAATAGTATTAAATCATTATAAATATATATATAAGTTTGTGTTGTTCTTAGGTTTCAGTCAATGAATAAACAATTTTATCTATGCGACGTTTCGAGAATTTATTGTTCTCATAATCATGCCTTAGCAGTGGAAAAACAGAACATTAATATTATTATACAATAATTAATATATGATGTTATTGTATAATAATATTAATGTTCTGTTTTTTGTTTTTCCACTGTTAAGGCATGATTATGAGAACAAGAAATTCTCGAAACGTCGCATAGATAAAATTGTTTATTCATTGACTGAAACCTAAGAACAACACAAACTCAAATTATCAACAGTCGAGAACTGATCAAACAATATATATATATATATATATATATATATATATATATATATATATATATATATATATATATATATATATATATATAAAATAAGATCGGGTAACACTTCAATTAATCTGCTTAACTGTAGATTGCAAATGTAATGTCTGTTGTTATCATTTTTAATCATTACTACAGAGTAACTAGAAACATAATAATTGAATTATTAGGTTCCTTTAATTAAAATGATCCTTTTCATTCAACTTATTTTATTTTCTTATTTTTTTGTCCCTACGTTTCGGCTCTTTGCCATTCTCAAGGGATCTACAAAAAACATTTATTTTAAAATTAAAAGATACACAACATTATTTTTTAAAATTCTTATAAATCAATTTACATACCTCTTTATACTCCTTTATACACTCTATACAATATATAGATATATATTTTGTCATAATTGAGTAAAATAAAAATTAAAACTATTATAGGCTGACCAGCCCTGTCCTGGTTGTTATCATCTACTGGATTAAAGAAATTTATTCCCTCACTCTTAACTATTGATATCAAAACTAATATACACACATATATTGTTTTATTATCTCCTCCTCAGTCAAGTCTACATTTATTTTCACAGCCAAAAATTTTTTCTTTTAAAATTCTTTAATAAATTATTATCATACATAAACATATACATACACACACACACACACACACACACACACACACACACACACACACACACACACACCGCATACACATACATACATATATATATATATATATATATATATATATATATATATATATATATATATATATATATATACATAAACACATAAACAAATATATTAATATCCAATTAAAAACAAGATAATTTACCTAACCATAAAATTCCAAATATTATTCTATTATATTGTTATTTAAACTTTATTCCAGAAATTCCATTTATTTAAATTATACTACTTATTAATTTTGCTCAAAATCTCAGCATAATGGTCATTCAAATTCCTTGTGTCTGTTTTGTAATTTATACTGTAGTTAATGTTTTCTGATATATATATTGCCTCTAAAATTTTTCTTCTAAAATCATTACTTTCTTTATGTATTACTATAGTATTTTCAAAGTCAAATTGGTGTTTTTTATTTATTACATGTTGTACTAAAGCAGTCTTATTACTATCTTTTTCTTTATTTTTAACATCATTTTGGTGTTGATACATCCTATCCTTCAAGAACTGTTTTGTTTCACCAATATATACTGCAGGACAATTTACACATGGTATTTTATATACCATTCCAGATTGGGAGTTTTTTTCTATTTTATCTTTTAGCTCACTATAATAATTTTTTATTTTGTTTCTTGGTTTGAAGGCAAAAGTATATTCTTCCATATCATATAATTTGAAGGATTTTTTTATTTCTTCAGAAAGTCCCTTTATATAATTGCAGCTTTGGAATTTTTGGGTTGTCTTTAATTTGTTTATTTTTTCACCATTGCTATTATTTTTATTTTTAGTTCTAATATTCAATTCCCATATGGTTTTTACTATTTTTTTGGGGTAAAAATTTTCTGAAAAAATTTGAAAAACCTTTTCTTTGACCTTATTTAATCTTTCATTATCTGTAATTGTGATAACTTTTTTGCAAAAATTGTTTACTATATTGTACTTCATATGATACGGATGACATGAAAAATAGTTAAGAATTGTGTTACTACAAGTTTCTTTTTTGGCCCATTCTGTGCTGATTCTTTCCTTTTTTTTAATCAGCATCATATCTAGAAATCTTAATTTGCCTTCTTTTTCTATTTCCATAGTAAACTTCAATCTTTCATGGTAATTATTAAGAGCTTTTAGGAAATCCCCTACTACATTCTTTTTTATTATGCAAAATATGTCATCAACATATTTTACTAATAACTTTACTTTTATACCTGAATTTTTTTAAAGCATTATTAATTAATTCATTCAATACCATACCTGACAAATATACTGATAAAACCCCACCCATTGGTAAACCAAATAATTGCCTATATATTTCACCTTTATATTTGAAAATTCCATTTTCGCAGCAAAGTTTTATCCCTTCCAGAAATATTTTTTTGTTTTTTATATCAGTATCCAATTTTATTTCTTCCCATTTATCTTCTATTATTTTATACATTAATTTTAATGGAATATTTGTAAACAAAGATATTACATCATAGCTGACCATAATTTCATCATTATCAATTTTTATATTATTAATTTTGCTTTTAAGAGGTATGTAAATTGATTTATAAGAATTTTAAAAAATAATGTTGTGTATCTTTTAATTTTAAAATAAATGTTTTTTGTAGATCCCTTGAGAATGGCAAAGAGCCGAAACGTAGGGACAAAAAAATAAGAAAATAAAATAAGTTGAATGAAAAGGATCATTTTAATTAAAGGAACCTAATAATACAATTATTCATTCAAACTAATCTTAATTGTAATAAAAATTAATTAAACTGAACTGAGATCCAAGATGGCAGTATTTAATATAGCATTTAAGGAATTAAAAGATAGTTTTTCAACATTGTTTAAAGATGTTAAAATAGATATTAGTACTGAAATAATTTCTTTATGTATAAAAATGGTAAAAGCTGAAGGTAAAATATTTTATTTAAAAGAATGTAAAAGTAAAGAAATATTCCCTCCACATATTATTAATCCAATAATAGCTCTTGAGAATAGATTCAATAGTAATTTTATTAGAAGCCAAAATAAAGTAAATATGTTTGATAAAGTAATTAAGGAATTTCTTAATTTGGACATTAGACAAAGTTTTTGGTTAAAAAATGACATTATAAAAAATATTAATAAAAATGTGGAAAAATTTAAAACTCAATATCCTCATTACAAAGACAATATAGAAAAATTTATCAATGATAATAGGAAAAAACTAATGGATGAATATAAAATTAAACTAATGAATAAATTAAAAAGAAATATAAAAGTAAAGATTAATAAGCCATATAATAGAGAAAATAGTAATAGAGAATTAAACAAAACCTTTGTCTCTAGTAATAATATTGATCCAAAGTTTAGATTCTGTTTGAAATCTACTGAGTTTGAAATTGTTAACAGATACGAAAATTTGTATAAAATGAATTTAGTAGAAAATCTAACTAATGTAAAAATTCCAAATAATATCATTAATATTTTGAGTTTAGGTGAAAATGTGAATATATTTCCCAAAGACATTAGGAAGGACATTATTATTTTAATAACTGATTTAGAAACAATTCTCAGAAATATGGATACATGTGATAATCATAAAAATAGTTTAAGGAATAATATAATCAGAAAAATAGGTAATTATATAGATAACCTAAAAAACAAAAGTAATAAAGAAAATAAAGTATTTAAAAAGTGGAAAGAGGATTTAGAAGCATTGATAAAATTTAAAAAGAAAAATTCTGATCTATTAATAATAAAATCTGATAAAACTAAAAGAGTGGCAATAATAAAACATGAAGATTATGATAATAAAATGAAACATATTCTCCATGAAGAAAACACATATAGAAGGATTAGAACAGATCCACTACCCGAAATTGGTAAACAAATAAAGCAATATGTAGAAAAAATAAAAAAGAATAAGTTCATAGAAGACAATCAAACAAAAAAGTTAATAAATAAACATTGTTACCATCCCAGAATGTTTGGATTGTTAAAACTTCATAAAGAGGACAGAGCATTAAGACCAATAGTAAATGGAATAAATGGACCAATTTACAATTTATCAAAGTATTTTAAAAATAGTTTCAAAAATTCTTACAAAAAGTAAAGAGTATGATGTAGCAAACGCTATGGAGGTAAAAAGCAAAATTAATAATATAAAAATTGATAATGATGAAATTATGGTCAGCTATGATGTAATATCTTTGTTTACAAATATTCCATTAAAATTAATGTATAAAATAATAGAAGATAAATGGGAAGAAATAAAATTGGATACTGATATAAAAAACAAAAAAATATTTCTGGAAGGGATAAAACTTTGCTGCGAAAATGGAATTTTCAAATATAAAGGTGAAATATATAGGCAATTATTTGGTTTACCAATGGGTGGGGTTTTATCAGTATATTTGTCAGGTATGGTATTGAATGAATTAATTAATAATGCTTTAAAAAATTCAGGTATAAAAGTAAAGTTATTAGTAAAATATGTTGATGACATATTTTGCATAATAAAAAAGAATGTAGTAGGGGATTTCCTAAAAGCTCTTAATAATTACCATGAAAGATTGAAGTTTACTATGGAAATAGAAAAAGAAGGCAAATTAAGATTTCTAGATATGATGCTGATTAGAAAAAAGGAAAGAATCAGCACAGAATGGGCCAAAAAAGAAACTTGTAGTAACACAATTCTTAACTATTTTTCATGTCATCCGTATCATATGAAGTACAATATAGTAAACAATTTTTGCAAAAAAGTTATCACAATTACAGATAATGAAAGATTAAATAAGGTCAAAGAAAAGGTTTTTCAAATTTTTTCAGAAAATTTTTACCCCAAAAAAATAGTAAAAACCATATGGGAATTGAATATTAGAACTAAAAATAAAAATAATAGCAATGGTGAAAAAATAAACAAATTAAAGACAACCCAAAAATTCCAAAGCTGCAATTATATAAAGGGACTTTCTGAAGAAATAAAAAAATCCTTCAAATTATATGATATGGAAGAATATACTTTTGCCTTCAAACCAAGAAACAAAATAAAAAATTATTATAGTGAGCTAAAAGATAAAATAGAAAAAAACTCCCAATCTGGAATGGTATATAAAATACCATGTGTAAATTGTCCTGCAGTATATATTGGTGAAACAAAACAGTTCTTGAAGGATAGGATGTATCAACACCAAAATGATGTTAAAAATAAAGAAAAAGATAGTAATAAGACTGCTTTAGTACAACATGTAATAAATAAAAAACACCAATTTGACTTTGAAAATACTATAGTAATACATAAAGAAAGTAATGATTTTAGAAGAAAAATTTTAGAGGCAATATATATATCAGAAAACATTAACTACAGTATAAATTACAAAACAGACACAAGGAATTTGAATGACCATTATGCTGAGATTTTGAGCAAAATTAATAAGTAGTATAATTTAAATAAATGGAATTTCTGGAATAAAGTTTAAATAACAATATAATAGAATAATATTTGGAATTTTATGGTTAGGTAAATTATCTTGTTTTTAATTGGATATTAATATATTTGTTTATGTGTTTATGTATATATATATATATATATATATATATATATATATATATATATATATATATATATATATATATATATATATATGTATGTATGTGTATGCGGGTGTGTGTGTGTGTGTGTGTGTGTGTGTGTGTGTGTGTGTGTGTGTGTGTGTGTGTATGTATATGTTTATGTATGATAATAATTTATTAAAGAATTTTAAAAGAAAAAATTTTTGGCTGTGAAAATAAATGTAGACTTGACTGAGGAGGAGATAATAAAACAATATATGTGTGTATATTAGTTTTGATATCAATAGTTAAGAGTGAGGGAATAGATTTCTTTAATCCAGTAGATGATAACAACCAGGACAGGGCTGGTCAGCCTATAATAGTTTTAATTTTTATTTTACTCAATTATGACAAAATATATATCTATATATTGTATAGAGTGTATAAAGGAGTATAAAGAGGTATGTAAATTGATTTATAAGAATTTTAAAAAATAATGTTGTGTATCTTTTAATTTTAAAATAAATGTTTTTTGTAGATCCCTTGAGAATGGCAAAGAGCCGAAACGTAGGGACAAAAAAATAAGAAAATAAAATAAGTTGAATGAAAAGGATCATTTTAATTAAAGGAACCTAATAATACAATTATTCATTCAAACTAATCTTAATTGTAATAAAAATTAATAATAATTGAAATTTATACTAAGAATAGCTAACTTAGAAATGTATACGTAATATACATAGTATTTATACATAGATAGTAAGTATAATAATAAGCAATAAGTAAATTTATATGGTATGTATGTACATCAACAATGATAATCTAATCAAAATGATAACAAATAATTTAAATAATCTATGTGAATATCAATTACATTTAAATATTGGTTAAATATCATCTATTAAATAAAGTCACCAGAGATGTACGATAGTAGCTAGCATAACAAGATAAGCCCTGGCCCATCTCATCACAGGATTTTTTAAAGGCAGTAAATAATCCTTGGTAATGCCTTTCTTCGAAGCAGGCGTAAAATGGTGGGGCTGAGGCTATGCAATAATTGTTAAAGATCTACATCCTAATCAAAAATGGATAAGAAATACTTTTATTTTTTTTAAATCACTGCAGTACCAAGAAAATAATATTTCTATCCCGTTCAGGTACGTATTTTCTGGGGCAAAAAAAAAAAATCCCACGATTAATTTTATTTAAAAATTTCAATAAATACTCATTTAAACATTTCAATCTTGCTATAAATCATACATTTATTATATATATATATATATATATATATATATATATATATATATATATATATATATATATTATAATAATATGATAGTTATATACTGATTCAAACTAAAAGGTTCGTAAAATATTCTTCTTGGCCTATACCTATTTTGTTATATCAAATGAATAATCATCAATTACGAATATGAGTCAGTTTCATAATTGTTAAAACAAATTGATTCATAATAGGAGTAAAAAATAAATTTTGAAAGAAGGCATTAGGCAGGGTCTTTCAAGTGGTATTCAAAACCAGATCTACTTTTTTAAACTGTCTAAATAAAGTTAAGTCAAAAAAGCTTAAAGGCATCCAATTAGGTATGCCTTCTACTTCTGCCCCTTTGAAAAATTATGTTGAGACCCTTTTTATTTTTCTACCTTATCACGAATAAAACCCTGAATGTGAAAATACAATAAAAAAAAATATCTAAAATTAAAAGTGAAAAAAAAATAAGCAAACACAGTACGAATGTGTTAAACGATTTGAATTGGATGGCAGTGTATACCTTGTCATGTGATACAATACATACATATTATCGCCTGGCCAACTTTTATTAAGATGACTAATAAATTGTATTGCTAATTCAATAAATTATGCACTATTATCGTCCAATTAGCAACAGCATTACAACGTGACGTTAAACAAGCAATCTTCTATTAACTTTCTATATGAGGTTTTGTAATTTCAGCGGAATACTTCAAATTGATCTAGCTTGTTCAACAGTATGAGCGTAGTTCCTCATAACCTGCATAAATATTCAGAAACTATTTCAACACAATCGGAATAACAAATTAGAATCAGCGATGCATGACATTCGAACTGAAGGAAACACCATTAGAACGAATCATTCAGTAAATAGCATAGAAAATATTGTAGTAACCGATTTTCAGCAAAATCGTTCGAAGAGTGCATTACTGTAATTCTAGATTATTTAAGTTAAATAAAATGAGTAATGAATAAAATTATAAGTGGCGATGAAAACTCAGTTTTTTAGTGACATTTAAAGCTGCAGTATTAAAGGTTCGACTACAGAAATTCAGAGACTCGTAGAATTCATGAGTGAATCTGAAACTAACTTATTATAGGAAATAACTAATCATAGCCATAAAATGCCTAAACATCATTTGCAGTATTCCATTAAAACTAAATTTTAATTAATTCTATCATACGTGGCGATGAAAACTGACACAATAAACTCAGTTTTTAGTGACATTTAAAGCTGCAGTATTAAAGGTTGCACTACAGAAATTCAGAGACTCGTAGAATTCATGAGTGAATCTGAAACTAACTTATTATTGGAAATAACTAATCATAGCCATAAAATGCCTAAACATCATTAGCAGTATTCCATTAAAACTAAATTTTAATTAATTCTATCATACGTGGTGATGAAAACTGACACAATAAACTCAGTTTTTTAGTGACATTTAAAGCTGCAGTATTAAAGGTTCGACTACAGAAATTCAGAGACTCGTAGAATTCATGAGTGAATCTGAAACTAACTTATTATAGGAAATAACTAATCATAGCCAAAAAATGCCTAAACATCATTTGCAGTATTCCATTAAAACTAAATTTTAATTAATTCTATCATACGTGGCGATGAAAACTGACACAATAAACTCAGTTTTTTAGTGACATTTAAAGCTGCAGTATTAAAGGTTCCACTACAGAAATCCAGAGACTCGTAGAATTCATGAGTGAATCTGAAACTAACTTATTATAGGAAATAACTAATCATAGCCATAAAATGCCTAAACATCATTAGCAGTATTCCACTAAAACTAAATTTTAATTAATTCTATCATACGTGGCGATGAAAACTGACACAATAAACTCAGTTTTTTAGTGACATTTAAAGCTGCAGTATTAAAGGTTCCACTACAGAAATTCAGAGACTCGTAGAATTCATGAGTGAATCTGAAACTAACTTATTATTGGAAATAACTAATCATAGCCATAAAATGCCTAAACATCATTAGCAGTATTCCATTAAAACTAACTTTTAATTAATTCTATCAAATATTATTGTGATATAGGAGAAGTTACTTGAGGGCGCAGTCAAATAAGCACACAATTAAGTATGAACTTGATTTAATGTAGCATTATTGGGCTCTCACTCCTTCAATAGCCCTGAAGAAGGCCTATAATTTATGCCGAAACGTCGGCACCATTAAGTTAAGTTTATGCTTAATTGTGTGTTTATTTTATTGCATCCTCAACTAACTTCTCCCATTTTTACACACAGTCAACCATTGTCACTTCACAATTATATTGAAACCACACATCAAGACCTAGAAAATAATGAGCACATCTCACAAATACGAGCCAAAAGTATTCTTTCAAAGTTAGTGATCAAATACTTGATAATTATTCTACAGACTTGTTTTCCTTGATGTATTTTTTTCTTAATGCTTAGTTGGAACATTGTTAAGATAGTTGAAGGTTTTTAGGAAGCTTATTTCTCTTATTTTACAATCGCATAATATTTCTTCAATGATTTTTGCTTGACGTTTTTTTTTAAATTTTAATATCATTCCTTCTTCATTACATACTCACTAATAATATTATTAACGTATGAAGTTGAGTTAATAAATACGATTTTGAAAGAAATATTGATGTTTTTCATACTAAAGGACCATTAAATCTAACATGACCACATAAGTAATTTAAAATATGTACGTACAGGTTACTTCAAATCCACTATGATAATTGAAAAAAAATGCCTTGCATTGCATTACATACCTGAAACAAAAAACATACCACTGTACACACTTACTTCTCAATTATACACGTGTGTGTGTCTGTGTGTGTGTATATGTATTATATAGGGAGAGAAAAAGAGAAACAAGGCAGAGAGAAAGAGAAGGGATACATATTTTCTAAGAAAATGCAAGAAATTTGAGACTAAAGCTTACTAATGGAATGCTGATTATAAGGAGTTTTTTGAAGTAGTAGTTTTGTGAGTAATTATATACATAAAGTAGAAAACATAGATGTAAACATTAGAACATTTTTAAATGAATGGATGCTGAAATTTCTGTGATTAAGAAGAACGGAAATGTATTTTTTGTATAATATAAGATAGAAGATAATTTTTATTCTGGCATAGGGTCAGTTAAGAACAACAGATATGTACAATTATATAAATAAATAAAATAAACCAAAGAATAAAATAAATAAAATTCTTAAGATAGATAAATGTATTGAACAGGGCTAAAAGTAAAAATTAATTGTTCAACTATTATTATTATATAAATAGTATTATTATATAAATTTATTGTTTTGTATATATCGTGTGAATGCAATATGAATGTTGTACTTTATCCCTATTAAAAATGTCCTAAATTGGACAGATTGTAATATTATTCAATAAAGAATTGTTTCTAAAAAAAAAAAAAAAAAAAAAAAAAAATTGTTCAACTAAGTCAAATATGACCAATAAACACATTTTTTATTATTATTTCAAAGTCAGATATTCGATTTGAGATATGAGCGTTGTTGAACGCCTGTTGGGGAATACAGAAGGTATTGGAATAGATGGGCGTTGAATGATGATATTGGCTTGATTCTCCACTCAATGTGATGTATGTATGAGTGTGTGTATGTGTATATAGGTATGAGTGATTTCTTGACTTTATTGTATTGATTCATTATTGTGTATATATTTTATTGTAATTTTATGCTGTGTAAATATTGTATGAATGTAGTATGTATGATATCTTTCACCACTACTATTGATGTCCAAATTGGGACAGATTGTATTTTACTCAATAAAAATTGTTGTTAAAAGTAAAAAATAAATAAATCTTAAGATACGTTAATGTTTTATTGATTCTAGTTTTGGTTAATTATTCAAAGAAAATTATTTTAAATTTTGTCGTTAACAATAAATAAAGAGCTGACAGTTAAACATATATTTTACTTTATTTCTAGTCGAAATTGATCCCATGGTTTGGTCAGACATTTTTAGTGCTTGCTCATGACATTGACATTCATGCCTCATACCCTTGCTCAACTTGAGTCACTTATGGGGTACATTGAGCAAACATGACTTCCAACATGGATTTGAATAGCTGTAACTCTTAAATTCGGCTTCTAACAAAAAAAAAAACAACTACTATAGACACTTTTGCTGGGAGATATATTACGAATCCATCAAGCCGCTTAAAAAACTCATTGAGATTTATCATTGAGGAGCTATATCCTTTCTAATGAAAAATTGCTCAACAAGCCCCGCCCTACCCTAACACATTTTGGGCTGTTCAGTAGGTGCAGGAAGATTGGTCAAACAGGAACTGAGACATTTTCGTGTAATCAATGTCACGGGATTTCCAATGAAATTATGTATTTTTAAAATGAATCCAAAAAGCTCTCCTTTATCGCATGATACAAGTAAAACTGATGAGAAAATAGTACTTCACTTTCATAGATTATACATAAAAGTTTTCCAACAAAGTTAGCAATAACAGTCCATTTACATTTTCCAGCAAAGGTGGAATCCAATAACGGGGCTGACCACAAACAATAACAAGAACTGTAATACTGAAACTTTTAATATAGACACAGGTTAAATAAAACTGGTTCAACTCTATTGTTTTCACCCTTCTCTATTTGTCGTCTCTAAAGTTTCATTAGCAGCTTTTGGAACTCTGATAGAGGCTTTTTTTCTTTTATTGTTTAGTTTTTATTCATCACATACATCATAAGCAGAAACATACATTTCTATATTACGTCTAAATAGCAATCAATGATATTTATTTATTAAGGTTGTACAAAAATGTTATTAGAAATATGATGTGATTTAAACTTTTAAAAGCTAAAAATTTCTTATTAAATCTGCTTTATTTTTTAATCTTCACATCCTATTCATTCATCTTTCATATAAACATGATCAATTATATTTATTAGATCTCGGAGAGGTCCAAGTAAAGAATATCTTCGAATTTAGTCACTTCGCCTTCTACCCGAAAACCACTTTATATTGAGGAAAAACTAAAAATAAACCAAACATCGAAAAATACAGTACACACCACGTATGAGGGACACGAAACAACTCCAGAAATTCTTTCTCAATGCGTTGACGAAGTGCGATAAAAAGTGATTTTGATTCAGCGCCAGGACGAGATGTTTTGTTTTTAGTTGAAATTTGGTTTGAAATTTTGCTAAGTTATTAATTAAACTACCAAACATGAAAAATAATCAATGTTCGAGGGCAATGGTTTTTCCGAAGTAAGATCTAGAGAAAAGCGAGTTGTGTTGTAAAAACTCCGACTATTATCTTGTTGCTATATGTCTGTTTTTATGATCCAACTATAAACCTTTAATTGGTTTAAATTAAAGCATGATGTTAGCTTAATTATTTTGATAATATAAACTTATGAAAGTTAAAAATAAACTATCAAACATGCGTATTTACGAAAGTCTATAATAAGTAATAATAACAACCATCTATAAAGTAATAATAATAATGAATTATTTATTTGTTTTTAGAGTATTCTCTATAGAAATAGAGAGTATAGAGTATATAGGATAGAGAGCATAAACATAATTATTTATGCTGGCCTATCACAGCATAAATAGTCAGATATATCGCCAGCATACATTAATAACTTAGTAAATTATTTTACAAAATAAAATTATATACATTCAATAGGCTCATGGTAACAAAATATTTTGCTACATAACAACAATTTTTTTATCATTTATAAATAAAAATAACAATGAAAATTTTTATTCTCACTGAATATCCTATAATCCGCTTTTAAAAGCGACATGAGTGAAACTGATTTTTAGATTCCCAGCTACGAAAGCATGTAACAATTTTAAGTCAATTACCAGAGAATCCGCTAGAAATTCATAAAAGTCTGTCAGAGAAATATTATTAGATACGGGCATGTATCGAATCCTTTTTTCGTGGTACGCGGGACATTGAGCTAGAAAATGAAAGAAATCCCCTAATGTGTCCTCTGCGGGCCGACAAGTCTATCAAATATTACGTATTAATTTATTATATCTGTGGCGGTCGTGAATAAGTGGTTAAGTCAAAATCTTTCATTTTAAAGGTAAGCGACATAAACTTTATGAAATACCCAAAATACAGTTATAACATACAGCTTTCTTTCCACCTGAAATTTCTTGGTCCTTTAACCAATTTAACACGACGTGGGAGACGTTCTGAGGGAGCGGCACGTGGAGTTAATAGTCCAGGAGCCGAGGCCGAAAAATGCGAATTATAAGAAGAAAATTTTCAATGTGATTTTCATATTTTAGCCAACTTGTACGACAACATTTTTTTTGTCTGCCAGCTCATACTGGTCGGAATCAAAAATGGCGGCCATTCAAAACGGTCACTAAAAACCGAAAAATGTGATTATTTGAAGACGATTCTTTCTTTTCATTTATTAAACTAGGTCACTACCTGATACAAAAAAAATTTGTCTGCCCACTCTAGGTGGTCGGGTTCATCCGGCAGACATGATTCAAAAAGCACGCTCTAAGAACCAAAATTTTGTATTATTTGAAGACGTTTCTTTCTTTTCTAATATAAAACTAGGTCTTTACCTGATACAAAAAAACCTTGTCTGCCCATCGTAGGTGGTCGGATTAGCAGAGCAGACAAAATCCAAAAACACGCTTTAAGGACCGAAATTTCGTATCATTTGAAGACGTTTCTTTCTTTTCTAATATGAAACTAGGTCTTCGCCTGATACGAAAAAACCTTGTCTGCCCATCATAGGTGGTCGGATTAGCAGAGCAGACAAAATCCAAAAACACGCTTTAAGGACCAAAATTTCGTAATTATTTGAAGACGTTTCTTTCTTTTCTAATATGAAACTAGGTCTTCGCCTGATACGAAAAAACTTTGTCTGCCCATCATAGGTGGTCGGGTTCAACTAGCAGACAAAATCCAAAAACACGCTTTAAGGACCAAAATTTCGTAATTATTTGAAGACGTTTCTTTCTTTTCTAATATGAAACTAGGTCTTTGCCTGACCAAAAAAAACTTTGTCTGCCCATCGTAGGTGGTCGGGTTCAACTAGCAGACGAAATCAAAAAACACACTTTAAGGACCAAAATTTTGTATTATTTGAAGACGTTTCTTTCTTTTCTGATATCAAACTTAGACTTCACCTGATCATAAAAAACTTTGTCTGCCTATCGTAGGAGGTCGGGTTCAACTAGCAGACAAAATCAAAAAACACACTTTAAGGACCAAAATTTTCTATTATTTGAAGACGTTTCTTTCTTTTCTTATATCAAACTAGGTCTATACCTGATGCAAAAAATCTTTGTCTGCCCATCGTAGGTGGTCGGATTCAATTGGCAGACATGATCCAAAACCACGCAATAGGTTAAGACCCTAAATTTTGAATTGTTAGAAGACGCTTTTTTCCTTTCTTATCTGGAACTAGATCTTCACCTATAACAAAAAAATTTTGTCTGCCCATCCTAGGTGGTCGGAATCATGTGGCAGACAAGAACCAAACAGTAAGCATTGAGACTTTTTTAATGGTTATTTTGTTAGATACGGGGTTTGATATTAGCATAGATGAAATTGAATGATTTCTAGGAATCAATGTGTGTTTATGGTTGCGGATCCGAAGGGAAAAGGTCTAAAACGATCTAGTTCTGTTTTTTGAATAGATGGGGAGAAGTAATAACGTAATTACCATAACATTATGTATAATATGGACAAATATATCACGGTACCTATAATACCTACAGACATCTATCAGATCTCGAATTGATGCTTATTCAATTTCCATTAATGTATATTGTAATGAGTATTTTCGTATAATGAGTGGTTTCGGTGATATTTACCTTCAAACGTTAATACGTTAAAAAGAATTATCGTATTTAGAACACAATACATTATATGGACAAAGATATATCGATATCTGTATGATCTGCAGACGTCTATCACTTCTTATCTTAAAGCTTATTAGAAGCTTGTTTATTTTTATTATTATGAGTATTTTGGAAAAATGAGTGGTTTCGATGATATCGGGCTGAAGACTGTTAAAAGTCGATCAATTCCTCTGCTTAAGACACAATGCATTATATACACAAAGATATCTCGGTACCTGCAAGACCTACAGATATCTATCAGCTTTCAAATTGACGCTTATTACATTTCGATCAATGAATATCGTAATGAGTATTTTCGTATAATAGGTGTTTATTGTAATATTTAACTTCGTAATGCTAAAATGAGGTCAATTCCTGTATTTCGGACCCAATGCATTCAATGGACAAAGAAATCTTGGAAACTATAAGACCTACAGGGGTCTATCACCTCTTATATTAAAGCTTATTAGAAGGTTGTTAATTTTTATTATTTTGAGTAGTTTGGTAAAATGAGCGGTTTCTATGATATCGGGCTGAAGACTGTTAAAAGTAGATCAATTCCTCTGTTTAAGACACAGTGCATTATATAGACCAATATATCTCGGTACCTACAAGACCTAGAGACATCTCTCAGCTTTCAAATTCACGCTTATTCAATGTCCATTAATGTATATCGTAATGAGTATTATTCCATGATAGGTGGTTTCTGTGATATTACCTTCATAACGTTAAAATTGGGTCTATTCTCGTATTTAGGGCACAATCTATTATAAGGAAAAATATATCTTGATGCCCATAAGACCTACAGACATCTATTACCTCTTATATTAAAGCTTATTAGAAGCTTGTTAATTTTTATTATTATAAATATTTTGGTAAAATATGCGGTTTCTATGATATCGGGCTGAAGACTGTTAATAGTAGATGAATTCCTCTGTTTAAGACACAGTGCATTATATAGACCAAGATATCTCTGTACCTGCAAGACATAGAGACATCTATAAGCTTTCAAATTGACGCTTATTCAATGTTCATTAATGTATACTATAATGAGTATTGCTGTACCATGGGATGTTTCTGTGATATTAACCTTCATAGGTTAAGATATGAATAATTCTCGTATTTAGAACACAATATATGGACAAATATATTTTGATACCTATAAGACCTACAAACGTCTATCACTTCTCATATTAAAGCTTGTTAGATGCTTGTTAATTTGTATTATTATTATTAGTTTTGTAAAATAAGCGGCTTCGCCGATATTAACTTGATGAAGTTAAATTTCTGTCGACCCTCGTATGACGGACACAACGGGCTGAAGACTGTTAACAGTAGATGAATTCGTCTGTTTAAGACACAGTGCATTACATAGACCAAGATATCTCGGTACCTGCAAGACCTAGAGACATCTATAAGCTTTCAAATTGACGCTTATTCAATGTTCATTAATGTATACTATAATGAGTATTGCTGTACCATGGGATGTTTCTGTGATATTAACCTTCATAGGTATTATATCGAAAAAGTTATATCGATACCTAAAAGACCTATAGACGTCTCTTAGGTCTAAAATGTAACCTTATTAGATTACTTTTAATATATGTTCTTAAGATTTTTTTGGTAAAATGTTCGGTTCCGATCATTTTAGGCTGAATGTTTAAAGCCGATCAATTCCTGCGTTCAAGATTGGACGATGTGAGTGAAGTTTTTTATTTAAGAACCACATTATGAGAAGTAAAATCAGCTTTTATTAAGGTCAAAGGCAAACGTAGGCTTAATAGGTTCGACTAAGTTTAACACACAGTGTCCTAAATTCTAGAATGACCGCCTTTTTTTTTAGTTTATAACGTCTATCATGTTCTCATATTAAAGGTTGTTAGATGCTTGTTAATTTGTATTATTATTAGTAGTTTTGTAAAATAAGCGGTTTCCACGATTTTCCACGGTTCCACTAATTTTAACACCGTTCAACCCAGTATCTAAGAAACTACCAATTTTACCATAATACTTATAACAGTAAACATTTATAGAACTTGAATGAGCATTAATGTGTAATTTTGTCGGTATCTAGATGACTATCCAAACAATTTTTATTGAACGCATTGAACAACCTTTAATATGAGAACATGATAGAGTATAATGATTAATATGATAAACAGAGGAATTCATCTACTATTAACAGTCTTCAGCCCGTTGTGTCCGTCATACGAGAGTCGACAGAAATTTAACTTCACCAAGTTAATATCGGCGAAGCCGCTTATTTTACAAAACTAATAATAATAATACAAATTAACAAGCATCTAACAAGCTTTAATATGAGAAGTGATAGACGTTTGTAGGTCTTATAGGTATCAAAATATATTTGTCCATATATTGTGTTCTAAATACGAGAATTATTCATATCTTAACCTATGAAGGTTAATATCACAGAAACATCCCATGGTACAGCAATACTCATTATAGTATACATTAATGAACATTGAATAAGCGTCAATTTGAAAGCTTATAGATGTCTCTATGTCTTGCAGGTACAGAGATATCTTGGTCTATATAATGCACTGTGTCTTAAACAGAGGAATTCATCTACTATTAACAGTCTTCAGCCCGATATCATAGAAACCGCATATTTTACCAAAATATTTATAATAATAAAAATTAACAAGCTTCTAATAAGCTTTAATATAAGAGGTAATAGATGTCTGTAGGTCTTATGGGCATCAAGATATATTTTTCCTTATAATAGATTGTGCCCTAAATACGAGAATAGACCCAATTTTAACGTTATGAAGGTAATATCACAGAAACCACCTATCATGGAATAATACTCATTACGATATACATTAATGGACATTGAATAAGCGTGAATTTGAAAGCTGAGAGATGTCTCTAGGTCTTGTAGGTACCGAGATATATTGGTCTATATAATGCACTGTGTCTTAAACAGAGGAATTGATCTACTTTTAACAGTCTTCAGCCCGATATCATAGAAACCGCTCATTTTACCAAACTACTCAAAATAATAAAAATTAACAACCTTCTAATAAGCTTTAATATAAGAGGTGATAGACCCCTGTAGGTCTTATAGTTTCCAAGATTTCTTTGTCCATTGAATGCATTGGGTCCGAAATACAGGAATTGACCTCATTTTAGCATTACGAAGTTAAATATTACAATAAACACCTATTATACGAAAATACTCATTACGATATTCATTGATCGAAATGTAATAAGCGTCAATTTGAAAGCTGATAGATATCTGTAGGTCTTGCAGGTACCGAGATATCTTTGTGTATATAATGCATTGTGTCTTAAGCAGAGGAATTGATCGACTTTTAACAGTCTTCAGCCCGATATCATCGAAACCGCTCATTTTTCCAAAATACTCATAATAATAAAAATAAACAAGCTTCTAATAAGCGTTAAGATAAGAAGTGATAGACGTCTGCAGATCATACAGATATCGATATATCTTTGTCCATATAATGTATTGTGTTCTAAATACGATAATTCTTTTTAACGTATTAACGTTTGAAGGTAAATATCACCGAAACCACTCATTATACGAAAATACTCATTACAATATACATTAATGGAAATTGAATAAGCATCAATTCGAGATCTGATAGATGTCTGTAGGTATTATAGGTACCGTGATATATTTGTCCATATTATACATAATGTTATGGTAATTACGTTATTACTTCTCCCCATCTATTCAAAAAACAGAACTAGATCGTTTTAGACCTTTTCCCTTCGGATCCGCAACCATAAACACACATTGATTCCTAGAAATCATTCAATTTCATCTATGCTAATATCAAACCCCGTATCTAACAAAATAACCATTAAAAAAGTCTCAATGCTTACTGTTTGGTTCTTGTCTGCCACATGATTCCGACCACCTAGGATGGGCAGACAAAATTTTTTTGTTATAGGTGAAGATCTAGTTCCAGATAAGAAAGGAAAAAAGCGTCTTCTAACAATTCAAAATTTAGGGTCTTAACCTATTGCGTGGTTTTGGATCATGTCTGCCAATTGAATCCGACCACCTACGATGGGCAGACAAAGATTTTTTGCATCAGGTATAGACCTAGTTTGATATAAGAAAAGAAAGAAACGTCTTCAAATAATAGAAAATTTTGGTCCTTAAAGTGTGTTTTTTGATTTTGTCTGCTAGTTGAACCCGACCTCCTACGATAGGCAGACAAAGTTTTTTATGATCAGGTGAAGTCTAAGTTTGATATCAGAAAAGAAAGAAACGTCTTCAAATAATACAAAATTTTGGTCCTTAAAGTGTGTTTTTTGATTTTGTCTGCTAGTTGAACCCGACCACCTACGATGGGCAGACAAAGTTTTTTTTGGTCAGGCAAAGACCTAGTTTCATATTAGAAAAGAAAGAAACGTCTTCAAATAATTACGAAATTTTGGTCCTTAAAGCGTGTTTTTGGATTTTGTCTGCTCTGCTAATCCGACCACCTATGATGGGCAGACAAGGTTTTTTCGTATCAGGCGAAGACCTAGTTTCATATTAGAAAAGAAAGAAACGTCTTCAAATGATACGAAATTTCGGTTCTTAAAGCGTGTTTTTGGATTTTGTCTGCTCTGCTAATCCGACCACCTACGATGGGCAGACAAGGTTTTTTTGTATCAGGTAAAGACCTAGTTTTATATTAGAAAAGAAAGAAACGTCTTCAAATAATACAAAATTTTGGTTCTTAGAGCGTGCTTTTTGAATCATGTCTGCCGGATGAACCCGACCACCTAGAGTGGGCAGACAAATTTTTTTTGTATCATGTAGTGACCTAGTTTAATAAATGAAAAGAAAGAATCGTCTTCAAATAATCACATTTTTCGGTTTTTAGTGACCGTTTTGAATGGCCGCCATTTTTGATTCCGACCAATATGAGCTGGCAGACAAAAAAAATGTTGTCGTACAAGTTGGCTAAAATATGAAAATCACATTGAAAATTTTCTTCTTATAATTCGCATTTTTCGGCCTCGGCTCCTGGACTATAACTAGTTTTTGATATAAATCGAGTTATCCAGTTTTTAACGTCCACCACAGATATAATATATATGGAATATGTTATAAACTAAATTTAGCTCCTCGTCATTCCTATAAGTGCCTAGCTCAGCTATCCCTATTCAGAATGTGTTTGATAACAGAATGCATTGAAAATTGGTACTAATTATTCAATAACTAATAACTAACTAAACTATGTTTTTCCTAACCTTGAAGTTGAAGAATGCACGAGGTCAAAAACACCGTATGCTGTTACTTAAT
Organism: Piezodorus guildinii; assembly: GCA_023052935.1. NCBI lineage: Eukaryota > Metazoa > Arthropoda > Insecta > Hemiptera > Pentatomidae > Piezodorus > Piezodorus guildinii. Next base: position 68,899,289 of record CM041296.1, on the reverse strand, counting down.
TTTATTTTACTATATTATTCATAAAACAGTTATTTTTAGTTTCCATATACATTGGTGAGTTACTAAAAATGTTAAATGGAGTACGGTTCTGTAATGAGAACATTACTTGACAGATAGGATGAGATGATGGCTTTGACGAGGGAAAATAAAAATATAATATTTATTCACCCATTCTTTATTATTATTATTATTTATTCACCCATCTATTTGTGGATGTATTGTTTGTGCTTTATAAGTAATCATTCTAAAGTATCACAAGATATTTAGGTGCTACTTAAATGCATAATGTGGCTCTGAAAAAAAAAAAAAAAAAAAAAAAAAATCTGAGTTATATACTACATAGTATCTGCAATACTGAACGGCTGTGCGGATTTAGTATTCAAACAACAGACGCGCACATTCGCTCTTAATAGTCTAGATCCAATTCATGCTTTAGAAATTCATGAATACCCTTCCTTGCTGTTTGTCTTTACATCGACAGTAACAGCGTCATAGATGCTATTTATGAAATAAAAAAACAAAACAATAATAAATAAAAAAACAAAAACAATAACACCCTAACTCATAATTTAGCCTTCATATCTATCATCCAGGATTTTGCCGTATGTCGAATTTCACCTTCTTCTAGGTGAAGAGCTCATGACACTCTTTAACCGTTCGTCCCCTCCTGAACTTTTATAAGAACGAGTGGTGGTAACCTTCATTCATGAAAAGGAAAAATTTGCAATCTACAAACACAATTAAATACTCATTTAATCTAATACTCATTACCTGCGAAGCGTTATCAGTAATTATTCAAACTTCGCCAAAGAAGATTATTCTTAAGAACAAACATTGAGCACAGCAATATTTATTAATAAAAGCCAATAGGATTTTTCTTTTTGTTTAACTGTTTGCTTAAGTTAATCGCATATTTTCTTAGTCTGATCACATATTGCTCTTAGTTATGATCTAGGGCCAACTATCAATATACCAAACTTATAAATGTTGAGATAAGCATCTTATATTGTTAATGTACCAAAATGCGGTCAATAAATACATATCCTGAAAGGCTGTGTAATAAGGTAGTAAACTAACATGTATTAATAATTGAGACAGAAAATATCCTAGTAAAAGCCAGCAATGTTTCATATTCAGCATTTATGTTTAAGTGAATCGATTGAACATCTATCAAAATACAGTTTCCTTACCTCAGGCATATTACTTGAACATTTAACGAGACTTTAAAGTGTCAAAATAAGATTCAAATTCAATGTTGAAAATATTGGGTTGATGCAAAATTAATGCAGGTTTCCTCTATTGCAATATCTTAATTCCAATTGTGTAAACAAAGCTAATCCTATCATTGATCATTATTATACCAAAACAAACCTTATCTAATACCCTCTCTTTCACCATGAATTTGTTTAGTAAAATCGTTTTGTTCAGTGTGTTCAAAGGTCTTGAATCGAAAACGTCAAAGTGCGATTTTCGTCAAATTTATTTTTACGAATTTAAATTAGGGCGCAGCGCTGCGCAAACGGCTCGTAATATTAATGAAGTGTGGGGTCAGGGGACTATTAATGAGTGCACGGTGCAGCGTTGGTTCCAGAAGTTTCGCAGAGGAGATTTCGACCTCGAAGACAAGGAAGGTCGGGGCCGTCATCTTGCTCTGGACAACGACCAGCTGAGGTCAAAAGTGGAAGAAGACCCAACCAAAACCACACGAGAAATGGCGGCGGAACTCGGAACTCAAAAATTGCAACGTCTTTGCCCAGCATTGATGAATCGGAAGGGGCCGATCCTGCTCCACGATAACGCCAGACCACACGTTGCACAACCAACGCTTCGACGACTGCACGAGTTGGGCTACGAAGTTCTCCAACATCCGCCTTATTCACCTGACCTCTCTCCTACAGACTTCCACTTTTTCAGGCATCTGGACAACTTTTTGAGGGAGAAAAATTTTCAAAACCAGGACGACATTGAAAATTCTTTTTGTGATTTCATTGAGTCCAGGGATTCGGATTTTTTTTCTGGTGGAATAAGAAAGCTTGTTGAACGTTGGCAAAAGTGCATTGATTCAGATGGAAATTATTTTGATAAATATATATGGTTAAAGTAAAGATATGGCGTATTTACAATACCTACTAAAAACCTGCATTAATTTTGCATCAACCCAATAAGAAGCAGAAGTCGCGTGTCGACATCGAGAAAGTCGACTTCCAAGTATCAAGCTTCCAACATCAAAATAATTTATTATAATTAATATTCTGACAATATGATGTGAATAATAAATCACATAAATACTATTTAGTGGATCTATTGCGAATGATTATATAATTATACTTAATAATATTATTTGGGGTAATTACCTCGATCTAAATGTCAATTTGCTTACTCCTATGAAAAAGTGGACTGTACGAAAGAGTACTAAATTATTAAATTTAAACTGCACCTAGATAGAAATGACAAAATTATGTTATAAAACTGTAAAATTTCACATGGTTGTCCAAAAAATTATATGCTTGGGTCAGCGACTTCGAACTATTAAAAGTTAGTAATTAAGTCTATAGAATTTGGTGGCTGCTGAAATGTGAAAAAAACCTAAAAGGAGACGTTCATGCAATCATGGTCTGTGATGTTCTCTTTCTCCTCTTTGGCCGCGGAATCTTCTTGAATTTTTCACTCCATGATTTTCGTAAAAAACAAAGGATTAAGAATAAGAATATGGCTTGCCAAACAGAATCTGAAACTCTCTGTTTACCTAGGGCGTTCTACTTCGTCGAAAGCCCACGAGGTAGCTCTATGGTCAATGTACATTTTAATTTCGTAACCCCAAACATATGTTTTGACCTCGAGAACCCAGTATTGCTGTATTATAAATTATTTCACATTTAATAAATGGCTAATTTTTAACATTTACAACGATGATTAAAGCTCTTTTAGATCAAAATATTTTTCAGACTAACTCAGCGGAGAAAAACAGCAGCCTGACAATGAAAGGATTAAGGAACAGTTTATATTAATTAAAATAAATACAGCTAGGTTAACTTATATTGCATTCTTTGCTCATATAATATTATATTACAAATCTTTCCAAAACAGTGTTTGTTTTACAGTAATACATGTCTTGATAGAAAGAGTTCTGCTAAATTTATTTTTCACATATCTCTTCTTTTCTCACCAATTTGAAATAGTATTTTTCTGAAAAACTTATTTACAGAAGAATATATAAGTTTTATCATGTATAAAAATTGAATATGACTTATAAGAAAACTTTGGTGATTGAATGGCGAGCTGCATCAATAATATCACAAATAAAACTATACTTATTCTGTTTACAAAATAACTTGGCAGGATCCTCCTCGTATTTTTATACCTCATCGCTACGAAATGTCAGAGGATTGTCTCAGATTTATAGGAGATTGTAGATTGTGGGAAGGAGATCCGAGTAGGGCTTGATCACGTGGCCTTCGAAAACGCAGCCATCTGGCAAACAATTCCCTGAGGGCAGGACATCTGAGACTGATTGTTGCTTGCTCCGCACAGTCAGTCCGGTCCTAATTGGTCTCGGGTCTTCATATCCAGGCTCATCAGTCATCTTGTTTATGTCTCTTCCATTTGTTGACGGAGCTTATATTGAGTTGCTTTTGCTGTTGGGGATTTTTCGGAAGGATTTTATTATCCTTTTCTGGGAAGGTTAGGACGTTCTTGATAAGAATAAACCATTTACGGTCCACTAAAGCTCTCAGAATGATTGCGAGTCTTTTTGGCTTATCTTCCTCGTAAAGCAATAACACACAATATAGAAGAAAAAAAATCTATCCTGTAGTCAATTTTCGGACTGAATTTGTTCACTTCCATTTCTCCTTGATTTAGTTTATATTTTATCCAACCCTAAGGAGATAAAAATGTTTAAACGAACCAACTCAGTCATTCAAGTTGAAGCTCGTTATCTCTCTGAATGGACTCGATCAGGCTTGGAATTGATCGATTCTCTATTAAGCCGAGAAAGTCGTAGATTAAAGATATATTTTAAATCTTTAACGAAAATTTTGAACACTAACAAATTAAAGGATAAAATACTTATAAGAAAACAAACTTAATTTGTGAGGAGTATTGTTATCATAATCCCGATATCAATTAACTAACCCATTATATTATTAATACATCGAATTTAGTTAAAAGAGATTTGTTCTGTATTTTTAAATAAAATCTTCTGGAACAGTCTCTTCTTTTTAACATCATTTATTTATTTATCAATACAGTTTACGTTTCGAGGCTTATACGCTTCATCTGCAAAAATTTTTGTTAACAATAATGAAAATCATAATTGAAATAATTCTCCATCACACTATAACAAATTATATTATTATTTTATATCTACTGACACAAATCATATCTTTCAATATTAGTCAAATTCTTAAAATATCCTTATTTATGTTTAATACTGGTCATTTCTTTAACTTAATTAGCTAATGACTATTACAATATAACAATTTTCTAATATATCCATACTCTGTTAAATCTATCAACATCAGGCAAGGAGTAGGCTAAAGATTGACTTCACTCTCACTCTCCAACCTTTATACCAATGCATATATATTTTTTTCTATATCTCACACACATACTTTATAATACCTATTTCGACTAACAGATTACCTGTAGCATATTGGCTAGCATAACAGCCTTCTATGCCAAAGATCACGAGTTCAAACCTGCAGGTGGTCCTAGGATTTTTTATTGGGAGCAAATAATCCTTAGTTATGCCGTCCTTTGGAGGGGACGTAAGAAGGTTTGTGCGATGTCAGGTACTCGTTAACGATTCCTATCCTAATTAAACCTGGATATGCAAAATTTAGGACTGCCACTGTACCATCGTCCGAACAGCCACAGTAGCATAAAGTGACGTTAAATAAATAAAAAAACAAAAACTATTTCGACTTACGCCTCACAGATATACAGGTCAGACAGAAAGACACACATACGTAAAAACCAAATCTTTTAATCCCAAACTTTCAAAGTGTTCTCCAACGAAATTTCCATGATACGTTAGCAACATAACTCTGCAAAAATACCTTTCCATACCAACAGTAAACGAACTGATTCAGATCCTCTCCACGTTTTCACAACTCATACGGACGCACCAACCCATTAATACAAAACATGGCCATTACCAATATGCCTCACACACCCTCCCAGAAGGCTGAACAAAGTTGAATGTAGAACCTCCTGACATAAATGCGAGATAGGAATCACGCCAGAAAGCGATGCCATGATATCGAAACCTTACATCACTTTCACTGTTCGTCAACGGCATGATAGGTGAGAGTAAAAAAAACCAAAAACATTAAGATAAAAAAACTCTTAAATTCTCTTAAAATTAAATTTTAAAAAACGTAAGCTTCTCGTCTCCTCATTAATATTTCTCCACTTCGATTATTGCTGTGTGGTATATGGTGGCCTCCCAAAAGTGCTCATGTTCATAAGATTTATCTTCGGCACCTCAAAGAGGTTTTTAGTGACCCACTTATACAGTGAGTTGAAGAGGCTCCTACCTGCTATAAATGCTAAAAATATTTTCTCGGATTATACCTTAACCAAATCATAAACTCCCAGCACCCTCCACATTCACAGCAGCCTTAAATTTAAATCCTAAGTCCACTCTCTTGAGACTAAATCTTTTGATCACTCCTTAAATATCCGTTCTGCAACACTCTGGAATTCCCTACCTACTCATATTCGCCATGCTTCTTCCTTTCTCTCATTCAAATCTCACCTTTTCCAACATCTTTTGGCATCCCAAATAGGTGCACAACAAATGCGAATCCGCAACTGACTTATTTTTATTTTAATACAAGTTATAATTATCTATTTCACCCTAACCCTAGCAGTGTGGAATAATTAGTTTTTTTTTTTTTTTATAATTTCCTCAACCTTATCAGTAGCCTTTAGGAGATTTCTCTTCTTTCTTTCCTTTTTTTTTTTCAATCTTGTGTGTTTATTATGAATACTTTTTGTACATGAACATAATAAGTCTAGGTAGTGTTTAATTTTTCTTTTTTGCACATTTGTAAATAAAAATTAATTTTATTGATTTCTTAACCAGACATAAATATGAATATCTACTGTTCATTTTTGTTATTCTTAAGGGACATAGTCCCGGAATAAATTTTTTTTAATTTTTATTATTATATTATTATTATAAATTATATAACGTATTTTTCATTTTAGATTTTTATAAAGCTGTTTTGGCTACTTCAACAAGTGCATGATGAAAATTCAAACCTTCTTTACTTACTTTTAAAATGCCCACTTAAACGATTATCATAAATCTGATGTGTAGTTACATAGCTGAGTTCTTGGGCTTTACTAAACCATCGAGTTCTTCTCGTTTCTATTCCATACAACACAAAATGTTTAGTAAAATCCTCAATGCTCCTTACTGCTTTGTAAATAAACTCATCCATAATGACTTTAATGTAGCTAATTTAGCACGAGTCAGGTACTATTCCATTCAGAACAAACTCCTGTCCCACTCTAACCTACCAGTTTCAATCCTTGCTTCCTCTTCAATTCCCAATAATTACCTGAGGTATATAAAAAGATGATTGTCAAGAGACCACCAGATTTACTTTATTTTTTGAAGTGCTGTCAAGGGTAGTGGTAAAGGAACACGGCCCTTAACCGATTTCAAATGCTGGCATATAGTCTGGAGAAATACACTCACATATGGACATCTGGTGACATCTGGAGGTACCCCACCCTAGGACCAGAATCCTCTGCGAGAATCTTTTGGCAAGAAAGTGAGAATACTGGAAAGAAGATGCATCCATATCGCAGCGAACTCCATCATTTTCTCGTGATCATTATTCTCATCATCATGGAGTAGAAGAATAGGCGCCGGTCGACCCAGGAACAAAGGAATGACCAAAGAGGAGAGACCGCCTCACCCCCGCATCAGATATGTTTAACAATAGATAAAATTTAATCTAAGTCAAACTTTGTAATAACCTAAATGTCATTATATTTCCTTTGAACTCTAAATACAGTTTGTACTCTAATAACATGTAATAACCCCTATTTTAAATACAATCCAGTCGAAATATTGACAGGTAGTTTCTCAAAGAGCCTATCATGCCATTGTTTAATATATTTTTGGCAGGTCGGTGCAAAAACTAACAGGTTTTGCACACAATATTTATTGAACAAATAAGTTGACGAATAAAAAGAACGTATTTACAAAAACAGAACAGGTTATAACCTCTATCATTCTTATAAACCACTTTACAGATGTTTTTTATTATTAAACATTTTTCAAGATCGATTATTTCAGCCTCTGTGGATTTGTCTTGCCACGAAGAGGGGGGCTCTTCTGCTACATATTCTTCAATATTACTTGATGTATTTAACAATAATGCAGTAAATTTCAATAAATATATATTTTGTTAAATTATATTCAAATAAACATCTTCTGGATTAAAATTTAAAAGGAGGGACAAGTTAATAAATAATTGTTCTGCAAACTTGGATTATTTATAAGTTTAAATAAAGATAATGTTATTTTACTTTTTTTTATTTATTTTTTTTTATCGTACAAGATATACATCAATGAGAATTTAAACGGGTTGCCGAATATGTTTAGAGTTTTAATAAATCGAATTGTATTTTTAACATTTATTGTATTTTTCATTTCAAAGATTTTATCTGAAGAGCTATCAGATTTAGGAATAGCCGTTGCTTTTTAATAAAATGTTCTTTATTAACCTGACAACTGGTTATATCAAAATATTTCGTTATACAGGTACAATAACTCTAATTTATGACGACATATAATATTTCTGTAATATTTTGAACGCATTAAGATTTTAGTACTTCTTATCTATAAGACCCTACAGTTGTGCAAGTATATGTCGTGTATATGCTAACCCTGTATAAGTGTTATGTTTCTGTTTTAATCCTTGTAATTTTTTTTTTAAATTATTTATTTAGAAATAATACAATCTGCCACAATCTTGGGCAATGAGTATTAATGCAATAAGAAGTCATTTATTCCTTATGTACAGTAAATATAAAAAAAAAAAATAAATGTTTCAAAGAAGAATAAATAAAGATAAAAATAAAATAAATAAATAATAATAATCTTGGTCACATTCGTACATATATATACAATATTTACATACTGCCCCTGGGAACTCCGAATCAAACCCCTGGGCCCGAGGCCAGGAGATCCCAGCGCCTCTCAGTCAGTGGAGACAGAGAGGGGGCTAGAGCCACAGACTCTGAATCCTTGTAATTAGAGTTAAGTTTATTTTCTAGTTTGTCATCCACTCTCAAGCAATTAAAACTTATTTTATACCTCAAAATAACTCTCAACCATATGAAAAAAATGACAAATACTTAAATAGGCAAGTTATTTCTAGGTCGTAAAATACTTGACAAATTGAGGTAACGTTAAAAATATTTCCGCATATAACCAACTTTATTGATGCATCATATGTCATACAATATTTTGTCGAAATAAATAAAAAATAAAGTCAATCCAGTTAAAAATTGTTACTTCATATTAATTTAAGTGTGATTTTATTACTTATGATTATAAAGAAAACAATCCCCATGGTGAAACGAGTTTAAAAAAAAATACGTTACCCGCTAAGTGGGTAACAAACAAAAAGGGAGTAATTTAAAACGAATAAAAAAAAATAAATAAATAAAGAATCTGTTCACCACTTAAAGGAACCAAATTATTAGTAAGATTTTTTTAGATTATTAGTAAGAATAGACTAATGTAGGTCCTACGTCTAGAAAACTTTTTAGAGCGATTAAACAACGGTATAATTTAATAAAGAATAAGTAATAATAATTAAAAAAAGAAAAAGAATTTAAACATATAAGTAAATACGAAAATAGGCACTATCATTAATGGAAGACTACTTTTTGAAATAGGATGAATCAATTTGTCATTCTAAGAATGATGGGCCCAATTCGTTGGGAGAATAGAATGATTAATCGTGCCTGACTGTCTAGTATGTGAGCGAACACACCAAGCTTAGTCCTTCAATAAGCTTTTAAAACACAAAATTCACCAATGGAATTTTAATTTACAGGGTTATCTAACTGTTTCTCATGACTTAAGAATCGGCTTTACATTTTTTAAATGTTTTATATAATTTTAAATAAAATTAATACAAAAAATGTATTGATGTTATTTTTCACATGTTCAATATGCATTTATGACGATTTTTCATTAATTTTTTTTATTATTTGTAATATTTTACAATATAATGTAACAATCAGCAAATGTAGTAAATGTATTGGAGTTGATAATAAGAACTTAAAAAAGAATACTATTGTACCTGAACCAGCATCCCTTTCAAGTTTTAGATTGGTTCTTTAAATCATCCGATCTCTCATCCGACTCCTTTTCAGCAGTCTTACAACAAGCATTTCAACTGTGGCTATGTCACTAATCAGTCTGTTGTTATATCCACTAATTTTGGTATAAAAGCACAAATAAATATTAAGTATGTGCTGTTCGATTTTTCGTTGTTTTGTTTTTTACGTATCATGGATACGGCACGTTATCTGTCTACTAACCAAGTTTCGAAAAAAGGTCTTTGCTTGTCTGCCTCTGAATTACTTTTGATTTGGTTTATTCGAAATCATTGACCATTTCTTCTTTTAGATTAGATAATAGAATAGTAAATATGAAAAAGTTTGAGAATCAAATATCAAAGAAAAATAAATAAATATCATTAACCACTATAAAGGCAATACTTCAGGAAAATTCTAAATAACAAATAAAGCCGTTTAAGTTATTAAGTAAAAAAAAAAAAAACCCATAAATGTATGTTATTGAGCTTATTAATAATTTTAACTTTTAGATTATTTTAAGATGGTTCCAGGGGAAATAGATAAAATGTTTTAGAACTTTTAAAAAATGTTACATTTAATTTTGCAATAAAACATTAACTTGTAAAATTTATTTTCGTCTCGTAAAGTAAGTGAAAGTGCGCACCACATTTATTTAAGAGGTATTATATAAAGAACATTAGGTAAAGTTCCCTAAACGTCGAACGAGGAATTAGTGATTAAATAAATTCAAAATAATTATACAATGGTTTAATATTTCCGAATAACTACAATATACTAGGGTCAGGGTGGCTAGCTTAACAGCCTTCTATGCCAAAGGTCACGGGTTCAAACAAGCAGGTGGTCCTAGGATTTTTTAATGGGAGTAAAAAATCCTTAGTTATGCCGTTCTTCGGAGGGGACGTTAAAAGGTGGTCTCGAGCCTGTGTGATGTCAGGTACTCGCTAAAGATCCCTATCCTAATTAAACCTGGAAAAGCAAAATTTAGGACTCCCACTGTATCGCCCGATTAGCCACAGTAGCATAAAGTGACGTTAAATGGACAAACAAACTATATTTAGGTATAACTGTTTATATAGCTGTTTACAGAAAATTAACTAAATTTTTTTTTCTTTATATCTTTATTTACACCTGTCAGAAGATGTCTGACAATCAGCAAATGTGCTGGACAAAATGAGATTAGACATGATAGGCATGGGGAAGTAAAGTGCCCAGCAGCACCCCTTCCAAGGCTTTAATCTAGCTGAGGAGGTCCCTCATCCAGCTTCGTTTTAGCCTTCTTCTGACCGGCATTTCAGCAACTGACATGTCGTTAATCAGTCTATTGTCGTGTCCGTTAAGTTTAATGTGAAATCGAGAATAGAGTGTTCGTATATGTTGGTTGCTGTAAGTCAGTATGTAGGGTTCTGTTGTTTACGTACCAAAGAGCTGTCGTTATGATTCTTAAAATTTTGGATTGAAATGATTGCAGTTTTTGTATGTGAGTCTTTTTTGCTGAACCTAAAATCTGTGAAGCGTAAGTCCATATTGGCTTAAGAAGGTATGTGTATGTATTTAGTAGAAACTAAAGAAGTCTAATTTTTAATTTTGATGATTTTGAAAAAAGAGAGTGTAGTATTTTCAGTCGGTGGTTGAGAGTCTGTCTTTTCATCTTGACATGTGGGCCCCAAGTCATCCTTCGATCGAGTGTCAGTCCTAGGTAATGTACAGAGTAGTAATGACATTAACTAAAATAAAAAGCAATAAATAATTCATTTTTCTTGTTTTAAGTGGTTTATGAATTCGTTCGGGGGAGGGAGGGGACGGATTCTTTTTATACGTTATTTGGGCTCCACGTATCTTAAAACGTAAGCCCTCAAATATCTGAATCCACCAATACAGCGAAACAAAAGTCGAAGTAGAGAAAGATAGGGGATCTCGCAATTTTAAAAACATTTCAAGTGTAGCTATGGAATGAAAATGGTATGGGATAAAAGGCTATTTCCATGGAATAGTAGAAGATCCGAACTTGAAAGGATCTGCACCGAGCTGATAATAGAATAAAACATATTTTATAACAAATTTAGTATATTAGAAAATATGTTAAGAATGGGTTGCCTTAAAGAATTCTGGACAGACTATTTTTATTTATATTTAATTGAATGCTGCAACATCATTATAATAAGAAAACTTTTACCCTGTAATTTGGTATTTGGCATTTGTGGAAAAAATGGTCCTGTAATTTTATATGGGATATCAAACTTTCTTATATTCAATGTCCGATTACGCGCGGCTGCAATGTTGGGTCCTTTATTATTACACGCTATACTCGTATCTCTCGGTCACTCATTTGCACTCGCGTTAAAATTTAATCTTTAAAATTCGGCAACCCAGATTAGTACCAAGTTTTTTGCAGGCAACCCTATATCAATGTGTTTGCAATAAAACAACGCTTATATTGATATATTTTTTTCTATTATCAAGCCGGTGCAGATAAATGATATCGAAGTACCCGCTTTTACTTGACAACCGATAGTTTGTCCAGGAAAAGATTACGCAACCTAACGGCTGCACCTTTGATACTTTCATAAGTCACGGTAAAAGTTTTCTTATTATCATGATGTTGCAACATTTAATGAAAAATAATTTTTTTAAAATAATTAAAAATAGTCTGTCCAGGATTTTTTTTAGGCAACCCACTCTTAACATATTTTCTAATATACTAAATTTGTTATAAAATATGTTTCATTCTAACAGGCTCGTATTTTAGGTCTCTAGCATCGGTGGAGTTTTTTAAAGGGTTTAAATTTTTAATTTGAGTTCTACTGTTCTAAAAACTTGCTACCTTAACCCAAGGCTGAGTAATTGAACAAACAACGGCGGACAAAGAGGACACACTGGTACATCACTTTCCCATTTCCATTAAAAAGGTATTAGGGCAGGTCGTTAATATGACAGTACTAAGTGGGTAAATATAGAGGCCTAGGAAGGAGGAGGCCATAAGGCTGAAATAGTTCCCGTGTTAGCACCAGCGGGGTCCTAATGCTATCGTCCGGGCTATAGCTTATCGGGTTGTGTCGGTCAGGTCTCTACACCGTCCTACTTATTGGATTGGGAGCATACATAAAAAATAACAACAACAAATAACCTATAACCTATAAATTGGGTTGTATAACGTACAATGCAGGACTTAGGTTTTTCTTTGTATATCTCTCTAAATAACAAACTGTTAACGTTTGCTAGTTTATTCAATTATATGAATGTCAAAAATCTGGTGCGCGCAACACACAACTTTCACTTACCTTCGTTTTTAAAACCAATTCAAATTGTTCTTAAGAATTTTTAAATATATTTAGAAATAAGAATACATTTTTAAATAATTAATTACATTGAATTTCAATAGAAACATAACCTTTATTAAATAATCTATTATATTAATAAATACCAATAGTGAGAAAGAATATGTAGAGCAGTACATTTACTTAGGGCAGACAATATCATTTAGAGAAAATATGAATAAGGAAATAGAAAGAAGAGTTAAGCTCGGGTGGTGCAAATATTGGTCTCTCCAAAAGATCTTCAAAAGCAATCTATCACTAGATCTTAAAACCAAAGTTCTTACCACATGTGTATATCCCACGGTTCTCTACGGGGCTCAAACCTGGGCACTTACAAGAAAACTCGACCGGAGGCTGAATACCTTGCAAATGCAGCTTCTAAGAAGTTTAATATTTATTCAGAAAAGGGAGAGAATAAAAAACAAAAATATTCTTCAGAAAGTTAACATTAAAAGTCTAAGGGTTGAGGCACATCGATTGAAATGGAGCTGGGCTGGCCACTTGGCCAGACTGAAAGACGAAAGATGGACCAGAGCTTGCACGGAGTGGATCCCGAGAGAGGACAGCAGACAGAGGGGGCGACCACATCGCAGGTGGAGGGACGAATTGACGCAGACTGTTGGCGAAAACTGGTGACCGGTTGCGAGGGACAAATCCTTGTGGATAAACGTTTTAAAAAAGATTTAATTTGTGTTTGATTTTGGTGTATTTTTTCAAGGACTCTGTTTTTTTTTTATGGTTTTTTATTTTATAATTATTTGTATTTTTTCTTTCTTTGGATTATTTGCTTTTTTTTCAATATTTTATTATTTCTAACTAAAGCCAACTTCTATAAAATCCTCCCTATAGGAGAGGCTTTTGTCAATACTGATGTCAATAATGCTATTATTATTATAATTAATATATACGACAATCAGCTAGTTTTATCACTCTCAATTAACTTTTACAATCTTTTATATAAGATAATATTTTTTATAAAATCTATCGTTTTCCAACCGTATATTATACATATATATTACTATTTTCATGTTCAAAAATACAAAAATTACATTAAAAAATATTTTCACTCATTTCTCCTTTAGTTGGTTATCAAATCAGTACAACATTTAGCTATTTGTTAGCAATGTTAATCATATGATATAGTAAATTTGACAAAATCTAAAAAATTAAATGTACTTTAGATGTAGAAAATTTAAAATATCAGCATTTAGGCCGTGTCAGACTACTTTAATCAGAATGAAACCTACAAGATATTAAATTTTACATCGATATAACGAGTTTAATCAAAATCGTTACAGCCGTCTTTGAAAAATTATATATGGTAAAGTGGCTATTCTGGTTAGCTGATTACGAAGGAAAAGTTGATGTTATATCCCCGGCGTATAGTTGTCTTAAATATGAAAATTCAGTTTCATACGACTTAACGTTTTTGTGCAAGACCCACCGAACACGGACGGACACACAAAGACTTGTAGCAGGATTATTTCGCACAGGGGCGTGTTTATTTTAGTCTGCAACAAATAGCTTATTGAGGTCATCATAATCATGGATCATTGTATTTGTGATGAAATAAAGAACCTTTAGGTTTTGTAAAGGATTTCAAATCGTAAGGATTGGATGCGGAGGATATAGATGGTTAAATAGAGCGACAAAGCTCGACCCCACATGTCCAGATGAGTCTGACTATGGTAACATTAAAGAGTATATAGACTGGATAATTAAGTGTAATATACTGGAAGTTTAGAATGTTTGTCAAGTAAGTATTGTAGCAATGGGTATCTAAGAGCCGCTTCTTGTCCTTTAAGTCTAGTATGATAATAATAAATAAATTAAAAATGTTCTATTGCAGTTTCTGAACAATATACACGACAACGAATCGAAAAATATTTATAGAACTAAATAAAGCAAGATAAGGTAGAATAAAACGACAACTATCAAAAGATGATTATGTAAATACCTCACAGAACCCGATTGTTTTGGATTATAAAACATCTCAATCTAGCCAACGAAATTATTTTTTTTCTACAACAATATATAATCTAACGTGAGGTTCGTGTTGATAGAATTAATATCAAATGTATGGTATTTTTACACTGTCTAAGATTCTTTAAAATAATTTGTATTCATAAAAGGCCTATAAACTAATAATACTAAAAAATCATAGGCTTTTAAAAATATAAGAGAAAAAAAAAGGGTCTAAAAGAATGAAACAGGCAGTAAAAATAAAACAAAGGGGGTTAAGAGTGATAAAGACAAACATGAAAAAAAAATTAATCCTTAGAGAAGTAAGACAAAGGCAGGTCAGTCAATAAATAACAGGGTGGTGGCTTCGCACTAAAGTAAATGCAATGAAATTGCCGATCGCCGTTATTTTACGAGCCAACGCGACAGATAAGTGTAACAACGACCTACGTGATAATACCTATGAAAAAATACATAAACCAAATGGATAATGAAGATATAATAGAAAATATGGTGCGAGAAACACACGACTTCCACTTACTCAAATTGAAAAAAGTTTAAAGTTAACAAAAAAAAAGAAAAGTGTATTCAGTTTCTTTGGAAACATGTGATTTTGATTAAATAATATAACAACATAAAATTATTACCTGTAATAATCAGTAATAAGTTTATGCCCTATTCGTCACTTTACATTACATTTTACGAATTTTTCTATAAAATAATATTTTATGTAATATCTTTAGCTTTACAACGGTATATAATACATCTATGTTACTGCTCTGACCAATAAAATAAAAATCACATTACAAAATACTTTTGATATTATATTCTTTAGTTGGTTAACACATACATTCAAGTTCCATGTTCGGCCGCTTTTTGTATTAAACTAGAGATCTGACATCGAAAGAAAATTAATTTATTTTCGAAATATAATACATTACATCTTAATGCATTGCAAGAGTTGCCCTCATCCTACTTGAAGACAAACCAAATTAATAACACTAGAACCAGTTGAGTATAAGCCACTAAATTTAACCCTACAGTACTCAGCATACAGAGGTATCATCTGTATAAGATCCATCATTTTTCACTTCGTCCCTTTAGAGGTATTTGACTATAAATATAGCTAAGTGTGGAAATAACACTTCTATGAAAATGTACATCAGAAAAAGGGCAATGTCTACACGTTCGAAATTTCTAAAACAAGTAGTGGTAACGAAAAGAGTATACAAGAAAAAAGAATTAAGCTTTAGACTCCTTTCTACCCTTCCTTCCCTTAGCGGGCTAAAATTTTCAGTTAATGAGAATTTTCGTGTATTTTTTAAACAATTTTCTTAGCAACATAAGTAATGTGTTGCAAAGACCAAAAATGTAAATAGCACTTTCACCATCATTCTAGTTGTTGTTTCATCATGAAATATACAAAATAACGCAGTTGATATTTCTTAAAGAAAACTTTATTTTAACAGCGAAGAGAGTTTTATAACTCCATAAGCAGCTGTCTCAATCACCAAATACTCATACACATCTTATAAATGTATAATCTGTATCAGTTTCAAAATTTTTCACTCAGTCCCTTTTTAGATATTTCCGAGTAAACATTCTGAAAAAAGAGTTTTTGCCATTTTTGGAAATTTATATGAAAAACAATTACTATGTTCTAAAGATCAAAATTTTTACAGCAGATTGAAATATAAATAAGCTATGCATAAAAAATAATCAAAGGTGAATTTTTCCTTTATGAAGTATTAAGTCGCCAAAAGTCTAGTTTTTTATTAATTTTCTCTAATTTTTTAACCACTTTCCTCACCATTTAACTAATGAGTTGTAGAGAGAAAAAACACAAATCATGTCCTAATCTTATTGTTAGTTATTGTTTTGATTTGATATAAAAAAAATTACAAGAATCAGTAAGATTTTCACCGCGAAGCTGAATTAAAACGGCTGCGACACTAAAACTATTGGACAGAAAAATTTTATTTATACTTTTCTATTCACAAAAAGACATAGAATTG
The DNA here is from genome assembly GCA_023052935.1 of Piezodorus guildinii. Classification (NCBI taxonomy): domain Eukaryota; kingdom Metazoa; phylum Arthropoda; class Insecta; order Hemiptera; family Pentatomidae; genus Piezodorus; species Piezodorus guildinii. Next base: position 68,882,641 of record CM041296.1, on the reverse strand, counting down.
AATGAATGAATGAATGAATATTTTTTTTTTCTTTCGGGGTAACCTCCATACAAATAGAGCTGGCTACATAACAAATATAGAATAAAAAACATACTTCAATAAAAGAGTTAGCAAGACACTAATTCACTACGTTATCAGCTCTAGGTACATTGTATTACAATAAAACTAATAACAAAATAACTCAAAAAAAATATATGAGTAATATAATAGTTTACAATATAATAAATATATAAATATATGTTTTTACATAATATGGCGAAACACGATAAATAATATGATAAAGTTAACAAACATGTTTATTCATTTATTATAAATGATCTGATTTGGCAACATTGCCTGGCATAATAATAAATATTTTTTAATTCATCAATATCATCGGTGGTAAACAGGGCGATATAATTTGTAATGTTCATATTTAGACATAGACATAGAATAACTGGAAGAAAATCACAACAATCAAAAATGTTGAGCGGCAAAATTAATGAATATTGGACGATTTCAAACGGATTGACCCCACATATATATATATAAAAAAAAAATATATATATATATATTTTTTTTTTTTTTCATATTTTTCAAGCATGTAACGTTATATTCTATGGCTGATATGAAGAGGTGTTGTTGAAGTGTTAGCCGAAAAGAGAACATGTAAGGGTGACAATAGGGGGCGGTTGGTGTCGTTCTGGGGGCCTGCTCCGGAAGATAGCGGCTTTATTGGCCACTTCTATACAAGGGTCCTCCTCTCACCACTCTCTTCCTTACAACATCTCAGTCCTATCTTATATCTCACTCTTTGTCGAGAAAAAAAAAATCTATATTATCCCTAAAATCGTTCTAATATACCACCAATACGACTATGTTTAAATAGAAAATATAATACACCCCGATTTAATAATTAATATAGTTTTAATTGTGATTTATCGTCTAAATACAGAATCGCGCTTCTTGCAGTTCTTAAGTGTAGAGAAATTCGTTCCAGACGGGCCCAAAGTACTCTTTGATGGCAACAAAAATTACCCATCAAAACATACACAATTTTTTTTTTTACCTCCCCTACTTAGCATATGATGGCAATACGCGAGTTATTATTCCAACATACACCTGAAACCTATTTCATTCTATTCTTTATTACGAGCTGAAACTGAATGTGGATTTGCTGATTCAAAGTTGTGTTGGAGGGGCGGAGTGGCTGAGTTGGTTAAAACACGTGGACATGTAAACGTTAACAGACACTAAATAGTTAGCCCGTTGCCGCACACTTTAAATTTGACAATCGTGATCAGAAACACATTTTTTTTTAATTGCTTATGACTGCCAGATGAAATCGAGTGTAAGTTGTATGTTTGAAAGTGAAACTTATAACATTTGGCCACAGTTTTTCTTAAAAAAACTCTCGACGGCTATAACCGTCATTTGCTCATCACGTCTTTTTTTCTCTTCCAGAGCAAATGACAACAAAGACCGCCGTGACGACTATACGGCATTTTCTTTATTAATTCAAAATTATTCCTATGAATAAAGAGAGTAAATAGGTGTAAATTTAACACAAGAAAATCAGTTTGAAACAAAATCATCATTTGTAAATTATTTTGCTTATAAATTATTAAAATTATAAAATAGTAAAAATTAAATAAAAATTAATTCAGGAAAAAAATACATACAACAAAAAACATTAATAATGGATAATTAATGAACAATTGCATGCCTTAGTACACTTCATACTAACGCTGTCTTCTTTTCTTGTCGATTAAAATGTGCATGACAGCTATAGCCGTCGTTAGTCTACATGTCGCCAAATATCGGACGGCTATAGCCGTTATTGCGGCAACAAGTTAAGTGTTTTTTTGACTGACCGCCGCACACTGGGCAAAATCATCGATTTAAGTGCACAAGAGTTTGAATTTTCCAGTGCTACCGCCTTTTTACTGTTAGTTGGCAAGACCCTTAATTCTAATGTTTCCCGCCTTACCGTGTTTACAAATAAATAGTAAATGAGTGAATCATTCTGTTCACATAACTGCCTAATAACCGGCAGTGGGATTATCTTTATCGATGGTCATTATTGAGTTCAAGGTGTATTTGGAGCAAAGTCTTTTTGCTTTTATTTAACAATGGACTTTGCTAAGACAGGCAAGACATTATAAAAACTCGTTATTGAATATACATTGCAATTTCACCTGTTGAGTTAATTTAGCAGTTTGTAAATGTATGCCCCTATTCAATTACGAAAAACTATATAACCCCCAAGTTACCCCAGGGATTTGTTTATAGTATTTGATTTATCAATCCTTATAGGCTTTAGATATTACAAAGAATTTTTTCAGACACAACACTCCGAATCATAAGTTTTACACTCTATAATATCAAGAATTTCCTAAATGATATAAAATATATCTATTAGCAGGTTTTAGCAACTCCGAGCCATAATTAGATTTTTGTATTATTTTTACCGTATTCTGGGACTTCAAACGAAAAATGTAGGGAAGTTTTAGATTTTAGCAAATAAATTTGATGTTTGACCACTGTGCGCTCGCCAACAAAGGTTAAATATGAACAAGTTTCAGAATTTTATGCACCTAAATCGGTAATATTTTCTACTGTGCGCCGCCCGGACTAATTTCTTCCATACTGTAAACAATTAAATTGAGTTTTAATTGAAAGAAATGATATTTAATAATAATAAAAATTATTATCTAAAACATGATGGTTGAAATCACACTTATAAGGAAAACAATTAGTATATTCGTGTGCCGACGTTTCTGTCTACATCTTGGGCCTCCATCAGGGCTAGTAAAAAAAAGAGAGAAAAACCAATACAACTAAAAGAAAACATAATAATAGGTAAAATAATCAGGATCTATTTTTAAATATTTTTAATTTTCCCGACGTTTCGGCTCAAGATTGTGAGCCATCATCAGGGCATTACTGAGCCATGTACAAGCATAATCTGTGTGCACAGTCGACTATACATCCTCAATAAAAGAAAAAAATAGTCAATTACTCCATTAAAATCTACAACGATCACCAAATTTCATCACTCTCCATTGGCATATAGAACTGTTTTTTACTAGATTGTAGCTGACATTTATGACGGTTATTTTTAAACTTTTAATAGTTGAATAGTTAATTTCATTAATTAACATATATTACACGATCTCATTGATTTTTTTTTTCAAAAAAGCTTTTTTTATTTTATTTTATTTTTTTTATTTATTGATATATTAAAATTTGTTACAAAATAAACAATAGTAATAGCGATATGAGACCACATTCATACAATATAAACAAAAAATTAAAAAGCGAGGAAGATTTAGTTGGCATTGCCTTTTTATTGCACGCGTCGCTCTGAATTTGTAATAAAGTCATTTTTTTCTATTTAATTAAAAACATTTAAAATAGTTCCATCTTAAATACTCAATAAAGAACCGCAGCTTTCCACGGATCTTTCATAATCCGATCCTTTTCTATATGGAACTCTAATTCCTCTGATATCCGTAATTCGACTACCCTTCCGACCTTCAAATCTCGTCTATTCCATCACTACCTGTCCATTCAATTCAATTCTGGCTGAGCCAGTTTCCATGAAATATGTAAATAGAAAAAAGTTATGGAAATGTTCTTTCTTTTTTTTTTTTAATAAGGAAGAATGGTATTTTATTTTATAGTCTAGGTTATGTATGGGAACATGATAATTATTTATTATTTATATAATTATTTATATTCTTTAATCATCACTTATATTTTCACAAGATTTTTCGAAGATATATATTGGTTTATAATATTTTTATTTATTTTTGTCTTATTGTTTTCTTTTTCACTTATTATTATTTACTGTATATTCCTTTTTCTTTTCTTTTTAAATCTTACTCTAAGGCAGTAATTCTCTCATTACTGTATATTGTATTATTCTAAAGGAACTAGTCTCAGAATAAATAAAGAAATTATTATTATTTAAAGACTTAAAGAAGGGGCAAAGTTACGTTTTTCCAAAATCGCTAGCTTTCTAGGTGTGTTAGTATTTTGTATAGAACAAGACATTAGGTTAAGAGCACGCAGTATAAGGTGATCGGGCACTTAATACAATAAACGCAAAATAAATATTTGATCTAATATACATTATCAAATGGTATTTTTATACGTTATCAGCTATAAGATGAATATAATAATATGAAAAATTCTAATTAAAAGAAAAGAAAGTAATTCTGACTATCCAGGATTAAGTAAAAGTGCTTTTCTGCATCCTTGTAGCTAAATCTCAGTAGAAATTATCTCTAACGAAAATTAGCTTCAAACAGCGAACGGGTTTTTAAATAATTTACATTGCCCAATTCTTCCTTTGAAATGTAGCTCAACAGAATCATAACTACGTAATAAAATTAATAATAAAATGAAATTATTTTCCTCTTAAATTAAACTCCAGTCACGATGTTTCCATGGGTTGAAAAAATAAACCTAATTACAGCAAAGTTTCATAACGGGAGGACTTTGAAGTGTCTCTAAAACGTATAATTATTGCAAAATAAATTTCTATTGAGTTAAGAAATTTTTTAAGTAATTTTTTGTTTGTTACAGGTCTGCTTCTGATGCCCTCAGTTCACAAAAGTAAGTATTGAACTTCGAAACTATTAACTTAGTTAATTATTCTTATTTCACAGTAGTGAATATAGCCCACAATAATTAGAGAAATGTTATATAAAATAATAAAATGTCAGATATACCCATTTACATTAAATTTCTAACGGCTTTTACATTCCGCTGTAATACATAGAATATTTCAGACTTTATGTTATACGAAATACAGAAATAATAAACAATATTTAATTAATGATGTATTCTATAAAATCTTTAAATTTACAGTAATCAGAAAGAAAACATGTGCCTATGTTTTTTCAGAATCTGTAATGTAAATAATATCCTTACCAACCAACCGATTCGATGTGAATTCATATCAGGTTATAAAACTTTATTATTCCAAGTGATATAGTACTTTCAGATGGATGTACTCCCGATGTATACTTCGAACCTCCAAATCTACATACTTAAATAAGTCATTCCAGTCCGGGAACAAAAATAAAACGATAGGAATGTTGACTTGCTACACAAACTATACATTTATGGATACGAATATAAAGTAACCATTTTGTATTCTTTTACATCTTCGACGCTAAACGCGATATTGAAAATAGACTTTAACAAGTACGAATATCAGAAAATTCAATCACTATTTGTACAACTCGTCAAAAACAATTCTTACAACATTTCATAAATAATGTGTCCAAGTTTGAACAGAAAAAATAAATAAATATACAATCACATATTGTTTATAAAGTACCATTACTTTAGTTTAGCACGTTAAAATACTGATAAAATAATGTATTTGCTTATTAAGTTTTATCCTTAAATATATTAGAAAAGCTCCCATTAAAGATTAATATTACTGATATTTTTTTAATAAGACAAATTAAGTGCACTCTTAGTTTATAATATCCGGGATTTAAGAGTAATAAAAAAATATATTTTATTGCAACTTTAGACACTGATTTTATTTATTTTTTTAGCAATGTGATCATGAGACTAATTGCTCCTTTCAATCGGAAAAATCATCTAATTTGAATAATCCGCATTCAGGATTTCTTCAAGAAATATAAATTAAAACAATAAAAATATATCAAAATAACTTAAATTAAAATTAGTAGTTAATAACATTGGAATGGACCAATGAATTGCTTTAGGCAGTTGATTGGAATGAAAGAGCCTCATAAACATCAAAGGAAGCTTTCAGTAAAAACTAATTGAATTAAAGCATTCATTATTAATTGGGATCGTCATCGTTTCAAAATAAAAAAGAGGGAAAAAGAAGTATGAGTTGAAAACTTGAAACTCAATTAAGAGACATAAAATCATTAACAAAGTAATAAAGAAAAATATGATATATGAGACAAAAAAAAAAAAAAATGAATGACCATTTGTTATTGGAATGCAAAAAATACAAGAACTTGAGAAAAGCTAATGGTTTGTCACTCACTCTTTAACAAATACTCGGCGACTAAGAAAAACATATATCCAAACTGTTAAAATATTTAAAGATTGTAGGGTACTACAACAGAGTATAATTTAATATGATGACGCCAATGACTCTGTAGGTATTGATAAAAAAAAATGTTATGTGATGGAAGTGGCAAGCTTTTGTAATAGGGGAGGGAAGAAAAGATTCATCGAGAACTAAATAAACCATATATATATATATATATATATATATATATATATATATATATATATATATATATATATTGTTTAATCAGTTCTCGACTGTTGATAATTTAAGTTAAGTCAATGGATAAACAATTTTATCTATGCGACGTTTCGAGAATTTATTGTTCTCATAATCATGCCTTAACAGTGGAAAAAAATAAAAAATAAAACAGAACATTAATATTATTATACAATAATTTATATATGATGTTATTGTTAGAGATATAAAGAAGAGTTTCAAATATTGTTCAATGTACTCTTCTTTATATCTCTAACAATAACATCATATATTAATTATTGTATAATAATATTAATGTTCTGTTTTTTTTTTGTTTTTTTTTTGTTTTTCCACTGTTAAGGCATGATTATGAGAACAATAAATTCTCGAAACGTCGCATAGATAAAATTGTTTATTCATTGACTGAAACCTAAGAACAACACAAACGTATATATATATATATATATATATATATATATATATTTATTTATTTAGGTCTCCCTGCCTTGCCATATGGCAATACGGGCGTCGGTAGCCATGACTGAGATGCTACCAGTAGTAATCTTGAGTTTCTGTTTTTCTTCTCTTCCCAGCTTTTTAATCTGGTCTCTCCTCGATGACTATCCCTTCAGCTCCTGCTTCTTCTCTCGGAGGTGGTCTTCCTCGATCTCGTCCAGTTCCACCTACGTTAAAAGCTGCCGGGCCTACTAATGTTTTCCACCCGTGAATAAATGATGTAAATTGTTTATAATTTTGTTCGGACACCAGCTGAGGGAAATCGCTCACCGAGAGGACCCAGAGGCCACATTCCCTCAATAGTTTGGCCCTTAGTGCCTCAAACGCGGAACATTCCACAATGATGTGCTCAGCAGTCTCCGGGACTCCACAACGGGGGCACAGGGGATCTACGTCTTTTCCGAAACTGTGCAGCTTACTTCGGAAAGCCCCGTGCCCAGTGAGGAATTGCGAGACCCAGTAATCCGGAACAATCCATTTGGCTTTCAATCGTGACCGGACCGTGGGAAGAATTTCTTCAAGGTAGCACCTTTTGAGGTTGTCACCCACCGCCGGTCCCACTCATCAATGGTATGTTCCCGGATTGCACTCTTCCATTTCCTTGGGTCCTCCGCAATCCTCATTTGGATATTCCTCGGGAGATCTGCTGAGCCGTACCTCTTGTAGGCATCTTTAAATGAATCTTCACGCAGGAGGAGGTCGAGAGGTACTCCTCCTGCAAGAATTTGAACCGCCTCATGGGATACAGTACGGTAAGCCTTTGTTACTCGTAACAAAGCCGTTCGCTGAATGGTCGCCAATCTACGCTTCTGCCGTTGTGTGATGTTCTTGAACCAGGCGGGGGACGCGTATCTCAGAATACCCAGCACCATGCCGTTATAAATGGTCATTGTTGCTGGGTATCTAAGACCCCAGAAAGCGCCCCCTAGTCTACTCAGACCGTTGAAAGCTAAGGAAACCCTATTGCCTAAGTAGTCCAAGTGAGGGGCCATGTTGAATCCTTTGCCGAATCGTATCCCTAAGTAGGCGACCACTTCACTTGGACGTATTCTCGTACCCTCAATGCAGAGGTTTATAGGGTGTGCCCTATCCGTTTTTCCTCTTAGCAGGATGGTCTGAGTTTTAGCTGCGGCCATTTTCAATTTTTTCATACGACACCACCTTCCTACCAGGTTGGCGCACCTTTCAGCTTCCGCTTTTATCCCAGCTCTGCTGTTAGATGCCACTACAACCGCCAGGTCATCAACGTATGCAGTAGCAGAGAACTGTTCCTCCTCAAGCACTCCCAGCAACTCATCAAATATTAGCTTCCATAGAGCTGGGCCGAGGACGGATCCTTGAGGACATCCCCTCTCTATAGAAACTTCAGTCTCATAGTAACATCCCCGAACCTTTACAAACCTGTCTTGGAGGTAGCTATTTACGAGAGCGTATACGTTACTGGGAGCTTCATACTTATGCAGCTGTTGAAGAACCAACGGCCACCAGACGCTATCAAAAGCGGAGGATATGTCAAAGAGCAGTAACATGACATATCTCTCCGTTCTTACTGCTGCGTCTGTACGAACTTGAAGGAGGGCATCTGCGGTACCCTTTCCTTTGGTTGATCCGTATTGTCGCGGATGGCTTGCTCTTGCAAGAACTGGTCGTAAGCTGCTTAAAATCAGATGCTCCAGAACCTTGCTCATTAACGGGAGGAGGCATATGGGTCTATAGGACTTAGGGACCTGCTTATCCCTACCCCCTCCCTTGTAGAGGAGTCTCAGATCGGCGATCTTCCATTTTTTCGGAAAATATCCCCTATCAAGGCAGTCGTTGAAAATATTTAGCAGCTTATCTTCTATATAGGGGAAACTGTTTTTCAAGATCGCCGCGTCTATAGCATCAAGTCCTGGAGCGCGACCAGCTTTCTGCTTATCCACGGCAATACGCAGATCATATATGTCCCATGGAGGGTATAAGTCCGTGCCAGGTGGGCATACCGTTGTGCGTCTCACGAAGTTATCCTCTACATTATCTTCAGAGCTATCATCTCTGGGGTAAGTAGCCTCTATGAAGATATTTGCCGCTTCTTCAAGAGTTACGGCCTGATTATCTCCATGTTTTAGGGCTGCAACAGCATGAGGAGGGGTCAACTTGCCCATAGCCACTTTATATGGGATGCCCCAAGGATGCTTCTCGGACTCATTGGAGACGAACTCATCCCAAGAACGTCGCTTGCGTGAACGCACCTCGTTTCGGTATGCCTTGGCTTTAGACTTATACTCGTTACGAAGTGAGATGCGCCTCTCGTCACACCTACACTTCTGATACGATCGCCGAGCCTTGTTGAGTTCTCTCTTCATGGTGGTTAAGGCCGGCGTCCACCATGGGACAGGTCGAGCTCTCACTTTCCGATGCTGGAGGGAATTCTCTGCTGTGTCGCGAATAAGATTAGTAATTCTGGACACTCTGAGATCCAGGTCTTCTTCGGTTTCAAAATATCCTGCTTCCCAATCTTCATCAACAATTTTTCCCTCCAGCGTCGATCGGAAAGCATTCCAGTTGCTTATACGTGTTACATAACCGTTTTTAACACCGTGGGAACGCTCTTCATCCTGAACTATGTCAAATACTAGAGCTTTGTGGTCTGAACTCGTTTCAGATCTGAGGGCCCAATCGAAAACGTGTCCTAAGAGCGTCGGAGATGCCAGCGTCACGTCAATCCAACTCTCACCCATCCCGCCGGAGAACGTAGGGATGGAAGCGGCTTCGTTCACCACGACAAGCTGGCTTCTCGCGAGAAACTCTCCGAATTTAGCACCCCTTCTATCTGTACGATTGGATCCCCAGACCGTGTTCCAGGAATTGGTATCTGAGCAAATGATCACATTTCTCGTGCTTGTTGTGATCTCCTCCAGGGCAGATATGTCATCTTCAATGTTGCCTGGGTTTGCCAGATATGCTGAAACCAGCGTAAATGAGATGTTACCATACCTGATGAAGCATGCAACACAATCTGCCTTAGAGAATTGTCTCAGATCCATTACGTCGAGGTTTGGATTGCTAATCACAATCGCAGACCTAGGCCTCCTCTCTCCACTGCTTAGGGCTATAACTCTCGACGTAAGGCCAAATCCTGTGACCATGTTCCCACGGCAGGTCGGTTCCTGGACCGCCATAATGTCGTAGCGTTGTGAAAGAGCACGAAGCTCATCAGCTACAACTCTCCGGCGGCCCATGTTCAGTTGGAGAACCTTGATTTTACTCATAATAAGTCCTGTTTGCCATTTCTTTGCACCACTTCAAATGCACAGGGCACTCTCGACTCCCTGATTTGTGCTTCGCTTGGCTACGAGGGACCTTCTCCCGCAAACAGTTGATACAAATCGGTTCAACCTTGGCATTTTTCTTTGGACACACTTTCATTAAATGACCACTCTCTGCGCACCAGATACAAACTTCAGCAGCTGCTGTGCATGTGGCCTTGGTATGCTCATAGCCCTGACACTTGGTACAACGAGCAGCATCAAGGTAGTCTTTAAACGACAAGCACCACCATTCTTCTACCAAGGTTCCCAACTCCAACAACTGGAACCTAACCATTGGGTGTACCTCTAACACCCAATTTTTCGTTAATCCGTTTTTAGCTACCGAGGAAAAAAGTGGCCGGAGATCGTCGGAAACTAACGGAGTGGGAACCGACTTCTCGGGTATTCTTTCCCACAGAAACCTCGCCACATCGGCAGAATTCCATGTCAGAGGCACACCCCTCACCTCCATCTTTGGTTTTCTCCTCAAGGCCAGCCTGCCATGTAGACCGCTATCTCGGAGCCCTTTCCAGCCAATTACTTTTGTGACTTGAGAGCTGTCCTCAAGGCGAACCAACACTGAGCCTGCTTTCGTTTTTCTCACAATAGAGGCGTTCACACCTATTTCTTTCAGGGAAGGGAGTCCTTGGATGATATCCGAAGGACTTTTTCCCGACCCACTAATTGTTAGGTAAGTGGGTTGTGGAGTGCTTTTTGGCTTTAGTGGCAGGTTCTTAACAATATCTGCTAACGTTTTAGGTTTTTGTGCTGTTACAGGTTTTTCAGGTTCGGGAGTATCATGTTTATTTTCTTCCATACCGTCTTGATTCTGTATTCTTCTTTCTTGCTTGGACTTAGCTTTCTTCTGGTTTCGTTTGTTCTTCACAATACTGAATTTCTCGATTTCCGCTGGTTGATGAGATTCCTTAGAGGTTCCAGCCTTGATCAGTGGAGGGTATTGTGTTGATGTTTCCACACTTGGTATTTCTTGACTTACTAAAGGAAACGATTTTTGCATTATTTTTTCCGTAAGTACATTAATAATGCTTGTTGACTCTAGTGTTTCTTTCACTACCTGTTTGACTAGAACCGCCACTGAGAGCCCTTTGCATTCATCGGTGTCTTTGCTTCTAGAGCTCATAGCCTCTAAAATGCTAATAAGACGTTCCACCGTTACGTTTATGTGTTCTCTAGTCTTGTTTGTAATCTTTTTATCCAACCCTAATAAGAAAGTTTTAAGATTACTTTGGATGGATCTTGCCTCTTGTAGCATGGTGTCCTTAAAGTTATCTTCTTCAAGTTCTTCCTCATTATCCGACGTTTTGCATCTAGGTCTTTTAGCTGACGGCGGTTTCCCTGGTTTGGTTGTTACATTATTATCTTCAGTAGCAACCTCTTCTTCCATTGTAACACCGTGATTAGTTACCATGGCTTTTCCACAGCTTATATCTAATAATAAGTGTGAGTAACCTCTATAACCTAACCAACGTTATCAATTTTTTCTAAGTAGAACTTTGTCTTTAAATAGCACTGTAATGAACTTAAAGTACAGTCTTACCTGTCAGTGAATAACTGCTGCCTCTAAATGTCTATAAATAAAGGAGGCAAAGCCAGTAGGCTCAACCTAACCTGACACGTTCCACTTAAATCTAAAAAAATATTTTTGGTAAAAACGGAAACTAATGGAAAAATAACAATAAGAACATAGTAAAAAACATAGTAAAAAACACAACGAAATAAAACAGAACTATAACACAATATAACACCTTATTTCAAACTCTTTAACAGGAACTCACTTATCAGTATCAAAGCTGTTCTTAACCTCCCAATCGAGTCATATATATATATATTTTGTGTGTGTGTGTGTGTGTGTGTGGTTATTTAGTTCTCGATGAATCTTTTCTTCCCTCCCCTATTACAAAAGCTTGCCACTTCCTTCACATGACATTTTTTTTTTATTTGTTATCCGCCTCTACCCTACAGGGTCATTGGCGTTATCATATTAAATTATACTCTGTTGTAGTACCCTACAATCTTTAAATATTAAAACAGTTTGGATATATGTTTTTCTTCGTCGCCGAGTATTTGGTAAAGAGTGAGTGTCAATCCAATAGCTTTTCTCAAGTTCTTCTAGTTTTTGCATTCCAATAACAAATGGTTCACACATTGTATGACGTTGTCACTTGTCGTACAAGTGGGTGCTTCTAACCGTTTTAGGAGGTACCAATGGGTAAATTGGCAATGGCCAATTCTCAAATTGTACAGTAGAATTTCTTCCATCCTAGACTTTCTGGAGCTAGTTTCCCATTTACTGCAATCAGATTTCACTGCTCCTAACTTTGCCCTCTTTTCCACTTTTCCGTCCAATCGGCTAGCAACTCTTTTTTTCGATTGGAGCATCCAATCTTCTACAGTTACTTCATTAATTTGGAGATGACAAGAAGTGAACCTCCAAGTACTAGATGGAATTATGAAAAAGCAAACTGGGACAGGTTTGGAGCATTAATTGTAGAAAGGCTACAAGCCCTACCACATCATCACAATTTATATAAAAAAGTTGCTTTCTTCACAAAGCTAGTCCTGGAAGTAGCGAAAGAAATAATACCTATTGTCAAAAATGAAGCTCAGCGCGGGAACGTTCCATGGTGGAACAAGGAGTGTAACGACTAACAACCCGAGCAAAGAAGCGGGCCCTAATAGATTCAGGGGAACAAGAACAGTTCAGGATGCTATTGAGTTCAAGAGGCTCAGGGCTATAGCTAACAGAATCGTCAAGCAAAGCAGAAAAGCTTCTTGGAAAGAGTTCGTCTCTTCAATCAATAAACCACCTGAAGGAGTCAGGTGAAGTATGGAGTAAGTTACGAAGTATCAGAGGGATCAGGAAATGACAAGTAATTCCTGGACTTAAAGTAAATAACGGACTTATAACAGACCCTACAGAAATTGCTGATGTACTTATCTTGAAAAAAAAAAAAAATACAATTAGAAAATATGTTGTATTTTCTAATTTTACTTCTTCACCGTTCAGTGTCGTCTAAATGCAAAATGCGTCCTCCCGGATTATTAGATCTCGTCTTTTCTCTGTTTTCTGTATTTGGGATAGATACCGACCCTCTATAACCTAGATGTGGTGTCGTGGAGTCAGCTGAGCCTGTTTTGTTAACTTGCACCGCCTTTGAAGCAAAAAGAACCAAACTGCTAAGGGATAGAAGCAATATGTGCTATTTTTTCCTTTAGTTGGTAATGAAATTCGTTCAATTTTTATATTAATCTGTTTTTTGTCAATGGTGATAAGATGAAATAATTTATTTACAATATCTACAAAACTGAGGGTAGTTCAGGAAAAGAAAATTTAAACAATCGGTATTCAAAATGTTTGTCAGACTATTTCAATCTGAATGAAACCTATATCATGTTAAAGCCTATGAAATTTGACATAGATACACTGAGTTTAATCAAAATCGCTACATCCGTTTTAAAAATCGTAAAAAGCTGCCAAATTCATGGTATGAAGTAGCTTTACTGGTAAGCCGTTTTCGATGAAAAAGTTGCTGTAACATCTCAGATGTATATATAGATGTCATAAGTATGAAATTTTAGTTTCACACGACTTTACGTTTTTGTGCTAGCTTGACTTACCACCCACACACTTTCTGCGAAACTTCGCTATTTGGACTCAAGGAACCTTAAACTTAAAAGTATACAGCTTTTCCAGTACTATATATTTCATATATAAGTAAGTGAAAGTAAAAATAATCTGGATGTGGAACAGAGATTTCTTTAGTTTCACTAATATAATAATGGCCACTGATAAAATATAATAATAGATGAAAATAAGATTTGATCAAAATGAACAAATATATCTTCAATATAAAATGAAACTACAACATAAAGTTCATTAAATTTTAAAAATAATAATGAAATGACATTATCTACATATAAAAAAAAAAAAAAACAAGATACCAAAATTATTATTAACGAGCATAATCGGAAAAAAAAGGTACTAAAACTACAAAATTAAAATATTTCCAAAATAAAAAAATCTTCATAATGAACAAATAAAACGTCTATTAAATAAAAAATTAAATAACCATCAATATAAAAAAAATTATTGACAGTATAACTAAATGAATTTTCCTCGGGATAAAAAAATGAGATACCATCATATCCAACACACTTAGGAAATGCAGATACACAAACGCAGTAAATGGAGTACGCTGCACAAGATAGAGAGAGATGGAGAAGACTTCTGGAGGAGGCCTTGACTAATTGATTGGATTGCTCTGCCACTAATGAATGAATGGGATAAGCAAACAATAGAACATTTTTACTTTCACTTACCTATATATGGAAAAAGGGAAAGTATTGCGATCGTAAAAATTTTCGAATTCTCGTTTTCAACGGAAATACACGTTTTAGGATCCCCTGAGTCCAAAAAACCAAGTCTCGAAAAAAGGTCTGTGTGTGTTGTAATTCTCGGGCAAAGACGAAAAGTGCTATGAAATTGAAATTTCATATTTAAGGCAACTATACGCCGGAGATGTTACAGCTACTTTTTCATCAAAATCAGCAGACCGAATGATATACTTTATACAATTCATTCTGAACCTTTTTACGATTTTCTCAAAAACGGCTCTATCGATTTTGATTAAACTGTAAAATGTGATGGTCTTTAACATGATGTAGGTTTCATTCTGATTGAAATAGTCTGACAGGGCTTAAATGCCGATATTTCAAATTTTCTTTCTCTAAAGTACCTTTGATTTTGTAGATTCTATAAAAAAAACCATATCATCTGGTTATAATTGATAAAAACAAGTAAATATATAAGTTGAACGAAGTCAATCTCTAACTAAAGGAAAAAACTGCAAAAAAAAATTGTTTAATGCAATTTTTCGTTTTTGAACATAAGAACAGTAATATAGGTGTATAATATACCGTTGGAAAGCCATAGATTTCAGAAAAAATATTATCTTATACAAAAGCTCTTAAAAGTTAATAAAGAGTGACGAAAAGAAGATAAAACTAACTGATTATTATTTCAGATAATAATATAATACATTTTTTAATAAAACACGTGTTTCTATAGAAATAGAATATTCTTAATTAGTTTCATCATTTTTATCTTCAATTGTATTTGAACATTCTTTAATAGATTTTAGCAACGGTGGTATGTGCAAGTCGTGTGTTGCCCGCACCAGATTTTTTATTATAATGGTGATTAAAATATCTTACATATCTAATATAGGATAGGAGTAAATAACAACATACGACTAGACAATGCCATGAAACATAATGCACTGACGGCAGCTTCCTAACACCTGCCATTTACGGACTCCAACCGCAGGCAATGTTCCAAACTATGGGAGGAAAGCCCATTCAGGATATTATATGCTCCACGTCAGCTGTTCAATTTCATCTTCGATACGAGGAATTAGGAGCAAGGCTAGTATGAAGTTAATTATAACAATTCCGGAATCCGATCCGAAAAATAGTTAGGTGGAAATTATTTAAAGATGTCTATTCATTTTCATTAAAATCAAGGTAAATTCTGCTTCTGAGCACGGAATAATATCAGAAGTTATAAATTCAAAGTTTTGACTTCTTTAAATATAATAATATTCTTAGATGCCTACATGAAATAATACTAATAAATTACTCATTGTTATGAAAGGTGTTTTTAAAATAGGTCTCCCACTTTTGCGAATAAAAATCGTACCAGCTAAGGAATTATAACATTATAGAAGCCTAAGTATATTGGTTAGTTTGGGAGTCCAAAATTTGCTTATTCAAGTGTAATTAGGATAGAGATCTTTAACGAGTAGCTGGAATCACAAAAGCTCGGGACCAACATTTAGCTCTCCTCCGAAGGATGGCATAACCAAAGTTTCTTACTACCTTTACAAAACCCTAGGGCTATCTGCCGTGTTCAAACCCGAAAACCTGGATCATAGAAGGCTGTTGTGCTCGCGGCAAGATGGCTACATATGACCAAGATACCCTACACAACAGATGATTAGGTCCCATGCAATTATTTATTAATTACCAAATTTAATTAATTACTATATTCTTACAGTGTGGATTTCCTGTCTCTTGGTAAAACAAAAAAAAATGTACATACTATGCTATGTTAAAACAAATCGGAAACATTTTCATCAAGTGATGAAAAATAAATAATTTGATTATATAAGTTATCACGTGTTTGCAGTATCAATTTCAATTCCTTTTTTTTTCAATTACTGATGTACCATGTCCCTTCAGTAAAAAAGAAATCCCAAGGTAGATTTAATCGAAACATTTCAATAAAGACATCTCTCGTTACAGATTATGCAGTCTATGTATAATTATTAATACAATATAACTATAAAATAATAGTTCTATGTTGATCTAAAGTATTATTCTGGATTACTTTATACATCGTGATATCCAATGAATAAAGGTCTTTCCATCCACGTAGGTATGACTAGTGTGATCTCTCTTTGAAATATGATTTTGAAACACTTATCTTTCTACCTAATCAGTTGTAATGTATTAAGCCTGCTGAGGGCTCTAAATTTATTATTAAATAATTAATATATTAATAAAGTAAATATAAATAAGCCTTTGTCGGCAAAAGTACAAAGGACGTTTACCTGCCCCCCTTGGATTCTCCAATAGGCCCCCCACCATACCTCGGGAAACTTCCTAGACCCCAGCGGAGCCGACAAGAGGATTAGGTAAAAGTCACACTTATAATAAGATCACAAAGGCTGTTTCGCCAACCGGAGCACTGCCCATATCAGCCCCACCCGAGGTGACGAGAATGAGAGAGGAGATCCTAAAAGGGAGTCTTACTCCAGCCACTACAGTCTCATTCCAGCCGCGCGAGTTGAAGTTCTATCCTCAACAAGAGGACAGTTTTTATTCCAGCGAAAGCCAGTCAAGTTCTATCCTCAAGAAGAGGGCAGTCTTACTCCAGCCATGAGAGTTGAAGTTCCATCTACAAGGAGAGGAGGTCCGTCGGGGTCAGAGCAGCTGGAGGATGAAGCGGAGAAGGGGCGCCTATGACTGATTCCACCTCCGCCAGCCGACTAAGTGTTTTAAAGGTATTTTCTTTGATTTTAATATTGTATGGCAAGTTTAACTATAATGTCCCTCAGTATTCTCAAGCATTGTGTAAAGTTAAGTTAAATAATAATGTAATCTATTGCAATCTGTCTAATTTAATCTTACCCTGAGTTCCACCTACTGGAATTGGGGGATCACTTGTAGCTGGGTGGCTAGCGTAACAGCCTCTCATGCTAAAAGTCACGGGTTCAAACCCGCAGGTGGTCCTAGGATTTTTAATGGGAGTAAAAAATCCTTAGTAACGCCGTCCTTCGGAGGGGACGTTAAAAGGCGGTCCCGAGCCTGTGCGATGTCAGGTACTCGTTAAAGATCCCTATCCTAATAAAACCTGGATAGGCAAAATTTAGGACTCCCATTGTAGCATCATCCGATTAGCCATAGTAGCATAAAGTGACGTTAAATAAATAAACAAACCTACTGGAATTTGTAAATACGAAAATTTTGGAAAGGAAATCCAATAGTTTCAGTAAATATAGTTCATATATTGATTAGAGATATCAAATAATCTAGTTTTTGAAGGTACCACTGCCTTAAGAAAGCAGACGGTCAAAAACATAGCACAGTAATAAAACTTAAAATGTGGAAAATAAAATAACAAGACGAAAATGCATAATGTTTTAAATAAAAACAAGTAGCAAATGGAATATGTATGAATTAAACGATCCAAATTGTGAGCTGGTCATGTGTTAGAAACACCACATGCTATTGTCTGGACAACTTACCTTTAAACAGAATGATAACTCATTAATAAATTATTGCTAATTCAATAAACTTTACTTATGAATGGCTTTTCCACGGTAGTAGCGTCCGAATAACCACAGGAGCAAGAAGTTACGTTAAATAAATAAACGAACAGTCATCTTAAATTTCTGTGGGAGGTTTCATCAGAATTTTGGATAGGTAGTTTCAGTGAAATATCTTAAATTGGTTTAGTTTATAACAGTATGAGCTGTGTTTCACACGAAGAATCTACATATATATTCAGAAACTATTCCAACACAATCGGAATAACAAATTAGTATCAGCGATGCATGGCATTTGAACTGAAGGAAACACAATCAGAACGAAATAGACCATATGTGCATTATTGAACTTTATTTAGGTTAATTTAAATTAAAGAATATTAACAATAAATATAATCGTATCTGGCTAAGAAAACTGACACAATAAGAATTGAACACTGAAGTACATTGTTAATAAAGTGACGTTAATGATTCCATTGCTGGGAATTCGATTGTTGTCATATAAGGATAGATGAATTTATCAATAAATCTACAAGATACAAAATAACTAATTAAAAGTACAGGCCAAAAGTGTTCTAACAGTATTACCAATACTTTATAATAAATAAATTTTAAATATTTTCTATGATATTATTGTAATTTTGTAAAGTATATAGGGAAAATACATAGGGAGCTGCACGGTCTAGTGGATAAAGCACTACTCTACAGTTCTCCGGGTCCTGGGTTCAAATCCCGGCTGGGGCAGAATATTATTTTTTGTTATTTCATCCGAAGGGGGGGGGGGGAGACCCTAGGGTATGGATACCCTCCTGGGGTAGACCTAGCGACTTGAAGTGAATACCCAAAATTAGTAAAAAAACCTAGCGGCTGACCGTGATCAAGGACTAATCACCTCATTTTACAACCATTGGCCTAGAAACTGTACGAATCTCAATATTTACTCAATATGTAAGTGGGTTGTAGAGGTAAAGGTTATTATTTTATTTTTAAACGAAATATATAAAACCTTTCTATCTAAAATTATAATAAAAGATGGATCTATAAAAAAACATAGAAGCTATTAAAACATAAGAAGTAAATTTGAAAAAAAAAAATGATATAATAAATAAAACAAATAATATAAATAATTCAAATACTTAAAGACTGTAGAGGCGTTAAAACACACACACAAGTGTTACTAGCATCCGTATTAAAAATCAATTTAAGATATTTTAATCGGGAATGAAAAAAAGTTAAAGAATTAATTACATTGAATTTCGAAGGAAAAATGTGTTTTATTAAATAATATATTGTACTATTATAAACAACAATCAGTTTTACGGGTTGTGAAAGTCGTGTGTTGCCCGCACCAGATTTTGTATATTTATTCAGGGGTTTTCAGGTAAAAAGCACTTCTAAATGTTTTCTCTAACTTCAAAAAGAACTGATTTATTGAATGAAATCACTTTTAATCGGCCGTCATTATATAAATTAACAGATGAAATCAACGTCTAGGTGTTAATTAAATATCGTCGGATTCCCCACTATTTTTGTGGATAATTTCAAAACAATTGGTCCTGTAGTTTCAGAGAAATGCCGCGGACGGCATAAGGTATTTTAATTGTTTATTCGTGTTTTACGGATCCTGAAACGCAAGCACTCAAATTTCGAGAGGAAGGGATATTTTTTTTTCTATTTAAAATAATAAACCAAAATATCTATAATAAAAATTAATCAAATTTTCATCGGCAACACGAATTTTAATTTTAATTTTACAACTATTAATATAAATTATGCATTCACAAACTAATTTCAGAATCTTTTAAACTGAAATTTCAGAATACTGTAATTGTAATACTTCCATTGCAAAACCCGAATGATATTTCAACAGTTTAACATTTACCATTTACCTTAGCGATGACATTTAATACTCCGCAACAAAAGTTGGAGGAAACGCGTTGCCCGTAGCAAGTTGGCGATAAGTTGGGCGGTGGTTAGGGAGACGGAAAGATAGGAATCCACCGGGGTTTGGTGGCACACAATGTGTTGCTGATTCAGCGGAGGTTCATGGGGTCTGCGTCCGATAACTATATCGGTAATGTCTTTTTTAACCCCACGGTATATGGCGTTTTAGTTGTAGGATAAATTAGTTCATAATTAATACTCCTTACAGTCTAATCACCAGATAAAAATATTAATTAATACAAATAAACAAAGCCTAAGTGCCTCGATAATGATCTCCATAGCTTAAGAATTACAAAAGGTTTACATACGGGACAGATAAATTTAAAAAACATGATCTACAATCAGTTTCTAGAAACAGTGAAACAATCCAAATCTGGCCATTTTCCTTTGAATTATTTATTGATTTTTATATAACTTAATTGTCTAAAAACAGCTATATAAACAGTTATACCCTAATTTGGAAATAATAAACCATTGTGTAATGATTTGTAGCGTTTTTATAATTCATAATTGTACTCTCACAATCATGAACATCGTTGCTTTTGAGTGTGGCAATCTATTTGAAAAAATTACATATAAATTCATTAATTTATCATACACTTATTAAGGTGAATATCTAGGAAAATAAACAAGCAAAAGCGGACTAGGCAGATCATCCAACACGGCATCAATTAAGAGGGACAGATGTCACCGCAGTTGTGACAGTTGATACTTTGGATGGAAATCCGACCTCGGAGTGGATTCCGAACCCCAATCGAACTTGGCACCAACTAAATCTTTCCCATGCCGAAGTGAGAGAGGCGTTTCCATCATCCCTGTCATAGAGGCAGATGTAAAACGGACAGCTTGTGGCCTACTCTCTCCCAGTTGAATGCGCCAATTCAAATCTACCGTAAATTCTAGCTTAACTTTCTCCATTCATTCCTCCAACTCTGTCGTGCCTCTCATCACCCACTATTCACCGACTGAGATTACGAACGAATGGACTTAACGAATCCGAGCGAAATATTTATGTTTCAACTATTAAGCTATGTAACTCTAGAATCATCAAAAAAATTAATTAGACGAATATCAAACTTATATTAACGTTAACTATTTTAGAGTCAATAGTTATATTTTCTTCAAAAATTAGTGTGTGAAAACAAAAATTGCTAACCTTCTGACTGCTCTATGCGAATTAACAGACGACTAATATTATTAACGTTTATGATAAAACTTTATGTCTTATCTAACGTATTTTTGTAGCTTAAACAATTGTCTATTGTTAACTAATAAGAAAGGTCCCCTAACCATCCCTTTTCTCAGGGTCAGGTCACATTCTAGAGTCATAAAGTTACCGCTGAATTGTCACAGAAGTGACAGAACTTGGATGTTTATGTTTCCGGTCCTATTCATGCTGTCCACTTGCATTTTAGTTTCGATCTAGATCAGAGAGCCCCTGGCCACCACATGTTAGACCACACCGAAGTATTAGCTCCCCTCCTTCCTTCAAAATCCTATTTATACCCAAAGTAAATCCACACAAATTCATTCCCTCATTCCCTCTTAGTGAGTCTCAAGGTAGACTTCACACATGTAATATTTGAAGAAGAATAAAGACTATTTCTAAGCATATACTGTTGTGAGTTCGTTAATTGGCGCCCGAAATAGGAACAGCAAGCATAGAAGACTCACTATTCCTAGGTATCTTCTCATCTTCGCTGTTTTGAACCGAACGACACTGAAGAACTTAGACTGGCAAACCCACTCATCCGAGGTATTTGTCTTTCTACGAGGTTGTCCTACTGATCCCAGATTAACAACATGTCTTCAGCAACCAGCTTAAGAAGTCACTCATCCGAGGTATTCTAAAACTGGTGTCTCCCCTCTTGGTCCACTGATCACCAGGTGCTGAGCGAGGAAGACAGCGAACAACTCAGTAAGCTTAGAATTAGATCTTATTTTATATTTATTTATTTGTATAATTTCTATTAAATTAATTTTAAAATGTCCATCATTATGGAATCATTTTTATTAGAAAAAGAACTATGCAATAATATCCCATTTTTCAATGGTGAATTAAGTAAAGTAGGGAAATTTATAAACAGCATAGTTCAATTAAAAAATAAATATTGTTTGCAAAACAATGCTTATAAGGAATTCAATGAAAAAATAATATTAAATAAAACATTAGCTCGTCTAAAAGAGGGAGCAAAATATATAAAATTAATTTATTACTATCGGACTATCGATGAGTTATTAGATTGTCTAAAAGAATTATATAGTCATAATAAGTCAATTGAACAATTGACTATAGATTTATATAATACAAAAATAATAGAATCGGAACACCCGTCTGATTTTGTTAAAAGATTAGAAAAAATAAAAAATATAATTATTCTTCGTTACCACATAGATAGAATTCACAACAAAGAAATGTGGATCGCCACATTAGAGTGCCGAACTCTTTATCATTTTTATGCAAGCATGCCCTTAAATGTAAGGATTAACTTAATGGGTAAATCTGAGACATTAAACAACTTAGAAGATTTAAAAATTTTGTTGCAAAATGAAAATCAACTTCTGTTTGAAAACTCAGTTTCATTAGGATCTATACATAGAGAAAACAAGGGGATAAATCAAAATAATATTTATAAAAATAATAATTCAAATTTTAAAAAGCCTACCGATTATCGAAACCAATATCATCAACAAAATAACTATACAATCCCAAACCATGTAGAATATTTCCCTAAAAACCAAGAAAATATTCTTTACGAAAAATCCTCCCGCATTCAAAGCAATTACCAGAAACTCAAAATAGATAATCCGCAACCACAAATTTCAAATTTCAATACGGTATCCAAATGCCACCAACCGACATTAAAAAAAAAGTCTTCTAACGAAGAAGATCCAAAAGATAGGAGAATTCGAGAATTGGAAAAACTAATTCAAGAATTGTCCGAATCTAAAAACTTGTTAGAGCTCGATCCATTTAATAATGAAGTAGAATACAGCAGATTTTTTAACCCCGATAATCCTAACGGCGATAAGAAATTGCTTAATAACGAAAGTATTGAAATGAAATCTAATGATATTAATATTAAAATTGATAATCATGAAGATAGACTAGTAAAAAAAATTTCCATAAATATTAAACACGGGTTGGAAAATGAAAAATGTGTTAAAAACGATAACGGAGTAAATTATAAAAAAATAATTGAGGATATTAGATCAACAAATATTGATGTAGAAGATTTTTTGGAAGACATTTTCTTTTACACTGATATTAATAATGAATCGATCACTGAAAAAAATATCGATGTATTAGATGTTTCTAGGAAGTCACTGCTCCATGTTAAACATTTAAAAATAATAAATAAAGAACTACCGGAAAATAATACATTGAGTATTACAAACTGTAGCAAAGAAATTAAAAATAAACGATCAAATATAAGCAATTTAACAATTATGAAATATAATGAAATAACTTTAAAAAAACAAAATAAAATAAAGAAAATTAAAAAGAAATTAGAGAAAATAGCGCATTCCTTAGCAGAAATTAGGAATGTTTCAAAGGAAAAAGTTGTCTCGGTAGGAGATGTTGTTAAAAAACTAAAAAGAGAAGTAAAGAATAACATTAGAAAAATTCATAAATTGCCTGGCGGTAAGAAAACAATCCACTTATGGATGTTAAGGCCGGATAGCAAAAAAAAAAAAAAAAACGGACGCGACCAGGACTTTAAACCCAATAGTAAAATTCAGGAAAAAAAAAAGAAGTAAAAGAAAAAAAAAAAAAGTAAAAATAAATAAATAAAAATAACGAAGTAAACGAATAAATAAGAAAGTAAAAATAAATGAGAAAAAATTAAACAAGAAAAATAAATAAGTAAAAAATTTATAAATAAGTAATAATAAATAAGCAAACATTAAATTACAAAAATAATGACTAAAAATAAATAAATAAGAAAAAATTAAATAAGAAAAATATATAATTAAACAAGTAAAAATAAAGAAATAAGTAAAAATTAATAAATAAGTAAAAATAAATAAATGACTAAACATAAATAAATAAGTAGTAAAAATAAATAAGTAAAAATAAATAAAAAATAAGAAAAAAAAAAGGTAAAAATGAATAAGTGAATAAACAAATAAGTGAGTAATTAAAAAAAAAAAAAAATAATAATAATAATAAACAAAATAATAATAACACTATCATAAAGTAATGTTGACAATATTATAAAACAAAAACTCCATTTTATTATTAATATGTAGTTTTTAATGAAAATACAAATTTAATTTGTATGCTCTAATATCACATGAGTATGATATAATACAACATGACTATACAACGAATATAATAGAATCTTTTATTATTACATTAAATATATTAAAGAAACGAACGTTTATAATTAATTTAAACGTAAAACTCATTAGAAAGAAAAACGACATAAAACTAACTTCTTTCATTGAAAAAAAAAAAAAAAAATTTTTTTAATTTCTTGAGAAGAATTTATAATTATACACGTATGTTTTGCGATTTTCAATTTAACAGTTGACCCATAACATAAAAATCTTCCTCAAATGGTTTTAATTTAAATATTAAAAAAAAATTAAATATACTATTGTAAATTTATGAAAATTGTGATTATTATGTTAGTATAATTGCTAGTATACGATACATAATAATGACTTTTGCTCTTAATTGAATTGTTATATTAAAATTGTCATATTAAATTTTAATCAAACAAATATTTAATTGAATTCGTTAAAATGAAATTTTTAAACTTTTAGATAAACTAATTAAATGAAAAAAAAAATATTCATACTCGAAATAGAAAAAATTTATCTTTGAATATTTAACGACTAAATGATAACATAGTTTAAAATTTCTGAATTACCTCATAGTGTGTCACTAGAAAACCGGCAAAAACGGATATTGAATGAGTTGCAAGAAAAATATATATCTTTGAAATTATATTTTTAGCTCAAAATTAAATATAAGGATATAAACAAAAACATTTCCAAATTTCCAATATTTATGTTATTAGTATGTATTTTGATAAGTTAATTACATGTTAAATAATTGTAATTATTATATTTGAAGAAAACATGAAATACGTAGTACGAAATTGAATATAATTAACGAAATAATTATAATAAATAAATCCACTCTTACTTCATATATAGCAAAAAAAAAATAAAATAAAATAATTTTAAAGAAAGAAATAATTATGGTATAAACCACATTACTTTACAATAGTATAATATTGTAATTTATTTGTATGTTTATAATATAACTTATAATAATGTTGAAAGAGTTAGATTGAAATTATAATAAATAAATTTAAAAGGTAATGTAAAGAATTACTAAAGAAAATATTTTAAAAGAAAAATATATATAAAATAGAGAAACGAGAGCAAAAGGATTAATTATTTAACAACTCATGCCAATTGTAATTTGTATAGGTAAAATAAACAAATAAATAAATAAATAAAAAAAAAATAAAAATATATATCTATATAATAATAATACTAAAAATAAATAATAAAATAACAATAATTAAAGAAATAAAAATCATTGTCTATCAATGAGTGATTTAACAATTATTTAAGTAAATATATATAACGAAAAAAAAAAAAAAAAATTTTATTTACAAAAATAAATAAAGAAAATTATTATAATTAGAGGAACAAAAAAAAAGAAAAATAATTTTCAATCAATCAATCAGAATTGTAATGATTTATTTTACAAAAAATTATTTATATTTATTAATTATGAGCAAATAACAATCGAAATGCAAATTTATAAAATTGTCTTATTCAGCAATCAATTGCATTATATTAAAAATAAAAAAAAAAAATACTAATAAGGATTAAAATCTAATCTTAGAAGAAATGAACAAATTACTTATTAAAGGTACTTTGATAAATAAATAAAAAATAAATAAAGTTTT
Source organism: Piezodorus guildinii (assembly GCA_023052935.1). Taxonomy (NCBI): domain Eukaryota; kingdom Metazoa; phylum Arthropoda; class Insecta; order Hemiptera; family Pentatomidae; genus Piezodorus; species Piezodorus guildinii. Next base: position 68,856,855 of record CM041296.1, on the reverse strand, counting down.
ATACAAAACAGTAACAAAAAAAAATAAATAAATAAAACATGAGTTTTAACTTTAATTTAACGTAAATAAAAAAAAATATATATATATATATATATATATATATATATATATATATATAAATATAGATAAAATAAAATGTTATATTATATTATTTCCCAATTAATGAAAACAATGCTATAATAATACGCTATAACATATAAGAAGAAAAAATCTAAATAAAAAAAAATAAAATAAAAAATCGTAGGTTTGTAGTTGTGGTTTCGTTTAACAAACAACTAATATTGATTGTAATTATTGTCTATTTAACTGGATAAAGCCGTAATAAAAGTAGGTAAAATAAAATGGCAATTACATTTAGGAAATGAAATATAAAGTATAACAAAGTTTTAGTTACATTCTTGTAGTATAGTTAAAGACAGAAAACTTACTTATTATAATTATTGTCCTCAAAATGGGACATGACTATTTAATAAAAAAACAAACAACAATAATAATATTTTATATTTAAAGTAATGTAAGAATAAATAGAAATAATAAATATTGTATAAGTAGAATATAAGAATTATGAAGGAAACTAGAAAAGTCAAAAATATGGTTATATATAATTCAATAAAATAAAATGTATAAATATCAAAGGTATCAATCAAAGCAATATTTAAGGATAGATTAGTAAATGTAAAAATTAAAAGTATGATAAAATATAAATTAATAAGCAGTTAGCTGAATTGGCAAAATGTAAAATCAATGTTCATAATAAGATAAATTGTGTTCATGTGTTCTTGATGCTGTGTTCATTTTTGCTAAACGATTTTGTAAATTATTGGTAATGATATTGTATGTTAGTATTCTATCATATTGATTATTATTGTCATAACACGATGTTATTTAACCATATTGACTATCATAAGTATTGTATGTAATTTAACGATATAGATAATTAGTAAACAATCATTAACTATTAAATAAATTAAGAAAAAAAAACAACAACAAACAAACAATGTTTAATATTTAAGTAATTATTTAATGATTATTATGTTATTATTAATCTTGATATTGGTTATAATCAATATTATATGTTACTATTCAACAGTATTGATTAATAAGAAGAAGTTATTACTTAACTATACAAATTATTATTAAACAATATTGATAACAATAACTATTTTATACTTTCTAACAATATTAAATATCATTACTATTGTATGCTATTATTTCTAAATATTGATATCAATTTAATATTATGATTTTAATTTAATAATAATTTAAGTAAAATTGGAAAAATAGGTTTACTTATATTTATAAGTGAAGAAATGGCGTTTAATTTTGTACAAATAACTAATATTAATTTTATAAGAGAATCAAGAAATAAAATATAATAAAAACTTATGTTAGATAAGGATTTAGAAGTACAATTTAACGAATATTTGTTTGTCAAGACAAGTCCCCGTCAAATATACTATGTAAATAGGTTTAGTAACTAGAATACTGCTTTTGTATTATTATGTCTTATCTTATTGTATGTATACATCCATTTTATTTGTTTACACATTTTGTAATTAATATCTGAATATATGTTAGCTATATTTAAGCAGAAAAAAAAACCACAAAACAACTAAAATATTACAAAAACAAAGGAAAAATGTATATATGTATTACATGAAATTGTTAATTCTCATTAACGAATGGACTTATGATTTTAATAAGCTTAGATAAGTAAATTCAAATATGTAAATGGATTAATGTATCTAAATATCTCATATAAACTAAATTTAAGAAATTCTATTTCATAAGATACACAGAAACAAATGTAAAATCCTAAATCCTATGACCAATACCCTTCTTTTTCCTTCCTTGACAAAGTGGAAAAACTTAGAGCCCCCCCAAATTGATGTGAAGAAAATTATATGTAAACCTGATCTCAAATTATAAGCTCGGAGGCCCTCGCTTTTTTAGGAAAGGAGGAATTAACAGACGACTAATATTATTAACGTTTATGATAAAACTTTATGTCTTATCTAACGTATTTTTGTAGCTTAAACAATTGTCTATTGTTAACTAATAAGAAAGGTCCCCTAACCATCCCTTTTCTCAGGGTCAGGTCACATTCTAGAGTCATAAAGTTACCGCTGAATTGTCACAGAAGTGACAGAACTTGGATGTTTATGTTTCCGGTCCTATTCATGCTGTCCACTTGCATTTTAGTTTCGATCTAGATCAGAGAGCCCCTGGCCACCACATGTTAGACCACACCGAAGTATTAGCTCCCCTCCTTCCTTCAAAATCCTATTTATACCCAAAGTAAATCCACACAAATTCATTCCCTCATTCCCTCTTAGTGAGTCTCAAGGTAGACTTCACACATGTAATATTTGAAGAAGAATAAAGACTATTTCTAAGCATATACTGTTGTGAGTTCGTTAATTTGCGGATCTGAATATTCGCTAACTTTGTGGAGGGAACAGTGCCTTAATAGTTTTTGAGAATAAGTTTTAGTTCGAAGAAGAATGAGGACACTGGGGAATTAAATGTTTAACAATGCGTAATAAAGGAGCATTCATAAATTATGTTTGTAAATTTCTAAGACTCGGTAACGGAAAAAATTCCTACAAAGATGATAAGCTCTGAAACAACTGATTGGCACCTGAGGGGAGTGTGTAAGCTGAGGCTGGTATCAGCATTGAACCTTCAGGTTCGTTACACCTATTATTAATATTAATTTAAGTCTAAAAGTATGAATGATTTCAAAGAATCTTCTTCAGTCTGAATAACGAGATAAAATACATTTCAATTAAATAGCTATGTATTCAAAACAATATTAAGTACCCCCTTATACATAATTTTCTTTCCTACATTTAAATTAATTTAAAACATTTTTTTTTTTAAGGATTTTACTTAATCCACTTCGCCAATGACTGATGTTTTAATTAGAAAACCTTAACAGGCTTATGTATTTTTTATCTTTAACAAACATAATTATTTTCCTTTGTCCACAATTTAAAAGGCATTGAATACAATTTTTCTAAAATAATATTTCCTTGAAGAAACAATTTTTTAACTCTATCATACTCTTAGTTAGCATCATTTATCAATCTGTTAACTATTAAAACTATCCGCAATATTTAGAAAATGTTCAATAATTTACATGTCAATTTAAAATTTACCACACTTCTGTATATTGGTAACGTTAAATCATTTTTAATGTATTCAAATTTATTATTATTCTTCAAACCAGCTATTTATTATACAAACAATATATGAAATATTTACACGAGCATTAATTTTTCTTTTCCTATCCCCATTCGATCTTTCTGGATTTTCTTGCATTTTTTTATGTTTTATTCTTGTACTGTATTCTCCGACTGTGTTGAATCGTTGAACCTATATCTTACATATATTTTTACTTGGCTATCTGGATGAATCCTGCCACCATTTTGGGGCAGGTGGGGGTTTCCAAACTAGAAAAGAGTAGATTTTCGATTGGCCTTATAATGTCAAAAAACGCCCCCTTACCAAAAAAAAAAGCAACCCTGGCCGTATGATACTACACAATAAAAGTATCTTAAAACTTGAGCTTAAGTGTGCTTAGGTCGGTGTGTCAATTTGAAAGATTTTGTTCTAACAGAAGAAAAGGTTTTTTGCAAGGTGACCTCCAAAAGTTAAACGCCTATCGAACTTTACTTCTAAATATACTAACGCCCTCAAAATCAATTTTCCAACAATTTCAATCGTGAATTGAGAGTGAAGTTCATTTTTATTTTTCTGAAAAGAAAAAATATGCCATCCGTTTATTTCTGTATTTACGATAATATTCCCTCCTAAAGATCTTAAATGCCCCTTACTTTGTCACTAATAAAATAATTTATAAAGACTTAAATATCTTATCAGTCGCAGATCTAAAACGAACTAGATATATTGGGTTGATGCAAAATTAATGCAGGTTTCCTCTATTGCAATATCTTAATTCCAATTGTGTAAACAAAGCTAATCCTAACATTGATCATTATTATACCAAAACAGACCTTATCTAATACCCTCTCTTTCACCATGAATTTGTTTAGTAAAATCGTTTTGTTCAGTGTGTTCAAAGGTCTTGAATCGAAAATGTCAAAGTGCGATTTTCGTCAAATTTATTTTTACGAATTTAAATTAGGGCGCAGCGCTGCGCAAACGGCTCGTAATATTAATGAAGTGTGGGGTCAGGGGGCTATTAATGAGTGCACGGTGCAGCGTTGGTTCCAGAAGTTTCGCAGAGGAGATTTCGACCTCGAAGACAAGGAAGGTCGGGGCCGTCATCTTGCTCTGGACAACGACCAGCTGAGGTCAAAAGTGGAAGAAGACCCAACCAAAACCACACGAGAAATGGCGGCGGTACTCGGAACTCAAAAATTGCAACGTCTTTGCCCAGCATTGATAAATCGGAAGGGGCCGATCCTGCTCCACGATAACGCCAGACCACACGTTGCACAACCAACGCTTCGACGACTGCACGAGTTGGGCTACGAAGTTCTCCTAAATCCGCCTTATTCACCTGACCTCTCTCCTACAGACTTCCACTTTTTCAGGCATCTGGACAACTTTTTGAGGGAGAAAAATTTTCAAAACCAGGACGACATTGAAAATTCTTTTCGTGATTTCATTGAGTCCAGGGATTCGGATTTTTTTTCTGGTGGAATAAGAAAGCTTGTTGAACGTTGGCAAAAGTGCATTGATTCAGATGGAAATTATTTTGATTAAATATATATGGTTAAAGTAAAGATATGGCGTATTTACAATACCTACTAAAAACCTGCATTAATTTTGCATCAACCCAATACCTCCTTTAATTCCAAATTACCTCTATTCCTTATAATTCTCCGAGACGGCAGAAAAGACGATGGCTTCGCGACCTACTACAACAAATATACAATGACCCATGCCTTTATCAAGCCCATTTGATCAATTAACACATTTACTTAATGCATAATAACAATGTGAATTTCTTTAAAATAAACGATTATACTCAAGGGGCAAAGTTTCTTCACTATTTTGTTAGAAATGGTCTCTGATTGCGTCATTGCATTGGATGAGTTCGTATTTGAACTACAAATATAAATATGAAATGAAATGAAAAAAAAAATCCTTATGGTCTGGTTACATTGAAAAAATAAACTATTTAATATATCTATAATTTTTTGTAAATTTATATATATACACACACACAAAAAAAAAATATATATACACATACATACTATATTTTACAATGAAACGGAAGATTGAGATACGAGTAGGTAGTGGAAGAGTTGATGTTTGAAGGAAGAAAGAGACGTGGCTTCACGAATAGAGATAGGCAGCGAATTCCAGAAGGATGAGGGACGAACGAGAAACGATTTGTGAAAGGATGAGTTCAATGTGATGGGGTATTGTTGATTCGGCTGAGGAGCTCAGTTATGTAGTAAGGTTTTCTATATTTTTGGAATAGATAAGAACCAAGGAAATATTGCAGTCATACAGAAGGATAAAGCCATTTTAGGTAGGTATGATGACCAGAAATATGGTCACGTCTACAGGCTTTAAAATAAATCTTATAAAGCAGTTCATAAGACGTTTTAATTTTATTTCCAATTCATCAGTTAGTCCCCCGTACACCAGGCAACCGTAGTCAAAGTTTGGGAAGATAACAGAGGAAACAAGTAGCTGACGGGTTTTTAAAGGTCAGGATTAGAGTTGTTTTAGTTTGGAAATGGATTTTCGGGATAATTAAGATACATGGTTATTCCAGAATATGATTTGGTGAAAGAGGTAACTTCAAGGTTTTTAACAGTTTTCTAGAACGGAATAGAGACATAATTGAGAAAGAGCAACGGTTGGTATGGAAGGGAGTCCAAGGTTGGTTTGGAGCCGATGGGGACTACTGAAATATCTTCAGCATATGCCAGTACTTACTTTGCAGTGGCCGTAGTTGTCTTCCACCGTGCGAGTTCTGTACACGTTGAATAATATGTGAGAATGGACTGCACCTTGTGGAACACCACAAGTCATAGCTATGATCTTTAAAAAACTTTGACTGACCACCTTGACTGAGAAATTAAATTTGATAAAACTGCCATTTTGAAATAATTTTGTATATTCATGAAAGAAGAACTGTTGATAAAACACATATATTTTTTATACAGACCAATTATACTTTACAAAAGGGAAATGAGAAAGCCGGAAAACACGGCCATTTGTAAATTAAACAAAAATATATGAAATAAACAAAAGAATAAAATATTAAATATAAATACACTAACAAAGTACCTACGTATTTAAATAAGGATCACAGTATTTACGATTAAACAATATCACTGAATAAGAGCCTAACGGAATAAATTGTGAGTTAAAGCATCGAAGGACGATTTCAGATCGACTAATCGGATATTGGAAGCTCAAAAGCAAATTGATTCTATTGGACGAGCTGCATAGTTATTAAAAACGGATTTCTCTAATATGATTTGATCTCTACCCTACTTGGTGATAGTAAAACTTTGGAGTCACTTTCTCGTCTTCTAACGACACCACATTTTACTTTCAAGATTTAAAAAGTTTCTCAAATTACACTTCGTGAAAAGTCTATTATTTTTAACTTCTTGAAACTTCATCTTTCCCATTATTTTGAGAAAACCCACTGTTTCATCTAAATTATTTTGTGAACCTCGTTGCCATAGGACAGTTTTTACACTTCATATTTTTGCACTTACATTCCACTGAATAAAAAATCTGGTGCGGGCAACACACGACTTTTATTTACTCCCGTTGTTAAAATCGATTAAAGAATTTTCAAATACAGTTAGAGATAAAAATGGGTGAAACTAAAATATAGTTAATTCAATTGAATTTCTATAGAAACGTGTGTTTTTTTTTAAAAATCTATTATATTATTAACTAAAACAATCAGTTAGTTTTACCGACTTTTCATCACTCTTTATTTACTTTTACAGGCATGTGTAAAAGATAATATTTTTTCTAATATATTTAACTTTCCAACGGTGTAGTATACATGTATATTACTGTTCTTATTTTCAAAAAAACAAAAATTGCATTTAAAATATGTTTGCACTTTTCTTCTTTACTTGGTTATCAAATTCGTTCAACTTGTACATTTAGCCATTTTTTAGCAATGCTAACAAAATGATATGGTTAATTTATTCAAATAAATCTTCAAAATCAAAGGTACTTTATGTCAAGAAAAATTTAAATACCGCCATTTAAGCCCTGACAGACTATTGCGATCAGAATGAAACCTATTTCATATTCATATTAAGTCCACTAAATTTTACATCGATACAGGAAGTTTAATCAAAATATATTTTTGAGACAATTGTAAAAAGTTGCAAAACGCATGGTATAAAGTAGATCATCCGGTCAGCCGAGTAAAAAGAAAAAGTTGCTAGAAACATCTCGGGCGTATATTTGTTTCAAACACGAAATTTCAGTTTCACCACCCACACACGCACACATATTTAGAGCCGTTTTTTTAGAAAATCAGAAAAAGGTGCAAAATTCATGGTATAAAGGAGCACTTCCGGTCAGCCGATATCTCGGGCGTATAGTTTTCTTAAATATAAAATTTCAGTTCGTCACACACACACATACAAAAAAACGTTTTTGGGGAACTTGGTTAATTGGACTCAAATGAGTATTTCCGTTAAAAACTGGAATCCGAAAATCTCCACGATCGCAATACCTTCCTATATAGGCAATATAAAGTAATAATTAATAAAGCTGGAAATACTAACATAACAAATATTTCATGAAAGTAAATATGGTCAAGTTGGTTTGTTTTTACTTATACAGTTTTTTCTTTAACCTGATCTTTTACTTACTTTAACACTTTTTGTTTTGTATATAGAACGATATCATAAACTAAAAAAATACCAAAGAGCATAAATAAACACGAAACTATTTGATGCTACCAAAAACTGAAATTTTCTTTAACTGGAAACGACTAAATTTGGACATATATATGTACGGCTAACTTTTACTATATTTGTTTTGAATATAGATTCTATTTCTTTTATTTTTTTTAATTATGCTAGTTCTTAATTTAAATAATGTACTATTAAGAAGGACACAACAGTGGAATGTGTATTTCATCATGTAACTGGAAAAATAAAAATTCACAAACGAAAATTAAAGTTGACAATCGATAAATAAAAAACATTTTGAACACGTATTTCTAATTTATATGTTTGTATTTATAAAGAACTATCTTGATGAACAGACATATTTGGGTAAATCAATTTTCCTAATTTCATAAGAGATGTCTCCTTCCCATTTATATACCCTTTTGATGAAAGTCCTTTATTGAAGAAAAGTTGATTGACTATAAATTTAATAACATTAGAGAGACTCAAGACCTATAATGAATAAAAAAGTAATACATACATAAACTAGTTGGATAGGCAAACAATGAAAAGTGTTGTCGCCTGAAATATTTAGAATATATAAATTATATATATATATATATATATATATATATATATATAAATATATATATGATATATATGTATGTATATATATATATATATATATATATATATATATATATATATATATATATATATAAATATATATATGTATATATATGTATATATATATATATATATATATATATATATGTATATATATATATATATATATATATATATATATATATATATATATATATATCAGGTGTAGATTCTTTTAGGTGAAGGTCAAATTTTTATGAATAAAATTGGATTGAAAAAAAATATTCGCACTACGTTTCGGCTACAATGCCATCTTCAGGTGCCGTGGAACAACTTAGATTTAGTGTGAGTAGCTGCTTACCAGTCAAAACCACATGTCCAAATCCCAATCAATAAAATAGTGGTGAAGTAGACATCAGCCTCCAATTTTATTCATATATATATATATATATATATATATATATATATATATATATATATATATATATATATATATATATATATATATATATATAAACATACACATTCTACCAATAATGTAAAGTTCTTTTCATTAAAATTTGTATTTAAGGTTTGCATATCTACATACATTTTTTTCTCTAGTTTTTTAAAAATAATTATTAGAACTGGAGTTATTAGAAGCTAGTTTTAATTTATTTCCATAGTTCATTTCGTTTTTTAATTCTATTACTTTTTGTTTATTTTATTGTTGTACGCTAAAACATTAAAGTTCTTTTTGTAAATTTTGTAGTATTATCCTAAAGGGACTCGTCCCAGAATAAATAAATAATTTATTATTAGTATTATATATACATAAAAACTGGTCGTGAAAAACTGGATAACTCGAGATATATCAAAAATGAGTTAACTCCACGTATCGCTCCCTCATACGGTCTCCACGTCGTGTTAAATTGGTTAAAGAAATTTCTTGGTGGAAGAAATTTCAGGTGGAAAGAAAGCTGTATGTTATAACTCTATTTTGGGTAAAACGTAAAGTTTAAGTCGCTCACCAGTAAAACGAAAGATTTTGACTTATTCACGACTGCCACAGATATATATAAATCACATTTACTAGAGGTTCCATGTTAGGTACATACTAGAAACTCGATGCTGATACAATGGACGAGCATAATATATAAATCAGTCAAGGTAGAAACGAAAAAATCCAAAGAAACTAGTGTAAAGAGCGAAATAGTGTTTGCTTTGGACAAGGGTAATGAATTTATGGAAACAGCTCGGAGAAAAGTAGGTAAGGAAGAGGGATTTTTTTAATAAGCTTTTCTCGTGTATTTTCAGGATTCTTTGATTCAATTTCACCCCTCGGGCTAGGTAAATAGGTAATAAGCTCCGAAAGAGAGAGGGGGAAATGGGATTTTGTATCGTGAATTATAGAGTCGACCCTATACAGAGGTTGCACGTGTCCTAACTCGGGTCATTTCCGAACATTATCTCAAAAATAAAACCTAAAGTAAATCTGAAACGACATCTACCGATGTCAATTGTCCATGTGATTACTTTATCTTAGACGATTCAAATAATTTTTGCAGAGATATTTAACATAATAAATGACATGAAAATATGGTCAAGAGGCACGACTTCCATTTTCATTTAATCAAGATAAAATTTGAAGTGCTACAGCTAAGTAGTTAGTACCTTCACACTAATACAGTTAGAGATGAAAATAAATTGTTAAAGAATTAATTACATTGAGTTTCGATAGAACATGTGTTTTATTAAATTATCTATTATATTATTATCTGCAACAATCTGTTAGTTTTATCGGCTTTTCATCTCTCTAAATTAACTTTTACAATTTTGTGTATAAGATAATATTTTTTCTAAAATGTTTGGATTTCCAGCATTATTATAAATTATACGCATGTATTACTGATTTTAGGTTTGAAAAGACAAAATTTGCACACAAAAAATTATTTTGAATTTGAATAAAATAAAAATTATTAAGAAAAAAAAATCTTTAAACCCTCCATCCAGTAAATTTGGGAATTCTCTTTTTAATTTAGGTAAGTTGTGTAAAGTGATTGTTGACATTTTATTAGATCAACATCTGATTTACCTCACTCTCTAAGGATTCCACTTCCTCGAGATCGTCATAAAATGAAACAGTAAAACTAAGCCATTCCTCATTTAACATTAAAAATTACTTAGGGGTAAGTAACAAGTAGATAAAAACGAATTACCATGGAAAATAAATTTAACATAAGAATTTTGATAAGTTTATGTGAGACTGAATTATATAACCGGAAAATAAGCGCACCGCCACAACCATTGTTTACCATTGACCTATGATGACTCCGTTTTATTTACTGGGCGGTCTGTACTAGATGTCACCAGGTATAAAATCATGAATTAGTAAACCACTTTTCTATTGGGACGAAAGCTAAATATTTCACATAGTCCAAATTCCGACTTCAATTCAAATAAGGTTCAAACCCAATAATGAGTAAAAAAATCGTCCGCTCGGATTTTTGCCAAAAATAATGGGCTTATTTATAAAAAGGAAATATTAAACTTTCATTTTTTCGAATTACTTTAGACCTAAAACAACTAGGGGGTTTGTCAATATATATATATATATGTGTGTGTGTGTGTGTTGTGTGTGTGTGTGTGTGTGTGTGTCATATATATACCGTCATTGTTTGTTCATTCATTTAACGTCACCTTCATGCTACTGTGTCTAATCGGACGATGCCAACTGTGAGAGTCATAAATTTTAACTATCCAGCTTTTATTAAGATTTTTAACGAGTACCTGACATGCTATCGGGACCATCATTCACGTCCCCTCCGAAGGACAGCATAACCAAGGATTCTTTACTTAAATTAAAAATCCCAGGGTCACCTGCCTGGTCTGAGCCAGCATGCCTTAGGCATATAAAGCTGTTATGCTAGCCAGTACACCACAAGTGATCCCTCACATGGCTTATTTAATGACACATATACAATTTTATAATAGAGATCGATAACTCCTTTAGTTTACAACTATAAATAACTCCATTAAAAATCCATTTATGACCTAAATTAAGCCGTCAGCGAATATAGTATACAATAGCGAAATCCTCTGATTCCAATACCTATATACATTGTTTTTCTTTTGAACACTTTTTCCTTTAAATTTAATGTTGTCTAAATTGATTAAGTCGTAATACTTTTCACTTTTCAACTGTATATCCCTAATCATATTTTCAAAGAAGATGAAAGCATCTATTATTTTAATGCCGTTACTTTATATTGTCTTCTGAAATAAATAAGATGTTTTAAAAATGAAATGCCTGAGGTAGGAAAAGTTGAGGAGTTGACTAGATTTCGGTTTCCAGGAGACAATTTAACTCAGTTAGTAACAGTGACAGTGGCGCGCTTACAAACTTTCGACTATTGTCGCTCAATTAAACTCCAACAACGTTCACCTTAACACAATTATCTGTCTTGAATAAGTAATACGGAAGTTTTCCACAGAATTTATTTGATGAAAGAACTGGGAAATACAAGCTCCTTAAGTAACAACATATAAGAACCTAAATAAACGATGGTCTTCTTTACAGTCTCTTACGGTTCGTACGAGAGTTTTAAATCAATACTTTTTCTAAAAATTATATAATATTTAATATATTTGATGTTTAATTTAAAAATCATGCTTGATTTATATCTAAAAATGAAAATAGGTCTTTGATATTAATTCAGCGGATTATAAATAATGATCACTCATTAAGTGATAGGGTATTTTTATAAAACAATGATTAAATTGTGACTAAAAATATATTGATCAGAAAATAATCACCTTTATTTAACAATGTATATAACTTTTAATATATATATATATATATATATATATATATATATATATATATATATATATATATATTATATATATATATATATATATATATATATATATATATATTTTTTTTTTTTTTTTTTTTTTTTTAATTAATCATGTATTTTGGAAATGTAGATGTCCGTTGCTAATCGTTGTTATTATCCATTCTCCGACAAATTACTGCTGCTGACTCAAAAAATATTGCAGATATAATTAAAAACAAATTACATTTCTGATTTAAAAAATTAGTAGTAAAAAATATTACTATTCTTAATGGTAAAAATTAATTTCCTAAATATTGATCCAGGTATGATTTTTTGGTATGATGAAAACGCTGCAAATTAATACACAATGGTTTATTATTTCCAAAAACAATATTAGGGTATAACTGTTTATATGGCTGCTGATAGGCAATTAAGTAATATGAAAAGCACAGTGTATTAATTATTCTCGGTTTTTTGGTTAAAAAACAATAATGAATTTATTTTTTTTTTATCTTCGAAAATAACGTAGTTACAAGCGTATGTATAATCAAGATTTTAATTTTTCCGTTGTTTGTTTTTTTGGGTTTATCGCGCTTTACTGATTCTAAAACTCTATACACACGTTTCTCTACATTCCAAAATAACTGAGTTATAAGCGTATTTATCTGAAAAACATCAATTTTTTTTCCTTTTATTTTTTTTTCTTTTATATAATTATTAAAAAAACACTTTTACTCGGCCGCCATTTTAAAACCAACCAGCTGATATCAACGTCTAGTTGTTAGGATCATCGTTGAATGGACTAGTATTTTTGTGGCGAAAAAAACAATTGTCCAGTAGTTTCGGAGATACGCCGCGGGCGGCGGACTGCGGACTAAAGGATTTTTTTATTATTCGTTATTCGGATTCTAAGCATCTTCAAACGTAAACCTTTTTTTTTTTTTTTTAGTCGATTACAAAGGTTGATTATTGAAAATAATAAACCAAAATCAAAAGTTCCTAGATAAAAAATTTTATACGAATTTAGTTTTGATTTAATTATGTTTTTAATTATCGATATCAAACCCTGGTTCGTACAGTATAAATGCATAATAATAATATTTATGCATAGCCATGTTTACTAATTTGAAATAAATTTTTAATTAATCTATTAAAATTAAGTCAGTCAACTACTCTTGCCAATTCTAATACCTTTATTAGAACACTAGTGGAAAACCCAAAATTCGAAAGAAAAATTTCAAAATTATCATGACTAACATGAATGAAACTAGCATAAATTTTTTTTTTCCTAATATTTGGATTTTTGTTTACTTATTTTATTTTACAAGTATCTATCTTAAATGTATCAGGAGCTGAATTCCAGACTACCTCCATATATGTTTTCCAAAATAAAGAAATAGTATAAATTTAACAGTTCCTACAACTAAAGCCATTAAATACTAGACATAGCTGGATAATTTATTCCAACAAATCAATGAATTTCAATTCTTATCAATAAATACTCAAAGATTAAAATGAAGGGTAAAAATACTTGGATTAAACACGCGAACAAAATTAAGTGTGGAGCACCATAAGTCTGTTTCTCAGGATAGACATTCACTACATTAAAAAATTGAAAATATTTAACTGAAGAATGGGAGGGAAAAACATTCAAATACCAAAAGCCACTTTCCAACACTAAAATCCCAAATTACCGACAAATTCGAGATCCTTTAATATATGTAATAGAAGCACGCTTAACCTTAAAAACATAAAAGTAACAGTTAAACATGCCGATATTTTAAAAGAAATTTACTCCAGCACTTCTATGATCCATAAAAAAATAGCACAAATAAAGCAGAAATAGTTCTACAATATAAAAATTAAATCTTTACATACATGTTATTTAGGTTCTATAATGAAGACATAGATTACTACAGCATTTCTTTACATACCTGAAACAAAACAAACAATATTAGAAGTAAATTCATAATATCATTGATATAATATTATTTTAAACTAAATAATAAATAAATAGTATAAATCATAAATTGAACACGTCTTCCATGTCCGTTTTTCTATTTAAAAAAAATATTTTAACTTTATCAAAGTGTGTTTTTTCATCGAATTTTAAATGGTACGAATAGGAAAGATGTCCCAGAAGAGCTGAGGAACAAAAAAAAAAAAATAAGTAGACATGAATTTCAGAAACCGCAAATTGTTCTGTGTTTTCTGGTATTCATTGGTAGCAATCATAGTTGTTAGAATCGCTGCTAGGACAAACAAAAAATAAGTTGGTGTTGTACACTTACTATCAAAATTAACTTAAAACTAATGCTAACAGTATATCTCAACGTAAATAATAATCATCCTATAATGTATAAGATTATTAAAATGGTATTCTAAATGTAGCCGGAATAAGATATTTGTTAAATATGGGAGATTCTTCAATTGCGGTTAAAGATTACTTTCACACTGTTGAAGATACGATAAAAGCAGCGATTACGTAAACATAGATAAGCCGTACTGTTCATTAAGGACCTAAAAAGGGACATGATAAGCTTAATTATTCCAGAGAGCTTAAACATTAAATAAGTCCAAGCCTTTAATTATATCAGTCAGCTTTAATCACTAAAAAAAAAGGTCTCAACTTCCTCTTCAACCGATTACAGCGCCATCTAATTAAAAGTAGATTACTTCTCAACTCCTTTTCGTGAGACTCAAGAAAGCAAAGATATTTCAAAAAAACATTGTTAAAAATAAGAATAATTATTAAAGAAAAGTATTATATTAAAAATAAATAAAGGAGGGAAAAATTAAGAAATTAAAATGACTTTGTAAAAGAGTAGAGCTCCCAAAGAAGTATCAGTAAGCTACTTTTTTTTATAAAATATCAACTATTTAAATTTAAATAAGCAAATTAATTGCTCTAATACAAGACAGCCATTTCTTATTATATGCATAAATTAAGTTCTTAAAACAACAATTACAATTTCTATTAATATTTATACACTAAATGGCTCAGATATGACGTAAATAGAAGACTAAATGTAAATAAATTTTTAATATGTACCAAAAAAAAAAAAAATCCAACATAAAAACATTTGTTTAGATCTACAGCGGTGGTAGCAAATGACAGTAAATACTATTTCGATAGGTGATCACATAATAAAAAAAATAATTATGCACAAGTTAAAAAAAAAAAAACGGAAAAATATTAAATCATCAAAACATTTCTGTATTCTCGAGCCAGTGAAACTGTTAATTAAAAAATTCCAATCCTTTCCGAAAGTAGATTAAAAGCTTGATCAATTTTCCGAACGACTGCAAAAGGAAGGGGGTAATTAATGGGCCATTGGTACACGATGTCGAAATCAAAGTTTAATTTTTTTATTATGTACCCGAAAAATTATTTCGAAATTAGATATTAATCCCGTAGGAACTTCTATTAATTTATTTAAAAACAAATACATCTTAGAATTAGAAATTAGGCCTAGGTTAGCATCAAGCCAAATAAAGAATTGAATTAAATTAAAAAGAGAATAAACAAAATCTTCAAATTTTTAGAAACTGGACTTAGAGATATTTCCAATAAGGAGATATATAATTGATTTAAGAAAAACCCGTAAAAAAAAAAAAAAAAATAAAAAATAAAATAAAAATAAAAAAATAAATAAAAAAAAAAAAAAAATATATATATAAAAATATATATATATATATATATATATATATATATATATATATATATATGCTTATTCAGACGTAAAACAATGTGATATATATGATTATGTAAAATGTAATTATGAGATATATGATTATGTAAGTGTAATTGTCAGTTATATGAGGTAAATTTAATTATGAGATATATGATGTAAATATAAATAAAATTGTTTGATATAAGATTAATGAAAAAAAAGAAAAAGGAGAAAGCTTGGTATTTTTATTATGATAAAATTAGCAAACACCAAAAGTTATAACAAATGTTTGTCAAAATGATGATGTTATAAAACAATCTATTTCATTTCAATAACATAAAAAAATAGAAAAAAAGATCAATAATTTGATTCATTTATGAACTTTCCTAATTTAATTTCATTGGATTTTATTATTTTAATAAATTGCAAACAGAATTTTTTTCATTTTAGACGTAATTGTTCAAAACGAGGTTCATGAAAAATCAAATTATTTTTGTCCACACGACGTGCGAAATAATAAACGAAATAGCAATCTTTTAATAATCAAAATAATTTGATCCTGTTTTAAAAATCCCATAATATGAATTAAAATTAGCATTGGCTCCTGTAAATACGATTGATTGAGCTTACGAATCGGACCTATACCAACGAACATCCCCAGCTGTAAGTACCTCTAACAGATCTTGTGGTGCCTATCCGTTACGGATGTTGGCGATCATCAAGGCAATGAGCACCTTATCCACTGCTGCACGAAAAAGGCCCTTCCCTTTTCTTTAGACATTCTTTCTAAGATCCTAAGATTGGTGATATGATCGCTCCACAGGATTCTTAAAATACGTCAGTATAACTACATCTCAAAAGACTCAAGTTTTGCACAGGAAGCTTCAATTAGAGTCATGGATTCGACCCCGTAGGGCAGTACTAAGACATAACACTTCAATATTCTGATCTTTGTTGGCAGTAATAGATCATGGCATATGAAAAATTTTGAAATTGCATTTATTCTCCACAAAGTGATCCCACGTTTCACATTTTTGGTTTTCGAAATAAGAATATGTCTGAACTCTTCCTATTTATTGCGACCAGCATGGCTGTAAGTTTTATGACACAACCATGTATTTTTTTTTATTTTATTTTTTTTTTTTTTTATGTTCAGAGACAGTCTGTATTTCTCACTGAACTCGACCACCCGAACCATCATCTCTTATTGACTCTCAAGTCTATTCGCAAACACTACTGTGTCATCTGCGTATCGTATGTTGTTTATATACTCGCATTTAATATTAATTCACTCTAACAGACCAGTGTTCCTTAAATAAACACCAAAAAACTCGATTTAATTAAATCTCATACTAAACAATAAGCTTTAAAAAGAAGAGCGGGTCGTTGCAAAGGGCTAATAGACTACTTGACAGGGAATGGTGAAGTAATTAATTTATTAGGCATATTAATAAAATAATGATGGGAGAGTAGGTTCCAACCCACACAGGCATTGACAAAACGGACCAAGCAATAACGGAGAAGAAAGGGAGAAGTGACTGATGTAACCAAGCGAAGCTAAATCATTTCATCCAGATAAATATAAACTTGGTTACCAGTTTTAAAGAGGTAAGAATAGCCACTTTTCCCTTAGATATCTTCAATTCAACCACTCGGATACTGCTAAGAAATACTCGTACACTAAAAAATTAATTTTACCTTTACGCCCATGACTTTAGAGGTAAAGGCAGAGAAAAAAAAAAAAAAAAAATAAGGCTTAAATATAATATTCCAATTGGTGTGATGTATTATAATATACGTCATACCCTATTCTACTGCCATTTACAGCCCAATTAGGTAAATGAAGCAGTAACAGTTGTAGGGGAGCAGTAGGGATGAACTAGCCAAACGTTAATTACACTCGGTTTTATACAGGTTATCGAGAATCAGCCGGTAATTACTGCTAACCGGTTCGGCTAAACTTAAATTAGCATGTCAGCCCAACTCACTCCCTCAGCACCCGCCTCTCTACTGAATTCAGGAGCTTATAATAGCCTTAAACATCTGGCATCCTGGCCGATGATGTTTAATAATTATGACTTCAAGTCCTTTTGTGTGCGGTATATTTAGAGAAATATTTATATTTAATTGTAAGAAAATAATATTGGAATTAAGTTAATAGGGAAAAAATCAAAGATATAAACCCTCACCACTACAATCCTATGGTAAGTAGACAAGAAACAAAGCCCTAAATTTTAATGTTATTGATAATTTCCACTAATAAATAAATTCATAAAAACAGGTGTTTTGTACTAAAAAAACTATCACTACACTAACTATATGAAGGGCCTTAGGCTCAGTAGATAGATATTCTTACCGCTTCTAGGCCAGCGGCCGTGCAATGAGGTGATTAGGCCTTGATCACACTCAGCCGCCAGGTTTCCCCCCAATTTTTTGGCGTACCTACTTTATGAAGGCTGGTGCTGCCCCAGGATGGTCTCCATACCCTAGGGTCACCCCCCGACTGAGTCAATAGAATAAATAATATTCTGCCACAGCCGGGATTCGAACCCAGGACCCGAGGATCGGTAGACTAGTGCTCTATTCACTAGACCACGCCGCTGTTTCTGTATAAACTAATGGAAATTACAAAGAAACTAAGCGTAAACGTTAAACCTGGCTATTTGCGAAATAGGAATTAATAAAGTGTCAAAGACCTTGTTTAACTACATGTGATTAAATAAGATGGTAGAGAATAGAAGTTACTTGGCAGGTATGGATTATTCTATAATCCTATCTAAAGGAGCTTTAGTCCTTGTAGGACCTTGGCCTCCTCAGTGATTTTCCTCCACTCTGACCTGTCTTTGGCTGCCCCCCTCCATCTGCCGGCACCCAAAGACCGAAGACTTCCTATTCTTTGTACGTACCACAGCCATCTTATCCTCGTTTGTTATGCTATTATACAAATCAATAATTATTTTTATTTGACAATAATCTTAACTGAGTGATGAATAGTCAAACAATAATATTTTTCGCTAAATCTTTGTTAAACTCATCTCATCATGGTTAACAAAGAAATCTGAATTAACAAAACTCTTCAATAGCTGAAAACTTGACCTATACCTTCTAATTGAATCCTACCCTCTTATTTAGTCAATCCCCTGCAGTATAAACAGGGCCTAAAAATTAGGCAAAGCGCACGATTTGTTTTTATTCTCTACCACAATAAAAATTATTTTTGTAATTTGGAAATTGACAACTCACTGGAAAATCCTACATATATATTATATATATATATATATATATATATATATATATATATATATATATATATATATATATAGAAAGCTACTTCTAATACTTAATGCTAGGTAACTATTCATGAAAGTCTTTTATATCTAACAAATAAATCTAGAAACGAATAGTAGTAATTGTTTAATAATATTTAATATTAATAATAATATTGATATTTCCCCACTTCGACTACTGCTTTACCGTATACAGTGGTGTTTCTAGAGATCTCGAAGTAAAAAATAAGGTACACCTCCGTATCCCAATTCTATAGCGAGATGAGGTGGCTTAACCATTTCAATCGTCGCAATTATGTCCTTGCATCATTCCTTGACCAAGCTATCCAATACACACGTCCAACATACATTTTCGACCTTCTGCAATTCAAATCCTCTGTCAGTTCCGGCTTTACACGCTCTAGGTCTTCAGATTTATACGCAAAGGCCCACCAATCTGCACATTTTGACAGATCGTTTCTTATCCGATCCTCAGTCCTATGGAATTCTATGGCTCTTTCTATTCATCACTCCAATTCTCTTCCTGCCTTGAAATCTCGCTTATTCGTTCATCTCATGACCATCCAGTCATAACATAATTGTAAATAAGAGTCTATTTCATTTTATTTTCTACATATTTGTGAATATCAGTTTTCGATTAGTTTTAGTTAAAATATTTATAAATAATTAATTACCCTAAGACTCTGAAGCCCAATTTATATATTATGTCAACGTTATTCTAAAGGGACTTGTCCCTAAATAATAAAGAATTTATTATTATTATTAATCAAAATATATCTCAGATATTCCCTAACAAATACGAAAATATAAGCCTTCACTAGAACCCCTGGCCAGATAAATATCCTCTCGAAGGAAGAAGCCAAAGCCTCTAACCGGACGTTGAACCACCTGATTTTCCGTTCCATCAAGTTCGGAGGGCTATCTGTCAGTGATGGAACAACCTATTAAGGAAGAAAAGGAGGAGAAATCTTTTTCAAGTAAGACAGTTCGAAATGATATAAAAGGATTCTGGATAATGTTTCATGTAATTTTATTTGAATTAGAATGTTTTAATGAGATTGTTTGCTGTTTTGAAATTAATCTCAACTTTATAACTAACCAGTTCTAAATGTTCGAGAAAATCCTAAATATTAACAGAAACATAAGAGGTAATTTACTTTGTGAAAGAGTTCATGTCCTTTTAAACATTGTATTCGTTAACTATTATACATCAATACGCATTTTAAATTTTACATAAAGCTGAACAATCTATTTTGCAGTTGTTTTAGAATCATAATACTTTTTAGCAGAATTATCATTGAATTCTTACAACCCGATCCCATTTTTTGGTCTGTATTTAAGTCAGACATTATGCTTTAGGTGTTAATTTCGGGCAAATGATACTGGACGAATGTTTTCTAAAAAGATAAATGATAAGTTTATGTAGTCAGATAGGTAGTAAGGGGTTATAATATTGATCAGTTAATTATTAAACAAAAGTATTACCGAAAAAACTAAGCACATGAATAATTGTCTTACCCCACCTTATATAATATACAAAAAATAAAGCAGCTTCTAACTACCCTAATGAGTAAGGTACTGCGCAAACGATCTCTAGACCAAGGAATCGATTCCAGATAGGACATCATTTTTCTGTTATTTCTTTGGGTCAAAAGATCTTAAGACTCAGCAGCCTCTATAAAGAGCGAATCTAAAACTGAGGAAAGATGGGAAGAAATATATCGTTGAGCGGGATCTAGGTATAATCACTATTTTGACCAGGCGTTAACAGTATCCCAGGATATTTCATTAAGGGAAATAAAAATAAAATATAGGTAAGGTATGAGGTATCATGATTAAAGGTAAGTAAGGTCTCTCTCTATCTAGGTTACAAAAGGCAGGTTCTGCCAACCGGTGCCGACATCCACGACCGGTTACAATATTTAAGATGGCTTATGCCATACATTTTCCACTAAAATCGGCTGACCAGAACCGGCTACTTCATCACATGAATTTTGCACTTTTTTTTCGATATACTGTAAACGATTTTGATTAAACCAACCTCTATCCATGTTAAATTAATTAAATTAAGTAAATTAATTAAATTAAATTAATTTAGTTTCAAAACAGCTGATGCGCTCGATGATAACAGTCATACGTTACTTCGTCTCTCAGATTTTTGCTCTTTTCAGTAGGAATTCGCTTGAGTTCAGTCTGGAAAAACATCACTAGACTTCAAGAAAACCACAGCAGTGAATATTGGAGAAATATCGGTAAGCAAAGTTATAATTTACTTTGTACAATCGCGAAAAGTGAAAGGAGGGTCACTGATCAGCTGATCGCCGCTAGCTCGGCAAGCTCGGGCTTGCTTTTCTTTAACTTATCTTTCTTTTATTATTCTTCCTTCTCATTCTCATTTCATTATTTATCTTATTATTATTTTTTTATTTTATTTTATTTTTTTTTTTATTATTTTTTTTTTTTTTTTTTAATAAATGAGATATTTTCATCAAGTTATGTCCTCAAAAGCTACAAGTAAAAGATCTAGATCTGCAGGTTCAAACTCTTCACCTACAAAACAGAGACCTCGCCGTGAAAATAATAAAAAAAATGATTCCACCAGCGACCGCTTCAGCTACCTCTTTAGGATCTGAACCACAGCCCAGCACATCATCACAAGGAATGACTGATGAATCGCCGTTTTTTACACCGAACCCATTTCAGATCCTCCAAAATCAAAATGAAAAAGAATCCATGGAATCATCTCCTATACCCAGAGAACCACAACCTCCACCAATTTTTGTTAAAAATATTAAAAATTTTCAACTACTTTGTGCGCATTTAAACAAATTAACCGATCCTAATAGTTATTCTTGTATAAGTAGAACCAGTGATACTAAAATATCCCCGACTACCGCCGAAAGCTACAGAAAAATAGTAAAATATCTGAGTGAGACCAAAGCTGATTTTCATACCTATCAGTTGCGCCAGGAGAGAGCTTTAAGGGTTGTGATTAGAAACCTACACCCTTCGACACCAGTTACAGCTATCAAAGAAGAACTGACGGAGATAGGCTATAAAGTGAGGCAAGTCACCAATGTCCTAAAAGATAAAATTCCAATGCCTCTATTCTTCGTGGACTTGGAACCATCAGCAGGAGTTGAAAAAGTTTACGACCTCAATAGATTGTACTATACTAGTGTAAGAGTTGAGAAACCTTACACTAAGAAAGAAATAGTGCAGTGCCATAATTGTCAGGCATATGGTCATACGAGAACTTACTGCCACCACACACCACGCTGTGTGAAATGCGGTGAGCAACATAAATCAGAAGAATGCACAAGATCAAGATCAACACCCGCTGTATGTGCTCTGTGCCTGGAGGACCACCCGGCTAACTACAAGGGATGTCAAATCTACAAGAACCTCAAAAGCAGATACCAAAAACCTCAGAATCAGGATGAAACAGCTGAACCGATCAGAAGCAGAAGACAACCTTCAAAAACAATTGATTCCAATGTAACATTTGCCCATCTACTTGGAGGTGGGAACCAGAACAAAGAGGCCCTGCCGGAACAACGCATACTTCAAAATCCTGAACCCCTTCCACAACCACATATTCCTCAAAATTTAACCAACCATCAAAAACCTCATCCGAATCAAATTTCTCATATTCCTCCTCCATCAAATGTCACAGACCTTACAAGTTTGATGACATCCTTCATCACTGAAATCAAATCCCTTGTTATGCCGCTAATATCACTACTTACTAATCTCGTATCAAATTTAATCCCATCCTTAAAAAATCCTTAAATGACTACACCTAACTCCTTATCCATTCTCCTTTGGAATGCGAATGGTGTTAGAAATCACACTGACGAACTTACAGCTTTATTGCAAGACAAAAACGTTGATGTAGCACTTATTACTGAAACTAGACTAACCACTAAACAGTTCTTTAAAATACCTCAATACGTAACATACCGTACGGACCACCCAGACGGAAAAGCCCATGCCGGTACTGCTGTCATTGTGCACCAGTCCCTCTCCCACCACATACTCCCAGTCCCCTCCTATGATTTCCTACAATGCACCGCCATAGTAATCAAGACTTTTTCTTTTCCGATCACCCTCGCATCAGCGTACTGCCCTCCTAAACATTCCATTTCCAACATTCTATTCGAATCCTTCCTCAATTCCTTAGGAAACCACTTCATTCTGGGTGCAGACATGAATGCTAAGAACCAACAATGGGGTTCCAGGTCCACGAATTGTCGTGGGCGGAATTTACAGTCTGCACTCAACTCTAGACGTTTCAACCTCCTGCCTCCTGATTCCCCTACCTACTGGCCAACTGATCCTAACCGTAATCCTGACATCCTTGACTTCTTCATCCACAGCGGGTTAGGCTCCCTAAACATGTCGGTGACTCGCCTTGATGAACTGTCCTCTGACCATAGTCCATTGCTCCTTAAAGTATCCCTAATTCCTATTCCTAAACCCACCCCACCGTCATTTATCAGAGGACCAGTAAACTGGGACCTTTTTCGCCAAATCCTGACCAGTGATATTGACCTCGGAGTGAAACTCAAAACTCCAGATGACCTTGACGATGCCGTAAACTCCTTCACCATCGCTATTCAACAAGCTGTTTGGACTGCCTCCTCTCCCAAGCACTCCCAGATAAGTCATAACCAAAATCATTTACCACAACACCTCATAGACCTCATCCGCACCAAACGACGATCCAGATCCTTATGGCAACGCACCCGTCACCCCACAGATCGCCGCTCCTATAACTTTTACTGTAGACAATTAAAGAGGGAGCTGGCGACCTTCCGTTCCCAATCCTTTAGTTCCTTCCTGTCTTCTCTTTCAGCTTGTGACAATTCCCTGTGGAATGTCACCAAGAAAATCCTAAAATCCCACCATATTTCCCATCCCCTCCGTCGTAGTAATGGCTCCTGGGCTGCGTCTGATGAAGACAAAGCCGAGGAACTTGCCAAATACGTTTCCAAAGTCTTCACACCTCATCCAGAATCCCATCCAAACCACACTGCAGTGGTGGAAGAGTTCCTCCAGTCTCCAATCCCAGTTTCATTACCTCCTAAAGCAGTTAATCCCTCCGAGGTCAAATATCTTCTCCGAAAACTTGCACTCCGTAAATCTCCTGGATACGATCTCCTCACTCCTCAGATTCTCAGACAGCTTCCATCTAAAGCCGTTATATTTCTTACATATATTTACAACTCTATTCTACGCACTACTCATTTTCCTCTCTTATGGAAACATTCCACTATAATTCTCTTCCTAAAACCAGGTAAACCTCCTAACACAACGACATCATATAGACCTATCAGCCTACTCCCAATCCTTTCAAAAATCTTTGAAAAAATCCTCCTCAAACGAATATTACCTTTATTAGAATCCCACACTATTCCTTTTCATCAGTTTGGGTTCCGTTCCCAACATTCAACCGTTCAGCAAGGGCTCCGAGTCGTTGACCATATTTCCTCTGCCCTTGAGAACAGGGAGTACTGCTCGGGTGCATTTCTGGACATAACGCAAGCATTTGACCGGGTGTGGCACCCGGGATTACTCTTTAAGCTCAAAAACCATTTACCCCAATCCCTATACCTAGTCCTCCGATCCTATCTATCAAACCGCTCCTTCCGAGTTCGCTGTGGTGCAGAATATTCCAATTATTATCCAGTCGAATCCGGTGTTCCTCAGGGCAGTGTCCTTGGTCCTTTCCTCTACAATATATACACGGCTGATATTCCTGTTTGCCCTAATACCTTCCTAGCAACGTACGCTGATGACACAGCTATCCTATCCTCTCACTTAGATCCCGAAATTGCATCTATAGGCCTCCAAACGCACCTTTCTCAAATTGAAGACTGGTGTAACAACTGGAGAATCAAAGTTAATCAATCCAAAAGCAAACATGTCACCTTTACCCTTCGAAGACAATCCTGCCCTCCGGTTCTCTTTAACTCCGTTCCGCTTCCTTTCTCCGACACAGTCCGGTATCTTGGCTTCCTTCTGGACAAAAGACTAACTTGGAACCCGCATACTAGACTTAAACGACAAGAACTTAATCGACGATTTGGACAACTATACAGACTACTGAACAGAAATTCTAAATTATCTATCGAGAACAAACTGCTAATATACAAGACTGTACTGAAACCTATCTGGACCTACGGACTTGAACTGTGGGGGACAGCCAAATTTTCTAACATCAAACGCATTCAATCCTTCCAATCAAAAGTCCTCCGAACAATAGCTAATGCTCCTTATTATGTATCCAACCATACCTTACACCACGACCTAAATATTCCATTTATTTTAGACCTTATACCATTAAAATTCTCTAAATTCCATCAGAACCTTATCCATCACCCTAATCCCCTAGCTCAATCCTTATCCAGCTCCACACATCCTTACCATCCTCCTAGAAGGTTGAAACGGCAGTGGCCTCGAGACCTCTTGTAAAATGTATATTGGAGTTCTAGCATTGGCTAGATTCTCCACTCACGTGCTGTATGCTTGTGAATTGTATATAGGTATGAGTGACTTTTGTATATATTTTATTGATTTTGTTTTGTATATATGTATATTGTATGATTATTATATAAATTTATTGTTTTGTATATATTGTGTGAATGTAGTATGAATGTTGTACTTCATCACTATTAAAAATGTCCTAAATTGGACAGATTGTAATATTGCTCAATAAAGAATTATTAGAATTTAGTTTCATTCTGATCGAAATAGTAAGACAGGACGAATAATTAAATGGCGAATATTTGTATTTTCTTTCTCTAAAGTACCTTGAAAATTGTACATTCCAAATTATTAGAATTGATGAAGAACGGCTAAATATACAAGTTGAACGAATTTGATGACCAACTAAGAGAGCAAAAATATTTATTTATGTAATTTTTGTTTTTTGATAATAACAAGAGTAATATAGACGCTAGAAAGAGAAAGATTTTATAAAAAAATATTACCTTATACACATGTAAAAGGTAATATAAAGTGACGAATACAGCATAAACTCATTACTGATCAACAATTTGATATAGTTATATTATTTAATCTAAATCATATGTTTCCACTGAAGCTGAATATACCTTTTATTAAAATTTACTTTTATTAACTTTAAGTTTGTTTCACAATTCTTAAAAATTATTTTATTAGTTGAGGTAAGTAAATATCTTGCTCGCGCCAGATTTTGTTTATATTATTTTCGATGATGACCACTGCAACGATTTGGCTTAAATTCATAACATCGATGTATAATTAAATTAAATGGTCTTTTATATAAGGTTTGGTCCTTAATGAAATAGTCTGACAGCGCTAAAATGACAATTTTTAAAAATTTCTGAAATTAAATAATTTAATAATTAACAAATGATTTCTCATAAATTTTCTAAAAAATAAAATAATTCTCTTTCTTTATATATTTATTTATTATAACAATATATAAAACTAGATTATAACAACTACTTCACTATCATTGACTAGTACAAGAATGAAATTAGATGAAAGGTTAAATTAGTCTGCTTCATAGTTTCAATTATTTAGCAGTAAAATGTTAAAACAATTTTAATGTGATAGTGAAGTAGAGATTATTTTTAGAACAATTGACAAAATGTTTCGTATATAGGGGCTATGTATGAATAATGGTGCATTATTATATGACCAATATTATGATATATATTGAAATATATGTAAGTACAATTTTTAATAAAGTTATTTTATAAACAGATTATAAATATGTAAGTTATAATTGAATTCTAAATTGTTTATAAAATTTGTTATTATTTATGTGGTTTTGTTTATGATATTTAATTGTATTTTAGATGATTTTTAATAATGTGAAGATGAGGCATAGAAAGTACCTCGAAACTTTGTTATAATCAAGTTTTATATATGTTATAATAAAGAAAGAGAAGAGATTGTTCCAACTACTACATTCATAATTACATTTCCTCTTCTATGAAAACAATTGATATAATAATATAATTCATTCATTCATCTCCAACTTTAATTTTAGTAGGAAAACATTATTTATCTGGAAAAGGGAAGGACAGCCTTGAGTGTATACAGCTTAGATTGGATGCCCTAAAAGGGGATACACAATCCCGCGATCCTATAACGTCAGTCAGATTCCTCTTCAAATGTTTGTCTTTCAAAGCATTGATTTTCTCATGTCCCTCAACTTTACCAGTGTTAGGATAGCATAGATTATGTATGTAGACAGCCTTTTTGATTCGGCAATACATTGACTACTTACATAAAAATAAATATGTATGTTTTAAAAATTTATTATTTTTTTTTAATGTATAAATATTACTAACATATTTTTAAATTTAATTGACCC
This sequence comes from Piezodorus guildinii, assembly GCA_023052935.1. NCBI lineage: Eukaryota > Metazoa > Arthropoda > Insecta > Hemiptera > Pentatomidae > Piezodorus > Piezodorus guildinii. Next base: position 68,829,237 of record CM041296.1, on the reverse strand, counting down.
CATAAAATAGTAAACAATCTTTCACTTACCTTCGTTGTTAATAACCAATTAAAGAATTTTTAAATAAAGTTAGGGTTCAAAATCTTAAATGAATTACATTAAGTCTCAATGGAAACAATTATTTAACCCTTTTAGTGCCGAACGAAAAACGCTCATAAAAACTACACTAGAAATAATATTTACATGCTAAAAAATGCGACGTATTCGGGACGAAATAAAGAATAAAGCAATTATAATGATTCTCCAATATCAATTGAAAATAATATGAATAACACAATTATAAATAATATAGAATATGAATTCTATCTATCATAAACAGTTCGACTTTAGACCTAGAAAATGTCTGGTGCCGAAAGTCCATATTATCGCTGAAACGTAAACAAAGTTTCAGCACACTCATTCGTGTGCTTTTGAACTTTCGTATTTTAGGAGCGTATATCTACTCATATATGCCTCGGATGTTATAAGAACTTTTGCCAAAAACATGGATTTTGCACATTTTTACCATTTCTTAAAAAATTGAACCATTTTTAATCACAATTGAGACATTGATTTCCAAAAGGTACTATATCCATTCTAGGAAATTTTACAGGGAGCGCGAAAATCTCTTATTACTATATTATTAAACTAACTAATTTGGGTCTTTTTGCCTTAAAATTTAGAATTATTTTTTTTACTATAATAAATCATATTAAAGTTATGAAATGATTTTTTTTTAGAATGAATTGGAACGAAAATAAATGCGTAATTAGTACTTCTAGAAAATGACCGCATTACTAAATATAGTTTTTTAAGGACTTGAGAATTCATTAGATAACATCAAACAGAATATTTAGACAAAACTAAATGATAAGAATACAAATATGACAAAAAATCAATTTCGTAAAAAACGTCCTTTAGTACCTTTTGGAAATCAACGTCTCAATTGTAATTAAACTCGCTATATAAATGGGCTTTAATATCATCTAAGTTTTATTTTGATTAACCTACAATGTACCTTTAATTTTTAATATTTGAAAAAATTACCCAAAACCAGCTCGTTAGCATTGTTTAAAACGGGTAAATATAGAAGTTGAAGGAATTTAATAAACAACAAATGGAGAAAAGAGGAAAAAGTACTTGTCCAAATAATTTTTTTAAACCTAAAAACAATTATATAGATGGATATACGTCGTCAGAAAACTAAACATTTTATAAAAAATATTTTCTCATACAAAAAGTTGTATAAAGCCATGAAAAGTAATAAACTCATTTACATACATATTCTTTTTCTAATATAAATAAATATTATTTCATGTTTGTAGCCTTGAAGAAGCTTAACTAATTCGGATATGGATATTTACCGTTAAAATTAAAAATACAATACAGTTGGTAACACCATGTTTTTTTTCACCCCACCCACACTCTCTTTAATTCCATTAACAGAACCTTTAACTCCTTTTGGGGCGAGTGCGGTAATGGCAATCGAAATTGAGTTCCACCCTACCTGTTGGCTCTGAAATTCGTATCCAGGGTCCGATCTTTATCTGCATTCATCTGCCTCCATTGATATCCTGTTTGTTTTACTGCTCTATTATCAGAGATGGGGAAAATTCATAAGTGTCTACTAGTTCATGGATATCGGAGACAACAAACTATTCTCGCAGAAAATATTACCCTTAAATATAAAAAATTTCAAATTATCAGATCTACTACCAATGATTAATATAGGTCTTAGAACAGCGAAAGTAGTATTGCTCCTGGAAACAGTAAAATTCAATGTTAGTTTAGAGTAGAATTTTGTTAGTTTAATATATACGCCTAACTTTCTATTGAAAACAAATTACTAATTTACAACACAGCATTGAAACCTATCTGGACCTATGGACTTGAACTGTGAGGGGCAGAGAAATTTTCTAACATCAAACGCATTCAATCCTTTCAATCCAAAGTCCTCCTAACAATAATTAATTTTACTATGTCACTAACCATACCTTAAACCACGACCTAAATATTATATTTATTTTGGACATTATTCTATCCAAATTCCATTATAACCTTATCCATCAGCAAAAGCCGCTAACTTAATCCCTATCCAGCTCCACACACCCTTACCCATCCTCCTAGAAGGTTGAAACCGCAGTGGCCTCAAGACCTCTTGCAAACAAGTATAACGGAGTTCTAGCATTGACTAGTTTCTCCACTCACATACTGTAGGCTAGAGGATTGTATATAGGTATGAATGACTTCTGGAGTTTGTACATATTCTTATTGATTATCTATTGTAAATATGTATATTGTATTATTATTTTATAAATGTATTTTTTTGTACATATTGTGTGAATGTAGTATGAATGTTGTACTTGATCACTATCATAAATGCATTAATAAGTACAGATTGTAATATCACTCAATAAAAATTGTATTTGAAAAAAAAAAAAAAAAAAAAATATTTATATATATATATATATATATATATATATATATATATATATATATATATATATATATATATATATACTCATGAATCAATCTATAGGTTAAAAAATACACATCATTCGGACTTTTACGAACAGTAATTAAACTCATCAGAAATAAAATATTTTTATTAAATCCCAAACAAATGAGTAATTGGTTAAGAACTTCAAGTAACATATCCAAAAAAAAAGGGTCGAAGTTTCTTTTCTTCGGATGACGCGACAGATCGTGTAAGCCCTTGGATGTTGGATGTAGTTTACCTAGGATTCCACACCGTGATCCTCTATGACAACTTATAAGTACGTACGATCCCTTTTCTCTTTGTCTGTTTCTGTGAGTGCCCACCAGTCTGAGCTCACATAACTGGTGGAGAGACTGTGAGTAAATCCCCACTATATTAAATGCTTGAAAAAGTCCGTCTGAGACAGGAATTTGAACGCGCAACCTTTGGTGTGACAGAATAGCGTGCAATCCAGACAAACGCGGGCTGTCCCAAAATCTATGTAAGTCGAAATTCAAGCCTAAAATGTTATAAATATCTCTTTATTAACGCTCTCTTCATTAATTTTAATTTACCTAAAATTGTAATATTTACACAGTTCACGTTAACTGATAGGTTTATCAATAAGGTTTGTAAGAGGTTTGGCCATGTTAAGATTGGTTACATATAATTATTGCAATAACTAACTATCGAATTCTGACCATTATCTAAAGAAAGATTAAGGTCAATTTTATACGGATAAATAAATCTGTGAGAAAACTCTGAAGAACTAGGCTGTAGGAGAAAACTTGCTTCAAACCAAAGGTGACCAATTACGGTAAAAGGAAGCCTTTGCTACCGGTACCTTTGAGCCAAAAGAAGAGGTCCAAATGTGCTCTATGATAACAGACTTTTACTCTTTTGGTAACTTCAAAACACATGGTAAAAACTGCAATATCACTGTAATTATGTAATAAACGCATATCATGAAAGTCTCGACTGTTAATTAAGATTCAATAAAACATTATAGGGTTAAGGTCAGGGTATTGGAATAGGTGCTCAACTCTTTGGTTATTAGCACCAAATACATTTATATTAGCACTTCTTTTAAACACATTTAAATTAGAACACACCTGTTTTATTTTATTTTTAAATTTAATTGTTTCTTTCACTTACCTATATATGAAGTATATAGTAAGGGAAGTATTGCGATCGTGAAAATTTTCGAATTTGGGTTTTTACCAAGAAATACACGTTTTAGGGTCCCCTGAGTGCAAATAACCAAGTCACGCCAAAAGTCGTACAAACCTGAAATTTCATATTTAAGTCAACTATACGCCCGAGATGCTATACCGACTTTTTCACCAAAAATCAGCTGACCGGAAGTGCTACTTTATACCAGACATTTTGCACCTTTTTACGTCTTTCTCAAGTAGGGCTTTTATTAAACTCCCTACATCTATGTAAAATGTAATGGCCTTTAATCTCATATAGGTTTCATTATGAAAAGTATGACACGGCTGAAGTGCCGATATTTAAATTTTTTCTTTCTCTAAAGTACTTTTAAAAATTAACCATATCATCTTTTAGCATTGATAAAAAAAAACCAGGTATATGTATAAGTTGAACGAAATCGATATCCAACTAAAGTAGAAAAGTGCAAACATATTTTTAAAAGCAAATTTTCGGTTTTTTGAACATAAGAACAGTAATATAGATGTGTAATTTACCGCTGGAAAACTAAATATTTTAGAACAAATATTATCTTATACACAACATTGTAAAAATTAACGGAGTCTGATGAAAAGCAGATAAAACTAACTAATTTTTGTAAATAACAATATAATAGATTATTTAATAAAACCCATGTTTCGATAGGAACATAATTTAATTAATTCTTAAACCTTTTTACTTTCACTTACCATATATATTTCATCTCTAACTGTATTTGAAAATTCATAAATTGATTTTGATAACAGAGATAAGTGAAAGTCATGTGTTGAGCGCTCTATATTTTTTTAACTTAATTAATTCTATTAATTTTACCCTTCATAATTTTTTCTTCTTAGTTCCCGGAGTAGATGACATTCTTTGATGAACCTCATTGGTGAACTAACTGTATAGTCATCAATCACTATAGTCCTCCCAGCTCACAATCGGTGAGCTTAATAAATGGTATTGATCAGTTAGTACTTGGGATCTTGAGCAGAGCTGAATTATATGTTTCATTGTGAGAGGCACTCTACTCCAGACACACATTGGTTCGGGTAAGCCTTAGGATGACATGGACCTGTGGGAGCCTTCTATGTCCGATGGGAAGTAAAACATAATAAACAACGGATATTGAAAGATGCTTCAATGATAGGCGATGGATCCACAGGCGGGAAAATAGTAGTGAGAGAAGTGGAAAGAGAAAATGTCTCTCCACAGACACAATTTCTGTTTAGAAATCTCTCATCAATTGACACGTTGATTTCCCAAAAGGTACTAAAGGACATTTTTTTCGAAATTTATATTTTGACATATTTGTACACTAATGGTTTAGTTTTATCTAAACCCGTCATCAGATTTTATGGGCCATTCTTAGCGAAACATACAATCGGGTGCGTCTTTCTTGAAAATTTCATAAGTTGAATTTTCGGTCCGTCCTTTTTTTTTTTCCCTATATATCAAATCTAATCTGATGTAGCACTCAGCAGAGCTTAATTCGGTGTAATTATCAAAATAATTAATTTCATTAATGATTAATTAATTAAAAACAATAATTATTCCAGAAATCAGAAAGTGAGATAACGATCTAGTGGTGAGCAAATGATGAGTCGGTGAGCCAATGATTGTTGGAATGATCTCCCGAAGGTTTTTTAACGTCTAAAAGTGTTAAGACAGTCCTCGCTCCTTTCATCTGTTAAATATTTTAATAAATTCGATTCTACATACGATCAGCACCTGATTGAGTACGATAAAGTGTTAACCAGAATATTTCTTCATACCAGAGCAGTAGGTTCAAAGGAAAAAACAACAAACAACCGTGTCATCATTGGCGCACCTTCTGTAGGGTGCGCTAATGACGAATCGAAGGTTTTCTAAAAAGTTTTCTCTCTAAAACAAAGTATCAAAATAAAGAAGTAAACCAATCTACTCAGTAAGCTGAACCCTATCACGAAAAAATAGAAAATTAATCAATTAAAAATACCTAGCAGAGGTAGAGTGGGTGCCTCAAATGACGGCCAATAAAAATACTCTCACTTATTAGCGTACGTCTTCCCTCCTGCCACCGTGAAACATACAGAAGGCAGTTATAAACATCTTGGTCGGCTTGCTTAAGGTGTAACGGATTTCGCGAGCCTTTTCCCGCCTTTTTATGGCTTGAAGGGAGATCACGGCGCCAAAAACTGTTTGAGGTGCGCCAATGACGCAAAATCGCTTGGACATTTCAGTTTTTTTTTTTATTTGAAACGGATATAACCGTGTTCTAAACCTGCAATTCTGTATTTTGAAACTACAGAGTGTATGTATGAACGCAATGGACCAAACCAGTAAAATCTTTCCAGCGACTTGACTGGGTACCACGTTGAAGTTGGCAAAGTCTGATTTGGACAGGGTGAGTCAATGAGTTTTCGGACATTTATTCAAAATTTTCATACAGGAATCATTCATTGATTTGAACTTATGAATGTGCACTAAGTAGAACAGAAAAATGTCTATCAGAAAAGAAAACAAAGTTGGAAAATAACCAGTTTCAGTACGAGGGAAATCATTTGGACAGCGTTTGTACGTTTCGTTGAGAATAGCCCATATCTAAAAAACATAGAAATCCTTCAAATATGTATTTGAAAAATGCATTTCCTTCCAAAACGTATTATATCCTGTGTAAGCAGATATAACCTTTCCTTTCGTTTTATTCCACGAGGATATTTCCTACTATACGGCAGAACTCCGTAATATTAACATTAATTTATTGTTTTCTTCATTTTGTGGATTTTTATTGATTCGTTTAGTACATCTTAAATCACTGCTATAATTTTGATCAATATTTTTAACCTAATAATAACTTTGTATGGTTGTTTTAACCAACTTAATTGCTTCGCTTTAGTTCTCGTAGGTTCCCAATTGAATTAAGTTTTGTAATAGTATTTCTTATTGCAGCCACATACATTTGAAATAAAAAACCCTTAAGAAACTCACATTTTAAAGGAATAATGGTATATTACCCAGAAAATGGTTGGAATTAGAACTCCCTGAGCTTGCTAAATATGAGAAGAAGAACCGTGCTTGATCTAACCTAATAGATTTTTTTTTTTTTTTTTTTTTTTTTAAAGGAAAATACCGAAAAAAGTTATTTATTTATCAGCTTTTATAGTTAAATATTGTTTACTCGTATTTATTAATATAAGTAAACTAGCTGTTGCGCGCGACTTCGTCTGCGTCAGTTTCAGTAATTATGATCGCTATTAAGACGTTTTTAAAAGAATATATTGGGTTGTCCGAAAAGTTCGTTGAGAAATTTGGACAACAATTAAAATTGAACAGCTTAAAATTTATTTATTTAATCTGCAAAATAGTTAACACCGTCAGCGATTACTCTTTCCCAACGCCTAGAAAGGTCCATTATCCCTTTTTTCCAAAAATCACTGTCCTTCCTCCTAAAGAACAATAAAAGGTCCTTTCTGACGTCATCTTCTGAAGAGTAGGATTTCCCCTGTAGAAAATTTTCGAGGGAACGGAAAAGATGGAAATCCGAAGGAGCAATGTCAAAAAAGTACTGTGGGTAAAACCTTCCATCTGAAGCTTAATAACTTTTGCCGGGTCGTTCAAGACACATGGGGCCTAGTGTTGTCTTGGTGGAATAGCACTCCTTGCCGACTCGCCAACTCTGGGTGTTTCTCTTCAATTGCTGCCATCAATGGATCTAACTGGGTCCGTATTTATAGTAAAAGTCCGTATTTATAGTTCGGTTTTGTAGAAGGAGATCAAAATGTATGGGTCCCTTCCAATCCCACCAAATACTGAGCATCATCATCCTTGGATGCCAGCCGGCCTTTGGTATTGCGGCGTCGTTCCAGGCAACCCTCAAGATCTTTTTCGGCTGGTGTTGATGTGGAGTATCCATTTTTCGTCACCAGTAACAACTCGTTTCAAAAATGGATCCTCCACATTTTTTTTTTTTTAGCAGCAAATCACAACATGAAATCCTTTCAAAAAGGTTCCTTTCACTGAGCACATGGGGAATCCAAACTTCGTAACGACAGACGTACTTTAGATGATCAAAAACGGTCGATTTGTAGGCTCTTAACTCCGCAGCTATCTCACGAACAGTAATTCGTGGATTGTTTGTGATGAACGTCATAATATCCTCGATGTCAAGAGTTGAGCTCCGGCAAGCCCGGGGATGGTCTTCCAAATTCAAATCTCCTTATGTTAACTGCGAAAACCACTTCTGAATCATGCTATCAGCAATTGAATTGCTGCCATACACTGCACCAACCTTTCTTGCAGTTTGGGATGCTTTTTTACCTTTTTTCAAAAAGAACAGCATAATATGCCGAAAATGAAACGAATCGTCACTCATGTTGGTTTTCAATAAACTACACTACTGATCCTATAAGGCATATAAATAAACATTAGCCTCTTGATTCATTTTAGTAGAAAAACAGAAGGTAAATTTCATTTTAAAAACCTCTACCAACTTTTCGGACGACCCAATATTTTAAAGTATTTCTGCTTAAATGATATTTTTGGTTTTATTTTCTAGTGGCAGAAGAACATACTGATTTTTCTCCGCGACCCGATCTTGACGTAAATCGATTCCTACGTGTTTAAATTTTTTTTTTTTTTTTTTTTTTTTTTTTTTTTTTTTTTTTTCCTTACCCTCTGGTTTTATTTTCGAACAAAATACAAATACAAATATAATATGTATAGCTGTCAGATTTGTCCTTCTGTTACCCGGAGGTATTCTAAAGAGGATTGCTATATGCGCTGGATGCACTAGTAATCTTTCAAGGGCTTCTAAGCCTTTATTTATCCACGTGTTTAAATGCTTGCCCATGTGATTTATTAATTGTTATGGCAAAAGATAAATTAACGGGAAATTGAATTATTTTAAAATTAAAAGGTAAATCATTTGGAATCGTTGGGATTCGAGGTCAATTTTCCCTGTTTTTTTTCAGATTTTCCACTGAGTCTTCGGTCCTATTGGTCGCAGCGTGGTGATAGCCTCTAGCCTTCCTCGATAATGACTATCCAACAAAAAAAGAATTTTTCAATTTGAACCAGTAGTTTCTGAGATTAGCGCATTCAAACAAACAAACAAACTCTCCAGCTTTATAATATTAGTATAGATTTGTTAGAATCACAGAAAGAATAATAAAAAGTTCAAAACAAATTTCATAATTACACACTTTCTTATTATACTGCCAAAAATAAATAAAAGGTCCTTTAAATATTAGCTTTCTTTATGAAGAACAGGCAATAAAATCTAGTTAACAATGAGGGAAAGATATTTCTCAGAGTGATCAGAGGGAAATATACATTATTTAATAATTAACATTATAAAAATGTTAGTTGTGAGTAATGTAGTAAAAGGAAGATTATGATGACTGTTATCTCGCGTTATATTCTTCCAAAAAGTACTATATCCACATTTCATTCCAGAAAGTACTATATCCATATTATATTGTTAAAAGGTCATGGGAAAAGTGCAATAAATTTGAAAAATAAGTTGATAATAATGTAAAAAATTTAGATTTTAATAAAAAAAGAATCAAGCTGATTGGCCCTATACTTAATAAATGACAAATTTTTGCGTTTCCTGTAAAATTTTCTAAAGTGAATATAGTACCTTTTGGAACTCAACGTCTCAGTTATGGATCATTACAAATACTACCATCTATATAATTAATATATCCAAGCAGTATCTAAATTCGACGTTTTGTTCGCTTGTTTATGCTTAAAGGTGTACAAATCCGAAGTCATCAACGCCTATAAATTCACTTAAATTAAATAAATGTCAGGAAGAGTTATATTTTAACTTCAAAAAAATAATAATAAGAAAAGTACTAATTAAAATAATGACTAATATAAGTGAAAATCGAGTATTGTTATGAAAATAATAAATTTAAGTGACAAATGAAATAAAAATATTTAAAAAATTCAGGCATAAAAGCTATAGTTAAGAAAGGAGCTGGTGTGCTTTTAAAAAATTGATAATCGTTACTATTGACGCTTAGTTGTCTTTGAAAATACTGCTCAAGGTTGGGGTCACACCCATTCTGAGTGCATTCCTCAAAGTGCTTTATTGAAAGGATGAAGCTGCAGTATGTGCATTTTGTTGGCGGCGGTTTTGTTATAAGGTACGAATGAGTCAGCGCAGTGTGGACAACTAATGTTTTGTTTTTTTAGATTATAAATAAAAATGTAAAATAGCAATACTTATGAAGGCTAATCACATAAAATATCATATATTGAGGCATAAAATATCACTGAAAACCAATAATACAGGGAAGAAATGAAATAAAAAATAGGATATAGAAGATCTCAGCGCTTCTTTATTTCCTGCAGTACTACTATTTTAAGACTGCGAGAGTAGGTTATAGCCACACCATTACTCGATTGAGTTATGAAATTCCAATCAACTAACAATTATCATTGTTATATAACCATAACTAAGAAGATCATAATTTTTTTAAGGCAAATTTTCAAAATATCTTTTTTTTTTTTTTTAGTTCACCTTCTTCTCGCCTTATAGGTATATGGGTTTCTTTTGTTTATGCCAGAGGGTGAAGGCGGGAGATGAATTTCGAGTAATTCCTCTGACACATTGTGATTATTCTATTCCAAGTTTTCTAATAAGATTCTATTGCTTAATAAGTACTTTTACCTCTCCCAAGCCCTTTCTAATCCTAAGAACCACATCTCGATTTGTCACAGGAAAAAAATAAAGCTTAAGAAAAAAGTTGAAAAAATCTGGAGCGGGCAACACACAACTTTCACTTACCTCCATTTTTAAAATCAATGAAAGAATTTTCAAATACAGTATGAGAATAAAAATACGTGAAACTATTAAAGAATTAATTAAATTGAATTTATATAGAAACGTGTGTTTTCATTGAAAGATCTTTTATATTATTATATAAAATAATCAGTTAGTTTTATCTTCTTTTCACCACTCTCTATTGACTTTTAAAAGCTTGAGTATAAGATAATATTTTTTCTAAAATCTTTAGCTTTCCAACGGTATATCATACATGTATATTACTGCTTTTATGTTCAAAAACAAAAAATTGCATTACAAAAATATTTTTTCTGTTTTCTCCTTTAGTTGGGTATCGAATTCATTCAATTTATATATTTACCTGTTTTTCATCAGTGGTAAAAAGATTATATAGTTATTTTTATAGAATCAACAAAATTAAAAGTACTTCAGAGAAAGACATTTTAAAATATCGGCATTGAAGCCCTGTCAGACCATTTTTATCCGAATGAAACCTAAATTATATTAAATCCCATTAAATTTACCATCGATATAGCGTGATTAATCAAACTCGTCGGAACCGTTTTCGAGAAAATCGAAAAAAGATGCAAAATGTGTGGTATAAAGTGGCTGTTCTGGTAAGCTCATTTTGATGAAAAAGGTTTAGTAACGTCTCGGGCGTATAATTGTCTTAAATATGAAATTTCAGTTTCATAGGACTTGCCATTTCCGCCCGGGAGTTACCACACACACAGAACTTTTTGCGGAACTTGGTTATTTGGACTCAGGGGACCCTAAAACGTGTATTTCCGTTGAAAACTGGAATTCGAAAATTTTCACGATCACAATACTTCCCCTAACTATATATAGTAAGTGAAAGTAAAAATAAAATAGTCGAAAAGCAGAGATTAAGTTTTAAAGATTATCATTACAACACAATCCACCGCACGACGTATCTGTGGCAATGTATAAACGTTACTGTAACCCGCGGTCACATGGTTTATATACAACACATAGTATGTCTTCATCACGTGGTATACCGCGGTGACATTGTATACATCCGTCACATGGTATATGAGTCCGTGATGAGGCATGCCCAAGTGTTTGGAGATAGTAATTAGGGCGGGATCGAGCCCATGGCCACCGCGAAAGCAATGTAGCCCTGGTAATTACAATTCCAATAGCACCTTCAACAACTCCGGCCTAGTCTCTCGTAAAATTAACTTGTATCACACTCAATCATTATTTTAATTAGACAAATTAATAAATGGTAGGTAAAAAAAATCTGGTGCGAACAACACACGACTTTCACCTACCTCCGTTTAAAAAATCGGAATAATAAATAAATTGAATTTCTATAGATACGTGAGTTTTATTAAAAATTTATTATATTATCATCTAAATAATCAGTTAATTTTATCGGCTTTTCATCACTATTTATTAACTTGTACAATATTGTGTATAAGCTGATATTTTTTCTAAAATCATTAGCTTTCCATTGGTATATAATACATCTATATTACTGTTCTTATGTTCAAAAACAAAAATTCAATATAAAATTATTTTTTTCAGTTTTTCCTTTAGCTGGATATCGAATTCGTTCAAATTATATATTTACTAGTTTTTCATCAGTGGTAACAAGATAATATGGTTATTTTTATAGAATCTACAAAATAAAATTATATTGAGGATATATAGTCGACTGTAGAAACTATTATAGGTGGAATGATCAGGAGTCAATCTTTTTTTTTAATCCAAGCGAGTTTATGCTTGGACATGGCTCAGTAATGCCCTCACAGGCTTAAGCCGAAACGTTAGCAAAATTAAAAATACTTAAAAAAAACAAAAAAAAAAAAAAACTGACTCCTGAGTATTCCACCTATATTACAAAATATAAAAGGTACTTTACAGGAAGAAAATATTCTTTTCTCCTTTAGGTGTTAATCAAACTCGCTCAACTTGCATATTTAGCTGTTATTTATCAATGCTGGCAAGTTGTTATGCCTAATTTTATCTATAAAATTAAAGATACTAGAGTTGAAGAAAATTTAAAATATCGGCATTTATGCCCTGTCAGACTACTTCAATCAGAATGAAGCATACATCATATTAAAGTCCATTTAATTTTACATCCATACAGCTAGTTTAATCAAAATCGTTAGAGCCGTTTTTGTGAAAATCGTAAAAATGTGCAAAACGCATGGTATAAAGTGGCTCTTCTGGTGAGCTGATTTTAATGAAAACGTTTTGTTAACATCTCGGGCGTAAGTTGTCCTAAATATGAAAATTCAGTTCCGTGGGACTTAATGTTTTCGACTGGGAGTTACCACAAACACACACTTTTTTGCGGGACTTTGGACTCAGAGGACCCTAAAACGTGTTTTTTTCCGTTGAAAACTGGAATTCGAAAATTTTCAAGATCGTAACACTTTCTCTTACTATATATTTTATATATAGGTAAGTGAAAGTAATAAATAAATAAATTACTGTTGCGCATCTCACAGTTTTCACTTAACATACGAAGCATTATTACTATTTACTATTTTACACACAACTATGTGAAAGAAATAAAGTTTATTTTTTGCAGCAATGTCGTTTAGTTTCTAAAGAAAAATCTTTTCTCATTAAATGACCTAAAATGGTAAATTAATAATTATGACTTAACCTAATGGGTCATTGTCACTCTACATTCACTTCGACGATTGATATTAATAATAAAGTAAAATGAATGTTCTTTTTAATGATATCTTATACATTTAAAAAAAAAAAAAAAAAAAAAAAAAACCCCTGTACCTGTAACTTCCATGAAGCCTTTTGGACTCAGGGCTTCGTACTGTTCCAAGACCAACGAGATGATTAAGACGAGCCACGCAGATTTTTTTTTTACAATTTCTGGTTTCCTAGTATGGGAAAAAAGTATGCAAAATGGCTGTCGTGCTAGCCACTTCACCCCAGGCAACCCCCATTGAGGGCATTTAATAATGAAATCATTTTAGCCTCTTTTTTTTTTAAATTATAAAAATGTGTAAAATGCACTTTATGAAGTTGCACTTTAGTAATTTTAGTAAAAAACCCTGTAGCGATATCTTATTTGGTCCAAAAAATATATTTTATGCTCGATTTAGTATCGATTGTTTTTAGGTCAGTATCGAAAACAAAAAAAATGTGCTACAACCTAAAAATTTTAGTTTCCTCGCTAACAACCGGATTGAAATAGATGGAGGACTCCTCTAGAAAAATTAATTTCTTCAGGATTCCCGGTAATTTTTTTCAAGTTAATCATCTAGTGAAAGTGTCTATAAGATTAATAACCATTAGGTTTTTTTTTGTCCTTATAATCATAACCTCAGGGAGTATTTAATGTATACTTTTTCTTGTTGAGTCAAAAAACTAATTAAATAATGAATTCCAATTAACTCACAATATTAACTCTAAGTGAAGAGCCTCTCTTTTAATAAGAAGCGATTCATGAGGAAATATAATTGCTTCTTGGAGACACTGAGAAAAAAACACAGAAATGTAAAATCCTTTTTGTTGAACTAATTAATACCCTAATTATTGAAGGGTAATTAAATAAATACAATAAAAACGTGTCCTCATTTTTACTAATTTTGAGAAGCTAGAATATCGATATCTGTAACCACTATGCATTAAGGATACTGATATACTGTGGGATACATTTTATAAATAGCTATTAAATAGCGTTAATTTGATAAGATTATGTAAATAAATATTATTAAATAAAATATGAATGATTTTATTTGATAAATATTAATATTTCTGTGTAACGTAAACATAACAAGTAGAAACAAGTAATTTACTAACGAACTCCAAAGATTCATCCTGGTGGTGGGGATCACTTCCATCTTGACACTATGCTTTACCTAGTCCTAACTCGACCTCACACTATTTTTTTACCGCTAAGGAGCTAGTGCAACTTTAAGTCTACAAAACAGTGGGTTTGAAAGAACATCTAACGAATCATAAATGTTTTTTCTTTAAGTTTTCTCTACTTGCTTTTCCGATTTTGATGGATTCGTGGTACTATTATCGGTAAAAGATTGAACATAAAATTATATTTCGATCTGATATCATGTTCAACGAAGACAAACAATATGGAGTGGCCTTAATAGTGGATAGAGCACTAGTCTACTGTTCTCCGGGTCCTACGTTCGAATCTCGGTAGAGGAAGAATTATTTATTCTGTTATTTCGGCCGTGGTGTGACCCTGGGGTATGGAGACCTTTCTGGGGCACACCCAGCCTCTATAAAGTGGATACCCGAATTGGGAAAAAACCTGGAGGACGAGCGCGATTTAGGCCTAATCACCTCCTTGCACGGTCGTCGGCCGTGAAACACTTCGAATCTCTATAAGTACTGAACCCGAGACCTTTATGGGTTGTAGAGATACAGGTTTTTTTTAATTGTTCAAAGTGAACATTCTGGTTTTATGTCTAAATTTATAAAAGCAAGTTAACATCACACCTATGTAGTCATCGAAGTATTACAATAATAGCAATGCTTATGAAGCTGAAATTTTTAATTGATGTTACCTTGCTCTATGAAGTGCATCATACAAATCAACAGAAAATGCAATATTCGCGACAAAAGCTGCGGGTCACAGATATTGATAAAAAATATAACATATTCGAAAATATTTCAAATTAAGTTCAATGCAGGAGGGATGTCACATGTTAATTAGTTAATATTTTGTCAATATAAATTTTTTTTCAACAACAATTTTTATTGAGTAGTATACAATATGTCCCAATTTGATCATTAATAATAGTGGTGAAAGATAACATTCATCGAATATTTACTCAGCAATAAAATTATAATAAAATATATATCCAATGATGAATCAATAAAATGTTTACAAAATCTAGAAATCACTCATACCTATATACACGTCATACATACAGTACATTGAGTGGGGAATCTAGCCAATGCTAGGATTCGAATATATTCATAATTACAAGAGGTCGCGAGGCCACTGCCGTCATTTGTCAATATTAGATAAATAAATATATGAGCGTTATATTTAAATACCCACTATAATAAATAACATAGAAGGTAGATCAGTCGGCACAATCAATATCCAAACTGCTGTACAATCCCTCCCTATACCCAATAGTTCCTATTAGAAATAGTTTGTTTCCAGTAAATTTATTTGACGAGAGGGTAACGAAGCACAAATCCATTGAAGAAAAAAGGCCTCTTTACAGATTGTTTCTCTGGAACTAAAGATTTTTTTTTTTTTTTTTTTTTTTTTTTTTTGGGTTGACGATGTGACAAACCGTAACGAAGAGAATAATTCAGTTAGTACATTCAACGCCATCACATTTTCTTTGGTAAAATTTATCCTCAATGCCATTTTTACATGACTATCTTCAACAATGGATAATAGTTTAGGGTAGTAATATTGTCCCTCTCTCATTTTCTCAACGCTTAGAGTAAATATGAAAAAAATGTACTTCGATCAATATAGAAAAAAACACTTCTGTGACAGATAAAGAAAAATGTTTCTGTTGTGACAATGGATCATTGTTGTGATCTCACTCCTTCAACCGCCCTGAAGGCGAATCTAGGCTGAAACGTAGGCACAAATAAATAAGTGTTCATTAGACTGCACCCGGAACTAACTTCTCTCCTATATTTACAGACAGTCAACCATTCTCTCTTCACGATAGTTATATATTAAATTATTATGTATACTCCTTTAGTATATAAAGGTCCCAAGGCAAATCAATATTCATTTTTTTTCTTATAAAATACATAATATATTATAAAAATCTATTACTCCAAAGAAAAGACCATGAGCATCTGAATTCAGTATTAAATGAAAATCATGAAATGAAAAAAGAAACAATTGTTTCTTGTTATAAAGCATCATCTAAAGCTTGAAAAAAAAAAAAAAAAAAAAAACTGTGTTCGTTTTCTTCAGCAGGTAGTATCGATATCGGTAGTTATTTCTGTCGAGATTGAAGTAATTTAAAATATGATGGCCTCCTTCGCTAGCTACTCGCCTTGAGAACATTTTTAAAACATAACAAACAAACAAAAACATTTAAAAACAAAATATAAAGGTTTCATGGATATACTTGGCTTATACAAATAAAAAAATCTGGTGCTTACGACTTTCACTTACCCCCGTTGTTAAAATCAATTAATGAATTTTCAAATACAGTTAGAGATAAAAATTAGTGAAACTACTAAAGAATTAATTAAATTGAATTTCTATAGAAACATGTATTTTATTAAAAACTCTATTATATTATTATCTAAAACAATCACTTAATTTTATCGGCTTTTTATCACTCTCTATTAACTTTTACAAGCTCTTGTGTATTAGATAATATTTTTTTCTAAAATCTTTAGCTTTCCAACGGTATGTTACACATGTGTATTACTTTTCTTATGTTGGAAACCGAAAAATTGTATTCAAAACTTTTTTTTTCAATTTTCTCCTTTGGTTGCTTTTCAAATTTGCTCAACTTGCATATTTAGCTGTTATTTATCAATGCTAACTAGATAATATGGTTATTTTAATGAAATATACAAAATTAAAGTTACTTTAGAAAAAGAAAATTTAAACTATCGACATTTAAGCCCTGTCAGACTATTTTTATCAGAATAAAACCTACATGATATTAAAGCCCATTAAATCGATATAGCGAGTTTAATCAAAATTGTCAGAACCGTTTTCGAAAAAAGGTGCAAAATGCATGGTATAAAGTGGCTCATTTTGATGAAAAAATATTGTAACGTCTCGGGCGTACAGTTGTCTTAAATATGAAATTTCAGTTTCATAGGACTTGCCGTTTCCGCCCGGAAGTTACCATACACAGACCTTTTTGCGGGACTTGGTTATTTGGACTTAAGAGACTCTAAAACGTGTATTTGCGTTGAAAACTGGAATTCGAAAATTTTCACGATCGCAATACTTTCCCTTACTATATATAGTAAGTGAAAGTAAAAAGCGATCCATATCTGGAACCAACTCTGGATAGAAACTTTAGTGACACAAAATCTAGTGATAATTAAGAAACTAATAAACAGATATATAACAATTTTGAATAACGTTTCTGAAGAAATCTAAAAGCTTTATATGGCATTTCGCCGTCATTACAAATCCATTAGGCAACACCCGCAGGCCTAAATACATAGAGAAGCATCTAAATTCCGAGCACAATGTATGGTGATTTAACAACATACTACCATCCACGCTCTCTAACATCCTCGTGTTTTTATGCCTTGGAAACATTAAGGGGAGTACTAAACGCTAATGATCCATAAAATATCGAGGGATGGATGAAGTATATCATAGGAAGTTTCATCTTCGATAAAAAGATAAAAAAAAATATTCGATTTTTTGAGTAATTAATTGTAATATCTTCTATGAACTTATATACTTACACCTACACATAGAAACACATACATAGGTGATACTACAAACACAAAAAAAATAAAGTAAACTAGAACAGCATAATAATATAAAATACACAGGCTAAATAGTTAAACTTATTAAGGCACGGTAGACTGATATTCTAGGGGATGAAAAAATAGTTTGTGCTTCATAGAAGTTAAGGATTGAGATGTAAGAATGTGCTTCCATAATCTCTTTAAAAAGATCTGCGGGAGAGAATGAGAAGGTTCAAAGGCTAGAAAAGAAAATTATTCACGACGAAAATTCCATCCTTGCAATTAAACAATATGTTTAATTGCAAGGATGGAATTTGAATCAAATAAAATATTGGAAATATTAATCAAGTTATTATAAATAATGGATATAACGGAGATTTGTGAATCTGATTTTGTAAGTTAATATTTTTTTTTTTTTTTTAATCATATTAAAAGTCGTTAAAGATATAAAGAGCTTCCAGTATTATCAATTTAGCTACATTTACGCTGATAACAATACAACGCAGATTTTTGTATTTTTGCGTGAGTACACAATAAAAATTCTCTTTTAAATGGTCGTTTGGAATGCATACATGGTGTATCGTTTTGAACCTGGCTAAACCAGTAATTATAGTACGTATAAGAATATTTAAAAAAAAAAACAACCCTTTAAATACCTCCAAAATTACATATACATTTTTCTAAATTTATTTCATATATATTAAGGCTAATCAGGAGAAATTTTGCAGGACTGATTCCAACATAATTAATGGAGCTAAATATGTTTATTTGGAAATATATATATATATATATATATATTATATATATATATATATATATATATATATATATATATATATATATATATAAAGATTGATTAGTATACTGTTTATTAATAGGAACTCAGCAAAATTTAACAGCCGATCCCATTGGGAATTTGTCTCTCTTGGATGTTAGGATTTTACCAATTAGTTTTTGGATCGATATTTTAAATTAAAGGTGAATCTTAAAATCTTGAGGACAACGAAATATTTTCATCATTGAAAAAAAAATCTGGTGCACGAAATACACGACTTTCACTCACATCCGTTGTTAAAATCAATTTAATAACTTTTTAATACATTTAAATAAATTAAATTTCATTCAAGTAAATTTAATTATTTTGAATTTCAATAGAAACATGTGTTTTATTAAATAATCTATTATATTTTTATCTACAACAATCAGTGAGTTTTTTTTCATTACTCTCTACAAACCTTTGAAATTCCGTGAATTAGATAATATTTTTTCTAAAATCTTTAGCTATCCAACGGTATATTATAAATCTATATTACTATTCTTTGTTAAAAATTCCAAAAATTGCATAAAAACTGTGTTTGCACTTTTCTCCTTTATTTGTTTATCAAATTCGCTCAACTTTCATATTTACCCGTAATTTATCAATGCTAATAAAATAATGTACCGAATTATTTGAAATCTAAAAAATTAAAGATACTTAAGAGGAAGAAAAGGTGCAAAATGCATGGTATGAAGTATATCTTCCGGTTAGCTGATTTTGATGAAAAAGTTTCTGTAACACTTCGGGCGTATAGTTGCCTTAAATATGAAATTTCAGTTTCATAGGACTTTTTGTCGTCGCCCGGCAGTTACCAAAAACACACACACAAACCTTTTTGTGGGACTTGGTTATTTGGACTCAGAAGACCCTAAAACGTGTATTTCCGTTGAAAACTGGAATTCGAAAATTTTCACGACCGCAATACTTTCCCTTACTATATATTTCATATATAGGTAAGTGAAAGAAAAAAAAATTAAAATACTACTAAATTAGAGAAATTGTCAACAAAACACAATATAAAAATATTATATTATTATAATATGAAATAAGCCTAAAGATATTTCAGTCATTATTTGTCAGCGCTGATAACATAAGACGGGGAGGACCCGAAAGGTATATTAAATTTAAAAACAAAGTTTTTGCCAACAGAGCTCTTTTTAGACAGTGACATGACTAAATTTGGCTAATTCATATAAAATTCATTAAGTGTTAACGATAGTCTTAAATGTATACTCTTCTTTAGAAAACCTAAGATTCAGATCTAACTTTATTAATAAATAGATTTTAATTATTGGAGGAGAGAACCGGTTTCAAATATTAAATTCCCCTTTGTCTAAAAAGTTAATTCACTAGTAAATTTTAATTTGCTTATAAATGTTCGTTAGAATCTTCATAAACCTTAAATACCGTGATAAAACTTCATAACTTCATAGATTAAAATATATTTGTGACAGTTTTTTTTCCTTGATATATAAATTAAAATAAATTATTTAATTAAAACATTATTTTTTATTAAAACATAAAAATAAAAGTTTAACATATGTGTCAGATCTTATTACATTTTATCTCACCAACATGCGGTAGGCATATATTTATTCCGAGTTCAAGTTCTTTAGAGTTGAAAACAAGGCGATTACCTTATTAGTCCTAAATTAAATTCGCACAATATAATCATATAAGTGATGCATACCAGAAAAACTTTAATTAAGGATGTAATAATATAACAGATAGAATATGACCCATATTCTTTTCACGCAGCAAGCTAAAGAAGCGTTATAAAAATACATCCAACTTTGAAGTAAGCCAGTAAAGAACTAGGTCTTAAAATAAATACAGATAAAACTGAGTTAAGTATGCTTGTATGATTTTTATTTATTTCCCAACTTGTATTTATCTCTACTACAGGTTGTTGTTTTGATTTGTTTCTTGTTGCTTTTTTTTGTATATATTTGAATTTATTTATTTCCGATTTTATGTAAATTGACTTTATCATTATTGGCTGTATATATTGTATGAATGTGTACTACATCTCTATTACTACTGTTCATTATGCAACAAACTGTAATATTTCTCAAAAAAAAAAAAAAAAAAAAAAAAAAAAAAAAAAAAAAAAAAAAAGATAAAACTGAATGGAGTTTGAATTTATAAGGAGAGATGTTTTTAAAGTTGCTAAACCACATAGCTCAAGTCTTACGCCGTAACTAACAAAATATTAGGTTTGTTCCCAATAAAGCTATGACCACCATAACATGCCCAGGATATAGATATTGTGTAGCTATTATATCTATCCTATAATATCATCGGATGATTCACGACGAAATGCCTACAATAGTCATAGAAGAGGAAATCCATTGTCCAAGAAGAGTCGAACGGCCCATGCTCTTGCGGACTGAAACAAGGATATTACAAGACGCACGAGCCCTTCCATTAGTCCGAAATTGGAAGGCAGCAGCCCAAAACCAAGGCAAATGGCAGAGACTAATATAGGAGCCCAAGACCCATCAGAAGGTTGTATAACCATCAGATAAATAGATACATAAAGGTTATCTAAATTTTTAATTACTATTATCAACAATAATATTTGTCGTGAAGTGAGAATAGTTGACTGTGTGAGTTGAGTGAGAGAAGTTAGTTCAGGGTGCAGTCAAAAGAACACAAAATTAAGATATAAAATTAATAAACAGGTGCCGACGTTTCGGCCTACATTATAGGCCTTCAAACGCTCTGAAGAAGGCCTAAAATTTAGGCCGAAACATCGGCACCTGTTTATTAATTTTATATCTTAATTTTGTGTTCTTTTGACTGCATCCTGAACTAAATTCTCTCACAATAATAAAATATTATTATGATAAACCACATCAATGAAGGAATTATTAACACTCACATCAGCTCTAGTGCGGATACAACCAACAGTCAGCCTTCTAAACCAAATATGACCTAAAACCCTCAAACTCTAATTCTAAGTTAATTTATGTTCAACCCGAAGGAAAAGAAAAAATAAATAATATAAATTTCAAATTTATTCATAGCTACAGAATCGATCTAGGCAGGACCAGTAGGAGCCGATCTAAAATATTTTATTCTTTACAACAGTAAAATATGTTTAGGTTATATACATTACTATAACTATTTTTTAGCTCACTGGATAAAGATTCGAGATTCCTTAACTAAAATAATGTCTAACATTAGTTTGAAGATGTTAAAAGGTTTCCAACAATGTAAGATTAAATAATGAAACAATTACAACCGAGAAAAGTTGCAATAAGAACTTATCAATTAGAGGATTGGTACGCAATACACAAACGTAATTTATTAAAAGGATGAAATATACCTATATTATTGACTTAAATCGATAAAAACCAAGACAATTTAAATAATATAAAACATCATAGCTAAACTAAAACAATAAGGAATAGTACAATCTGTCACAGAAGCATCGGGCTTCATACACCGACCATAGGCCATCCATCAAAACCAGCGGTCCGGGAGACGTCAGGCAAAATGAAATGATTCCTTCCCTTCCTCATGTAATCAAGTTGAGAAGCATCGTATGCGGATGAAATATGTAACTCTGTATATTGCAATATTTCTTTCCAGGAAAGTACAACACAACTCAAAAGGGCAACATACAAGGAGACGTACGACTGTGGGAAAGTTCAGCTGACGTATGATATTTTAAATGATGAAGGTAGCATATATTTTTAGATATGACAAATAAAAAAAAGTATATGTATATTGTACTGTTTTGAATTAACAACCTGTATAAACTACCAGATAAAAAAAAAATAATAAATTCTTAAAGGATGAGATCGTTCGGTTGTAGGTCAAAAAAGTTGGAAAAATAGAGAAAACTATTATCCAACGTTTCGACCCACGTTGCAGATACCCATTAGGTTTTTTTATATATATATTTTTTTTTTATTTAAAATTGCATATTATTATACAACAAGTAAATATGCTGCTAAATGATTTAGCACATGCAAAAACATGAAGAGGAACTGACCATTGGCAGCACTCTAGAAGTCAATCTAAACGAGAAGGTCTCGAGGCCATCTTCTTTTCAGACGCCTCGAAACATTGAAGAGGAAGTAAGGATGGAAACTAGTGGATTAGAGTGGGGGTGGGTGGAACATTAAGGTCTTTATGGATGATTTTTTCCGTGGCAAAGAAAGGAGTGTTGAGAATTTTGGATTGTGAGGATTGGATACGGGAAGAATTTGATAGTTTAGTAGAGCTGTAAAGCTCAAGTCCGTAGGCCCAGATGGGCCTTATGATTGTCGTGTAAATCAGCCTTTTGAAATTAAGTGAAAGTTTAGAGCGTTTGTCCAGTAAGTGTTGAAGTAGCCGAAATCGACGAGCGGTTTCTTGTCTTTAAATCTTGCATGCGGATTCCATGTAAGATTTTTTTTTTTAAACAGGAACCCTAAATGGCGGATCTGTTCAACCGGAACAAGCGGAATATGATTGAAGGACACCGTCGGACAGGATGTCATATGTTTTCAACGAAGGGTAAAGGTAATTTGATGGGATTTATTGGAATTGATTTTAATTCTCCAATTCTGAAACGATACCTCAAAGGTCTCTGATATGGGATTAGAGAATTTGACAGGCAATAGTAAGATCGTTATTGACAGATAACATACAAGTTTCATCGGCATATGTAGAAAGGAAAGTGTTTAGATGGGTTGGGATATCAGCTGTATAGACTGTGTAAAGAATGAGACCTACGATACTGCCTTGAACATCAACAGACTGAGTTAAAGAGATGAATAGGAACAATTATGGTTTAAGTTGAGAGGCTAAAAATAAAAACCTGGAATGTATATGTTTGATAAATGATTACGAAAAAGAACAAAATAAAGAAAACAAACAATAAACATTAGAAATTAGTGAGTTAAAGAGTGACTAAAGTAAAAATAAAAGCTGAGAAAAATTAATAAACCAACATGAATGAACAGTAATTAGTGAGGATAGAAATAAATAAAGTAAACACATTTCTAATCTCACTAATTTTACTATTCACTCATGTTGATTTATTAACTTATTATTTATTTATTTTTCATGACCTTTTGTTTTTCTTTTTGTCACTGCTTAACTCACTACTTTCTAATGTTTAATGTTTATTTTATTTATTCCGTTATTTTTTCATAATCTTTCATCAAATACCTACATTATATCTTGTAATGGTTTTAGACCTGATAAAGACCCGCTACGTGGGTCGAAACGTAAATATTTTTTCAATATTCTCTCAAATTGTTTGACCGCCATCCGAACCATCTTATCCTTCGTATTCATTTCACGGTCAACTATTTGATATTTTTAAAAATTCATAGAGTAACAATATAGTTAAATATTTGATAATAAGAAAAAGTTTTAATATTTAGTAAAATAATAAAGTGCTTAAAATAGATCATCAAAAGGAACCAAAAAAGTTTTTTTTAGAATTCTAGAAGACATTAAGCCTTGTGTAACGTAGGACTGTTAAGTGAACAGAATAGGCAATTGCTGAGCTCCTCCCTCTCCAAACACAGTTAAGAGGAGGAAAACAAACCTTCCCATTTAATAGGACTTTCCGGGGGAGAGGGGTGGCTAGGACAATTTACAATCCCGTGGTCTAACACGTGCGAAGGTCTTAAGCTCATGAGTTTCTACAAGAATTAGTGTTAGCAAAAACGGTTCAGACGACCAGTAAATGATTAGCTATACAAACTAACAAAATTGTTAGAATTTTAGAATATTAAATTCTGGCCCACAAATCATCAGTTAACTTTAACAAAAACTTAATGCATTTAATATATGCAGCTGGAATAATTTTAAAAGTTTTCAAAGACATTTTACTTAATTTCTCTAGAAATAATCCGTAGATAGGAATTATAAATTGCAAAGACTTTTTTTTAACCCACCAAATTTATTACACAAACAAAAAATACATATAATATGTAAAGAAGTAATAAATGTCCTTCTATTACTCGAAGGTATTTTAAGGCTATGTAGACACTTTCAACTCCTGTTGATTATAAAATTATTTAATATTTACAAATTTCTGCTTACAAATGACCACCCTTAGTCCATGAGTTCAAAGGAGAAAAATTAAAGGTACTTCAAAAAAGAAATTTAAAAAAATCAAGCTTTTAAAGCTGACAGGCACTATTCCTAAGAGGATAAAAACTGATATGCAATACCATGTAATTATACATTCATAAAACGATATTAACCGAATTGATTAGAGAATTTTTTGAGAAAATTGTAAAACCGCTGCAAATTATTATATAATTGTTTATTTTTTCCAAATAACTATATTAGTAAATAACTGTTTATATTGCTGTTTAAAGACAATTAAGTAATATAAGAAGCAATAAATAATTTTTTTTTAAATAGTCTATTAACTTTTTAATTTCAAAACGCTATACCTCTGCTATTTCTAAACCGATTTAAATGATTCTTTGATCGTTTTGTAGGAAATTAAATTCTCTTTCGAATAACCCTAAAAAGTTATTAATATACTATGAAACGTAAGCCTTTTTTGTTAAGGGCGATTTGAGCAAATGTTAATGGGTTTGATTTTTTTTTTTTTTTTTTTTTTGCTTGAATACGCAGGTTTATTATTGAAAATAATAAACCAAAAAGTGTAAAACACATAGTATGAAGAGGCACCCTAGCTCGGTTTAGTTGAAAAATAAAAAGACTTATTGTACCACGACACAACGTGGCACGCACGGAAAAGTGTAGCATGCCCAGTAAGTAAAATTTAATCCTAAGTAATTTATCTCACTGTATATTCAACATATAGGTAAAGGACTGAAAAATTGGAACTTCTCACTATACCATAGTACTGACCTGAGTGAGGATTCTAAATAACTCATTTTCTCCGTTGACGCGCATGCAACATAACATGTAGTTATTTCTCCAGTAAAGAGATGATGAAGTGTGTAATGTTTCCAAACTCCCCGACAGTTGATTTAGTTCTATTCTAGAGTTGGCAAACAAATGTGTCAATTCAGAACAGGATCTAAATTCGTATTATTGAGTCGGCTACACTAAATGTAATCTTTGTTATGAACGTATTCTAATTTTACTATTCCATAGAAATATAATACCAGAAAGAACACTTGTGTATTCTTATCTCTTCTGTAAACCACGAGAAAGATTTTGACAAGGGTTTCACTATCATTCCTAAGGGGACGGCGCACTGTGGGGAAAACTGCTATGTTAGGAGTGCAAAAGTCAAAATTCGAAAGTGCGATAGAAAGCACAATATTATTACAGATGTAAATACATGTGTCTTGACAAATGAAAACGAGTCCCTCTACCTTTTAAATATCCTTTATTTGTAAGTAATTATTAACAGACCGTAATGCGTATTGATATCTTAGTTCGGTTCACACCTCCGTTTAGATAGGTTGTGAAAATTTAAAAAAAAATTGTTTTAAATTATAATCATAAATGGCAGCTTCAATTGAAGATAACATATACAAATTTAATAATTAATATACGATGGTACTTATGATTTTTTCAATTTTGGAAAATTTACTTTCAATCATTCCTACACTCTAGGATTCACCTGGATTCACTTTGAATCCAACAAAGACTTTTTTTAAATGGACTGTTAAAAGAATTTTTACAATAATCATTTGCGGCTATTCGCGGCATCGTTAGTTACATATATTGTTTATATAATACTTTTATTAGAAACCCATCGATTTTTACTCCTTGGATGAAGAAAGTATTGAAATCGCACAAATCTTCGATATTTTGACATTTCCTAGGGTGTAGAATCCAAAAAAGATTAAATCTCAATGGTGTCGCGCTGTGGAAAAAATCTTACGATTGCAGAATTCAAATTCATTTTTTGTTTAAATATTAATCCTAAATGGCATCTTCCTACTTAAGCCATGATATATATTCATTAATCCCCAGTAGATATTTTCCACCTATTGGGACTAGTGGATGACAATTCAATATAAAAAAAAATGGTTCAAAACTAGATGGAAAACATTTTTTCTAAAAGAGGTGTTGTTTTTTTTTCATTTTCAAGTAGATTTCTATGAAAAACAAATAACCAACTTGTTGGTTGGTTTGACAATGGTGATATTACTCAATTCAATATATTTTCTGGGTGCATTAAAAATTTTGGAAACTTTTTGTGATCATTATGAATTTTGCGCTCCTAGAACAGGTGTTTTCCCCACTGTGCGGCGTGGTCTAGTGGGGAGAGCAAGTTAACAAGTCTACTGTTTTCCGGTTCGAACCCCGGCTTGAGGAAGATTTAGTTATTCTGTTCTTTCATCCGTAGAGTGACACTGGGGTATGAAGACCCGTCTGGGGCACACTCAGCCTCTAAAAAGTGGATACTCTAAAATTATGGAGGAGGAGGAGGAGGAAGAAACCTGGCGGCTGTGCTTGATCCGGACTAATCACTCCTTGCACGGGGAATCAGTATGAAATTCTTCAAGTGCTGAACCCATGCCCCTTCATGGGTGGTAACAGTGACAGTTTTTTTGTTGTTTTTTCACTGTCATTTAGGGCATTCTTTCCTAAAGGTTTATATTTAAAATGCATTAAGGATAAATTAAATTTTCTGTAATCAAGCCAACAAAATTTAACCCTTAAATAAGATTAGTAATATAAACAAATAATACATCGTTTAAAAGCGTTAAGATTTTAGAAAATTTAATACGCAACTACTTGCCCTACTGACGAAAATTCTGCGTAACTTTCATCTATGTCCACTTTCAAATAACAAATCACTAAACTACACCATTTTTTATTTATTTATGGATATAAGTTACCCATTTGGGCCTGATTAAATAAAATGAAGAATAGACGCTCTAAAAATATATATTTATCTATGAAAAAATTATAGAGACATTTATCTAAAAAAAATAAATAAATATATATTCATCTTTGACTAATAATATGCTGTTATATTTATTTTTATTCTTATAATTATTTGTTTTAACTAAAATCATTGTTGATCGTTTAACCTAAAATTGATTTTTTTAAATGAGTGTCTTGCACTGATGACCGAGATATTTTGTGTCAATAAAAACAACAACCAAGAAACCAACCAACGATGCCTTGCAAAAAAAAACATAATATTTTCTTGCTAAGAACAATTTTCTCGTTACGATGAAAAGCAGGGGTTGTTTAATAAGTAACAATGAATTCAAATTTACAATGATTAATAATCACTGTAGTTTCAAGTCCATTACGGTTTACATGACAAGGATTTATCAGAAATCAAAATGTATGCCTGACTTAGAAATTCTACATGCACTTCATCGCAAATAATAATAATAATGATTTACTTAAGAGTAGAGTATCAAAGGGTCATAATAATACATTCCAGCTAACCGAGAGGACTAACATAAAGCACTCTAAGCAAATTACATTATATACGAAGAGTTAAAGAGCATTATGAAAACGACCAACCGAAATATCAGACTAACTTAAGTCTAACCGCTACTTATTGATAACTGAAATACAATGCTTACCATGAATATTAAGGCTTATGCTCGTCAGGTTTTTTCCCCCCAGAAACGGTAGACTGGAAAGATGAGGCACGTCGCCTGAGCAATCTCAGAATATGAAGTGTTCGTTCGGATCTGGCTTAGGTGGATTGAAAATACTTGACGTGGCGGTATTAAGGACCGAATATCGACAATCCCACTATAGATAAATGATGTTGGTAACCTCTTTGTCATATATAGTTTGCCAATTTCTCATTTCCCATCTCGGGCGTATAGTTGTCTTTAATATGAAATTTCAGCATTGTACGACTTCACGTTATTGTGCTAGACTAAGCATAGATACACACAGATCTTTTTGCGGGACCTGGTTAGTTGGACTCAGGGATCCCTAAAACGCGTATTTTCGTTAATTATGGAATCAGATTGACTCGTCAGTATAATATAGTAATTATCAATAATTAATATTATTATTTCCACTATTACAAAGGATGCCGCTCCCTATCTGTGCCTACCTCCTATAGCCTTGAAAGACTTTCGCCCAAAACACCTGTACACTTATCTGGGTCCAGAATCAAACAGCTTACCTACTAGAAGTACTTGGACATTATGGATCCTAAGCGATACAATATGCTCCACAATACCTATCCCTTCATTTGATCCATGCCGCCTTCCATCACCCCGTCTACTTTAGGGATAGTAGGGTCTTTAAGTACTCCCCAAATCATTGATCCAGAGTACTCCGTTTCAAGATGTTATTATGATAAAGTTATAATAAATAATAATAATACAGTACGCTACAGTCCGATGTGAAACTTGGCCTCCTCAATGAGCCTTCGCCAGGTGGCTCGTTCATGTGCAGCGGCTTTCCAATTCCGCACGTTCAGAAGGGTCCGGGCATCCTTTGCGACAGCATCTTCTCAGCGCAGCCTAGGTCTCCCTCTTCCTCTTGAGCGGTCCAGTTTTCCTTCCAGCAACATCCTGGGAATTTCCTCCTCGTCCATCCTTGCCAAGTGGCCTGCCCATCTTAATCGACCACACTTAATGTAGTGTACAATATTGGTTTCCCCAAATAGTGCATATAGTTCCCGGTTGTAGAGCCTTCTCCATTGATCTCCAACTTTAATGGGTCCAAATATGCGCCGCAAAATCTTTCTTTCAAAGATCAAGAGCTCTGCTTCTTCCGAGCTCGTTAAGGTCCACGCCTCGCTAGCATAAGTTAGTACTGGTCGAATAAGGGTTTTATAAAGGCTGCACTTAGTCTGTCTGGATAAGGCCTTGCTGCTGAGATGTTTTAAAGTTATAGTACATGTATTAGTAACAATGTTATGTTAATTTTTCGTTATTGATACAATTACATCAGTATATGTAAATAATTTATTAACAGTTAAAAACTGGAATTAGAAAGTTTTCTCGATCACAATACTTTCCTTTACTATATATTCATAAATAGGTAAGTTAAAGTAATAAATGAAACAATTCCGGCTTAAATCACAAAATAGACCTTTTATGAGGAAAATATTTACTACGTATATATGAATATTTACTATAAACATTTAAACAAATAGATAAAGGTGAAATACAGAAGCTTGAGAGAAGTGGAAAGCACCATCTTAGGGGTTCTAAAGGAAAATTAATTCTCTCTTTATTATCTCAGAGGTATATATACCCCTTCCCTTCAAAGAAATACTTTGTGATCCTTAATCCTCTCCTGAGCTCAGCTCATCAGAACCTCATCAAACTCCAGCAATATTGATCCAATTCATCGGGTTACTGTTCATTCCCAACAAATAATGTCGCTACCACAAAACCCACTAATGAAGTATAGTTACTCTTACATTTTTGAGGAACAAATTATTGTTATATTCAACTAAGAGACAATAAAATCCAGCATCTGATAATTTAAAAAATTTTATATAGCAACTATTGTTGGTCTGATGAGAGTACTCGGCAGGAATGTAAACTTGCAACAGTAATGATAAATTTCATTAGAACGTAATGTTGTGAAATCTTTGACCGCTTAATCAATCAGCAAAGAAAATTTATTGTACTGTATTAACGAAAATAAAAGCTCATCATAATAAGAAAAAAATGACTAATTTAATATGTACAAATAGAAACCTAATAGCTTATGTGCTGAAAAAAAAAATGTTTATCTACAAACAAAAAAGTTTCCGTACGAATATTTTCAGCTTTAAATCATACCTTCAGAAGACTTTATACTTCTTTTGATTGTAAAAATTATATTAAATGAATTTTCAATGGAAATATAAGTTTTTGGGAGAACTTTTGTGCGTAGTTTGAATGTACAGCCACATTTTCACCAGAATTCACTAATCGAAAGTTTCTTCTTATAAAATATATATTTTACTTTTGGCATTCCTTGAAAAGTTTTGAACAATTATGGGTAAACTCGATATGTGGGATATCCTGTAGTTTTTTAGCTAGCTTTCTATGCCCAAAATCGCGGGTTCAAACCCGGCTGATAGTCCTAGGATTTTTTAAAAAGCATAATAAATTCTTCGTTGATCCGTGCTTTGGAGGGGGCGTAAAATCGTGGTCCAGGGCATATGCTATGTCAGGCACTCGTTAAATATCCCTATCCAAAATAAACTTGGATAGGAAGAATTCAGTCCTCCCACGGAAGCATTGTCATATAAGAAAAACTCCTAAACTCTTTCAAAATTTAAATCCCGTCAATACAGCCATTTCCTGTCAATGCAATTCCCAATTAATCCCAAGCAAATGTCAATTCCAAGGACTATTTACAAATTAAAGGACTCCAAGGCCTATTTATTAATTAAATTTTCAATTTCATGAGTACATTCAGCAGCAAATATTATTTGAAAAGATAATCTTTTTAAACATGTAAGATGTACTCATTTATTATTTTACAAACATTAAAAAACATTGTAATTCCCTTCTTTTATTTAAACTATATATTTTTATTTTTTTTTTTTTTATTATGTCATGATATATTATTCTCTGTTCTCATTTTAACATAGTTTCTTTTTTTCTTGTTTGTACATTTTTATTAGAAGTTATCTTTTGAGTTATTTTATTAGTTTAATTCAGTTGTTTTCAATTATTTTACTCTAAGACTCCAGTTAAGACCATTGTTTATTTCCTGTAATATTATTCTGAAGGGACTCACCAAGAATAAATAAAAAATTATTATTATTATTGTATAAATTAGGTTAAACTCAGCTAATTCAAACCTTAACCATTTTTTTTTTGTACTTTTAATTCTGGGCTTAAATTACTCTTGTGGTTGAATCGTCTTAATGTGTGAAAAATAAATAAATGTAAAATTTTAAAATATATTTCAAGTATAGAGGTGAAATATAAAGTTACTTAGTTTTTCACTTAACACAAGTGTATAAGAGAGCTTTTTCAAATATTTAAAGAGGCCAAGAGAAACAATATAGTTTTATGTTTCAAGATACATACTACAGTTTTCATACGAGACATAGAGTCCTAGAATACAGCTTTTTATCTGAAAAACCGATAAAATAGGTTGCTGCCTTGAACTTTACGACGGAGATAGAAGACGGATTCCTCCTTATCAATTTAAAAAAAAAATCATAGAAGCTGATATTTTTAATCTATAATAATTTAAGCAGTTTTAGTCCATCGCTAAAAAAAACTTCTCTCTCGGAATAGGCGATTTTCCAAAATGGTTATATTTTTGAAAAAAAGACGTTGGCGACAAAAATTGCAGAACGAACAAGAAAATTTGTATGATCTAATTAACAATGAGACATGAACTATGACTATGGAAGAATGTAACTATATTCCAAAGTCTTCATTTACGTAGATGAGGTTATTAAGTGTTCTGGAACCCTGACGAAAGTTGAGAAATTCTAATTAAAATTCAAGAAAACAGCTGGGAATAACGAAGTTACTGGGCTTCATCGCCAGGGAGACAGTAGAGAAGGAAGAAAGTCAGCAACGGTTTTATTATCATTAAGATGAGCAAAAGAAAGGGCAAAACGACTATTGTATTTACAATAATCCCGAAATAGGCGAATAAGTTATTAAGTTTACATATATATCTCTATATATATAAAATGATGAAAAAGCTTGGTTTCCGCTAACTCCTTCTAAACCACAAGACTTATGTTGATACGGTTTTCAGCATCTTTAAGGGCATTCTTTACTATAGGTTTATAAGTAAAACACATTACAATTTAGCTTTTCTTTAAACGAGAAAAATAAATTTACTGTAAGCCATCAAAAAATTATTCCAGAAATATAAGTAGTAACATAGGCGTATACTATACGTTGGAACATATAGAAAAGTTAATATGCAATAAAAGAAATCGTACAAGTTAATACAAAATTGTTATAAAATAAACTTATGAACATATTTTACTTTCACTTACTATATATAGTAATGGAAAGTATTGCGATCGTGAAAATTTTCGAATTCCAGTTTTCAACGGAAATACGCGTTTTAGGGTCCCCTGAGTCCAAATAACCAAGTCCCGCAAAAAGGTCTGTGAGTGTGTGGTAACTCCCGGGCGGAAACGAAAAGTGCTATGAAGCTGAAATTTCATATTTAAGACAACTATACGCCCGAGATGTTACAAAAACTTTTTCATCAAAATCGGCTAACCAGAAGAGCCACTTTCTACCATTCATATTGTACCTTTTTATGATTTTTTCAAAAACGGTTCCGACGATTCTGATTAAACTCGCTATGTCGTTCTAAAGTTGAATGGGCTTTGATATCATGCAAGGTTTTATTCTGATTAATATAGTCTGACAGGGCTTAAATGCCGATATTTTAATTCTTCCCCTAAAGTACCTTTAATTTTGTAGATTCAATAATAATAACTAGATTATCTTGTTAACGCTGATAAAAAACAGGTAAATTTGCAAATTGAGCGAATTTGAAAAGCAACTAAAGGAGAAAACTGAAAAAAATATTATTTTAATGCAAATTTTTGTTTTTTAACATAAAAACAGTAATATACATGTATGATTTACCATTGGAAAGCTAAAGATTTAAGAAGAAATATTATCGCATACACAAACTTTTAAAAGTCAATAGAGAATGATAAAAAGCTGATAAAACTAAGCAATTATTTTAGATAATAATACAATCGATTTTTTAATAAAACACTTGTTTCTATATGAATTCCATTTAATTAATTCTTTTATGGTTCCACTCATTTTTATCTCTTACTGTATTTAAAAATTCTTTAATCGATTTTAAAAACGGAGGTAAGTGAAAGTCGTGTGTTGTCCGCACCAGATTTTTATTGTTAGAGAGGTTATCACAATCGTAAAGGATAGTGCAGGTTATATTCTTAAATTCAGTATGCAAGGTTTTAGAAACAATATTGCGTACCGAATTGTATCTATAAACTTACATCATTATTAATTATCTCAAATTTATTACTATTTTATGAAAAACAGGTGTTAACTGTAAAATAAATGGGATACAATGAAATCGAAATTTATGAAAATGAAATTTAACTTTTAAAACCTATTTTAAACACTAAATAGCAATGAACCGAATAAAATAAAAACCAATGTTTTTTCCTATAGTTTTTTAATACATACATAGCTAACAAGTTTTATTTGTATGGGAAAATTAAATTTTCCGTTATCTGTTCTTTATATTAAAATAACAAACAAATAAACTTAACTAATTATGATTTAATTATTCCATAATCAATAAGGCTGGGTTTGAAAAAAAATTGTACTCTAAAAGGTTCCAAAAAAATCTATAACCTTATAAAAAATTGTTTCCTGCAAAAGTAAAAAAACTAATCAGAAAGATAATAAAATTTTCCACATTTCCAAAACAAAATCTTTAACATGTCCTCAGTAGTACTGAAAAGTTTAAGTTAATACAAAGTACGTTGAGGAAAATATACTCGGTACACATTGCACACAGTAACCAGGGGTTCGTTAACTAATTACAGGCCTAAAGGATGACCAAAGGGAGGAATTCTTAATTACAACAACACCCTTTGAGTATACCACATCACACTCTTCCACCACAAGGAAACACAATACCTTGGAAAAGCAACTTTTCCCTATTACCGTATTATATAATTTCCCTTAATGTGTAATATAAATCAAGCATCATCTATAATATCAAAGTTAGATCAATTTCCCTCAGGAACGACTAAATATCAGTTCCTTAAAAAAAATTATTACATTTTTTCCCTCAATTTTTTTTTTTAGGTCATCCTACTTTCCTCAACCTTTTGTCAGCCAAACCCAAGCTACAATCTTCTTTTATTTTATTCAGAGTCTACTCCACTGTTATTTTAGATTTATTTTTTTATTTAAGCTGGATTCGTTCCATTTCATAATTACTTGCCTACATTATAATCCAAATCTATTTTATTACAAAAATTATGAATATAAATAAATTTAATACTACAAATAACAATATCGAACAGTGTGCTGCGCACGGGTGAAATTTGAATGAGGTGTCATTTTTATGTTTAAAAAAATCTCTGTCAGACCAATTTAAAGTTTATCTGTTTTGGAGTTTTAGTTCATTGCAAGAAAAGTGGAATCATTATTGTATTTAATCAACGACAGAAATAAAAACCTAAATTAAAATTGGTTCAGTTTATTTCTTTATTGTTATTTTAAAGTAAGGAATATATTAGAGAAAATTTAAATTTCCCAAACAAAGAAAACTTTATTGCGGTTTATGTTGTCAAAAACTATAGAATTAACAAAGGTTCCTATTGTATTAGGTTTATTACTACTTTATATTTCAAATAAACACTTCAATAAAAATTTGAAAGGTTTAAATTAGTTTCAATAGAAATACCATTTATTTTACAGTAAAAATTATCTTTCCGTGAAATAATTAATAAATATGTTAGCTTATAGGTTTATTGTACAAGTTAACATTTATTGTAACAACTTAATTACACTTTGGTATGTAATATTGTTTCAAAAATCCTGCGTACTGTATGAAAGAACAATATCTTTTTATATTTTCAAAAGTTTGTGAGCATACAACAACTTTATATTAGCTTGTACGATTTCTTTCTTAGCATATTAACTTTTCTAAAATCTTGCGTTTTCCAACGGTATATTTATACATATATATATCACTACCTATATTTCAGGAACAATATTTGGATGAATTGGTTACAGAAAATTTATTTTTCTCGTTTAAAGAAAAGCTAAATTGCAATGTATTTTACTTATAATGCTTCAGGAAAGAATGCCCTAAACGATGGTTAAAACCGTATCAAAATCGCGTTTAATCATTTTATATACATATATATACTTCGAACATTGAATCCATCACAACATAATCATCGTTTTTGTTTAATGTAACCTGAAATTATCAACAACCAACATACCAAAACACATAACCATCAACCAAAATCCTGACAGGACAGAGAATTCAACAATATATTTAATTAATTAAATAATATAAATTAAACAAAAAAAAAAAAAAAATGAAAACACATCTTCATAGAAATCTCATACAAAATCTCAATTTTCGTTTTATTACAACCGAAACAATCTAAATTAGTCAACATAATGTAAAATATCATGAAAAATGTAATAAGAATGAAAAATGTCCTATTATTATATGAATAAGGAATATTAATATAAAATATTTGGGTAAAAATCGTTATTAAGTTTTATGTTAAAGTGTTATGTTGAACATATCATTCATAACACAGTGAATAGACAAACAGGCAGATTTTAATGTACACAATGCAATACAATACAATTCCGGTCTTCTTTTTGAACAAAAACATTTTAGTATTTTAGTAAAATTTTAGTATTAAAATAATTTCCAAAAATTTAGAAAACTGCTATAAAAATTAAACAAAACTAAGAAATTATTTAATTAAAAAATCTCTACACTTCAACAAAAAAAAAAAAGGTTTACCAATGATATATTTAAACAAGAGAGAGACATTTAACAATCTAAATTTATCAAAAGACTTTGATAAAGTATTCTTCTTGTCTTGGAAATAATAGAAACCCAAAGGGCGTGATGTAATCTCTTGTTACAAGTTCAGTTATTGTGCTGTTTCTAGACTTTATATAATCGGCCTTTAGGCGAGTTAACTGGCTGGTGACGCTGGCCGAATCAATCACAAAGTTTCAGAACATTCAATATGAATTAAACATCAAATAAAAAAAATCTGATGTGCGCAACACACGACTTTTACTTACTTTTGCTGTTATAATGAATTCAAGAATTTTTAAATACATTTAGAGCTTGAAATAAACTGTTAAAAGTATTAATTACCTAGAGTTTCAATAGAAACTGTTACATTAAACAGTCTATGATATTATTATGTACCACAACCAATCATTTTTATCGGCGTGTCGTCATACTCCGTTAACTTATATAATTTTTTCAAGTATAAGATAATATTTTTTTTCTAAAATCTTTAGCTTTCCAACTATATTCCAAGTATATTACAGGTCTATATACAATTTTTATGTTCAAAAACACAAATGTTGAATAAAAACTATTAGTTGGATATCGTATTCGTTCCAATTATATATTTATCCCTTTTTTATTATTAATGCTAAAAAGATGATATGGTTATTTTTATAGAATCTACAAAATTAAAGGTACTTGAGAAGAAGAAAATTTAAAATATCGGCATTTACGCACAGTCACACTATTTTCATAAGAATAAAACGTACATCATATTAAAGCCTATTAAATTTACATCGATAAAGAGCATATGCAAAACGGGCGTCGGTAGCCATGATTGAGATGCTACCAGTAGTAATCTTGATTTTCGTTTTCTTCTTTTCCCAGCTGGTTCACTCTGGTCTCTCCTCGATGACCATCTCTTCAGCTCCTGCTTCTTCTCTCGGAGGTGGTCTTTCTCGATCCCGTCCAGTTCCACATACGTTAAAAGGTGCCGGACCAAGTAATGTTTTCCACCCGTGAATAAATAACAGAAAATGTTCATAATTCTGTTTGGACACAGCTGAGGGAAATAGCTCTCCGAGAGGACCCAGAGCCCACATTCCCACAGTAGTTTCGTTCTTAGTGCCCCAAATGCGGAACAGTCCTCAATGATGTGCTCAGCAGTCTCCGGGACTCCACAACTGGGGCACGGGGGATCTACGTATTTTTCGAAACTGTGCAACTTACTTCGGAAAGCCCCGTGCCCAGTGATGAAAAAGTTGCTGTAACATCTCGTGTGATAATTGTCTTCTCATACGACTTTTCGTTTTCACGGATTCACGGACTACACACGGACGGACATACATACACAGAGACGGAGACACTCGCACAGACCTTTTTTGCAGGATTCAGGTGGCTTAAAACGTGTATTTCCCTTTAAAACTGGAATTCGAAAAATTTCACGATCGCAATACTTCTCGTTACTATATATTTCATATATTTTTATTGAAATTTACAACGGTATATTGTAACAAGTAAATATGCTGCTAAAGGATGGTGCACATAAAAAACATGAGAAAAAAAGGAGAAACTGCCCATTGGCATCGCCATGGCACTCTAGCAGTCAATCTAAACAATAAGGTCTCGAGGAAATCTTCTCTTCAGAAGCCTCGGTGGATTATCAGGAATTGAGGAGGAAGCAGGGAATGAAACTAGTGGATTAGAGTGGGAATGGAGTTTGTTGTTGTTTGTTTGTTTATTTATTTAACGTCACTTTATGCTACTATGGCTAATCGGACGATGCTACAGTGGTAGTCCTAAATTTTGCCTATCCAGTTTTATTAGGATAGGATCTTTAACGAGTACCTGACATCGCACAGGCTCGGGACCACCTTTTAACGTCCCCTCCGAAGGACGGCGTAACTAAGGATTTTTTACTCCATTAAAAATCCTAGGACCACCTGCGGCTTTGAACCCGTGACCTTTAGCATGGGAGGCTGTTACGCTAGCCACCCAGCTACAAGTGATCCCCATGAATGGAGTTTGTTATGGAAGGAATGATAACTGGTACAGGCCAAATCAGCTACATATGGAACATGGAGGTCTTTATGAATGATAAAGTAAGGAGCGTCAAGGATTTTGGATTGTAAGAATTGGATGCCGGAAGAATTGGATTTTTACAGCCCCAAAGCCCAACACCGTGAGTCCAGATAGGCCTTGTGATTGTCATTAGAGTCATTTGTAGTTAAGTGAAAGGTTAGTGCGTCTATCTATTAAGAGTTGAAATAACCGAAAAATTGCATATATACAAAATCCTGAACGTCTAAAATCAAAAATGCTCGTCAATCATCGGGAATGTAATTAGTAACATTACGGATTCAGTAATGTATAAATATCACATTGCATATCTAGAAAGAAGTAAAACTGAAAACCTAAAATCAGAATTATTAATAGTAGAATCCTTTTCATTCCGTACAGGTAAAAAGTCAGGCCGAACTTCAACACAAAAGGTGACATATCATCTTCTTTAATGAAACATTCACTGTAAATTAATCAACTATAATAACATCAATCTTATACTAAACGTTCTTGCAAAAGTACATGTTTTGAGTTCCGTCTCTTCGATGATTCATTTCATTATTAATTATTCAAAATATAATTAATGGATAAAGTGCAAGGTTCTGTTATAAATAACAAACGAGGAAAGAAATGTATTGTTTCCTTCCTGGAACATACAAATAAACATATTTTTACACATCCATTGAGA
This sequence comes from Piezodorus guildinii, assembly GCA_023052935.1. NCBI lineage: Eukaryota > Metazoa > Arthropoda > Insecta > Hemiptera > Pentatomidae > Piezodorus > Piezodorus guildinii. The sequence goes on along the minus strand of CM041296.1, from coordinate 68,790,482 downwards.
ACAGGAGATAAAAGGAAGCAAATTAAAATAAAAGTATCATTTGAATCCGACCAGTAAATGAGGTTTAGAATAACCCAAAACTACCCGTACTCAGACAAGACAATATAAAATTATGAGGTAAAACATTAATGTAATATAAATGTAAATGGTAAAAAACCTACTAGGTCAAATTATTATTTTAAAAAACAAAGGCTAACATTACATTCGAACAAAAAAAAAAAAAAATCATACATGCGAACAAACGTACAATAATACAATTCAATCAGTACATCGCCAAAAGTTAAATGCAATGAAAAATATCTAGTATTTTTGAATTATTCTAATAACTAATCAATTAATGTAATGATCAAAATATCTGAATGATGAATAGAAACAATAGTTTAGCCTAAACATTTGAAATACTGTATGACATTCTTCTTTATGTTGCAGAGTCTACAAGAAGTCGTCCCCAAACAACAAACTTACTCTTTACCTCGGTACAAGAGACGTTATTATCACCAACAAAGCCGTCGACAGGATTCAAGGAGTCGTGCTTTGTGAACCTGACTACCTCCAAAATAGAAAGGTAAAATGTAAATTATTTTTATAGAATATTTAATTAATTAAGGACAAATTTTAATTTGTTTCCACTTTATGCCTCCTGGTTCCAAATACTAAATGGAGGGGAGAGGGGAGGGGGAGGGTCAATAATACTGTGATACACAAGGGATGTAAAAGATGTTGACAAGTTTGTCCATTGGCGAGTACTATGTACTATATTTTTTGTTTATTTATATAACGTCACTTTATGCTACTATGGCTAATCGGACGATGCTACAGTGGGAGTCCTAAATTTTGCCTATCCAGGTTTTATTAGGATAGGGATCTTTAACGAGTACCTGACATAGCACAGGCTCGGGACCACCTTTTAACGTCCCCTCCGAAGGACGGCGAAACTAAGGAATTTTTACTCCCATTAAAAAATCCTAGGACCGCCTGCGGGTTTGAACCCGTGACCTTTAGCATGGGAGGCTGTTACGCTAGCCACCCAGCTACAAGTGATCCCTAACATAAGTCCCCTATGCCCCAGTTGTGGTGTTCCGGAGAACGCCGAGCATATTCTCCTTGCCTATGCCGCTTATGAGACACTAAGAACGAATCTTCTGAAGAACACAGGAATCTACATCCTCACGGAGAGTGACATTCCTCACCTATTAACCAAAGAAAACTACCCGTATTACAAAGCATTCGTGTACGGGTGGAAAGAATGTGTTGGTCCAAGTCACTTCACGCTGGTTAGGGGAGAAGCATGAAGAAGGCTGCCGAACATTTGAACTAACTTTGAAGACATACAGCAGCTGTGGGTTGTAACTTGGTACTTCCTACAGCTGCAAGCACCCGTATTGCCTTCAAGGCAGGGAAGGGTTTAAATAAATAAATAAAAGTGTACTATATTTTAATTTTTTTTTTTTTTTTAGTTTTACTTACCTATAAGTATATTAAATATGCAGTAAGGCAAGTCTCTCAAAAAGATCTGTGTTTGTGGTTAGTCTAGCGCAAAAGGGAAAAGTCGTATGAAACCAAAATTTTATATTTAGGACAACTTATAGGCCCTAGATATTACAGAAACTTTTTCATCAAAATCGGCTAACCAGAGGAGGAGCCCTTTATACCATGCATTTTGGACCTTTTTACGATGTTCTCAAAAACAATTTTGACTAAACTCCCTCAACCTCATCAACTCAAAGGAGGTGTGTAAAAGTCGTGTGTTGCGATCACCTAATTTGTTTAGTTATTATTATTAATCTAACCCCACTAAGGCTCTAGAGATAAATAAAAACAATAAGTAAGTATTGGAATTTCAAAATCATTCAAAGGTTATACGACTCAATAGCCAAACAATCTTCAGCCATGAGCTGAATCGTATAGACTGGGAATGTGTGAATTACTAAGAAGTCAAAAACACAAGGTGCTCTCCAGTAGGTGTAAATAGAATGGAAAAAATAAAATAAGCATTTTAATTTCATTGTAAAACACTAATAGGTATTTTTAAATAAATTCCCAGAATGTAATTCAACGTTGGCAATAGTAAGTACGAATCATTAAAAAGCTTACTATCTCCTAAATGAAGCCAACTACGAGATACTGCTTCCACAGCGTCTCCAACACGTTTCGACCTATCCCAAGATGTAGCTACATACACTCGAGGGAGTCGAATATCTCCGATATAAATTCCTTAGTTCTATTGCATTTTAGAAAGAGGACGGAAGCTGAAAGATAATTCGTAGCTGGTGTCGAGGACCGGCAAAAAACCTACTAAGCCGTTATGTTAAATAAAGTGTTAGTGTGGTGTGAAAAGTCTGCGGTAAAACAAAATGACGAATGTATAGGATTTCATTCCTCATTGTTATTTTCTTTTAGCAAAGAATAATCAGCGAAAAGTTCAAGACGAACGAGAAATTCCGAGTTGAAGTGGCTTTACCCTAAATTCCGACGGCAATACTTCCTAGGAACTTACCTCTACCAATCCTTCAGAACCAAAAAACCCCTCTATATTTACAATTTGTTTACCCCACTCTCCTCTGTCCACTCCATCAACACAAGATCCCAACCCTTGAACCTGCTCATTCCATCCCACAGAACTGCTTCCTTCTGTGAGATCTCTCGTCATACGTGCTTCCTCATTTTGGAATTCCTTGCCCATGTCGATTCGTACATGCCAATCCTTAACTTGCTTCAAACATCACCTATTTACCCAACTCCTCGAACATCAATTTGCCGTGCCTTTATAAACTTAACTATCTGGCCTCTTTATTTTTATATCAATTTTCTTTATTTTTTTTGTTTTGTCTTAATATAATTTATTATTTGGATTTATCTACGGTTATAATATGACTTTGTGCTTGTATATATTTGTGTATATGTGTGTGTGTGTGTGTGTGTGTGTGTGTGTGTGCGTGTGTTGTGTGTGTGTGTGTGTGTGTTTGTATATATTTATATATATGCAGATAATGTGTAATCCATAAAATGCTGTATATAATCTGCTAAATTCTACATAGCCAGAAGTAAAATCTTATATTGTACATTTATATTATTCTTAGGGGACTAGCTGTCCCAGAATAAAATTTCTTATCATTTCAATTCATCATCGTCAATCAAATGTCCACCATTCGGTCGAGGAGAACTGAAACATCAAAGCTCGTTCTGTAATTATAACAAAACTTGAGCATTTGTCTGACATTGACATGCATGTCGTGTAAGGTGAAACCACATTTAAGATTCTTTCGTACAATGGCTGGGAGAATCAGTGAAGGAAAACACCTGCAATAGAAACATGACCTTACATGAAACAAGCTCGGCCACAAGTTAGCGGTCACTCAAGTCACGCAAGGCGTTGTAACTGAATACAACCACACTATAACGTACGGACAAATGTATCTTCCTGACAAGTCCGGTGTAATGGATTCATCTAAACGTTATGGCTGGCGGGATATATTGAAACTTCATTATGACAGGCGGAACACAAATAAAGATTTAACAAAAAAAAAAAAAAAAAATGTTTTTTCTTCATCGCGAAACATAATTATATATCCAGCTTACAATTTTAATTAAAAAAGATACATCCGATGAAATTGCTATGGTTCAGGTACTATAATAATGGCATATGAACCTTTTATTGTCAAATATATTGGAAAAGTACAGATGCTCCCCAGTATTTTAGTTTCATTAACCGGCTCATATTGGGATTTACAATGTAAATTTGACAGAGTAATCAAAAATAACTTAGCGAGCCGTAGTTCGGAGAACTCTGTTATTGATCATTAAGGTGCCTAATATAGCAAACAGAGTTTGATTTGCACCACGATTTAATTTGAACCGAAATACGAAACAGTCATTATGCTACTAACATTATTTGCTCATATTTCTTCAGATCAAATAATTAGCAGCCATTGAAATTATTACAAAGGTTATTCAGCAAATAAGGAAGCAGGTGTTCTAAAGTATATTAAAGTACGATTATAATGGCTGGATTTGAACCGTAAACTTGCATATCCTATATGTGCAACAGTTAATGTCTAAACACATTTAATTTATGCTAATTATGTTAATGATAAGGATTATATTATAGGCTAATTATATATAAGGATGGTTTACAAAACAAGCTTTACTTTCATTATAAATAAATAAGCCCTGTCTACTTGTTCAGCGGTAGAATAATAATAAGGCGATATCAAAAACATTCAATTAAAAAAATTCAAAGAACTGTAAATATTTTAATCCTGTTTAATACTTATCAAATCCTTTAGAACATTCTCTAAGCTTGTTTAACCCCATTCGACTTTTTTTAAATAAAAACTCAGTTTAGTAACTTGTTCCAATGAAAAAAGGCATAACTGGAAAAAAAGTTCCCAGCCGCTGAAGACCCGTGGATGTGACAGAAAGATGTTCTTGACCAGCACTCTGCGTGGGGTTAGTGTGAAAAAAATTAGCAGTGAAGATACGATGTTGAAAAGAAATAAGAGCTCTGTGAAACCATTAATGGGTAATGATGAGATTCTGCAGGAAACTGCTGAGTCAAATCCGCCCATAAGTACTAGCGAAGTAGCCAGGCAGTTCAGTTTTTCAAAAGACACTGTGAATCGCCATCTTTCCCTCCATGAGGAAGGTATAAAAGAACAGTAGGCTGGTCCCTTCCTAACTTACTTCTCAGAAATCAGCTAAGAGGTCAGAAATGTGTGAACATTTATTTAAAACGATTTTGCTGGAAGATTGTCACCTGTGATAAAAGGTGGATTTACTGGCAAAATCCGAATACCCGTGTGCAATGGCTAGATTGCAGTCAAACTGCTTTACCGGGTGCATCAACTGGGTAATTTGAAGAAAAATCCATATTTGGGATTTTTTCGAATTTTAAAGGTGTGATTCATCACGAATTTGTTTCTGATTGATGCTCAATAAATTCTGAACAATACTTTGAACAATTGGAAAGATTGTACGCGCATTTGTTAGAGCGTTATCCTGATTGATCAACTGAAAATTAGAATTATTCTAATAAGATAATTCTCGTCAATTCCCCAAAGAAATGTTTAAAGAATTACATGGGTTCAAACTCTAGCACCATCCACTATATAGTCCATACCATCGGATTACTACTCGTTTTGATCTATGGCCTATTTTCTTTATGAGAAAAAATTAGTCTATCCAAAAGAATGCAAGCAATACCAAAGAATGGTATATATGTTGGATCGAGTAGTGGGCCTGCAGATGTCCAATGACGGTAGATAACAATGGAATATACTTCGAGTATTATTTTATATTAAAGAAATAATAATACCAATATTTGTTTGAAAAAAGGACATTTTTTGTATACACCCCATATATATATATATATATATATATATACTTATATATACATATATACATTATTATATACATATATACTTTTACCACTAAAGGGGGAAAAAACCAGCAACGCAGATAAGAAAGTAAAAATATTGAACTACATTAAACATAAAAAATATATATATATATATATATATATATATATCAAGGACAAATAAAACCGAGATCGTAGATAAAAGACATAAACTCCCAACAAAATTTATATATAAATGCAAATGATGACATGTGATGTATATGAATTAGTAGGGGATCCAGGAAGAGAGAGACTGAAAATAAATTATAACTATGATCTAACTACCATCGAGTCAAACATATTTTTAAAAAATTATTATGTGGCTGTTTCAAGGAATGAATCATTTACTGAAATAAAACGGTAATCTATAAGACAACAGAACATGTTAGGCTAAAGTAGAGTTAATAGAGGAGTTAAATCTGGATCCGAGTGAGGTATGCATAGGGTTTCGAAAAGACCAAACATACAGTTGATAAGCAACTGACTGATTTTACTTTATAAGAAAAATGTATTTATTTTATTACATTTTTAAACACAGAAACGAAAGACAAATAAATAACCTAAAACCTAATTAACAGTTATAATAACATTTAATTAAAATCAGTCTAATCATGTTATGTGATAGCAATAATTTTCATTACTGTAAAAGGTAATAATTACTTTTTGAAGCTAAATAATTAAAATTAAAATTAAATTTAAGTATTAGTGTTATTTCTAGTAATAGCGATAACAAATTAAAATAACGTGGAAACCTGAAATTATGGTTATAATTAAAAAATAAGTTTGTAATTGGAAATTTTCAATTACTTTCACTCAGCTATTTACCGTACTCGTGGACCACAATCACAGTGTTACAGTATTTCATCGAGTAATAGCCATAGTATAACAAGCAATTTGTGTAATATTACTTGGGCTATTGAACCTAAACTTGAATATGAAAGATAGCACACTATTAAAATGTAAATAATATGAAGAAATGTAAATAATACGATGTTATGATGTAGGAAAAATCTTGAAAATGAATAAAACTGAATTCTATGAATCCAGAAATGAGTAGCGATATCCCAGAGGACAACAATATCGGGTAAATAGGATCTGTGCAACCCGAAACCTGCCTTCTTGGAGCGTAGTTCAATAACCCCTCAACGATCCTACATGGATAAATAGAGTCGTATCAAAGCTAATAAAAAGGAGATACTGCAAAGGAGAATGACACATCACACCGGAGCAACTCTTCGGCAGCTAAGGGATTTCCACATGTTATTATTTTCACAGCTCAGAACATAAAACACTTCTCGCCTCTAGACAGTTTATTTATCTTTCGCCGTTTATTTATTTTACTCTCCACCTCTTACAGTTTAACAACAATTAAAAGGACTTGAAGCAAAAGAAAAAAAAAAAAAAGAAAAATAAGCACACAGCCCTTTGAACTGATAAAACATTTAACAATAATCCAACATCATTTGAATAATCAAGATAGAAAAAGAAGAAGGGCTAATTGTTTGCTTCTTTCGAAAAACATTAATGATAAACATTACTCAACTTCTAGGAGTATTTCACCCATCTTTAGGATCATATAAGCAATAAATATATATATATATATATATATATATATATATACATTTTTTTTTTCTTGTTGATTCCTACCTCGCCTTTGAAGGCTATACGGGGGCTTCTTGAGACAAGAATATGAGGGCGGAGGGTTAATGCCGAGATAAAACTCACCCCGATAGCGAAACACGAACTCGTGATTTTTTTCGTTTCTAGTTTTTGGTCATCTGTGGTAGCTAGGCAACGCGCGTTGCTTTGAACGCTAACCCACTCAGCCACTCTGCCCCCTTATAAGCAATATCAATCAACGCATCACTAATTATTCATTGAAAACAATTAATTATAATAATAATAATTCTTTATTATTATGGAACACGTTCTTACATATGTTCTTTGGGATAACATTTACAGCCTGCAGAAAATTAGAAAATGAACTTCAGAGTATTGGAGTAAATTAAAGAGCTATAAAATATGCCTATGTAAATGAGAGGGAAAAATAAAAAATAAAGCCTCTTTACAATTCTATTGTGATTGGATATTCATTAAATGATTAAATATGCAGGATTCAAAGGTAGAGGGTTGGAGAGACGGATGGAAAGAGGAATACAGTTCCATAGGATTGAGGATCAAATGAGAAAAGATCTGTCGAAATGTGCAGTTCCGTGGCCGTAGTGTACAAATCTGAAGACCTGGAGAGTGTATAATAGGGATGGATAGAGAATTTGAATTGTAGAAGGTCAAAAATGTATGACGGACGGCGGGATTGGATAATCTGGTAAAGGAATGACGCAAGGAAATATTTGCGACGATTGGAAGGATGAACTTCAACTCGCTATAGAATAGGGATACGGAGGTGTACCTAGTTTATCATCTTTCTCTTGTTAAATCTAGTATTAAGTTATTAGTTAAAGAGAGAATAAATGGACGGAAATATTAGGACTACTGACTTCAGTAAGTAAACACATCAATCTAAGATCATGAGTTCCAATGTTTCTTCCTTGTTATAATATAGGGTATAATTTATAAAAATTATTATTTAATCTGTTATTAGCTTGTCCCAAGCAAATATTAAAGCAGCAAAAAATAGGAATATACGAAAACAGCAGTCAATTACATTGAATAATATTTAAAATTAAAATAATATATCATGAAGTGACAATGGTTGACTGTGTGTATATATGAGAGAAATTGGTTGAGGGTGCAGTCAATTTAACACACAATTAAGCGTAAACTTAATTTATTGGTGCCGACGTTTCGGCCTAAATTATAGGCCTTCTTCAGGGCTATAAGAAAAACAAAAAACAAAGATAACAACCAGCAGTGGAATACAATATATAAAGGTGATAAGAAAAATAAATTGTACTAAAGATTACAAACAAAGTGAAAAAGTAGTAATGACAATTGATAAATGTAATAATTTTTTTAAGTGAATTGTAGTAATGACAATTGATAAATTTAATAATTTTTTTATAAGTGAATTGTAGTAATGATAATTGATAAATGTAATAATTCCTACAAACAAAAACAAAAGAGGGGAAGACATTTTAATAAAAGGTGTGTTATATTTTACAGTTTTAATTAATTACCTATTTAATAAATGTGAGACGTTATAAAGTTAAACAATAAATAAAGTGATGAAAGTCGAAAAATACTGATGAAATAGTTATAATAGCGAGAAATTATAAAGTTTAAATTTTTTTTAAATTTATCAATTGTCATTACTACAATTCACTTTGTTTGTAATCTTTAGTACAATTTATTTTTCTTATCACCTTTATATATTGTATTCCACTGCTGGTTGTTATCTTTGTTTTTTTGTTTTTCTTATAGCCCTGAAGAAGGCCTATAATTTAGGCCGAAACGTCGGCGCCAATAAATTAAGTTTACGCTTAATTGAGTGTTAAATTGACTGCACCCTCAACCAACTTCTCTCATAAAATAATATATATTTAATTAATTACTCTAGTCTACAAAACATACCTGTATTCATTATTTACAAGCATTTCTGATCAATTCTTTCAGAGATTTCTCCAAGATTTACTTATTGCATATTTTTTAAATTCACAATCAAATTAACTATTGAATCAGATAAACATTTCATTGATGATCAATTATTTTACAAAACTAGTCAACGATTTAAATGTTTTTGTCAAGTAAAAATAATTGTATATAGAAGTTTTATTCACGTTATTCGTGTTTTTAGCTACAATGAAGTAATTTCTTAAAAAACAACTTTAAAAGGTCAAGTTCCTCTTTGCTATAGATTAAGGTTAATATATTTTTTGGGCGTTTAATGTATATATATATTTATACCCGAAATATTATATTTTGGGGTATTGCTTCACTATTTTGCACATTTCGAAATCCGGTCTCAAGTTATAAGGTATAAGAATTATTTATTATTTAATTTTATTTAAACATCTTATAGGCACATAATCACTTAAGGCAATATATCTGACTTTCCATCACTACTGATCAACGATAAATGAAGTTTCAGAATGTATCTATGTAAAAAATGTATCTTTCATTAATGTTATTTCAAATATATTTTTTATAAATAAATAATGTAAATACCAATCCTAATGCTTTAACATGCAAAATATAACATTATATAAATATTTTACGCTATCGATCATATTAATTTTATTTAGAAAATATAATATTATACTAAAATAAAAAAATATAATAAACTGGTGGCTATGGCTAAGCAAACGAAATATGATTCAACAATAAAGTGCACAAGCAATATCTTAAACCATATAAGCCTTGAGATTGCCATAGGATATATGCCGGTCACGAACAAACATTCCATACGATTTACTCTGAATTCTCTGGCATTTCTCGTGCACTAACCATTTAAAGAAGATAAGTTGGGTTTATTACACAATAAATTAATTGATTGCGGTTCAAGCACATACAAATAAAAATAAAATTTTTGTAGGAGAAGTTAGTTCAGGGTGCAGTCAAAATAACACACAATTGAGATAAAAACTTAATAAACTGGTGCCGACGTTATTTTATTTATATATTTTAAAATTATTTTATTGAAATTAACAACTGTACATAGTACAATAAGTAAATAAGCTAAACAATAAAATAAAATTATTACATAATGAAATAAAATATTCAGAGACAGAGAGGTTTTCGAATTCGATAATGTTAAATAAGAGTAAGGATCGATTTCTTAAAGGATATACGAGAAAAACACTAATTTTATAGAAATTAGTATAAAACTTTTCTACAATTTCTTACCTATTTATATAAACTTAATTTGATATGTCAAAATACAATAGATGGGGATTATTTTCACAGCTTATTCCAAATTGATCTTCACACAATTCCACCCTGTATTAGTTTTCAAGGAGAAAAGTTAGATTTGAATATAATTTTTTTTTACTTCAGATTATCGTAAATTTTTTGTATCCTCAAAAATTGGAAATTATTTATAAGTCAAATAATAACATTCAATCGTAATTTTATGAATACTTTAAAAATTTGTTATGTTACTATATCAGGTTTATGGAATTGACGTAATTTCGAAGGGTTGTTGAGGCAACATCCTAGTTTAGCGTTGAAGAGTCGATATTCTTACTATGCCTCTGTTACAAAATATATTTTTAACCGCTTGCGCGCAATTCAACTAGTTTCTTAAGGCTCAACTTCGCTACGGTGAAAACAATTAGAAATGATAATTCAGCACACTAATTCAAGACTAACGGTAAAATAATATATTCAGTATAAGTTGTAAAATTGCAAATTAACCATAACTTATTTTCATTTCTGCTAATTTTGGGGTGTGGTGGACTTCGATAACACGTATGAGATAGTGTAAAATCGTTTTGTGTAGTTATCATAGTGCGTTTGATTTTGGGACATTGGTATCTGTTTCAGTCCATGCCCGGTCTGTCTGTCCCCCCCCCCCCAAAAAAAAAAAACACACGCAATGAGAACAGCACAAATACATACTGACACTTTCCGAAAAACTTGCTAAAGCACTTAAAATTAACAAATAAATCAGAATCACACAAATAGTGATTCTGCCAATTATTTCAAAAATATAAATACTTTATCCAAACTATTCACAAAAACTTAAGTTTCAGACAAATTAGATCTTAAATCAAATGTTGGGTACGAAATTCCTTGTGAAGACAAATGCAGAAAGTCCTATTTTAGAACATCTGAACAATAACAATTTCCATTCTTAATTTATTGAATTTGAAAAACTTATAACATAATGAATTAATTATTTAAATTAAGGTAAGGGTCCTGGCTTCCTCCAGCAGCAAGCGCCACGATTCCCTGTCTCGTGCTGCGGCCATCCAGCTTCCCACATTCAAGAAAGTTCGTGCGTCATTGGCCACACAATCCGCCCAGCGCAGCCTTGGCCTCCCAACCTTGCGACGACTGTAAACGATTTCGGTTAATAATCTCTTTGGAGGCATATCGTCAGCCATTCGTGCCAGATGTCCTGCCCATCGAAGCCTCCCGATCTTAACGAAGCGGGATACAACATCACTTTCACGATATAAATCGTACAGCTCTCTGTTGCTCCTCCGCCTCCATTCATTATTTTCATAAACACCGCCATATATTCGGCGCAATACTTTCCGCTCGAATATAAGTAAAAGCTGGTCCTCAGCTCTTGATGTTGCCCACATCTCTGAGCCGTAACATAGTACAGGTCGAATTAGTGTTTTATACATAGTTACCTTTGTTCACCTAGTCACATGACGGCTGCAGAAATGTTTTTGAAGCCCAAAATAGCAACGATTTGCAGCTAGTATTCTTCTTTTTATATCAGCTGCGGTTTCGTTGTTGTGATTCACCAAAGACCCCAAGTATACAAATTGGGAAACATGCTCAAACTTGTACTGTCCAAAAGAAACCTTGGTGCCAAATAATCCTGGAGCTTCATCCGAAATCATATACTTCGTCTTATCTTCGTTCACGAGTCCTATGCATTTCGCTGCAGCTTCTAAAGCAAGGAAGGCTTCTATTACCGCTTGTCTGGACCGTCCCACAATATCTATATCGTCCGCATATGCATTTGCACCAATCTGTTCCATACAGTGCCTGAGGTTTGTACCTTGGAGTCCCTTACTGCTTTTTTAAGGGCCATATTAAAGAGCAGGCACACCAGGGCATCCCCTTGCCTCAGTCCTCTTGTGGATATGAACTCCGATGATCTTCGACCTTGCACTCGGACCACACATTGGATGCTTGTCATGGTCAGCCTAATGAGTCTGATCAATTTAGGCGGAACAGTCAGCTCTTGCAATGCTTTATATAGTTCCATTCTCTCAATGTTGTCATATGCTGACTTAAAATCAACAAAGAGGTGATGTGTGGTCACATTATACTCTCTTCCTCTCTCGAGGATTGTACGCAGACTAAAAATTTGGTCTGTCGTTGATCTGCCTTGTCGGAATCCACACTGATAGGGACCTATCTCTCTTTCAGCAATTGGCAGGAGTCTGCAAAACAGAATATTTGAGAAGATTTTAAATGCGCATGGAAGTAAAGATATCCCTCTGTAATTGCTGCATTTAAATATGTCTCCCTTTTTGTGTATAGGACAGATCACAGTTTTTTTCCAGTCCTGAGGTAGTACTCCGATGTCCCAAATGTTTATTAAAATATTATGTAGGCATTTTATGAGTTCCATCGATTCCTGTTTAAACAGTTCCGCAGGGAGTGAGTCAATTCCAGGAGCTTTATGATTCTTTAATCTACAGATTGCTTCAACAACTTCTTCCTCATCAGGTTAGTTCATGAGGTTCATAAAGTTGTTTCTTGGGGAATGTGTTCATTCTCCACTATTCCATTCAGCAAACCCATAAAGTATCTTTTCCATTCTTCCATGCAAGCCTTATTGTCGGTCAACAGGGTACCCTCCTCATCCTCACACATAGTTGGCATCTGCTTAAATGGTTTCCTGGTAAAGTTAACTTTCCGGAAACATTTTCTGGCTTCGTTTTCAGATCTAAGCTTCTCCAGTTCTTTTAAGTCAGCATTGATTCATAGCCTCTTCTTCTTTCGATGGCATCGCTTCTCTTCCTGACGTTTTTTTTCGATAATCCTCAACAGTTCCACGTGTCCGCCTATTAATCATCGTTCTGTAAGCTTTGTTCTTAGAATCTGTGAGGGCTCTGCACTCTTCATCGAACCATGGAGACATTAAATCTTTTTCAGCAGGACCCAAAACTTCTTCTACCACTTGTGCTATGACTGAGGAACATTTCGCCCACTCCTCCTCGATATTTTCACTAGTTGGTCGTTGAGACAGTATTTGATCCAACTTTTCTTAGTATCGAACCTGTATTTCTTGATCTTTGGGGCTCTGCTAAACCATCAAATTCTTCCCGTCTCCGATCCTTACAATCAAAAACCCTTCGAAAAATCCTCAATAATCCTTATTTTGTAACAAATAAACTCATCCATAAAGTCCTTAACGCTGACTTGGTGCGAACCAGGTACCACTACTTTCATGACAAACTCCGTTCCCACTTTAACCCACCAGTTTCAATCCTTTCTTCCTCTACAATCCCTGATAATTCTCCGAGGCGTCTGAAAATAAGATCGCCCCGAGACCTCCTAGTTTAGTATAGTTTTTGGAGAGCTGCCAATGGGTAGTGTCTCTACATATATTTAAGGACAGTTTTATATATTACGATCACATTTACTTGATGTATATTTATTTAATACAGTTGTAAATATCAATAAATAGGTTTAAACAAAATTAATAAAATCCATTATGAATACAAAATATAAAATGGATAAAACCTTCCCTCCTGAATTTTAAGTTCCGATCCGTGCCCTTTTTTGTGAGGTGTATATATAACGACCTCGTTGGATTGGGAAGGGTTTCCTCATTATGGAGTTAGTAATTGGGGATAATCCAATTGTAGCTGGAAGGCTTGTTTGAAATGCTCAATTTAACTTTAACCCTGTCCTTGTTGACAGTAAATTTAATCCTTTTACTTCATAAACAATCTTTTATAAAAAAAAAAGGTAACTTCCCTTATTGAAGGGAAGTTAGGAAAAGTATCAATAGTAAAAAAAATACAGTAATCAGAGTTCAGCGTTACGCGTGTGACAACCTGAAAAAAAAAACGAATAACTCTACAACCCATGAAGGGTCTTGGGCTCAGTACATAAAGAGAGTGAGGTGATTAGGTCAAGATCACGCATGCTCCTACGCCAGGTTTTCCCCATTTTCGGGTACCCACTTTATAGAGGCTGGGTCTGCCCCAGAGGGTCTCCATACCCTAGGGCTCCCCACCAGCTGACATAAAAGAAAAAATAATGTTTGCCTCAGCCGGGATTCGAACCCAGGAACCGGGGAACAACAGACTGGTGCTCTATCCACTAGACCACGCTAGGGGTGTGATAACACAACCAATTATTATACCATTAAGATAGCATTTCGACTTTTTTAAAAAGTGAGACAATTTTGATTTTTAGGTATGATTGTAAATACTGAACCAATCTTCAAAAACCTAATTTTTTAACTACCCACTCTAGTACGTTTTTCCGCTAACCTTTTAGAACTTTATCCTCTAAAAGATTGTATATTGTACATTTCACAATAAACTGCACTCCGGAATAGTTATTGAAGCGAAACCACATTTTCGCTTATATAGTCCCTAGTCGTCAATTAGTGTTCTGAATTTTTCAACATGTATGTAATTTAAATGTAAGAAATTCAATTTTCTTGGAAATTGCAAACGGCAATATTTGCGCTATAATGTCTAGTAAGCGATAAGGAACGAAAAAAAAACATTTTTTTTTTTTAATTAGAGGATAACCAACAAGGCTGAGGATTGTGGAAATTTTTTAAGTAGGGGATGTTTACACACAATCATACCTAAGAATAAAAATCGCCCGATCTTTTTTGGCCCAGTACCTTTTTTGCGATCTAATTCTACTAGGATATATATCGAATTAACCTTAATTTTCTATAAACATTAATAGTGATTATATTGATTTTCTAAGATAAAAGTAGCTTAATTTTAAATCAACAATTAGGATTAATGAATTATTTTAGAGCTTACTTATAATTATTAGCAATATTTAAATAAACAAAAAACAATATAGTATTCATAAATATAATTTAAATAATAAGTGTAAATATGAGTAAACTTTTGTATTAAAAAAAAAATGAGTCATTGGATCAAAAACTTAAAAAAAAAAAAAAAAATTATTATTGGCATGGGAATATTCCAAAATTAAAACCTTGTTCCTTTAAAGCACTAGTAAACAAGCGTTGACCACTTTTAAAATTTATTTCTCAACGGTACAAACGTAAAATGTAATTTTTAACAAAGAAAAAAAGTTATTCATTGAGATTTGTAATTTTCGTTTTGTAATACGTTACCTCGTTTTGTAATATTCCTACAATTTCCTAATTCCTTTAACAATAAAACATAAAAAAAAAGAGACGCTTAAATTGTAAAGTTTCTTTATGTAAATTACGTTTATAATAAGATATTACAAAAAACCTTTTAAAATACGAATTATAACCACATGCTTGAATATAACGACCACTATCGCTTGGTGGCCGCAGCCTAAATCCAATATGGTAAGCCCTATTACATACAGAATCCATTAACCACAAGTGTCTCCCCATCCCTATAATAAAAGATGGTAATACTTGGTACGTACACTTCAGTATAATACATTTTTGGATATTATAACAATATGTGCGTTTCGAACAGTTAATTAATCTTATCTAAATTAACTGTTGGAAGAAAACAAATTGTGAATGAAAATTAAACTTGTAAAAATTCTCAAATCTTGATTCGTCAAGTTGCTGTGTTTTTTTCCTAAAAGAGGATACAGAGTTGTCAGGAATATTTTCTCAATTAATCGGGAGATCACAATTATTCATTTATATTTAACCTCACTTTTATGTCACTGTAATTTCCAAAAAATCCCAATAGCAAACTGGAAGAGCTAAATATTACGGTCAATCCCAAAAAGACGGACTTTATTATGTTTTTCCAGAAAAACAACGCTCATACCTGAACAACTTTAAGATAGCGGGCATAGATAGAAAAACGGATGATAGTATATTGTATCTCGGAATCATCCTCGACATACACCTTACACTAGCTCACCACTGCAATATAAAATTAAAGATGTTGAGGGCCAAGACACCGAAGAGCGTGAGGTAAGGACATCAAAGATATAGGAGGGTTGTCTGGTTCGCAAGAAATGGAATAGGAATATACCAAGTAGGTATTTAGAGCCAACTTTGGCCAGAATACTAGTGAGAGACGTGTGACTGTCTGGAGAGGCCGTAGATAAATCTTATAAACCTATTCATTAATCTTTTAAGCCTCATCTCGTTTTCGCCACTGAAAGGAGGTTGGATGAGGGGTATTCCACTAATGCCGAAATGGAAACAAACTATAAGTTCCCCAAGGATCATCCCGCTCTCCGACCTTATTTTATATCTTCATAAATGACCAACCTAAATTTATCGAACATTCTCAGTACCATCTGTACGCTGAAAACCTTCAAATATAACTGTATTTCCATCCTTTTGATATACTCAAGGCTTCCCGTAAAATCCAAGAAGATATCAATAGCATTAACCCCAGGGCCTCGGAAAATAAACTGAACCTGAATCCAGTGAAAACAAAGGCAATGCTTATTGGCTCAAAACCTTCCTCTATTCGCTTCCTTATTACCAATTACTCTTACTAAATAAAACTCCTATCCAATTAAAAAACTCTATAAAAAATCGAGGAATTATGTTTGATCAAATCTTAACTCGAGTACTATATTTCAAATTACAGAAAATCATCTCTATCCAAAACAGCTCTACGATTTCGCCTTTTATTAGTCCTTTATTATCGTCCATGCATTGGAACTCTTTACCCATCTTCCTCCGTATAGTATCATCCCTAACAGCTTTCAAACACCAAGTCAAAAATCAATCTTCCGCACATACGTGATAACCCCTGACTTTGATAATACTTAGAAATCTTTTATTTATATTAACTTTAAATACTTTACTATCTGACTAAATAATTATGTATTAAATGAAGCCAGACGAATTGGACTTCCTCTGTTCACTGTTTATTATTCATATTATTTTTCATTCATTTATAAAACCGTCACGCCATTCTTGGTTTCTGCGATAAACTATAACTCGGTCATTTTTAAACATAAATGAAACCATATTCAAATTGCACCCGAGCGAAGCAGGTCATAGTAGTATAAACTATTACATTATAATAATTTATGATAGTATCCTGAATTCATAGATGTAAAAAAACGTGAGTGATAATTCAGAGAGAAAACAAAATAAGCACACAAAAATAAAATTTAACAACTAGAACAAGGTCTTCAAATAAAACTAACTAATGAATAAACTAATAAAATAAATAAATAAAACTTCTATTGCATATAAAACAGAGAATTATTACTTTGTTCCAATTGAAATATTCTAGTTTTTAACGGCACTTACCCTCCGTTTTAAAACAGCATAATTTCCAGATTTCCTTATGAATTACAACAGTGTCTTTCCTCTCTTTTTATAATACAAAATAAATAGGAACTATAAATCTTTTTGAAATTGCGAAATTTGTTCTTTTAATATGAACTGCACGATCTTTTTGTTTACTTAGAGTAGCACATTTTGCACATCTAAAGTACATTCATCCATCTTTTATATTTGAAGATAACTTCCTCAAGTAACCAAATCGAGGCTGGAGGAATAAAACAGAATAGCCAGAAAGGTTATTTTAGTTTTAAAAAATATATACATTATTTAAATATGCTTTTTTGATAAATTATTTGAGATTTAAAAAAACATATACCTTTATAAAACCCATTTAGGGCCTTGGGTTCAGTACTTATGGACACTAACCTTTAGAAGCACTCCAACAATTATTCAAAACCATAAGGTTTCGCAGCCATCTTCTTTTCAGACGCCTCGGATTATTAGAAATCGGAGAGAAAGTCAGGATTAAAACTATTCTATAGGAAAGTGAACTGATTTTTTTATGGAATTAATGGTAGCCACACCTATGATTTCATTAAAACAATTGACGATCGAACTAAACTTAAAAAAATATCCTACAAACTGACACAATTCCTGACGGGACATGGAGGAGCCAGAAGCTATTTATTTCGATTCAAACTAACTGACGACAAAATCTGTAAGTGTGACGGTAAAAGCGAACAGACATACGACCATCTTTTATTCGATTGCAGTAAACTGGACAAACATAGACACAAACTGATCTCAACAGTCCTACTTAACGGAGACCAATGGCCGCCTTCGAAGTGTGACCTTCTACAAAATATTTTTCAAAATTTGATGAATTTGTGGATCGGGTAGACTATGCAGAATTAGAGAAATAGCAACAGGCAATAACTCGTTATTAATTTTATTTTATTTACTTTCACTGTTACTAATACTAGTCAATTAGTTAGTTAGTTTGTATTATTTCGTTAAGTAGTTATAACAAATGAATTATCATTTGTTGCTGGTTTCTTTGTTTAGTCAATTAGTTAGTATTATTTTGTTAATTCGTTACAACAAATGATTAATTTATCAGTTTATATTTATTAGTTTTATTTACCAGTTATTATAATACAATCTTTTATATTCTGTAACTTAAGGTTCTGTAACATAATTTATATTATGTAATAAAAATACGCATTGTATCGCAAGATGGTACGCGTAGAAATAAATGCATCCATTGCAGGGTTACTGTAATGAGGAAAACCGTAAGATCATGTGGAATTTTATTCGTAACAAAGTAAGAAACATTGAGGATTTTACGGAGTATTTTGGATTGAATGATTGGATACGGGAAGAATTTGATGGTTTATTAGAGTCCCGAATTTCAACACCGTAAGTACACATCGGTCTTATGATTGTCAAGTACATAAATCTTCAATAATTAGGTCGACAATTATAGCGGGTTTTTTTTTTTTTTTTTTTTAGTAACCCCAATTTAGTAACATGTTTAGCCAAAATAACTTTTGAATAATTCCCTTTTACTGTATCTAGATACATCTTAAGGCTGTTTATGTTAATAGATAATGTTTTCAAGGTGCTATCGCCTTAGCTATTCCTCTTGGTGGTGGGGATCACTTCATTCTTGACACTTCTTGTCTTAAGCTAATCTTAATCTACCTTAGACATTATGTTGCCACCTCTGAGGAGCTGGTGGAACCTTAAGCCTACTAAAAACTGGATTTGAAAGCACTTCTAAAGAATTATATAAATTGTCTTCTTTTCGCAAGGAATTCTGTTATTTTTAAATCTGCCTTTTCTTTTTCAAAGGTAGTTTTTCTTGCAATTTTCTTCAAAACGCCATTTTGGAATTATAGCGTTTGTCTAGTAAGGAACGATGTCTAGAAGTAGTGTAATCCCAATGCAACGACATTTTGATAAATATAGAATAGTAAAATTGTAACTTAAAATAATTTCTTTACTTGGTTAAAATATTGTCTGCTAACGAAAATCGTCAAATATCAACAGCGCAAAAATTAATATAAAGAAATGTTCCTAATTGTGAGGTATTTAGTTTGCCTAATATGTTTATACTATTTTTAGATAATTAATACTAAATTTAGAGTGAAATTCCTCAAGACACTAGTGACAACATCATTAGGAGTATGCCTAATCGACGCACCCAGGTTCCAGCTAACAAAGAACATTATGCAAGGTATGAATCGTTTCCAAAAACTATTGGGTTCATTAAAAATAAATTTTCAAGGAATAAAAATTTATTGATTTCCTATCTGATTCTATCTAACGGCGCTATGGTTCTTGTAGGACCTTGCCCTCCTCAGTAATCCTCCTCCACTCTGACATGTCTTCGGCTGCCCTTCTCCATCTGCCGACACCCAACAGAAGTTTCTCCTCAAAATCCTCCAGCCAAAAAAGTCTCTGTTCCTCTCTGCTCCTTTTTCCACTAGAATGTCCCTCTATCATCATTTTGGGCAGTTTCCCATTCTCCATTCACTCCAGCCTTATCCTGGGACTCTTAATCGTGTAAACTATATAAGGTGTTTCATACATATTTTTTAATTTCCTCATTCGTCTTCATCCGCTAGCGATCTCTTTCTTTTGAAGGTTCAAAAAACTTTCTCATGATTTTTATTTCCCATATGTTAACAGCCTTTATCATAGCGTGTCAGCAGCCAGCACACGATTCTATTAGTCATTAGGGAATTCTTAATACATATTAACGTAGTTTTGCTTGTACAAAATGTTACGCTAAGTAAATACTCCAAATTAGCAATATCGCTATTCATTTTTGCGCAGTTTATGAGCTCTACTAAAGTTGAAGTAACCATATTAACTACGTGAAATTCTATAATTAAATCTGTTTTGTTGTGAATTTTTAAAAATTTATGTTAAAAGGAGTTATAAAAGCCGTAGAAGCCCCAGATAAGACCCCGAGCTTAGGGAAAAGGAGGTAAAAATGTTGGATGTTTGCCGTTGAGTTAGGGCAGGGATGAGCCCGGCTTTATGGTCGGATGAAAATAAAGGCCATCCCTCCTTCCTTCTCCCGTTCTTCGACCTTTGCCATTTTAGTAGCGAGGGAATTTATTCAAATTATAATCAATTCACTGCCCCTTCGTAGTTTCAGATTAATTTGTCACAGACAAAAAAAAAAAAAAGGAAAGAAAGAAAAAGGCCATTTCGCATAACAATATATCAATTTCCCATGAAAATGTCGCTTTTTCATAATTTCAGCAAGTCACAGGGACAAGAACTTTGCTACGGAACTCTCTTCCGGACAGTTTACGGAATAAAAAAATCTACTAAAATTGTTAAATGATGACGAGACTAATTAAATAGATGCGATGCTCATATTAAATAGCGTGTTGGAAGATGATCTAACTTCATTTTATTTCAGTCACTTCGTCTTTATGAAACCTTCTTGTCAAGTTTTAAAAGTTCAAAATCGATGAATGAAAGTTCAAAATGAAGTTTAAAAACATCAAAATCGATCATATAGTGCCTAAAACCTGCAACATTTAAAAATCATAAAAAACATTTCGTTTAATTTATAATATCAATTCGATCTCACACATTTGTGTCGAAAATATCTTTGTTGAGCGCAACACTCCCACTTCACTAATCTCAGTAGTTAAAATCATTTTAATCTTATCAAATTACTTTTACTCTACGTCGTAAACCTATGACCTCCTGCCTCAACGTATCCTTTAACAATATCTTACTAACACAGTTGAACAGATCCTGTACTTAGGCCTAAACCTTGACAAACGCCTAACATGGAACCCTCACACAAGACTAAAACAACAGGAAAATTCTCGTAGATACCGATCACTACAACACTTACTCGACAAACACTCAAAACTTAGACATGAGAGTGCTACCAATGGGTAGTTTCTTCATAAAATTGTCATGAGTTTTAATCACATTTACTTGTTGTATTGAATTAATACAGTTGTAAATTTCTTTGAATAAATAAACAAAATAATAATAATAATTTTAAATTCGTTTAAGAACAGGCCTTTGATAGAGTCTGGCACCCAGGACTGTTGTACAAACTCCGTAAATTCCTTCCTCCCACATATTTCCTGATTCTTCAATCCTACCTCCTCAAGGCAGTATTCTAGGACCCATTCTATACACAGTATCTACAGCTGATATCCCACACCATCCTAACACTTTCCTTTCTACCTATGCTGACGACACCTGCGTGTTATCAGTTCATAAAGATCCATTTGTTGCTTCAAATACCCTTCAAGCCCACATCAAAGACCTAGAAGTATGGTGTCAGAACTGGAGAATAAAAATAAATTCTAACAAATCCCATCAAATAATTTTTACCCTTCGCCGTAAACCTTTGAATTCCTGCCCTAAAGTATCCTTTAATAACATTCAACTAGTTCCTGTTGAACAGATCCAATATCTAGGACTTCTTCTTGACAAACGTCTAACTTGGAATCCACATACACGACTAAAACGAAAAGAAACTGCTCGCCGCTTTAGGCTACTTCAACACTTACTAGACAAACGATCAAACCTTCCTCTTAACTACAAAAGGCTCATCTACATGACTATAATAAGACCAATCTGGACTTACGGAGTAGAGCTTTGGGGCTCTACTAAACCATCAAATTCTTCCCGCATCCAATCCTTACAATCCAAAATCCTTCGTAAAATCCTCAACGCTCCTTACTTTGTCACGAATAAACTTATCCATAAAGACCTTAATGTTCCCTATGTTACTGATTTGGCCCGGACCAGGTATCAATCCTTTCATGACAAACTCCATTCTCACCCTAACCCACTAGTTTCAATCCTTTCTTCCTCTTCAATTCCGGATAATCCTCCGAGGCGCCTGAAAAGGAAATGGCCTCGGGACCTTCTAGTTTTTTTAGAGTTCTGCCACTGGGTAGTGTCTCTACATGTTTTTCATGACAGTTTTGTATATTACCATCACATTTACTAGATGTATTTTTATTTAATACAGTTGTAAATATCAATAAATATGTTTTAAAAAAAAAAATCGTTTAAAAAGAATGTAGTTGAATTCAAAAAAGTTTGAAGAACCACATTCAGTTTCGGTGGAAACATAGGTAATATATGTATAACATAACATAAACATTCAGAAAACATACTCGTATGTAAATCGCAGAAGAAAAAATTCCAATTTTGATCTGCTGCTTAACTTGATGCTGAGTTGCTATGAGTACACAGCATACCGAATTAATCCTAAAGACAATTTCAAAGAAATAAGATAGAGGGGAATACTGCCAAATAGAATAACTGATTTCGAAATTGCTCATGGACATATATAAATCCAGCCTGGCCTCAATATATGTGATGATGCAGGATTCCCAGTGAGTCCAGGATTATGGTCTCCGCTATGTTTTGCAACTGATTACTTTCGAGTTCATAATTCTCCAAAATGATCTAGTGGCTACTGGGATGCCCCCCCTGCTTCCGAACCGAATTCCCACAACTGTAAATTCTCTTTCGGTGAACTCTTCAAGAAATTTTTCATTTAGCATTGACCCATCTGCATCAAGGCAAAAAAACATCTTGAAAACATTTGTATTTTTTTCATTTCCAAAAGTTCTGCTACTTCCTTCTTCATGCGGTTGTGCCGGGCGGGTAACGAGAAGCATGTTATTACAAGTCAACATTGAGATTAGGTTTATAGAAGAATTTTCAAAATTAATCTGGAATTTTATAACGGCAATTTCATCATGTTTTGAATATTTTTACCGAGAACTTATCTATTTTATCCTGAAATATCTTCGTAACAATTATTTTTGAGCGAAAAATTGCAGAACTTTTAAAGTCCTTAAATTTTGTTTTTTCTAATAATTTTTGCAATCCCAAAATAAAATAAATAATATATATATACATATAAATGGAAGGATGGGCTGATTCGAAGTTATCCATGCCTACACAACTATGAACCCAACAGTTGACAAAAAACAGCATGGTAGACCTAAAACCACATGGTTAGGCAGAATAAACAAAGATATCCGATAACTAAATGCGGCGAATCGGAAAACAACGCCACGGGGAGTCGGGTTTGGAGAGAAAAAAAAAGAATATGATGTAGTCTGGTCGAAGCGAGAAAAAAATCTAACAGGTCCTTCTATACTGCCGAAAAAAACATTTAACTTGAATTATAAATATATATAATGATATAATATATAAATGTATGATGAAGAGTAAAATGCGAATTAATATAAATACATTTTAAACAATCTCTTCTTTCAATAATTATTTCATTAGAAAGTCTACATTTTATAACTTTTTTTCAACGTTCCAAAATTTTGTTTCATTCTCAAAGGTTACAAAAACTTCCATATTTATTATTTAAATATAAGTCAATTTCTAATAATTTTCTTCTTTTTCTATTGATTGTAATAAAAGCCATTGATTTAAAAAAAAACGGATAACTTAACCCATTTTAACCCAATCTTCATAACTATTTCACTATCACGTATTGTACCATTTAGAAAAATTGTTAGAAAATGAAAGAATCCTAATAAATTAATTATTGAAAGAAGAGATTGTCCTAACATTTTAAAATAATAATATTTAAATTGAAAAACATCATAATAATAAAATAAAAACACGTAATATCTTAATCTATTTTCTATTTACTCAATTTAATTTATGATATTTAATATATTATATATATATATATATATATATATATATATATATATATATATATATATATATTTTTTTTTTTTTTTTTTAACAATCATATTAAACTTTTTACCTGATAGTAATAATCAAACCTTTAAACGAAAACAATCTCCCTTTTAATTATTACATAAAAGGAAATAAACATTAACATTTTTCTCATTGTGGATGTAATTAGTTGACCGTTGAGAATTACTGGAAGGAATTAGTCCGGGTGACGGTCAGTAAATGAAACAACTAAATAGTTTCAACTATTTATTGTTTGCCAACGTTTCGACCCCCTTTGTGGTTCATCATCAGAGAGCATGGTGGGAGAATGGAAACTCAACAAACTCAGTCGAAACGTTGGCAAACAATAAAATAGTTAAAACTATTTAGTTGTTTCATTTAATGACCGCCACCCGGACTAATTCCTTCCAGCATTAACATTTTTCATAAACATTAATATCTAATTACAAGCTAAAACACTTTCGATTATTTGCTTTTTTCAGCAAAGGCAAATACTAATTATTTATTTAAATACAATGTAAGATACCTTATTCCAATCTAATTTAAATTTGCTACCGCTATTACCCACCGAATTCAAGAAGGTTACTAAACATTCCTCTATCATCTTTATCAACACCTGACTTACAAGTAGCAACATATCTGTAATTCACAGTTTTCTTTTGTGTAAGTACTTTAATTAATATAAATGTACCAGGAGATATTAAATTTGGATGTTGGTTTTTCTTAACTTGTTCGTAAGACGCATTAGCATATTTGACAAACAGAAATCGACATGAAATCATCCTCATCAGATGATGATGAGTAATAAAGTATTATAAATGCTCCGTCTCTTCAATTTCAGCAAAAGTATTCCCACATTTATTGGCTCTAAGTTTGGATATAAACTTCCAAATAACTCAGTCATTTTAAGTTGCTTTCCAAAACGTTCGAGGTTGTATATTTCAATCGTAACTTCTGATCTCTTTACCATGTCATTTTTGTATCATTCAATGTACCAGGTAACACAATCATGTATGTTCCTATAAGTTGTATATTTGTTCGGTTGCGGTATCATGATAGTGGACCATCAGAGTAGAAATGAATGGTGTTAATATATTTTTTTACTAATATTGTTTGTAGAATCGGTTTCATATGGGTCCATATCGCATGGGCTTCATGATCCAAATTTTTACTCAAAATAGCAAAAGATTTAGATAGTAAACCATTTTCAACGCTTCGTATATAATATACGCCTATATGAATTGACAATTTGCAAAATGATTCGAATGGATTTCGTAAGCGTAACTGGGTCTGTAATTCTCCGTGAAGTCTATATGTATCATTATCTCTTCAGTTGATTTCTTTTAAGTTTTTCGTAACTATATATTCTATACAGACGTGTTTTCATTACTGGAATATCATAAATAAAACCCATTTTAAATTATTTGACTGTACATGAAATCGCAACCTTCTTCGTGATCTTAAATGTCTTATTCTCACCTTTTAAAGCTTTTTCTTCACTAACAGACTTCTATTGAAAATATGTCACAGAACCGCTGATATTAGCTAGCTCAAGTATTGGATCTTTACATTTACCACACAAACCATTCATAATGTCCTGTAGGAGTAATCCCCGATATTTTTCTCTACACTTCCGCAATTAATCTTTTATTATAATTTCTTTACTTTTAATTTAAAATTTTTGAGTTTTGCACATAAATAAGATTCCCTCCCTTTCTCTTAATTTTAGAAAAACTACACAAAATGGTTTTGCTCTTAATAATGCCGCTAAGGCAAATTTATTCCTGTTTTACTAACGAATTTTGATGTCAGTTCTTTAACTGAGAACAGATAGAGAGGGTTTTGGTTCTTAATACCGTTATCTTCACAAAAGCTCTCTTGGCTGGACACATCCTACTGACATAGTCTATGGAAGAAGATATTGACATTGATATTTTTTTATATTGCATTAACTTCGCTGCTAGGAGATATTGGTACCTATTATCGTATTTCTTTTCTTCTCATTGTTTTTTTAAACTATCATATTTATCTGTTATTTTAGCTATTGCTTTTTCTTGTTTAATCTTTCGGTACGCTTAGGCATAAGTAGGCTTTTCGCACAATTTTTTTTACACATTGTTCTTCTTACTAAAGGTATAGCAGCAGCTAAAGTATTATTAGAATGTTGGGGAGCATTGTTTACTATACTTGATATTGTCTTTTTCTTTTCTCTATATTTTCTTGATGCTTCTTTCCAATTTTTTCTCTACTTTCGCTTTTCTCTCGCATTCATCTGAGCAATACTTTTTACTTTCTATTCTTCTTTTTTTTTTAATATTACGCTCTATCCTGACCTCTTTTGATCTTCATCTTTTGCTGTGTCATCTTAACGAACATTTTCCTTTTTCTAGCGTTATCTTTTTGTCGTTGGAACCAGTAAGCCTAACTATTTTTTTTTTTTTTTAAGTTGGTTTTTGGAATGTTTTTTAAATATTTTTTCAGCCTCATGGGACTCCATATCGCTTAAACATTTTATAAAAACTACATTAGTATAAGATACTTATAACAGATATCACCTTAATAATTGAATAGTCATTTCAGGAACGTCATCATCGTGTCGAGAACGCCCCGTAAAGTCCTGGAAGGTTTTTGGAATTAATATTTCAAATAAACGCACTTTTTAAGACGGTAGCCATCTTCAACGTCATGTTTAGATAGGTTAATATAGAATACTCGGGATTGCAATACAAGATAAACACTATAAAACATATTTTTTCGAGTTAATAAACGCGTTCTCGGTTAGATGGTCAACTGATGTACGGTCTTTAAATAAATTAAAAGGTACTTACAACTTATTTTTAATTATTTTGGCAAGAAACACTCTCTGGATATATAATTTCATAAAATTAAAAGATACTGTTGAGCAGATTCATGCAATAACCTTATAAAATGAGAATAGTTTCCCTAAGCTTTATTTTTCACAGTGCCTTAGTCCATTTTATTATGTCTAGGGCTTAACACTTTTAACACTTTTACAACCAAAAAGGAAATAGGGTTTATAACTTCTTACTACGATTTCATCATTTCTTGAAATGCGTTTCTTTATGTTTTGTCGACTATCGCTGCTAGAGACTGATTTGATATTAAAAGATTATAGATACACCATCCTTAGCTCAACCACCACCACTTTAAAGATGATCCGATTTCTTTATAAATATCCATAACACAGATCCTCCTATCGAGTATTCTTATTTGAAGACAACAAATTAAAAAGGCTTCAAGAACCTTAAAGTATTTAGAATAAGAACAGACGGTATCAACATTATATATATATATATATATCGTTTTGTTGTATTTTTTTTTCTTATAGGTTTCTGGAATGAGCCTCATAGCAAAATAAATTGTAAAACTTCCAGAGGGGAAAACTAAGAGGCTTTTCATTTTGAAGAGACTGTGTAGTTTCCTACCTAATACGATTTAAAGGCCTAGGTCACAAAGGATATGATAATAATGAAAATTAATATGGACAACTACCGATGTATGCACACACAAAAAAAAAAAGGAAAAAAAAAAACCTGTACCACTACAACACACGAAGAGTTTTGGGCTCAGTACATGTAGAGATTCGTACCGTTTCTAGGCCAACGCCCGTGCAATGAGATAATTCGACCGAGATCACGCTCAGCCGCCAGGTTTTTTCCCCTACTGATTTATGCACATACGTTTATTATAATTCAAAGATTATTAATTCTTTCTTTTCGGTTGGTGCGACAGGGCGCGTACGACCACCTCGGAGAAGATACCGCGATCATTCAGGATTCATCCGGTCTTTCTATTCGTATACATTATGCTACTTTCAGCGCTATTTCTCCTCATGTTCTAGTAATAAAAGGACATGTCTTGGTAGAGCAATTATTTTCGAAATATTCGCGGTAAAACCATCAACCGCTAAATTTTAAATATACCTAGGAAAGATTAATTATAACTAAAACTAATATATCTTAACTGAAACAGATCTGGGATACTACTTTTTTTTTTTTTTTTTTTTTTTTGAGCAGTTTTATTCATCTTAATGTATGTCATTGCGTGACGATGAGGTATAATCTATCCCAAGATCTCAATTCCTAGACATTCGAAAACTTCTGAACCCACCAACCAAGGAAAAAGATAATATATTTTCATACATACTCTAAATGATATTATTTGCTTTTCCCTCCACAAGTAATTAGACAAATTTGGATTAGGTCCTACAAAGGATTAAACAAATGTTCTTTTCCTTTATGTTGTTGAACTTAATTCTTTTTCTCAATCATTTAACTATCCAGTATTTTCTGTAATATCTTATGAATGTACTCCCTTATCACAATTACATATGTTACAAAAATCTATATGTAGATTTTTTTAGATAAAAATTGTTATTTTTTAGCATTCTTATTTATTTATGAACAATTATATATTTAAAAAAAATGTCAATAAAAACTAGAAATCCGGAAAAAAATTGAACTCTGTCTTATTATAAAGGATTTGGGATAAATTGGCTAAAAGCGACACTCTTAAGTCTATGGAGGCACTTGTTGCATCATGCCATGACCTTTCTTAATTTTATTTATCACACTCTACCTTTTATTATTTTTTGTACATATTTTTAAGGAGGAGGGCACATATTGAAATAAACTGCTGTGCAAAAATATTGCATCAGGATAAAATTAAATTAAAAATTGTATTCCTTTATTCACATTTTCCTAACCATGATCTCTTGATACTTTAAGATAATACTGTCTATGCCAAAGGTCACAAGTAGAGAATTAAGGCTTTACCCTACTCTGTAAGCCAAAAGAAGATAATTACTCCTAAATCAGCCAGTATGCAACTTTCCTTTGTCCTATTCACAATAGCTTTTCAAGTTTTGTATTCAATTTTTTTCTTGTGATTTCTTCAAAGAGTCTTTTTCCTTCAAATTATGAACTGCGAGACTCACTTAACTGAAACAGACTGTGTCAGAATAGTGACGTCTTCTGAAACTGGAATGAGTCAGCGTGAAATTTCTCAGCGACTTAGAGTAAACCAATCCACAGTCTCAAGAGTTCTTCGTAGGCACAGAGAGATCAGAAGCTATGGTAGAAGACGCGGGCAAGGCAGGCCAAGGATAACTACTGCTTAAGAAGACGGCTATCTGCCTTGAGAAATCGTACTTTCACGGGAAATCAGCTACGAGGACTCATCAGCCAATTCAGGAATGTTTAAATTTCGAATTCTACAGTTACAATTCGTCTAAGGGAGAACAACTTATCGTCTAGAAGACCTGCAACTGGGCCTCTTCTTACAAGAGCACACAGAGTTTCCCGACTAGCATTCGCTCGACAACACGCCGAATGGACAGAAGATGATTGGAGGCTAGTTCTGTTTAGTGATGAGTCCAGATTCGCTTTGCACTCACCTGATGGAAGGGAAAGAGTGTGGAGAAGGAGAGGACATAGGTACGCAGCTTGCAACATGTCCTACAGATTAAGTTTGGAGGGGGCTCAATAATGGTTTGGGGCGGAATCAGCATCGAGGCACGAACGGAGCTCCACTAGATAACTGGAGGGGCTTTGAATGCTCACAGGTACTTGACAGAGGTGATTGATGATCACGTGATCCCTTTTGCTCCATTTGTGGGTGATAACTTCCTTTTTTTACAAGACAATGCAAGACCCCATACGGCGAATGTTGTCCGACAATACCTACAAGAGGTTGGAATCACACTTAAGAAGATCCCACCAAGAAGCCCTGATCTCAATCCCACTGAGCACATTTGGGATCTGATAGAGAGGCGGCTCAGAGGTCGGCAAAACCTCCCGACAACCCTGGATGAGGTGGTCAGCCGTCAGGGAGGAATGGGAGAATATTGACCAGGCCGTTATTTCTTCGATGCCTGAGAGACTCAGAGAGATTATCCGTGCTAGGAGAGGGCTGACAAGATATTGTTAGAAGATTGTTAACCACATTTAAATGTTTTTACATTTTTTTCTTTATTTTTCTTATATCAATAAAAAGACATTTTCATTTATTTTCTTTCTTTTTTTTTATTTATCCCTTCCCAGATAATTTTTAATTCTATAAATTTGTTTTATCAATACTTCACAACAGTCTTATTAAATAAAATCGCCAGAAAAGAAAGCATTGAAGTAATGTTTTATGAGATATTAAAAAATATCGAAGTGATGCAATATTTTTGCACAGCAGTTATAACCCACTTTTGAACAAGTAAAAATCATAATAGGCAGTAAAGTGTAGTAACAGCTAAATGTTTTACTGCATAGACTAATAAGTAATACTAAAAAAGTTTATTTAACCTAATTTAATGAAATGATGATATAAAATATGCTATTGTTTTATTCTAAAACAGCCCTGCTATTTATATAAAATAGAAACTTGAGTTGAATAAATAGAAGAACGCTGCTACAAATTTACGTCACTTTAACCAACCTCTTTAACGAAGTTTTTCCAATTCATTATACTCAGTCCTTTATTACACCTTTTAATGAAATATAACCAAGGTTCAGAATAACATTTAATTAAGCGACAAGGTAATGTGAATTCAACACTACGAATAGATATAATTTTCACTTTAATAGCAACAATATTAATAATGTGACGACAGAACTCTGTTAAATAATTTTTATAATTTTACTATACAAGTACGAAATTTCGGGGAATAAGATATATAAATTGAAATAAGAAATAGAAATTTACAACAAAAAAAATATGCTCATTAAATATTTTCTATTGTCACTCATAAATTATACTAAGATTAACTAAGTTCTTTAATTGATAATTCATCACTAACTTCATGATACTTTTTTTTTTTTTTACTTTCACTTACCTATTTATTAAATACGTAGTCAGGGAAAGTTTTGCGATTACGGAAATATTCGAATTCCAGTAATCAACACAAATACTCATTTTAGGTTTCCCAGAGTCGAAATGACCAAGTCCTACAAAAAAATGTGTATGTGATAAAGAGTATCACGAAACATAAATTTAACTAAACTCCCTAAACATATGTAAAATTAATTGGGCTTTAAACCGAATAAAGACCAAGTAATGTTTCGAACTACAGACTATAAGTTACTAAATATACTTTCTAAAA
The DNA here is from genome assembly GCA_023052935.1 of Piezodorus guildinii. Lineage (NCBI taxonomy): Eukaryota > Metazoa > Arthropoda > Insecta > Hemiptera > Pentatomidae > Piezodorus > Piezodorus guildinii. The sequence continues at coordinate 68,759,237 of CM041296.1, read as the reverse complement.
TTCTGGAAAAACATAATTCTCAAAAGAATTAAAAGCATATTAGAAAAGAATCTCCTAATAGACGAATAATTTGGTTTTGGGGGTCACCCATAGCGTAGTTGTAGCATTAAAATTTCTATGCCAAAGTCGCGCAACCTTCACAAACCTAAAGCTTCCTTCTTCACCAAACTCGTGCCACAATACTTTTCACCAAACGTCGCCAATTTCGCTCATCCATTAAGGATCCCGTCAACTGGAACCTCTTACCAGTAACTTTACTTACATGATATTACTCAATAGAAAATCGATAAAGCCCAAAAAATTAATCATTGTAAATGTCCATATTCACCTTAAAAACCCATTTACACTCTCGAAATTACACTAATATCAAACAGATTCCAAAGTTTATTACAAAACGCCTCCATCTGGACCACAACCTGCATGACCTAATCACCAAAAACTTCGAAGAATCAAATTATCAATGCGAATTCATACCCCCACCAAAACCCTACTCATTATCTTTCTTGTAGAAATTAACAGGAGTTGGCCATACATTAACATTTTCCATAATACCTCTTACTTCATAACACTCCGACTCTCCAAATCCCTTAATCAGAAAGAATCGGTAAATAACAAAATTTCCATCCTATCGGCTCTAAGTACCTGTAGCTTTGACAACTATAGCCGAGGAGTTCATTAACTTTCTAAGTTTTTTATCAATATCAGAGCTGATTCTATATAAGTTGTAGGTTAAATTTTCCTACATCCATCATATACCAATTAATTTACCACTTAAAGTAATTAATATCCCACAGTAACCTAAAAAGCTTCTTCGAAATTTCTCGATACGATCCTATCCAAATTTAAACAATTCATTATTTCACATTTTAAAATTTAATAACTGTATCTTCGTCTCTAATTACTTTTCCATGAGCTCTTTAATAGACTGCTATGATTCCTCCGAAAAAACAAGGCAAACCTCTAACAACTTGTTCAAATGCACGACATATCGGGATACTCGAAACGACTAAAAATTTCAAAGCTCCAAAATTAAACAAGCCTACCTGTAAATAAGTATACTGAACATAGTTGGCAGTATTCGTTCTAAGATCACAGTTCACTGAATCCACAAGTGTATAGGCTGGCAATTTCGCAGCCTTAGGAGGTATTGTTAGGCATTAATGAACAACAATATCAGCTGACCCGAAATACGTGCTTCTATTTAAGTTCAACCCATTTACTCATCCTTATACCTAATCCTCCGATCTATTTCCAAGCCCTTCGATTCCCTGTGCGTTCCGAATTTCTCCGAAAAAATCAACTGCAGAGGCCAATCAAGCAGCGTTAGACTCGTAATCCTTAGGCGTAAGGAACACAGCCAAAGAATAGCACACAATAATCGCAAATTTGCTGTATGACAGTCATCTTATGCAATCAATTCGAATTGAATAAGACGCAAATTCAAAGTAGCATATTTCCTTGAATATTCAAGATTTTTGTTAAACATAAATTTGTTAGATCGATTAAAAAAGGATCTTCTGTACGTTATTACGCCTTTTAGAATCCTGTCCAACGGTTAATTTCAATTCCATACCGCTTCCTTCCTCAGACACAGTCCGGTATCTCGGCTTTTTACTAGACAAAAGACTGACGTGGAACCCACATACAAGACTAAAAAGAAAAGAACTCAACCGCAGATTCGGCCAGTTATACAGACTACTAAACAGAAAATCTCATCTTACAGTTGACAACAAATTACTAATATACAAGACAGTACTGAAACCTATATGGACCTACGGACTTGAACTGTGGGGGACAGCTAAACATTCTAACATTAAACGCATCCAATCCTTCCAATCCAAAGTCCTCCGAACAATAGTTAATGCTCCTTATTACGTTACCAACTGTACCCTACACCATGATCTTAATATTCCGTTTGTTTTAGACCTGGTACCGTCCAAATTTTCCAAATTTCATCAGAACCTTAGTCATCATCCTAACCCTCTAGCACAATCCCTATCCAGCACCACCCATCCCTACAATCCTCCTCGAAGATTGAAACGGCAGTGGCCACGAGACCTATTGTAAACATTTAAACTGGAGTTCTGACAATGGTCAGATCCTCCACTCATGTACGGTATGTTTGTGGCTACAGCGCCCTAACTCAGCCTCCACTGGCTCAGAACCAGTGATGCGGCTGAGATAGAGGTGCTGGGATCTCTTGGATTCCGCTTTTTCCTCCACTTGTGGAGGAAAAAGCGCTTGCTGGGGTCCCTTTAGCAATTGTATATATTGTATATAGTTATGATTGTGTGTAAGATGTTTATTTATTTGCCAACTTTTTATTTATCTCAATAATAGGTTTATGTTTCGATTTGTTTTGTTTTTTATTTATTATTATTATTTTATTGTATATATTTGAATTTATGTTATATTTTATGAAATTTGACCATTATTATTATTATTTTCTGTATATATAGTATGAATGTGGTCTCTTATCAATATTATTATTGTTCATTTTGTAACAAATTGTAATATATCTCATAAAAAAAAAAAAAAAAAAAAAAACGTCGCCCACAAATAAACCACCAAATCAAGATAAATTCAGCTCTCATCCCTTGGTCAAAATCCGTACAGTACCTAGGCATAACATTAGACCAATCTCTTACTTTCACAGATCATATCAATAGAAAAATCGATAAAGCCTAAAAATTAATATTTAAAATGTTCCCATACTTCAACAAAAAATCCCATTTGAGCTCTCATAACAAATTAATAATATACAAATCAGTTATTCACCCGTTAATTACATACGCCTCGCCAGTCTGAAGCTCAATCTGCTTGACTAACTACCAAAAACTTGAAATAATTCAAAATCTATCAATGCGGATAATTAACAATTAACCCCGCTACACTAAAATATCATCTATGCTTCAGGACTTACAGCTTCCAACAATTAAACATTTTGTCCATACTCAAACAGCTTCTTACTTCAGTAAAACACCAGTCTCCAAAAATCCATTAATAAGGAAAATCGGTAACTAAGTATAATAAAACATCTCTAAAACGCTACACTCATAAAATAACTAAACATGTGTTACTAACTTAAGCTAGTTTATTTTAATTTCTAAGTTTATATTATCAATTATGTTATCTGTTTTTATTTGTAGGTTTTTGTATGATTTTTCCTACAACCATATATAATCACAATTTAATTTTACCACTAATTATAGATTAGTTAATTAGATTATAACTACCAAATGAACCAAACATTTGCTGACTGTAAGGATGTTTCATCCGGAATCATTTATAAATATTTTGTCAATTTGAAAAATGTAAATAAAGTTTATTTTCTTCTTTTAATTGGACTTTAATATCATGAGTTCTTTAATGACGTGCTACTGATTTCCAGAAAAGAAGAGATAATGACAACGCTGAAACAACTTAGGTATAGAAGTCCACGACATGGATTGTCGTTGAACTGGGCAAAGACCAAAATAATCACCAGCTTCAGTGTCGCAAAATTAAAAACATGCCTTCCTGAAATAAGCGTAATAGATGAAATCAAATATCTCAGGCAAGTGATTTTTTTTAAAGATAGACAGTCTACTGAAATCCAAACAAGGACAGCTATGGCATGGCGGAAATATTGGAGCTTAGGGATGAAGAACAATTAAAGAACAACAATATCAGCGAGCCTCTAAAAACGTTAGCCTTCAATATTTGTATATTGCCTCTCCTATCTTATGGATGCCAAGCTCATGATCCCTCAACAAGCTTCATGGAGAAAAATCATAACATGCCAAAGAGCAATGAAGAGGAAAGAGTACGTAATCTTAGGCGTAAGGAAAAGCCAAAAGGTAAATAGTCAAACAATAAGAAAAGTTAGTCAAGTCACTGATGTAATCAGATACAGAAGTTAAAATTAATACAGAAGTTTGAAATAGGTACGATATTATTATCTTGGAAAATATTCAGTATTTTTTTAAACAGTAAATTTGATTATGATTAATTCATTGAAATAAAGGATTGTTCTGTGCGTTATTTGAACGAGATGTTTTAGTAGGCATTGGAATGAAATAATACATGAACTCAATAACTTTCGGAAAAAAACTGCAGTTCAAACGCACTCTTCAAGAATTTGTATATCCTTTAGATGAAATGAGTATTTCTCCCTTTTAGTTCAATACCTACATCAATGACCTTCCGCATTCAATCCACCGCTGTTCCTGCCACCCACATGCTGACGACCACCAAATCTATTTATCCTTCCCTCTCTAGCATTTGCCAGTATTCAGAAAGACCTAGATGGAATCAGTGCCTGGACAAACCTGAATAACCTAAGATTTAATCCTACAAAAACTCAGGCCATCCTTATTGGTTCCAAATCCCTCCTCCGATCTATCACCACCCTTCCTCCGCATTTGCTTAATTATCATCCTATTGTTTTTAGTTCCTCTGTTAAAAATCTTGGCATCATCATCGACCAAAACCTTTCCTGGAAACCCCAAATTGCGCATCGATCGATAAGTACCTTGAAATTTTTCCACCGATCCCGCCACCTCCTCTCGAAGGTGCTCGAGGACAGATTGAGAAGGATTATGAATTGCTTTTTAAGATTTGTGCTTTTTAAGAATTGTGTTCTGTACCTCGAGACGGTCGCATGTATGCCACCTCTACAATGCGTTGAAGTGGTTATCTCCAACCTTTCGAAGACAATATTTCCTTGGATCATTCCTTTATCAAATCATAAACTCCCACCATCCATTTTATGTCTACAGCCTCCTAGATTTCAAGACCTCAACCCATCATCAGGAAACAAGATCCCGTCTGTCCGACCTCCACACTCCTTTCCATAGAACCAAAAAATATTATTGCTGCTATTTAGCCCGTTCCACTGCCTTATGGAATACTCTCTCTTCAAACATCCGACATGCGCCTTTCCTATCATCGTTTAAATCCCTCCTCTTTCAATACTTCCATTATCTCCAGTCCGATGTAAGCTAAGTTTTATTATGAGAATTTGTGTGAGGTGATTTGTGTACCTACTTTAATGAGATGTAAAAGATATATTTTACGTTAATTCTTATTTATTTATTTCTTGAATATGTACATAGATGTCACAATGACCTTTTATTTTATTTTTTTTCTACTTTCTTTTGTTACTTAAATGTAGTTATATATTGCTTTTGGCCAGACATAAATTTTTGTTTTGTTCATTAATGTTATTCTTAAGGGGCATTGTCCCAGAATAAAGTTTCTTTTCTATTCTATTCTATAAGCAAGATTTTTTTAATGAAGAGGGTCCTACCTATTGTACTGATCAAATGAAGGGGTCTGCGAGAATATGTTGTTGGGAACCACTGGTGTAATGATTTTCAGAGTTTTTTATTTATTTATATTTTCTATTTGAATGTTTCAGATCTTCGGGCAGGTAACACTGACGTTCCGCTACGGGAGGGAGGATGAGGAGGTGATGGGCCTCAAGTTCTGCAACGAGGCTGTCATGTGCCTTGCCCAGCTCTACCCTCCTCACGAGAGGGCCCCGCAAGAGCCCAACACTCCCCTTCAGGCAAGTATTTATAGAAACAATTTTCATAATTAATAATACTACGCCAAAAATCCTTAAAATATACTGATCTTAAAACACTTTACATTTTGACTCTACCATTATTAATGGCTCGGTTTAAGGAGCGTAACAGCAATAAATGAGCTTTATTTTGACAGACACTAATTGATAGCAAATTCAAATCCCGAGGACTTATGTCAGATTATGTAGCTGTATAAAAAAAAAAAATCCAAAAGCCTAGAAGACATTAATAATAAATGTAGGGCAGGGCGGGCTAGCTAAGCAGTTTTTCACTTGAACGTAAATAGCTCCTCAATCATAAGTCTCAATGAGTTTTTAAGCGGCTTGGCGGATTCGTAATATATCCCTTAGCACAAGTCTCCATAGTAATTTTTTTGTAAGAAGTCGAATTCAAGAGCTACAGCTATTTAAATCCAGAAAGTCAAGTTTGCTTAATGTACCCCACCCCATAGGTGAGGTAAGTTGAGCAAGGGTATGGGGCAAGTTGAGCACTAAGAATGTCTAACCAAACCATGGGTTTAATTTCGACTAGAAATAAAGTGAAATATGTGTTTAACAATCAACTCTTTATTTATTGGCTTTTAGTGAAAAAAACAACAAAATTTAAAGTAATTTTGTTAAAATAATTAACAAAAACTAGAATCAATAAAACATTAACGTATCTTAGGATTAACTCCAACATTAGATTCAGTTTTGCTATTTAAAATCAGACTTTACTTTTAAAAAATATTAATTGGATCTTTAACTTAATGATCATTGTGACTTTTAAAATTAAGAACATCTTGTAGTTTTCCTCTTGTAAGTCCACATTCTAACAAAAAATAAAACATTCATTACTTAAGTTGGTTGATTCGTGAGGCGAGTTAAGCTACTATAGCTCAACTAACCCCTGCCCGGAATTTTAAAACAAAAGCTAGGTTATAAAAAAATCATAAGAATTATACCCAGAACAACTCCACATATCAAAAGTACAATAATTCTCTGAAAGATGAACACATACCTGATTAAAAACAGATAAAAATTGACTAATACAGACGAAAACTTGTTTACTTTTTGGTCACAAAACACCCAAGCGTTTTACTGGCTCATCCAGCCACCACTAGCGATCGCGTGGTCATTATCCCTCCCGCGAATCTTTCTTTCTGCCATAAGATGTCTATGCGTACGGTGAATAATTTGCGAGATATTTTCCTACCATCAAATAACAAAACGGCATCAAATCATTTTAAATAAAAAAACGACATCACCGTCGGCCAAAAGTGAAATTAAAGATAATTATGACATAATGAGAGGAACACTTTTTCCAAATTAGTTTAATTTTTGGCATGTAATTCTCGAAATTCCTTTTTAAAACAAAGCAAAAATATAATAAAAAATAAATAGCTAGAAACGAAATTAGTCCGAACCGACTTTGAACCATACACGGATGGTGTAATAAGAATTAAAATAGAGGTATTTGGCTGTTATATAATCCAATTAATATACTTCTAGTAATGTCTGGCATTGATTTTACACTTCCATGATTTTCATTTGCTATTTTTTTTATTTTTATAATCACTATTAATTAGCATATCATAGAAACTTAATACTAACCGAAAACCAACCGAATCAAACCGAAAACCAGCATATAAACTAATTAACTGAACAGTAATACACCTCTGATGCATAATAGCTAAAAAACCGATGCATCAGACTCAAATGTACACCATATATAAACCTCAGAAGGTATCAGGTAAATCAAACATTTTATTTATATGCTTTAAATATAATATAAATATATGAAGCATTTTACATATTTGTGCCAAGTAACAATATGCTAGAAATAACTTCCTTAATATAAAAAACAAATTAATTATTCCTATATTTTTTATAAATATTGAATAATTTATTTAAGAAATTTACTGTCCATTTCTATTCACAAGGGAAGTCTAGGGTATCGATTTTATAGGTCTTTCAGTACTAAAAGGTCACAGTCGATTAGTACGTGACCTGCCAGTTTTTCCTGACTATGATTTTGTTAGCATTATAAAATACTTAATTAATTGAAAACAATATTAATAAAAACAAAAATAAAATAATGTCACTGAAAATAACACAATCGAAATCAAGAAATTGAGAATGTACTTCAGCGTTTGCATATATTTATTGAGCACCTCAGTTCTTTAACTAATTTTAGCATGATTAGTAATATTTTTTAAAACAGTCCAGAACCAGAACGACGGTATAAATAATTACATATTAGATTAAAGCATGAATTTCTTCCATCATATCATTATTCGTATAACCAACTATACAACCCCTCACGTTTCGGGGTTTTGTCCCTGTAATCAAGACTTTTATGTTCATTATCTATTAATTTACATTTTTGTAGCTTGTTGCTACATGTCCTTTTTAATTGTCGACTATTGACTTATCAGAGAGCCAATAGTCGACAATTAAAAAGGAATATAAATAGATGGGAGAAATTCATGCTTAATCTAATTTGTAAAAATACGAAAAAACTTCCTCATGTGTAAATAATTAAAGAAAGGTATAAATAATATTACAATTGATTCGTACTTAAGTCAAATATTCAGGGGAAACATGGGATAAATCCCAAATTTTTCAGAGAAAATCAGTCATTAAATAATTCAGATAAGTAATATGTCCGAATACTGGTTGTCACAACCTTGAATCAAGATAAAAATAGAAAAATAAAATGAAAAAACCTATATTAATGTAAAAAATAAAATTATAGAAATACAGCCAAATTTGTCGTTTGGCATCCGACACTTAGTTACTGGTTCAAATATGAAAGGACACTTTAAGAGTCTGTTTATCAAGCCTAAAGAAGAAACAATAACCAACTCAAGGAAATAAGCATCAACAAATTATTTAAGGAACCTATATCCAACAAATGAAATAAAATAAAAACACATTAAAATGCAACAGATTAACAAAATCATTTTATTTACTCACAACTACGAATAATCAAAATGAAAAATTAGGTCACAATAGCACCTGTCAAAGAGTTTTATTATTATTACGAAAAGGTTCGTTACGTTATCATATTACTGATAACGAATTTCTTTTTATTTCTTCATATTTCTTTTAATTATAAAGATGATGAACGTCCTTACAAAGTTTTTTTCTTTCATTATTAAGAATGACCTCTTCCAATAAATACTTTTTTTATGTACGAAACTTTTCAGTTGAAATTACAGAAGACTGAGGTAGGAAACCTGTATGCTAGTAGTATTCTTCAAAAGATATTTCTGATACTGATGGTCCTTATTTTAAAAAACAAACCCAATTCTTAGATCAGTACTTGAGCTGATATATTTACTGTCCTGATAAAATATTAAATGTATATAAATTGTACATATGATATAAATTGAAACATATGTATTCGGAAGTGATATATTTTTCAAACACTTTAACACGTTTACGCTGGCGCAGATTTCCAATGTCTGCTATGTGGGGCGACGCTCGAATTTTATTCGCATTTCATCAATTACTTTCTGTCCAGAAATGTATAGGAGTACGTTTGCTAAACCGTCTATTGAGTGCTTATTTTGTAATTTGTGTAACTCGTACGGTTTTTTTTCATCTTAACCTCAGATTGCTGCCAATAAATATAACTCAGCAAACATTTTTTTTTCGCTTGTAAATAAAAAATAACATGGATATGTAAATAAATACAGGTGGTACACGCCGCTCGGTAAAACAGACTATGTGGGCCACCGGTGACCCACGTCGGCGTGAACTTGTTAAATATACAGTTCTAGGAGCGGAGTAGCTCAGTGTGCATAGCTCTGGACAACGATCCCAGATTTGAACCAAGGTGTGGGAGAATAAATGTTAATTCTGCTATTTCAGTTGAGGGCGAAGGGTATGAAGATCCTCCAGGGACTCACCAAAGTAGGTAACCAAATATTGGCAAATAACTAGAGGCGTTATCCCGACCAAATCAGCTCTTTGTATGGCAGTTGGTCCTAGAAACAGTAAGGATTTCTATATGAACTGAACCAAGGAACCCTTTGAAGATCATTTAATTTTTTTAATTACACAATGAAATTGTTTCATTTCATTATGGGCATCTCAATGTAGGTTAAACTTAGTACAAACCCCTTTCTACAGTCAGCGATGTCACCTATTTCCACATCAATCTATTTTTCAATAGATTCCTCCACTCCAGTCCTACCAGAACATGATATCGAAGATCAAAGAAATACTACAGTCCTCATACAAATAGGATACATACGTCACTCCGAATGCCCGTAACATCAAAGACGCAAAAGCAGAGTGTCTGCAATAGCTATTCCATCATTTAAGTAATATCCAGGTGGCTGTCGTCGATACACTACCAACCGTTTAACAAGTGTTACAATTTTTCGCTTCATTTATTAATTAGGAACTGTCAGCAGTAATTCTAGTGTCTATCAGTCTAACAGTGTCTAGTGCAGTGTCTATCAGTAAATTAACAAAAAAATAATTACGTCATTCATGGGGAAGGACCAGTACCTTGCAGCACATTACATTGTTAATTTTTTTTTTTAATTATAACACGATTGAGGAATATTCATAGCATTGTTCATTATTAAGAAACATAATAGTTCATTAAACTGATTTATCTAAACCAAAGATCTTTTAAGACTGAATGAAAATATACACACACACACACAAGATATATATATATATATATATATATATATATATATATATATATATATGTGTTGTGTGGCAGGATATAATGGTTTATTTGGCTATTCTAGTCGTGAGCGAACGGTAGGGAGATCCTACAAGGACTCACAAAAGTGGGTATCTAAAATTTGGAGAAAAACCTAAGGCGGGGGCACTGATGACCTAATGGTTTTGTGCCTTTAAGCGCTAATCAACAACAACCTAAGGCGTTATCTCGCCCTAATTCCCTCCTTGCACGAACGTTGTCTCTACAAACGGACGGTAATATATCATAATAAAAAAAAATACAGTTTCATATACTAGATCAAAAATATTCTTAAATGAAATTAGTACAATTACAGAAATTATAGATGTTTAAAAATAAACAACAATTTTGAAAGAATTAAAAAATTACTCACTAAATGGTCATAAATTCATTAGAAAAAATATAATTAATAATAAAAAGTTTCCACTTTTGAATAATCTTTACACGGGTAATATTATTTTAAAAGGATTCGCTAAAACTATCTCTTAAACTTCACAAATATAATCAGAACAGAATGCCATAAAGGACATAAAGTATATAAAAAATATAAAAGGCTGCTTCAGGCGTCACGATCAAGATCAAAAATATCTGTAAACAAACAAAAAAAAAATTATGAGAGAATTTGGTTGAGGGTGCCGTCAATTTAACACACAAGTAAGCGTAAACTTAATTTATTGGTGCCGACGTTTCGGCCTAAATTATAGGCCTTCTTCAGGGTGGTTGTGTGAGCTGAAAGGCGTCAGGCAACAACAATGGGATGATTAAGTAATTATTATAATTAGGATTAAGGGAAGTAATTAGGATAATTACTTAATCATCCCATTGTTGTTGACTGACGCCATTCAGCTCACACAACCACCCTGAAGAAGACCTTTAATTTAGGCCGAAACGTCGGCACCAATAAATTAAGTTTACGCTTAATTGTGTGTTAAATTGACTGCACCCTCAACCAACTTCTCTCATATATATATACACAGTCAACCATTGTCACTTCATCAAAAAAAAAAATTAATTTTATAAAACAAACGCGCATATATGAACACATACGAAAGCTCGTCTAATAAGGCGAAATGTATACATACAACGCACAACCTTAACCCATTGCTGTTTAGGATAAGCAGAACCCCGAAAAAATAAATGAGGAGCAAACATAATGGAAATAATGAAAATAATCGAACATAAATAATAAATAAGTAGTTTTCCTTATCTGAAATTCTAATGTGTTCATTGAAAAAGGAAGAAATTTTTTTTACAATACATTAGAAGTTCTTCCAAACCAGCTGTCTTGAAGTTTCACCAGCCCTTTAGCGGTGGCGAAATATTGTCTAAGGTATAGTTAATACTATATTCAGGATAGAATTGATCCACAACAACAGGAGGAATAAAAATCTGTTATATCATTTAAATATAATAACAGTTCAACAGAGAAACTATAAAATATCCAGAATTTTTCTAAGCATAACATAAAATTATAGTGGAGTTAAGAAAAATGGAAATATTAGTACAATATCTTAAATCACATGTTTGCATTGTAGTTCCCTTGGTTCATCCATTTGGGAAAACTAAAAAAGGCAGTTAAAAAAATTATGTTAATTAGTTAAAAATGAAATTTACATTTCAATATTGATTCACACACTAAATACAAACCTCTATGAAACGGAGGCTTCATTATCGAAATTGGTTCAGTGTTAAGCCTGGAAAAGGATCCTTTCCAAAAGAAATAGCTAATAAACGTAAATCAACATATAAAACATAATTTTTTTTTAACATCATTTATTGAAATTTCTAACTGTACTTTAAAGTACAACAAGTAAATGTGATAAAAGATAAATGGCGAGAAACAGATTTGAAGAAACTACCCTCGGAGGATTGTCAGAAATGGAAGAGGAAGCAAGAACTAAACTAGTAGGTTAGGGTGGGAGAGGAGTTTGTTATGAAAGGAGTGATTCGGACTAGATCAGCAACAAATGAAATATTTAGATCTTTATGAATGAGTTTATTTGTGACAAAGTAAGGAACGTTGAGGATTTTACGAAGGATTTTGGATTGTAAGGATTGGATTCGGGAAGAATTTCAAGGTTTAGTAGAGTCCCAAAGCTCAACTCCGTAAGTCCATATAGGCCTAATGATAGTCATGTAGAGGAGTCTTTTGTTGTTAAGTGGAAGTTTAGAGCGTTTGTCAAATTGTTGTAAGTGTTGAAGTAATCGAAAGCGGCGAGCAGTTTCTTGTCGTTTCAGTCTAGTGTGCGGATTCCATGTGAGACGTTTGTCAAGCAGGAGACCTAGATAGCGTATCTGTTCGACCGGGACAAGTGAAATATTATTTAAGGATACTGTAGGACAGGAGGTCATTGGTTTACGACGGAGGGTTTTTCTTAATTTATTTATAAAACATAATAGATTTTAATTTGAGAAGCAGTTTGGTATTTAAATAATCATATTCGTAACACGCTTCAACTCAGATTGTACATTTCAGTGACTAATTATATATTTATAGCAAACCATAATGTTTCCACATCAAGTAGGAACTGTATTCCCGGAAAGACAACAGAGCTATCAAGCACCGAAGCCGTAATATTTTGAATACAGTCGCAAAGCCCCTACTTGGCCCTGTCAATACTCCCTTGTTCCCCAGTGCTTTATCATATTTCCCCCTGGCCCCAATCCCATTAAGCGCTCCTTTGCTCGAAGTGATTCTCTCGAGCAGCAATAAGAAACATTATCTTGACTACATACTTGATATTTTACACATTTCTATGATATTTCTACATATGATGTTAAGTACATTTCTCATCTTTACTAATGCAATTACCGAAATGTATATTTTTTTTTCCTTTCACTTACCATATATATATATATATATATATATATATATATATATATATATATATATATATATATATATATATATATGAAATATATAGTAAGGGAAAGTATTGCGATCGTGAAAATTTTCGAATTCCAGTTTTCATCGGAAATACATGTATTAGGGTCCATTGAGTCCAAATAACCAAATCCCGAAAAAAGGTCTCTGTGTGTGTGTGTTAAACAAAACATATTTAATAAAATGTGTATATGTGTCACTTTATTTTGGCTCTTAATTAAAAAGAAAGTTAGGTATTGAGTACAGTTGTAGCAGGATAATTCTTTATTATTGTATATCAACCGTGGATTACATTAAGGGTCGGAGAGCACTCCAACGGCTCACACAGCAAATAGTGTATCTTTTGAATCTTTAACGCAAAACAGTCCGCTAAAGTTAATCAAATGTTTCTTGACTCGTGTGATATAAGATATAATATAAGACAGGAATAAGTACTGGATATATTGCACACCTGCAAGAAGGCTTAGATGTTCTCTACTCCAATTTACTTAATAGGCTAATGCTTCTGTTTTTATTCGGGAGCGCCCCTTCCCCCGAGTAACTGGGAAATTTTAATCCCAAGAGCTCTCGCGTGCGGTTTGGTTTTCTCCCCTTTCTACTTTATTAAGCCAGGCTACGGTATGATCGTCTATCCCAATTTAATTTTTTTAACCTTCTTTAGAGAAATTGGCTTCCACGGAACTGTCCATTTCATAAAATTTCTCGCGAAATACTGAGAAGATTGCTCGGAATATACCTATTTGGATTGTTCAGAATAAGATTCTTGAAGCTTAAAAATAAGAAAGTGCAGTGGAAAATTGAAAAGTTTTGCCAGTAAGAAAAATATAGTAAGTTTTATAAAATACTCTGTGTTATGAAGGAATGCATGATTAAAAAAATTAAATATTGTAAATGTAAATTGTTTGAAACTAAAATAATATTATTTTTAAATATTTGGAACGGGTGTTAAAAAAAAAAAAAAAAAAAATGTTTGCTCTTTTTCCTTCAGTTGGACATCGAATGAAACATACGCACCTTCTATATGATATGTTAAATTTTTTTCAATCTACAAAATTAAGGATTCTTCAGAGAGGGAAAATAACGAAATATGGGCATTATAAGCCCTGTCAGACTATTTTTATCAGAAAAAACCTTAATGACATTAAATTTAACATCCATATAGCGAGCTTAATAAAAATCGTTACAGCCGAGTTTGAGGAAATCGTAGAAAGATGCAAAATACATGGTATAAATTGGCTCTTCTGATAGGCAAATTTTGATAAAAACGGTTTAGGCTGTACGGAGGTTTTCGCCAAACAGAGGGTCAGGGCGGAAGATAACTGTCTGAGTCAAAAGCCTCCCTATCCCCTCTCCCTTGGCACCAAGACGCGAATGGGTAATTATTTTATCTTTTCCATTTGGATATAAATGACCCGATCTTGTTTCCAGCAAGTGGAATTAGGATTCAAATTAAAGGAGGCAGAAGAATGAAAAATGTCAGTGTGTGAAGAAGAGCCACTTAATTCATTGTTGAGGTTGGTCACAGGAGTCCGCCAATGAGTTTAATGAGTCTAATCAGCTTTGCTAGATAGGATTTTGACTGTGGTAAAATTCAGCGTACCAAGTAGAACTTCCGGTTCGTTGATTTTTATTTTATAAAAATTCTGTAACATCTATAGCATATACTTATCTCAAATGCGTAATTTCACCTTCTTGCACTTTTTTGGGGGATTTTGACTGTTAACACACAGGTAACCTTTCAAGAAGTATTTCCCTTGAAAATTTCGTGTATTCCCATAAAAAAATTTCACGAGCACAGTAATCTACCTTACAAGTAGAGTACAATTAGTAGGGTATATAATAAAACAATAAACTATTTATCCGAAAGTTATTACACAACCAGATGCAACAAGTAATATTTTGGAGAACCTAAAACAATTTTCAGAGCTACGTTGAACCGTACCTGGCCACAGGGGAGGGAGTTCATCAAAGCTCAACGGAAGGGTGTCCTTTCCGGGCTTCATCTTATAAGGCTGTAACATCAATAGCTGGCGTAATCAAGTCCTGACACTCTTCATAACACCCGCGTCTTCTTATTAAACCCAAGGGTTAACTCTCTTTAATTACATATAAATTTCTATTGTCCCAGTAATTTTCTTTAATTAAAAAGCGGAAATGACGGCAAAAGGAATAAAAATTATATTTCAATAATAAAAGTCACAGAATTATAGGGTTGGCTAATAAGTCGTTTCGATTATTAAAGTTGAAATAAAATTCAATGAATCATAGACATAAAATTTATTTTAATCTACCATATATTGACTATTATTAATATGACTTTTTACTTATCTTTCCCCTAACTAGAAAATTCCATGTTCATAAAATGTCTACATTCCATTGGAGTTCACCAAAGAGCGGAATAAGTGGTAATCATTTGGAGCTAGCTCTGGTGATTAGGGAGGGTGGGGCAAAAGGTTCCATCCAAGACTCAATAATTGATTGCCAGTGACTAATGAGGTGCGGTTACTACCATTGTCTGTGCGGTTTTGCAGTATAGAGCTGAATCAATCGTTCGTCCTAGTGGCAGAAGCTCATAAAAAATAACATCCTTCAAATCAAACCGCATGGAAAGCATTATTGTCAATGGATACTACATACAAACTACATTATCGTAAATAATCCATTTTTATCTAATGTTGCCAATCTTTTCAAAAAAATGGTCGATTTGTTGCCGTTCCCTGAATCACAAACAAAAATGGGAGATGAGAAACCTAAACATTAAGCCTGGAAACATTGCCGAGCTTGAGCGAATGGTATTCTATCCATGTGTGTGACACATGACACACATCTATGGCCATAGCAATCTCGCTCCATTTAAAAATTAATTAAAGGAATAAGTTTATTTGAGATCAGGGAAATTTAAAACCTTAAAATAAAAGAGTAATAGGAGGTTAAAATGTCAAAATATTCTTCCAGATATTAAAAGTTTATTTTCAACATGACTTTGTGCGACACTTACTTTCTACTTTGAAGGTTCGACTTCTTAACCTTCTCATTTTTCTTTTGGTACCACTTTTTTTCTGAGCGTGCACATCAAATAGATATTGAGCTTATCTAATGAAAACCAGGGATAACAACAAAAATCTCAAAATTTAATTTCCCTCCCTAACCTTTGAGAATTGGACAATCGTTCAAATGAGCTTCTTTGTCCGACTTGAGGTCTAGCATCTGCTCCCACTATAATATATGACTAGACATTTATGAGAAACCCTGTTTACTACAATCTTCATGGTGCAACATTTATGCTCGTTATTAAAGTTCAAAATGACATCCTATAAACAGGCGATACTTGCTTTAAATGAGAATCATAACAAGCCACATTATAACGTGATAAACGAAGTGAGCTAGGAAAGTGAAGGAAATTTATTTAATACTTATTGTAACCCGCGGCTTTGCTCGCGAATATTTCATTTTGTCTCAACCAACTTCCTTACCGTATAGTCAAAACGGTCAACAACTACTCCATTATTATAAGACGTATACATTTTCATGAAATATAAATATTATATTTTTTACAATTACATTTATCAAATTTGTTTTAATTGAAAATATTCCTATTCGTTGGATCAATGTATATCAATCACATTTATGTTGCAAACGTGACTTAATACCACGATTAATTTACAGCTAAAATATATTGAGTAATTTTGGGTATATGGGGTGCCTACTTCTACTGGATCGCTATTGTATATTTAACAGAATAAAATGGCAACTTATTAGACTAAAGATATAATTGTGGTTGATGAGGAAAGTGATTTAAAAACAACTGAACCTATTACTATAATCAATCTAATATAACTATAAATATCATGTTTCTAATATCGAGAAACATTGAAAAAAATAATAACAAAAACTACACTTCATTATCTTTGTATGCGGTTTGGTGAATTCAATTTGATAAATAAAATAATTTAAATTAAAATGGATACAAATTACGAAAGATACTGATAGTGACTATGTTGTATGAGGTTATATAAAAGAAATACAGGTGAATAGCTATGAACTACTCTGTTTATGATAAATAAAAGATTATTATTTCATGTCAGATATCAATTTTATTTACTCTGTTTTACAATTACATACCAGTACCAAATAGCCCCATCAAAATTAAACATAACCGCTGTATATCATCATAACTCCTTTGCAACTTAGATGCGTATTTTCTTCAATTCTAGGTGAAGCCTTTATCCAGAAAAAAACGTGTTTTTTTAGGATTAAGAAAAAATACCTTTTATTTTTGTTTTGTTTTTTAATGAAAGATTAACACTTAAAATTATTTTTAAAAAACTAATAATAATTGAACAGGTGTCTACGAGAACCAACACACAAAACATCGATACGATGCTCAATATTCTTAAATATATTTTTTATAAAATGCTAATTAATTTAGTTAGGAATTTAATTGTCATTCAAATGAGTAGTTATAAATTTTCTGGAAACGTATAGTAATATGTACTTTATTATAACTGGAAACTATGGAGTGAATGTATATTTTATCCCATCCTCGTCGCCAGCTAATATGTATTTTATTATATCTGGAAACTATAATGCGAATGTATATTTTATAAATAAGAACGCATAGAAACAATCAACACACACTTATATTTGAATTAATAATCACATGTGTTAAGATATGGAAGGTTACTGGAACCAGTGTTGCCACAGTTAAACAAATTTTGTTGTACCTATTAGAAAAATATATTTTTCAACCATTTAGAATAGTAATAAAAACTATCCTATCATTTAAGTTGGACCAAATAACAGAAACTTACGAAGTTTGATCAAAGTCGTTCCAGTAATTTCAGAGTTTATCGCGAACAAACATTGTGACACGAGATTTTTATATATACAGATATATAGAAGTAGCAATTACAGGGGGGGCGGGGAAATTATATAGGATTAATTCGTCCTGGTAGGGCTCATTTTGTTACTATTGCGTACCGATCTGTAGTCTACGAACTAAATTGGACATGCTGTGCCTAAACCTTCGTTTCTATCTATTCCTAAAGAAAAATGAGGATGAAGAGAAGTTAAGCCGAAAAAAATATTTTTACAGTATTTCTCAATTTTGTGTGTAATAATTTCAAGATATGGTGCTAATTTTTTTTTTTTTTTTTTTTTTTTTTTTTTTTTTTTTAATGATAATGAACCAAAATTAGCAGAGATAAAGAGAAGCGAATGAATGTTATTAAGATTTTCCCATTTTACCGCGACCTTTTTTTTTTTTAATACGCATGACATGTCATCATTTCTACAAAATGAAATTACAGTAAATAAATTTAGTGTTGGATTTAATCTAAAGCATTTGGAAAAGTCTTGCGAGAAAGATTAAAAGAAATATTAAGCCACCGTTAGCAATTAACCCTTACAGGACCATAAAATGTCCAAGACTAAATATGCCAATATAACACAATATTTTAGCAATTGTGGGTGTAAAGTAAGATAATATCACCAGAAAAACATGGCAGAGTGTATAGGTTTCCTATAATTTCATGGGAAATATTTTTCCCTATGTACCATAAAAGTAAATAAACGAAGAGTTAGGTTTATTATATCGGTATTTTATTTATTGCTTTGTAATGCAAAAATCATAATAAAAATTATCAGAAAAGTAAAATAAATAGTAAGTTATGGTATTCTACAAAACAATTTCGTTTACTTGTGAAGCACAAGTGGACATTGCTTATTTTGGTTTTTGCGGAATAAAGTTTGACAGTTCTTTTTTTTTTAATCGCTCAGAATCACATTTGCCGCCTTGTACATACGTTTTATTTTGACATTCAGTAAAAAAAATATCGATTCAAATATTCAATATTCAACGATTTTTGTAGAAGGGAAAAACATTTCCCTTGAGCGTGAAAGGGTTAACTATATTCGCCAGTAATTTACAAAAATCATCCGCGATATAAAGATATATTGTAGCAATGGTTCATACACGAATTTATAATCATGTATTATAAATTTCCATATTTTCTAAAATGAAAATACGTGTTTTTTTATAGTTTTTTAATATAAAAGAAAATTAAATGGAAATCTTAGGAAACTGCACTGGGATGAAGGGAAAAAGTTAACAAGGTTTGCGCTAGCCCTTTGCCTACTCAGCCTCCCCGGTCGATCAGACATTCTGCAGATGGAAGGCTTCCTTCAATATAGGATTGATAAGCTGGAAGATGAACGAGTTTCATCAATGTGCGTTAAAATAGAAAAAGCAAAAATTGAACAAGTTGGGCGATTAGGTTTGTCTTTTTTTTTTTCTCCAGCGTTAAGTATGAAATAAAATTAGAAACTAATCTGTCTGTTGATGCCAGGTATACTAATTCTCATAGAGACCTGGGGCCGAAAAATGCGTATTATGAGAAGACAATTTTTAACGTGATTTTCACATTTTAGCCAACTTGTACAACATTTGTTATTAACTGCCACCTCAAACTGGTCGGAATCAAAAATAGCGGCCATCAAAAACTGTCCAAATCCAGGAATTGACCTCATTTTGACATTATAAAGGCAAAGATTTCAGAAAACAAGCATTGTACAATAATAATTATAACAATATATATTAATAGACATAGAATAAGTATTTTCGTATAATGCGTGGTTTATGTAACATTTACCTTCATTATGTTAAAATGAAGTCAATTCCTGTATTTAGGACCCAATGTATTACATGGACAAAGATAACTCGATATTTATAAGACTTACAGCCGCCTGTCACCTCTCATATTAAAGCTTTTTAGACGCTTGTTAATTTTTATTATAATGAGTAGTTTGGTAAAATTGGCTGATTCTATGATATCATTGCATGACACTGTTATCATTGCTTTATTCTATATTTTGTCCCGAATACGTGGAATTTTTAAGTATGGAAATATCATTTGTAGTTTGGTTTTTATAAGCGTTTTTCCAAATCATTGCATATTTGACAAATTCGGCCGGTTATCTTCGCATAGTTACTCGTTTTTCATCCTGCACTAAAAGGGTCATGGATAGCACTAATGTTACAAATAAAGATAGCACATTTGGTTAGAATACATAAAATAGATTGAATTATTTACAAGCTTAATTATTTACATAGGTAAAGTAGATAATGAAAATATATATATATATATATAAAACATAAAAAAAATGATAATAATAAATAAAAAAGAATGAGAGATTAAATACAAATAAATTTGAACGAAAAAATCAAAAGACAAGACGGTACATACACAAATGTACCAAACACTTTCTTTCATACATCGACCAATTTTTACTGCACTAACTTAAATGTTTCTGTCACTTAAATTTTTATTTGATACATGTTAATTTTCCTATAATTTATGTTTAACATCAGTTTTTATTTATGAAGTACTTATCCGAGAAAATTAAGAAAGTTTTTATGTTACCATGAATTTCCTTGTAAATTAAGTAGGTTTTTTGTAGTGATTTTTGCCAACAAAAGTGCTTATAACCAAAAGTATACTAATTTAACATATTTATATGAAATGTTTTATCATAACTTTTAAAATAATAAATTTTACAAGACTGTGATTTAAAAATTGTTGAAAAAAAAAATTCTTCTAAAGACGTCTTAATCTCTATGCTCAATAAGTTGCACAGTATACCCTATTTAGTATTGTGCTGTTCCAGCCTTATTGACGAATACGTTTACCTTTGCAGGACGCCCTCATCAAAAGACTTGGCCCTAATGCCCACCCGTTCACGATGGATGTCACCCACCTTGCACCGCCGAGTGTCCAGCTGGTACCAGCCAAGGAGTACTCCGGAGCACCCATAGGGACCAGCTATGACGTCAGGGCTTATGCTGGTAAGTTATACAATGTGGATAGTTTTAGATAATACAGGGTATCTACTTTCTACTCCGAAGTCATAGATCCGAATTCAGTACACTTTTGAATATTAAGTAGTAAATTAAATATTAACTTAATATACCGAACAAGGATAGTGAAATTACAGTACCAACAAATCCTCTATACAATAAATTAAAAAATCTGCTGCGGGCAACACACGAATTTCAATTCGTTCTTGAATTTCCAAGTACAGTTAATGATAAAAATTAGTGAAACTAATAAAGAATTTTTTTTTTCTAAAAGCTTTACCTTTCCAACGTTCCAATATTGCTGCTCTTATGTTCAAAAACAAATAACTGCATTAAGAAATGTTAGCAGTTTTTTCCTTTAGTTGGACATCGAAATAGTTCAACATTTATTTTGACCTGTTTTTTATCAATGATAACAAGATGATATGGTTATTTTTATCGAATCTACAAAATCAAAGGTACTTTAGAGGAAGAATATTTAAAATATCGGCATTTAAGCCCTGTCAGACTACTTCAATCGGAATGAAACCTACATGAAGTTTATGCCCATCAAATTTTACATCTATATGGCGAGTTTAATCAAAGTCGTTAGAGCCGTTTTTGAGAAAATCGTAAATAAGTGCAAAATGCATGGTATAAAGTAGCCCTTCCGATCAGCGCATATTGATGAAAAAGTAGCTTAAATATCTCGGGCGTATATTTGTTTTATATTTGTAATTCAAGTTTCTTACGACATTTTGTTTTATTGCTAGACTTACCACACACACACACACACACACACAAAGACCTTTTTTCGGGACTTGCTGATTTGGACTCAGGGGACCGTACAGGGATGAAATGCGTGTATTTCCTTTGAAAACTAGAATTCAAAAATGTTCACGATCGCCATTACTTTCCCTTACTATATATTTCATGTACTGGTAAGTGAAAATAAAAAACATTTCTAACGAATCAGAGAATACCTCACCTACTAAGCTCACAGGTCTCTGATTCACTATTTCAAAAAATGATTTGTTCTGAATTCGTGCATTAACAACAATTAAGAATAATAAAATAACCCTCCATATTTCGACAATATCCTGCAGTCCAAATAATCGATTCATGCCCAAGAAACGAGATCTCGTACTTCCGACCATTCTACTCCTTCCCACAGAACCAAAAAATATGAATGCTCCTTTCTTGTCAGTTCCACCAGCTTTTGGAATTTTCCATTCTCCCTCCCATTCTTCATTCAAATATCTTCAAGCTACATATCCAGGCTCTATCCTCCCACAATGAGTGCAAATTCTTAGGACTCACCCTTGACTCCAAGCTGAACTGGGGTCAACATAAAGGAACAATGCCTGAAGCGACTTAATGTATTGAAAGTCCTTGCAGGAACAAGTTGGGGATCTGACCGAACTAGGTTACTTCAGATATACTAATATATCGTCGAATCTAAATTTGATCATGCCAGCCCTGTGTACGAGTCAGCAAAATCCAGAATTTTAACACAACTGGACACAATCCACCACACAGGCTTTCGGATCGCTGTTGGTGCCTTCAGGACAAGTCCAGTGCTTAGCCTGTGTGCAGAATCAGGAATTTCACCACTTATGTTTAGATGTCTGCAATTAGCTTGTAATTATATCTCATCACTGGCTACACAACCCAATAACCTTGCCTACAAATATATATACAATGCCAAGTACAAAATAGTATATCAGAATAAATCGGCCAAACCACCACCATTAGGAAATAAGGTCGAGAGCTTATGTCGAAGAACTTCTTCACATGCATCTCAATAAGCCAGAAACAATAGAAGCACCATGGAACCTAGGAGTACCAAGATTAAACTTGACTCTTACCAAGTATACCAAAAATGACACACCGCACTAAGAGAAAAATACAATGAAATTATATTTAATCATTCAGATCACACAAAAATATTCACAGATGGGTTCAAAATAAATGATCAAGCTGGTTTATCTATTATTACACCCGTAAGTACCCTCAAGCTTAAACTACATAGCCTAAGTAGCATAGACTGCTGCGGAACTAGCGAGCTATATCAAATTCACTCGAATTCATTATGTCACGTAATGAGTCAAAGTTCATTCTATGCACTGATTCTCTTTATGCCCTTAAGTGCCTTCATAATATCTGCGTTGATCATCCACTAATTAATAAGATAAGAAAATATAAGGGAGATTTAAAAATAGTGAAAAAAGAACTTGTGTTCTAGTGGATTCCATCCCACGTAGGCATCGATGGCAATGAATAAACGGATCGGGCAGCGAAAGAAGCTGCATTATTAATTAAACGTCCAAATCCACTTAACTTACATCAAGGAAGAGGTAAAAAATTACCTTAAGATAAAAATATCTCAGACTTGGGAACAGGTGTGGTCAGAAGTTGACTACACCAATTAATTAAGGAATATCAAGCAATCACCTTATTCATGAAAGACATCATTGCGAAGTAATCGCCGCGAGGAAACTGCTTTGGCGAGACTATGCATCGGACATAGCAGACTCACACATATCCATCTCATTCTCAGGCAGCCCGAACCAATGTGTGACTTGTGAAGAGTGCCTCTCTTAATAAAACATACAATTGAGAACTGCCCAAAATTTCATGTACTAATGGATAAACTTAATCTAGCAAGATGGTTGAGTGAGAGCTTGAAGGACTCTAGTGAAATAATTAGTTCACTATGAGGTTCGTCGAAGAATGCAATCGGTTCCCGGAAAAATATAAAAATGAAATAAGTATATAAAAATTAAATTGGTATAAATTCAGAACGTATCAAAAAAAAATAAAATAAATTTAAAAAAAGAAGAAAAAAAGGAAAAAATAAATAAGTAAAAAGAAGAAAAAAAATCTTTTCCTCATCATTGTCGTAATTGTTAAATAAATAAAAATCTGTTGATATAAATATATTCGGTGCTAATAACCAAGAGGGTGTGCAGCTATTCCAATACCCTAGCCTACCAACCCAAAAAGTTTCAGTTAATGTAATTTTTCGTGAACTTTTTTTACCATTTTCTTGGCTGTTTAGGAAATACGTTGTAAGGAACAAAATTATATAAAATACTATTAGCATTATTCTAGCTTAGGTTTTGCTTATTAATATGCAAAACTATCGGAGTAGATATTTTTTAAAGATATTTTAACAGCGAAGCTTATATTATAACTCCAGAACCAGCTTATTTTCAATAACTAAATTCATATCACTTAAACGTAAAAGTGATCACTTTTGTAAAAGTTTCATAATTTTTCAATCAGCCTCTTTTGAGATATTTACATGTGAACATCGAGAAAAATGAATGTTTGCCAATTTTGAAAATTCATATACAAAAACGGACTGTGTTCTGAAGATCGAAAATTTTAAAGCAAGTAGGACTATGAATAAGCTATTTAGAAAAACAAAAAACAAAGATGAGTTTCTTTTTCTTTATATACTTTTAACTCGCTAAAGCCCTCGTTTTTTATTCATTTTCGAGAATTTTTAAACCTCTTTCTTAAATATTTAGGTAATGAGCAGTGAGAACAAAAAAGTACAAAGCATGTCCTTATCTTATTGTTAGTTATTGTTTTAATTTGATATCTAAAAAATTACAAGAATAAGAAAGATTTTCCCAACACATGTTTTAGCCGCGAAGCTGAGTTAAAATAGTACACTAAAAGTATTGGCCAGAAAAATATTTTATTTAAGTTTTTATATTCGGAAAAGAATAAAGAATGACTGGTAAAAAAAAATCATGAAAATAAAAATGCCGAGCGGCAAGGTCTGGACGATTTCGAATGGATTGAACCCATGTATCAGTTTAAAATATACAATCTACTGAACATTTGTCATTATACCTCATTTGACTGGCCTGTAAACAAATCTTTGATGCAATGCAAACAGATGCAGTAAAACAGCAAAATGCGCTTGAGATTAATTGTCATGAGTAAACATAACAAATAATATAAAATTATAACAAACGTGTATTAACACTCTTAATAAACTCCACCTTCAGGCCTACAAGATTGAAATTTTAAAATAAATTGTAAAACCGAGGGCATGAAATGTCAGGGGAACTGGGTCCCTTTGAATATCACAAAGGTTAATTGGACAAAGCTGAAATAAAACTAAACAAAAAGGTAAATTAAAAGATTTACATGCGCTCTGCTCAGCTTACTTTAAAATAAAAGATAGGGATCACTTGTAGCTGGGTGGCTAGCGTAACAGCCTCCCATGCCAAAGGTCACGGGTTCAAATCCGCAGGTGGTCCTAGGATTTTTTAATGGAAGAAAAAAATCCTTAGTTATGCCGTCCTTCGGAGGGGACGTTAAAAGGTGGTCCCGAGCCTGTGCGATGTCAGGTACTCGTTAAAGATTCCTATCCTAATAAAACCTGGATAGGCAAAATTTAGGACTCCCACTGTAGCATCTTCCAATTAGCCATAGTAGCATAAAGTGACGTTAAATAAATAAAAAATAAAAGATATATATATTCCCATTGAGCTATATGAAAATGGAGGAATTTGCATAAAAATACTAGGAGGGAAGAGGAAAGAGCTGTTTGGTGAGAGACATTGAAGTGACCCTTATTAATAATAGCAAATATGAAGCCGTTGAGTGGAACAACTTTAAATTAAACATCGCTTGTTAAAACCTACCTACCGCATTTTTAAACTCTTTTTTCATCGTCATCATTCTGTCAACTACTAATGCACTACTAAGAAGGAGTATAAAACTCCTTTTCCACCTTCGTGTATCTTCCACTTTGTCAATGATGTACTTAAATTTTGTTTACAAAGCTCGATCTTAAAAAACCTATCAGTTATTGGTGTGATTAACACGGAAGTTTGAACTCCATCTATTTTGCCTTTCCTTTTATTTGTAATATAATTTGCATACAGAAAAATAAACATAAAATTGGTTTCAAGCGCTTGAATGCGAAATTTACATCAGAAAGAAATATAGTTAGGTATAGTACCACTATTTTTTTTCTTATCTACCTTATTCCTATTCATGGAGTCCCTTTAGAAAGCTATAAACATATAATTTCTGTTGAAAACACATTTATAATTTACAAGACAGCACTGAAACCTATCTGAACCTAAGGACTATAACTGTGGGGGACAGCCGAATTTTCTAACATCAAACGCATTCGATCCAAAGTCCTCCGAACAATAGTTAACGCTCCTTATTATATCACCAACCATGCCTTACTAGTGTACCTAAATTTTCTATTTATTTTAGACCTTATTCGATCAGAACCTTATCCATCACCCCAATCCGCTAGTTCAATCCAGCTCCACACACCCTTACGATCCCTCTAGAAGGTAGAAACGGCAGTGGCCTCGAGACCTCGTGTAAACATGTATACTGGAGTTCTAGCATTCGCTAGATTCTCCACTCACGTGCTATAAGCTTGATGATTGTATATAGGTATGAGTGACTTTTGTACATATTCTTATTGATTCTTTATTGTATATATGTATATATTATTATTATTATATAAATTTATTGTTTTGTATATATTGTGTGAATTTAGTATGAACGATGTACTGGATCACTATTATAAATGTCCTAATTACGACAGATTGTAATATAACTCAATAAGAAGACATCCTCCTTTAAAAGCAGGAGTCCTCCAAGGCAGAGATGGGCAAAATAATCACAAAAAAAAGAAATACGAGTACCGTACGAAATTGTTTAAAACAATCTATAGTATGGAAAAAAACATGCTCTAAATAAATTATTAATAGGCCTAAAAACGGAAAGAGGCATATTATTGAAAAGTATACTTTGTACTTCAGCTAGTTTATTATTTAAGCATAGTGCTCATACTTTTTTTGTGAGTATTTGTCCCTCTCTACTCCTAGGTATTAAATTGTTCAAGGGATTCGTCGTTAACTCTTAAAATCAGTAATCCTTAGCATAGCAAGTACTCGTTTTTGTTTTTTAATCTCCGTTAACTCTTGTTTGAACTAAAGACTTCAGTCATCATTAAAAATTGTTGTAGACGAAAACAAATAATGAGATACTAACGTACAAAAAGTGGCATTCTCTAATTTCTTGTAACATCCTAATGATTGAATCGAAAAATAAAATAAACAACAGAGACCTCATCTGGATATCATCCAATCATTCAATATAGTAATTCGCCCATAACTTCTGTTTTAAATAGCTACATTCTTCAACTCAATGTAAATTGTACTAGATATATTAATACATAAATAACAAAACATAAAATTTACTGTCATAAATACATATATATAAATATATATATATATATATATATATATATATATATATATATATATATATATATATATTTTTTTTTTTTTTTTGTTTGTTTTTTTCTTTGCCAAAGAAATTATCGTAATAACTATATGTCCACTATGCCACGTGGAAAAGTTTAAACCGAAAGAAATTTAAATTATACTTACAGATAAAGAAGGTATTACACAACATAGAGATGTAAGAACTTACCTGCAAAGAAACAAAACATACATTAATAATGATTTTGTTTATGTAAAAAAACAATACATATATTTGTAAACAAAGTTTTTTTTTTTTAAATACAAACTAATTTAAATTATCGTAAGTATTAAAAAAAAAAAATTTTAAATGTGATTTATCTTTTATTTTTTTAATCGCATTCAAATATTGTTGAAAATAATAAATCACGCTGTTCTAATGACAAAATAATTAAATGTTTAAATGGTACTTTGTGTTTTTGAAATAACAAAATATTAATAAATTATTTTACGAAATTTAAGACAGGTGAAACTGTTAAAACCAAATTACAAGATATTATATTTGGAAATAAAGCTTTCATAAGTTATATACAGAAATACAGCAATCCCCTCTTTAAGTTTATTTGTTTATTTATTTATTTAACGTCACTTTATGCTACTATGGCTAATTGGACGATGCTACAGTGGGAGTCCTAAATTTTGCCTATCCAGGTTTTATTAGGATAGGGATCTTTAACGAGTACCTGACATCGCACAGGCTCGGGACCACCTTTTAACGTCCCCTCCGAAGGACGGCGTAACTAAGGATGTTTTACTCCCATTAAAAAATCCTAGGACCCCCTGCGGGTTTGAACCCGTGACCTTTAGCATGGAAGGCTGTTACGCTAGCCACCCACCTACAAGTGATCCCTACAACAGAATAAAATCTAATTAGAAAAAAATGCTGGGTTAAATTTTTAAAAATAAATTACCTACAGTAGATGTATTGCTTAAGAACCAAAACATCAGATCATTTGAAAGACATTATTTAACCAACATTGTTAAATAAATATTACCGCGTACCAACTGTTGCTCGACTTGTCTGTAGCTAAAGATAAAATATAAGAGCAATAAGAGACAAACCATTAGATAGAAATAATGCTGTAAATTCTGGAAAAGTTTTTAAGTTGGAACAAACTACTTTCGGAGGTCCAAGAACTTTATTAATCATCATTATGCGGGAGAAGTTTTAGCTGCGTCCAACTTTTAATACACTTTTCTTCTCAAACTGCCTCAGTTGAATTCCTAAGACCTTTTACTCAAATTGGAATTAGTTTCTTCTGCGGTCATGAGCCTAGTCACTTTTGACTTGAAATGTTGTGTCTTGGAACTAACAGTGTGTTAACTCAACTCTTTCGCCCATTTAGCAGGGTTTTTTTTTGTTTTTTTCAAGTCAACAAGATTACGCGTTTAGGCAAGAAATAAATGACTTGAATATTTGACTCATAGGCATAGAATCTTATCTCGATTACATTTCATAGTAATAATAACAAAATGAATCATTCAAGTTAATGAGAGATCATAAAACTAACTTTCACTATTTCCCTTAGCAGCACTACTGAACATTACAATAAGTTTTTCCGAAGAGATGACATTTAGATATTAAAAAAATCCTCAGCAAATTAAAAAATAAATCACCATAGGGATCATGTCAAATCAAATATTTAATTAAAATCGACCTTGCACCAATAAATTCCAAACATCAAATCGAAAAATTAGGATAAGAGAAAAAATAAACATTACTAAGCTGTGTGCGATGGCAGGTACTCGACTCGTAAAAGATCCCTATCCTAATTAAAACAGGATAGGCAAAATTCAGGACTCTCAGTGCAGCATCGTCCGATCAGCCATAGCACCATAAAGTGACGTTAAATAAATAAAGAACCAAACAAAGACAAGATAAAAAAATATAATAAATAAAAATATAAAAAATAATAGTAAAAAGTAGCGGATGCTACATCCGGTAGCAGATACTTCACGCGCTCGCTCACAGATAGGTCACCGACCAAATATAAGAAGACGCTATATTCCATAATATTATATATTTTAACTTGGTAATATGATTATAAATATCATTGCTCATGTAACTGTTTCGAGATAATAAATAAACCTTACGAGGTATCTTGACCTAGGGCCGAGACAACAGTCTGGTAGAAAAGCTCTCACCATCAATTATTGACTTGTGGACTAACATCCCCAAGAGTTAGCTCAGCTCTTCAGATCACCTGCCCGCATCTACAGATGATATCTCCCTAGGTCAGAGTAACTCTGCCTTTGTAACATAATGTGGTTTACCTTTAGTTCTCTCCTTAGTCCATCTTATCCCCCTCATAGGATGGGGTGCATGGTTTCTACCCATGTGCACCTATGAGGGATTCCTATCCGCTGCTGTTGTGATTCTACCACACGGGGCATTTCCTTCCCAGCCAGCCCCCTTTGCTAATTGGTAGGTGCGGGTTCGCCCTTACCTGTCAGAGTAACCTCTTACCTGGTGCTGCGGTACGAGCTTCTACCATGGCGAACACCAACCTCCATCTTACTCTCTTCCTTGCATGAACACGCAATTGTCGGGGCCTTCTGTGACCTATCTCATTCATTATAATCAACATACCTCGACAAACTTAATCTAACGATTAATTATTTTAAAATCTATATATAATATAATATATAAATGAATCCCTTTTCCCTTGGTGATCGCATCAAGCATAAACGGCTTGACCAATGTCTCTAATTCTTTTTTTATTGTATTTATAACAATCAGAAGAAGGATCTTATGAAAGAAAAAAAGATAAAGTTGCTTTGGTCGTTACTTGTATTTTTATTTTTTTATTTTGTAAGGTAATAATAGTTTCTCTATCTATATGTATAAACACGAATCCCCTTTTCGGTTGGTGATCGCATCACACATGAACGGCTCGAAAGATTTCGCTAAGAAATAGTTAAGACAGGACACCGTCTGTCGGTCAACTGGTAGATAATAAAACGAAACACAATGAAAATGACACCAAAATAAACAACCCGGAAAATAATGATGAAGCCATTAAATTTCGTAACTCATGCCCCAAAAAATATTTTGCAGTAACGCATATAAAAAACGCTGCAAATTATTAAACAATGGTTTATTATTTCCAAATAATAATATTAGGATATAACTGTAATATGAAATGCATTAATTCAAAGCATCATATCGTAACACTACTTCTGATTCCAAAACGCAATATCTAAGCTAGTTGTTAACCAAATTCAATGATTATTTTTTCATTTGGTCCAAAATTTAATTCACTATTAAATGGCAGTAAATACAAAATATTTGGTATTTATTCATTTATTTATTAGGAGAAACGGATTTTTTTAAAATTCTTTATTCGAATTCTACGCATCTCGAAACGTAAGCTCTCAAATTTTGAGCAGAGGTATTGTTTTTTGGGTCGATTACAAAGGTTGATTATTCAAAATAATAAACCAAAAGCATTTATACAGTACTGCGTTACTATTTCCTTTTCTTTTCTTTCGATTTTCATTCAAATAAAATTTCCTGATTCCAGAAAATCTTTTATCTTTATCATCAATAATAACCGAGTTATCAGGAGATCACATCTCTAATAAGTTGGGGCTTGACCATATAAGATGATTTTTTTTTTTTATTATTACTAAAAATTTTCATATAAGGAAAAAAAGAGTAAATTGCGTGATTAGCAACCCAATTAAGTTGGGCAGCATCGCTTGTTTGTTTAATAAAGTGTATCTGTGTGCACTTTGGTTATCGCGTTGTCTTGATCACGAAAATCTTTTAGATTTTTCTTTATCTTCAATAATAACCGATTTTTGGTGTAATTACATCTATTATAATCTGTTACTTGATTATACATATGAATTTTTTTATTTATCGCGCTTTACTGATTCTAGAACTCTCTACACACTTTTCTCTTCAAAATTAACTGAGTTATAAGTGTATTTATGTGAAAAAATTCAATTTCTTTTCTTTTTTCTCTTTTATATAATTATTCGCGTTTTTTTTTTTTTTAATACTAATATTTTTTTTTCTATCTTCTAAAATAACTGAGTTATAGAATAAAATCCTTTTAATCGGCTGCCATTTTAAAACTAACCAGCTGATATCAACGTCTAGATGTTAGGATCATCGTTGAATGGACTAGTATATTTTGGCAAATTTCAAAAAAATTGGTCCAGTAGTTTCGGAGAAATACCGCGGACGGCGGACAAACGGAATTTTTTTTATTCGTTATTCGGATTCAACGGATCTTAAAACGTAAGCTCTCAAATTTTTAGCAGGGGTATTTTTTTTTTTTTTTGGTCGAGTACAAAGGTTGATTAATTAAAATAATAAACCAAAAGTTAACGAAAACATAAGGATATACTTTCAAACAATATGGCAACGGAATTAAAATTCGGAAAATAAATAGCGAAACAAAATAGAAAAATCTATACAAAAACAAAAGACAATATAACAATACAAAAACCACAAACGCCATATATAAAATTAAATGTAAAACTTATGATGAGAAGGTACAATAAGGACAAACGTCACAATGACTTCAACGGAGGTTACAGCAACATAAACAAAACTGTAGTTAAAGAATCAATATAAAAAAAAATCAACCAGGTTATCACAGCTTAACTTTAACTAAAAACGTACATTTGATTTCAAAAATGCTTCAGTTTTACAAAATGAAGAAAATATATTTTTAAAAAGAATTATCGAATCTACAAATATACATAAAAAATGTATACAACGCGGTTAACAAAAAGAGCGATCTTGATCATTTAAATACCTCTTATGCTAGTTAAATGGAAGCCCTATATGATGGCCGAGGAACTATAGATTGTGACTCTAGAGCCCGAAACCTTCCAAATTTTTAATTAAAAAACATAATTTCTTTTGGGATAGGTCAAAAATATTTCTCACAGTTACAAACTAACGTATTAGGCGATGGAACGTAAAACAATAAGATTACCAAATCGAAAAGAAAGATAAAATGTATAAAACTTAGAACAGACGGTTCAGTATACCTAGCATATGGTATAATTATCAATTCATGAAAAAACAAAGGGCTTGGGGAGAGTAGTAGCTCAGTGAACAGCCCATTCGACTACTATTTTCCAGGTCTTGGATTTTCAAATCCGGCTGTGGCAAAACAATTATTTATTGTTATTTCAACTGTGGCCCGACACTTAGGTCCGCTAGATCCTTTATGTATAAAGTGGGTAATGAACAATTTCTGGAGGTGAAAAGAGATTGAAACGTGAGAAAGAAACGGCCTCGTAAACTTCCACAGTCATGGGTCTAGAAACCGTAAGGACCGTAGGAACTGAACCAAAGACACTTCGAGAGTTATAAAGATACAGTTTTTTTTCCTTTAAATAACACATACTAAACAAAGCATTATTAATTTAATCAATGTATGTATGACCCTGTAAGCAGTTTTATTTTAATTAATAACACTAAAACAGAAACTTCAGAATTGTTAAAATTCTCCGAAACAGAACACACATAAGTACACAGCGCCATATCCGAGTGTAAATAATGTCAAAGCGTCAGATTAAGAAGGAACTACAGAAAGGATCCGCTGGAAACTCATCCCTCTTCCAATCAGAATCCCATTCCAGATAATCCTGGAGTCCCGAAAGATCCCAAGGAGAGATTTTTCTTCAATGGAGAGGCCTGTAAATAAGAAAATAACCAAGGCTTTTTTAGTCAATAACAATTGAAAATTATGTAACTCCTTCAAAAAGACTATTTTTAACAGTGATACAAGATCAATATTAATGATTTTAACCCATTCAATTGGAAAAAAAGTAAAGAGTGCAGTTAGTATATTATTAATAGAATGTATAAACAATAAGAAAAAAATCGGGTAATAACACATGTTTTTTTCCTCCCCTACTTCGCCTATGTAGACAATATGGGGGTTCTCAGGACAGAGTATGAGTGCGGAGGAGTAATACGGAGTTGAAAGCCCTGCAACGAGACAATTACCATTAATAAAAAATTAATTATTTTATTCCAAGTTTCTGGTCACCTGGTTGCAAGGCAACGCGCACAACCCACTCGGCCAGCCATATACTCCAGTCTCCATTCATCGAGAACCATGTACGTTAATATAATTCCATTAACTGGTAATTTAAAATTAGAATTAGTTAGGCTTTACTATAAAAGAGAATTGCAACCAAACCTACCATCCGAAACATGGAGAACCTGTATTTTCACAGGAGATTTCAAAATGAAATTAATGGTGAAGGATAGTTAGTTGTTTTTTTTTGGCACTAAGCATCTCGGTCCTCAGTGTCAGATATATTAATTAAAAAATTCTAATCAAAATTAAGTAATATTGGAGGAAGGAAAAAAGCGTTTGATTATGATGGTGAAGGATACTTCTCAAGCATCTGCTTAACGTTTTCAAAAACTCATTTAAACCAAGATATTCGATTTGTTTTATTTAATAATCTATAACCTTCACAATAACCAAGCCTGAACTTTACAAGAGTAAACACTAAACGTTCCTAAATTATATACAATAATTTAATTTATGAACACAGTGATCAATTTGTAAATCACTAAACTCCTTCTGTCTTTATAATGCTTTCATGATGAATATAATCTATAAATATGGCAAAAATGGTTATGTACGTTAGAGTTTGAAAATTACAGGGGTTGATAGTTACAGTAGCACAATGAGCCATATTTATGATCCGGGGAATTCCACCACTCAATACCAAAATTAATTATAGAAAATATCTAAGTGCTGCGGTGGAACTAATGAAACCTTTCTCTCTCTCTCTCTATAAATATATATATATATATATATATATATCGGGGCAGCAAAGAAACCTTATGCGAGCATTGGTAAACAAATAGGTGTCCTTTTTCAGCCAAGATCGCAGCAGCTTGTAGCCATCCGTCAGGCTGAAGAGGTGGAAGGCAATTCAGGGCTTTTATACTGATTGTGGTTTTCCAGAATAACAACGCATACTCCACCAAAACAACATATATTCAGCTATCAGCGTAGAAACATACCCACTCGTAGAACCAGGAAATACTAGAATAGAAAATATTTTGTATTCTGGGATAGCTTTTCTTAAGAACAGATGTATACAATTAAGATATACAATGTGTCTGGCCAAAATACCAAAGGATCATAATTAATTCTAAAAGGATACAATATTTAAAAAAAAGAGTAAAATAAATAAATGACTTCTGTTTGATAAATGTGTTGAACAAAACTAAAACGAAAAATTAATCGATTATCGAAGTTAAATATGAACAGTAAATTATAAATTTTCTTTAATTCAAAGTCTAAGTTGAACGTCTGTTTGGAAAGACTGAAGGTATCAGAACAGTTGGGACTTGAATGATGATAGAGAAAAAGCATGACGGATACGAATAAGTAGGGGATTCCAGAGAGTAATAGAGCGGACAAGAAAGGAATGATCAAATGCTTTTGTTCTATGGTTAGAAATGTAAATTTCAGAATGTCGGGACCTTGGAGTGAAGGCGTGGACTGGTAAAGTTCCAGGAAATTAAAGGAGAGAATTCCTCGGAAATATTGTCTGCGAATGCGGGGGAGGAAGGAAGAGGAAAGGATGATAATGAAATACACCTAACAGGTGAAGTCCAGGAACGGTAACCAAGTGACTTACAACTAGCCATAAAATTAGTACCAGAGTTTATTAGGAAGAAATCAAGCGGTTGGGTAACTGAGCACACCAAACTATCATCTGATAACCATGAAAGGTCTGAGGAGCTAAAATCTGTTGAATTTAAATTGATCTAAAATAGATTACTTTGCGGCTTGTATATGTATACCTCACACATCGAACGGAGAGAAGAATATTTCTATAAGTTTTTTTTTTTTAATTTACTGCATCAAGGCATAAACTTAAAACTTTAAATCTCCACCTGAGACTGAAACATTATTTACTGTTATAAATTACCTCTCAGAAATAAAATAAAAGTAGGCAGTGATTTATTATTATTAACGCCAAACTTATGAACCTGCTAAAATAAACATTCAGAAAATAAAAACTCAATTTCATGAGGTTTGAAACATTTTTTAGCGATTCATTTGAGAAAGAAAATGTAGAGAAACATTATTATAGAATTTTAAGGTACTTTGTAAAATACATTGTTTGAGATAGTCAAGAACGTTTAAAAAATCAGTTTTCTATACTTCACTTCCTCCTCCCTAGAAAACTCGAAAAAGGAATTCCTGGATTTTGTATAAATTATAATGGGAAGGGTGGTGAACATTTTATAAGAAGTCAGAGCTTTTTCAGTGAAGTGAGACTTTGAAGTGAGATTAATGGAAAAAAATTATTCGAAAAATGTAACATTTTTTTGACAAAGGGGTTACGCAGAAAAATAAGCACAACGCCTGCCATCTGCGAGACGTATCACATTCTTATCAACATGCAATTAATAAAGATATCAACAAAAAATCAGCAGCAAGTTGCTAGCTTGAAGAGCTCTTTAACTTCACATTCAATGTGAAAGTAAACCAGTACCATACTTCTCAAAGAATGATCAGGTAAATTACTTCCCATAACTGATTTTTTCAGAGTATGTTTATGATTTTTGCTCCATGAATCTTGTTGAGACGCTACCTATTTCATTTATAGTTTTCTTAATTAATTAACGTACATTGATTACAATTTACTAATGGTATGCTATTTTTGCAGCGGACAGAGCGGACGAGAAGCTCCACAGACGCAGCACAGTGAGAATGGGAATCCGGGTGGTACAAGTACCCAGCGGAGCCGAAGACCTTCCTCAGGGCACACCACCGCACGCCTCTGCGGAAAAGCCCTTCTTGCTCAGCGACGGCAAGCTCAAGTTGGAAGCATCTCTAAATAAAAGGGTCTACTATCACGGCGATCCTGTACTCGTTAACCTAGCACTCCATAACAATTCTAACAAGACTGTACGTAGGCTTAAGGTAAGCTATGCTGTAGCGCTATAGTATGATAATATGTGTGTATATGTATAAATAATATAATATAATATATATATTTTATATATATATATATATATATATTTTTTAGTTTTAAAGTTATAAACAGATGGAAAAACGTTTAAGGGTCGAACCAATTCGAAATCGTCCAGACCTCGCCGCTCGACATTTTTGATTTTCATGATTTTCGGCCGGTTATTCTCTATTTTTTGTTTCGCTCTATATATGCAAAACCATATTGATGATTTATCCAGTTGGGCTAATAGATTGAAACTTATAATAATATTGCTTTATTGAGAAATAATACTATCTGCCACTATCTTGGGCAATAAGTATTAGGGCTAAAAGAAGTCATTCATACCATATGTACAGAGTAAAAACAAAACAAAACAGACATAACAATAAAAAAAAAAAAAATAAATAAATAAAAAAAAAAGTAATAATAAAATAATGCATAAATAAATAATAATAATAAACAAAAAAAAAAAAAAATATATATATATATATATATATATATATATTATATATATAATAACATAAGATGAAATAAGATAAGTAAACTAAAAATAAAATATAAAGTAAATAAAATCTTGGCCACATTCATACCTATATACATTATTTACATACTGCCCCTGGGAACTCCGAATCGAACCCCTACACCCAGAAGTGGATGGAGTGGCACAACACCATGAGTTCCCAGCGCCTCTCATTCAGCCGCGTCACCAGTCTAGCCAGTGGAGACTGAGTGAGGGCGCTAGAGCCACACACTCTCAGGCATGAGTGGAGAAGTTGGCCATTGCCAGCACTCCAGTTGCATTTTTATAGGAGATCTCTCGGCCACTGCCGCTTCAGCCTACGAGGAGGGTTGTAAGGATGGTTGGTACTAGATAGGGATTGTGCCAGAGGATTAGGAAGAAGAGTAAGTTTCTGGTGGAAGGTTGAGAATTTAGATGGGATGAGATCAAGGACGTAAGGGATCTTAAGGTCATGATGTAAGGTCTTGTTTGTAACATAATAGGGAGCATTGACTATTGTTCTAAGGACTTTGGACTGAAAGGATTGGATACGTTTGATGTTCGAAAATTTAGTAGTTCCCCATAGTTCAATTCCGTAGGTCCACATTGGTTTGAGAATTGTCTTGTAAATCAATAGTTTGTTTTCAATGGAAAGTTGTGATGTTCTGTTCAGTAGTCTATATAATTGTCCGTATCTTCTGTTGAGCTCTTGTCTTTTAAGTCGAGTATGTGGGTTCCAGGTCAGTCGTTTGTCTAGTAAGAAACCAGATACCGGACTGTGTCGGAACAGGGAAGTGGTATGGAGTTAAAATGAACTTGTGGACAGGATTTGCGTCGGAGGGTGAAGGTGACATGCTTACTTTTGGATTGATTGACTTTGATACGCCATTTGTCGCACCAATGTTCAATCAAGGAGAGGTGGCTCTGTAGATGGTGAATATGTTGGAGAGGTATTGGGCAAACTCTTCAGCTCTAGTCTCCTCTGACGAAGCCCAGGAACCATCGGCACGTCGGAGAGGATGGGTGATAGTATGGCGTTTAAGAACTTTTTTGGTTATTCTCCAGAGAGAATTATCGGTAATGGATAATGAGGAGAGGTAAGAATTGTAGGAATGGGATCTAAAGGAATCTAATTTCTGTTTGACTAATTTGGTAAAATAGTTGTAGGATTTCCGATCGTCTGGGTGCCTGGTTCTTTGCCAGAGGATTCTGGAGCGTCGCTTAGTATGGATGAGATCTAGGAGGTCTTGGGGTATTGGATTCTTCTTGTGGTACAGAGGGGAAGGAGAGGGTGACGATGCATTCCAGGCTGCTTGTTGGATCAGGGTAGTGAAGGAATTAACGGCATCATCTAGTTCTTGAGGAGATTTGAGGGATACTCTGAGGTCTATTGCGTCGGTTATGATTTCACGGAAGAGAGTCCAGTTAACTGGGCCTCTTAGGAATGACGGTGGGGGGAGTTTTAGTACAGGTGATAATGAAAGAGTTAGGATAAGAGGGCTGTGATCTGAGGATAGGTCATCGAGCCGGGATACAGAATGATTTAGCGGTCCTAGGCCTTTGTGGATGAAGAAATCTAGAAGGTCGGGATTACGGCTAGGATCAGTGGGCCAATAGGTGGGAGAGTCGGGAGAGAGGATGTTACTATGGGTGGAATAGAGTGCAGACTGCAGTGTTCGCCCCTGAGAGTTCGTAGTTCTGGCTCCCCACTGCTGGTGTTTAGCATTTAAGTCTGCACCTATGAGGAAATGATGGTCTAGGGAATTGAGGAAGGAATTGAATTGGACTGCGGAGATCGGTATTTTAGGTGGGGAGTAAGCTGCTACCACTGTTAAAGGAAAGTAACTAGTTTGTATTTTTATAGCAGTGGTTTGAAGAAAATCATGAACTGGTAGGGGAAATGGATGATGGGAGAGGGAGCTATGAATAATGACCGCAGTGCCAGCATGAGCTGTCCCATCAGGGTGGTCAGTTCTGTATATTTGGTAGTCAGGGATGTTGAATGATCGTTTGTTAGTCAGTCGTGTTTCAGTTATGAGGGCTAGGTCGATACGTTTGTCATGTAGTAGTGTAGTTAGTTCGTTGACGTGGTTTCGAACACCATTCGCATTCCAAAGGAGAATGGAGAAGGACTTTATCGGTGTCATTTATGGATTTCTAGGTACTTGGATCAGGTTGGATACTAAGTTTGTTAGCAAAGAGATGAGAGGGGTAATAAGAGATTTGAGCTCAGACAGGAATGTATTCATGGTGGCAGTAATATCAGTAGAGGTGGTAGGAGGAGGAATGTATGGAAATTCTGTGTGGGCTGGACTTTTGGGTATCGGTCCTAGGTTGAGTGGCAGGATTATGTGGATGTTGATATTGAGGGTAGGAATCTTGAGGTTGGGGATGAGGTCGAGGCTGCGGTTGGGTCTGAGCTTGTGGTGTCTCATCTTCTTCCAGCATTTGGGCATATGAGACCCCAGAGTTAACGATTCTGGAGGGTTTTCTTAGCGGTCTAGGAGTGAGGTCTTGACGAGGTACTGCCTGCAGTCTTGACTTTAAGAGCTTGTAGGTCTGGCACCCCTTGTAGTTAGCTGGATGCACTTGGTGACAGAGTGCGCAAATTGCAGGAGTTTGTCTTGTTTTGGTGCATTCCTCAGTCTTATGCTGTCCACCACATCTGACGCACCGGGATATATGATGGCAGTACCGTTTTGTGTGTCCATATGCCTGGCAGTTATGGCACTGAACTATGTCTTTTTTAATATATGGCTTTTCTACTACAACTCTTGTGTAGTATATGCGATTGACGGAGTAGATGTTTTCAACCCGGGGGATCTTTCAAGATCAACAAAAAAGAGAGGTAATGGTATTTTGTTACTTTGTCCGGGCTGTTCTCTATTTTCCTTGGTAACATTGACAATTTGGCGGATTTCAAATCCCATAGATGTCAGTTCTTCTTTGATGGCATCTGTAGGCGTCGAGGGGTGCAGGTGTCTTATCACCACCCTAAGAGCTCTATCTGCTTGTAGCTGGTATGTATGAAAGTCAGCTTTCGTGTCACACAGATATTTGACTATTTTTCGGTAAGTCTCTGGGGTGTCTGGCATCAATTTTGTGTCATTTATACGACTGACACAAATGTATGTTCCAGAGCCCGCGATATTATTTAATTGTTGACAAAGGAGTTTGAAATTTTTGATAAATATTGGAGGCGGTTTAGCCTCTCTGGGAGCTGGTGCTGCCTCCATGCCGTCTTCGGGGGTGTTAGATAACGCCTGATATGGGTTGGGGGTGAAGAAAGGAGATTCTTCTGTCATAGCCTGTGAAGAGGTGCCAGGTCGGGGCTCCATGTTTTCTACTGAGCTGCCGGGTGTTACGGTGTTATTAGCCTTCCGTTGTGATTTTCTAGATTTATTTTTTGGCGGAGAATTAGTAGGAGTAGTCCCTAAGCTCCTACTTCGTTTATTGCTAGTCGCTTTACTCGACATCACCATATGAAAATATCTCATTTCATATTGACTACGAGCGATGAAATATTATTGTGAAAGAAAAGGCGGAGGAAAAAAAAAATAATAATAATAAAATAAATAAAATAATCTGTCCAGTAGTCGTAAGTAATTACGTATGCGCGGAGAAAATTGACTGGCGAGAGGTACCCTCTCTCTGGGCCACTGAAGGCTCACTGGCTCCAAGTAGGAGTGGGGAGGATGTCCAAGATGTCCAGGTGTCTCCAAGCCTTATCTCATAGACTGTTATTGAACTGGTCAATACGACTTAATAATCAATTGATTACTCACCGATTGTAGTTTCTAATGAAAATAGAGGTGATGTGATTTTACTACACTAAGTTTATCACTTGATAACTAACTATATCACAATGAGATAATGAAGTTTTAGAGAGACGAGATAGCATGTGGTTAATAAAAGTAGCGCTTGCGCAGAACTGCGCTAATAGATAGAAAGTGAAAATGAATCAATCAAAGAGTCTATTTATCGTTTTCACTCTCAATCGTGTGGATTGTCCAGCAGTCTATTTTGAGGATAAACCCATTCCGACATCAGAAGTACGATATTTGGGACTGTACTTAGACAAAAGACTGACATGGAGGACTCACATTAGACTTAAAAGACAACAGCTGAACAGACGATTTGGACTACTATCCCGTCTACTTGACAAACGATCTAAATTATCCGTGAACACCAAAATTACTATTTACAAAGTACTGATCAAACCATTATGGACATATGGGATAGAGCTATGGGGATCTGCCAAAAACTCTAACATCCAAATAATTCAGTCTCTTCAATAGAAAATATTGCGAAAAATTGTGGATGCGCCGTTTTAGGTAGCCAACGAATTACTTCACAAGGACACAGGTCACAGTTTCAGACACAGCCACAGAATATTATAAACGATTTCATGACAGACTGACTTACAAGATGAACCCATCGGCCCAAACATTTAAATCCTACACCAACCCCGATAACCCACACAACAACCACACGTGGGGTACAACCCACCCCGACGACTTTTGAGGCGGTGACATAGATATGCCTTGATTTAACCGACTTTCGGAAGTTTTCAGATTTGCTTATTGCAATATTTCTTTTTTTTTCAAATGGCAAATAACAATAGAGAACAAACAAAAACATTTGTAAATAAATACAAATATATGCAAAATTACCGGAGTTAATATTTTTTAAAGAAAACGTTCTTTTAACATTGAAGCGAATAACTCTGAAACCAGCTTAGTCACAAAAACCAAATTTATATCACTTTAAGTCATCGTATAGATAGGTAATCTGTATAACTTTCATAGTTTTTCACTCAGTCCCTTTGGAGATATTTCCGTGTAAACATCATGAAAAAACAAATTTTTGCCAATTTTAAAAATTCAATATACAAAAAAGGACTATGTTCTCAAGATCGATTTTTTTACGGCAAGTAGGTATATGACTAAGAAATATAAATAAAAATAATCGAGGGTGAGTCTCTTTTCTTTTATATACTTTTATCTCCCTAAGTGTGTCGTTTTTTATTTATTTTCGAGAATTTTTTAAACCGCTTTCTTCAGTATTAAGCTAATGAGTGGAGGGGACAAAAATTACAAAGCAAGTCCTTATCTTATTGTTAGATTTTGTTTTGATACGGAAATAAATACACGTTTTAGGGTCCCCTGAGTCCAAATAACCAAGTCCCGCAAAAAGGTGTGTGTGTGTGTGTGTGTGTGTGTGTGTGTGTGTGTGTGTGTGTGTGGTGTGTGTGTCTGTGTGTGTGTGTGTGTGGTAACTCCCGGGCGGAAACGGTAAGTCCTATGAAACTGAAATTTCATATTTAAGACAACTATACGCCCGAGACGTGACAAAACTTTTTTCATCAAGATGAGCTTACCAGAAGAAGCACTTTATACCATGCATTTTGCACCTTTTTTCGATTTTCTCGAAAACGGTTCCGACGATTTTTATTAAACTCGCTATATCGATGTAAAATTTAATGGGCTTTAATATCATGTAGGTTTTATTTGGATAAAAATGGTCTGACAGGGCTTAAATACCGATATTTTAAATTTTCTTCCCCTAAAGTACCTTTAATTTTGTAGATTCAATAATAATAACTAAATTATCTTGTTAACGCTGATGAAAAACAGGTAAATATATAAATTGAATCAATTCGATACCCAACTAAAGGATAAAACAGAAAAAATATTTTTTTAATGCAATTTTTCGTTTTTGAACAAAAGAGCAGTAATATACATGTATGATATACCGTTGGAAAGCTAAAGATTTTAGAAAAAATATCATCTCATACACAAGCTTTTAGAAGTTAATAGAGAGTGATGAGAAGAAGATAAAACTAACTGATTATTTTAGATAATAATATAATAGTTTTTTAAATGAAATACATGTTTCTATATAAATTAAATTTATTTAATTCTTTAATAGTTTCACGTATTTTTAACTCTAACTCTATTTGAAAATTCTTTCATTGATTTTTCAAATTGATGTAAGTGAAAGTCGTGTGTTGCCCGCACCAGATTTTTTTACGAGGGGATCTGGTGATTTCAATAAAAACTTCAGATTCTTGAAAATATTTCTAATAAATTATAATGACCCTTTTTGAACAATTATATGTTGCCATCTTTCATCATTTCGATTGAATTTAGATATCATAACAGTTGAAGAACGACCTGAGCGCTTTGCATCTTCGAAGTTAAAATTTCCGGTTCTGATCCGTACAATGCCATCACTTACGGACAATGCTTTCTCCTAAGGCATCATCACCATACACACTGCAAATTTTGATAACCGTCTGTGCAGCGGATTTTCCTTTTCGGATATAAAACATCATTAAATGGCGAAAACGAATTTTTTTCTCTTCCGTTTTGAGCAAGCAGAATACCACTTGAC
The DNA here is from genome assembly GCA_023052935.1 of Piezodorus guildinii. Taxonomy (NCBI): domain Eukaryota; kingdom Metazoa; phylum Arthropoda; class Insecta; order Hemiptera; family Pentatomidae; genus Piezodorus; species Piezodorus guildinii. The sequence goes on along the minus strand of CM041296.1, from coordinate 68,716,066 downwards.
AACACAGACAATACAACACAGACGCACACACGTCTAGTTTTTACATTCACTTACCTATATATGAAATATATAGTAAGGGAAAGTACTGCGGTCGTGAGATAATTTTCAAAATCCAGTTTTCATCGGAAATACACGTTTTAGGGTCACTGAGTCCAATTAACCAAGTCCCCCAAAAGGTGTTATGTGTGGATCTTTTACCCAGCACCATATCTAGCTGAACCTTCTCCATGGTAAATTTCTTGCATGCGAAGAAAGCATGCTCCACTGTTTCATCCAAACGAGGACAGGTGGTACATGAATCTTCTTCCAGCTTGAACCTGTGGAGATATGACCTGAAGCAGCCATGTCTAGAGAGCACTTGAGTAACGTAATAATCAACCTCTCCATGTGTGCGTGTCACCCACGATGTAATATCTGATATCAGGCGGTTTGTCCACCTTCCAGATGATGATGAGTCCAGCGTCTCGGCCATGCGAAGAGTTTCCAGTCTCTCGTCTTTCGCTAACGTTAGCTAATGTGCTTCTGGCTCTTCACGTTTTTGAGATTCTGCCACGCTCTTCGGCCATTAAATCTAATGCAATTATGTCGGCGATGATGCACACGACTGTACAGTGCGAAATGCACTTGCGGCGCGCAGGGCATTTCTTCGATGAACGCTAACCGCCTTACGAGAATATGATCTCACTTGGAAGCTGACACCAGATTGGTGCAGCATACAAAAGCACTGAGTTGGTTATATTAGAAAGCAGCCTCCTCCGGCTTTGTGCAGGCCCACCTATATTTGGCATTATTCTAGACAGTGCGTTCATTACGTTCGCTGCTTTCATACTGAGTACCTGCAGGTGCTCATCAAACCGCAGCCTTACATCAAATTGCACACCTAGGTATTTAATGGAGGGCGTTGAGAGGATGTTGATCTCTTCAACGGTCAAATTGATTCTTTCCCTCACTTTCCTGCTGGTAATAAGTACAGCCTCAGCTTATGGTCAGCTAGTTGTAGGCCCACTGTCTTATGGACGAAAGCCACTGACTAATATTGAATATTGCTTTGTTGGCCTTGTACGTTATCTCTTCCAAAAGCTTTCCTCGGGCAATGATAGCAAGATCGTCTGCGAATTCTACCGTGGTAGTTCCTTCCGGCATAGGAAGTCTGAGTACATAACATTCCATAACAACGGTCCTAACACGGAACCTTGAGGAACGCCACCTGTTGTTTTGTAGGTTTTTGTTCGTGCGTCTGTTGCATACCTCAGGATTCTGTCAGAAAAATAACTTCTGATGATCTTAAGGAGGTACTGTGGAAGTTTGTTCTAACTCAACTCTTCCATGATGCAATACCATCTTGTCGAGTTAAACGCATTCTTGACATCTAATGTTATCAACGCACAATACTTTTTTCCACCTATTCTCCATATTTTTCCTGTGGTAATTCTAGTGCCAAAACGAAAAGTCGTACGAAACTGAAATTTCATATTTGAGACAACTATACGCCCGAGATGTTCTAGCAACTATTTCTTTATACTCGGCTAACCGGAAGATCTACTTAATGCCATCCTTTTTGCAACTTTTTACGATTTTCTCAAAAACGGCTCTAACGATTTTGATTAAAATCCCTGTATCGGTGTAAAATTTAATGGACTTTAAAACGAAACCGGTTTCATTCTGATTGAAATAGTCTGTCAGTGCTTAAATGCCGATATTTTAAATTTTCTTCATATAAAGTACCTTTAATTTTGTAGATTTGAATAAATTAACCATATCATCTTGTTAGAATTGATAAAAAACGGCTAAATATATAAGTTGAGTGAATTCGATATCCAACGAAAGGAGATAAGAACAAAAATATTTTTTCATGCAATTTTTGTGTTTTTGAGCATAAAAACAGTAATATAGATGTTTAAAGCTATACTGTTGTAAAGCAAAAGATTTTAGGAAAAATATTATTTAATACACAAAATTGTAAAAGTTTAGTGATCAAAAGCCGATAAAACTAACCGATTGTCGTTACTCATACTACGTTATGATTGAAATGACTTCTTTAGACACCGTCTCAGAGTCACCCTGATGAAGGCCCACAATGTAGGGCGAAACGTCGGCACACAATTAAACTAAGTACTACATTTTAATGTGTGTTTACTTTTTAATGACTGCACCCCCAACAATCTTCCTTATCTAAAATTATAAAACCTGTGCAAGGTATGAATATTATTAGAACAATTAAAGAAGGAGGGATTCATAAACGGTTTTTAAAAATATTTTCTTTATTTTAGATTCATTATACTCAGCTTAATATCAATTATTTCAGGTATTCTGTCTTAAACATAGTAACTAACAATATTAAAACTTTCAAACTGTTGAAACTTTTGTTCCATGATTACACCTACAACATATTAGCTTCAACCAAGCAGTCAATTACCTTAATGCCAAAATTATTTTTTAAAAAAGATAGACAATAACAGTTTGGCCGAAAACCAATCAACAATTGTGAGTACTATTGCCTTACGACCGAATTTCTCCACTGTCCTAATCATAAACTTTCACAAAACACATACATAATAAATGCAATAGAGCCAAAAATATTATCAACAAAATGACCCCATACTTCAATAGGTACTCAAAACTATCACCAAGAAACAAACCAATTCTCTACAAAACTGTGATCCGTCCCATACTAGCCTCCGCTGCCCAAGTCAGGAGTTACACATGCCATTCCAATTATCGGAAAATGGACGTGGTGCAGAACAGATGCATGCGAATCGTAAATAATTATCCTCGTTACAACCATGTTATCGGATTTACAGCTCCTGTCGATTAAAAACTAAACGTACTCGCTGGCACAAAAGTTTTTGTCTCTTACTCCTACTAGTGACAACCCACTCGTTCAAAAAATAGATGATAACGTAAAGAACACAATAAAACGATATATACATAAACGTACAAAAGACATACTACTGCATCAATGTTGAAATGTAAAAAAGAAAAATTAGTTTGATATATTAGCATATAACCAAAATATTGTGATTTTGTATTGTTTTGTTTCCACTTAGATTTGTCTTTGACAATAATTTGTTTTGTTCTTACTTTGATTGTTTTTTTGTTTTTTTTTTACTTTAATTATTTTGATTTAACTTAAATTCTTTTTTTTTTCTTTTTTGTAGGTTTTTGTTTTAAGATTTTTCCTACTGTTCTAATGTAACATAGGCTACAATTACCATTAACCCCTGCTGTAAATATTACGTAAGAGTAACATGTAATTGGTACAATTACCACAACATGTATAAAGTATGATGCGTGTGGCCATTTGTAAAATATTGAAAAATAAAAACCTTAATCTAATAATCTCCATTGTCCTATGATAGTCTACATTGAAATTAATTTCAAATATTTCTTTTCAGGCATTCATTGTTCAACACGTAGACGTCTGCATGTTCTCAAACGGAAAATTTAAGAACGTGGTGGCCATGATCAATTGCATGGGGAGGAGTCCTATAGGACCCGGGGGCAGCTTGGAGAAGACGTTCGTCCTGAAACCTGTGAAGGGAGCGACCAAGAATTGGATCGCCCTGGAGGACTCCTACACCAAAGCTAACACTTCGCTGGCTTCGACGGTAGTCTGCAACTCCCCGGAGGACAGGAACGTGTTCGCCATTTACGTGTCCTATTACGTGAAGGTGAAGGCCTTCGTGGGTGCAATGGGCGGGGAGCTCTCGGTGAAGCTGCCGTTCGTCCTCATGCACTCTCCCTCCGAGCCGGACCCCGGGACGACGGAGCTGGTGGTGCCTTCAGAGCCGACACCCCCGGCATCTCCTTCAGCTCCCCCACCTCCCGAGGAACAGGAACAGAACACCTGAGACCGGCCTAAGCGGGGGAGCATTGTCACCGAGCTTCGTCTCAATAGGGCCTTCTGCTGTTTCGCTAGGTCGCACTGACGAATCACCGTTCAATTGTTTCAAAGCTTTTTCTTATTGTTTCATGGCCAAAGAATGAACGATATTGTAAAACATGAACTTATGCAAGTGCTAAGGTAAACCAAACCAAATTAGTGCAGTGGGTTCTGAAATGTTTTCAATTACTATTACCCTTACCAGAAACTGTTATGGAAGAGGGAAAGTAATTTGGAAAACCATGGACTAGCACACAACGATTAAAACATTTAGTTGGTCCCTTAAACTTTAATTTTAAATAAGGAATATCATGTTTCAGAAAGTGCTTATTGAAAATAAAAAGACTAAACTATTTTTGTAAATGATAACTATCTAATATTGTAAGAATATGCGACATATGGATAATAATTTCTACAATCATAAGACCATTTAATAGTTAACCATACTATTAGTAAAATAATAATCATTTATAATGGATATAATTAGTTGACCCTTGAGAATTACTGGAAGGAATTAGTCCAGGTGGCGGTCAGTAAATGAAACAACTAAATAGTTTCAACTATTTATTTCTTGCCAACGTTTTGACCTCCATTGTGGGTCATCATCAGAGCAAGTAAGAATCCAACAATCATAAGTAATAAATAAGTATTACAACATTTAGTAAAAATTAAAAATTCTTTATTGTTTAAAATTTATTTTTGTTAGGTTTATATTGATATATTTTGCTATTTATTAATGTTTATGAAAAGGAGCTAGTTATATGTTGTTACGTACTGTCAATCTTAGTTGATTGAAGCTGTAAATGCTATTAAGAACTGCTTTTTCATTTACTTTATTGAAAATTTATAAATACATAAAAGTTAAGAATTGATTGTAAAATATGTAAATTTTAATTTATTGTAACACTTACTTATCATTTACTCCTACAATCACTCTGATGATGACCCACAATAGGGGTCAAAACGTTGGCAACGAAATTATTTAGTTGTTTCATTTACTGGCCACCACCCGGACTAATTCATTCCAATAATGATTTATGTTTGACAAATTTTGTACTTTGGATTAACTAACTAAAAGAAATAGGCATTGTTTTTACTTCTAATTGATATGTTATTTTGAAAGATTATAAACTATGCATAACGTAGATAACTCATATATTAAAAAAATATGGACTTTACTGAAACACCAACCCTCTGACTAATTTAAAATTCAACATGTATATGTTTTTGTACTTTGACTAGAATACGGTATAAACCACAACAATTTCACTTCCTATCTTTCACTTAACTCGAGAGATACTAAACTGTAAACTAAGTCACAATTCTTTCAAAAAATATACTCACCGAAATAATGAGCTACAAAACATTATGGTATAGTTATTTTTTAAAATATTTTTTTTTTTTTTTTTTTTACTAACTGTTGTAATATTTAGTTATTAAATCACCAACAGTGCATTAAAAATCAAAACTGACTTCACATAATGATCAACCATTATTTTTAGTATAAGCTTTGAAAATGACAAATGGAATATCATTAAACAGCCTTGCTCAATCACCCACTGCTTCACTCAAGTCACTTTATTTGGTTGGTAAAAATAACTAATACATCATGCCTTACTTTTAAATCAATCGACCATTATTAAGATGAAAAAATAAGAAATTTTGAATAGAAAGAGTTTTTTTTTTTTTCTCAAGAAAAAAATTCAGGGTCCTTGAGACAAAGTGATATCCTGATTACATTTACATTTCTCTATTGACTGTTTTAACCTATAACCTATTAACCTATAAACAGCACAAATAATTTCAAGAAAAATATAATTATTCCAGTAAAATTAAACAAAAATGTTTATTAGCAAATAAAATATAAAAACTAATTAGGAATAACGATTTGAACAATTAATGTCAATGTAATAAATCAAGAAAGAAACAAATTGGTTTATTAATGTGAAATAAATATTGATTTCCTATTATGATATAATTTATCGTTATTAATTTAATATTATGTCTAGTGTAATTTATATTCATGATAAACAAAAAAGTACTGTAAAAATTAATTAACTCCAGGTCAATTATAAATATACTCAAAAAAAATGACCTAACAAAAGAAACTTTGTTACCACATCATTATAAGAAAAAAGTAATAGAGGAATAATTTGCACCAAATTTTAAATTCATTTCAACAACTTAATGGTACACCTCCTTAAGAATTGTTATTGACAAGAAGTAGAGAAACTCTATAATTGGCAGAAAATCATGAATAAAATAAAAACAAAAATAAATATTACATTAAAAATACATAATAAAAATCTTATCAATGTAATATTAACTATTTTATTTATCTCTTATTATTTACCTACAACTATCCATACACAAAATCTGTAATGAAAATATTATACCTTTTAACTCCTAGCATTCAGAATAAAATATTTAACTCAACTTTTTTATAGAAGCACTTTTTTATAAGTAGCAAGATATTTCTCGATTTTAAAATGCTTAGTTTATAATCTTTAAATGTTTAATGAGGAATGGAATTCAATGATAATAATTATTAAATGGTCTTAAATAGATATCCATAAATAAATAAAAGGTAGTATTAGAGATTAAATGCAAATAATAAAGAATGGAGAAATAAAAGGAAAAAATAAACAAATACATTTTCTTGGCTTTTAAGATTCCATTAGAGTTTGAATATTGAACATTAGAGTTTGGAGTGCTTAACAAGTTAAAACTTGTTTAAGAATAGTGACCAATTATGAGAAATGCTTCAGCTTTAAGTCACTTGTGTAATATTGCTCTTTCTTCACTTTATTGAGTACTGGGTCAACTTGATAATGGTTTTAGAAAATATTTTTAAAATTTCAGGAGGTAAGTGAAAACTATAATAGTATAGTATGTTTTTAAAAAGGCAAATTAATCAGAAAGTTGAAAGCATATAAAAATGTTTTATGAAGAAAAAATTAATGAACATTTCATTTGGGTCATGAAAAATATGGCCTTCAATTGAAAAAAAACAAAACATATCTTGAAGAGAGATGATTAAATTAAAAATGATCCTAGCAGAATGTTCAGAGAGGTATATAAGATATGGGCTGATATATAATATCAGAAGGAAAACATAGGCAATTATCATGTCAAATAGGTCTTATTTAGGTTATATTAGTAATATTGTGTCTATAAAGAAATAGAGTATGTCTTATAAACATTGTAAAATTGATTCCCCCCCCCCTCTAACCATTGATTTTTCGTGCAATATATCAAATTGAATAATAAAACATGTAAATATCTTTTTTAAAGGATAATTTTTACACTTGGCTAAATACTAGTATCTTGATGTATGTTAAATAATATAGAAAATTTATAAAATTGTTATTACTGAAGTCAATAAAAAATGTATTCTGTTACATTGCCTAAATTATTCTATGTACAAGTAAAGATTTTTTATGAAATTTGTGTTTATTTATTTACTGTTATGTTCTCTCTTTACACATCCAAAGCTTAAAAGAATACTAACAGATAGTCCCAAAAGTTTTAGCAATTTTAATATCCCAATACATTTTTCCAATTAAAACTTAACCAGTCATGTGAAATGAATTTCAATTTCCAATACTATTCATATTTTAAGAAACAGATTTACATTAATAATAAAATACAATAGGGCTACAAAACTTTTTGCTTATATTACATTAGTTAAATTCTATAAATTTTGTAAGCAATTTTAGTGAATATCAACTTTATATATTAAAAAAACAATTAATATAGCCTCTTCTATTCTATATGGGTCTTTAAATCATATCCATAAGTTGTAGGAATAATACATTACATAAATGATTGCAGGTAATAATTATGAATGTAAAATGTTCAAGAACAGTAAAACTACTGGCTGGCATAGTATATACAAAGATTCACCACATCATCAAGTGCATGTAAAGTTCGAGGATGGACAAGTCAGAAAGAGCAAAAAGTCTAAACGATCATGGAAATGCTGTACTAGACACTAAAAATCTGGCAAATTGTGCATCTGAGATCAGAATTTGATTACTGAAGGTATATCAAATGATATTAAAAGCTGAAAAATCCAAATGAGAACTTAGAAAACCTGAATGTTTTGCAAGAAAGGAACTTTTATTGATGTCACAGGGAAGTAAGGTATCACACAGATAAAAAAATAATTGGGAAATCTCTCAGATTCTAGGAATAGAATTTTTTTTTGGGGGGAGGGGGCTCTGAGGGAAGAAAAAAGCAGATTTAACATAAAAGTTTAGGTTGGGAGGAAAATCGTAGAGCAAAAGATTAATAAAAAGGTTGACATGAAAATCATTTTAGTCTACTAGATGATTTTGTCACAATTAGTTCAGTAGGAGAATCGTTTTTCCAATCACCTACCTAACATGACACTTATAATCCCATTCAAAATCTGAGGGCATATTTGGATCGACTTATGCGGAGAGTACAAAAATAAAACAAAAAAATAATGTACAAATCATCTTCTAATTAAATAAATATGATTGGTTCAATGTCTGAAATGCTTAGATTTTTATTGAAAAATAAAGGTTTGGTATTTCATGAAAATTTATATCATGCTTAGTTAAATATACAAAAAATAATGATTGCATATTTACTTTTTCATAAACAGTAGTAAGCCAAAAAACATAAAAGTTTTGTTAAATAAACAGTAGAAAGTTTTGTGAGCTTGATTTGTTAAAACTAAAAGTAAAATATTATTTTTCTAGTTTTGCAAAACTCTTGCGCTTTATTTGATTATTTTTTTCATCCTTTAAGGAATAAATTAATAAAATATTATAACTTTTTCATGTTCAATATGTTTCTTGGTAGTGAAAACTATTGAGAACTACTGCGTACAATACAACAAAGGTTTCAAACAAAATTAAAATAATTAATATTTCATTGTAATATATTTTGATTTAATAATAATTACTTAGGTGTTAATACAAATCAATAAAGTTTATTTAATAGCTATACATTATTAATTAATTTAATTTAACTTAACGCAATATATGTTCCACTGAAACAAATGAGCAAAGACCTCAGAACAAGATGGCAAAAAAAGGGATGAAGTATCTGGGACATATGAAACATACAAAAGAAAAATTTGAAATGATACCTAATTTTAGCAAGTATATATCATTCCACCATTCCAGTGGGAATGTTGATATTTTTAATTATAAATATTATTTATGAGAGAGGGAGCGGCGTGGTCTAGTGGATAGAGCGCTAGTCTGCTGTGCTCCGGGTCCTGGGTTCGAATCCCGGCTGTGGCAGAATATTATTTATTCTGTTAATTCAGTCGGGGGGCAACCCCAGGGTATGGAGACCCTCCTGGGGCAGACCCAGCCTCTATAAAGTGGGTACCCAAATTAATTGGGGAAAAACCTGGCGGCTGAGCGCGATTAAGGCCTAATCACCTCATTGCACTGCCGTATTCCTTGAAACAGTACGAATCTCTATATGTACTGAGCCCAAGACCCTTCATGGGTTGTAGTGGTACAGGAGGATTTTTATGAGAGATACATGTTTCTTTAGTGAATATTGACAGCAAAATGTTTAAAAACAATAAAACCCTCTTTATTCAATAGCATGGATTTATTTACCTCTAAATAAAACAACATCTATAATCACACAAGCTATAGAACTACTCTCTCTCACCTCTTGCATAAGACAACTCTTTAAACAGTAAAAGTTAGAGAATATTTTGAGAATGATTATGATTAAATAACATTAAAATTTGTATATTTTTACAAGTAAATTACTTCTCCCTTCCTTCCTCCTTCTAATGAAATAACAAGGCAAAGTGGTTCCGGATGCTGATGAAAGGAACCAGTTTAACAAGCGGGTAATGCAATTCTTTTGAAGATGCCAAAAATTGGTTTTAAAACATATTAAAAAGTAGAAAACATAAAATGTTTTGAAGATAGAAGAATATTTGACTAATAATAATAATATGCATAACAAACCCTAAGGTACGATGCCGTTACTACCAAAAGTTGTCTACCCAAATTCGTCCAATGATCATCGTCCAAACCCAAGCTTCTTAAGATCAGAAAAACAAAATCCTCCCAGTGACGCCTCAGCTTTTCTCCGATGGAATTCATTCTTCACTGAGTAGTGCAACCTTACACTAAATTATACTTACAGGGTACAAGCTCTATAATTCTACAGAATGTAACCTTCTAAATTCCCCAGTGGCCTCACCTCTCCTTCCAGCAAATATTTTACACAGTACTTATTCACGAAAACCTTAAGGCATGGTTCATCCTTCAAAGTAAGCGACCATGATTCACATCTCTCCGAGATAATAATAGTTTTATAAATTCCAACCTTTAAGTTTATTGACAGAAGCCTCAATCTAGGTAATTTTGCAACAGAATAATTTTCCTGCCTTTAACTGCGACTTTATTTAGTTTTTTCTAGTTATCATAGAACCTAAATACTTTTCATAAATTTCTCTATGTGTTCAAACGTATATCCATATATACAAATATCAATAATATTGTCACAGTTTGTACTACTAATCAGATATTTTGTTTTATCCATATTTATTTCAAGCCCTATTTCCTTACCAGTTTTTATTAAGATACTTGTATTTAATGGTATAGTTTCCACTTCTTCGCCCAGCAGTACAAATCGTCAGCATATCCTAAAACCGGAATTTTACCACCTAGATTTAAACATTTCTCATTAAGCCTCACCTTTCCTATAACATACTCTAATGCTAAGTTAAATAAAACAGGTGAAAGGAAGTTAACTTGTTTCAAACCTCAAACTTCTCGGAGTAATTTGGATTCTAACGTTATAAAATGTTTCAAACCCGTACATAAATACAAGATTTACTAACTTTCTAGTTCCCTGTTCAATCATGGTGTTATACAGCTTCTGGCGGTGTATGGAATCACAAGCTTTTTTAAATCAATATAAAGTTGATGGACAACACGGTTGTATTTTAGCTTTTTCTCTAAGTTGAAGAATGATAAATTAAAGATTAAGTTTCAGTTAGTGCAGTATAAAAATTAGGTTCAGATGTTTACATAAAAATTTCTTATTTTCTTATTATAATTGAAATTTCTTATAAGTGGTTTTTTTTTAAATGACAAAAACTTCTATTTAAAAATTAATTTTCCTTAGGATGTTATGGGTACCATATTTAATGAAAGTTGCAAGGTGAACGAAAATAAACCTCACTATCTCCAAAATTACTCTAGATTTTAAGATATTTAAATTAAACACTCAATTTTTACGCTTTTATTTTTTTACACTAATACATTGTTCTACATTTGCAAATTTCTTTGTAATTATAACAGTTACATGCTATTTTTTTTTTTATGAAAGATTGGTTTTCAGATATTTTAATAAAATTAATTGAATTACTCAGAGGAATTACTTTAAAACATCATACTATAAGTGAAATAATTTATTAGTTTCATAAAAAAAAAAAAAAAAAAAAGTAAATTCTGACTAACTTTAGAACATCATAATTTGTGGCAAACCGGTTTTGGAATTCAAACCATAAGAAAATTAGTTAATAATAAATATAAAATTCTGGAATATATAAAAAAATATTGAATATTGCAATAAATAGAATTTATAGCACTTTAGGCAACACAAGTCATTAATAACTAGAAATCTATGGTGTAGATCACGCTGAACTACCTCCTGTTCTCAGCCATATTCTAGAGTAAGGTAAAAGAATGTTTTGTAAGGTAGTTCATATTTTTATATAATGTGAATTGAAGTATTTACCATGTCTTGCTTTTGGATTAAAATTTATTTATATAGAGAATGCCTAGCAGCCAGAGCCATAATCCATTCTTTACCTTTAATCATATCATCTGTATGTAAGTATAAACGTATACAGCTTCCAAGAGGAACCAATGAGGAAAGTCTCAAAACATTTCATACCACAACTCAGCTAGTTTAGCCAAATAAATAATGAATCTTCCAAGCACAGCCTACCTAACAGGAAACCCACAAAACGTTTCAAGCAAAATTTTAATCTAGGCTCAGAACAGTAAAAGGTTAAAGGACTTTTCAAGTTCAACATGTTCCTAATAAAGGATATTACTGAAAGTTTAGTTTATATCATAATATATACTATCCAATTAACCAAAAATAATTACTAATATCAGATAATATGAAGTTTATATGAATTAAAAAAAAAAAAAAAAGAATTATAAGAACTTATTTTTCAAGCTAAATTGATAGTTTGTTATGTATCAATGATATAACAAAAATTGTGTACACCTTTTTATAAATAATATGAAACATTTTCCTCACCATGATATGCTCCTCTGCGATTTCCTCTCACTATCATCTTGGAAGGCTCACTACCATCAGGGGTCTGGGGTGCATAAACTCTAATAAGAACATACTTAAATATTCCCTGGGGGTCAATTTCTACATTGGGGACTGCATTTAAAAGATCAGTAGACATCTTCCGAATAATTTGAGGATTCAAATCTATAATGACAAATAATAAAAATAGCTAAAAAATGGTAAGCAATGATTAAATAAGAAGCTAATCAACTAAAGATAGCCCTTATAAAGCAAAAGGAATACCTCCATAAAGTAATAACTTACTAAATTGCTTTATCACTCGCCTAAGCGCCAATTTTATTCAACCGCGATAAAAAACACAATGCAGATTGTCATAAAATAATTCAAGAAGTTTGAATAGCTTATAACTACTAGGAGGTTATTGCGGATAAATTGCTGTTATACAGGTTATTTTCAGGATTTTTTAAACTATAATATTTTAGATGGTATATTTCTAAAAACAAAAGTCACAAAAGTTGCTGACTATCTAGTCAGAGATTGAATCTATTTCCAAACAGTATCTCAATTTTCCAATATCTTCCGGTGAACGTTTAAATTCCCGCGTTTAAAGTAGAAACCTTGCCACCTTTTGATAAGGTTACGCTGTAGCTAAAAGTTGACAGGAGATAACCATCATGAAGGTGTGCTGTGTCTGAGTTAAAATTACGAAAATGCACTTTTATGTCTTCCTTATCTATTCTCAGCTAAACCAAAGGCGAAATTAATAACGTATTGGAACGATTTTTGTTCATTTAATTTCATATTTTACTATTTCAAGATGTTAAAAGATATAAGAGCTTTTAAAATTTTTTTGGCAGTTGGAAGGCCTTATAGAACTAATTTTATTAATTTTTTAAAGTGTAGTAATAAGAATTTTTTGGCATCATTTTCTTCAGATGCTGTAAGTAAACTTCTTTTTGTAATAAAATATACCATGTCACACTTATGAATGTTTGACCCATGTTAATTTAGGAGAACAGGTTGAGTAAAGAAAAGTTGAAAGAGCATCAGAAACAGGTAATGGCTCGAGGATTACCAAAAAAAAAATCTATTGAAGGTGTTAAAAATATAATTCTGGTTGTGTCTGGAAAAGGAGGGGTAGGGAAATCGACTACTGCTGGTTGGTCTGCTGTAGTAATTATTTCATAATTAATTTTGTATTGCTTATTTTTTCATAGTGATGCATTCTCTTACAAAATGTGATTCCTTTTATGGTAGTAAACACTGCAGTAGCGTTAGCTGATTTGAAGATTGATGTCGGATTGTTAGATGCTGATGTTTTTGGTCCTTCAATACCATTAATGATGGATCTTAATGAATCTCCTCTCCTCACTGATGGTATGATTAAAAAATGCCTTTAAGATAGTATTTTACAAGTTTGTTTGTCTCGAGTTAATCTATAGTTGTAATAAGTGAAAAAAATAAATCCTAAAAAAATATTTATTAATTATAGTAATAGTTATCTTTATTTTTGTATTATTAATGTTAACATTAATTGTTATCTTTATTTTTATAATTTCTTTCTTAATGGAAGGTTATAATTATGCCTAATTATCTGTATAATAAACATTGAATTGGACTTAGCCCATGTATATAAATTAAATTTTAAAAAAATTGCTCAAGAATATTTACTCTATACTAACAAATTAATGATTACAGATTAATAAATAGATTCTACCTGTTCTCCAATTACGATTTTTGTATTATGCTATTCCTTAGTGCTATGGATATTTAAAAATTATTATTGGTGGCATGTTTGTGTAATCAAAAATTGGTCTTTGTTTAAAATCATTTTCAACTTTTTACTGATCATTATGTAAGTAAATATGTATAATGATTTGGAACAATATCATTAGCAAAACCAAGTCAGTGAAAGTAAGATATTGAATCTTGTAAATCTATATCTGATATTCTTCAATATTAAAACAAAATTAATCCAAATCCAAATTCTAACCTAAATCACTGTAAAAATTATATATTATATATATATATATATATATATATAATATGCTCATGATTTTGACAATCATGCTTATTTTAAAATGCCTATTGTAATCGTCATTCAGCATCATTCTTTTTTGAGAGAAGGTAAAGAGAACTGAATCGGAAAACTGCTTTTATTGGCACATTATCTTGTTGGGTTGTCCGAAAAGTTCATAGAGATTTTTTTTTAAATTTACCTTTTATTTTTTTTTACTAAAAATGAATCACAAAGCTAATGTTTATTTATATGCCTTTAATCCTCATGGAATTAACTATGTTTACACATTTAATTCGTCTTTATTAAGGACCAGTAGTGTAGTTTATTGCAAACCAACATGAGTGACGATTCAGTTCATTTTCGGCATATTATGCTGTTCTTTTTAAAAAAATGGAAAAAACGCTGCCCAAACTCCAAGAAAGATTCGTGCAGTGTATGACAGCGATTCAATTGCTGATAGCACTGTTCAGAATTGGTTTTCGCAGCTTAGATCAGATTTCAATTTGGAAGACCAACCCCAGGCTGGCCGGAGTTCAACTCTTGACATCGATTGATATTATGACGGTCATCGCAAACAATCCGCAAATTACTGTCCGTGAGGTAGCTACGGAGTTAAGAGCCTGCCATCTAAAGTTTTTGATCATCTGAAGAAGTCCAGGTACGTCTGTTGTTACGACGTTTGGGTTCCCCATGAGCGTAGTGAAAGGAATGTTTTTGAAAGGTTTTCATGTTGTGATTTGCTTCTGAAAAAAAATGTAGAAGATCAATTTTTGAAATGAGTCCAAAACACCAAAGGCCGGTTTGCATTCAAGAATGGTGATGATCAGTATTTGGTGGGAATGGAAGGGACCCATACATTTTCAGCTCATTCCATAAAACCAAACTATAAATACGGACTTTTACTGCCCCCAGTTAGATCGATTGAAGGCAGCAATTGAAGAGAAATGGACAGAGTAGGCAAATCGGAAAGAAGTGCTATTCCACCAAGACAACGCTAGGTCCCATGTGTCTTTAAGGACTCGGCACAAGTTATTAAGCTTCAGATGAGAGGTTTTTACCTCACCGCCGTACTCTCCTGACATTGCTCTTTTGGATTATTATCTTTTCTGTTCCCTCAAAAATGTTCTACAAGGGTAATCCTACTCTTCAGAAGATGGCAGTCAAAACGGACCTATTATTGTTCTTCCGGAGTAAGGACAGTGATTTTTGGAAAAAAGGGATAATGGACCTTCCAAGCCGTTGGGAAATGGTAATCGCTTACGGTGGTAACTATTTTGTAGATTAAATAAATAAATTTTAAGCTGTTCATCAATTTTAATTTTTGTCCGAATTTCTCTACGAACTTTCCGGACAACCCAATACAATCAAATTTATATCTGAGGTAAATATTATTAATAAAATTGGTAGAATTTTTTTTTTTTTTTTTTTTTCCAGATAACAAAATGGTACCACCCATTAACTATGGAGTTAAATGGTATAAAATATGTTTCGCAATGATTATTATTACATATTTTAATATATTTAATAAGTTTTTTTTTCTTTACTAGCATGTCAATGGGCTTTCTGGTAACAGAAAAGTCAGCCGTTATTTGGAGGGGGTTAATGGTGATGAGTGCATTGGAACGCCTCATCAGGCAGGTACAATGGGGACCTCTAGACTATTTAATTGTTGATACACCTCCTGGAACTGGTGATACCCTTCTTTCGCTCATTCAGAATTTACCAATATCTGGTAAGATTTACCTGTATTTAGATAATTTATTTTACTAATTATTTTTAAAAAAATAATAAAAGGTACTTCTGGAAATAATTCATCAAACCTTGAAAGTAGGGAGTTGATCTCATTGATAGCAATGTAATAAAATGACCTCATATTGTCGCTAAGGAAGAAGATAATTTAATATTTCAGTAATATATTAAAATTCTGGCCTTTCTATGTTGTCACTATCTCTTTGATATTAAGAAAATCGATAACATTTTTAGTCATATTTTCTCTGAAAAAATAAGCTATTGCAGTGGTACTCATTTTAACAGCTAGGGGCAGGATTGTATTTTATATCTGTTTTATGCATCTTCACAGTCCCAAAGTTTTCAAAATTTGTATCTACATTGGGTTTGTGAAGTAGAGATTTTGGGGTCTCACATTTTTTTTCCTTCTACTTTTTCATCACTATTAGATTTTTATCTTTTTGCATCTCTAAAGGCCCTCTAAATTATTCTGAAGCATTTTAAAAGTAACCATATTTCCTGCAGACCTCCTTCATATTGTATTCATTTAATGTTTTGCTTGTTTCTACCATTCAGAAAGGTCTATTTCAGTTATGATTATTAGTGAAGTACTGGTACTTTGGCTTTTTTTTATATGCAGATCATAATTTTTTCTTCATTTAGAAATTGTTTTGTATTTGCAGCAGTTTGCCATAGATCAAACTCAATTAACCATACAATTGATTTTTATCTATGACAAAACATCAATTCTTTGATATTCTTCCCTCGATGGTTTTACCCTTTGCTGAATTTTGCTCTATATATTTTTTCAGTGATACAAGGACCACTGATAATCTTTTCTGATCTAATAGTCAAAGAATTTATAAAAAAGCTTTTGGTAAAAATCGAACCATTTGCCATGACAGATTCTTAACTCAAATTTGATCGAATTCATCAAGGATGCTCTTCTTCAAAATAATTTAGTAGATGCTACCAAGAAAATGTGTTATGTATATCTAAATCAAAATAATGGAAAACTTAATTTAAGATAAATTTTAAATTCAATTTAATATTAACTGTTATAGGTGTTATAATGGTTACGACTCCTCAAAAAGCTGCTGTTCAAGTTACAAGAAGAGGAGCTTCAATGTTGCAGAAGCTGTCAGTTCCCATAGTTGGAATTGTTGAAAATATGAGTTTTATCCAGTGCCCTAATTGCAGCCATGAAGTTTCATTATTTGGAGATAATACAAAAGATTTAGCTGCAGAATTGGGTACAGTTAAACATTACTACATTTGGTAGTTGGTTCTCTTATTACATTGATAATATGTTATTCCTAAGAGCTCATTCTGATTGTTGCTTACTTTCATTAAATTTATTTGGCATAAGGTTATTGTGTAGGTTAACTATAAATAGTAATTTGTAAATATGGAGGTTATAGCTTTCATTTAGGATCCTCAACTCTAAACACACAAATTAATTATTATAATCCCAAAATATGTTAAATATTTGAACTACTGTTAGCCTTGATTCAGTATGCCCTTACTTATTATTTTTCAATATTTATTCTTCTACTTTATTTTTTTCACAACTTGTGTCTATGGTATTTTCTATTTAATTAAAAGGTCATGGAAATTTAATTAGTGCATCCAAAGTTATTTAAATACACTTAAATTGGAGTGCTGGCAGTGGGTAGTGTCTCTACATGTGTACCATGCCATCGCATTATATTTCCATCATATTTACTTGGAGTATTTACTCTGATACAGTTGTAAATCTCAATAAATAGATGTATTAAAAATGAAAAGAAGGGCCATAAACATGCAGTGGTAGTTCCATGGATGTGAGGTGGAACAGAGGAGAACATGGTAAGCACCTTAAACCTTAAATAAAATGAATAAATAAATAAATTCTTTATTATTCTGGGACAAGTCCCTTTAGAATAACGTTGACATAACATATAAATTAGGCTTCAGAGTCTTAGAGCAATTAATTATTTATAAAAAATTTAAATAAAACTAATCGTAAACAGATATGTTGAAAATAAAATAAAATAGAGTCATTTACAATTTTGTTCTGACTGGATGATCATGAGATGAATGAATAAGCGGGATTTGAATGTAGGAAGAGAGTTGGAGTGACGGATAAAAAGAGGAATAGAATTCCACAGGATTGAGGATCGGATAAGGAACGATCTGTCAAAATGTGCAGATTGGTGGGCCATTATGCATAAATCTGAAGGCCTAGAGTGTGTACAGCGGGAATGGACAGAGGATTTGAATTGTAAAAGGTCAAAAATGTATGATGGACGGGGGATTGGATAACTTGGTACAGGAATGATGCAAGGAAATACTTGCGACAATTGGAAGGATAAAGCCACTTCAACTCGCTCTAAAATTCAGAGACTGAGGTGTACTTTGGGACCCCGAAGATAAATCGAACAAAGCAATTAATTAGGCGTTTAATTTTAATTGAGATCCCCAGAAACACAACCATATACGGTACAGCAGTAGTCGAATTGGGGGAATATTATAGAGGTAACGAGGAGCTTCCGGGTTTCATACGGGAATAGATGACGAAGGGAATTCAGTCGCTTTAAGGTGAAAAAGGTGTGGCGGGAAATTTCGGAAATATGGTTCTTGAAAGAGAGGGTTTGATCAAAGGTTACTCCCAGATTCCTGACGGTCGGGTAAAACTTTATAGGGTTACCATTTAGGTAGAGGGTTGGGATATGTGGAACAGTTTTCAAGAAGTGATGGGATCCTATTACAATGGCTTTTGTTTTTTCAACATTTAGTTTCAGTTTACTGACTACAGCCCAGTGACTTATTTGATCTAAGTCCTCTTGTAGTCTTTTTATTGTTGGTAATAGGTCAAAAGGTGGAAAGGAAAGGTAAATTTGAAAATCCTCAGCATAGAGGTGGTATTTAGAGTAATTAATATGGAGAGGCAGATCATTAATATAAATAGCGAATAGGGTAGGAGATAAGTGGGACACCTCAGGAAAAGGGACAATGTTGGGGATGGAGGCTGGTCTGGCACTACTACATACTGAGAACGATCGGAAAGAAAGGATTTAAACCAACGTAAAGCACTTTGGTTTGATAAGAAGGATGCTATGGTCAACCGTGTCAAACGCACATGTGAATAAATAGATTAAAATATATAAATATGATAAAAACAATTAAGAAATAAAATAATTAATAGAGAGATAAATAGTTTTAAAAAAAAATAGGTTGATATTAATTAAACAATTTGAAAATATACTCGTATGTGCGCACCATATAGCTATGCTACCAATACTCATATAATTCTTGACTAATTATTAATAATAGATAATTATTGTGAATTTGGATGAGAAAGTGTGAGTTTAGAATAAAAGTTTCTGAAAAATAAAAAATAAAATGCAGACTTATAACACGTATCGAATTCGATTAGAAGTATAAAATGATGTAAATAGATTACAGAAATAGGAAGATTATAGATATAAAATGACCTAATTAACAAACTAAAATTTATGTCTTTTAAATAAAGAAAAAAACAAAACAAAAATAATGAATCTTTCTTAAGTAAATAAAATAAAGGTTTGAAAATATTGGCAACTTGAACTGAATTCTCAGATAAACGCTGAGGATTTGTTTATAATCACCGCCAGGCAACCATCTGACTTTGGGCACCTGACCCGACCCCCACTAAACCACATATACTTAATATTGGCGGAAATCTTTTTCTGTCTGGCCAGCCAGTATAAGTGGCTGTCATTGCCTCGCTGACGTAGACAGGAAGACTGTTGTTTTCGTTCCAACCTAGGTGGTGCGTAGAAAAGTCTCTTTTCACTCTTTGCTGTCTCACCAAGTCGTCTTTCACCGTCCGTCTGATGAAACGAGCAATGATGTTCCCCGGGGTTCCAGGTTCCTTGGGCCTGAGGCGTACCGCATGGTCCAGGTCTCCAGGGCTGCCCAGGCCCGTGCCGACACTAAGTATCGTTCCCTCGATGATCTCACCCGGCCTCTCCGTTATACCTCTTATTTCTATAGTATTGTTAAACTGATTTTGTTCCGATTTTTTTTTTTTTTTTTTTTTTTTTTTTTTTTTTTTTTTTTTTTTTTTTTTTTTTTTTTTGTTCCCAGCGTCATCATTTTTCTACCTATTTTTTATATTTTGAAGGCCTTTAATTTTGCAACTTCCATATTGAAAATAAATCTGAATGTTTTTCAAGCGTTTCCTTGATATCTTTTAATTCATCTATTGCTTTTAGCTTAGCCTTCGTTCCCTTAATCTCTTCCATCAGCGCCCTCAGCAGGTCGATCACGGAACTGGGCTGAGTATCTGGTGATGCCCGCGATGACGACTCACAGTCAGTGCAGACCCATTTTTTTGTATCCTTCTTGGTCTGCGGATTCTATTTTAATACATTTGATGTGAAATATGTTTTGACAAATCGTACGTGCCAAACATAATTTGTCGTCTCGGCCAGCTGATTTGTTGCAAATTTTACAATTGACCATTTTGAATTTTTGTGTAATAAGTTTTATGCAAAAGAATAATAAAATATTGACTGTAATGATAATAATAAACTGTGTATTTACGTAAAGCCTGTTAGTATTAGCGCAAGTAAACAAAACTATTCCCACTACTACTGCACTATAGCTCAGTCTTCGTAAACACTTTACAAGTTTTTATTGCTATATTTATATGTAATAGCAACTATAGTTAATGATAGTGTTACCTGGTTCAGTAAGTCAATAGTTCAGAAGAAATTTCGCTGGAAACATCCAAAATTTTCTGTTGAAATAAACAAAATAACAGAACACACAACTAAGCACCTTATCCCTCCAGAGATACTCTAAGACCTTGATGGCAATAGTTTCCCCTGGCGCTAATGACCTAGATGTTTTGCGCCTTAAACATAGAAACTAACAAACAATAGTTTCCCCTTGGTTCCCAAAAATAAAAATAGTTTACTTCTGGATTTGCCACTCGTATCTTGGAAAACTTTAGGTAATTTTAGTACAAAAAAGTATAATAATAGAATAAAATCTACATAGAAGAAGAGCTTGACCCTGTAAAATATAACTGAATTAAAAATACTTTAAGGCTAACATTGACTTAATATCCTTAACTGCTATATAATTAAACATCTAATATATACAAACTGTATGGATGAAACATCAATTCAATTTTATGGCTATACAGATAGGCTCCAATAACCGATAGACAAGTGTAAGACATCTCCACAGTAAGGTTGATAAGTGTCCCGCCTGTCCTGCTTCCCCTCCTTCAAACATGCCGGGACCTGCATGCCTGTTATTATTAAATTATTATGTAAAGAGTGTCTTACTCCTGCGTAAATTAAAGAGCGTTTGAATTGTGTATAAGGGCAGTCCTCCCTCTCGTATTCCTCAGTGAAAGAATGGGCAAAATTATTTAAGTTTGGAAGAAAACGTCTAGAAGATGCCCCGCGTCCCGGTCGCCCGTTGGAAGCTGTCACTTCTGAAATAATCCAACTTGTGGAATCTGAATTGCTGTCTGACTGAGGACTGAAAACCAAGGAAATAGTAGCGAGGTTGGCGCTAAAAACAAGTGTTTTTAGGATCATCAAAGAACATTAGCAGATGAGCAAGATGGTTTCCAAAAATTCTTTCAGCTACTCAAAAAGAGGAATGAGTTCATTGCTGCTCAAAAAAAAATATATATAAGTATTGAAACATTAAATTTAATGCATATAAAATTAAAATTATCAAATTCAACTAAACAAAGTTAAAAATGTGCAATTTAATTTAGCCAAAATACAAAATGTGCTATTTATTCCAAAAAGAGCAGAATTTGCAATATTAAATTCAAATATATTAATGTGCAAAAATATAGAAAGCTGGTCTCTAGTTGTATTGATACAATCCCAATACCAATTATTCTAAGTTACTTTATTTTTATTTTAACATTAATCATTTTTTCATTAAAATGTTAATATTTACTGTTTTTTATCTTATTTTTTGTAGATGTTCCATTGATCTCCAATATACCTCTAGACTCTAAAATATCTATTTCTTCTGATGCTGGAGTTCCAGTTGTACTCTCAAAGAGGGATAATAATCAGGTAAATTTTGAATTTATTAGCCATCCTTGTCATTAAAAAAAAAATCATTTTGGAAAAATCATCATTACTTCCTCTGTACACCTTATTTATTTAATGTGTTGTGCACTAAAAAATGATAGTTACATCCAATGAGCTTATGCATAACTTATGATTAACATTTATCTAGTGTATTTTCTGTAACAAATTCAATAAAAGTATATATCATGTTTTAGGCAGAAAAATATAAAATTATTGCTCAGAAGATTGTAAAATTCACACAAAATACTCCAGGGATCTAATTCACTTTTCTGTGTATGTATATATTCATATTGTTCCTGAGGTAAATGAAATACTTAATTTAATTTTATATGTAAAACTAGTTTCTTTTAGGTTTAATATTTCGCCATTTCCATGTTATATTTATGTAAACATGTTATTAAAAATTGATGCTATTTTTATTCTTGCTTATGTTTTTTAAGACCAATTTTGTCATTAATTAAAATGGACATCTTATACTGACTGTAACAATGATACTCTTTATGTGTGTAATTATGTAAAGAGAACATTATCTTAGAATAAAAATGAACACATGGACATTTTAATTTTATTACATAAATGATTTATTTTGAATATAATATTTAGGCTTCTTTCATCTACTACTTAACTGATGACACCACATACTTCTTTTTTCAAAACATAATCATTTCTGAATTAATGTAAACCTTGATAGATGAAAGAATACTAACCTCTTGCAGAGTTATTTATTTAGATTGGGATTAAAAAAATATTTCTCTTGCCTAAAATTCTTTATTGATTTTTAGATTATTTTATAGTCTCAACTTTAATCTGCTTCAGCCTGCTACTAAACTTTAGTGCAAGCTTGCCCTAAAAAAATAATAATAAAATAATTCATTTTTGTAATATTAGTTAATTTTTGTAATACTAATTAATTTTATAGTAGTAATTTTTATAATACTAATTAATTTTATAGAAGTGATAGCGTTGGAATGTAAATACAAAAAAATTACATGGGAACCCTTAAATTGCCTCTTAGTTTTTGGATTGAGACAACTTCCAAGAAAATTGAAACAAAGGAGTCTATACAATTGTATAAGATCTGTTCCCATGTGACTATTCCGTCTGCCACACAAGCACTGTACAGGTTTTGGTGGAAAAACTGTAATATGCATGTGTTGACTATGTACTGCTTATACCGTGCAACAAGCAAAATGGGCATGTCTGAACATACCATGAATTCATCACTTTCCATTAAGCACCATGACGAGCTAATCTGCTTATGTTTCTACCATATTGTATATTAAACTAAGAAGGTACAAAGCAAAATAAGAAGTTTGTTATAAAACGTTTGATAGAACCTGCTTGATAAGTAAACTTACCGCTTGATTGTGTTTTTATAAATTCCAAGTATGGTTTATACGGAATAAATGTATGCACTATTGGTATTGAGCGTTCTTCTTCAGGCCCCATTGAGACTATTCCAATCAGTGTGTAGCTCATTATCTCTGGATCCCACCACAAAGCTGGCCCTCCTGAGTCTCCCTAAACATATAATTATCTATACTGTTTAATCTTTTATTTTATCAATTTATTCCCTACTTTAAAACATCTATTGCTCTTTATAATTAATGGACTTGACCCTGTGCCATTGAAAGCATGATGGGTTTTGAGTACCAATAGTAAAGATTCTTACTGTTTGTTGACTCCTAATTAATGGAATTAAGTACTCAATAAGTTTGTTTTACTTTTAAAGGCATTTATTAAATATACTTCATAACAATTACATCTTACTAAACCTGAATAAATGGATTACATTTGTTATGTTTAAGCAACAGTATCACATCATGACAATTTTTCTGTATGTTATAGTTTCCACTTTCAGTGATACCATTAATATATTTTAGAATCATTATGGTAATTTTTTGTTTTTTTAGAGTCAGATGTATGTAATTCGATGAGATTAATGTTTTTTTATTAATATACCTTCAAAATTTAATGGTATAAATAGGCTGTTGTTTATTTTATGTTTTTAATATTTTATAATAGAGGCATAGTTTGGCAAAGACAGATGATAGACTGTTGGAAAATTATTACTGTCCAGAGAAAAACTTATCCTCCTCATACCTTCAATTGCCCTGCCAAGCAATGGCACTATAAAGGACATGATTTTTTTTTTTTTTTTTTCGAATAATAAAATTTTCAGATACATTTTTAAAGAAAACAAGAACAAATTTTAATATATATTAATGCATTGAAAATATAATTACATTAGGTTCATTTGCTGAAAATTTGAAAATAATATAGCTTTTTATGGTTTCATTATAAATCTGCTATATTCTCGACGATAAGCTGTTGTTTTTTTTATAATCAAGGCAATTTGCCTTTCTCTTTCTTTTGGATTTTTTATTTATTCTCTTTTTACTAATTAGTTCAAGATTTGAAATTGGAAATTTTTCCTTGAATTTAAATTTGGTTTCTTTTATTTTATTTAAAACTCTTTTTTACAAATTGTTTAACAATTTCCATTCCTGTACTCGTAACAGTAGATCATTTTGTAATATGTAAAAAGGTATTTAAGTTTCATCCATTCTTTTAGTAATATTCTATTTCACGAATGTATCTCACAGATTTTGATGAAATTTTTTTAGGTTAAACTAGACATTAAACCATTAGACCTTGCAAAATATTATAAACACTTCCCAGGAGTCCTGTAAAAAAAAAAATCAGGAAGTTTGCATCCAAAAAAGACACATTTTATTTAATGTGTGTAGTTCTGTAGGTAGAAAAATAAATGTCAAAATTAACTAATTTCAAAGCGAACAATTAAATAAATAAGATATTAAAATATTTAACTTTTATGCTTGGCAAAATCCTAAAAATATAAAAAATCTTGACAAAATATTATTTTTAATAAGGTTTCTTAAAAACTGGGCTCAGATTAAAGTTCCTTATTCCTAAAAACAGTTAATTACAATTTTTCAAAAAAAAATTTTTAAATCACTTTTAAATATTTCTCCTGCCTTACATGTATAAATATGTGTTTAACCTTATTAATCTGTTAAATCTGGCTTATGTAAAAGTTATACCTAAAAATTTGAATCATAAAAATCCTAACCACTCTTCAAGCCGATGTTGAGGCTACTTATTTATTGTCATTGACGATTAAATAAAGGAAACTATGTTTTGACTAGCAATAACATGAACAGATCTTAAATTATCCTTGCTATTTCGTTGAAAATAAATATTACATGAACTATTCTGAAATTTACAACATATATTTTTGAAATATGGTCAAAGAAAACATTAATAATATAAAAATTAAATAATACCCCTCTTCTCCCCCCTCCCTCCAAAAATAGAAAAAGTTCCTTTGTTACTTGTATCCAAAAAATGGTCTAAATATAAGTTAATTTATATATACAACATAATTTTAATTTATACTCACAGTAGAATTCATGTAATTGGTATCTCCCGATATTTTGTATGAATATGCTGGCTGCACCCTTTATAATCTCCTGTTCACTTCAAAAAAAAAAAAAGTGTTCCCTCAATAATTTTTTTTTTATATTCCACATAATTTAAATGTCATATTTGAATTTGGAACTATTATAAAACCGGTAAAATCTTAAGGCCTTTCAGAAAGAAATTAATGAATCCATCTGAGGACATTAACGCAAAAGGCACAGATGGTTTTCTCAGAAATAAACTGAAATGAGAAAACTAAACAAAAAAGACCATTTCTTATGTATAACATTTTTATATAGGTAAATATTACTTGTACGTTTATTTATTTAAAAATGTAGTAATACCATAATTTTGTGGGTAATAAATAAAAATTATCTTAAATAATTAAAAACCCTGATTATTCATGTATATATATATTTTTTTTTTTTTTTTTTATTATTTTTTTTTTTTTTTTCTAAGCCCCATGGGTCGGGGTTGGAAATCAGAAATAGAGGAAGGAATATAAGATCTCTTATTCTGCATTACATGCATTCTTAGAGGGGACTGAGGATACGAAGAATTTCGGTATATGGGAGCGAATGGGAGTCACGTCTAGTGATGAGGCTCACTAGTCTTTCTGAGTCAGTCAAGTTATGGTTTCTCAGTCTAGTCTGAGGGTCGATTATTCATATATCCCAATAATTCTTATTTATCTAACGAATCCTTGAAATAAGAATTATCGGGATTCAACTATATATATAAATTAAAATTAAGTTGCAAATTAACTTATATTTAAGCTTTGTGGACCATTTTCTTAACATAACCAACAAGGGAACTTTTTTTTTTTTTAACAAAACCATTTTGACTTTTTATTTTCTCAATGTTGATCAGGAATGTGTTTTGATGTTGTTATTTATAACCTGAATAAATCACTATTATAGTTGTGTTTTTTTTTAAATGACTGAACATATTGAAGAATTATAATAAATATCACTAGTTGACTGTTGGTAAGTCCGGAAGGAAAAGAGTCAAGCTGGCATTTAAGGGAGAAAACAATGAAATAATCTTCTACTGTGTCAAAAAAATCTGGTGCACGCAACACACCAATTTCTCTTATCTTCATTGTTAAAATCAATTTAAGAGTTTTTAAATACATTTAGAGATGAAAATAAATTGTTAATGAATTAATTATATTGAATTTCAATAGAACCATGTGTTTTATTAAATAATCTATTATAATATTATCTACAACAATCAGTTTGTTGTATCGGCTTTTCATCACTCTCTGTTAACTTTCACAATTTTGTTTATGAGATATTATTTTTTTCTAAAATCTTTAGCTTTCTAACGATATATTATACATCTACATTACTGTTTTCTGTTCAAAAGTACAAAAATTGCTTTAAAAAATATTTTTGCTCTTTTCTCCTTTAGTTGGTTATCAAGTACGTTCAACTTTTATATTTAGCTGTTCTTTAGCAATACTATAAAGATGATTAGGTTAACCTTTTGAAATGTACAAAATTAAAGGTACTTAAGAGGAAGAAAATAGAAAAATTTAAGCCCTATTAGAGTATTTCAATCAGAATGAAACTTATATCATATTAAAGCCCATTAAATTTTGCATTGATATAGCGAGTTTAATCAGAATTGTTAGAGCCATTTTTGAGAAAATCCTAAAAAGGCAAGAAATGCATGGTATAAAGTGGCTCTTCTGGTTTGCTGATTTTGATGAAAAAGTTGCTGTAACATCTCAGTATATTTGACTTAAACATGAAATATCAGTTTCATAAGACTATTTAATTTCGTGCTACTTACCACACACACACACACAGAGGCTTTTTTTGGGGGATTTGGTCATTTGGACTCAGGGGACCCTAAAATGTGTATTTCCAGTGAAAAACTCGAATTCAAAAATTTTCACGATCGCAATACTTTTCCTTCTATATATTTCATATGTAGGTAAGTGTAAGAAGGTGGGGTCGCCAAGTTGGTTAAGGCATGTGGACAATCCGTGCGTTGCCAAGCAATAGCAATTCTATAACCGGATAATAAAATTTGATGGAGTTAAAATAATTATGCGTTCGAATCTCAGTGCGGGGGGATTTTATCTCGTCATTAATCCTCCGCCCTCATCCCCCTGGCCCAGGAACTCCCGTATAGCCTACAAAGGCGAGGTAGGGGTAAACAAAAAAAAAAATGTAGGTAAGTGAAAGTAATATTGCTTTGCCAATATGATGAACTGCATTGTGGGTCAAAATGGGCCAAACAATAAATAGTTAATATGATTTCATTGTTTTCTTTCTCCATTGCCATATTTTCAGTCATATCTACTAAGATTCACACGAAAATATTAAATGTATTAATATATATACATATATTACCTTGATAGGGCCTTTTCCAGTATCATATGTACAGAATTGTTTTTCTCCATTGATATTTGGATATTCAATTAAGCAATCCAGTATATTTACCACATGAGAATCTATTTTCTGTAATTTTCCAGAAAGTTGATGTGCATCTTTTGCCCATCCTATTTAAATTAAATTTAAATTAAATTAAATTAAATTTCTAAAATGTTCACATACTTCTTTTTTATCATTCTTACCTAAAATTCGGACAATACTTGGCAATATATTATATTCCAATCCAGAACTTGGTATGCAAACTGGACCAATTTTTCCACTCTCAAAATCCAGAGCGATACTCAGTGTAAGTATTGCAATATCATTAAGGTTCGTGATTTTATCAAATCCTGTGGTTTCTATGTTCGAGACAGCAATAAGATCTGATGGACCTAAAATACTATTAAATATTTTTAGTTTAAGGAAGGTTTGCGTTTAAAGGTGGGAATCTGATTTGTAATGGCTAATAAGATTGTTTTCTTTGTTGTGTTATGTTACTCCAATTCTACTGCTTTGAAAACAACAGTTTTGTCATGATTTTATATTACAGATTCTTAGTATATATGATTTTTTATGAATCCTGTAGATGCTAATGATTTTTTAATTTATATTCTAAACTAAAGATTGATAAGTTCACATTTTGAATGGGTTTATATAACACATTTTCAAACAAAAGCTTTTGTTAATTAAGGTATATGATTTAGAATTAATAATACAGTTGAAGGTTTCTAAGCTAGAGACTACTCTTCTTTTTTCAAAGCTTGTATCTTTGGTATTTTCTATTTAAAAGGTCATGAAAATTTAATTAGTGTATTCAAAGCAGAGCTGGGCAATTAATTAAAAAACAAATTTAATTGCACATCTAAATAATTATTTATAATTAATTAAAATGAATTAATTAACATTTCCCTCTATAAATTTTATTTAATTAAACTAATTAATTCTAATTGTTAATTGGTAATTAATTTTAATTAGAAAGAATTACATATTATAAAGTTAATTTTACAGTTAGTACTAATTCATAAGAATTAATAATAAACTTTTTTTTTAATATCTTCAAAAATATGTATTTTTAAAAAATTAAAAATACATCCAGTCAACATTATCCGTTTTTTTCTTGATGTAGTTTTTTAAATTTTTGTTCACGTTATAGTTTTAATTGATATAGGCATCGATTATTAGGTTTTTAGGAGTTCTTATTTCATTTTTTGTATCGGATTTAGGATAGCGTACAGACTTTTCGATTCTTGTTCGCGTTACTGTTTTAATTGATACATGAATCGATTATTAAATTTTTGGGATGTTCTCATTTCAATTTTTGTATCGTATTTAGGATCGCGCACAGACTCTTTGATTCTTGTTCGCGTTAATGTTTTAATTGATATAGGCATCGATTATTAGGTTTTCGGAGGTTCTGATTTCAATTTTTGTATCGGATTCAGGATCGCTAGAAACTAGAAATAATTGTTTATTATTAGAAGCAGTCATTGAAGGGCATTATAAAGATGACATGTAAATACATAACAAATCCACCTACTATAAACTTTCGACGCTATTGCATTTTAAAACTAATAGTTTTTCAAACAATTTATCTGAAATGGCATTCCTCTATGGTACATTTATTAAAGTTTTTCAAATTCAAAAAATGAAATCAGAACCTCCTAAAATATAATAATCGATGCCTATATCAATTAAAACATTTACACGAACAATAAATCGAAAAGTCTGTGCGCGATCCTAAATCCGATACAAAAAATGAAATCAGAACTCCTAAAAACCTAATAATCGATGCCTATATCAATTAAAACATTAACCCGAACAAGAATCTAAAGTCTGTGCGCGATCCATAATCCAATACAAAAATTGGTATCAGAACCTTAGAAAACCTGATAATTGAATGGCGGAAGAATGAAATTTTCATTTGATATTTTAAAAACAATAAAAAAAAAAACTCATTTCTTAAGCGGTTACAATAAAATGAGGTATAATTAGTACCAAGATTGTTCCTAACTGTAAGATAAAAAATATATTTACAGGTTGAACATAATGCCCCTAATTTTTAATATTAAATAAACAACATTTTTTTACTTAAAAACTGCAATGATAAATTGAAATAAATTGTTAATTGTAATTTTAAATTAAAATTAAAATTAATTGTTAATTTAACAACTAAAATTAACAATTAAATTTAGTTAATTACTTTTAATTGTGAGCTTCAATTAAATTTAATTGTTAATTAATTACTTTTAATTGTAATTTGCACAGCTCTGATTCAAAGTGACTTAAATGCACTATAATTGGAGTGCTGCCAATGCCAACATAATCTCTATATATGTATCATGTCATTGCATAATATTTTCATTACATTTACTTGATGTATTTATTTTGATACAGTTGTAAATCTCAATATATGTGTATATATATATATATATATATATATATATATATATATATATATATATATATATATATATATATTAAAACAGAAAAAAAGTACTTCAAATTATTGTCTTCATTGGAACACCAGTTTCCATTTTTTTTTTTTTTTTTTTTTTTTTATAGATGGAAGAAGAAAAATTTATCACAAGAACTATTTACATAAAGAGGTCTATTACTGCTCAAGTCTGTTGAGTTAAATAAAGTAGTTTTTTTATTGCATTTTCCTCCATAGTTCCTTAAGTAAAGATATGAATGGTTCTCATTTAAAAAAAAAAAATCAGGAAAATTACATAAAGAGATCTAGAGGTTTCGACTAAGAATGGGCATCCTTTGAAACATCAGTGTTGGTTTCAATGCTATGATTTGAAAAGAAGAGATTTTTCTGCCAGTGGTTGGTTAATACATTCTGGATAAAGAAATTAATGATAAAGGTCATAAACTTATAAACTATGCAGCAGCAAAGTAAAAACCATGATCATTTAATGCACTTACTTACGTGAAAATTAAAAAGTACCTGAAGATCTCTTGATAAAAAAAACAGTATGAGTAAAATGTAATCAGTTCCAAGGTTTTAGGGATGTAAATTAATAACCAAGACCTCTACCAAACTGTTTCAAGAAGTAGAGCTAAGATATTGAAGGGAATAAACAACGAAGCTGTTTTGCTGAAGTGGCAAGAAGTATTGACACTGCTGTGCTTTAAAAACTAAAAACATATCAACCATGACAGAAGATATCTACTATGACAGACTTGGGTTATAGATATGACAAAAAGGATGTAGAGGCGAATTCGGAAGCATACATGAACTTCACATATATTTTTAAAAAATCTGGTGCGGGCAACACGACATTCACTTTTCTCGGTTGTTAAAATCAATTTTAGAACTAATAAATAGAGTTGAAAAAGGTTTAAAGAAGTATATTTAGTTTCTTTGGAACACATGTTTTAGATGAAATAATATAACAATATAATTTTTTTATCAATAGAACAATCAGGTAGTTTTATCCCTTTTCATCACTCTCCATTATATTTTACAACTTTGTTGCTATACAAGATAATATTTTTCCTAAAATCTTTAGTTTTCCAACGCTAATCAGATGATATACTTATTTTTATAGAATCTATAAAATTAAAGGTATTTTAGAGGAAGAATATTTAAAATATCGGAATTTAAGTCCTGCCAGTCTATTTCAATCATAATGAAACTTATGTGATATTTAAGCCCATTAAATATTAAAATCATTAGAGCCTGTTTTTGAGAAAATCATAGAAAGGTACAAAAAAAAGTGGATCTTCTGGTTAGCAAATTTCAATGATTAAGTTGCTGTAACATCTTGGACGTATAATTGTCTTAAATATCAAATTTCAGTTTCATTTGACTTTTCCTTTTTGCAGGACTTGGTCATTTGGACTCAGTGAACTCTAAAACGTGTATTTCCGTTGAAAACTGGAATTTCACATTCAAATTCAATCAATTTCATAATTACTTGAAACCATTTATACATTTAATTTAATAAGGTTTGGCTATCAAGAACTAAATCTTTTTATTAAATAATGTTGTTTATTCATTTAACGTATACATTTTCACAATCGCAATACTTTCCCTTACTATATATTTCACATATAAGTTAGTGAAATTAAGAAAGATATGTTCTGTATATGACTTTTGAGTCTCAAGACTTACTAAGTATACATGATACTTAAAAATAACTATCATTGAATATGAGTGAATGTGTTTGGTTTTATAAACCAGAAAATTGAGTTTTGAAGCCAGTAGTAGTAATAATTTATAAAACTAAAAACTAATTTACTTCTAATAATAGAAAGAAAAGTCATGGTTAAAGATTATGTGGGTCACCTATGGCGTTGTGGCTTGCATAACAGCCTTCTACGCCCAAGGAATGGATTCAAACCTGCAGGTGGTCCTAGAATGGGAGTATAAAATCCTTAATTATGGTGTCCTTCGGAGGGGACATAAAAAGGTGGTCCTGAGCCTGTGCGATGTCAGGTACTTGTTAAAGGTCTCTATCCTAATTAAACCTAGTCAAAATTTACGACTCCCACTGTAGTATCGTCCGATTAGTCACAGTAGCATAAAGTGACGTTAAATAAATAAACTAACAAAGGTTATGTGACCCAAACAGACCTGCTTTTGATAAATCTGTGACCCCAACCAGCACAAAATATGAATAGGTGTCCTCTACACAGTGTGCTGCAGTAATGACTTTTGAAGAAGTGAGGATTGTGGCCCCACATATAGGCTCCTTCTTCCAACTTGTCTTTCTGTAAACTGTTGCAAGAAAAAGATATTCTTCTGTAACATCGTCACCTCCAGAAATATTGGTTATTAGCTGAAATTAAGGTGTCCAGAATTAGAAGAATGGCTGCATACTCTGATCTATGTTGTACAATTATTTTAAATTTATATTAAACCGTTTTAGACCAAATTACATAATGTAAGGATTTTTTTTCTTAGTATTAAGCCTAATATGTCTGAAACATGATTTCAAAATTTGTTTAAACTCTGCAGAAAAGATCTTAGCTCAATACACATCAATTTTTTTATTTTTTTATTTTCATTGTTTAATGAATAGAAGTACATTCCTATCCATCTTATATATGTACTGTTAGAGGTTTTTCAATAATTTAACTAATATTCCCAAGACAAGGAGTGCTCTCAGGATTTCACTTTGGCAACCCCTTACTTGGAATAAATTTTTATTGGTTATAATTTTTAACTTAATACATTTACATTTAACAAACATCTCAAATGTTTTCTTGTCACTCTAAGGAAATCGTTACATATCCTCAAATGAACATTTCAAAGATCAATGGCGTTTAGTACTGAAACTACTCAACAGTTAGAGCTCTTTTTGTTTTATAACTTTTGCTGAAATAAATTATTTGATTCATAATATCTTAAAATCGGTTGACATTTGCTCAAAAAACATAAAAGCTTCACATGTAACCTCCTTTTGGCTAAAATGTCAGGAAAAAAAAATAAGATACACAGATAATACAAAAATATTATTGTTGAAAGTGAGGAAACACAAGGACCTCTTATAAATATCTATAGTTATTTCTTGCATGTATCTCATAAATTTCATATGCATCTCTTTGATTTTTCAAAGGAAGGATAATCAGGAATCATTTGTGTTATTTAACCAGACCATGGTCATCAGGGCGTTAGTTTTTAGTCATCAGTAGGGTTAGGATTTCCATGTAAATAAAATGTCAAATATGTAAATATATATGTATTGATTGTGATACAAATATGGAAATATTTATGTAAAATTATTGCAATATGTAAACAGTAAATAGCCTTCTAAATCAGTCTCCACTCCCCCTTTTTTTTTTTTTTACATTACAAAAACTTTTTTTTTTTAAAACAAAAAATACAAAAATAAAAAACTGTTTACTCACTCTAAGGGAAATAAATTGGGCCTTAGTAGCCAATACATTGGCCCGTCCTGGATATTTTCTCATATTTTCATACTTTTATGCTGTATACTTAAACTGTACAAAGCTGTTATTCTTAGGGGACCCAGTCCCAGAATAAAAATTATTTTATATTTCTATATTTTTGCAAGAGTTTCTTGATATATATCTTACAGGTAGTTTTTTCTCAAGGTGAATTCACCAGGCATTTTTTCAAAGAATTTAAGAGATGGATTATTAAATTTTCTTAACGGAATGTCAGCCTGCACAAACGCTGGACATGAATCTGTATAGAAGGACTTACTGTCTTCGCTTGAGGTAGATGGTGTGATGAAACTTTACTTCAATTTTGAGTTTTTCTCTTTGATTGGTTTGTGAGATCCTTTACCAATGTCTTGTGGAAACAGTCTTATCACAACAAGAACAATATAAAATGTCTCCATCGCCCCCGAATATTTCGTTTAGAAACTCGCGAAGATAATGTAAAACTCGTTCTTTGCTTTGTTTTTTGTGACTTATTCCATTCCAACAAAAATGAAAATAGAATAAATCACAAAATATAATTTTCAAATGGTGTTTGGCAAGGGCGGCACGCACTTTACGACTCACAGATGAACAATAAATAAGAAATAGTTTTGGTTCTGTTAATTCAAAGCCAAAATCAAGGGAGATGAAATCTTAGAATTGTTTTGTAGGGTTTGGTTCTAAGAAACAATTAACAGCTGCAATAGAAGGCCCAATTCTAGAGATAAATTTTCTTCATACACTTGTAATTCAGATTAGTTGCTAAGAAATATAAAAATTTACAAATGAACAAATATGGAGTAAAATTTAGTCAAATATGCAATAATGTGTAAATTTAAATTGGCTTAATTTGATCCCAATTGCATTAAAACATATACTATGAGTTGTTACAAAGTGATATTGATGTCAGGAGCCAATATTTATTTACATAGGAATCCTAGCCCTAGTGATCAACATCAAAACCCCGTTTCTCCCATTTTTAATTACCCCTTTTGTTTATTTCATTTCTATCATCTCATAATTTTTTTTTGCCCTGTGCTAACGAGATTATTAGTAAATTTATGGCAATAACACTGCTCCCTATCAAGTCAGTTTTTCATATTATCTCGCATCTCCCCATTTCTTGTTATATATCCTCTAATGCCTCATCAAATTAAAACCAACCATGTTTTATAACTCTAAATTTCAGCTCATTCTTCTTTCAAAGCTTCGGTAGCTTTATATCTTGCTACTTTATTTTGTTATACTGTTTTTTTTTTGTTTTTTTCATTTATTTTAGTATCTCTTACGTATTTATATTAAATATATTTATTTCTTCTTTCAACATTATTTTTAATTTCCATTATTTCTTTGACCATAAAATCTATAGATATTGTTCATAATAATAAATGTATGCTTAGATTAACATTTGTGGTCATATTTTATTACTGTTTCCTATCTTCCTATAGTTTTGTTTGACTTTTATTTTGTTACTGATTCTGGAAAAATAATTTCCAGAGACAGAAGCTAATCACGGTAGCCGACTTGGTAAACATTTTTATTAATTTACATATTATTATTTGAAGTTAAAATGTTATACCATATCCAATTTAATCAATGATTTCTTTTCTATATCCTATTCTAGTAATTATATTGTATTAAAAAATCTTACCGGTTTTGTCTTTCCACAAGGGCATGTTGTGGCCTTTTGAGCATCTGCTAAAAGACAGATCGATGCTACAATAGCTAAAAAAACTAAAATTGGAAAGCCCATCTACAATAAACCGAAAACAACACATTAAATATCTTCTTGTAGGAAATGTTTACACATTACTAATACTAATAACACATTACTTTACTAAAATTTTTAAAGAACCCTCTCTGCAATAAAACGTCGAGGACCCCTAAATCAGTGGTTCCAAAACTTGTTTGACCTAACATTCCCTTTTCAAAGAAAATATTACTTAGCGTCCCCTGAAAATTAATCTTTTAAATAAATTTTAGTAACAATTTATAGGATATATATATTGAACAAACACTAATAAGAACAACGTCCAGACTGAAATTTCAGAGCCTTTAGAAATTAATACCGGAGTCCAACAAGTGGATTGACTATCTCCAATCCTCTTTAATTTAGATCTTGAAAAGATTATCAGAGAATGATAATATCATGTAAAAAGCATCCAAATTGGAATTAAGAAAGAGAACTGCATTACACTTGCTTTAGCAGAGGATACTACAATTATCGCAGGCAACAGAATTAAAGCGGTCCACGCAGTAGAAACATTACATGAAATTGCACAAAAGACTGGGTTACGAATTTCATACCAGGAAACCCAATATTATTAAGACGACCCCAAAAATTCATCCTCTCTGGGAACAAAATTTCACATACTTCCTATTTCAAATACCTCGGTGAAATTAATCAGTCCTCATGTTTAAACTGAATTGCCAAAATGAGTGAGGGCCTACAAACTCACGTGGGCTCACCACAACAAAAACAGAACAGTAATTCTTCCAGAATATATTTACGTATCCGAAACAATGGTAATCGATGGTCTTTCCAAAATTAAGGAAATAGAAAAACAGGAGCGAAAAATACTTAGGAAGATTCATGGCGCCATCAACAGAAACGGAATTTGGATGAAGAAGACTCAGGACGAACTCTACTGAAAATAATTAATACTATAATCGAGGAAATTAAGAAACGCTGAGCGAAGTTTCACGCTCACGTTCATAGGGTGGAATGGTGCACTGAATGGCTAAATTACTTTCCAGAGGGACGTACAATAGTGCAATATAAAAAGCAAAGAACATTGTGGCAACCTGGGAAAAAAACGAACAGGCAAAAGAGAGGATGAAGAGATATTAGATATGTGTGTGTTTCAATCCATTCGAAATTGTCCAGACTTTGCCGCTCAACATTTTATGTTATTTTTACAAATTATTCTATATTTTTTCCTGAATTTCAATTGTGGATTACAAAAATGTCTGGCTAATACTATATGTTTGGTAGTTATTTTCAGTACTGAATAGATGGAAGGACCACTATAGCACGCTACTGGGAGAGAACATGGCTGGAGATAGAAGTTACGAAGAAATTCCTCAGAGAGAGATGGAACCACCTGATTTTGAAGACGTAAAGGATGCCTTGCTGTCCTTAAATAATAATAAAGCACCTGGCCCAGACGAGCTACCCGCTGAAATATTTAAATACGGTGGTGGTGAGCTGACTAAATACATGTATGGAATTATCATGAAGATGTGGATACTTGAAGAAATCCCAGATGAGTGGAAAGGTAGTGTGTGATGTCCTACACATAAAAAAGGAGGTGTTCTTGATTGCCGCTTCTATGATATCTTCTCGCTGATATAAAAGAAAATGATGCCATGCGCAGAACGTGAGATAGGTGCATATCAAGCTAGCTTTGTGAGGGGGAAATCCACCACTGATTATTTTAAATCAGGACCGTACTGTAAAGAGCGAGGGAATATAAGATCCAAACGCACCACATCTTCATTGACTTTTGGGCAGCGTATGATAGCAGAGATAGAGATGATCTCTATACAAACCTCCTTGAATTAGGCATCCCTTCTAGAATAGTAAGATTAATTCACATGACCATGAAGGAAGTGAATTGTCAAGGAGATCTGCCAGATTACTTCCAGACTCACAAAGGACTAAAGCAAGGAGACTGTCTTACATGCCTATTACTTAACTTGGTATTAGAAGGTGCCATCAGAATGTCAAAAATCCAGGTGGGAGGAACCGTTTTCAGTAGAGGAGCACAGATCCGCTGACGATCTGGACATCATTAGAAGGGCCTCGCTGCGGTAGAGGAGGCATTTCTCAACCACCAGAGGGAGGTGGCGAAAATTGGACTGGTCATTAATTAGGAAAAGACGAGGTACATGAAGACGGACCACCAAGGTAAACGAGAGCATCCCCCAATTATCAAAATAGGAGGCACTATGCTTGAGTGGGTTGACGAGTTTGTATACCTCGGAACATCGGTGAACTCCGACAATGATATAAAGCCAGAAATCCAGAGAATTTTGGCCGCTAATAGAAGCTACTTTGGAATGATAAAATACTTCCGCAGTCGAACTCTCACCAGAACCACAAAACTCCGCCTTTATAAGGCGCTAATCAGGCCAGTTCTTGTATATGGCTCCGAAAGTTGGACCATTCCAAAGACACAGGAGCAAACCCTCCTCTGCTTTGAGAGAGGTATCCTGAGAAGGATCTTTGGGCAGTATGTGTTAACGGTGAATAGAGGCAGCGCACTAATGTGAAAATCAGAGAGCTTCATAGTGAAGATGATGTAAAATTCATTAGGATCGGGCGGCTGAGATGGGCGGGACACATCGCTAGGATGGGGCCTGATGAAGTACCTAGGAAGCTTCTGTATGAGAAGATCTATAGATCAAGAAAAGTAGGCGGACCTCGACTACGGTAGGCTGATGGTGTTGCAGCCGACGCGTGGGCCCTCTTAAACCAACGCAATTGGAAAGCAGCCGCACAGGACTGGAAAGACTGGCGGACTAAGTTGGAGGCGACCCTGACTCTCCGGGAGTTGTGCCATCGAGGAAGGAAGGAAGCTTTTTTCAGTCAGCCTCTCTAACTGGAGTTTGTTTCTGTACTACACGTTTTCAGCCTTGAAGCTTAAGTTTTTAACAAACTTAAAGTATTAGCCAGAAATGTTTTATATCCGCGTTTTCAAATTCAAGAAAATAAAGAGTATAATTGGTAAATTTTATGAAAATTGGACGATTTTAAGTGGATTCGCCCATATATATATATATATATATATATATATATATATATATATATATATATATATATATATATATATATATATATATATATATATATTAATCTTTTTCGTGAAATGTTTAAATTATAGACAGTGAACTTCGAAATTATGAAACTATTTATTGAAGTCAGAATATAGTGTAATATAAAAAAATTTATATCATTCGAAATAATCTCAGTGAAAAGGATGAACCTAGTGTGCTTCGACCAATTTAGTATTCTTCGGCCCTATTGAATTTTTCCTACTGTGCGGCGTGGTCAGGTTGATAAAGCACTAGACCAGAGGTTCCCAAGAGGAAGTCCGCAGGCGATGTACAGGGGCTGTGCGAGATGTCATTAGGAAATTATTTTAAATGTAATAATAATCACAAATGTACGCAGGCAAAATCTACATTATAATTGATATTATTGCAACTGATCACTGACAACTGATCAAACACAATCGCAATCTTAGAATTGGTAATTTTTAAAATAATGGGCTTAAAGGACAGATGTAACTTAGCGAAAGATAATGGACAAAATCTTCTGATTATTTGAATAAACATCCATCTTGTTCTTTTTTTTCCGTGTAGGCCCTGGGCCTCGCGGTGTTTACTCCTGGGAAATTACACTCTAGTTTCACGATGCAATTTGTAGTGTAGGGTCATCACTCCCTAAGCGCGCTAGCCACTCAGCCACGGTCTCCTCTGTATATCCATTTTGTATTAATTTTAAATTATAGTAATTCAATGTTGTGCGGATTAACATAGTTTCTTTAACAGTGGTATTTTGCATGACATGTACGTGATTAATTGTAGTCCTCAGGATTGCTGGAAGTTAATACTAGTACCGCCCATTCTCATTCTCATTCTACCATCTTTATTCCTGATGCTTGGCGTCTGGCTTGGCCTTGTCACATGCGATTCAATCCTCTCCTCTGTCTATAATTAACGCGAGAGATCGACGCTACGTCGCAACATCTTATATATATTATAATGTATTGAGGATACTGAGCGATGGAAAGTATTTATCAGATAACATTTATATTAATTAAATAAATGTTAATAAGCCTTTGTCGGCAAAAGATCAAAAGGCGTTTACCTGAATCCTTGGGGGCCCACAGCGATACCTCGGGAAAGTTTCTAAACCTTAGGACATAGGACCCCTTGAGGCACTTCCCATATCAGCCCCGCCCGAGGTGACGACGATGAGAAGAAGATTCGAAAAAGTCAGTCAAGTTCTATCCTCAAGAAGAAGTGAGTCGGGTTCCATCTAGAAGAGATGCCCGTCTGGGGTCAGAGAGAGCAGCTGGAGATCTAAGAGCCAAGAACTGATTCCACCTTCGCCAGCCGACTAAGTGCTTTAAAGGTATTTCTTTTTGTAATATTGTACGGCAAAGGTAGTAGTGAAAGTGTCCCTCAGTATTCTCAATCAAAGTTCTAAGCAATATATTAATGTAATAGATATGTGTAAGTTAATAATTATAATAATGTATTAATTGAATCTTGTTTACTTTAATCTTGCCCTGCATGCCACCTATTGGATTGGTAAACACGATACCTTTGGAAAGGAAATCCAATGGTATCATTAAATATAGTTGATATATGGATTAAATATATCAAGTAAGCTAGTTTTTGAGGGTATCGCTGCCTTAGAAAAGCAGCCGGTTAAAAATATAGCTATATATATAAGTGGGTGTATGCGTGTGTGTAAACACACACTCGACTTTTAGGATTTAGGGGGTCTTGCCATTGAAGTGATTGACTGAAGGGGTCCTCATAGTTTCTTTAACAGTGGTATTTTGCATGACATGTACGTGATTAATTGTAGTCCTCAGGATTGCTGGAAGTTAATACTAGTACCGCCCATTCTCATTCTCATTCTACCATCTTTATTCCTGATGCTTGGCGTCTGGCTTGGCCTTGTCACATGCGATTCAATCCTCTCCTCTGTCTATAATTAACGCGAGAGATCGACGCTACGTCGCAACATCTTATATATATTATAATGTATTGAGGATACTGAGCGATGGAAAGTATTTATCAGATAACATTTATATTAATTAAATAAATGTTAATAAGCCTTTGTCGGCAAAAGATCAAAAGGCGTTTACCTGAATCCTTGGGGGCCCACAGCGATACCTCGGGAAAGTTTCTAAACCTTAGGACATAGGACCCCTTGAGGCACTTCCCATATCAGCCCCGCCCGAGGTGACGACGATGAGAAGAAGATTCGAAAAAGTCAGTCAAGTTCTATCCTCAAGAAGAAGTGAGTCGGGTTCCATCTAGAAGAGATGCCCGTCTGGGGGTCAGAGAGAGCAGCTGGAGATCTAAGAGCCAAGAACTGATTCCACCTTCGCCAGCCGACTAAGTGCTTTAAAGGTATTTCTTTTTGTAATATTGTACGGCAAAGGTAGTAGTGAAAGTGTCCCTCAGTATTCTCAATCAAAGTTCTAAGCAATATATTAATGTAATAGATATGTGTAAGTTAATAATTATAATAATGTATTAATTGAATCTTGTTTACTTTAATCTTGCCCTGCATGCCACCTATTGGATTGGTAAACACGATACCTTTGGAAAGGAAATCCAATGGTATCATTAAATATAGTTGATATATGGATTAAATATATCAAGTAAGCTAGTTTTTGAGGGTATCGCTGCCTTAGAAAAGCAGCCGGTTAAAAATATAGCTATATATATAAGTGGGTGTATGCGTGTGTGTAAACACACACTCGACTTTTAGGATTTAGGGGGTCTTGCCATTGAAGTGATTGACTGAAGGGGTCCTCGAAAAATGTTTGTTGAGGGTATCGCTGCCTTAGAAAAGCAGTCGGTCAAAAATATAGCTATATATATATATATATATATATAAGTGGGTGTATGCGTGTGTGTAAACACACACTCGACTTTTAGGATTTAGGGGGTCTTGCCATTGAAGTGATTGACTGAAGGGGTCCTCGAAAAATGTTTTTTGGGAACCACTGCACTAGACTACAGTTCATACGAACCTTTCATGTACGATTAAATAAACAAATATAAAGAGTATTTTTATCTACGAAGATCTATAAAATGTACTTACCTGATTGAATATGAAGCTGGATATATATGGAATATATGTTACGAAGGTCTCTTATAACTGGGTCGGACAAACATTTACTCATTTTCCAACTTATTGTATTCATTATTTACATTTAGTTAACTGTGTTTGTTTAACTTTTA
The DNA here is from genome assembly GCA_023052935.1 of Piezodorus guildinii. NCBI lineage: Eukaryota > Metazoa > Arthropoda > Insecta > Hemiptera > Pentatomidae > Piezodorus > Piezodorus guildinii. The sequence continues at coordinate 68,674,327 of CM041296.1, read as the reverse complement.
GAATTTGTTTTGTCCGCGCTACACGGTGAGAGTTGAGGTGAAATTCATGAGATTTGGCGAGAGTACATTATCATACACTCTCACATACTTTCAACCTATTATAATAAATATACAATTACTAAATTTTCTATATTACTTCATCATTTTTTTATTTTACTTTCACTTCCCTCTATATGAAATATAGCAAGGAAAAGTATTGCGATCGTAAAATTTTCGAATTCCAGTTTTCAACGGAAATACACGTTTTAGGGTCCACTGAGTCCAAATGACCACGTCCCGCAAAAAGGTCTGTGTGTGTGTGAGGTACAGCGCTTAAACGAAAAGCCCTATGAAACTGAAATTTCATATTTAAGACAACTGTACGCCCGAGATGTTAGAAAATTTTAAAAAAAAAAAGTCAGATATCAATTTTATTTACTCTATGTTGCAATAACATACCAGTACCAAATAGCGACATCCAAATTATTCAATAACATCGTTTTATCTTTTAAACATAGCCGTTTTATATCATCATAACTCAATTGTGGGTGAAGTATCCTTTCAGAAAAAAAAACTTGTTTATTTAGGATCCAGAAATAAGCTCTTTTATGTTTTTTTTTTGTTTTTTTAACGAAAGATTAACGCTTTGAATTATTTTAAAAAACTAATAATAATTGAACATGTGCTACGGTAACCTACACAAAAAACTGCTAAATATGCTTAAATTATTTCTTATAAATTGGAAGAAATATATTATATTTAATGTATCAAAATATATTTCTTATCTTTGCTAATTAATTCAATTAAGATGATTTTGCTTCCTGATGGTTAGAAATTTGATTGTCATTCAAATGAGCACCTCTAATTTTTCTGGAAACGTATATTGATATGTGTTTTATTATAACTGGAAACGATGGAGTGAATGTATATTTTATCCAATCCTCCTCGCCAACTAATATGTATTTTATTATAACTGGAAACTATGGAGTGAATGTATATTTTGTAAATAAGAACGCATAGAAACTATCAACACGCACTTATATTTGAATTAATAATCACATATGTAAATATATTGGAAGGTTACTGGGAACCAGTGTTGCCACAGTTAAACAATTTTTTGTTTTTTAGTAAAATATATTTTTCAACCATTTAGAATAGTTATAAAAACTATCTTATCTTTTAAGTTGGACCAAATAACAGAAACTTACGAAGTTTGATCAAATTCGGTTCAGTAATTTCAGGGTTTATCGCGAACAAACGTCGTGACACGAGATTTATATATATATATATATATATATATATATATATATATATATATATATATATATATATAATTTAATAAAACATATGTTTCTATTAAAATCAAATTTAAATGATTCTTTATACATCCTTCCATTCCAAACTTCCTGCCCACTCAAACCCGCTTATCCGTGACCTTTCCTCAACATCTATTCCTGACAATCCACCGAGGCGACTGAAAAGAAGATGGCCAAGAGACCTCTTACCGTAAATTAGACATTGGAGTTCTACCAATGGGTAGTTTCTTTACAGGACAATCATGTGTCTTAATCTCATATATATCCCATTTACTTGATGTATTGTATAAATACAGTTGTAAATTTCTTTAAATAAATAATTAAAAAAAAAAAAAAAAATGATTCTTTAACAATTTATTTTCGTTTCTAAATGTATTTAAAAATTCTTAAATTGATATAAATAATAGAGGTAATGGAAAGTCGTGTGTTGTCTACGCCAGATTTTTTCTGAAATCTTTAGCTTACCAACGATATATTATACATGTATATAACTGTTCTTATGTCCAAAACCAAAAAAATCCATTAAAAAAATATGTTTACAGTTAGTTGGATATCAAATTTGTTCAACTTATACATTTATCCATTTGTTATCAATGCTAAAAAGATGATACGGTTATTTTTATAGAATCTACAAAATTAAAGATATAAAAAGTAAGGTACAAAATCTTTCCTAATATGATCAAGATATTCCTTTCAGTTTCGTTTTACTACGATTTAAATATTGACAAAAAGATCATCATGATTTTTCTTCGTGTCTTTAAATATTTTCATGCAAAGTAAGGGGTTCGTAATATTTACAAATATCGATGTTTTAGTGTAGTTAGTTCAGAGGTGAGTTCTAAGACATAGTTTATGTACCATACCTTTACTCATTTCATTTACAACTTCTTTTAATTCCAATATTATAATATATTTTTGTTCCGACATTACTCCGGTATCGATAACTTTTACCGAAATTGATATCGATATACTATCTCTAGTGGACAGGTATACACAGACCGCTGCTCATGCTCCAGTCTAGGGCATGTGACGTCGCCATTCGGTAACGAGCAACCGTGACTCGAAATCTAATATTTTTCCCCAGCCAAAATTCACATAATGCGCGTGAAGAAGTTTTCACCTCGAAAATATTTAAATATATCATGTATAGTTGAACGTACTATGCAATTTTGGCGCACTCCATCAATTGTGATGTTTCATGTAGGGTTCGTTTTGTCATTATTTTGATAATTTAAACATGATGACGAAGAAATGAAATACACATGAGTCAAACAAATTATCTTCAATTTAACAAATAAATTAATTCAGTGAAGTGTTTATGAAACTTTTATCATATTCTTGGGGTTTCCCATTGGAATAGCGTCACCGCAGCCGTTGTATATTTATGACTACAAAAATAGATCATATATGAGGTTCGATAATCATCGTATATGAGGATTATTATATAATTTTCCTCTTTCACTCACATACTCTTGAGTTTTTCTAGAAAAAAAAAATATCTTTACAAAGTGCCTTTTAATCATGTTATCTATCTTTATAAACAATATTACTTCACCAAGTTTCTGCACTACGTACTTCAACTGTTAGTTAATAGCATTTATTATTTATTTTAAAATTATTAATTTTTAAAATTCTACTAGTATTTACTTTAAATTTAATTTTAGTCTATAATTTACAATTTTTTTTATTTCAAAACCCCTTGTGATGTGGGTTGTAAATTCCCTTAAAATGTATCCAGTACATTAGAAGAGATCTCCTACAATCCTACTAACCTTAGGAATTTCTAACCCACTCCACAAGAGGTTTTGAAATAAAGAGAAAAAAATTTGAATTATAGACTTTATAAATTATTACTTTCACTTACCTATATATGGAATATATAGTAAGGGAAATTATTGCAATCGTGAAAATTTTCTAATTCCAGTTTTCAACGGAAATACACGTTTTAAGGTCCCCTGAGTCCAAATAACCAAGCCCCGCAAAAAGGTCTGTGTGTGTGTGTGTGGTAACTCCCGGACGTAAACGAAAAGTTCTATGAAACTGAAATTTCATATTTAAGACAACTATACGCCCGAGATATTATAAAAACTTTTCCATCTCAATCAGCTAACCATAGGAGCTACTTTATAATATGCATTTTGCACCTATTTACGATTTTCTCAAAAACGGCTCAAAGGATTTTAATTAAACTCGCTATATCGATGTAAAATTGGACAAACTATATATCATGTAGGTTTCATTCTGATTGAAATAGTCTGACAGGGCTTAAATGCCGATATTTCAAAATTTCTTTCTCTAAAGTACCTTTAATTTTGTAGTTTTTTTTATAAAATTGGCCATATCATCTTGTTAGCTCTGATAAAAAAGAGGTAAATATATAAGTTGAACCAATTTTATATGCAACTAAAGGAGAAAATAGAAAACATATTATTTTATGCAATTTTTTAATTTAAAAACAGTAATATTGATGTATAATATACCGTTGAATAGCTAAAGATTTTAGGAAAAATATTATCTTATACAAAAAATTTTAAAAGTTAATGAAAAGTAATGAAAAGCCGATAATACTAACTGATTGTCATAGATAATAATATAATAGATTATTTAATAAAACACATGTTTCTATTGAAATTCAATGTAATTTATTCTTATCTCTTAGTGTATTTAAAAATTCTTAAAAACTTTTTAAATTTATCTTAACAACAGAGATAAGTGAAAGTCGTGTGTTGCGCGCACCAGATTTTTTTTTTTTATTTTTTTTTTTTTTTAGAAAAAAAATTTTATTTTGGGACTTTTTCCCTTAAGAATAACATAAAAATTTACAAGTAAAGTAGCACATCTGGCCAGATAACATTAAATAGACATAATTATGTACATAAGTAAAAGAGGTAGAAAAAGAAATTTATATAAATGTATGTACATACACATCTCTATGTACCAAACATAAGAAAAAGCGTAAAAAAAAGTAAAGCAAACAAATAGTAAATTGAAAGTAAGAAACAACTAATTTTGAACACTTAAACGAAAAATAATAATAATATATACATGTATATATGAAATAAAATAAAAAATAAATAAGAAGGTAAACATAGGATATTCATTCCTTATAACGATTATAATGAAAAATCTAATTTAAAATTAAAGATTAACAAGCGTCAGTTTGGAATTATAGGTGTTGGAAAAGGCTATATTTGAATGTGGATAAGGAAGAAGCATTACGTATATTGGAAGGAATGGAATTCCAGAATGTAATGGAACGTGCAAGAAAGGATCGATCGAAGGTTTTAGTTCTGTGGGATGGCATATAAAGGTCGGAATGGCGCGATCTTGTTTCAAGCAAGTGGACTGAGGATTTAAATTGAAGGAGACTGTAGATATAGAATGGATGCTGGGATTTTATAGTTTTTATAATTTTAATTAATTTGTAATTAATTTAATTAATTTAATTTAATTAATTTGTAATTAATTAATTTTAATTAATTCATTTTCACACAATTGATTTTCTTCTTGCAAGATAAAAGTTATCGAAGTATTAATTAATCAATGACCAAATAACTCTTCATAACATTTCTAAAAATATATTAGTTCAATTTTAAATACATACATATTCTTATAAATGTTAATATATAATTTTTAAAAATTGAGAATAAATTGAAAAGTACATTATTATGATATAGAAGGTCGAGAAACTCATCTTTAGTTCGTTAATAGATAAAAGAACAGGATGCTCTTTCTCATATAGAGGCCAATGTGATCATATCCGTACGAGTAATATTTTTTTATTTAGTGCTTAAACTTCATTCCTACATACGTCTTAATCGATACTTTGTTCCTATGCTGTACATACTCGAAACTCCCAAACGTAGGCTGTATGCAATGAAACCGGTTTAAATTGCTCCATGATCCATTAATATACTGCATAAGTCTTGTTATGTTCCGAAAAAATACAGGTAGAAATTCGACAAATTACATATTACACAATGGCTTATTATTAACTATTATGAGTTATTCGTTAAATTAATTTTTAATAAATATTTGATCTTTTCTTCGATGTTTGAGAGGATACCTAGGGAGGATATCTCCCTTTTCAGCACATGAATTATTTCAATTTTTTCCTCTTGATTTGGTATAATTCGAATTTATATATTATACGAAATCAAAAACTATTTTACTGTCAGTTTTAAATAATGTATGTAGTTTATTTTAGAGATGGATGCCATTAAATAAACAAGTGGTAATAGGTAAATATAGTACTTCATTTAGTATTTAGATGACTCGAAAGATAAACATTGATTAATGAGAAGTCTATTTCTAGATATCCGAGTTATGAATTTTTCCTGAAAAATTATATTTAGTTTTTGAAATAACTAGAATTTGAATCCGATTTTGCTTACAAAAGCAGCTGACGAGAGTAACTATTCAATGTTCAAATCGAAAGCAGAATTAATTTTTAATCATTTTTATTTTCTGAAATTGATAGGTCAAAAACTTCGATTTGTTAATAAATTGTAATGCTAACGTCAAAGCAAAATAATCTGGTGCACACAACACACGACTTTCACTTACCTCCGTTGTTAACAATTTTAGAATTTTCAAATACATTTAGAGATAAAAGTAAATTGTTTAAGAATTAATTTTATTGAATTTCAATAGAAACGCGTGTTTTATTAAATAATCTATTATATTTTTATCAGCAACAATCAGTTAGTTTCATCGGCTTTTTATCACTCTCCATTAACTTTTACAATTCTGTGTATTTGATAATATTTTTTCTAAAATCTTTAGCTGTCCAACGGTATATTATACATCTATTAATAATGTGTTAAAAAACACCAAGGACCACTAGTTGGGAACCACTAGTCTAGAATAATAATCTTTGAGCTAAAAAAAAAAAAGTATATATGTGTATATATAAATGATTTCAGTCAATTCATATTTTTTTAAAAATAAAATTCATAATTTTTTTAGAAATAAAATTTATATTTTTTTCAGTGGAATTCATAATTTTTTCAATCAATTTCATAATTACTTAATTTAATAAGGTTTGGCCATCAAGAACTAAATCTTTTTATTAAATAATGTTGTTGTTTATTCATTTAACGTAAACTTATGTTACTGTGGCTAATCCGACGATGATACAGCGGGAGTCCTTATGAGTTGCCTATTCATACAGAGCCATAATTTTGCCTATTCAAGTTTGATAAGGATCTTTAACGATTGCCTGATATCGCACAGGCTCGGGGCCCATTTTACGTCCCATCCTAAGGACGGCATAATAACAGATTTTTTTACTCTTGATTTTGGATTTTGGCCATCGGCCGATTATGAACCCGCGACCTCTGGAAAATTAAATCCTTAACCCCTTATTATATAAATCTATCAAGAGTCACCTTTGTTGTAGTGACTAACATAACAGCCTTCTACGCCAAAGGTCGCGGATTCAAACCAGATATTTTTTTTATGTTTCAATCAAATTCAGGAGTTATTACTTCCTTAAAAATCATTTGGCCATCTGCCGGGTTTGAAACCGCGACAGTGGGCATTTTATCTCCTTAATCCCTTATTAAATCTATTATGAGTCATCTGTGGTGCATTACCTAGCACAACGGCTTTCTACGCCCTTGTTCGTTGGTTGAATGGCCCTTGGATATTTTTAAGCGAATTAATATTTTTTTAAATCTCTAAGGGCAAAATAATCAAGGATTTTTTTACTCTCTGCGCTGTGTTCCGGGTTTGAACCTGCTACTTTGACATGGAAGGCTGCTAGACACTGCGATGTTACATTCTTAATCCCTTATTACATATATCTATGCCATAGCTCGAGGATTCGAACCCGGAAGATAGTGCTAAGATTTTTCAAAGAGGGTAAAAAACCTTGATTGCTTTTCTCTTCGAAAGAAATGTATAAAATCATGAATTTAGTTAGAACATCAAAAAGTATCCAAGGGTTAGAAACCGCGAACTATTTAGAAACGGGTTATGGATGTAACATGCTGGAGGTCGTGTTTGAACTCGCAGATGGATTTATAAAGAAGTAAAACATCCTTGGTTAGTTCGTCCTTCAAAAGGAATAACCAAATAAGGAACAAAAAAAATATCCATGGATCACCTACAAGGTTTGAACCCCCGACCTTTTGTTATGCTAGCCACTGCACCACAGGTGAACCTTGATAGATTTATATAATAAAGGATTGAGGATTTAATATGCCAGAGTTCGCGGGTTCATAACAGGCAGATGGCCAAAATCCAACATCAAGAGTAAAAAATCTGTTATTATGCCGTCCTTTGGAACGGACATAAAATGGGTCCTGAGCCTATGCGATGTCAAGAAATCGTTAAAGATCCTTATTAAACCTGGATAGGCAAAAATTAGGATTCCCGCTGTAGCACCATCCGACAAGCCACAGTTACATAAAGTGACTTTAAATTAATAAACAAAATACATGATTTAATAAAATATGTAATTATTGTTAGCAAAACCTCATCAAATTAACTGTATATAATGGGTTCAAGAAATTATGAGAGAGATACACTTTATTCATAAATAAACAAACAAAATGATGCTGCCCAACTTAATTGGGTTGCTATAACACAGCATACCGATTCTTTCCTACAGGAATATTCTTAACATTTTATCTAACTATAAATACAATATTTTTTTTTTCCTTTTTTACTCTTTTTAATTTTTTTTTCTCCCTACTTATTTTTCCTTTTTTTTTTTTTTTTTTCTTTTCCTTCTCTACCGTTTTACATTTTCTTTTAAATATTTAGATATATCTATACATATACATCGAACATTAAATTTAAAAAAACAAAACAAAAAAAAAACAACAACAAATTATATATACATTAAACAACTACATACTAAAAAATCACACTATCATAAATAAAAACAATACCAAAACACTCAGCACCTAAAATCAATATCTGTAAATATAAATTAAAAAAATATGAATTTGATTGAAAATATTATGAATTTGTTGAAAAAAATATGAATTTAATTGAAAAAAATATAAATTTGCCTGAAATAATTATGAATTTGATTGAAAAAAATATGAATTTGAATGGAAAAAAAAAAAAAAAAAAAAAAAAAAATAATATATATATATGCATACATTACCCATTCAAAAGCACTTGATGATAATTTATTCTGATTCTCTTGGAAAAATTGGAATGAGCAGTCAATAGCTGATAAGGCTATCCATAGAAGTAGTATATAAGTCACTCATATTTAACTTGTTCATCAGTTCAACACTTGTCGGTTAACAAGCTGGTGAGTTAAACTTTTTAACTTCTTATATGATAAGTAGAAACCTTTAGCTCTTAAAAACGCTTTTGCATATCTCCTAAAAACTTGCTGCTAATCTAAAGTTGTTGTCTTTTGAAAGAAAATAAATGTTATAATTTAAAAACTATAAATGAGTGTTCATTGTATTTACATAGCATTGGAGTAGCTCAGTGGGTAGGGCACTATTCTCTAAGTCCCTGCGTTCAAAGCTGTGATAGGAACCTTATTTATTCTGTTATATTAGTTGTGGACCGATCCTGGGTTCTATTTAGTTTCTATTAAATGGACACCCAAAATTAAAGAGAAGAACAAGTTGTGCTTGATCAAGGCCGAGTCATCTCCTTGCTCAGCCGTAAGTCAAGATACAATCCTTAATATGCACGCTACCGAAGATCCTTCAGTGTCTTGTAGGGTAGCAGATTTATTTTTTTTTATTAATTTATTTTTTTTTTCATGTCCAAACTAGCATGATCATTGAATTTTTATACGATTATTCAAAATTGTCAAAGAACTCAAGAGTGTTGTGAACAGGGTCATTAGTCAGCTTAAGGTGACTGGCGTGAGTATCACACAGTTATCACTTACTTCATACTTTAAATTTAATTTTATGAGCTTTGATTTAGTCGCAGCTTATTAAGGGAAAAACGCAGAGGCAGATCGAAGTGGCATAGGACTAGATACCCAGCGGACAAAACTACCTAGACAATACTGAATACAAACTTAAAGCAGAAATCAGGAAACTTCACAAAATTCAAAAGTTATGAAATACGACAAAAAATCTCACTACCACTGATAAATCACTTTAGACTACTACTAAGATACTGCATCAGTTCAAAGATTTGAATCATCCTCCAATGAATCTCAATCCTGGACCAGATCTGATGAAGAAAAATCCCAAACATTCACTCCTCAAACCTACAATCTGCATCCTGATATTTTTAATCAGTATCACCTTGAATGCGTTGAAGCGGAACTGGAAATTTCACTCCAGTTGGCCCTTCCTCCTAAAGCATTTCATCCTTCAGAAAACTTAAACATAATCCACATATTACCTTCCTGCAAAGCTCCTGGACACACTGGACTAAACACTCCCAATATCCTAAAACAACTTCCCAGAAAATCCATCCTATTCCTTACCTATATTTACAATGCCATGCTTCGGACCACATATTTTCCTGAACCCTGGAAGTTGTCCATTGTTAAAATGCTCCCTAAACCCAAAAAGCCTAAATTTTACCTATCCAGGTTTTATTAGAATAGGGATCTTTAACGAATAGCTGACATCGCACAGGCTCGGGACCACGTTTTAACGTCTCCTCCGAAGGACGGCATAACTAAGTATTTTTTACTCACATTAAAAAATCCTAGGGCCACCCGCAGGTTTGAACCGAGACTTTTCAGATAATCCTGGACCCCCAGTTTGGATTCCGCTCACCGTAAAAGGAGAACTTCAAAATGTAATTTAATGAAAATAATGTTTGTGTTCCATATGCAATCAATAAAAGGGGTTTTGAAAATAAAAAAAATTATAACTATAACATTAAAATTTTAAATACATACAATACAAGATGTTGAAATATACAAATTACGTATAAAATTAAACATTATCTGTTGTGGATTAAGAATCTGAAAAAGACAAAGAAATTATAACTTGGGTGCTATTAAATAAAGACATCTTCATACCCAATTTTTTATAAAATGGCTGTATGGTGTATGCCAATGCCATCCATTCATGGAAAAGGAAAGAAAAAAAAAAAAGATTGTATCTTTGCAATCGACCTAGAAAAAAATATGATCACCTCCTCAAAATTGGAGTTTTCGCATTTCAAGATAGAACCCAATTATCAACTATAAAAAGAACAAAAAAAATCTGGTGCGTCAACACACGACTTTCACTTACCTCCGTTGTTAAAACCAGATTAAGAATTTTTAAATACATTAAATTAAAGATACAAATAAATTGTTAACGATTTTTTTTATTTTTTTATTTCAATAGTAACATGTGTTTTATTAAATAATCTATTATATTTTTGTTTATTTATTTAACGTCACTTTGTGCTACTATTGCTAATCGGAGATGCTACAGTAGTAGTCCTAAATTTTGCCTATCCAGGTTTTGTTAGGATAGGGATCTTTAACGAGTACCTGACATCGCACAGGCTCGGGACCACCTTTCAACGTCCCCTACGAAGGACGGCGTAACTAAGGATTTTTTACTCCCATTAAAAAATCCTAGGACCACCTGCGGGTTTGAACCTGTGACCTTTAGCATGGGAGGCTGTTACGCTAGCCACCCAGCTACAAGTGATCCCTATTATATTTTTATCAACAACAATCAGTTTTATCAGTTAGTCTTATCGGCTTTTCATCACTCTCCATTAAACCTTCATTCCGTATATTAGATAATATTTTTCCTAAAATCTTTAGCTATCCCACGGTATACTATATACATCTATATTATTATTCTTGTGTTAAAAAAACCCCGCAAAAATTGCATAAAAAAATATTTTAGTACTTTTCTCCTTTAGTTGTTTATCAAATTCGCTCAAATTGCATATTTGGCCGTTATTTATCAATGCTAATAATATGATGTTCCAATTTGTTTTAAATCTATAAAATCAAAGGTACTTTAGAGGAAGAAAATTTAAAATATCGGCATTAAAGCCCATCACTCTCCATTAAACCTTCATTCCGTATATTAGATAATATTTTTCCTAAAATCTTTAGCTATCCCACGGTATACTATATACATCTATATTATTATTCTTGTGTTAAAAAACCCCCGCAAAAATTGCATAAAAAAATATTTTAGTACTTTTCTCCTTTAGTTGTTTATCAAATTCGCTCAAATTGCATATTTGACCGTTATTTATCAATGCTAATAATATGATGTTCCAATTTGTTTTAAATCTATAAAATCAAAGGTACTTTAGAGGAAGAAAATTTAAAATATCGGCATTAAAGCCCTGTCAGACTATTTCAATCAGAATGAAATCTGTATGGTTAGCTGATTTTGATGATAAAGATTTTGTAACATCTCGGGAGTATAGTTGTCTTAAATATGAGATTTCAGTTTCATAGAACTTTTAGTTTTCCCGGGAATTACCTCACACACACACAGACCTTTTTGCGGGACGTGGTCATTTGGACTCAGGGGACCCTAAAACGTGTATTTCCGTTGAAAACTGGAATTCGAAACTTTTTACGATCGCAATACTTACTACTATATATAGTAAGTGAAAGTAAAAAAGAAATTCCTTAGCCTGATTTCATCTTGTAGTTAATTTCGTCCAATAGGTTATTAATTTCCCTAAAAGAAATATTTAAAAAAAGATATGTTAATTGCCTTGATAGTTAATAAAATTAAAAAAATCTAAAGAAATTGGAAAATGGGGACAACTTACAATTCTGATATATAACTATTTAGGAATCGTAAAACATTGTATAACAATTTGAAGTATTTTTATTACATTATTGAAAATATGAATCAAAACTTGATAAGATTCATTATTCCATAATAGTAATAATGTTTAATAACTCGAACTAATCATTCAAACTTTCAATTTCAGGACTGCATACTAGAAAAATGGTATCTTACCAACAATTTTGCGATGCACTCACCAGTAATGGCTTTCCTGCACCTAGTAGAAAAAAATTTGACGGGTTCGTCGGAGCGCTTAATTATGCTGGTATAAGAAGCAATAGAGAGGCTGCAATGTTTTTAGCACAGTTAATTCATGAGTCTGGAGGATTGCAGTATAAAGAAGAGTTGGCGTATAAAGATGCCCCTTCTGACCCTTACCGCAGTGATCTTGACAGACCCGGGAAAAGGTACTATGGAAGAGGATATATTCAACTCACTTGGGCAGAAAATTATCTGAAAGCTTCAAGAGATATTTTTGGAAATGATACATTACTAAATGATCCAGATATGGTAGCCAGAGATGAAAACCTAGCATTCAAGACAGCAGGATGGTATTGGAAAACTAGAGTTGGAATTATCCGAGGAGTGAAGGAAGGAAGGTTTGGAGAATCTACAAGAGCTATCAATGGAGCAGTGGAATGTAATGGACAAAACGTAGATAAGAGTAAACAAAGATTTAGATACTACTGTAATGTATTTGATGCTTTTTGTTGTCCTGGAACTCCAAATGAGTGTGGATGCTATAACTGAAGGATGAAGAAACATTAAAAATAATCTAAAATAAGGCATGGACATTAAGCTTATCCCATTAAATATGTACTTTAGGAATGCAAATATAGTTTACTGCAATTAGTATTGCTCTAAAATCAAAGTCAATAGCATAAGTTTTCATTCTTCCAAAATCATAAAATGAAGCTCCATTCATTTTTACATTAAATGGAAATGTAAAAATTCTGGCAATAGTTTTCTTGGATATTTTGTCTTAATGTTCTAGAGACCATTTTCATAAGTTCATAAACTTATCCTATCCATTTATAATCGTCCAATTTTAATTAATTTTGCCATTCGACATTTTTGATTTTTTGACCAGTTATTCTCTATTCTTTTGTGAATATAAAACCATAAATAAAGTTTTTTTCGAGCCAATACTTTTAGTGTTGCAGCCGTTTTAAGTTAGCTTCACGGGCAAAAACATGTAATATAAAATAAAATAAAATAAAAACAAAAATTAACAATAAGATAAGGACATTCTTTGTATTTTTTTGTCCTTACAACTCATTGCCTAAATAGTGTAGAAAGTTGTTAAAAAAATTTCCGAAAATGGATAAAGAACGAGATTTTTAACGAGTTAAAAGTATATAAAGGAAAAGAGACTTATTTTAATTATTTTTTCTTAAAAGCTTATTCTTAGTCCTACTTGCTGTAAAAATTTCGATCTTGAGAACATAGTCCTTTTTTGTATGCGAATTTTGAAAATTGGCAAAAATTCACTTTTCGCGATGTTTACGCGGAAATATCTCATAAGGGACTGAGTGAAAATGTTTGTGATTCCCTGATAACTCGGTTATTATTGATGATAAAGATAAAATTTAAGGTTTTCTGGAATCAGGAAATTTTATTTGAATGAAAATGGAAAGAAAAGAAAGGGAAATAGTAACGATGTTCTGTATAAATGCTTTCGGTTTATTATTTTCAATAATCAAGGTTTGTAATCGACCAAAAAAAAAAATTACCCCTACTCAAAATTTGAGAGCTTACGTTTCAAGATGCGTAGAATCCGAATAACGAAAAAAAAAACCGTTTCTCCTAATAAATAAATGAATAAATACCAAATTTGTATTTAGTGTCATTTAATAGAGAATTAAATTTTGGACCAAATGAAAAAATAATCATTGAATTTGGTTAAGAACTAGCTTAGATATTGCGTTTTGAAATCAGTGGTCCTCATCTCATCCACTCAATTTTATCCTACAGTACTGATCGTATAGAGGTATAATCTGTATGAGTTTCATCATTTTTCACTTAGTCCTTTTTGAGACATTTTACTATAAATATTACTGAGGTGGAAAATAATCCTTTGAAAATTTATATTGAAAAAAGGATATAGCTTACACGATCAAAATTTCTAAAATAAGTAGTGCAATGATAAGGCTATATAACGACAAAAAATTAGGAATGAGAATCATTTTTAACCTCCCTTGTCATACGGTGCCAAAGGTTTCATACATACACATACATCGATGGCGCTACAACTCGTGAAGAGTCAAGGCCTCCCTTAGTCTGAGCCGCCAGTCTTTTTGGCGATTTCATTGATATTCATCATTGCAACATGCCCGGCCCATCTCAGACGCCCAGAATTTATAAAATTTATTATGTCGTTATAGAGAAGCATGAGCTCTGCATTTTTTCGTATTCTCCAGGTACCGTTCTCATACATAGTCCCCAGAATCCTTCTTTAGATTTTCTTTTCGAATCTTAATGGGGACGATTCTTTTGTCATCGTCCAGCTCTCCGACGAATAGGTGAGAACCGATCTAATAAGTGTCTTATATATTGTCGTCTTCGTTGTTCTGGAGAGACAATTGGTCCTTAGATGCCTGGAAGTCCGTAGTAGCACCTATTGGCCGCTGAAATCCGACGCTGCATCTCTGGTTGCTTATTATTTTCTGAGTTTAGCTGTGTTTCGAGCTAAATTGATTCCTCTACATAGTCAAAGCTGAAGTCCCCTGTTTTCACAGCTTCTCCTACATGCTCTCCTGTGTTAGGATTGCAGAGCGTATACTTCGTTTTCTTCTCATTCACCAATAGTCCAAGTTTAGTAGCTGCTCTTTGGAGATTCCAGATCATCAGCATAGGCTAAGGTTTGGCATGATTTGTTTAAAATAGTCCCTTCTACCTGGATTCCTGATTGCGCATTCCAAAGCAATGTTGAATAACAGGAAGCTATTTAATCATCTTGTCTGACGCCCTTATGACTGTGAAAAAACTCACATGTGGCTCCGGCCACTCTCACTGAGCGCTGAGTAGCCTTCATTATTATCCTGACAAGGCGAGACTAATTTTGGAGGGATACCGAGAGCGACCATTCCTTCATACAGTTCTTCCCGGATCACCCTGTCATAGGCAGCTTGGAAATCCACAAAGAGATGGTGAGTCTGGATGTTGTATTCAGTCACTCTCTCCATTATCATCCTAACTGAAAAGATCTGGTCTGTTGTACCTTGGCTCTTCCTAAAGTCTGCTTGATTTTGGCCCATTCTTTCACCAAACAGAAGGAGTGTATGGAAGATAGTGTTAGACAATATGGATAATAAGTGCTAAAGGTTTCAGTTGATGTAATGTTTTATGATTTTTTAAACCATTTTCTTCGCTACTTTGGTAATGTGTTGTAAGGAACAATATTATATGAGTATAAAATACTCTCATCACCATTCTAATTTTTGTTCTGTTGTTAAATATGCAAAATTACAGGAGTCAATATTTTTTAAAGAAAACGTTACTTTAACAGTTAAGAGAATTTTATAACTCCCAGTCCTTAGTCCCAAAGACCAAATTTATATCACTTCAACACATCGTATAGATAGATACACTGTATTAATTTCATAATTTTTCACTCAGTCCCTTTTGAGATATTTCCGTGTAAACATTGCGAAAAATCAATTTTTGCCAATTTTGAAAATTCACATTAAAAAAAGGACTATGTTCTCAAGATCGAAATGTTTACAGCAAGTAGGGCTAAAAATAAACTATTTAAGAAAAAAGTAATTAAAAGTGGGTCTCTTTTCCTTAATATACTTTTATCTCGTTTTTTATCCATTTTCAAGAATTTGTTTAACATATCTTTCTACACTATTTAGGCAATGAGTTGTGATGACAAAAATACAAAGCATGTCCTTATCTTATTGTTAATTTTTATTTTGATTTTATATCTAAAGAATTACAGGAATTAGAAAGGTTTTTCTTTCCCAACAAAAATTTATTTATGGTTTTAC
Organism: Piezodorus guildinii; assembly: GCA_023052935.1. Taxonomy (NCBI): domain Eukaryota; kingdom Metazoa; phylum Arthropoda; class Insecta; order Hemiptera; family Pentatomidae; genus Piezodorus; species Piezodorus guildinii. Next base: position 68,658,328 of record CM041296.1, on the reverse strand, counting down.
ATTCAGGAAAGGATAAAGAATAATTGGTGAAAAAATCAAAAATGTTGAGCGGCAAGGTGGGTAGGATTTCAAATGGATTGACCCAAGTGATAAAGTTGTATTTCAATAACAAATCTTTGAAAATCATTTTGTAAACTTCAACGTATCAAGAAAAAGCCACTTTGTTAAGTTGAAATTCACATTCATTGTTATAACCACATTCAGCTTATTTTAGCAGTTTTCCACTAAATAAAATTCATGTGATTGCAGGAGGTAGGTCTCCACTTTTTTTTAAATACTAAATTATAAATCTTATAAACCTAATAATCATAACAAAAATTAAACTACATAAGTAATAACAAATAATGAACCTTGCGTCAGTGCCTAATTATTATATGTTCTAGGAAAATGAAGAAACTGTAGTTGAAAAAAATATTGAATTTTATTTATCAGAAGTACAAAAACAAAATATCACATATGGAAATAATTGAATGCATGTATATATAACTTGTATAAATGCAAAAAAGGCTTTCTCAGTATAGAAAGAGTAATTCAATTAAAAAATTGTTCAATTAGTTGAAATAATCATATCAAATTTATTTTTATTTTCTTGTAAGAGAAGTCAAAGTAATGAAAAACATAAAAAAATATATTCATTTCATGAGTAACTAGTTTTCTTTTGTAATTATGAAAGGAATATTTTAAATGAGAAGATAACAAAGGAGTAACAGGAGTAGACAAAGAAATTTAATTGCTATCTGTCCAACATAAAAAACGATTTTATAATTTGTACCCATAGATTTATAACATAAACCTTGGTCATTAAAAAATATTTAATGTAACATCAAAAATCATAGATGATTTTTTACTTTGACTTTATAATTTTGAAATAAGGTTCGCAGAGCATGGACCAAAACATACCTAATACTCATAAAATTATTTTTAAAATGACATAATTAAACATATACCTAAAAAATATAAAACCCAAAATATAGAAACCACACTGGATAATGGATGGCACTTGGGATATCTTCTTTTGACATTTATTTGATATCAATAAACCTAGTAAAATTAAAAACTAATTCATAACAGAGAATCATTATTAATGCCACATAAACAATTTAAAAATAAAAGAACTATAAGAATAACTTTTTTTAAATACAAACAGTAGACTAAATCCTAAGCTCACAGAAAAAATGTATATATAATAATTTCCTAAATATAATAACAGAAATATGGTAACAGAACTTTACAACACACTGAGGGCAGCCCAGTCTATACTTTTATGTTCAAGTGCCTCATCTCAAAATACAACTAGCTGCAGCTATTTGCAGTCTATTCAGCTGACATAGTAAATTTTCAAACAGTGGTAAGGCTACAATAATGAAAAGTGTTTCGGCATTAGGGTTTTTAATAGGGAAAACACAAAAACCAATTGAAATTCACTGGCAACTTCGTAAGATGAACAAAGGCAGAGACTAATTGACAAATATGGTCTGAGGCAGTGGTACATTATGGTCAAATATCCCAAACAATTTTAAGATGAGGGTTGATTGGTCAGTCTTGCTTAGTGAATTTTGCATTGAAAATTGAAATAATTAACTAAAAGATGAAAAAAAAAAAAACAACAAACAGAACTCATGCTTGTTTATCAATTTCGACACAATGTGAATTTTTGAAGTTAAGCTTGAATCTGATAGGAAATATAAAAAATTGTGTGGAAAGCCCATACACCATTACCATATTAATACCAATCTGAAAATAGTTTAAGAGTGGGCACTTCATTCAAATCTATATGGTTACGCTGTTTTTTTCAATTGGTTTATACTTTATTACAAATGGTAAGTTACTTTCTGGACAGCTCTCATATTTATTATGAAAAAAATACATAGTAGTAACAATAACAAACACTTTAAATTTACTCATGAAAACTACCAAGTTTGAAACAAAATCACATATTAATCATCACTACAATATTTTAATAATATATTACAGAAACTTTCATCAAGTTACAAAAATTTACAACAAAAAATATTCATGTAGGTTATTTTTATGAGTCAGAAATTTCCACTGATTCATCACCACTCAATTCTTCTCCAGATTCAGAATCTATAAATGAATCCTCATTTTCATTTTTAGGGATTTTTTCTTCCAAGTCATTTAAAATTTCTATTTCGTCAACAGTTAGACATTCTTCATTTTCTTCAGTTGCCTCAAGATTGTTCAATTGGATTGTTTGAAGTGGATTATCAGTCATTAAGAGTCCACGATCCCATAAATCAGAGACAAATAGGATCTGAAATAATATTTTATAATTATATTTTACCATTCTGTACAATTGTAAGATACAATAAGTAATGCTTATTATTATTTTGATTAATAAAATTGAATAGTGATAGAATATTTTAAAGAAATAGTAGATTCAATTATTTAATATTTAATTTATAAGTGAACTTTAAAAAATGAAGTATGGATTTATTTTCATTTTCGAAAATATTAAGAAAAGTTAAAGGCGTTCCTGACTTTTTCTTCTTTAAGATATTTTCAGAACCAGAGGAGCCCTGAAATCTTGTCTTGCCAGAGCATCACAAGAACTAAATATTCTAATGGGAGCTATTTCATTGATGTCTTTGAAAAATTTAAAACTTGGTTAAAATAAATGTTGATTAAAAAATATATATATAAAAAAAAAAAAAAGAGTCAAATTCTTTTTTCTTTTTTTTATATATATTAACATTTTGTTAAATGTCCTCCTCTTTGTAATGAAGAAAATCAAATAACATATCATAAAATATTAAATATCATATAGCTTATATGTGAAATATAAATAGATTACTTTTGCATCAGCCTCATCATGGGGAAGATTAGAGACTTTAGTAAAGGCTGGATAGGTAGATGTTAAATGACGCAGAGAAGGTAACATGCTAAAGTCAACTATCAAATACTGTGGTTCCTCAGCATGATATTCTTTAGAATTTTCAAGACTGTGATAAATTCGAAGTTGTTTCTCAATGGCGCCATCTTCATCACAGACCTCTTCTTCCAAAATTCTAAAAGAAAGGAATAGATAATTAAAAACAAAGCAATTTATAATTTTAAAAACATAACTTTACAAATAAACTATTGGGTTTTCTGGAAAATAATGCGTTTTCTTTAAAATACTCCTCAATGTAACTAACTCTAAACGTTTACTGGATTATTTGTTATATGAATGTCAACACTTATTAATCCTCTTCCGAATTATAATTTTAATTTATCTCTATAGAATTTCACAGCTTAGAAATAATTCAGTCCTTACTAAGATGTCAACCCATGATATTCATATTGTTTTGTTTTATGAGTTAATACTTGGCAGGAACAAGACCCAGAAGACCAGAAACGTCAACCAAGTCTGTGGCAAGGGTAGCATTAATGAGTACACTGTTCAAAGCTGGATAAAATAAATTTTGGGAGGGAGATTTCAGTCTTGAAGACAAAGAATGTTGTGGAAGAACTTTCTCTCATTCATTCAGGGATTCATACCAGAGTTAAAAGCCTCTGTTAAGAATGTTCAGAACCCTTTTAACGAAAATGTCGACTTGAACTTGGAATAAAAACAAAAATCAAAACAATCCTTAAAATACTAAAATGGTGTACATCCTTCAAAATAATAAAAATAGTCTTTTTCCTAAGTAAACTGCCCCCTCTCCCTGATACAGACAGTTAGCTTTATGCCTTTTCGTACTGATTCTTGCATTGGGAAGAGAGCTGATATATTAAAAAATATCCTTTTTTGCGTAGTATCCTAGATCCTAGTTACCACTTAAACGTTTCGATTAATATTTTTTTTGAAGAGAATCAAGTCTCTGGAGAATAGTGGTTCTTTTATATTCTATTGTTAAGAATCCTTTTGACCAGAATGGCATCTTGAACTTAGAGTAAAACAATAAATAAAACAGTCCTTAAAATATTAAAATCGGGCATATCCTTGTATGTAGTAGTGGAGACCATTTTGATTAAATAAATCAATTGTATACCTTTCTTTTTAAAACCGGCATTATTTTCTGGACATTTAAGATAGAATTTTTTTTTTGTTATTTCCAAAATAAATTGTTAACACTATAATGCATACTACCCATCAAAGTCATTTTAAACATAATAAAGAGCTAATTTTTATGTTTTATAACTTACAAAGTTATATTTTGAAAAGTATAAACAAAGATAATAAATAAAAATAATGTTTCCCTTTGTAAGTCTTTCAGATGAAGATTAATATTTTTTAGATGTTGTTAGTTAATGTGTATGCAATGTAGTTTTATAATTATTTTAAGGGACTTGCTACATTTGAGAACATTGTTAGTTCAACATAGAGCAAAAAAAATCATAGAGCCAAATACATAAGTATAAGAAAAAATATTTTTCATTCATTCAGAAACAAACTTTTTAAAATAATTCTTTCTTCCCAATATATATATATATATATATGTATATAGGAGGACTATGTATATGTAAATAGGACTCGAATTAAATACCGATAAGACGAAATATATGATTAGTAGCAGAAACGGTGTCGATCTTGGTGATATTGATGTATCAGGGCATACTTCTGAACACGTAGAGAAATTCAAGTATTTAGGTTCAATTATAACTAGAAAAAATGAAATCCAGGAAGAAATAAAGTCCCAGTTAAAGGTGGAAAATGCGTGTTATTATTCAGTTGCTAAGTTACTTAGTTCGCGGCTTCTATCTAAAAACTTAAAGATTAGAATTTATAAAACTATTATTCTTCCAACGGTTCTTTACGGATGTGAAACGTGGCCGCTTACTTTGAAGGATGAACAAGGGCTTAAGGTTTTTGAAAATAAGGTATTGCGTAAAATATTTGGTCCAAAGAGAGATGAGGCCACTGGGGAGTTTAGAAGGTTGCACAACGCGGAATTGCGGAACTTGTATCCTGTGAATATAATTGAGCTGATTGCATCGCGGAGACAAATGGGCGAGTAAAGTTGGGCTCGATGACGAGCGGATTCCGAGAAAGTTGGTATTTGCTGATCCGACTGGTAGGCGTCTGAAAGGTAGGCCGAAGCGGAGATGGGAGGATTGCGTTAAGGCTGATCTCGGGAGCTTGGGCTTGAATGGTGAACATTGGACGAGTCTGTGTAGGCGGAATTTGGTGGTATCGGCATCGAACCTTCGGGTTCGCTAAGCCTATTATTATTATTATTACATATATATATTTTTTTATTTTTTTTTATTTATTACTTTCACTTACCTATATATGAAATATATAGTAAGGGGAAGTATTGTGATAGTGAAAATTCTAATTCCAGTTTCAGTGTAAATACACACGTTTAAGGGTCCCCTGAGTCCAAATAACCAAGTCCTGCAAAAAGGTCTGTGTGTTGTAACCCCCGGGCGAAAACGAAAAGTCCTATGAAAATGAAATTTCATATTTAAGATAACTATACACCCGAGATGTTACGAACACTTTTTCATCAAAATCAGCTGACTGGAAGATCTAATTTATACCACGCATTTTGCACTATTTTACAATTTTCTCAAAAAGGCTCAAACGATTTTGATTAAACCCTATATATAGCATTTCCAAGTCAATTGTAACCTTTTCCAAGTCAAATGTAACTTTTTCCAAGTCAAATGTAACCTTTTCCAAGTCAAATGTCACCTTTTCCATTTCAAATGTCACCTTTTCCAAGTCAAATGTCACCTTTTCCATTTCAAATGTTACCTTTTCCAAGTCAAATGTCACCTTTTTCTTCACTTCTAGCCTTAAATATTCCGTTTAATTTATTTATTTATTGAAAAATAATTAGTTTAATTAATATTATGACTTTTTTAATAATTTTGGCATATAATAATTGATAATTTTTTTGGGTCTCTTAGATATTTGATACCAAGTTCTGATTTTTACTAGCTAATATTTAAAAAAAATTAATTATCGTCTATTTAGTTTTAAGATAGTTGTTGATTTTGATTTTTTAGAGAGGAGAAGTAGTTTTTTGGAATAATTAATGTGTTTTCGGGTATTATAATTAAATTTTTCGAGCTGTATTTTTTATCGCTCGCGTGCATGTTAACTCGCATTAACTTTTAAAGTTTTTTTATTGATATAGGGATTAATTAATGTGCTTTCGGGTGGTTATGATTACGTTTTTTGAGCTGTATCTTTTATCGCTCATGCGTATTTCAACTCACATTTACTTTTAATGTTTTTTATTGATATAGGGATTAATTAATGTGCTTTCGGGTGGTTATGATTACGTTTTTCTAGCTGTATTTTTCATCGCTCATGCGTATTTCAACTCGCATTTACTTTTAATGTTTTTTATTGATATAGGGATTAATTATTCTTCTTTCGGGTGGTTATGATTACGTTTTACGAGCTGTATTTTTTTATCGCTCGCGTGTATGTTAACTCGCATTCAATTGTAATGTTTTTTATTGATATAGGGATTAATTAATCTGTTTTCGGGTGGTTATGATTACGTTTTTTGAGCTGTATCTTTTATCGGTCATGCGTATTTCAACTCACATTTACTTTTAATGTTTTTTATTGATATAGGGATTAATTAATGTGTTTTCGGGTATTATAATTACGTTTTTCGAGCTGTATTTTTTATCGCTCGCGTGCATGTTAACTCGCATTAAATTGTAATGTTTTTTATTGATATAGGGATTAATTAATCTGTTTTCGGGTGGTTATGATTACGTTTTTTGAGCTGTATCTTTTATCGGTCATGCGTATTTCAACTCACATTTACTTTTAATGTTTTTTATTGATATAGGGATTAATTAATCTGCTTTCGGGTGGTTATGATTACGTTTTTCGAGCTGTATGTTTTATCGCTTATGCGTATTTCAACTTGTATTTACTTTTAATCTTTTTATTTTTATAGAGATATATCCTTGTGTTTTCGCGCGGTTATGAAAAAGTTTAAAAGCTTTTTTATTATCACTCGTGCAGATTTCAACTCGCCTTTATTTTTTATTTTTTTTTTTTTGATATTGGTATTGATCATTTAGTTTTTGGTTCTCATTATAACGTTGCTGGAATATACATCGTTTAGCTTTTTCTTTTATTTTTATTTATTATTATTATTTTATAAAAGGATTAGTTATAGGTCCTTGTCTAGCGTCCTGAGTAAATTTGTTCAACTAAATCTTTTGTAAAGGATCCGCTTCCTAACTTGGTCTTACAATTATTTGATAATATAATTGAGGAATCGTTTATTCTATTTTCGGGTATTCTCATAACATTATTTGAACCGAATTTGTTATCGCTTTTACTCATTTTAAGTTACTGTTCCTATTTCATAAATATTCGATAGAGGGATCGTTCATAGTGTTTTCGGGAATACTAATAGAGTTTATGACATTTATTTATAGCTAGTGCACATTTTAACTTAAATGAAAAGTGATCTAAAAGAATGCGCAATCGCAATGTAACGTCCAAATCAAAAATTTAATCAGATCCTGCAAAAACACAATAAATAATTTTTACATCATATTATAACATAATACCTAAGGTTTGTAGAAATTCCCAAGCGCATAAAAGAATAAAGTTCAAAACACGTTATGAGAATCCCCTAAAACAAAAACAAAGAAAGACCACTGCAAATGCAAGTTGAAATGAGAGCAAGCGACAATAAAAACATCTTAAAAAACGTAATTACAAGACCCGAAAAGATAATTACAAACGTCTATAACAATAAAAAATATCAAAAGTAAATCCGAATTGAAATACGCATAAGCGATAAAAAATACAGCTCGAAAAACGTAATCATAACCACCCGAAAGAACAATAATTAATCCCTATATTAATAAAAAACATTAAAATTATATGCGAGTTGAAATACGCATGAGCGATGAAAAATACAGCTCGAAAAACGTAATCATAACCACCCGAAAGCAGATTAATTAATCCCTATATCAAATAAAAAACATTAAAAGTAAATGTGAGTTGAAATACGCATGACCGATAAAAGATACAGCTCAAAAAACATAATCATAACCACCCGAAAACAGATTAATTAATCCCTATATCAATAAAAAACATTACAATTGAATGCGAGTTAACATACACGCGAGCGATAAAAAAATACAGCTCGAAAAACGTAATCATAACCACCCGAAAGAAGAATAATTAATCCCTATATCAATAAAAAACATTAAAAGTATATGCGAGTTGAAATACGCATGAGCGATGAAAAATACAGCTAGAAAAACGTAATCATAACCACCCGAAAGCACATTAATTAATCCCTATATCAATAAAAAACATTAAAAGTATATGCGAGTTGAAATACGCATGAGCGATGAAAAATACAGCTCGAAAAACGTAATCATAACCACCCAAAAGCAGATTAATTAATCCCTATATCAATAAAAAACATTAAAAGTATATGCGAGTTGAAATACGCATGAGCGATGAAAAATACAGCTCGAAAAACGTAATCATAACCACCCAAAAGCAGATTAATTAATCCCTATATCAATAAAAAACATTACAATTTAATGCGAGTTAACATGCACACGAGCGATAAAAAATACAGCTCGAAAAACGTAATTATAATACCCGAAAACACATTAATTAATCCCTATATCAATAAAAAACATTAAAAGTAAATGTGAGCTGAAATACGCATGACCGATAAAAGATACAGCTCAAAAAACGTAATCATAACCACCCGAAAACAGATTAATTAATCCCTATATCAAAAAAAACATTACAATTGAATGCGAGTTAACATCCACGCGAGCGATAAAAAAATACAGCTCGAAAAACGTAATCATAACCACCCGAAAGAAGAATAATTAATCCCTATATCAATAAAAAACATTAAAAGTAAATGTGAGTTGAAATACGCATGACCGATAAAAGATACAGCTCAAAAAACGTAATCATGACCACCCGAAAACAGATTAATTAATCCCTATATCAATAAAAAACATTACAATTGAATGCGAGTTAACATACACGCGAGCGATAAAAAAATACAGCTCGAAAAACGTAATCATAACCACCCGAAAGAAGAATAATTAATCCCTATATCAATAAAAAACATTAAAAGTATATGCGAGTTGAAATACGCATGAGCGATGAAAAATACAGCTAGAAAAACGTAATCATAACCACCCGAAAGCACATTAATTAATCCCTATATCAATAAAAAACATTAAAAGTATATGCGAGTTGAAATACGCATGAGCGATGAAAAATACAGCTCGAAAAACGTAATCATAACCACCCGAAAGCAGATTAATTAATCCCTATATCAATAAAAACATTACAATTTAATGCGAGTTAACATGCACACGAGCGATAAAAAATACAGCTCGAAAAACGTAATTATAATACCCGAAAACACATTAATTAATCCCTATATCAATAAAAAACATTAAAAGTAAATGTGAGTTGAAATACGCATGACCGATAAAAGATACAGCTCAAAAAACGTAATCATAACCACCCGAAAACAGATTAATTAATCCCTATATCAATAAAAAACATTACAATTGAATGCGAGTTAACATCCACGCGAGCGATAAAAAAATACAGCTCGAAAAACGTAATCATAACCACCCGAAAGAAGAATAATTAATCCCTATATCAATAAAAAACATTAAAAGTATATGCGAGTTGAAATACGCATGAGCGATGAAAAATACAGCTAGAAAAACGTAATCATAACCACCCGAAAGCACATTAATTAATCCCTATATCAATAAAAAACATTAAAAGTAAATGTGAGTTGAAATACGCATGACCGATAAAAGATACAGCTCAAAAAACGTAATCATAACCACCCGAAAGCACATTAATTAATCCCTATATCAATAAAAAAACTTTAAAAGTTAATGCGAGTTAACATGCACGCGAGCGATAAAAAATACAGCTCGAAAAATTTAATTATAATACCCGAAAACACATTAATTATTCCAAAAAACTACCTTCTTCTCTCTAAAAAATCAAAATCAACAACTATCTTAAAACTAAATAGACGATAATTAATTTTTTTTAAATATTAGCTAGTAAAAATCAGAACTTGGTATCAAATATCTAAGAGACCCAAAAAAATTATCAATTATTATATGCCAAAATTATTAAAAAAGTCATAATGTTAATTAAACTAATTATTTTTCAATAAATAAATAAATTAAACGGAATATTTAAGGCTAGAAGTGAAGAAAAAGGTGACATTTGACTTGGAAAAGGTAACATTTGAAATGGAAAAGGTGACATTTGACTTGGAAAAGGTGACATTTGAAATGGAAAAGGTGACATTTGACTTGGAAAAGGTTACATTTGACTTGGAAAAAGTTACATTTGACTTGGAAAAGGTTACAATTGACTTGGAAATGCTATATATTGATGTAAAATTTGATGGACTTTAATATTATGTAAGTTTCATTCTGATTGAAATAGTATGACAGGGCTTAAATGGCGATATTTTAAAGTGTCTTCCTCTAAAGTACCTTTAATTTTGTAGATTTAAAAAAAATTGGAACATCATCTTATTAGCATTGATAAATAACGGCTAAATATGCAAGTTGAGCGAATTTGATGAAGAACTTCAACGAGAAAATTGCAAACATATTTTTGTATGCAATTTGTGTTTTTAACACAACATTATTAATAGATGTATAATATACCGTTGGACAGCTAAAGATTTTAGAAAAAATATTATCTAATACACAGAATTTCAAAGGTTAATGTGGAGTGATGAAAAGCCGATAAAACTAACTGATTGTTGTAGATAAAAATATAATATATTATTTAATAAAACACATGTTTCTATTGAAATTCCAAAATAATTAATTATATAACAATTTATTTGTATCTTTAAATGTATTTAAAAATTCTCAAGTTGATTTTAACATTGGAGGTAAGTGAAAGTCTTGTGTTACGCGCACCAGATTTTTTTTTTAAATAGTAATCATTTCTAAAAATTACAAGGAAAGGGTTTAAATGTATAAGTCTAAACCAAATCATACTAAAACTGCAGTCCTGAAAAACCTGCCAGCTAAATTACCAAAGACCTGGGGAAATATATGAATTCATTGCAGGCACTTCTCTTACCTATAACAAAAAGCTCTAATCCATCGAACTTTGGTATCAGCAGTGATGATTACCTGACCCTCAAGGTTACCGTTATGTCTCATTTTCCAACCATCTCCAAATACAGAGCAAGCTGCTTCAGCTGAAACAGTCATTTAAATTTGTTTTTAATTATATCAAATAATCATAAAATCCTATAAAGTTTTTTGGAAAATTAGGACACATGTGCAAGTTTTTATTGTTGGTATTTATGGATTAATAAAGAGACATGTTAAATAATCCATAAATATTAAATATACATTACTATGATTTTTTTAAACCATATTTAGGTAAATTTGAGACAAGTATCAGAGGGGAATGAGAGATATTTATTAAAGGTACTGAGTAATTTGTTCGTATTGAAATGTAAATGTAAATATGTAATGTATAAATATGAAATGTAAATATTAACAGAAATAATAATTCTGATTACAGCCAAAAAGGATTAATACAGATATCACTAAAAAAAAGTTGATAACATAAATGTACTCATTAAAAAATAATTATATTGAAAAAAGAAGTTAAAATGAACTTATGTTCATGAAAAGTGTGCTTGCATGCTTATAAAGATGATACTTATGTTTAAATACTTACGAGCCGTAAAAACAGGAGGCAAAGCATCGTGAATGAATGAAATACCCATTTGGTCAATGGCAGCATCGGTTTCAAGAAAGTCACTAAGCCTGTTAACAAGTTTTTTCAATACTTTTACAACTTCTTTCCTTGAAGATGAATTTTTATGAACTAAGCCTGCACTTTTTAAATATCCCAAAGGTAAACCTCTTCTATAATCAACATCCATACTTGCTGCTTTTTTCAATGTTAATGGTAGGAGCTATGGAATAAGAACAACACATAAGAATAAATCTTCAATCAAACACCAAAATACATTAACAAACTTATCTGATTATAGACAATATGGTTTTGCTGGCATTACATTCAATGAAATACTTTATATCAACAAAATAATGTAAATAAACACGAGAGTTGTGACTATCCAAAAAGAAAAGAATAATGACAGTATTCTCTCTCTCTCTCTCTCAAGATAAAATATACTACTAATACCATGAACTCTCATTATAATAAGTTCATCCTGGCGGTTACCTGCAGCATGGTGGTTAGCATAACAGCCTCTTATGCCCAAGGTCCCGAGTTCAAACCCACAGGTGGCCCAAGGATTTTTTAATGGGTATAAAAAATCCTTAGTTATGCCATCCTTCGGAGGGGACGTTAAAAGATGTAAAAAGATAAAAGAGGTACTCGTTAAAGATCCCTATCCTAATTAAACCTGGATAGGCAAAATTTAGCACTTCCACTGTAGCATTGTCCGATTAGCCACAGCAGCATAAAGGGACGTTAAATAAACAAACAAACAACAACAAGTTCATCCTTGCCTCACATTTTCGAATATACAGGAGTTTCTAGGACCAGGAGGTGAGGACGAGGGATCAATGCCCAGTCAGCCACCTGGCACTGATACGGGAACTTAAAATAATTTCATCTTTTTCAAATTAGTTGCTGGGTACCATGCAGAATGTAAACGCAAGTTAACCCACTCAGCTAACCTCCCCTCCCCCTCCGAACAATGCTTGAGCCCTGATTCTTGTCCCTTGTGTTTAAAAAAAACTATTATAATTCTATTGTTTCTCCAAATCATAAAACACAGAAATATTGAAAGAATTAATTGTAATACGGAATAGAAATAATATCTTAATATTTTTTTATTTTTAACATAAGTACAATTAATAAATATCATAAATGTATAATATTTTATTCCTTGACATATTTTTTATTTGATTGAATTTGTTTCATTAAATTGTTGTCATTTTTTAAAATATTGTAAAAAATCTTCACTAGAATTTGTCAAATTATATTTGACACATAAAATGGCTTTCAAATTTAAACACTTAATTTTGATTTTTCTGATGCCCACATTTGATTTACTGTAGAAAAATTTATAATTATATGTTTTGAATCTTAAAGATAAATTCAATTTTAAATTAATTTGTGATTATCTGTTCTTTAGTAAATTGCAATATTATATGTCTATGAGAATTAAAAAAATTACTAAAATGTTGTAAACACATACAGAACAAATATTCGTTTCATATCGGCAAAATTTTGCCGAATTAATTTGCATTAAACATAATTTACATGAACATATTTTATTGTTGTTTATAACGAAATTAGTTTGATTGACTTTAAATATTGGCAAAATTTTATTCCTATATTTCTTTCTAAAATTTCTTTTCAAGTTAAGGTCGGTGATGTAATTTTTCTCATCAATATATGAAGATTACGAGTATTTTAAGCTGAGTTTAGGACAATTTATGTATTTATGAAACACATAAATAAATTACTTACCTTAATTTTCTATGGTAAGTAGCAGATTTGTAATATTTATTTGTTTAATTAGCTTGCTAGCATGCAGTACGAACACGAAGTATATCATCTGAGAGACAAATACAACGTAACTGGGTAGCAAAAGCAATATGTTAGTCGTCGTAGCCCGTAATATTCTTAGAACGCAAAAAAAATTGAATGATTCTTAGATCGCAAAACAATGATTTTCATAAATATAGAATTTAACTTAATTCTAAAAGTCAGGAATTTTGAAAAACGTCATGGGATGCGGGAAAAATTTTGAAAATCGGAACTGCCCCGCCAAACGCATTGACTACAGTGACAGCAACGACAGCACCGTCTAGTGGCCAAGCGGTGAAAGAATTGCATTAAGAATTATTTTAGGTCTTTTCTCCTTTAGTTGTTAATCAAATTTGCTCAAATTGCATATTTAGGCGTTATTTATCAATTCTAATTAAAGATGATGTGCCTAATTTTTTTAAATCTTAAAGATACTTTAGAGGAAGAAAATTTAAAATATCTGCATTTAAGCCCTATCAGACTATTTCAATCAGAATAAAATCTACATGATATTAAAGCCCACTAAATTTTACACTGATATGGGGAGTTTAATCAAAATCATTAGAGCCGTTTTTGAGAAACTCGTAAAAAAATGCTAAATGCATGGGATAAAGTAGGACTTACGGTCAGGTTTAGTGAAAAAGTTGCTATAACATCTCGGGCGTATAGTAGTCTTAAATATGAAATTTCAGTTCTGTACGACTTTTTGTTTTTGCGCTAGAGTTACCGCACACAGACCTTTTTGCGGGACTTGGTTATTTGGACTCAGGGGACCCAAAACGTGTATTTCAGTTGAAAACTGGAATTCAAAAATTTTCGCGATTGCAATACTTTCCCTTTCTATATATGGTATGGTATTGAAGTGTGTATTGTTATTGATCAAATATATCTTTATTTTTAGTAAAATAAAAATGTCGTATTGCATACATATCAGTAATTCTTCCCAATGATTAAATTTGGGTAACAATACCATTGGTTACCATGTTATAACAAGATCTTTTCCTTCTCTATAAAAAAACTGAGGAAAGAAATATTAGAATCACATAAGTCTGCAGCAAAAACATTTCTTTCTGTATGGTTAATTGTGATTATAACTGTTTAAGTATATTATAATTCTGTCAATAAAAGAATAATTTGGTATATTATAAGATCCAATTCTCAAATGTAATTCCTTCCTGAATAGGTAAATATTCCAACAGCTAAACTATACAAAATATGCTGTAAATAACAATAGAAAGGATTAAGAGAACTTACCTTTTCTAAAAGATCACACCAGGCTGTTTTCTGATAAACAGATAAAGTTAAATGAAGAGAATGTTCTTCTTCTGTCCGACCTTGATGAATGAAACCTCGAGGAAAATATAATACATCACCAGGATTTAGTTTCACTTCTAATATCGGTTCCCCAATTTCTTCATCAAGAAGATTCCGACTAGAATATCGTGGAAGATAACCATGCTTGTTCCTAAATATAAACACATAACTTTCATCATGTATATGTTCCACTATATAGAAGAGTGATTAAAAATAATACACTTTCCAGAAGAAAAAAAATGTGAAGAAAAAAAATGAGGCTAATAAAAAGTTTACAAAAATGGATTTTTATTATGACTTATGAATTTTTATTAATATTTCATTGTCATTAATTTTTTTTATAATATTTAATTTTATAAAAAGACTAAATTATGTAAAATTCAACAATAACTTTAATTACCTAAAACATTTTTCAAGTTTTAAAGAATCATTCAGTACTAGTGTTGAATTCCTATATAAGTATTAGATATATCATTTTTTATTCCCTTAATAACTGCCATTAGTATAATAGCAGTAAAATAAAATTCTAACTTTTATTTAAACATTAATAGATTATGTCAAACAATCTAGTGTTCGAAGAGGAAACTGTTATAGAACCTTCAAATCCACATAGTTTCAAAGGAGTTTTTTTTCTCTGAAAAAGGAATAAACAATAAGTGTTGATATATTTCGGCGAAGGTTGAATGCAATTGATGAGTACTAAGGCTGTATGTCAGTTAACTGTACACTTTATTAAAAAGAGCACATTTGATCTATTGACTCTGTATTACTTTCACTTATATGTGAAAGATATAGTAAGGGAAAGTATTGCCATCATGAAAATTTGTGAATTCCAGTTTTCAACGAAAATACACGTTTTAGGGTCCCCCGGGTCCAAATAATCAAGTCCCGAAAAAAAGTCTGTGTATGTGTGTGTCCATATGTGCCAAGTCTAGCGTGAAAACCAAAAGAGGTAGAATACTGAAATTACTTATTTAAAAAAACTATAAGCCCGAGATGTTACAGCAAATTAATCAAAAAATCAGCTGACCGTAAGTGCAACTTTATAGTGCATTTTGCACCATTTTTACCATTTCCTCGAAAACGGCTTTAACGATTTTGATTAAACTTGCTATATCGATGTAAAATTTAATGGGCTTTAATATCCAGTAGGTTTCATTCTGATTGAAATAGTCTGACAGGGCTTAAATACCAATATTTTAAATTTTTTTTGCTCTAAAATACCTTTAATTTTGTAGATTCTATAAAAATAAGCATGTCATCTGATTAGCATTGCTAAAAAACGGCTAAATATACAAGTTGAACGAATTTAATAACCAACTAAAGGAGAAAAGAGCAAAACTATTTTTTTATGCAATTTTTGTGTTTTTGAAAATAAGAACAGTAATATACATGTATAATATACCGTTGAAAAGCTGAAGATTTTAGAAAAAATATTATCTTATACACAAGCTTGTAAAAGTTAATACAGAGTGATGAAAAGCCGATAAAACAAACTGAATGGTTAGATAATAATATAATAAATTTTTTAATAAAACACATGTTTCTTTTGAAATTTAATTAATTATTTATTATTTTCACTCATTTTTCTATTTAACTGTATTTGAAAATCCTTTAATCGATTCTTCCATTCACAACGAAGGTAAGTGAAAGTCGTGTGTTGCCCGCACCAGATTTTTTTAAAATTGTTTTTATTAAGATTTATTTACGGTTGATCTAATGATAGATTAATTTATTAATGAAATAATTTTCACAGTGACTTATTTATAAATTAAACATATTCTATTTTAACCCATGTTATTGCAATGTAAGGAATTGTTTCGTAATAAAAAAAAAAAAATTTAAGAATTGTTTATTAAAAAATTGTAATTTATGTTCTGGTTGAGTTAACTGACTGTCTTTTTACTCATTAAAAAAAAACTTAATTTTTATCATAGTTATATACCTTAAAATATGATTAAGGTTCAGAGACCTCGGTGATTCCAAGACATTTGAGCGTTACTTACATGAAAAAGAATAAAACGCGGGATTTATGGGCTAGGGTGCGAAGAAGGCCAGTGGATACATACTGTTGTGATATATTATATAGGCATAAATAATAAAAATTGTGGAAAATCTAGAAGGCACGATGTGACTGGCCAATAAGAAAAAGGAATTAAGAACATCAAGAAGGCGTATGGTGATTGACCAATGAAAAAAAATAATCAAATTGCGTATCAGAGCACGCAGAATACAGGTGTTTTCCGGGAATGGCGTTATATACTTGGTTGACAGTCGATTAAGATGGAGGCGTGCGTGCAAGTGCTTGGAACTTTTCTTCTATTGCCAGCCGTGAACGAAGCAAGACGCTAAAGACACTGATTGGATTATGCCACCAACTATCAAATCATTTTAAGTTCAAACCATCATTAGTGCACTAATAATAAGTTCAAATCATGGAATTATGAAGACATCATTTGAAAAAAAGAGGAATGGAAAATCAACTGAGGACGGCTTAGTCAGATAATTACTAATTTTTTATATATTCAAATTTAGTTTTTTGGGTTTTTAATTCAAGTTGTTTTCTATCGTGATATATTTATTTAAGAATATAAGTTTGTTTTTAACCTTAGCCAAGACTCAGAGTTATTAATTTTAAACTCTAAAATTACAACTCATTATTCAATTATCAATTAAAAAATAAAATATTATAACAATACCGATGTAACCAAATTATATCCCCATCATGAGGGATTACTATATCAGAATGCTGAGGTATGTAGCACGTATCCCCAGAGAATCAATCTCCGTCTTCTCGAGGACTGAACCGACCGGACAGAAGTATGGTAGAAGAAGACCTAAGGAAATTGGATATTAGAAGATTGTGGATGCTAGTCCAGGATGGCAGAGAGTGGAGAAAAATACTTGGAGAAAAAAAGAGACTTGCAGCAACATAGCACCAAAAATAAATACAATACTATTTCATAGCAAAAATTCATTTTTTTTTTTTTTCTGTTTTGTGATTTTAATTTCCAAATTAAGTTTTTTTTTCCATAAAATATTGTATATATTAACATAAAAATGGGAAATTTACCTACAATAACAATTGAGAGAAGGGGAGCATATGGTTGTGTTGCTAGCTCACTAGTTTACCACGCTAAAGGATGTGAGTTTGAAGCCCAGTTCTGGGAGGACTTTTCCAAGCATGTAATTAAACGGGGATTCAACCACAACCTCCTCCTGGGTAAGTGAGACTCATCATCAGTCAACTGGTGGCTATTCACAAAAATAGATCTAGGGCGTGATGACTATTATAAAGTATCATTGAGAATCGCAGTGTGGAATCTTAGGAAACCATACCGCACAACCAAGGGTCTCCAAGGCCTCTTGCCAACCGAAAAAACAAACAAAAACCAACTAACAGAAAATCTTAATTCTTTCTGAAAATTTGATTTCAGGAAACTTCCAAATGAATGGACTCTGAAAACAGGCACAAAATTTCAAGTCTGACTCATTAGCTATAAGTTTTCCTGACCCATACAACTTATAACAAAAAGTAAATGAAAATCTGATTTGGAAGGGAGAGATGAAAGAGCTAGGTCTGATAACACGAATAGAACTGTAATGGGAGGAACATTTTTTCCTATACCACTGAGCAAATGCATTTATGTTATCACTATTTAACAAATTTATCTATGTTTTATTATAAGATAGTTTAATAACAAAATCAACAAATTTAAATCTAAAAAAAAAATAATAAACTAACAAATGGTAAATAACTAAACTAAATGTCTTCAAAGAGAAATTTTACTTACATAGGTTGATACAATCTCCATATTTTTGATCCTTCAATTTGCAATATGAAGGCTTCAATGTCATCATAATGAGGAGCAAAACCTTGAGACATTGGCGGAGTTAAGTAGGCATTAGCGCCAACAAAGCAACCAAAATATTCTTGAAGCATTGCATTGCAGCAGTGGACACTATAATTAGAGAAGAAAAAATGTATAGTTATGGTGAAAAAACAGTATTTTGTAACAACAATTAAAAATGTAATCCAGTATTCAAGATAAAAATTAAATCAACCAATATTTTTGGTCTCAAATATAAGTAATAATGATTTGAATTTAACTTTCATTTAAGCTATTTAATACGACTTCATTATAATTAATGTGATATAAATATTCATTTAAACATATTTCTTATAACTAAACAAATAATTATCACTGTGAAATATTTTATTCAACAGAAAACAACAATAGATATGGAATCAGGATTGGGAAATTATTTTAATTAACTTTAAACCTAACTTAAACCTTAAATTGTCTTTTAGTGATGGTGAAAATGCTCAAATTAGACCAGTCAGTTAAAAAATAATTTAAAGCAGCATTCGAAGAATCACTTCAGCCTATTTTTGCTTAAATATCTTGAAAACAAGGTTGCCTGGAGATTACATGACACTTCTGCTGATCTAAAACGATCAATTATGACCAAATATCACCTAATAAAATTTAACATTGCATGGAAGAAATAGCTATCTCATTCCGAAATAAATTTAGTACTTAAAATTTTTCTTATAAAAATAATATATATTAAGATAAAATTTTTCTAAAAGGATCAAAAATTTGGCTTTAAAGTGCACTCTTTTAAATTTATTGAAAACGTGATAAACAGAAAAATCTTGACCTAGTCATGTTATTCTTCATACTTTTGATAGGTAAACATTTCAAAGTCCCCTTTTCGTTTCAAAATATATTCTTGGTCTAAAAAATGATCAAAATGTTTCCCCAAGATACCCAAAAGTATTTATAAATAAACCGTAGTGAAGCCTCTAATTTTCTTGGAATAATAAATAGGATTCTTTAGATTATAAAATACGCTTTTTGAATTTATTAAGTCAATATAAACAAAAACACTCACAAATAAAAACTCCAGAGACATATCCTGATGTGTAGGACGGGATCCATAAGCATTAAGAAATGGAACAGATAACATCAGCACTACATTTGACTACAAAACTACACTCGAACAAGACCAAAGTTATATCGTATAACCTCTTAAAATCACATGTGAAACCATTACATTCTCTTATTACTTGGGAATCTCATGTCATTGCCAAAACAAAAAAATCATTATTACAGGCTGTCATGAAATAAACCATGTATTTGGAACAAGGACAGAGATTCAGACATCTCATTTTGGATTTTAAAAATATTACCCACTGGATATGCAGCATTATTCAAATTAAGGGTTAATTTGAAAACTAATCAATAGTGAGTGTGCATGCACTTATAGAAGGTGCGACTGAGGCTGCTGAAGGCGACGATGAACCACCAGATGAGCAAGAAATAGTTATAACCTTTGAAAGACTCAAAAATAATATAGCTCTTATGACAGTTTAGGATATGACAGTTTTTCTGCAGAACTTTTCATGCATGTAGGATCTGAACTGGTAAAATGTAAAATACTCATGCTAGACAGAAGTATCAATGCCTCAAGCGTGTAAAAAGACCCTTACATGAAACACAACACAGGAGAGTGGCACTATTTTGAAAACCATTGTGGTATATCCCTCCTATCAAACACCTACAAGGTATTATCCCAAATGATATATGAAAGACTCCTTCCAAATGCAGATAGAGCTATCGGATCTTACCAGAGTAGATTTAGAAAAGAAATGTCTACTATAAACTATTTACTTTCCATCTAATTCTTGAAAAAAAAAACAGAGAATATAACATAATCATTCATCATCTGTCCATAACACTTCAAAAGTGACAATAATAGTCTTCATAGAGGAAAATTATTTATAGCCATGAAGAATCATATACATCCATGAATACATGTAAATGGAGCAGAAAGCAATACCAGGGATGCTAAAAGAATTGGCGCACCTCATAACTTGGAACAGATCAATGAATTAATGTATCTTGGGTGCAATGTGAACCCCTCGAATGACTTGTTAGCTGAAATTAAAACAAGAATAAAACAAGCAAATCAAATTGCTACTTCTTTTGACTACGCAGCTATCTCAAGAGAAGCATGATTGACAAGTCACTTAAAATGCTTATTTTAACATATAGTTCAGGGAACTGGACTATCTCCAAATCAGATTTGCAGGCTCTCTTAATTCATGAGACATTAGGATCCATTCAGAGGGTTCTGCATAGGCCAGGTATGGTTAAACATGGAAAAAGCTACGAATGTTTAGATAAGGAATACCTTAATCAGATCTGCCTAACTGTATAAAATTCTGATGAAAGTAAAAGTTAATAAAAAAAATAAGAAGTAAACATTAAGGTTTCAATTTCATGCACTAACATATTAATTAGAACATATACATTATACAAAATAATTCTAGTAATATAATATACAATACCTGTTAAAAAAGTATTGAGGATTCAAAAGCCTAACACTGCAACCATTTGAATAAAAATCCCAAACAACATGGGCATTAGCTCTCCCTTCCTGAAAAATAAAGAAAATATATATATATCTGAAACTTTGTGTCCCATGAATGGCTAAGCTTTAAATAAATAAATCATTACAAGTTATGTGTCTCTCTGTGTCCATCAGCATAGGAAGTAACATCAAGGTGCTTTCCAAAAGTAACAACTCTATCCCTCAACATAGCATCTATTCTTTCAGTTGAAATAAGTTTACTAAACTTATTAGTTGCTTGACTAGGAATATGTAAAGGTGCCTTTTCCCAATAATCACTAAACATTCGATAACAAATATTATTGTTAATTGCACACTAAATACAATAAAGAAAAAAATTCAGATGTCAGAGTTAGGTTTACAATACCTCATTAATGTATCTACTGAAACTGGTTCTAAAATCTTTTCAAAGGCATTTTTCCCGGCAGTTTCACTACTTTTCATCAGCGTTTCATTTTTAGCAAGATGTGCCAACTCAATATCTTTGACAGTTCTTGGTCCTTTAGTACCTTTATTACCAATTTTAGACAGTTTTAAGTCAGTTCCTTTTTTGGATGTTAAATAATCATCAACTTTCTGCAAAGTGTTACCAGGGCTCTCATCTAATAGTCTTTTTTGGGTCACATTTTCATTACAAACTTTTCTTTTCTTTTCAAATCTAGGGGTACAAACAATGTTTTTTTTTGACCTAGTAACACTTTCAGCATTTGTTTCAGGATCAACAAAGATCACTTTTTTTTTCTTAGGTGGTTCTTTCTCACTGTTTGATATTGGTGGTGAACTATCAAAATCCCATTCTGATTCTTTAGGGCTTAAATTCTCTGAAATTTTTCTTTTTAATTTCTTAGGCTTTGTAGTCACCTTAGATATACTTTTA
The DNA here is from genome assembly GCA_023052935.1 of Piezodorus guildinii. Taxonomy (NCBI): domain Eukaryota; kingdom Metazoa; phylum Arthropoda; class Insecta; order Hemiptera; family Pentatomidae; genus Piezodorus; species Piezodorus guildinii. The sequence goes on along the minus strand of CM041296.1, from coordinate 68,636,219 downwards.
TTATCAGAGGATGTTAGATTAACAGAAGCTTCTTTGTTTTTAGTAACATTAATAATCTTATCATTATTAATTTTAACAAATCCACTCTCAACCGAACTAATTGTTTCAACAGAATTAGATTTGTCTTCAACAACAGGAATAATTTTCTTCTTTTTTAACTTCTTCTTTTTTTTATTGTTGTTAACAAGAGGTAGTAGCCTCGACTCCAGTTCTTTAGATGACCCTTCTGCACCATCATCATCACTATTTACTTTATTCTTGATAAAAATAGAGTTATCCTTTTCTATTTTATGATCACCGTTTTTTGACGATGACTTTTGTGTCTTTGATTTTAATCTTCGTTTCTTATTTTTTGAAACAAGCTTATTGACTTTTCCTGAGTATACAGCAAATGCAGATACATTTAAGTCATCTGGCACCATTTTTATCTACATAAAAAACAAAAAAGTACATTTATAAGAATAAAAAGTGGATTGATCCCTATAATTAGTTGACCATAAAAACTGGGTTGTATAGTAATGAAAACTTAAAATAATATACTACTTTTCAATCTAAAGTTTAATGCAGAAAAAGAAATATGCTACTGGTATTAAGGGACACCATTCCAAATAATAATAAATGCATTGTTACAAAATAAATGCTAAATCATGACAGCCACTTTAGATGAATTCAAGTACTCAACATAACAAGAAATCCAATGAGAAATTCTTCCAGGATTAATGATAAAATAAGATAAAAGTTTCAGTGTTGTGGTAGAAATTATATTTAACATAGACGACTTTAATACTTTTTCTTAATTTAAATGAGGAAAAGTGTTAGAACAGAACAGTAGCATAAATGCAATGTCAACAACTCATTGCTAACTTATTTTGAGGTTTACTTTCTTTACAATAAATTGTTCCCAATGAAAAGTGTTAAACAATATTAATAAATAAAATGCTTTGAATACACAAAATTTCAAATGCGGACTGAAAAACTGTATAACTTAGTAAATTGTTGTTTTTCTAAACAAGACTTATGAAACGTTCCTAAACATACTTCACATTAAATAAGAAACTGACCATATTGTCAATATATTTAAGTTTTGAACTTTAATTGGTTCAAGCACATGGCAATAGGATAAAATCAACAGTATAACAATGAAATAATATTATTATATATTATTCTACCCATTATTCATTCTGTATCAAATCTCAACAAACCTTGTATTACAAATATCACAAAATGTGCAGTATCAGACAAAGATAAGTTAACACAATCTTGTCAAATATATAACCTTTCGCCGGTTCTCTTGGAGCGGCATGATTCCAGCGACGTATCAAAGGATATCAAAGGGCGCAATAAATTTAAAATTATAACAAATATTAATCTCTTATAATTATACTTGGTGGTGATTGAATTATCTTACAGTCATTTCTTATTCTAATAATATTCTTTTCACCATCCATACCGATATATAGTACCTACTTCTGATTATATATTTGTTACATGCTTACATAGGGGGCAAGAAATGAGAGAAGAGGCTATTGGTGAATTTACAAGGTTACTGAACACGGAATTACAAAGCTTGTACCCTGTTACTATAATTGAGTTGATAGCATCACGGCGACTCAAATGGGCGTGTAAAGTTGTTGGGCTCAGTGAGGATTGAATTCCGAAAAAAAGTGCGTTGTACCGGGAGGCGTCCTAGGGGTAGGTTGAGGCGTTAATGGGAAGATACTGTAAATCTTATCTCGGAGACTTGGACTTGGACGGTGATCATTGGACGAAGCTGTGTAGGCAACATTTGGTGATCCTGTCATTGAACCTTCGGGTTCGCTAAGCCTATTATTAATGTTACTTGGAGGAGGGGGGAGCGGCGGCGTGATATAGTAGATAGAGCATTAGTCTACTGTTCTCCGAGTAAGGGCCATGGCACACAGCCGGTTGCCATCCAACAGGTTCATAATCCTAGGCTTACCAGCCGACCAAGCGGTTTATAACCCTAAGCGTACCAGCCGCTCTAGCGGTCGTTGTTGTAGGGACATAGTTGGAGCTGGCACACACTCCCGTGTGCCGGCTATTCGGTTTAATAATCCTACTATAGCCGAGTAGCGGCCAGATACGGCACATTTCCTTATCTCGGTCAAATAGCCGTTTACCCGGCAGCCGGCTATTTGTGAAAATGCCCTAACGGATTCATACCCCTGCTGTGGCTTAATAAACCATGGCTCTGGGCAAGACACTTCCCTGAGAGTGCAATGTTCCTTAAACAACATTTATTTTAGATTGAAATGAATCTTTACTGATAAAACACTGTCCCCAATCAGCAAATAAATATAAAAAGTATCCCTATTTATTATTAAACAACAAAAACTAAAGATAGGGAATTGGAGCGTTATTTTTTATGACTAAGGCCCACCGTACAGCAAATCCGCAACTGTCTATACTGTTGTCAGTAGCTCAAGTGATTTATCATTTAAAATATTCTATATATTCTAATTTCCTTTTTCTTTTTTACTTCTTATTATCTACGAGATCACTAGCCCTGATGGCTAACAAGTTTGGCCCGGGACGTTTGCAAACATTAAAAAAACATTTTTTACTGATTCCTCAGTATTCTTTTTGTTTTTACACATTTTTATAAATTAACAGACAACTATAGATCGCCATGAATAGATAGATATTGATAATAAAGGAAAAGAGTTTAAAATATGAGTCGAAAATTATATACATACATTATTTCAATATTTGAGATAAATATACCAACACATTGAAATATAATATCGAAACAATAAATTAATGCTAATCAAAGTTATTGTATTTAGTAGAAAATAATAATTGAATAGTTAATGAATATATACATTAATAATCTATTTCAATTCATGCCTTTGGTATAAATAGAAGTTTTTAATGCATAATTTTCGATTTCTTTGATGAAACCAATGTTTGTTAAACGCTCCTTTATTATGTTGGAAACCCTGCTTTCAGCTGGGGTAACATTGTTGAGTATTAAGTTCATGAGAGTTGTCAATTGAGATAAGTAAATAATGTATTGTTTACTGATTGAACTAACTGCTTTTACTGATCACGCTTAAAAGACTGGTGGTATAATATAGTTGAACTGATGATAGTTGTTGAGGCTATTTTATTCATGAACTTAATTTATATTGAATGGTTCTACTTGTTTATTTTTAAAAAACTATGATTTAAAATAACATATTTAGATATTTATTAAAAGAAATGAGCTGATATGGTCATTATGGGAGGTGTTCACTTTATTTTGTCTTTCCTTTAACCTGAATAGTTTACAATTTATTTAGGGTTTTTGATGAATCCATGTACTGATTGATATTATATTAGTTATGGTAACTATGAGCTCTGAAAAGGTTGGGAGGCGGGGTAAAGGTGGTGAAAGTAGTACTAGTAGTAATAGTCAGCAAGCTTCAAAGCCTAATCATGATGACAATCCAAATCACCTTGTTTACTCAAAGGTAATAACTATTATAATACAACTTTAAACAGTTTCTTTTATTTATGTATTTATGCTCACTTATTTCCTCTTCTTTAAATTCTCTATAAACAGGATTTGTAAATTATTGCAGAACTGTTCACTGTCGATCATTTGACAATTTATTTATTAGCTTCTGACCTCTATCATGGTGTTTAATACTGTTAGTGAGTTTAGTTTACTATTTTAATAGAAATTTTCCTCACAAAGTCACCTTGCTATCTAGATAGATATTATAGAAGTATGTAATTACTTTGTCTATTGGATCAGTAGTATTATACATATTTGCCCATCAGGCAGTTCTAATTTTTTTTTATTATGTCTCTGTATCAACTTGATATTATCCAAGTAGTGGTAGTTGTGTGTGTAAATTTCGATTCCTTTTTCTCTTAAGTGATTATAAGTCTTTTATTGTTTAAAAATCATAATGTTGATTTTCTTTACACATCAGATTTAATTTTTAATTTTTTTCCATTCATATATTTTTCCATTTTACTGAGTATTATTATTTTTAAATATTGTTTCATTTTTCAATGACTATATTCATTCATATATATCTCTAACTTTAAAAATTGTATCTTGATAATTTTTAGTCTTGATGAAGACGTGAGTGTGGGTTGAAATATTGGTTTTATAATAAATAGCTAACATTATTTTTGGTAATCATTTATTGAACACCATATACTGCCATCTATCTGATCACTACAAAAAAAAAAAAAAAAAAATTATGATGAACTTTAAAAACATCTAATTCTTCTTATACAATTAAAAAATGAGTGAATATTGAAGCTTTGTGAATGTGAATCTTCTCAGTTTTTCTATGATGTCATGTGAAATGTTTTAATCAGCTCTTCAGTTTTATTAGATAAATTTAATTGAAAGAAGAGTAAAATGACTGCAGGAATAACAACAAAAATATTCATTGTATTTATATGGAAATTGCCATTTATTTATTAATTGAAGTTTAATTTCTAGTGAGTATGTTTTTTAGTAGCTTACACATTCACATTTGTGAATGATACTGAAATTACGAATTAGGAGTTTAGTCCCATTCTGTACATATATAGCAAACCTACTTAATACTAATTCAATGTGATACATTTGATGAATTCCCTAACTCTTACCTGATGAATGCATGTATTTATTAGGTTTTTACAGTGATGGAAAATTTCATACAATTGAGAAAAAATAAAAGTAAATAGATTTTTGATTAAAGATTCTCCATTTGCCAGGTAAATAAAAAATACCAATACTGGAAACTATTTACCTCGAAGGCAGTCTGGAACTTGGTAAGAAATTAGAAGAAAAACAGAGAAAAAAAAACAACTGAAAAACACTGTATTTAATATTTGTTTATGAAAAATAAAATCACAAACCATAAGTATGTAAAGTAAGATATTCCGAATAGTTCCAAAAAAATCTGTATGTGTTTAAAACTTGTTAATTATTCTGATGCTATTTATATTATTTATAGATTTAATTTCTTAAACTCTATTGAATAAAACATAAACTTGGATATTTTATGTTAATCAAACATAACAGAAATTCAGAAGTACTAAACTGGGAAAAAAAAGTCTTAGAGATGGATGCTTTTAGGAAAGGAGTTGGATGTCACCAGCTAAGGATTTACTAAATTTATTGAAATTTGACTATTCATCAGTTTCTGATGCCTTATGATGGAATTATCTAATTTATTTTGAATAATGAACATTAACTAATTTCTTCCTTTATAATCACAAAAATTGGAATATCCCCAAATTTAAAATATACTCAATGAAGTACTTTCCGTTGTTACAGATGGAGTCTATTATTGAGAGGATGCAAGATGAAAATACAGGAGTTCCAGTTAGAACAGTAAAAAGCTTTATGTCAAAAATCCCTTCTGTTTTCACTGGTAAGTATCCTTGTGATTGTCTTTTTTAATATCTGAACATTATACCTTTTCTGCTTTGTTCATAGATGTTTTGCATGCTTATTGGCTACAGTTTTTTGTTCATGATCTTTTGGGTTAAATATAATTAAAAACAAAAGATAGCCACAGCAGTTAGCATGCTAGACTACCAAGCCAAAGGTTGTGTGTTTGAATCTCAGTCCTATCAGGAAAAGAGCGAACATTCTTTCCATGAATTTAATGACAATGAGGATTTATTCACAGCCATCCCACCAGGGTATGTGCTGAGGACTGTCACTCAATAATTGGGAGGAGGGGGGACTCAAAAAAATAAGTGTAAGGAGTGATGTGACCCTACTATATACTTTGTCATTATTAATTGCAATATGTTATCCTAGGAGTCTGCATACATCGAGCAGCTAAGGGCCAACAGAAAATAATTATATAAATTAATTCATATTAAATAAGTCGTTTAAATTCATTATAAAATCTCATTTTGGTGTTCAAAGGTTGCAAATTTTCAGGTTCAAATAATATCTTCTTAAAAATGACATGAAAAATACACTTTCCTATTCTCAAATGTTTTATGAATTATTTATATAGGCGAAGGGTTTGTTTTATAATTTGTATTCTATTGTCTGAATAAATTTTTTCTTTCTTTTTATGTGAAACTGTGTGGAGAAGAAATCTAAATTTGGTTTACGATAACGATAGATATCACAATAAATATTAGATATGGTAAACCAGAAAAATATTGACTAGGAATTATGACATTTTTGATGTTGCTGGGTTATGTTGGAGTTGAAATGAAAATGAAATTAAATTAAAAAAAAATCTTTATTCTGGGACTAAGTCCCCTTATAACAAAAACAATTAAAACAAACAATTTCCTATGGTCTTGTTACTTTTAAATAAAATGTAACAACAAATTCAATGAATCTATGAATCTTTTTATACTTATACACACTTGTTATAGGTGGAATAGTCAGGAATCAGTCATTTTTTTAATTTTGCCAATGTTTCGGCTCAAACTTGTGAGCCATCATCAGGGCTACAAACATCAGAACAAAAGAGATACATATTAATATGATAATGAAAATTTTCTTTTGAATATCTTTTGTCTAGTGACAATGATAACATTTGAAATAAAACAGAAAGTATACCAACATACTTAAATATTATAGATACAAATAATGATAATATGATACATAATCTGATGATGATAAGCATAAAATATACATTACACAAGCAATTTGTACAATAAAGTGATAAGAGTTATAATTTAAGGATACGGAAGATGTTAGCATACGAGGGAGAGATTGTCTGATTGCAGATCTCTTTGTCTGTTTTATGATTGACGGGTACTCGATCTTTTTCCATATGGATTTATATAGCTCCGGAGAGAGTATAATATAATGTATATTTTATTTACTGTATGTTTATCTTTTCATTTATAACACCTTGGTTGTTGTTATTTATTTGATTTTATTTTTTATTATATACCTCATGGATCTTTTAAATACCTCAGATTCTAGTGTTTATAATTTTCTGTTAAAAATGTTGAGCCTTATTGTACATACGGATATATTGTTTTGTTTTTTCCATTATATAATTTTGTAAAACTTTCTAAAAACAAAGATAAGCTGTAGTATTTACACTTAGAGAGGAAAACCTTCAGGGTTTTTACATGAACCCCTCCCCATACTACCTATGTTTATGGTTTTCCTCAGTTTATGGTTGGACATGGCTCAGTAATGGTACGTATATATATATTTTTTTACTTCTATATCAAAGTCTAAAGTTCTGTAAAAATTTGTATGCTTATCATCATCAGATTATGCATCATATTATCATTATTTGTATCTATAATATTTAAGTATGTTGGTATATTTTCTGTTTTATTTCAAATGTTATCATTGTCACTACATTCAAAAGAAAATTTTCATTATCATATTAATATGTATCTCTTTTGTTCTGATGTTTGTAGCCCTGATGATGGCTCACAAGCTTGAGCCTAAACGTTGGCAAAATTAAAAAAAATTCAAAAAATGACTGATTCCTGACTATTCCACATATAATAGTTTCTACAGTCGACTATACATCCTCAATATTATATACACTTGGAGCACGCACTTATATATACACATATTTGTACTATGGATACCTGTATTTACAATGGAATGGAAGATCGAGATTCGAGTAGGTATGGGAAGAGTTGATGTTTGAAAGAAGAGGGAGAGGCAATTTTACTGATAGAATTATGCAAGGAGTTCCAAAATAATGAGGAGTGAATGAGAAAGGATTTGTGAAAGGATGCAGTTCTGTATGATGGGTTATAAATATTGATGGATTGTGTTCTAGTGTTCTAATGGATGTCAGAGTGGAGTGTGAGGAGCTCAGTTATATCGGAAGGTTTTCTATTTTCAAGGTTTAGAATAGGTAAGAACCATGGAAATATTGCTGTTGAACAGAAGGATGAAGCCACTTTAACTCGGCGTAATAGCCAGAAATATGGACACTTCTAAAGGCTCCAAAAATAAATCAGTTCATCGGTAACTCCTCCATACACCAGGCAACCGTAATCAAAGTTAGAGAAGATAACAGAGGAAACAAGTAACTGACTGGATTCATGGTATCTATAGAGCTGTTAAAGTATGGAAAGGGATTTTTGGGATATTTTAGATACAAGCTTATTCCAGGACAGGTTTTGGTTAAAGGTGGCTGTGATTATTTAACAGTTGTTTTAATTGGATAGGGACTTTATTGGGAAAGAGCAATGGGTAGTACGGATGGAGTTCTCAAGGTTGGTTTGAATCCAATGAGGATTGCTTTAGTTTTACCTGCATCTAGCTGCAACTTGTTTTTATTTGCCCATTGAAAAATTTGATCTATATCATTTTAAACTTTTGGGATGCCTCTATGAGATTAAAAGGGTGGAAAGAAAATTAAAATTGTTGATCATCGGCATAAAGACAGCATCGAGAATAATGGATGGAATCCGGTAAATCATTAATATAGATAGAAAAAAGAGTTGGTGAAAAGGAGGAGCCTTGAGGAACAACACGAAGGGCATTTGTGTGGTATGACTACTGTCTGCAAACGATCGAATAAGGAGTTGCAGAAACTTTATTACATTTTCTTCATTTTATACTAGTCAATTATTATTTTAGTTATTAAGGAAGATTACTAATTTTCTTTTCTTTTATTGTATGTCTTGACCACCGTATTCCTTCTGAATTTCCTAATCGTCAACTATTGATAATCATAATTTAAATTTATATTATTACTGGTTATAGTATTATCATTGGTATTATATCTTAATCATCAGAGATGGCCTATCATAGAATTGCTGGATTGGCATATTTATCAGTTTGTTGCTGTAGTCTTCCAGTTCCTCACATCATATAATGTATAAGTAGTTAATAGTTTTCTTGTTTTTAGGTTGTGACCTGATTTTATGGATGATCAAAAATCTCGATGTTGATGACCAATGTAAGTTATAACATTTTGTTAGTCATGTAAAATTAAACTGAGATTATGTTGTTTTTACTTGAAAAAGTGTTTTTCATTTTTAATTCTCTTACTCACATTTGTATCTTATCAAGAGAAAAATGCAGAGCAAGATTGAAGTTGTATAGGATTAGATATCTGGAAGACAATGTTTACTTTACCAAACTGACTCTAGGAAAATTACAATTAAACTTACTTTACCAAACTACTGAATTCAAAATTTACTTATAATGACTGAAAACCTCACCATTACTGACAAATCACTAAGGAATACCACTAAAAAGCTACTAAAATTCAAGAGCATCCTCTCCTTAGTGAATCTCAGTCCTGAGCAAGTATGACAAAGCAAAATCCCAGACATTCTCTCAGTATCTCTTTTAAATTTACAATCCCTGTCCTGATATCCTTAATCCTCATCACCTTGAATACATTGAAGCAGAACTGGATATTACAGATTGCCCCATCTCTACCTTCAAGCAAAGCTCCTGGCCATGATCTAATTACTTCCCATATCCTAAAACAACGTCCAAGAAAAGCCATCCTATTCATCACATACATTTACAATGTTCCACTTATTTTCCCAGACTCTGGAAGTTGTCGGTTTTTTAAATGATACCCAAATCCTAAAAGCCGCTTAAATATCCATTTTCATATCATCCTATCTTTCTGTTACTTATTACGGGTAAAATCTTATGAAAGCTAAAATGCTTATAACCCATTCTTGACTCCAATCACATTATTCCTGAACACCATTTTGGATTTTGAACACCTCATGCCTCCATCCAGAAATGTTATCGTGTGTGGATGTCTCATCTTCATCGGACTGCGGATTGTACTGCACGGCCACCTTTCTTGTTGTGGAACAGGCCTTTGACCGAGTCTGTCAACTGGGATCGTTTTACGAACTCCATAAACTCCTGCCTCCAACACACTTCCTCATTATCCAGTCCTATCTCACAAACAGATCCTTAAAAATAAATCCTAATAGTTCCAATTCATACCTTTTTTCACAGTCTGCTGGTGTTCCTCAAGGCAGTATCCTAGGACCCATTCTTTGCATAGTCTATACAGCTGATATCCCATCCTATCCTATCACTTTCCTTTCTACCTATGCTGATGACACTTGTGTGCTATCAGCTAATAATGATCCGACTATTGCCTCCTAAACTCTTCAATCCCGCAGCAGAGAACTTGAATTATGGTGTCAGATTTGGGTAATAAAAATAAATATCAACCAACCCTAACTATTAATATTTACCCTTCGTTGTAAACCTGTGACTTCCTGCCCTACATTATCCTTTAATAACACTCTGCTAGTCCCTCTTTAACAGATCCAATACCTACGACTCTACCTTAACTAACGTTTTACTTGAAATTCAAGAAACAGCTTGCCATTTTTGGCTATTTTAATATTTTCTTGGCAAACACTCATACCTTGAACTTTACTACAAAAGGCTCATCTTCATGGCTATGGTCAGGGCAATCTGGACTTATGATTCAGCTTTGGGGTTATACTGAACCATTTAATTCATCTTGAATCCAAAATCCTTTGTACCCTCTCTTGCTCCTTTCTTTGTCACGAATAAACTCATCTATGATGACGTTAATGTTCGATACGTTACTAAATTGGTCCGAACCTGGTATTTCTTTTTCCATGACAAACTTTATTCCCTCTCTAAACCACTAGTTTCAATCCTAGCATCTTTGATTCTTTATAATCCTCCGAGGCATCTGAAAAAAATATGTCCCTTCTTGTTTTGTATATTTTATGAGTGCTGTCAATGGGCAGTTTCTCATAAGTGTATCATGTCATTATTTAATGTATTACTTGATGTATTCAATAATACAGTTATAAATTTTAATAAATATAATTTTTTTTTTTTATTCTCTTACTGTGGCGTGTTTAGAGTGTTATAAAAAGCACAGGATTTTATCAAGGAAACATCGCTTTTATATTTATTAAACACAGAAGTATGTAAATATATTGATTATTTTCTTTTCCGCTTTCTATGTTTATAGTATTTATTCTGTATTCAGTATCACTCATAATTCATTATAATTACATACTGTTACTTAAAATTGGTTGTGTTTATTAACAACAATTAAGTCACTTATTGAAAAGGAATCATAACAATTAGTTAGTTGGTCCTTATCAAAGGATGACTTCAGTATAACAGTGTTGTCAAAATTAATATATATATAATTTTGTTGCCATCTTATTTGTTCCCCAACATGTTTACTTACCAAGCTCTTCATTATTTATTAAGTTGTGATTATGTTTTGTAGATGAAGCCTTACATCTCGCACACCAAATGGCTTCCCATGGCTACCTTTTCCCTATTGATGATCATATGCTGACTGTGAAAAATGATAACACTTTCTATAGATTTCAGGTAATAATAAAAAAGTTAATAGAAAAGTAATACTTTTTTTTTTTTCAAAACATGCTACTATAGCCACAGAAGATAATATTCTCAATGACTGTGGTCGAAAATGATGTTATCAATTGTGGTCTGTCAGATTTGATGAATGAATCATACAAACTGTGTATTTAAAAAAAGATGAAATAATTGACTGAAGAATGGTTATTAATAATCAAATTTAAAAATTAAAAAAATTAGTCAAATCATCAAAAAAAGCAACCATTCTTATGGTTTAGCTTCTCCAATTATTCTGATGATGGCATAAAACATAGTTCAAAATTTGGTAACTCAGTAAAATAAGATGGCTTTCTTAAAGTTTGATGATCCATCTTCTTTAGTTGTTTTTAATAGTTTGAACTTGATAACATAAAACTCAATTTGAATTTAACTTATAGTATTATGTAAAAAAATAAAAATGTAATGATCTGGAGTACTGAATTTATTAAGAGGAGAGAAGCTTGTAGAATCGTGGAGATTAGGCAAGATTGGTAAATAAGGATTCTGATCAGCTTGCTTAACGTATCCATAGATCCTGGTAGGATCTGGTCTATGTTCCTATTGTAGTCTTTTTCATAATGCAGGTCTTCCAGTTTGGTCACAACCACTCCTCATACCCTTTTGTCAGTTGCAAAACATGACTTGGTCTCCTGTTAAAAAGGTACATAAGTTTGATTAATACTTTACTAATTACCTTTTCGTCCTCCTGGCCTAAATATCTTGCTTTACAAGGTCTAGATCATCTGCGCTGGACTGACCAACTCTTCCTAAAAACAGAAGGGAGTGTTGGTTGTCCCATTGTTTGGTAAGGAGACTTGTGGTATTGAAGAAGAAACTTTTTAATATTGTGCTAGATATTGTTACATTCTCTTTTAAGTGTGAACACCATGTTCTGCTTGGCTATCTATGATAAACTACTGTGGTATGATGAAACCTAACACCTTGTTTCTTTAGAAAATACTGAAAATATTCTGAGTATAATTGTAGCCTGTTGTCAGAAACGATTGCTTTGGGAACACCAAACTGAGGAAAGGCATTTTCAAGGATATTGGCTGTGGTTTGCGATGAAGTAGAGTTAGTGAAAGAACCAATCATCCATTAGACTATGCAATTGACATTCATCAGCATTTTCTTACCAAATACTGGATAATAGTCTATGTGAATTCTTTCCCATGGAGAGTTTGTGTATACCCAGTGATGTAAATGTGAGGGGGCATTTTGAAATTCATCAAGCAGACAGAATATGAATAAGCCTTGGTTTCTATGTCTTTATCAATGGCTGGCTAATAAATGTGAGAAAGATAGAGCTTTTGATGAAATCTTGGTGGGACAACTCTTTGGCCAAGCATGAGACATCCCTTGTTAATAGTGTAGTCAGTTTCTCTCCCCTTGCACTGAAGAAACTTCAAGTATTGCAACAGACAGCAATGAGGACATGCGTGGATCATGGCAAGTGTCTGTAGAAATCTCCTTAGAAGTAAGGAGAATGTGGTGAAGCTGATACTGAACAAATCGAAATTATCAGTAAAGTGCTTGAATGGAAGCTAATTGACTTCAAAAGAAGAGTCTTCTTTCAAAAGACAGCTCTAAAAAAGAATTATTAAGGAATAACAAAAGCATTGTAGTTCTGATTACTGATATTTTACATTGTGTCATATTTGAAATTAGCCAGGTCACTTAATTGTTGCTGTGAGAGAGGGTGAACTGGAACAGCTGACCATTAGGGTCGAAAAAGTGAGAAATAGGTTCGTTTTCTGTATATATGGTTAATTCATGAGCAAAAAGATATTGAAAGAACTTTTTACATTCCTGACAATAGATAGTACCTCACAATCTACTTTTGGATAGCATTTCTCTGTGGAATTAAGAACTTTGCTAGCATATGCAGTTGGTTGATCTGAGCCACCAAGCATAATGTGCGATCACAGCTCGTAACCCTACCGGACTAGCATAATAGTGTGTGACTTTGCCTAAAAAAGTGGGTATTTCCTCAAGAGTGGAAGGCTAAGGTAAATTTTGTGGGTTATTTAATTGATTAAATGGGTGGGAAGTATGAACGTGTTGAAAGAACTCAACTTCAGTTTTATTGATCTCATCAGCATAAGAGTTTCGAAGTATATATGGAATGTGCATTGTATGAGCAATAATTGGTTTATGATTATCTCGTAAAGTAATATCGACTAGTGGTCCAACTAAGGTATCTGCTATTCCACTGAATAAAGGGTTTTCATCTTGAAAATAAGTGACTTTTAACTGAGTACTGAAATGAGTTGGCGTTTCGATGCGATTTAGTTTATTAATTTCTTCATCCTCAACCATGAACCTTTTGCTGCGCTTTAGCCACCAGTTTTAAAGAATTAAAACTACGGCAGACTGCAGCAGTGTACCCCTTTTTATGCCATTTCTTGCAGATAGCTTTATGAAAAGGGCAGTGTTTCATTCAATGACCATCACATTCCCCCTCAGGTGGATTGTTCAGGCTAATGGTCATTTTTGTGTGCGGAAATCACTCTTACTATTGTTTTTTTTAGATTTATTGATTGAATGATTCAGTATAATAGAAGGGTGACTAGCATGTGCAGCTACATCTGCCTGATACTTTATTTCTGAAGAAGCAGCTCTTGTAGACTCTAAATTTTGAGCAATGTTAACGACTTCAGAAAATTTGGATGGATTTTTTATGATGTTACTATCGAGTGAGTTCATCAAGGACATTATGAATAAACTGGGTGATAAGAGAGTAGTCTGGGAAATCATTAAATTTGCAGTATCTATTCTATGCATGGCCTTTAAATGCATTGCATAATCGACAACTCTTTTATTTGGTTGCTAGACTATTTTTTATAACTTTATTGTCTATTGTACTTATTTTTGGATTCCGGTAAATGATTAGAGCATTGAAAATTTCTTTGAAATTGTCGTCATTTGTTGATGGATACAAAAAAAAAAATTTAATGTATTATTTAATTAAGAACCCTCATGTACATTTAAACAATCAGCCCATTGCGTTTTTGCAAAGTGATAATTGTTTTTGGAATCGGTCAAAATAGGAGGAGATAGATTCATTAATAGCAGAATTGTATGGTTCAAATGTGAAATTTGGTAAAATGTTTTATGTTTAAGTACTCACATTAGCAGCTAGTAATCTAAAACTTGAGTGTTAGTCAGTTGTTGACCAAAATTAACTGTGCAAGATGGGAAACCAAATCTGTCTCTGGAGTTGTCTTTGTCGTAAGATCATTTAAACACTATGTTTGTATTCAAAATGAAAAAACGCCATTGATAAATGCTGAAAATAATTAATCAAAACAAAATATCAAACCCTCTTTGAACTAACATTTGTGGTTATTATATTAATTTGAAAAGAATCATTGAAAGAGATTAGAGTTTCCAAATGTCTCCTCTACTTTTGAAGAAATATACTCTTTTTTTTCATTATCAGCAACTAATGTAATCCTAGAATATGAGGTATTATAACGTTTCCAGAAGGGGTCTTTGAATTACTGATAATATTATGCTGTTTACATTCTGCCATATGAAGAATCTGAAAACATATCTATTACATATATACTTGTCTTCTGGATATGTATGTATCTCTAAGATCGAATGTTTGTTATGTAGATCTGTATTATATTATATGATCTTCAACAATCACCTTTCTTTTTTCTTTTTGTATGTTTTAAATTGACAAACAAGCATTTAGACAAATAGTGATGTAAACTTATTGTACATATATGGTGTGGCTGCTTATTTAAAAGTTAAATTCATTTAAGCATTATTTAACATATTAATGACTAATATATTTACAATGTTAAATTAACCTTAAAGATGCTTCACTATTGTGGTGTAACACTTGTAATCTTGGTGGTGGTATTGATGTGTGTGTAATTGCCTTGTGTTTTTAGACTCCCTACTTTTGGCCTTCCAATTGCTGGGAACCAGAAAATACAGATTATGGTAATTTTATATAATAATAAAATTTAATAGTATGCATTGTGGAGAAGAAATCAAGCTTATTTGCATGTCTTGATTGCATGTTTTTTAACAATTATTTTTCTGCTTTAATTTATAAATTATTCCTTAATTAATTATGTACTTAACTAAAGAAAAGAATATAATTTGATTACTAAAAACCTATAATATTACTAACTAAAAACCTATAATAATATTATATACCTATAAAACTATAATTTGATTACTTTCTTAACTACATCAAAAAATTAACTTTAGGTATTGTATTAAAATTGGACAAACTTTCAAAGGACGTATTATTTATAAATATTTGCTTGAAATATCAGTCTCGGTCTCAGTTTTTTCATGATTTTCGTAATATACTGATTATTCTTGATCAATTTGTGAAAACGTTCACCATTATTGGCATAGATGACCAAGATAGTTTTACATCAATAAAACAAATCATTAGCTCTTATCCCGCTTGAATCTTTTATGATGATCTTCATATGCCTTTCAATTTTCATGTAATAAAATCACTGAATGCTGATTTTTCATTTTTTTTTTAAATGCTATTTTTCAAATAATTGTATCTCAGGTACTATTAAAATCATAGTGCTAAAAAATATATATGCATGATGTAGACAGTTTCCAGTTATTATATGGAATATAAAATAGATGCAAATTCTATCCTTTTTTTTTCTTGAACAAACTAAACAAAAATTTGTTATTTAATTTTTGTTTCAAATTTAATGAATGTTCAAACAAATATATGGAACAAAGATATTCCTTTGAGTGTTGATAAGTAAACAAAGACTTTTCCTGTAATAGGAATTTAGTATACATGCACCCCATTCCTCATACATTCATTCCTTACGCTCATAGATTATTAAATTCTTAAACTGGTAGGTAATCACTAGACTCAGGTTCAAACTGAGATATCAATGTAAAATTTTGCAATACTGCAGAGAGGCTATTGCAAAAATTACTATAATTTATTTCAGTGAAGAATTTAGACAATGTATCAGATTAGTGACAACCAGTTGAAATGCTAGTTGTTAGACCTAAAAAGACTTTCATTTAAATTGATGAATTGTATAGAAGTTATGTTGATTCTAATATTTATTTTTTTAAGCATGTGAAGTGTACATCTTAAATTGCATGATTGAGATACAGACAGACACAAGACCTAATTTGTACCTTAATGTAAAACACAAATGGTAAGTTTTGATTCTGAGCATATAATGCTTTTTGATTCCTCAGTTACTATATTGATTAGTGATGAAGCAAAAATAAATGTATAAATAAAGTTTAAATTACTTTATTTAAAAACTTTTAAAATATCCTTATTTTACTAATATAGAATGGTTATGCCAGATATATGTGTCATTGACTTGAAAATTACTGATTAAAGTATTTTATAATGTTGCTTTAACTAAAATGTTAGATAAAAATGCATGAAATTAATCTTAATCAAGTTTATTGACATTTATGGACAGCGACCATTATTTGGTTACAGCCATAATTAAGGCCAAAATCAGTAATGTGCCAGAGGAACTCGCCTAAAGAGAATTAATACTCGGAAACTGCAGGAACCTGAATACAAAATACAATTTTCTCAGAGCCTTCTACAAGATTTTCAATACCCATAGAAAGGGTTTCAAACCAAGAACGAATTCCTGTCGAGGAAAGGAAGGTAATCTGATCACTGATATCTTATTATCCCTGTTCATAAGAAAGAACACCATATGAACAGTGACAACTACCGTTGGATAACGCTTCCAAGTTGTGCCTATAAGAGAGTATAATATTGTCAAGCACCACCTTTTCATTGATTTCTGTAATGCTTGCGATAGTATAATTAGTGAAAAACTGTATCGATGTATGGAAGAAATAAACGTTCCCATAGAATTGATAAGTCTCGTGGAGCTGTTGATGAGCGAGTCGAGAAGTCAGGTTGAGATCCAGGGTGATTTGTCCGAAGCATTCAAGACCAGTTGGGGATCTGAGACAGGGACCATTCTGACTAAATCCACTAAAATTCTAGCCTATGCAGACAATAGTAGCCAGATCACAAAGGGATTTTGAGTAGGCTTTTCTCAAATTCAGGACTTAGCATGGGACTTCAGGAAAACCAATCGAAGATCAAATACATGCTAGCCAATCCTTCAAAGCTACCAGAACCCTCCATCAACTTTGGTGCCTACACATGTGAAATTGTCGATAGTTTTGTGTACCTTGGTTCTCTGTTTAAAGCAGATTACTCTACAAGTACTGAAGTACAAAGAATTATCACTGCCAATAAGTGCTACTTCGGTTTGCCAAAATTACTTAGATCTCGTCTGTTATCAAGAAAAATCAGAGTCACGCTTTACACAAAACGATAATCAGGCCTGTGTGAATTTATGGCTCACAAACTTGGCCTTTGTCCAGATCAGATGCCAATAGTTTGCAGCTCTTTGAAAGGAAAATCTTGAGAAGAATGTTTGGAGCAGTGAGGGTTTGCAATCAGTTCAGAATAAGGCAAAACACCGAACTCTACTGTAATTACAAGGAGCTAGATGTGCAGTTTATAAGAATTTCAAGGTTGAAATAGGCTGGGCTAGGATGGAGGACTATGCTACTCAGATGAGACTTCTCTTTGGGTACGTCAATGGCAAGAGAAGATGTGAAAGAGCAAGGCTTAGATGGGTGTGGGAGGTTGCGAGAGATGCAGGCAGCATTATTGGGACAGGAGTTTGGCAGACACTCATGCAAGATACAAGAGGCAATGCTTTGATGTGGCCAGGACCCGCACCAAGTCGTAGAGCCAGTAATTATTATTAAGTTTATATTAAAATGTTTGGTGTTCTTACAAAGTCAATTTGGCACTTCTGATTTAGAACTTCTATTCAGAAACACTGCATTAGAGAAGAAGTTTTACTTAATTTATCTTGTTACTTTTTAATGGATTATTTCTTGAGTGTTTATTATGTTCTCATTCTGACTACAGTTCAGAATGAGAACATGATAAACTGATAATACTACTGAATTTAATTTTTAGTTTGTATAAGACTAAATTTAATTTATTTGCCTCTGTTTCAGCTGTGTATCTTTGCAAAAGGACAATGCAGAATAAAACTCGTTTAGAGCTTGCAGATTATGAAGCTGAAAGTTTAGCACGACTTCAAAAAATGTTTTCCCGTAAATGGGAATTCATATTTATGCAAGCAGAAGCTCAAAGTAAAGTAGATAAGAAGAGAGACAAACTGGAAAGAAAAGTTCTAGATTCTCAAGAGAGAGCTTTTTGGGATATGCATCGACCAATGGTAATTTTGTGTAAAACATTAAGTTATTGTTAATATTGAATTCTATATTATTATTTATTTTGCTAAAAGAAAAGTTTTGTGAGCATTTATTTAATTTCTTCTTCCTTTGATTAGTATTTCTTGACTGAAAGGGAAATCAATTATCCTGTTTGATGTCTTTCACATTCATATATTATAATCATATAGTTATTGTTTGTTATATGATGAGTACCTGGTACAGAGGAATCACATGTAGCATAGTAGCTAGCATAACAGCTTTCTTTGCCAAAGGTCACAGTTTCAAACCTGCAGGTGACCCTAGGATTTCTTAATGGGAGTAAAAAATCCTTAGTTATGCCATCCTTCGGAGGGGATGTAAAACTGAGCCTATGAGATGTCAGGTACTCATTAAAGATCTCTATTCTAATAAAACCTGGATAGGCAAAATTTAGAACTCCCACTGTAGCATCACCAGATTAGCCACTGTAGCAAAAAGTGACGTTACATGAATAAACTAACAAACAACCTAGTATAGATTTTCACATCAGCAATATTGATTGCTCCGAGTAATAAGTTCCATTGTTTTATACTCGAATTTTCAACAGCTCCTTCAATTTTGGTTTATTATTTACAATAATAAACCTTTGTAATTGACAAAAAAAAATTATCCTCACCCCTCTCAAAATTTGAGGACTTACACTTCGAGATGAGTGGGACTCGAATAACAAATAAAAAAAAATCCATTTCTCCCAATTAATAAATAACTAAATACAAAAAAAAAAAAAAATTATATCATAAACATATGGTGTGTATTTTCTAGCACTTTGAATACTTTATAGTTTCCTTCCATTCTATGCTCATAGCATTATATTTCTTTGAATGTCCATAGCCCTACTATTACCTCTAAATATTTTAACAAGTCTAAATTTTAAAACAAGACCCACTGCTGCCTGCCCTCATACTAATATTTTCCCTTTGTGATTCCAGCTCATATTACCTTGCCATTCCCTCCTTTATAAATTTATTGAAAGTTTTCATATGAATTTTATTAGTAGTGTCACTAATAGCTTGCTAATTTGATTTTACAAAATATACATATATGTTGGGTTGTCTGGAAAATAATGAGTTATAAGCTTTTGAGTTTTCTTTAAAATACCCCCATGTTTAACATTCTCTTTACGTTTACTAGATCATTCATTTGTGTGAATATCAACACTTCAATAGAAATAACTCAGTCTTTACTTAAATGTCAACGTGTGATATTCGTATAATTGTGTTTTACGAGTTTAAACTCTGTTAAAAAACTGGTCTAGATGGCCAGAAATATCAATCAAGTCTGAGGCGAGGGCAGCATTAGTGAGTGTACTATTCAATGGTGGTTCGAAAAATTTTTGGAGGAAGTCTTCAGGCTAGAAGACAAAGGTTGTGAAAGAACATCCTCTCTAGTTGACAATGTTATGCAAAGTTTGGTGGAAGAAAACCCCAGAACTTGCAGGAAAAACTTAACCTTAGCAAATCCACTGACGATGACCACCTCAATTTGAAAGGTTAAAAAACTTCAATGTTTCGTTCCACAAACATAAAACAACCATTAAAAACAAACCAACATTATGAAATTTGTGCTATATTTCTTTTTCACAACCAAAACGACCCTTTTCTTTTCAGAGTGGTTACTTGTGATGACAAGTAGATACTTTAGGATAAGAGTAGACATTCTGAACAGGTGTTCGAAAAAGGAGAAACAGCACATTTTCCAAAGCCCCCATCAATGTCAAATCATATTGAAACCAAATTAATGAAATATTTCAGAAATTGGCAATAATGAAGCCATCTTGGGTCAATCGGAAGGAACCCATTTTGTTGCATGACAACGCCTGGTCACATATTTAATGTTTTACTTCACAAAAACTAGTGGGGCTTGGATATGAAACTGACCTATTGCCTAGGGATTATCATTTTATGAAATATCTGTACCAATTAATGGACAAAGGGAATTCAATAATGGATTGTTGGAGTTAATCAATTCTAAAAAAGAGAAATTTTATTCTGAAGGAATGGAAAAGTTTCCAACAAGTTGGCAGAAATGTTTGTTTGTTTATTTATTTAATGCCCCTTTATGCTACTGTGGCTGATTGGATGATGCTACAGTGGGAGTCCTAAATTTTGCCTATCCAGATTTAATGAGTACCTGACATCGCACAGGCTCGGGACCACCTTTTAACGTCCACTCCGAAGGACGGCATAACTAAGGATTTTTATCTCCCATTATAAAATCCTAGGGCCACCTGCGGGTTTGAACCATAGAAGGCTGTTATGCTGACCACCATGGTAACCCCATAAATGTATTAAAAATAGCAGAGACTGTTTTGATTAAATCTTCATTTCTTTTTAAGTCAGATTCCTGCATTATTTTCTGATCACCCCTTCTTGTGGATAGAACACAACTGACCTCTTCTTGTGGATGGAACCCCCTCCTCACCTTTATCCCCTCTTATTCTTTTCAAAAATACTTATTTTGGAAATTGCCGACCTCCTATCATGACAAATTGAGGCGGGACTGATATAGGAAGTGCCCGAAGTCAGCGGTCCAGCCTTTGTCTACCCTTAATACTCTAGTTGGCTAGTAGCTGGAATCTAGGAAGTTCCTGGGATATGGTGGGAGGGGGAGGGAAGGGTTGCCCATGGGAAATTCAAGGGGAATAGGAAACGCCTTTTGAACTTTTGCCGACAAAGCTTATTAATATTTATTTAAGTAATATAATAATAACCCAACAATGAATTTACACCCATCAGTATTCTCAATACATAACAATATAATATAATATGTATATATTGTTTTAATTAGGATATGTTTATTGTAGCCTGGGTGTGTTAACACTACTGAAATGGACATTAAAAAGGCTTGTAGAATGAACAAACATCCTTCGGGCAAAGCATCAGGTTCAGGTTTATCATTAGAGGTTCTTCAGAGAGAGCTGGCATTTCTTAAAACACGCTTAGATAGATCTAACATTAAGATGTCTAAAGTTGCTGAATCGTAAGTTCACTTATATGTAATTATATACTTATAATTAATTATATTTAATACTAATTTTAAGAAACTATTTAAAGCATTGAGTGATTTAATTAATTTGTTCATTTGATGTTAACACAAAAATAGTTCTTTTAATACCATTTAAATATTATCAAACTGATTTAATTGCGACTAATTTACATTTATGTACAGGTATATAAACTACTTTGAACAGTACATTGAATATGATCCATTTTTTACTCCTCCTGAAATTGCCAATCCTTGGTTGTCAGATAATCCAGACTTTTGGGAACAAGAAAAACTAGCGTAAGTAAATTTATAATTATAAATAATAAACAAATTATAAATAAATATATTAACTCTTTATTTGTCATTTTTGGCAATGAATATACACTTAGTTTAACTGATACATTTAACATAACTAAGATGGAACATTGTGAATAATTATGGAATCAAAATAATCTGCAGGATTTTTTTAAATTTTCCTATTCTGAATGTATATTTGAAACTTCCAAATTTTTGGAAAGAAAAGTTGTTTTAATAAGGTGTAGATTCTTAAAGGTGAAAATCAAATTCTATGAATAAAATTGGAGGCTGATTTATACTTTTTTTAATTTTATATTTTAATGCTATTGACAGATTTGTTAAATTTAACGTTAATCTTATAGATCATTAACAATTTTAGCTATATAAATTTTATTTATTTTTATTATTCCTTTTTATCCTTATATAATTTCATGATAAACTGTTAGATTGATTAATTTTGATTGTTGATGATATTTTGCACTTAAAGATAAATTTGTTCCTTTGCACCTGATGATGACATTTTAGCCGAAACGTCGTGCATTGATTTTTAATAAAAGAGTCGTCAAAGTGTCATGGCCGCTAGTAATGTACTACTTACGTATCGCTCTGTGACTATTACTTTGCCATCTCGCTGTTATTGATGTTTCATCTGCCAAAACTTGTGATTCGTGAGTTTTTGAACTAATGAACCCATTAAAAATCGCTCATATAGAGGTGAGTGCACTTATTTTCATAACGCACGTAATAGACTGTTGACTGCCTGGACTAGATAAGAGGAGGGGATAAATCCCTTCTGTACACCTTATCGTGTTTATAAGGTCGCGGTCAGGACTGTTGTCAGCTACGAGATCGTAACGAAGGACTTGTATATATATTTTCTAGATTTATTTCTCAAAGACTATTATATTTTATAATTATTAATTTTTTTTTTTCCTTCTAGAAGACTTTTCATTTTTTATTACTTAGTTGTTATTAATTAATTATGTGTTTTTTAATTTTTATGTTATTTGTATATAATATTGTAAATAGTTTTATTAGTTTAGATAATTTTTTTTTGTTTTTTAGGTACTTTTTAATTTGAGTAGTAATTTTTTTAATTTGTAGAAGTATATACACTTTTTTTTTTTTTTTTTTTTTTTTTTTTTTTTTTTTTTTTTTTTTTTTTTTTTTTTAATTTATTTTTTAAAATTATTTTTCTCTCTTTACGGCGTATGTTTTATTCATGGATCCTGACATGAATACATCTTGTGACGACTCGGCTGAAGAAACACCCTTCTCTGAGATAAGCGAGTCTGATTCGCAATACTTACAGCGGACACGACACAAAAGGCAACGAAACTCCAATCCCGGGCTTGGGGATTCACCTAACAAAAAAACAAACAAATCGGCCAAAACTAAACAGGCAATTAATCAAAACAATTCACCTCCTAAAACTCGCAGTACCACTGCAGCCAGCAAAAATGAACTCACGGGTCCGGCTATCTCAGCCGCCCCATCCTCCTCTAAGACACCGCCTTCTACATCAGCCAGTAACGTTCCAGTTGCAGCGAATATTTCTAAAGCGATCCCGGAGCCACAAGGGTTTACTGACCCAGAGCCACCCCCTATATTTGTTAGTAACATCAACAACTTCATGACTTTCGGTCAAGAAATCGCCGACTTGATCGGTCAGTCTAACTTCAGATGTTTCTCAAGGCTCAACGATATCAAAATTAACACTAACTCTAAAGAGAGTTATAAATAACTTATACAATATTTAAATTCCAAAAATTATGACTTTCACTGTTACCAGTTGAGGCAGGAAAAAGCATACAGGGTGGTCTTAAGAGGACTCCACTCAACGACCCCCACTGAAGCAATTAAACGAGGACTAGAAGAGATAGGGCACTCTGTTAGACACGTTTCATGCGTCTTACACCCCTCCGAAAAATACCCTCTACCTTTATTTTTTGTAGATTTGGAGCCGGCAGAAAATAACCCCGACATATTTCAGGTTACAAGACTTTTATATTCAGTTATTCGATTTGAACAACCAAGACAAAGACCTACTATAGTACAGTGCACTAAATGTCAAAACTTAGGCCACACCAAGTCCTACTGTTTTCATCAGGCCAGGTGCGTCAAATGCGCCGGTCCTCACTCATCTGACACCTGCCCAAGATCGCCTAATGAGCCAGCTAAATGTGCTCTTTGCGGTGAGGCACACCCTGCAAGCTATAAAGGTTGTGTGATTTACAAAAACCTTCTTAAGCAGAGAACTCATAACTTGCAACAAAGAACCGTAGAGCAAACAATTATCACTCAAATTCTCTCGAATGATTCGAGGAATTTTCCTGAGCTTCAGCAACGTCAAGCAGACAACGCTCACCAGCCTTCTACCTCAGCAGACAAAATTATAACCCCTCAACCCTCGAAGACACCGTTCATCCCAAAAAATCAACAAATTCGTCGTCAGGCGCCTCCGGCCTCTCAATCCAAACCCCAGAACTCCAAACCGCAACCTAAAGTTCCACTTCAACCAACTCCCTCCAATCATCTACCATTGCAGGTCAAGTTACCACCGGAGCAACCTCATCAAGTTCTTACCCGTCCTAATGACCAGCAAAAACCAAATCCCCCTCCCTTATTATCAACCAATGTACTTCCTCGTACCCCACGACGATCCCAGCCTACAAACATTCCTCATGCCCAAACGAATCATATTCCTCATGCCACTGATACAAATCCAAATTCACCTGACATATACTCCATCCTGAATTCCTTCCTTTCAGACCTTCAAGAAACCATAAGACCTCTTATCACCCTTCTCACTCGAATCCTTTCTGAAATCCCGTTCAACGTCTCACAATGAGTGTAAAGCCCCTAGCTATCCTCTTGTGGAACGCTAACGGCCTGCATAACCACCGTGACGAACTGGACATATTCCTCCATGACAATCACATAGACATAGCACTACTGACTGAAACTCACTTCACTCAACGTTCACGTTTTTACATACGAGACTACATTACTTACAGAACAGACCATCCTGACAACACTGCCCATGCTGGATCTGGCATCCTTATTCATAAATCCATACCCCATTCCCTTGTTCCGTCTACTCCAACTGACGCTATACAATCAACCTCTCTAATCATTTCAGCTCGTCCTTTCCATGTAACTCTCGCAGCTGTATACTGTCCTCCTGGAAATTCCATTTCCCATACCCTTCTTAATTCCTTTTTTCTGTCCCTAGGTCCGCGCTTTATTGCCGGAGGAGACTACAACGCTAAACACCAACGGTGGGGTTGTCGAACGTCCAACACCCGTGGTAATATCCTTTCTGCCATCTCAAACTCCAATAGTTATTCTATCCTCTCGCCCATGAACCCTACTTACTGGCCTACATCTCTCAAAAAACGTCCGGATATCCTTGATATATTTGTCACCTCACAGCTTTCCTCCTCGCAAACAATAGTTAAATCCTTGAACGACCTCTCATCAGACCACAGTCCAGTTTTGCTTTCCTTGCATTCGAACTTTATTCCTATCCCAAGCCCTCCTAAACTGATCATTGGACGAGTGAACTGGGACGGATTTCGAACAGACTTGGAAACCAAATTAGACTTAACTATTCCATTAAAAACTAAAACAGACGTTGACAGTGCCGTAGATAAACTTACAGACTCAATACGTACCAGTATTTTCGATAACACTACAAACACTAACGCCAACATCAACAACCCACAACAAACAAACCTGCCACAGCACATTCGTATCTTGCTAAGAGAAAAACGTAAAGCAAGATCGAAGTGGCATAGGACTAGATACCCAGGCGACAAAACATATTATACCAAACTGACGAACAAACTAAAAATAGAAATCAAGAATTTCAAGATTCAAAACTTATTGAGTATGACTGAAAAACTTACTACTACCGACAAATCACTATGGACTACTACTAAGAAACTGTTAAACTTCAAAGACTTTAATCACCCTCTCCTTAATGAATCTCAATCCTGGACTAGAACCGATGAAGAGAAATCTCAAACATTCGCTCAGCATCTTTTTAAAACCTACAATCCGCATCCTGATATCCTTAACCAGCATCACCTCGAATGCATTGAAACAGAACTGGATGTTCCACTCCAGCTGACCCTTCCTCCTAAAGCATTTCATCCGTCAGAAATCTTAAACTTAATCCATAAATTACCTTCCCGAAAAGCTCCTGGAAACGATCTAATCACTGCCCATATCTTAAAACAACTTCCTAGAAAAGCCATCCTGTTCCTCACATATATTTATAATGCCACACTCCGTACTACCTATTTTCCTGATTCCTGGAAATTATCTATCGTTAAAATGATCCCTAAACCCAAAAAACCGCTAGAACTTCCTTCTTCCTACCGTTCTATCTCTCTTTTACCTATTATGGGTAAAATCCTGGAAAGACTCATCCTTAAACGTCTTTATCCAATCCTGGAACTTAATCACATAATCCCAGACCACCAGTTTGGGTTCCGAGCATCCCACTCCACCATCCAGCAGTGTCATCGCGTGGTGGATGTAGTCTCTTCTGCATTGGAGCGCGGATTGTACTGCACGGGAGTCTTTCTCGACGTGGAACAGGCCTTTGACCGAGTCTGGCACCCGGGACTGCTGTACAAACTCCGTAAATTCCTCCATCCAACATACTTCCTTATCCTTCAGTCCTACCTCTCTGATAGAACCTTTAAAATCAACCACAATAGTTCCTATTCATCCACTTTTACTCAGTCTGCTGGTGTTCCTCAAGGCAGTATCCTAGGACCCATTCTCTACACAGTCTATACAGCTGATATCCCAACCCATCCTAACACATTCCTTTCTACCTATGCCGATGACACTTGCGTGCTATCAGTTAATAACGATCCTAGTATTGCCTCTCAAAACCTCCAATCCCACATCAGAGACCTTGAGGTATGGTGTCAGAATTGGAGAATTAAAATCAACTCCAATAAATCCCACCAGATTACCTTTACCCTTCGTCGTAAACCTATGACATCCTGCCCTACAGTGTCCTTTAATGATATTCCGCTTGTCCCTGTTGAACAGATCCGTTATTTAGGCCTCCTGCTTGACAAACGTCTTACATGGAATCCGCATACAAGACTGAAAAGACAAGAGACTGCTCGCCGATTTCGGTTACTTCAACATTTACTTGACAGACGCTCTAACCTTTCTCTTTACTACAAAAGACTAATTTACATGACAATCATAAGGCCTATCTGGACTTACGGAGTTGAGCTTTGGGGCTCTACTAAACCATCAAACTCTTCCCGTATCCAATCCTTACAATCCAAAATCCTTCGCAAAATCCTTAACGCTCCTTACTTTGTCACCAACAAAATCATCCACAAAGACCTTAATGTTCCATATGTTGCTGATTTGGCCTGTACCAGGTATCACTCCTTCCATGAAAAACTCCACTCCCACTCTAATCCACTAGTTTCAATCCTTGCTTCCACTTCAATTCCTGACAATCCGCCGAGGCGTCTGAAAAGAAGATGGCCTCGAGACCTTCTTGTGTAGATTTACTACTAGAGTGCTGCCAATGGGCAGTTTCTCTTCATGTTTTTTTTCATGTGTATTATCATTTTAGCCTATTTACTTGATGTATGAACATACAGTTGTAAATTTCAATAAATGAATTAAAAAAAAAAAAATAAAATAAAAGAGTGGTGAAGTATAAATCAGCCTCCAAATTTATTCTTAAAAGTTGTTTTTATTTCATCTTCCTGTTCTGTTTGTCACTGTACCTCCACTTATCACAAAAATAACAGATAGTTTGATAAAGTGACTATTTAAAATATTAAGATTAACAAAATACTTTATTTTGTATGAGCATTAATTTGTACGAATAATATTTTTGTTTGAATTGCAAAATATTTTGTTAAATAACCATTTATATAAAATGATTTTTTTTTTAAAATCTATTTCCTATTGTATTTTGGATGTTATCTACTTTTCTTAAGTGGATTGACTTTTAATTATCCATCAATAATCTTAATTTCTGGTCAAGATTCAATAGCAGACTGAAACCCGATGAACTGTGGATTTAAAGTTTTTCATTTACTTTATAATCATCTAAAGCCATGTTTATATTTCAAAATACTTCAGAAGCGTTATTTCTAAGTTTAATTCATGAAGTGCCTTATTTCTCACATTCAAATCTGCCAAAAAAAGTATGCTAAACTTAAAAAGAATGTTTCACAAATAAATGGAAGATAAAACAAAGAATGTATACTGATTCATTAAATGCCCTTTCCATCTGTTCTAACCAAGTATTTTTAATTTTTGTCAATACGAATTTGATTTTAAATATTTTGAACCTATTTTAGCAAAGACATATCAGCACGGAGGGTCAAGAGATGGGCATTTTCTCTCCAGGAACTTTTAAATGATCCTGTTGGAAGAGAACAATTTGCCAAGTTCTTAGATAAAGAATTTTCTGGAGAAAATCTCAAGTAAGTATTGAAATATTGCAATATGCATAAATAAAAGCAATACTTTATAGGAACCCAAGTAGGCGTTCTTAGTACTATATTTTTCATTTTTATAATTCATTTAGATTTGTTTTATCTATTAAGAAGTTTCAGTATTATTTTTACTTTCACTTACTTATATATGAAATATATAGTAAGGGAAAGTATTGCGATTGTGAAAATATTGGGTTGTCCGAAAAGTTCGTAGGTATTTTTAAAATAAAATTTACCTTTTATTTTTTCTACTATAAATTAACCACAAAGCTAATGTTTATTTATATGCCTTTAATTCTCATGGAATAACTATGTTTACACACTTAATTTCTTCTTTATTAAGGATCAGTAGTGTAGTTTATAGCAAACCAACATGAGTGATGATTCAGTTCATTTTCGGTATATTATGCTGTTCTTTTTTAAAAAAGGGAAAAACGCAGCCCAAACTGGAAAGATTGGTGCTATGTATGACAGCAATTGAATTGCTGATAGCACAGTTCAGAAGTGGTTTTCGCGGTTTAGATCAGGATATTTCAATTTGGAAGACCGATCCCGGGCTGGCCGGAGTTTAACTCTTGACATCGAGACGCCATAGAAGCAATCTAAGAAACGTTAGAACGTTCAGAGGAGCAAATGTCAATTCGGACCACTACTTGAGCATAGCACATGTGACGGCGAAGATCTGCTCAGTAAGGAAATTAAAAGCTGCCGAGAAGCCCCGACGTTTTAATCTCAGAAAGCTGAAAGACCCACAAATCCAGCATAAATACACATTCTGGTCGCACTGTTATGGAGCGATTATGGAAACAGCCGATGAAGTACTAGGGCCATATGAGAAGGAACCAAGGTCACCCTGGTTCGATGAAGAATGCAGTGTAGCCACGAACCGGAAAAACAGTGCTTACCAAGGAATGATTAGGGCAACCACAAGGAGGTCTGTTGATGAATATCGACAGAGAAGAAAAGAAGAGAAGCATTTACACCGGAAAAAGAAACGACAGAAAGAGAGTGAGGAACTAAAAACTATTGAAATGCTTCACTCCAGCAAATAAAGTAGGGATTTCTACAGATTGGTCAATAAGGGAAGAAAGCAATACCTTAGTAAAGTGATATCTTGTAAGGATAAACATGGAAACTTGTTGACCAACAAGTCTGAAGTTCTTGACAAATTGAGGGACTATTTCAATAATCTTCTCAATCCAAGAGAAGAAGATTCTCATGATGAACTAGACAATCAAGAGGCAGAAGAAATCAACGGAATACCAGTTGGAGAACAAGAGATGGATATTTCACCACCTGATGAAGAAGAGATTATAGATGCCATCAGCATACTAAAAAATGACCAAAACATCTGGTATTGACGCACTCCCTGCTGAACTCTTGAAATAAGGTGGAAATGAGCCCAACAAAGCATTACAAGATCTTCTTGTGATATGTACAGATGAGGTGATGCCCTTTGATTGGAACAGATCAGTTATCTGCCCTATACATAAAATGGATGACAGGTTAGTTTGCAGCAATTATCGGGGCATCTCACTGCTATCCTGTACCTATAAAATATTGTCTAATATCCTTTTTAGATGTCTCTTACCATTTGCTGAGTGTGAACTTGATTCCTACCAGAGTGGATTCAGGAAAGGAAGATCCACCTCAAACCAGATGTTCTGTGTGCGAACAATTCTTGAAAGAGGCCATGAGTACAAAACCAAAACTCACAATCTTTTCATAGATTTCAAAGCAGTGTATGACAGCATAAAACGAGAAGAGCTCTACATTGCCCTCAGAGAATTTAATATACCTGAAAAACTTATACGCTTGATAAAGCTTAACATGAAGGAGATGAGATGTATGGTGAGAGTAAATAGAGACAGCTCCAAGGAATTTCGTGCAGATAAAGGACTCCAGCAAGGGGATGCACTAGCCTGTCTGCTGTTCAATATAGCACTTATGAAGGCCGTAAGAGATGCTGGTTTACGCGAAAGAGAAGGAAATATATTTCCAGACTTGTCCAGCTGTTCGCTTACGCAGACGACATAGACATTGTGGGACGTTCTCTGCCGGCTGTGACTGATGCCTTTCTGCCTCTGATGGGTCCTGCCAGCAGACTTGGACTGAAAGTTAATGAGTCAAAAACAAAATATATGGTAGCAGAAGAAATCCCAATGCTAGGCGAGACAGTCACTATCGGGGTTCATAAGTTTGAGAAGGTCTGAGAGTTCACATACCTGGGATCAGTGGTCACCCAAGATAATAACCCTGATATTGAAATAAGAAGAAGAATAACAGCAGCTAACAAATGCTACTTTGGGTTAGGCAAGCAGCTAAGCAGGCGGATACTCTCAAGACAGACCAAGCTTCACCTCTATAAGACACTGGTGTGTCCCATACTGCTCTATGGATCAGAGTGTTGGGCGACCGAAAAGGAACTCCTTATTTGAAAGAAAAGTTCTCTGCTGTATTTTTGGAGGAGTGAAAGTTGGAGAGGAGTGGAAGCAGCGCACAAATCAGAACCTCTACAATGCTTTTGGAGAAGCTGATGTGGTCCGTCCGGGCAATGAAGTTGAGACACTTCAGATACGCAGGGCATATTGCCAGGATGGCAAATGGAGAAATGAACAAATTGTTGCTCACTCAGCCGATCCATGGGATAAGAAGAAGAGGAAGAACAAGGTTGAGATGGTAAGATGGTGTGGCAGCGGATGCTCGCAGCATGCTGGGAGTTAGGTGCTGGATGGCATGGATGGCATCGGCTCAAGACCGTGATGATTGGAGGAAACGGTTGGAGGAGGCCAAGACCCGTGACCGGGTTGTAGCGCCGTGAAATAATAATAATAATAATGCTGTTCTTTTTTAAAAAAAAGGAAAAACGCAAACTGCAAGAAAGATTCGTGCTATGTATGACAGCAATTGAATTGCTGATAGCACAGTTCAGAAGTGGTTTTCTAGCACGAAAACGAAAAGTCTTATAAAACTAGCAACTTTTTCATCAAAATCAGTGAACCAGAAAAGTCACCTAATACTAGGCATTTGGCACCTTTTCACAATATTCTCAAAAACTGCTCTAACGATTTTGATTAAACTCGTTATATTGATGTAAAATTTAATGGGTTTTAATATAATATAGTTTTCATTCTGATTAAAATAGTGTGGCAGGGCTGAAATGCCGATATTTTAAATTTTCTGCCTCTAAAGTATCTTTAATTTTGATTAAAAAAAATAGGTAAATATATAAGTTGAACAAAGTCGATATCCAACTAAAGGAGAAAAATGCAAACAAATATTTTTTATGCTGTTTTTGTGTTTTTGAACATAAGAACATTAATATAGATGTATAATATATCATGGAAAGCTAAAAATATTATCTTATCAACAAAATTGTAAATGTTAATGGAGTGATGAAAAGTAGATAAAACTAACTGATTTCTATCAAAACACAATTTAATTAATTCTTTAACCTTTCTACTTTCCTTCCTTACCTATATAGTTTATCTCTTACTGTATTTGAAAATTCTTAAATTAATTTTAACAACGTGTGTTATGTAGACCAGATTTTTGTTGTATTATATGACTTGTTGTTCTTGTAAGTTGCAGTTAAATATTTAATTAGGTCCCCTATTATTTATAAATTTTATATACCTCATATTTTTATCAATAAATAATAAATTATTCTACTGTTCAATAGTATTATTTTTAAGGGACAATCAGTTCTGTGATGCATATAATTTTACTCAGTAATTCAAAGTAACCCTTTTAATATTATATATACTTTGATTGTTTAATTGAAAATAAATTTATTTCAAGTAAGTGAAATTTGATGTGATTTGGTGAACCATTTTTTTTCTTTGTTTTTTTTCCTAACAATTTTCCGGAATTTCATGATTTTTTATTTTCTTTGTCTTTATAAGGTTCTGGGAAGCTTGTGAA
Organism: Piezodorus guildinii; assembly: GCA_023052935.1. Taxonomy (NCBI): domain Eukaryota; kingdom Metazoa; phylum Arthropoda; class Insecta; order Hemiptera; family Pentatomidae; genus Piezodorus; species Piezodorus guildinii. The sequence continues at coordinate 68,603,909 of CM041296.1, read as the reverse complement.
GAACTGAGATGGTTGCCTCAAAAAAAGGTTTCAGATAAGGTTCTTGAAATTTGGTCCGAGTTTCTTGCTCCTGATGCATCGTGCCCAGTCAACATAGATTCTCATTCTCATGACACAACAAAGAAGAACATGGAGAGCCATCCAGATCGGTGGACATTTGATGCTGCAGCGGTAAGTTTTCACTAAATTACATTTACTATTATAATTTGCAGTTTCTAAATATTTATAGTACAGTCAGCTTTAAAGGTTTATTTATTTTCTTTATTCTTAGGCTCATGTATATCACCTAATGAAGACAGACAGCTATTCACGATACCTTCGTTCCGAAATGTATAAGGATTTTCTTCAAGGCTCCAAAAAGAAGGTAATATACTTTTTTATTTTCAATAATGAGCCTAGAAAAAAAAATTATCCTCCTCCGATAATATGAGGTTTCACGATATGTAATATTCAACTCTTGAATAAAAAAAATTCTTTTGTATGGTGTCCACAAATTTCTCCGAAAGTACTTGACTAATTTTCTAAAATTTGGTGCAAAATTACTGGGCTCCTGTAATTTTGACAATGATCTTTTTATACCAATTTTTTTTTTCGTTTTATACCAATAATTCAGCTGTTTTTAAGACAAAATAAAAGTATTGTAGACTACGATTGTATTATTAAAACAAGAAATAATACCTATATATAGCTATGTATATATAGAAGTAGTCCAAAGAATCCAAAGAAAGGGAGGATGTTTAGTATGACCAGGCTGTGTTTCTTGAGAAGAGAGGTGAAAAACAGAGCAAACTAGCTGTCTATGAATCGACATTCCTTCCTGTCCTATCGTACTCCTCAGAATCGTGGACTGTCACCTCAAAATACAGGAGTCAGATACAGGCCATGGAATGGAAATGAGGTATTTGCAAAAAATAGAGAGAAAGACACGAAGAGATAAGATATAGAACGCCACTATCTGGGCTAATCTCGATGACAAATTGGCGGAGACCATTCTAGAGGAGCACAAACTGAGATGGTTTGGACATCTTAGGATGGATCCTGACAGAAGTGCCAGGAAGACTTATGAGACCACAGAGAAGGAAAAAGACCCGGAAGAAGGTCTTCTGGGAGGACAGCATGAAGGAGGCATGCAAGAGGGGCAGAATGAATTGGAATAGGAAAGTGGAGTTGGCATAAAAATGAGACATCTGGGCCAGACTCTATAAACAGAACCCTCAAACCGAACAGCGGTAGAAGAGAGAGTGATTATGATGATGAAATTCAACACTATATAACTTAATACAGCTTATAAGTAATCTATGTATGTATGTATGATCTATGTATTAAATAAAACTTGACTGTAAATATCCCGTTCTTCGAGAAGCTTTCGACTGTTAAGGCTTTGATGACAATTCTATGTTTGGAGATCCCATGACCATTTTCTTTCAGAGGCTTGAAAGTACTGTATAGAATATTTTGGTATGAAAGGCTGCTAATTAGTAAGTTAGAGTGGGTGAGAAGCTTGTTGTAAGGGTAACATTGTTAGACCAATGGAATACTGAGATGAATACTGGAAGAGTATTTCTTGTTGTGGCATAATGAAGTGCATTTATGAGTTTAGATTCAGAAGGAATTAGAAGATTATGAAGTGCCCTAATTCTCATTGTCTTATGTCCAAACAGGCCAGATACATACATACATCCTCAGCGGTACAGCCCAGTTCGGGCCCTGACCTCCAGAAGAAACCTTCCCCACTTCTCTATTCCTGGCCATCGTCCACCAGCCTGAAGCCCCCCAGCTGCACTGTATCCTTTCCAACCTGGCCCTCGTAGCAGCTAAAATTGTCTTCTCTATTTCTTTGGAGGAATTATTTTCGGCATCTACAAATGACCCGATGTATACAAACCCTGAACTGTTTCAAATTTGTATCCTTGTATCTCAATACATGGTTCTCGTACCTTAGTCCCTGCAACCATATACTTGGTCTTGGATTCATTTATGACAAGTCCCATTGTCTTAGCAGATTGCTCTAAAGCTTTAAAAGCCTCTCTTATGCCCGATTCTGATCTACTGACTATATCTATGTCATCTGCATAAGCTAGTAGCTGAACACTTTTATTAAAGATATGTCCGCCTGTTTGTATTTGAGAATCCCTTATCACTTTCTCCAGAGCTATGTTGAATAGTAGGCATGCCAGGGTGGCTCCCTGCTTCAGTCCATTCCATGTTTGTATGGGGTCTGACAGGTTGGATTGGATCCTAATTAGACATTTAGTGTTGGAGATGGCTACTCTCACCATACGGACCAATTTGGGCGGTATATTCATCTCTCTCATAGCTTTATAAAGCATCTCTCTATTTATGGAGTCATACGCAGCTTCAAAGTCCACAAATAATTGGTGCGTTGTGATTCCGAATTCTAATGTCTTTTCCAGGATTAGTCTTAGCGTGAAGATCTGATCAGTGGTTGATTTACCTCGTATGAAGCCACATTGGTAGTCCTTTATAATCATCTCTGCATATGGAAGTAATCGGGTGAATATTATATTGGATAATATTTTGTATGCTGTATTCAGCAGAGAAATGCCTCTGTTGTTTTTACAGATAAACGGATCACCTTTGTTGTGTATTAGGCAGATCATTCCATTATTCCAGTCTCCAGGCATTTTCCTCCTCTGTCCAAATCCGCTCCATGAGATGTGTTAATTCCTTCACAAAGTCCTGACCTGCGCTCTTAAAAAGTTCTCCTGGAAGACCATCTGTTCCTGCGGACTTATTATTGTTCAGCTTCTCTATTGCCTCACATACCTTGTCATAGGAAGGGAGCAGCTCTTCCCTGTCATCCGCTAGCTCTTCTGCCACCTGATCCGCTCTTCTTTCTCCCGCACTATATTCTTTATTCCTACCTATGAGTTCACTGAAGTGTTCAGTCCATCTTTTAATAACATCTTCCGTGTTATTGAGGAGCTTTCCACTTTTATCTCTACAGGCAATAGATCGAGGCTGGAATTCTCGTCTCATGTTGTTGACTTTTCTATACATGTCTCGGCTTAATTTCTTGCTTTTGAACTCCTCTATGCTTTGCAGCTGCTCTGTCATATGCTTTCTTTTTTTCTCTCTATGGACTTTCTTTTCATTTTTTCTGACATTTTTATATTCTTCCAGTGCGGCTCTAGTACGTTTTCTTTGGATCATCATTTGATATGCCTTATTCTTTATTTCTGTTACTTCCTTACACTCATTATCAAACCACTCACTCCTTTGGATTTTCTGTCTCACGCCTATAGTTTCCTCTGCAGCGCCAGACGAAATACCCTTTAGGCCATCCCAATGGCTCTGTACTCCCTGTAACACACTATCAGACCGCTTCCATGCTACCATTTTCTGATCAAACAATGTCCCTCCTATTACAAGGTTGTGGCCAACAGCAAAATTCAGAAGACGGAAACCGTTGTCAGAGTGATCTGAGTGTAGTCCATATTTTCCAATGTTATTGCATAAATGATCCTTTCCTACTTTTGCGTTTAGATCACCTATTATTATTTTAATATCATGCCTAGGGCTTCCAGAGCAAACCCTTTCCATTAAGTCGTAAAATTTGTCTTTTTCTTCTTCGGGCTTATCTTCAGTTGGTGCGTGCACATTTATTATTGTATAATTAAAAAAAGTACCCCTCACTCTAATTTCACAGATCCTGGGAGTAAATGGTTTAAAGTCCATTATTCTTTGTTAGATCTTGCGGCTTACAAGGAAGCCAGTACCGAATGTATGGTCTCGATCATGACAGCTATAAAAGACCGAATAATCCCTCCAGTCCATGATTCCACTACCGGTCCATCTCATCTCATTTACAGCTAATATATCCAATTTATACTTGGAAGCCTCACTCGATAGAGATTTTAAGGCTCCAGGCCTATATAAGGAACGTACGTTCCATGTTGCAATTCTGATGTCGTTTCGCCTTTTCCAAGTTCCAGTCTGTTTCCCAAGAATCTGTCCGGCTTTTCTATTTTCTTCTGGTTTCATAACATGAGTTTTTTTCCGAGGTGGGCCGTTAACCCTACTCTCAACCCCCAACCTGGAGGACCAGGGGATTTATATTCAGAGCTCCCGTTTCCTAGAAGAGATGTCTTGACAGGACTATCGAGCCTCTTCTACCCATTTGCAGAAAACCACCTCACCGGGCCTATGAGCGAGTTAAATAATAGACGTAAATTGTAATTAAAGTAATTTAATTAAATTTAGGTTATATGTTATCACTCCAGCTGCACTGTTAATACTGACTTTATTTTATCATTTACATGAATGAATCGATTACAATTAACTAGATTTAACATTATATCATGTTGGCTTAGATACATAACATCCCCTCCTCAGTTCACAACGTGAACTCAGAGTTCAAAAAATAGAAATTAAAACATAATTAAACACTTAACTTAAAATATCACAATATAGAGTAAGACAAAGAAAATTAAAATAGTACTTGATACAAAAATCAACATAAAATTAGGCCTTAGAACTAATAAAGCAATAACAGGAACCCTTAATCTAAAATTATAATTAATGTAATAACAATTAACAGATAATAGAAATTAGACTGAATGAAAAATAAGTGACAAATTTACAATTAAAGAGGAAATACATCTGGATCAAGAGGGATGCGAAAGTGCCGAATATGGGTATGCCTCACTCTCTGGGCACCGGATAGTTCCTGAATGGAAACTACATTGTGTTCTCGCAGCGCTACCACTTTGAAGGGCCCTTCGTATCGTTGATCTCCGTTACGACGGCTAGACGACGGGCGGCAGTACATTATCATACCTAGTCTGATCTTATGCGACTTCTGCTATTGCTAAACCTAGCCGATTCGCCTGAGAAATTTTTTTCTTAATAAGTTTGGTGTTAACTTTCTGCGAAATATCAGCAAGTTGCTTACGTTTGTGAAGTACCGCCTCTCGTAGGTGTGTATATGCAGTCGTAAGTAAATCACCCCTATTCCGTAAAGGATGTCCGAAAACCACTTCTACCGGTGTGAAGCCTGTAGCAGAATGAATAGTGTTGTTGTAGGCCAACACCGCCCTAGGCATTGCTGCTGACGCTCCTAGTCTCCTGTGTAGTTGGAACAGCCGAAGATGTTCTCCTAAAGTATTGTGGAGGCGCTCAATAGCCCCGCGCCCCTGTGGGTTACCCGGAGAGTTAAAATGCCACTTTATATTGAGTTCCGTTGCGGTACGGGCGTTATGGAATTCTCTCCCACAATCAGAGGTTACCCTATGAGGTACTCCATAGCAAGACATCCAGCTGAAAATACCACCTCAAACAGCGTCTGCTGTTTTGTTATGTAGGGGATATGCCATGGCTAATTTGCTAAAACTATCTATTACCGTGAGCCAGCGAGAACCTTCTCAAGTGAAAATATCCACCTGCACATCTAATAATGGCGAATTCCGGGTATATGAAACTACCGGATGGATAGTAATTGGATGACGGTCGTATTATTAATTAATTAACGAATATGGTGCCAGTAATACCTGCGACGCAGCGCGGCTAAAGTTTCGGGAACCCCACGGTGATTGGTTTTCCCCTCATGGTACGCTTTAACCAATTCTTTTTGTCTCTCCGAATCTGTTATAGTTTCTACGATTTTTGAGCTAAAAATTATGTTTCTGTCGCTCCCTATACGCTCCGTTTTCCACAAATGCTGAATACGATCGTGAACAGTCTTATTACCTATGTACAGATAGTAGGTCTTACCCCGCTTTGTAATATCGTGTAGTATGCGAATGATTTCCACCGGTGAGACGGAAGGAGCAGTCCACACGGTCATAATACTGTGACAGCCGTATTTTGTCTGTTTAGTCCGCGAAGTGCCCTCAGTGTGAGTTTTCCAGATAATTTGTCGCGAGTGATGATTTACGACTATATCTATCTCTGGTAGACAAGCGTATAGCTTAGGAAATTCATCAGCATCTGCCGTTTCTTCCTCACCGAGGGAAAAACTGTCTCTAACCCCATCAGTAGAAGGGCCCGCGTTGTGGAGAGGATTCGCAAACAGTGCCCGAGATAGCCAATCCGCTACTACATTTGAGTACCCTTTTGGTGAACTATTTGAAAATTGTACGCTCTTAGTTTTTCTTTCCACCGCCCAACCCTTGCCGAAGACTCTTTAAGCCCATCCGTCCACAGTAACGGCTTATGATCCGTACAAAGTGTAAACCGTCTTCTGAATACATAGGGTCGAAAATGATCAACCGCCCAGACAATTGCTAACAATTCTCGTTCCAAAGCACTATATCTGGACTCAGCATCTGATAGCTGTCTGCTGGCAAAAACTACTGGTCTATCCCCACCACCGGAATCTTGTGACATAACCGCCCCAAGTGCCTTTTCGCTTGCATCGGTTGTGATGATGAAATCAACTTGGAAATCGGGGAACACCAGAACCGGCTCCGCGATGAGGGCATCCTTACACCGCCGAAACGCTGTCATGTACTCATCGGTAAAGGGGAAGGACCTACCTTTCTTCAAGAGGTCGGTCAAAGGCGAAATGGTATCAGCAACGTTTGGTAGAAACTTACGGTAGTAGTTGACCATCCCTAAGAAGCTTTTGAGTTCTTTCAGAGTAGTTGGTGGTAGTACCCGAGAAATCGCTTTGACCCTTTAAGGGTCTGGTTTGACCCCCTGTTCACTGATAAGATGTCCCAAAAATTTTATTTCCTTTTGAAAAAAATGGGATTTCTCTTTAGATAGCCTTAGGCCGAATTCCCTAATGCGGTCGAACACCAATCTAAGGTGAACCATATGGGGCGAGGGAGAAGGACTAAAAACGATGAGATCGTCCATATAAATTTGGTAATAGTCTTCCCCTAACCCACGGAGGAACTCGTCCATCAATCGTTGAAAAGTGAGAGGCGCGTTTTTTAGACCAAACGGCATTCTAGTGAACTCGTAATGTCCCCTCCCAAAAGTGAATGCCGTTTTCCCTATGTCTTCCTCGCGCACCTGGTGATACCCGGATTTTAAATCGAGAGTGGAAAAAACTCGAGCACCCGCTAAACGATCTAACATATCCTCCAGCCTAGGAAGAGGATACCGTTCTTCCACTGTGTCATCGTTCAGCTTCCGATAGTCTATCACAAGGCGAAACGATGGATCTATTTGGTTATCCTGCCTCTTCTTTTCCATGACCCATAATGGGCTACTAAACGGTGACGTACTGTACCGAATGATCCCCTGAGATAGCAGATCTCGGATTTGTTCATTTATAACCTTCGTCATTGCTTGCGGATATCTCCGACCTTTTGTGTAGGAGACTTTGCTCTCCTTTAATATTATCTCATGTGTAGTCTTCCCAGTCGCGGGCAATGGACAACCCTCCTTGTAAAAGATATCACTGAACTCGGACAAGAGCAATCCTACCTCGGATACCTCCGTATGCACTACCTCTACACGATGATCGTCTCCTGTGGTTTTTAATTTCCCGAGATACGATTTCGCTCCCACTGTCATTTTTCATCTCCCGCTCTTACCTTGCATATGAAAACCCACTCGATCTAGTACATCGCACCCGATTAAAATATCATATTGATCAGTAAGATTCCTCCAACACGTGAACTAATGCGCTAACCTTTTTTCCTGTAAAATTCTCTAGATCCCATACATATTCCCCTAATACATTACACGGGCCACTTAAAGTGATAACAGAACACTTACATACCTTGAGCTCATACTCCTTATCCAACCTCTTCAACACCCCTCTACTTACCAAGGTACTGGTACTCCCTGTATCAATGAGCGCTCTAAACCATCACCACGCCCCTCCACTATGGGCAACCTCTCCCACACTCTGTATACACTGTTTACTAACTCTTGTGGGTTGCCCTCACCTCTTCAGATGGTAGATTCGCTCCGCGTATTGGTTTCATTTGGCTTGTTTTTTCTGTTCATGTGTTCACTTGATCTTCCGGCCACATTGTTCCAACAGGACTTCTTGTCGTCTTCTTCGGTTGAACTCCTTTCAGAATACTCATCTGAAATTGCACTCGAAATAACTCTCGAACGTCTCGTTCAGTGAGTATTCAACTTCATTGGTTCTGGGGCTTGATTACGTTTGTAAATCCAGTGGCAGGCCCTAGCAATGTGGCCTTTTTCTCCGCATTCAAAGCACTTAACCGAAGGACAGTTAGCGGCTATGTGTCCTGAACGGTTACATTCGTAACATCTACGGGACTCTTCTCTTCTAAATCCCCGAGGGTTCTTTGGTGTTTCCTTAACGTCCCGAAGATTTTTTTTAGGTTCAAGTTTAGTGAATCTTGTTGCCTCCGACCTATAATTGAAGTTTTCCCTATAGTTTTTCTTATTTCTATAAGTAACCTTCCTCCATGGTTGAAAATCATTTTCCTCCTCTTCTCTGGCACCTCTATCCATTACGTCCCTGACGCACTCAACTAAAGACTTATTTGTAGGTAGCTTCCCTTTTAAAGATAAATTTTTTTCTAATTGTACCTTTTCACCTTAGCACCTTTTCAAATATTTCCAGCTGATGGGCAGCCTCTGTCTGTCCTACCGTCTCAACTAATTTCTCAGATATGGCTGTGTATTGCTTAAGCATTTTCTCTGCAAAGGCATAGTTCGTTTGGCCAAATTTCTTAACTTCAGTGAAGAGTCTGTATACATCTTCCTCTGGTGTCCAGCGTCTTTTCAGTCGTTTGGTAACTTCCTCTCCACGAGGTCATTTTGTCTGCTTGTATGTATATGGTTTAGGACGTTTCTTCTAACCCTACCGATTAATGATGCTCGAAGTTCAGTAGCATCCAACGGATCTACCAACCCTGCTGAAATTCTCGCTTCAATCAATTCGTGGATCTGGTTTCCTCTTTTAAGAAAATGGTTGAAGTGTCTTAACTCACCACCGAATCTCTCCAGTTCTGGGATTGAATTTTTTAGGTATGTAGCCGTCGCAGTTCTGATCCTTACCCATTCTAGTTGCACTAGCTCTAGAGTTTGAGTTTAGGTCGTTATTTTCGTCCATTCGTTTATCTTGAACCTCTGCAGCTTGATCCTGGTTCGTAGACATCGCTCTTTCCAGCTTACTTTAATTTAGAATAGTGACTCATGTACAAAAATACTGACGATATTCTGCCTTACTACGGGTTTTGGCACCAGTTAAATAATAGACATCAATTGTAATTAAAGTAATTTAATTAAATTTAGGTTATATGTTATCACTCCAGCTGCACTGTTAATACTGACTTTATTTTATCATTTGCATGAATGAATTACATGCATAAAGATGTTCGTCCGCTGCCGCTCTTCTTATATGCCCAGCTACCAGCATATAGATTTCGGACGATTTATACCCTCCTCTGTAGGGTCTTCTCAGGAAAGGTGCTCCTGAGGTGTATACTGTTTATGACCTTATGTTAGATTATATGTATTGTTTACTGTTCATGAGTCTTTGTGCAGTGTACTGAACTAGGGAAACCGGGGGTGCGTTAATCCCCACTAGCCTGGCACCTTAGCTAGCCCCTGCGGCTGAAAAACAGGCCAGATAGTAGTTGAATATATGTAGGCTTATTGTAGTAAATCGGAAACTAAGAGTATTTATTGGGTTAGGCTTGTGATAGTCGGTATCTATAACCAATTTCTTGATATTTCTGTCTTCAGTATGAGGAAACCAGAGCTTCAGTCATGATGAAGCCAAAACTAGTTGTTCAATATAAATAGGTAAGTGGAACTTTATTAAAGTATACCGTCGGGCTGATATGTGATAAAGATGATAATTTAAGCAGAAAAAAACCCGTTTTGTTAGCTGCGTATGCACACCTGCTTCTTATTATTTATGGGAAATTTAAACATCATTGAAAATTTTACTTCTGTGAAAGAATTTTAGCTAATTTCCAATATTTTATATAGATTCCAAACTTAGTTCTAACCTCCTGTCCCACTATATCCTTTGGCAATATTCCACTGACCAGAGTTGAACAGATCCGGTACCTTGGAATGCATCTTGACAGAAGACTTACTTGGAATCCTCACACTAAACTGAAACGACCAGAAACAGCTCGCAGATATCGTTTATTACAACATTTACTTGACAGACATTCAAAACTTTCCACCTACTACAAAAACCTAATTTATATTACCATACTTAGGCCTATTTGGACATATGGAATTGAACAATGGGGATCCACCAAGCCATCAAATTCCTCTCACATCCAATCCTTGCAATCCAAAATCCTCCAAAAGATCCTAGATGCCCCTTACTTTGTCACCAATAAAATAATCCATAAAGACCTGAATATCCCATTAGTTGCAGACTTAGCCCGAATTAGATATACTTCCTTTCACTCCAAATTACCAGTCCACCCAAACCCACTTGTCCGCAATTTCTCATCTCCTTCTATTCCTGATCATCCTCCAAGGCGGCTAAAAAGACGATGGCCTCGAGACCTACTTATCTGAATAATCTTGGAAGTGCTACCACTGGGTAGATTCTTTTCACGCCTCTCATGTCCATATCTCAATGTTCACATTTACTTGATGTATTATTTTGTTAATACAGTTGTAAATATCTCTATAATAAAAAAAAAGAAGTAAATAAAAAAAAAAGTTCTAACCTATAGTTGTATACAGATAATCTTTGAGTTCTGTAAAACCTATTATATCCATCCCCTCTCTCTTCCTTCCTCCCAAAAAATAATAATAAAGCTTGCTCAATTATGGTTATATTGTTGCTCATAGTTCTTCTTTGTTTCCAGACATCCATGAAAGGAATCCGGTCAATTGTATCTTTCTCTGGAAGAAAAGATGGAGGAAGTTCTTCATAACTGAATACCATTCCTTCCCTTGGCCTGGGAAATGGTTAGAAACAGATTGTTTACACAATTTGAAATATAGTCATTTATGAATCAATTAATTTATAAAGTTTTTTACTATTTATAAATTTTATTAATCAAACAATAAGCTTGAAGTTTGTTGTTTGCGAAATTTGGTTGTATGTTTCATACAAAAATATATTTTGGTAATTTATGTGTTTGAAAATAGATATAATAATGCCATTTTGTCTATGGGACCTTGAAATATGTTAAAACTATGAATTTTATCACTGTAATGGGATTTATATGTTAAATATCAGACTTGTATATTAAATGTTAAAATGTTGTATGGATAATTAATGAATTTATATTTTATTTTGTTGATATTACAACATAAGATTAAGTAACAAACCTGGTATTATCTACATAAATAATGAAAAGAAGGTTATTCACAAATTGTGCTTTATAGAAACCTTGGCAAGTTTCAATTTTTTTTATATTGCCATCTATTTCAAGTTTTCATGAAAACTTTACTTTTAAACTAGTAACAGAGGAATTATTTTTAAAGAAAAGATCTGTTCTAGTTTTATATTGTTTGTCTTCATTACTCTATATTTGGTTTTTAGTGTTCTTGAGTATTAAAATTTCATTTACCTTGTTCACAACAAATGAGATATTAAGATAATTATTATGATTATTGTGTTGGTGCTACAAAAAGTGATTTTAAAATGCATCATAAGTTACTTCGAATTTCGATACATTTAATCTTTTTTAAGTTTTTTATTTTTTTCAGAAGGATTGATTCGAAATAATTGAGAGAAATATAAATGATTATGGTGGGTTCGAAAAATCATGGCTGTTTGACTAGTTTAGGTACTTTCACAGGGTGGGAAACTTGGATTGACTTCACTCTTTATGAAAAATCGTCTTGTCTACTTTCTGTTGAATGTTTTGTTTTCTTCTATTTAATTTTTTCAATGTTTTTTGTTTATTTTTAATTAAAATTGATTATGATTTAGTTTACAGATTCATCCTTTTAGTTTTAAAAACTTATTTTTTGCCATCATTGTACATTCATTATCTCTGAATTATTTATGGGAAACTGAAAGGAATAGGTTCAGTGAGTAAATAAAAAATAAATAAATAAAAGGTTTTTGTACATTGACAATTTTATCACCTATTTAATTCATTTGATAATAACAAATGCATATTAATAATTGAGGTAAATAATTCTTGTTTGGAATATTTAATGTGTTATATGAGTAGAACTTTCCTCATGGCTGGTACACTATTTTTTTAATATACTTAGGCTTTTTTGCTGATTGTCAATCATATGCTCGACAGGAATGGATTAAGATTTTAAAGTAAAAAAGATTATAATTATCTTCATTTATTTTGTTCTTTAACTATTCATAAACATAATTTGCATATTTCTCACCTTGTTGTTCCATGATTAAGTACCTAATAAATCGATAAGAACTAAGTTAATAAAGGACTTTAGTCAATGCTTCAAAGGATCTCAAAGCTCGTAAATTATGGTCAGTTTTCTGTTTAATTTTCACAAAAATTAAGCTAAGAACTAAATTGTTTGTGATCTTTAAAATTTCCACTTTTTGTGTTATCAAAATTCTTTTATAGGTAATATTTTGCAACATTTTACAATTGATAAATATAGTCTTTTTAAATACTGTTATAACTTCTATATTCCTTGCCATTAATACTTTTGTTTTCTATTTATTGAACCAGTTTAAGAATATGTTGACAGGAAGTATTTGTAACATTTTGATTTTGATAAGAAATTGGGATTATAGAGTTTTCTTTATGCCGTTGAATATTTCTGGGACCAGGAAAAATGCAAATATTTGTCAATTTATAAGATTCAAGATTTCTGTGGCATACGGTTTCTTTTTTTATAAATAATATTTATTATTACATTATCAATAATCATTTTTCGGTTTTAATTTTGTTTTGTTTTATCTTTTCAAGAAGAGAAGAGATTTATTTATTTTCAGCTATAAATATTATCTCAATATTGTGGTGTGATCAAAATTAAATTAAATTCCCTTAATAATTTTTTTTTTCAATTTATTTTAAGTAACATATCAAGAATTCTTGTATATTTAATGAACTTAAAATTATTATATAATTACAATAAAAATAATTAATTCCATTTTCAATTTTATCTTGGTATTGAAGTTTTTTTTTTTTCAGGTACAAAACTCTTAACCCTACTATCAATACCAGGATTCTATTAAGATTAAGTGAATCAATAAAATAGAGTTAACATCCTGTTCTTAAAAGATTGTATGATTTTTGTTTTAGATCATCAACATTATATTAACAAATATTTAACTGAATATAACTAAAAAAACAAGATAGAAGAAAACTATCATTTTTATTTTATAGGGACCTAAAAAACGGGTTTATACCCATTTTATTTTAACTTAAATTGAAGATGGTCATAATAAGTTTTTGGGAAAAAAAAAAAAAAAAAAAAATCGAACCGCTCGAGTTTATTTAAAAAGTTTATTTTAACCTTAAAATATCCAAGTAACTTGAAAATTAGCGTTTTTCTGAGAATCACCAATGTGGCTGGCTAATTTTGGAAAATACTAGTTTGATATTCCATTAGACCCTGTAGTATTCCTGAGCAGTGCTGTTTTACTTTACCGTTCTAGGCATTTTCTTGATGTAATCGTACATTTATAAATATAAATAAATCCTTTATTAATGAGTAAATTATATAAATCTATTCTGTTATATGGAAAAGTAACAACCTTAAAATAGTGTTAAATAAGACAATCCTGTGATTTAGTTATTTTAAAAAATTTCTAAATTTAAATAAGTATTTTTATTCCTGTTCTAGATAACAGATTGTTTAAGTAAAACACTTTCTATATGCCCTAGATTTTAGCCAATCCTAGGTTTTCCTTTAATTTAGAGTAAAGTTTCCTGCTTTTCGTTGTAAATTTAGGCTTTTTAGACTATTCTTGATCTATTACTGGTAAAGAGCAGACTACTTGTTTTTAATACTAATTTAGATTTAAAAAAAAAAAAAAATAATTTGAATCAATGCTTCTTTTTAAAGAACGAAAATGAGATCTGTGCCACAGAAATATAAATTATCATTTCCAAAAGATTATTTTGTTGCACAGATTGTCAATTAATGACATTTTATTAAATAGATAATTATCAAAAATATTATCATTATTATGTTTTATTTTGTGATAGGCAGAATAATTTGATGTTATTGAGCAAAAAAATAATGTGTAATGTATATTTCTTGGATTTATTTAATGTCAATTACAGGCCTTAAAACCGCTGGTCATTCTTGTAAATTTCTTTTGTTGGAGAATTTAGTTACTTTAAAAATTGTTGATGAATGTAATATTATAAACTTTAAATTTTTATATATCATAACTGATTGGATAAGATGTAATTCACTCATTACATCCCTGCTCTGATAGATCAAATTAGGTCAATTGGTTCTAGACTTATAATGGCAATGTTTCATGTCATTTATAAATCTTATTTTTCAGCTGCTATACCTGTATGCAGATTTAAGATGTCTTAAGCATTACATTATTTAATAATAAGTATTTAGTGTTTACAAGCTAAGGTATGACAAAATTAGTCAGTTAATTACATATTTGGAAGAAATATAATAGTAGTAGAGTAGTTGTATTTTATACAAATTCAACAGCGTTTATGGAATTGCGATGCCAGAAATTTGTTTAGATTTTAATTAATAGCAAAGCTGAAGTTTTGTAATTAATTTTAATGAAAGACATTCATTAAAAAAAAAAAAAAAAAAAATTGCGAATTGAACTGAGATTAACTATCTCAAGTGATGTTTAAAGATCTCGTTAATGCTAATTGTTAAAACAATCTTGACTTCTACTTAAAACATTGCAGGAGGTGAAGGGAAAGATGGTCAATTGAAAAATTAATTTGTCTTCACCTCCTAATTAGAAGACTGTAGATGAAAAATATTTGTGACAAACAAACCAGAATTACGTTTGGTTCATGTAATCCTGATTTGTCAGAGTGTCCAGATCAAAGCAGAATTATCTGTCCTATATTAATGTTATTAAATTAATAAAAATATTAAAATAAAATATAAAATAGTAAAACTCAAATGCGGGTAATTTTGCCTTTTGTCAGTTTGTTAATTAACAAAAATAAAATAAATATAGCTTATCTATTAAGTATATAATGTGAAATGAATGTTTCATGTTTTAACAAATTTCGTCGACCAAGAAATATGCATTAACTTCTAGCTTGACTTTCTTTAGATGATATACAATATGTTAGTATATATTGAAGGCAGAGGAGGATTTGACACCACTAGGGTTAGATAATTTTAAGGTACCTTAAATATCCCTAATAATATAACAAATTTAACCTTTTTTTTTCACTAGAGACTTTCAATCTCCAGATAGAATGAATTGCTATTAGATATAAAGTGGGTTTTTTTCTGGAAATGCTATGTTTGGCCAAAACTTTGAAGAATTACTGAGTTGGAGGTAATAAAAAAAAAAAATTGTCCAAAATAATTAGTTGTCAGCCTAGGGACAAACTCACATGGCACTATGTTAAAACATTTTATTTCCCCTTTCTGTATAATCATATTTACAAATAGATGTTAATATTACCAGATGATATTTTAATATATGTATGCATTTTGTAAATTTTATCAGAGGAACGAACAAAATTTTGATTTCAGATCAGTGCACTGAGAATTTGTCCTATGATGACTTCATTATTTCTGTATACTTGAGTTTTAAGTACAAAAAGTTAGAGGAAGATTGAAAATCAGGGGTTGTGACATAAATTTCAATGGCAAGTATTGAGGTGAAACCTGTGATTTGGTTAATTTGTTATATTTAAACCTTGATATATCGTCTTTAATTGTCTGTACTGCCAAGTAATATGCTAAAAAGTTCAACAAAGTTTCAATGAACCATATTTTTGTTTCACAGAATTACTTGAATAAGCATTTTTATTAATAACAAATATATATTAAACACAGACATGTATTCTTATATCTTATTAATCGTTAGATAAAAAAAATGTAAAAGACATTATATGCAACCAGTCTTAAGTAGATTATAATTATTTCAAAATAAATGAGTTTTCACCTTTTAGAGCTTTAATGATAATAAAAAAACTAGATATGATTTTTCTATTTTATTTTAGTGTTTGAAGTTTATTTAGTTTTGAAAAGTATTTTTAGCTTTCAATTATTTAACTAATATGTTGAAGAAAAAAAATTAAGCAAATAAGTAAGGTATGTATACAAAGATTAAAAAACCCTTTGTTGCTGAACCAATTTTCACAACAAACCATAGATCCTCATAGATATATATTTCTAGTTTTAGAATATTTAAAAATGTTATTTAATTTAAAAATAAATTGTTATGCACTTCGATTAATTTTAATCTGATTTTCTATAGCACATCCTATACTAAGTTGCGAATTCTTTGAAAATATATTAAAAAAGTAGTAAATTTGTGTCAATAAATTAATTTAAAATATTAAAAAAAAAAATTATAAAAGAAGAAAATGGCCATGTATGGAATCAAGACGATTTAAAAAAAAAAAAAAATTCCAAGATGCAATTGAATATCTTTTTCTGAAAATTAGCAATGACTGTATATTAGGAGCTCACACACCCACTATAGCCTTAATGTTTTAAGTACACACTGTTATTTTAAATTGTTTTTTCCATTAAGCACTTTGTTTATCTTTCAGAACTTCAACTAGGTTTATTTTGTTAATCTTTCAGAATTTCAACTAGGTTTATATTGTTTATCTTTCAGAACTTCAACTAGGTTTATTTTGTTTATCTTTCAGAACTTCAACTAAGTTTATTTTGTTTATCTTTCAGAACTTCAACTAGTTGTATTTAAATATAATATAAAATAGAGATTATTATTTGATGAAAAAAATGTAGAATTAAAATAATTAATTTAATGGCAAATGCAGTGATCTTAAATCAGAGATGTAATTAATGATATTAGACTTTTACTAACCTAAATATGTAATTGTGATGGGAGATAATTACCATCACAAATATTTTCAAAAAATTTTTAAAAATCATTTATATAGTTCCCGAAATTCAAATAATTAAACTCTCAAAAGTATCTGTGTATGTATGCAATAAGTCCAACACAAGAATGAAAAGTTTTGCAAAAACTGCATATTTTTTAGATAGGTATGTGGCATAGATGTCGCTGAAACTTTTTCATTAAAATCAACTTTTCTGAAGTGGCACGTAATACAATGGACATTACTTTAAAAAAAAAAAAAAAAAAAAAATCAAACCATTTTGATTAAACTTATTTGTCATTGTATAATTAAATGAAATGGTCTATTGTGTAATATAGGTATTTCATCCATAATGAAATAGTCTGGAGAATTTTTTTCTGGCATTGGATAATCCATACAGCAACAGTTGATCATATGTTGTGGGATTATCTAGAGATTGAAATAATATTTTTCTTTGGTGATTATATGCTTAACATAACATTACATCTTTGAGTGTCTCCTCCCTGCTTATCACAATGTGCACACTGGCCTGTATTTATAATTCTTATAAAGGCTGCTATTGAACCAAGTTAAAATATAAAACATCTGGCGTGGGCAACACACGACTTTCACTTACTGCCGTTGTTAAAATTGATTGAAGAATTTTCAAATACAGTTAAAGATAAAAATGAGTGAAACTAATAAAGAATCAATTGAATTGAATTTCTATAGAGATTCGTTCACCTTATATATTTACCTGTTTTTCATCGTTGATAGATGACAAGATTATATTTATATTTTTTTAGTATCTACAAAATTAAAGGTACTTTAGAGGAAGAAAATTTAAAATATTGGCATTTAAGCACTGTCAGACTATTTCAATCAGAATGAAACCTACATCATATTAAAGCCCATCAAATTTTAAATCGATACATAGAGTTTAATGAAAATTGTTAGAGCCGTTTTTGAGAAAATCGTAAAAAGGTGCAAAATGTATGGTATAAAGTAAATCTTCCAATCAGCTGATTTTGATTAAAAAAAAAAAAAAAAAAAGTAATGAAATTTCAGTTTTACAGGACTTTTCGTTTTCGCCCAGGAGTTACCACACACACACAGACTTTTTGGCTGGAAATGGTTATTTGGACTCAGGAGACCCCAAAACATGTACTTCCATTGAAAAATGGAATAAACAAATTTTCACCTTGCATTACTTTCTCTTACTAAATATTTCATATAAATGTAAGTGAAAGTAAAATATAGAAGTTTTATCAGAGAAACAAGCCCTCCTAAGGCCTACCTACAATCATTGAAACATTTTGTGTCAGCTAGTAGTTGGGTGGATAAATATCTTGAATAATAAGATGATACAAATTAATAAAGAAAAAAGTTTTTTATGTTTACTAAATAGATTACCAACAAACTTCTACCAATAGTTTAAGAGATGATGAATTGGTATTGAATATCAACAGAAAATATGTAATTTTGCAATATCTTTGTTAGGATATAATTATTACTAACAGATAAAATCCATTATCATTTGGTAAAATTTGAGCGTAACTAAAGGTAACAGATAAAGTCAAATGAAACAAAATTTTATAGACTTTTAATGTAAAAATAAAAGGTAACTATGTAGTTAATATTGGTTGATATTTACAGACAATTTTGGTAAAATGCAGTTCTAATAACTTTTAAACGTGGAATGTCACTGGTTGAAGAATGAGTGATGTTTTAGAGGGATGACTGAGGCTGTCTTCGACCAGGGCCAGCAAGAGGACGATTCCTTTCATCCCATATTGTTACTCCATCACAGGCACAAATCTGCTTAGCGTTTTCGAATAACCCAGCAGATCTTGAAATAATACCACAAGCAAGCCTGAAATGATATTTTTCTCAATTTATTAATAATATAAAATATGTATAAAGACTATCAAATATAATAGACACATTTTCTTTTACTATATCACAGTTGCAGTAAGTCAATTATTAAAAAATAACACTGAAAAAATTGACTTATTTAATATTATTTTAATATAGGAGTATAATTGTTTTTTTGTTTTTTTTTAATCCGAGGATATTAATTTCTCATCCTCATTACCAAAGGTAATAGATACTTGAACCACGACAGATTAAGAGGGTCTTAGGTTCACTAAAAAGTGAACCCAATTATATAAATAATAATATCTTAATTATATAATTTCTATTTATTCCATTCTATTTAATTTATCTAATTCTAATAAATCTAATTTATTCTTCAAACTTCTTTTATCTCTCAATGCAGTTAAAAATTCCCTAATTGATATTAATAACCAAGGTAAGTGAAAGTCATGTGTTATGCAAACCTGATTTTATTTAAAGAAATTATCATCTCAGCTAAATTTAATAAAAATATTCAGGATTGTTCAAAAAATATGCTGAGTAGAGGTTCAAAAGTACATTTTATCACAGGCTCGATCTGTTCATTGTTACAAGTAATTACGCTAAGCGTAAATAAAATAAATAATAATTAGGAAAACATAAATAAACCCTATAATATATATTATATAAAATCTATAATAAATAGAAATTAGATCACTACAAAACAAGAATCTGTACTGTTTTCAGACCAAGGTCTGAGGAAGATGGTGGATCTGGCAAAAATAACTGCCAGGTTTTCCCTTATTTTGGGTACCCACTTTCAGCTGGGTTAGCCCCAGGCGAGTTTCCTAAGCTAAGGGTCGACCCACGGTTAATATGATAGAATCTCTCCCTTAGCCGCACTCAAAGCCAGGACATTGAAATTAATAGTCCTGTACTTCTGAGCTATCCTGCTCCCATTGTCATCCAATGCATCACCTAAAATTATCTTTATGATGTAAACTTAATTATCAAGATTTCAATGGACATATTATTTCTAATAAATACCTTTCACCAGAAGAACCATTAATCAGTGAGTGTTCACTAACACCTTTTCCATAATCATCTTTGTCAGCAGTAACAACAATACTTCTCCCAATTATGTCCCATACTTTAACTTGCTCATCTTCAAGCCTGAAAACAGCACGGCCATCTTCATCGGCTTCAATATTGCCAAGGTCACCAGTATGCTAAAAAAATAAATGAAATAATTGTTAAGAAAGCTGTTTAATGTTATCAGTGTATAAATGAAAAAGATGTTTCTTTTTGGATTAGATCAAAATTAGCTCCTTATATTTTAAACTGACAATGAGTAATGTGGAATTAGATTGAACTAGCAGATTTTTAGTTTTTTAATCTATACTAATATTATAAAGCTGAAGAGTTTGTTTGTTTGAACGCCCTAATCTCAGAAACTACTGGTTCAAATTGAAAAATTTTGTTGTTGAATAGTCCATTTATCGAGGAGGGCTATAGGCTATAAAACATCACGCTGCGACCAATAGGATCGAAGAATCAGTGGAAAATCTGGGAAAAAATGAGGAAAGTTGACCTCGCATCCCAACGATTCCAAATGATTTCCATTTTAATTTTAAAATAATTCAATTTCCTGTTAAGTTATCTTTTGCCGTAACAATTAATAAATCACATGGGACAAGCATTTAAACACATAGGAATCGATTTACGTCAAGATCGGGTTGCGGAGAAAATCAGTATGTTCTTCTGACACAAGAAAATAAAACCATAAATATCATTTACGAAGTAGTACTTTAAAATTTGGGTCTATCAAAAAGTTGGTAGAGATTTTAAAAATAAAATTTATCTTTGGTTTTTTCTACTAAAAATCACGAGGCTAATGTTTATTTATATGCCTTTAATCCTCAGGGAATTAACTATGTTACACACTGAATTTGTCTTTATTTAGGATCAGTAGTGTAGTTTATTGAAAACCAACATGAGTGATGTTTCGGTTCATTTTCGGCATATTATGCTGTTCTTTTTAAAATATGGGAAAAAAGCATCCCAAACTGCAAAAAAGTGCCGTGTATGGCAGCGATTCAATTGTTGATAGCACGGTTCAGAAGTGATTTTCGCAGTTTAGATCAGGATATTTCAATTTGGTAAACCAACCCTGGACTGGCCGGAGTTTAACTCTTGATATCGAGGATATTATGATGGTCATTATAAACAATCCATGAATTACTGTTCGTGAGATAGCTGCGGAGCTAAGGGCCTGCAAATCGACCATTTTTGATCATCTAAAGAAGGCCGGGTACGTCTGTCGTTACAATGTTTGGAATCCCCATGAGCTCAGTGAACGGAATTTTATTGGAAGGATTTCATGTTGTGATTTACTGCAGAAAAAAAATGTGGAGGATCCATTTTTGAAAGGAGTTGTTACTGGTGATGAAAAATGGATTCTCAACAACACCTGCTGAAAAAAATCTTGGGGGTTGCCTGGAACGACGCCACTTGCAACACCAAAGGCTGGCTTGCATCCAAGAAAGGTGATGCTCAGTATTTGGTGGGATTGGAAGGGACCCAAACATTTTGAGCTCCTTCCACAAAACCAAACTATAAATACGGACTTTTACTGCGCCCAGTTAGATTGATTGATGGCAGCAATTGAAGAGAAACAGCCGGAGTTGGCGAGTCGAAAAGGAGTGCTATTCCACCAAGACAACGCTAGGCCCCATTTGTCTTTAACGACTCCGCAAAAGTTATTAAGCTTCAGATGGGAGGTTTTACCCGCCCTACTTTTCTGACATTGGTCATTCGGATTTCCATCTTTTCCGTTCCCTCAATAATTTCCTACAAGAGAAATCCTACCCTTCAGAAGATGACAGAACAGACCTTTCATTGTTCTTCAGGGAGTAAAGACAGTGATTTTGGGGAAAAAAAAGGGATAATGAACCTTTCTAGCCGTTGAGAAAGAGTAATCGCTAACGGTGGTAACTATTTAGTATATTAAATAAATAAATTTTAAGCTGTTCAACTTTAATTTTTTTCCAAATTTCTCTACAAACTTTCCGGACAAACCCAGTATATTATTTTAAAAAGTCTTAATAGCGATCATAATAACTGAAATTGACGCAGACGAAGTCGTGCGCAACAGCTAGTACTTTATAAATGAAAGTTTTAATCTATTCCAAAAATGATTTTTCACTGAAGCTGAACATAACATTAGAAGGGATGAGAAATTGAAACAACCGGTTAAAAACATCAGAAAATGTTTAACTGGAAACAAAAGACATAAAAATATATACAAATATAAAAACGCTGCAAATTACTACACAATGGTTTGTTATTTCCAAATAACCGGTAGTGTACAGTGAGGGGAAATCCTATAAACTGGAGGGGAATGAAAACTGCACTGTGTGTAATTTACAAAAGCCGGAAAATCTATATCATCTTTTGATAGAATGCCCAATGTATAAAGATCTTAGGAAGCACTATATATATATAAATATATTAATGAGAACAATAATTCAATTTTAGGAAATCTACTAACAATTGATGCTGTGCAGAAACTAAATGACATTTTTTACTATACAGTGGGTAGTTTAAAAATTAGATCGTTTATAATAAATGAATAAGGTTCATGATATAGATTTTCCGGTTAATGCCTTATTAAATTTTATTAAAATGTGAAGTGAGATAACTTGTGTTTATTTGTTTTTTCTTTTACTTGTTTTAATAAAATTGTTTAGAATAATTTACACAACATTATAAATTTGAAACAGTTATATTTTCACTAAGGATAACTTTAAATTCCTCAATTGTTCTTTTTTTGTTTTGTATATGTATTTTTTTGTTTTGTTTTTCATTTTTGTATTTGATTTAAAAAAAAATATGCTTTACTTGTTTATTGTATATTCACAATGCCTGTAAATAATCTCCAATTGTTTTTATTTTTATTTTTGTATTTACAACATATGTACTATACTGACCAACTCCTTTTGTATGGGGATTACCCCGAAAACAAATAAATATTATTATTATTATTATTATATATTATTTCCAAATAACAATATTAGGGTGTAACTGTTTATATAGCTGTCGATAGACAATTAACTAATATGAAAAGCAATAAATAATACAAAGGAAAATGGCATATCACCACTGCAAATTTCAAATTGCTATATCTCTGCTATCTCATGCAAAGGTCTCAAATCATTTGGGGGCTACAGGATATGTTTCTCGAAGTGATATATGGGTTCCTCGCAATGTGACAGAAATAAATTTATTGGACCGCATTTCCATTATCGTTTCTCTCCTGATACGCAATGTTAATGATCCATTTTTAAAGAAGTTGATAACAGGGGATGAGAAGTGTGTTCTTAAGTCAAAAGAGTATCTATCATATTGGGTTGTAAAATAAGCTTGTAGTTTTTTACTGCTGATTTCAATAAAAAGCTTCAGATTCTTGAAACACACAACAAACTTATTTTCTTTCACTTTTTCCTTCATCTTGCAATTGGGAACATGTGGCTGTATTCATTCATTGTATAATTTAAACTAACTTTTCATGACTTTATGCAAAAACATAACAATAAATCTGTATCAAACTTGGCAATAAACAAATAATAGAGTGACATAAGGTAGCACAGATGATTAAATAAAGAACACTACTTACTCTGTTTCCAGGTTCATCATGAGGTCCACCATGACATCCTCCACTTATATCGAAATGGTCACCAACACTAAAATAATATAATTTATTAAATGACGAAGAATTAAAAGATTAAATTTATATCATATTGTTTACATTCGGACAAAAGCATTTTAGTATGGCACCTGAAGCATCCTGTCAGCAATAGAGATAGGCTTTAACTGGATATTTCTAAATTTCGACATGGCAGGTTTTTTTTATTGAGTAGTATTACAATCTGTCCCAATAATTAATAGTAAACTATAGCTTTCTGCTCTCAAGACACAAATTAGTTAATTGAATCAAAAGGAAACACCTGTGTAATTTTACACAAAAGAGCACTTCTACAATGTTATGTAGCAGTTATGAAAAATAACATCATTACCATAACAAGTTGTCTTAGTGATACTTTTATCTTTTACTATCCTACTCTCACATTACTACTTCAATAAGCAGAATGGAATGTGACTGATTCGATGAAGAGGATATTGTCTAGCAGCCCCCAGACAACTTTAAACTAATTCCATGAATAGAGATCACAGGTACATCGGGACAATTAATCACAGGATCTTAGGGTCTGTTGGATGATTGAGGTGGAGTTTCTGGTTTCTTCAAAAACATGATTAAATCAATTTTAGGTTTTGGTCAAAGGTAATTCTAAGATTATTTAAAGTTCTGTACACGTGTGTTATCGAGGAATAGCAATGTATAATAGGGTAGGGTTTTGAACTAATGACAGCAATGTTATGGCATTGAGGGAAAGAACTCCTAACCACAATTTTAATCAACATGCATCAAATATATAAATTTCATATCTAAATGGTAAAATCCCATTCAACATATTTCTAGAGTAATATATTACATAGTTAAAATTCAATGATTAATAGGGAGCTGAGAAAAAATTGAGTATTAAAGTAGGATAAGAGATGTAATCTAATTTTTTTTTTTTAATGAAATAAATGGATATCAATCAATGGGCAATGTCAAGATTGATTTCCAGGCACTACTGATAATGCACAGTTGAAAGAAGTGGTACTACGAATAATTTAATGACACAAATCAACATTTAGTGTTCAACATTTTTTAAAAATCTTGTATCCAAATATAAAAAACAGATACATGGATGATTGTCAAACAAACATTACCTGTCGCAACCTCTAGAAATATCCCCACATTCATGAATATGAAGACCATGGTATCCCGGAGTCAACCCATCAATAGTACCATCAATGACACATACTTCATCATCTGCTTGAACAAATCTTACAACTCCTTTGACCATATTTTTGCCAAATCCAACTGGATATCCCAACATGGCAACTGCAGCAGTTGTCACAGTGTCTCCTCTGTCCCTGTTTTTAACTTAATAAACAAAAATACATATCACTAACCGTAATTGGTTTTAAAAAAATAAAAATATTATGTGACAAAAATTATACCTAATTTGCTTCCATAACCCTTTAGTACTGCAGTGTTTCCATTAGATTCCAACTTTTGTTGAATCACAGAGGAGGGTAAGCTGGATTCTACCAGAACTGTACCTTTCTCAAATGAGACCTCAAAGTTAGTTATGCCTTCCACATCCTTTAATGAAGCCTTTATTTTCTCCACACAGGAATGACATTTCATTTGAACAGCATATTCCGCCTAGTTTTCAAAAAGGTTATTTCTGATACAACGACCATGAAAATATTCCATTAAAACTAAAATTAAATCTTTAAAAGCAATACTTACAACTAATGACATTGTTTAAAAGTGTGTGTAACTGTCAAGACCAAAAATGAAAACAATAATCATATGACAGTTTCCTTGTGACGCATCGTGACTAGCGAACACCGGTTGATATCAAAGAATTTCTTATCATTACAGTTATGACGGGATGACTTCTTATTTCTTTGGAAACTTGTGGTAACTTTCAAAGCAAGACCAGAAATGAAGGAAGGTATTTTCAAAGGTGTTAACATATAGTCTATATATAATACTCCTAGGTATTTTTCTCCTACAACGAAATCGTTTGTTTATTCATTTAATGTCACTTTTATGCTGCTGCGACTAATCTTACGATACGATACGTGGGAGTCATAAACTTTGCCTGTCCAGATTTTATAAGGTGCTATGATTAAGGTGAACAAATGTCATTTTCATACTAAAGCCGTGATGGTACTAAGTCTGTAGAATAATTGCTGACATGCTAGATGTTTATGAAAAAAAAATGTGTGGAGTGTGCACCATATTTTAATCGTCTGACTTAAATTTGTCCACACCTTACCATAATAGACACTATATTTAGTATGTTATTATTGGCAACACGGTTTTTCGAGGGTGACATATTTCATAGCACCTACGCTTCTGCTTAAAAACATTTTTATTTTTTGCATAACTGCCTTCTATGCCCTAGATCGCGGGTTCAAATCTGGCAGGTGACCCTATTTTTTTATTTTTTTTAAATGGGAGTAAAAAATCCTTGTTTGTGCCGTCCTTCAGAGGGGGCATAAAATGGTAGTCGCAAGCCAGTGCGATGTGTTTGCTTAAGAACTCCTATTGTAGTATCGTTTGATTAGCCGAAGTAGCATAAAAGTGACGTTAACAGAACTGAAAAACTTCTTATTTTTTTTTACATGAATTTGTATTTATAATGATGGAGGTTAGTTGACCGTTGAGAATATTAGATGAGGATGATGGTTGGGGGTACGATCATCAGAAAGAAACACATATTAAAAGTAGTACTTATTTTAATTGTGTGTTCATCAGGGTGACTCTGAGAAGTTGTCTAAAGAAGTAAAAATCCCATGACGACTTCATAGTGACCAGAACTGACAAAGGAAACGAGACAGTTATCATGGACCGCTACGAATATAACAACAAAATGAACCTTCTCCTTTCTGACAGGACCCCTTATGTTCCCATATCCCGATGCGATCCCACCCGCTACTTAAAACCAAATTTAGTAAGCACCTGAATTTATCAGAAGGTAAGTTGATATTGGATGTGATAGGGCCGAAGGGGATACCTGGTTTTTGAATTTTCCAGAGTCCATAGGAGCGGGGAGCAACAAAATACATACAGGAAATAAGGTTTCTATAGCTGGGATAGTTAATAAAAATTTGAATCTAAAAGGAATTTCAGGTCCTTATTAAATTTGGTTTTAAGTGACGGGATGGGATCGCGAGATAAGGGAACATAAGTGGATTTGTCGTTATAGTAGAAGCGGTCCATGATTACTGTCTTGTTTCCTTTGTCAGCTCTAGTTACTATGATGTCGTCATGGGATTTCGACTTCTTTAGACAACGTCTCAGAGTCACCCTCACGAAGGCCCACAATGTATGCCGAAACGTCAGCACACAATTAAAATAAGCACTACTTTTAATATGTGTTTCTGATGACCGCATCTCCAACCGTCTTCCTCATCGAATATGTCTCTAGGTTAGGGAGTAAAAATGTAAAACTTTGGGCACGCTCTAGCTCTGTTAGTGTTGCCCGGATCGACAACTGCTGACAGTTTTCTTATCAAAACTTTAATGTAAATTAATCTATCCGAAAACTCAATTTCTCTTAAAAAAATAGATCATAGACATGTCTACCTATAATCTACTGGTTTTCATGATCTATTTGTTCCCATTCAGGGAGAAATAATGAAGTCTCATTTTTTTTATTCCTTCTTTTTCTTCATAATCATTAGTGATTTATTTCGAAGTGATGTGTTCTTCTTTACTCGGGATGGGATTGGTTCCCTAAGCCCTAGATTCAGGGGACCTTCAAACGTGTATTTCCGGTGAAACGTCGAATTAAACATTTTTACGAAAGCAATACAATCCCTTATTATATATTTTGGTATATAGCTAAGTGAAAATAAAATATATCGCTGAAAAAATAAGAAGAAGACACTTGATAGTAATGGATAAAACTTCAAATTTCATAACAATCATGAGAACTTATCTTGAAAATCGTCATTAGGTTATACCTTTAAGATTACTTTAGCTTACGTCTCACATACTTCTTTTTAAATCGATTTATATTGAGACGTTATAGTGCTATTTTCGGAGGTTTTATTTTGAATTTCTTAAAATTTATATTTAACATGCCTTGCAGACATGTCACTAATAGAAGAGGTTTTAAAATAATTTTCATGACTATACATAATATATTATTGGCACATATTGTTGTTTTCTTTTAATATTACCTGTAGGTGTTTAATTTTAAAACTTGTTTTAGTACCAAAAGGGACTGTAATTCATGAAGAAAAGCCTTTTATACACGTTCTTCAATCAGATCTAAAAACTATAAGATGTGATCATTGTTATTCAAAGTAAAATGATATATGTTTTATCACCGTATTACTTTATCTATTAAATAAAGCTTAAATTATTTGTATTTGAATCTTTCTCTTTTAGAACTGAATTGCTAAGGTGCTCTGGTTGTGCCTATGTAAGATATTGTGATATTTCATGTCAAAAAGCTGAATGGCCAGATCACAAGGCAGAGTGTTTTCGGATCAGGAAAATTCCATCCCATTTGGAATTACCTAATGCAGCTCGCCTCTTAGCCAAAATAATTATGAAACTTAAGGTTTGTGCCTTATTTTGTGTTTGATTTGAAGACATACTTCCTTACTTCTAAAGAGATTGTTTTAATATTTTTATTTTAGAGAGGTGGTGATGCTGAGAAAGGATTTTATGGAAAACAGAGTTTTCGCATGTTCAAAGATCTTATGTCCCGTAGGAATCATTTTTTAATTCTCTATTGATTTATTAATATAAAATGGAGTAATACTTTTTCTTTAAGATCAATTATATACAAGTTGTTTTTCATGAATCTATCAGAGGTTTAAATATACTTTTCAATGTCTGGAAGAGTAGAGATTGTTTTGAACAATAAGAATTTTCATAGATCTTATTAATATATTCTATTGTTTAGTTAAATATATAGCTTCAGAAATTAGGTTTAATTGGGTAAGCCAATTGGATGGATGGCTTTCGGAAATAGGCGAGGGAAATAGGCTATTTGAATTAGAACTGAAATCATTAAAAGCTAGAATACTCCAAGCTCTATTATATTTTATGCAATATTTACATAGCCAAGATATAAAACACTTAACAATATCAAAGTTCAATTCTATTTATAACAAAATATTTACTAATAATGCTGATATCCAACCATATTTAACAATAGAATCCCCATTTAAATCTACCAAAGCTTAAGCTCAACTCTGTCTTTCAAGTAAATATGTTATCAAAATAACAATCAATAACCAAACACATTTAATTAAACTGCAAAACCATTGCACTTAATGCAATTATAAATTACCTGAAAATATTTTTGTATTTACTTGTACAGTGCCCGATGTATCATGATTACAGACAGATGATGATGACACATGATTACCTACCTGACATAATAAATTTCAATGGTTTACAAATCAACCGATTATTGTCCATATCCAATACCGAATCTATAAGAAATATCTATTTATAAGATCCTTTATTATCAAAAGTTAATCTTGACTGTACAATTTATATACATTTAAATTACATATTTCTTCTACTCTAGGACTCTTATCTTGACTTTGATTATTGAATTTATTTTACTTTGTTTACAAATACTTTTCTTTTATTCTTAATTATTTTTTGTTGTTTCTTTGGAGCAAAATATTGTGTATATATGTATTATTATTGTCAGAAAATACCTGTTTATGTTTATTTTCATTTTCAAATCAATGGCAGAAACAAATATCTCTTGAAAAGATATATTCTTTTCTATTAATTTTTTTTTTCTTTTTATACTTCCTTATTCAAACTTTATTTAGTTTTTTTTTTTTTAATCTATATATATTTTTTTTAATTGTATATACATTTGTATAAATCTTTTATAATTTTTACAGTTATATCAGTTATATAACTATCTCAAGACAATGTATAACTTTGTATTTCAAACAATGACCAGTTGTATTTTTATAGGGGATTTCCCCAAAGACAAATAAATAAATATAGCTACAGCTTGGAATAAAAGGGACCTTTATCCTTTCATGGGAGGACTGTATTTTTTCCTTTTTCTTGGAAAGACCAAGGTCCTTTTATCATAATATATATTATTTGTTTTGTTTTTTTGCTGGTTATTTTGGTTCCTAGGTACCAGATGGCCGTTAGGCCTGCTGCCTGATGGAGCTAGTCCAATAGGAAAGTGACCTGTTGGTAAGCCAAGACTTACTTATACGATAACTAGTAAACACTATTTTTAAAATCATTGATTGATTGCCACTCAAACTACACCCAACATTCATTTCATTTTATAAATTTCAATATTTTTTATGAACACATTATATCAACTTTAACTGTTTCCTATCCAAGTTAGATTTGGCTCTCTTCGGTACCAATAAATCAAAAATGCCTTGAAAGAAAAGAGTATACTACCAAATTCGATAAACTTTATGAAGTCTATTTACAAGATACAAAGGGTATAGTGGCCTACGTGAAGAGTAATATGCTCTTTTAGATTCTTTTATAGAGTGAAGGTAGGTGACAATCTTAGTCCATTTCGATTTAATATTGGAATGGGTCTGATGTGGAGAAGTATTTACCTGAGGGATATTGGAACCAATATCCAGTGCTGGTTTAAAATTTTACTTATGACTGGTGAGTGAAGATGGGCTTGAACATCTACATGTAGCTGTCAATGAATGGTCTGAAGAATATAAAAAACGGAAATGATTGAGTATAAATACCTGATTAGAACGGAATCATGCATATTGGAAGGATAGACGAGCAGCTTTTTATTTGTGCTTTGGACAGTAACTTGAAGTGGTCGATAATTTTGATTATCAGCATACTGTCATAAGTGGAGATGAACAAATGGACCAAGTGATATTGAACTGAATAATATAGGAAAATGATGTATCATTTTTAATATCTTCAAAGCTGATAGCAAAATAACAAGTGAGCAAAGATATGTCTCTTGAGTCTGTATTTTTATGAGCCATAACGTTGGATGTTTCTTATAAAATATATGAGCCAAATTACCATAGCTGATATGAGGTACTTAGTTATAGCAATATCATTTATTATTCTTAAATTTGAGATGTATCATTAATGTGTATAATAATTTAAATGATTACGAGTATTAACATTAAATATATATATTTACAGATTATCCTGATATTAAATCTGACCCCAAACGTATGGAACATGCTACATCTCTTTATGGTGTTTTAATAGATTTTCTAGGAAGAGATAATCTGCCAAATTTTCCTGAGTTCTTAGGAATATATGGCCGAGTAAGCACTAGCTTTATTTGTTTTTATTTTTACCATAATGCTATTTGAGTCAATGTAAGGAACAAATTGTACTGTCTCCTCTACTAATACAGCTAAGCCTCCTTATTCCCTTCATCTGGAACTTTTTAGCCTTCCAAAGTCATGTTGCTAATTAATATATATTTTATATACTTTTCTGTAACTATTTAGATAGCCCAGCTATGGGTCTAAAGTTTTGAATTAATTGCCAATTTTTTTTTTGTATGTTTAACATCTATGTGTTCTGAGATGACTTAACACTTAACATGTTTTTTTTTATATTTATAAATAATCAAGTAATAATGTCCCATACTTACTGCCATATTGAAACCAAATGGCTAATGTTGACATCGAGTTCATTGTGAAATGACCTGCGAAATCACAGGAAAATCACAGAAAAAAATTGACCCTATAATCTCTACTAAAAGCCACAGGCAGCGAGGAGAAAGTTTTTTTTTTTCATTATCTGAGGAGATAGGACTACAAAACTTTTCCTGGTCGATTATAAAAGTTCATTATTCAAAATACTAAACCAAAAGCTCATATGAATTTAACTTAATTTGGTATATCTAAACAGATGTGATTATTATTATTATTTTTACTTTCACTTACCTATTTGTGAAAATATAGTAAGGGAAAGTATTACGATTGTGAAAAGTTTTTTGAGTCCAAATGATCAAGTCCCACAAAAAATGTGTGTGCTGTAATTCTAGAACGAAAATGAAAAGTCATTTTCACTGAAAATTCATATTTAAGAAAACTATATGCCTAAGATGTTACAGTAACTTCTCACTAAAATCGGCTGTCCGAAAGTGCTACTTTACACCATGTATTTTGCACCTTTTTATGATTTTCTTAAAAATGGCTCTAATAATTTGGATTAAACTCTATAATTGTCTGACAGAGCTTAAATGGCAATATTTTAAAATACCTTCCAACGGAAAATGAATTATAAAAACATAGTAAAATTATTAGTATAGGGGTTTTCTAATTGTTTTTAATAAATGAATTGACGTCTGAGTTAAAGGTTCAAGCCAATATTTTTTCTGAGGTTTTAAATCTTTTAAAAATCTGGTGTGCGCAACCCATGACTTTCACTTGCCTCCCTTGTTATAAGCAATTTAAGAATTTTTAAATACATTTATAGATGTACTTTTACATCAATACAGCGAGTTTAATCAAAATTGTTACTTCGTGGTATAAAGCAGATTAGTAGATTTTTAAGAAAAAATTGCTGTAACATCTTGGGCATATAGTTGTCTCTAATATGAAATTTCAGTTTTGTACAACTTTCCGTTGTGCGGTAGTCCACACGGACATCCAGACAGACAGAAGTACACACATACAAACAGATCTTTTTGCCGAAATTGGTTATTTGGACTCAGGGGATCCTTATACCTCTATTTCCATTGAAAACTGGAATTCGAAAATTTTCACAATCACAATTCTTTACTTTACTATACCTATATTTCATGTATAAGTAAATGAAAGTAAAAATTATGAAATGAAATGATTAATAGTACAGTAGTGACTGAATTAACTAGTGATAGTTAATTTATATATTACATGCTGATTATTTTTCAATGTTGCCCATTATAAATTAAAATATTGGGTGTTAAATAAAATGTTTCAAACACTTTTATCCATTTTCAAGTTTTCATCTTGCATATTTGCATTACTTTGTTAAATTATTTTATTTAGTTGATAAATTTCAATTAATTATTATACCAGCTTATGGGTATATGTACTAAATTTGAAGTTGGTTTTATTATTTTCTAACATGTGACTTGTTGTTGTAATTAGATGATTGTGAATGGATTTAGCATCCTTGATGGAGAGATGACAACTTTAGGAACTGGTATCTATCTTGGTGCTTCGACGATCGATCATTCCTGCACTCCAAATTGTGTTGCTGTATTTTCTGGTACAACTTTGACAATCAGGACTGTTGAAGATATATCTGAATATGATTGGTCAAAGGTTTGTAATAATGTCTATTTTTAGTAATAATTTTAAAATTGAATGGTTTGGTAGCTTTATTAATAATTATTAATGTGTAAGAGTCAGATTTGTCTACTAAAGTGTATTTCTACCTATACGTCCCCTCTCCTCTCTCTACAGAGATACTTGAAACGTCTTAAATTGAAAAAAAAAATTCTCACAGGAAAAGGAGTTGAGGAAGCTCGCATAAAATATTAGCAAAACTGATAAGATTCAGATAGATCATCAAACATTTATCCATACTCAAATAATACAAATTTAATGTTCACTTTTATTTTTTGGATTAAGAATATAAAAATGAACTCATGGCTTTCATTTTGTATACTTGTGAAACAAGAGTTAATTGTAATCCTTCATTATAAGAAAAGATCTCACATCTTGGAAAATATTTAAGAACAATATTTTTATTTAGCAGTCAATGATGTGAAAAACAAATATTTAAAAATATATCATTGTTTTCTCCCCAGTAGCAATAAATAAAAAATATGGTTTAATCTGTATATTTGTACAAACCATTGCCATGCCTTTGGGAAAAGAAGAGCTATTATTATGTATTTCCATTTGAGTACATTTTTTTGTGTATTTTATGTTATGGATAAAAATAAATAAATATTTTTTTATTATTTATTTAAAAAGTTGTATTTTATTTCAGGTGAGGATTTCATATGTTGAGAGGCTTAGCAAAAAAGAAGAAAGGCATTCTGAATTATGGTCAACATATTATTTTGTTTGCAACTGTAAACGATGCACAGAGGAAGAAAATACTGAAACTGCAGGCGTTTGTCAATCATGTCATAGTATGGTTTTTGCAAATCAGGTGTGATGCTTTTTATAATATTTGTATGAAGTATTTCTATTAATTTAAAGACCGTTTGTTATAATATTTGTATGAAATATTTCTATTGATCTAAAGATTGTTGATTTTAGGGTATGGTTTTTACTTTCATCTTCTAGGAAACGTATGAGATTGTGTTCTGTTAAAGAAAAATTTATTTAATTAAAATGTTCAAAAAACCCCTTTTCAACCAAAAGATTTTTCCATGTCTCAAAACCTAGTTTAGATTCAAAGTCTTTGCTATGTCTAAAAACATAAGTGCTTTCGTATTTTGTACTATTGAAAAAAAAAAAAAAAAAAAAATCAGACTTTTCTGTCTTGACTGGTTGGCTTGATAAATCTAAAACTATGTACATTTGATCATCTAAAAACGAATACTTGATGTGTCAAAGTCAGTTAAAATTGATTCAATTTCAAAAAATGTGAAAAATAAAATTTTAATTCTTATTTCTAACTACTAACTCTTTAATATCTGTAAAATTAATGGATTCTGGTTGTTTTTTAAAGTAATTCACAATTAAACTTATGTTTAATAAAAATGTCATTATTAGACTAATATTAATAATGTGAAACCATCCATACAGAGGCTTGTTCTTATATTTAGTTCTTCTACCCGAGTTTGGCAATGCTTAATAATTTCCTCGCAAATATAATTCACTGATTTTATGTTATTCTGTTCATTCATTCATTTTAATGATTAAAATAAAGTGTGTATTTAATTTTTATTCTCTTTTTACAGATGGTTTGTAGTCAGTGTAACTGGAAAGCATCTGGTGCTTTTATTGAAAAATATAAAGAGGCTATTGAATTTTGTAACTTTCAACACCAAGAAATGAAAAATGTAGCATGTATCCTTTTTAAAAAAGATTTTCTTAATAAATAATAATAATGTTATTGATAAATTACATTCATGATATCTTTTCCAATGACAAGTTATACTTGGAAACATCAATGTTTCACTCTGTCTTTCCTGCTTTCTTCTGCTAATTTCATAATATGTATTCTTTCATCTTTTTTCCTTTTTTTTCTGCATTTTATTTAATTCTTTCATTATCTGGAAGTTACACTTTTCAAACATGTGGCTGGCAAGCAGCTATAAATGAGCTAGGCTGTATATGCTAATAAATTTATGCCTTATCTTTACCATTCTGATTAATTTTTCAGAAAAGTTGCTGCTGCTTTTTGTAATTCACTCTATCCTCTGTCACAGATTTTTCTTGGATGAGTTCATGGATGATCAAAATCCATGTTGTATTTCTTCTACCTACTATTTTCTTTGTCCCTACCATTTCCTTTGGGAATCAGTGCTCTTTCTTAGTCCCTAAACTAGAAATTACAGTGATTTTTGAAATGTTTGTTCTGGGAAAACAAATTGTTATAAACTTTAGTTAGTGTTCAAAGTAAATATAATACTTTGGCTACAATTATAGTTATTTAAATTTGTTTACTCCCCATTCCATTGTAGGTTTATTCATCTTATTTTTTATATGCATAATAATACACTAATTTACTCTAGTGAATTAGAAAAATTAGGCCTGTATGCATTTTTCTTAAAATGTGATGGAGACCATTATAATTAGACCTGTATCGAAAATATTGATTTGATATGTATTGGGTTGTGTCACATGAAATGTCCGTTTTCAAGGTAAAGGATTTTTATTAAAAATACGATATGAAAACAAGATAATTTTATTCGAAGTATTTACCTTCTTTTTCTACACATTTTTCCCAACGTGACACCAACTTTTTTATCCCCGAACTGAAAAACTCTGAACTTTGAAGTGAAACAAAATCTGAAAATGCACTTTTCACTTGATCATCATTTTCAAAAAGTTTTCCTTTGACAAAGTTGTCTAAATTCCTGAACTGGTGGTAATCTGTTGGAGACAAGTCGGGAGAATATGGTGGGTGCGGAAGAACTTCATTTCCAAGTTCTTTCAATTTTTGCACGGTGTGTTTTGAAACATGGGGTCTTGCTGCCGCTCAGTGAGATCATGAGGTGCCCATGTATCGAGCTTTTTTACTTTCCCAATACACTTTAAATGTCTGGAAACAGTAGATGCACTTGCATTTAGTTGTGCTGAGAGTCCTTTAACTGTTTGGTAGGGGTTTCCTTCTACAGTATGTTTGAGGACATCGTTGTCTATTACGGACGGAGGTCTTCCTCGGGGCAAGTTTTCCAAGTCGTTATCCCTAGCTGAAAACTTAGCAAACCAACGGCGACTGGTCCGTTCATTAATACTCCCTTCCCCAAACGCCTTGTAAATATTTCTAGCGGCCTCAGTTTAAACTCGTACAAAAATATTACTCGAAAATTGCGTGTTTCCATGTTCATATTTGGAGGTACATTAAAAAGTGAGTAATTCATTGGGAAGCTGATGTTTTCTGAGAATTGGTAACTGTTTACTTTAAATATGTAAACATTTGGAAGAAAACAACAGAGATCTGCAAAATCCTTTATGTATTTCAGAAACTATAAAAACGGACATTTCATGTGAAACAACCCAATAGTATTGATTGATATCTTATGAATAATTGATTTATAGTTTGATTGAATTTTGAATACCTAAGACTTCATGGCTGCAACTAGGATCAATAAGAGATTTCATATTTAATGATTTTTGGTTTCTTATAGAATAGGTGTGGTTTATGAAACAAACACATGGAATATTTTGTTATATCCCTTGGTATTCTGATGTTTGGTGTGAAAAATATGTATGTTTATTATCTTCTTAACGTTACTTTAGATCTTGATGCATGCAAATTGTGTCTAAAAAAAGAAAAAGGCGTGATACATCCTGATAGTTTGATCCATGCCAAAACATTAGACCTTGCATTTGAAGCTGCAATACAACTTAATTCTTGGGAAGAAGCAATGAAAATTGGAAACGAACTGACACCTGGCTATAGGTATTGTTTTGTATTTTATCATAGTGGATATATATAGTTTATATAGTACATAGATAGTTTCTATTCGCCTACAATACGTCCTGATGATGACCCACAATGGGGGTCGAAACGTTGGAAGAAAATAAATGGTTGAAACTAATCAATTGTTTCATTCACTGACTGCCATCCAGACTAATTCCTTCAGTAGTACTTTAGTATTTTATATTTAACGTTTATACTCTTGAAACATAAAACTTTAAAATTCCATAAAATATAGAATCCAAATCTGTACATGTATCATGAACTGTAACTACTGAGTTACTTAGTAGATGAACTTAAAACTGATAATACATTGTTTTATCTGGGGAAAAATTTTAGTATTAGCTGCTGATCTACATTTTAGAATTTTAAATAAAAATTATTTGAAAATTGTTGATGTTGCTTTTTCTAATGTTACTTAATAATGCAAAATCATAATATTTGAGAATTAAATTGCTTTTTTTTTTCTGATATTTTAATTGATTGTACTCCCTCATATCTGAAGTTCTATCGTATTATTCTGTATAGGATTATTTGGTATGTTATTTATATTTAAAAAAAAATTAGCACTTTTAATATTTTGGCTACATCATCATCAAGACTAATTGAAATACCTGGAGTAAGTCCCAATGTAGTCACACTCGAAATGTAAAAGGAGCATTCTTCAAAAATGTGTTTGGCCATGAGTATATGATTGTAGTGTTGACATTTTGGGGGTGGCTGTTTCCTATTGAGGTTGGAATCGGTTAGATTGGTGTGTCCTATTCTAAGCCAAGCTATAACAAATGCCTCTCTACAATTGGATCGATTAGATCTGGCCCAAGATTCTGATTTTTTAACAGTTTCAAGTTTATTTTGTGGGCTATCATTCCACATGGATTGCCACCTAGCTGCTACTTCCTTTTTGAGGGGAAGACTTATTTTCTCCTTTGTTACGATGGCGATACCTTGGCCTGTGTGTGCAAGTGCCTGTTAGGCCGCTACGTCAGCAAGTTCGTTACCTTTAATTCCCATGTGGTTTGGTACCCATATCAAGTGTACCGATTTTCCAGATCTTCTAGCATATTTTGGCAATTACTATTGTTACTGCTCTTATCAACCAATGTGAAGAAAGTTTTCCATGATTTATGAATTATTTAAGAGCAATACTCAAACAATAAAAGAGTTGTGGAAAAATGTTTACCTATTATATTTTTTATGACAATACTTGTGATAGTATATTGGGACTTAATATTTTTTTTTATGTGAACAAAAAATTAAAAGCTGGAAAATTTGACAAACCGTTGTATATTAGTTTCTTTGGATTGTATCTACATAAAAGTATCTACTGTGCAATTTTTTTCAGGCTCATTATTTGCAGATCATTCTAATCTAATCAATTATCATTTTTGATTAAATCTATTCTAGTACTGTGTGAAAGTAAATTAAGAAATTTTTAATTCTTAAGAGTATGTTTAATACAATAACATCTATTTTTTTAGTAATTTACTGATAATAAAACAAATTTTTCCAAAATTCATCAAACTTTAAGTCTCAAAGCTTTATTAAAACAAATCAATCATAGTTTTTTTCTGTTTTAAAAACATTATGTTTTTGACAAATACCTGGTAGTTGTTTTTACGATGATCTGTCTATTAAGATTCAAAACTCTATAACTAACATTTGGATTTTTGGACACATTCTCAAGTAGTTTTATTTTTTATATATTCTGAGTCCTAAATCTTTTCTATTTTCCTATTTATAATAAAATTAACGGTTATACAAGAATAAGAATATCTGAAATTTTGGTTGGCTTTCTGCATTGTGTGGCAATGAACTTGAAGATTCTCTCCCAAAGCATTAGGAACATAGGAATTATAGATTTTTTTTGCTCCTATACTTTTTATTTTGCCTCCCTTTCTTCTTCTGTTGATGCTAGTGATGGGTGTAGAGATCAAATTTAGGTATTGCTAAAACATGTTAAACATTCCTCCCTTTTCCCTCTGAAACAATACTCGTATTGCTACCAATGAAAACATAAGTTTCCTTCGCAAAAATTGAACCTGGATCTATTACTGCAAGCAAGTGGGATAAAAATCCATTTAGTTTGTCATCTGATTTGTGTAACAAAGTTCTGCATCCCTTTTAGTCCATTTACTTCCCCATAATAATAACTTTAAATCCACCCATTTTTTAGAGTTTTTGTTATTCTATATTTTGGTCGGTTATTGTATATTCCATGTTTATTTAGTAGATTTGTAGGTAACTCTTTTCTGAATATCTTAGGTTAATTATTTTTTCTATTGCATAAACATCAGTTTCTGTTTGATTAATTCTGTTCTTACTTCTTCACTATTAGATATAGAAAGTTATATTTCACATGTAAATTTAGCCTACATACATTAGTGTTGAAATCATTAAAGATTTGAAACTATTTTAGGAAATTTTATGGTGAATGGCATCCTCTAACAGGACTTCATCTGATGAAGTTAGGGAAAATACTTCTCTATCTCGGAAATGAAAATTATCTTGAAGTTCTTGAACATGCTGAAAAAATCATGCGTGTCACTTATGGCACTAGACATGTGGCTTATAGGCAAATGCTAGAACCTCTTCTTCTACAAGCCCGAGGTATTTCAGGGCAGATTGCTTGTTAAACTTGTTAGAATTTCTGAAAAATCAGATACTTCAATTTTAAGGTACTATTATGGGATTTTTTGTTTTCGATTTAGATGTTTTATTAATAGTGGTATATAATGTAATGTTCAAAGAAATATTATTTTGTCTTTTATATTTGTGGCAGGATAATAAACGGAAGGCAGTGGCTTAAGGGCTTTAATGTCAGCAGGCTTGGTAGAAGAAATAATATTGTAAGACCAATAATTGGATTTATTGTAGAGGTTGTGTTCTTGTATCCAACACAAGCTAAAGAAATTATTATGGTTGATTAGCTTTGATATTTAATTAATCATAAATGTGTGAAACATTTAATTTCCTACTATTTTTACAAACATTGAGAAGTCTAATGGTACTTAACAATTTGCAATTCGAAAGGTTTAAATAAGATGTATGGTACATCCATCACCTTCTGTTATCCCAAGTTCTACTGTGTTGAACTAAGGGTTCATTACATAATTGTTTTGGACCAAATGTACTTACTGTTTTGTTTCATCCAAAATGACAGATTCAGCTTAAGGGTGAAAGTTTTGTTTGCTTTATAGATGTGTGGAACAGCTATGGCCTTATATTATTTTAGTAACTCTAGTTGGATTATAATTAATGTTAAATGTAATCCCTAAATATGTTGAATAAAATGATATAAGTATTTGAGATCAAAGATCTATGCTATTTGCTAAATTACTTATTTAATACAAAAATCCCAAAATGAAATATAATAGTCTGATCTTAATATTTTTTTATTCTATCCATCACAATTGTTTATTATAATCATTTTATGAACAAAAAAGGCTTGGTATTTCGAAGTTGCCAATTTTGAAAATTTATTTACAAAAAATTACTATGTTCTCAAGATCGAAAATTGTATATCAAGTAGGACTATGACTAAGCTATGTAAGAAAAAATAATTAAAAGTGAGTCTCATTTGCTTTATATACTTTTATCTGGTTAAAAATCTTGTTTTCTATTAATTTTTGAGAATTTTTTAAACAACTTTCTTCACTATTTAGGTAATAAATTATGAGGACAAAAATACAAAGTATGTCCTTATCTTATTGCTAGTTTTTGTTTTGCTTTGATATCTAAAAAATTACAGGAATAAGAACGATTTGCCCATCACATGTTTTTGTCCTCAGAGCTGACTTAAAACGGTTGCAATACTAAAAGTACTGACCCGAAATTTTTTTTATTTGTGGTTTTATATTCACAAAATGATAATAACTGGTCAAAAAATCAAGAATGTCGAGCGGCAAGGTCTGGACGATTTCGAATGGATTGACCCATATACATATGTACAAGATATAAAATTAAGGTATGTAAATACAAAATTAAATTATATAATACCTAATTAATACAAAAAACAATTATAAGAAACAGTAAAACAGTACACAGTTTTTTTACTACAGTAAAACAGTAATTGACTAAACCAAAAGCAATAAAGAATTAAAATGATTAAATGCTACACTCATGATTACATTCCTGTAAGTGTTAAGGTGTCACTTGAACTCACTAGGCTCAGCTTTTTGTAAAATGAACCGGTTCTACGGAATGATTTTGGAGCATCATCTATCTTAGGATAAATTAGTTTGATGACCTGTCTTTTTAGCATTAATCAGAGTAGATAAAGGTGTTATACACCCAAAATAAAATTTTAGATTATTAATAGAATAGGTCTTTAAGAACTTCATAATTATTGGGTCGTCTAGAAAATCATGTAGATTTACAGTTTAGAATAAAAAATAATTATTAATATCTGTTTTTATTCATTAAATAGTCTCCAATACATTTCTACACTAACATTTTTGAAGCTTGTCTGTACCCTCTGGATAGAATTAGAAATTCATAGACTTTAGAATTACAGAAAACACATTTCCTTCGGCTCTAATCAGTAATCTTTTTATTTTGTAAATAGTTGAACAGATATCTTAAAAAATGCTTCCACATTCCCAACACTAGCCTCATATACCGTTGAAGTTCCTGGCTGAGTTAAAACTCGTACAATAAAATTATACGAAAATCATCGCTTTGAAATCCTAGTAAAAACTGAATTATCTCCAAGTAGCGGAATGCTGTAGAGGTAAACAAATATTTTCCTTTGGAAGAGGATTAATAAGTGGTGACATTCATACAAATGAATAATTCAATAAACGTAAACAGTTTA
Organism: Piezodorus guildinii; assembly: GCA_023052935.1. Taxonomy (NCBI): domain Eukaryota; kingdom Metazoa; phylum Arthropoda; class Insecta; order Hemiptera; family Pentatomidae; genus Piezodorus; species Piezodorus guildinii. The sequence continues at coordinate 68,562,673 of CM041296.1, read as the reverse complement.
TTATATGGAGGAGCATTTTAAAGAAAATGATGCATTATTTTGCGCTTATACTATCTAATATGTCCTAATGTAGAATTACTACTACTGTTAACATGATCTGAAATCGTTAATTCTCTGCTCAGATGGCTAAATGGTATAAGTCACTTTTTCTAAAAGTATGAGTTTTTCACATTCTGAAGTGCCATTCGTTTATGTTTAGAAGTTGGGTCGTTTATTTGCGCATGATTGAGTTGTTTACTCATAAACTGAAAGAGAAACATTTATGACATTTTGCCACCTTATAAACATAAAGGAATGACACTCCAAAATGTAAAAAACTCTCATTTTTAGAAAAAGTGACCTATACCATTTTGCCATCTGGGTATAGGATTAAAAAAACAAATATATTACTAAAACTATTAAAATAACATTTAAAACGACCCGTATCTATTTTACGAATGCTTGTTAGAAAAGACATTGGAACTTGATATAGTGATTGAGTGCACTATACACAGGAACAAAACCCAAAATCAATTCTCTTTCAATTTACTAGCTTATACTCTGAAACTAACTTGGCATATATGGCAATAAACAGAGGCTTAACTTGCCCTTGATAGGCCCTTTATCAAAATTTGGTGGTGTAGCTTACGGCCTTAGAGTTTGGGTGAGATTTTGGATAACATTTTACGAATTTTAGTTTCCATGGAATGAGGGGGAGTGGGACACATATCTTTGATACAGCGCACAGTGGGGCAAGTGCGGGAAAATTCGATTTTTCGAAAAAATGTTATTCTGATCATCTGGCTTGTGTTTCTGTTGTGCATTAGCCACTGCATCTAGATATAGCACAAATTTCATCCAGACTAATGTTTAGCCCCATTTATTGAGGCTTAAAGTCAAGATAGTGGAAGTTTTGCTTAAATTAAACCTAACTTTAGGATCACTTGTAGCTGGGTGGCTAGCGTAACAGCCTCCCATGCTAAAGGTTAGGGGTTCAAACCCGCAGGTGGTCCTAGGATTTTTTAATGGGAGTAAAAAAATCCTTAGTTACGCCGTCCTTTGGAGGGGACGTTAAAAGGTGGTCCCGAGTCTGTGCGATGTCAGGTACTCTTTAAAGATCCCTATCCTAATAAAACCTGGATAGGCAAAATTTAGGACTCCCACTGTAGCATCGTCCGATTAGCCATAGTAGCATAAAGTGACGTTAAATAAATAAATAAACAAACAAACCTAACTTTCAGAGTGTGGGATATTGAAATATTATAATACTTAGATTGTCTAACCTGAGGGATAACAGTGTTGAAACCCTCCTTCCGTGTGTTAAAGATTGTAATATGTGTGAGTCCTATGTTCTCTGTACTGTACACTGGTTATTGTGTTTAATAAATAATATTATGCACTGTTGATTTTGTAGTTCCGTAATTTCATGTTCCAAAACCTTACACAGAGTTTGCTATGTAACAGGGAAAAATAGTGAAATAATTCTAATGTTTTATTCCTGTTCTAAGATGTTTAAATATGCCACACATAAGACGAATTGGTCAACAAAATATTTTTGATCACTTAACCAGGTATGATCACATAGGTAAGTGAGTATGCTTAATATGAGTGCCGAATTTTGCGAACGGATTTATGTGAAAAAAAGGTCAAGGAATAATAGTGTGGATCTTGCCGGTCCATTGTTTTTTTTTTAACCCCTCTTCTCTTGTTCGTAAAGGGGATGTATTGAGTGCGTGATATAAAATTATTTTAAAAATTATTTCGGTAATAATTTATAGTTTGTTCTAATGGTAAAACTGAGGATAGACTCTGAAAACAAGACATTGTACGACAATTTGCTGTACATTTACATGGTTGAATTAATGACTCAGGTAAAGACGGCTTCGTCATTTGTCGTGGACGTAAGTCACCGTCGAGCTTTTCGTAACCAAATGAACAATAATCAATGGGTGGTAAGTGTGCTTGATGAGAATTTTTCTATGTTTGTACTGTAGCCCTTAATAAAAGCAATCGCAGAGCATCTGAAGTGCATATCACTCTCATCAAATTGAAATTTAAACCTATATTTTGAGATATCACTATAAATCTGAGTTCATCAGCAGATAATTTTTTCTTTGAAAATAAATATGTGCAAACTGTTTCTGACTGTTTGAATTGCTCATTATTTAGGTCAAGGTTTCCCAAAAGTATGAGAGCTATTTGTACAAAATTTTCAGACACAGCTTTCAGCCATTGAATGTTCCTGCAGTTCGTTTGACGGCATGCATTCCTCTCTTCAGATCACGTACGACGTCTGCAAGTTCAATTTCAACTTCTCACTACTGCTATCTTTTCTTCTATTTGCTTTTCTTTAAATTAAGCAGCGTCCTTGTTTCTCTCACTAAACCATTTGAATTATCGCAAAATAAGCAAAATACTTCATTAGGTTTATTTTTAAATTAACCACTTCTGACGACATTTCTAACGTTTTTTAATATAGTTTAAAGAGACACAAATAATATATGGAAATACTATTATTTTATATTTATATACAAAAACACGACTTAACGATGTAACGTCTTTACGTCAATAGATGTAGAAACCATCTAAAACCGTACGCGCGCTATGCTTACTGCATCTGTTAAGTGGGATATGAAGGGACCATCAGAGATGCTGGCAAGATGTGTTTTGTCGTTATTTAGGGTCTGAGGTGTAAGAATCCGGTCATAGTTGCCGTCACTCGGATTTTGCATACTCAACTACCTCTAGCGCCTGGACTACAGACCAAAGTTACGAACTACCGTAAACATTTTGAATAGGTAGTGCAACAAAAAAAGTTCCGGTTTCCTCCGAGATGGGGAAGGTATTTTCTCAAAATAGACGTGTTAAAATATAGATTAGAACAAAAATATTCTGCCTATCCGATCATAGCACCACAATGAAAAGAAAGGATTAGAGTACCCCTTTGTTTATTGCACTATTTTGTTTACCCAATTTGGCTGGACCCCACGTCAAAACACTTTTAATTCCAGTTCAGTCTAGTTGCTAACATTTTCTAGCCATGAACTCTTTCAAAATTAAATACCGCGATTTTTGTGAGTGCTTGTGCGGTGGTACAAACTTCGACGTATATCTTTGATGAAATCACCCTGAACTTGACGAGGAAAACATTTCTACAATGGTGACAGCTCTATGTAAGAGTCTTTGCCTTATTTTAATAAAAAAAACAAGGTAAATCGGGACCGGGCCAGGTTCAGAAAAATATTCAGCGATTGGACGGAAAATGAATATGTTTTCCACATACCAGACGACGAATCCAGCTATTGGAGCCTTCAGATCCTTCTATCACGAATATGAGACCCGAAACAAAGAAAAAGCATCTGGAATCAGTGATGCAGCTAAGCAACTGTTAATATAATTTCCTTGAATATGAAATTGTAAGCTTCTTTTCAATTTGAGCAAAGCTTTGATTTTGAATCTCTAGTTTAATTATTTACGAAATTCTGCAGTCTTTTAAACTTCCTTGAATTTTAATTAGTAAGTATTATTTAATTTCAATATACACTCAAAATACTTGTTTGAACTGGTTTTCATAAGTACAACCTATTTCGAAAATTTCCGAAATTTTTATCTTGCCATAGGCTTTAATTTTAGTTAAATTATTTAATTTTCTTCAAATTTCAATAACCATTGAACTTGATGTATTGTTTTATTCTGAGTCAAATGAGACCAGTCCCAGGTTTGTATGCTAATCAATTTATCTCGATATTTAATTTTTTCCGCTTTTTGGCCATTCGGCCCCACTGTGCGGCGGTAGCTACGCCACTTTTAATACAGTTCTCTGTTCTTCCTTATCTTCCAATCAGCGATATCCTTGACTAATCTAAGATTTTACGACGTAAATTTTATCGCTAAAGAATCAATAGATCTCTTTCGTCTTGCTTTAAGATGGTCGATGTCTGCGATACAACACGGAAGTTAGCACAGGCCGGACAATTGTTTGTAGTACAATGATGTTATTGGAAAGAAAGACAAAAGAAAAGAACAAATTAATTTATTTACAGAATATGTTTTTAAATTTCATGTTTTAGTTAGAGAAAGTTATTTAATGTTAGTAGAATGGGAGGGGCAAGATTCATTCCACGTAACCACCGCGGAATAAATAACGTCATAAACCGCGGACTACCATCAAACTCCTTCCTAAGAGCCCGTTACATAGCAGCAATGTATGACTTTGAGGTTGGCTTATTTCAATCGACCAAACCGTACTCAAACTGCTACCATCTGTACTATTAGTAACAAATAATGGCTCAGCTAATATGTGGTATCCGCTGGATGTAGTTAACAAGTGTTGTTATCCGTGTGCAGCTGAACAAAATGGGTATCAGCTGACCAAAGGAACTATAACACTCTCAGAGGGAAGAGATTATAGTTTCCTTTCTGCTGACATGAAAGAGAGACCTCATGGTAGCAAAAATCCAACCTGTGCTCTAAATTTAGCCACCTCCCACTCATCCGTTGCTTCTTCAATTGCTCTAATTCCTTAAGTGAATATTAGGCGATTCTTGAACTTTATACTGATAATAGGAGGAATGTTTTGGCGTTTGAAAATCAGTATTTGCTATTCAACGAGGTCCACAGACGTGGATGAGTAATAATGTCTTTTTTATTATTTTTTGGGTACAACGGGAATTGCTTTGCATCATAAACAGAATCACCACTCTTCAATAGACGACGTTCATTATTGGCGAAATAGCTATAAATTTATAATTATAAAACTAATATTTAACTGAGTCAAGATAATGTATGGACTGTATCATTAATTTGATATTAACTCAATACTTAATATCAATGCCTTAATAAAGGGTGTATTGAATCAAAAATGGAAAAGGAGGTTGGAGATTATCATTTTCTTGGCTTAAGCCAATATATTTGACAAAGATGCTGCTTTCTGACTTCTAATCTCCTTCTCCCTCCCATATCTTCTGAATTTGGCGAATCTTGATTATGTAAAGTGCTCTTACCCCCAGTTCACTTAATTGCTTAAAATTGATTGTATATTTTCTCTTGAAAGTAATTTAAGTAGTACATATTTAGTGATACTAAGTAAAGTCAATGTTAACACAGGTGCATTGTAAATAAATTTTATTTTAAGCAATCATTTATTCAACGATTTAGAAAAGATGCAAAGTAGTTAATAGTAGAAGACATGAAAACACAAAGGCAGCACTTTGATAAGTAGTTAGTGATACTTAGTCCCGTGGAACTACCATAATCTTTGACTATAATGACACTAAGAACAATCATAAAAACTACCATCACAACCCGCATAAATGTATACTTCTGATCTGTCTCCTTTTGAAAATCTTCTGTTTGCGTCTGTGTCTCTGATTTTTGTGTCAGTAGTTTGTGCAATAGTTCTTTTTCTCTGCTATCATTGAACATTTTTCTAGATTTAATAAACTCGATGCCTTTTTCATATCTGACTCTTGAACGGCCCTCTATCTTCTCTGCGTAACTGATCCCTTCTTGATGTGGACGGTTAAGATTGTTGGCTAGAGCAGTAATTGAAAGTTCTAAGGAAAGTTCCGAGTCTGACCAATCTAAAAAACCTAAATCTCCAGTGTCTTCCGATGTTGAATTGGTATCATACAATTTGATTTCATTGGACTGCATTGGCTCTGTTGGTTCATTGCTGTCTTCGAAGGCCTCTTCACTTGAGGAGGACATATTTTCTTCAGCATATAGAAAACCGCAATAGTCTACATGAGGAACTTCTTTACCAACTTCAATGTTCATTTTTTAATTTGTATTTTTTCTTTGTAATCTTGACATGAATTTGGATATTGTAATCTGGTTACTTGTGAAGTTCATGTGCCGAGTATAGGTTGCCGTGACAACATGGAAAGAATATTATTTTTATAAAAATAATGTTGTGGTTTACAGTTTGAGATTTTTCTAAACTTTGGAAATGTCATTTCTAAAATATCATACTTAAAAAAATTGTCAATTTAAATTTAAACTTTTTTATTACTTAATGAATATACAGTTGTTTAGAATCAGCTTATACATTTTTTTTTTTTTTTTTTAATACATGAACTTATTGTGATAATCTTCTACTGGTAACCATGTAAGATTTTTATAAGTTGTGGCTAAACTGTTTAGCTGTCATTCAAACAGAAAGGCCTTGATTTGCTCATGGGTCATAATGTTTCATGGTTCTAAATATATTGTAATGAATCATATTTCGAAGAGAAAGGCTGTTGGACCTAATTTAATTTATCAATATAGCTGATAATATGAGTACATTAATCTAAATTTTGTTACATTCTTGATATAGGCTATTTTACTTCCCAGGTCCAATTTTGTAAAGGTATATTAAAACGTTTCAAACACATGTTTCAGTTCCATAATTAATATTTGAATAACTGGAATGGAAAGTAATATTAATCTCGCGCTTTGGAATTATTTTTGGAGCGAGATAGATGGAGGAAAGACGGATGGCGACCAAGAAGTCCCCACTCTAAAGATGCTCGCATCAATAGGATACAAAAGTGCACTAGTTCATCTTCGCCATTACTTGGTACGCCGAAATACATCTATAATATGCATTTATCAATTAAGTTTCCTATTGTAATAGGGATTTCACATTATTATGTAAGGTAGTAATCGATTGTACTACCGTAAGTGGTTAGATTCACACTATTTCATAAATTTAATTAATTATTCCCAACGACAACACTTTCCTTATAGTGTTGACAAAATCTTTAATTATACGTCTCTCATTAAGACTTAGAAACATATTGATTATTATTAGTTTTCAGTATTAAAATATGTCAATTTCATGCACGAACCACGAATGAGATTAAGTAGATACGCAAGCACTACCTTTCTCTTAAAACTACTAGAACTATAACTGTGGTCAGGATTTGGTATTTATTTAACATCATATTTTTTTATTTACATATGATCGTGAACCTGCCCATGATATGTAACATCACAAAGATTCCAGAATATTTAAAATATTTTTTCTGAGTTCGCTGAGATTGTTTCCAAGATTTCTTGAAAATTCGCTGGAAAATTTTAAAAAAATGTTTAGGCTGTTCTCTCAAATATTAATTACATACCATGTTACGAGTAAACATTTTGCCACCTTTGTCGAGTAATTAAATTCCTGATTTAATAATATAAATCGAGTTTGATAGCATAAAGGTTAATATTAATTGATGAATTAATTTTTTTTTTAAAGTATAGTTTTTTAAGTAGGACGACCATACGTACGTATGGTACGTGATTGGGAGATCTCGAGAGATGATGTGTTTTGGATGGTTTCAAAACGTTTCTCCTGAGTAATTTTAAACTTTTCATGTTTTATTTACTGTATTTGATGAAAAATCTGTGGAGAAAAGTTGCAAAGAATTCTTCTTCCACTTGCTTGGAACAAAATCGCGCCGCTCCGACCTTTATATCCCATCCCACAGAACTAAAGCCTCCTTTCTTGTCCGTTCCACTGCAATCTGGAATTCCATTCCTTCTAATATACGTCGTGCTTCATCCTTATACAAATTGAAATATGTCCTTTTCCACCAGCTATTATTATTATTCGACCCCGTATTACCAGAGGTAAGGCCTATGGAGTCTGCACACATTCCTTTTAAATTATTCTGCCCATGTTTCACTGTTATTTATTTATTTTGACAGAGTTACAAGTGAATGAAATTAAGGCATTTTCTTGGACATTTTAGATACTTATTAGAAAAATAATTAAATCTGAAAATCGAACCAATATTTATCAAGACAGAGGAAATAGGTTTTTTTTCATTAAAGTACGAGAGGGCACAAAAATATTTTCTTAGCATAACCTCCTGAATTTAGTGTTTATGAAATAGACAACTTAACAACACTATAAATAATATTTTAAGATGGTTTAGTTTTAAAACACGGTTTACTTTAACACGAAAAACATAACTAGTATTCCACGAGCTTTCACAAAGAATATAAATTTTATGATATGTTTGGAAATTATCTTTTATGGTTACAGAAACTATGATACAAAGGCTACTTGGTTTCAATAAATGAATAAGCGTCAGATTCAGTATAAAGGATTTTTATTATTTGGCAAATAATTGTTGTTTTGTGTTTTAAAGGGAGATGTTGTAATACCTTTTGAGGAAAAAGAAGAAGATGCAAGCTCCACGACGGTTGATATAGATTTAAAAAGTGTCGATTTGGAGACGCTACCTGACTTGGCCACCTTTGCTGATGATAACCTACCCGCGGTATATGATTGCGAGGTGGACTCGGAGGGTGTCATAGATGTGGAGTATCTGAAATTACCCAATGATTATAAAGAAAGCTTACTCCTGTCTTCTGATGAGAGTGACGATGATAACACGTCCTCGATGGAGGATACAGTCTGCTTCACTTACAACTATGGTGGTCCACACTTGGAGAACACTGTAGGCTGGGACAGGCTTGGGCTTCTCCCCGACCCCTGGGCCGAGGCCAGGCATCCCACAGTCCAAATTATTAGGTTAGTTGCTTTATCATTAGGTTAGAACCTACATACTAAATACATTGTTTTTGACAGAATAATGTATTCTAACTACCTATAGTATTCTCAATAAATGACACCACGGCTGATAAAACAAAATAAATAATTTATACCTTTGCCGGAGTTGTAGATGGTTTGGAAATATCTAGTTCAGTGCCTTGTACTCTACTGCTTGGGGTGCGCAGGTAAAAGTCCTAGAAAATGTATTTAATAGAGCGCAAAAACTATATAATGATATAATTTTTTTTCCGGTGGCGTGACAGGCCATTTAGGCCCTTGGCCTCGCGGTGTAACTTCCTGGGAGATTACACTCACGTTTCTCAATGTATTTTATAGGGTAGGGTCATCACTCCTACCCCTAATTTTGTGGCTGACGGGTTTCATATCCGGGGGAGAGGCTGTGAGTAAACTCCCTTTTAATTCTATCCTTATAAAAGTCCCTCTGGGACTGGGATTCGAACTCACAACCTAGCCACTTAGCCTTGGGCTATAATGATATCATAAAATTATATTATAATTTAAAAATTATTTATTTTTTACAAATATAGTACTCTCAGGTTTACAATATTACTTATTTTTTCTTTTCGATTACCACTTGTAATTGTTCTTTTGATGTTATTTTATATGCACATAGCTGGACTAATTTAAAGGCAACTCAAACGTCGCAGTTATTACAGGTTGAAAACTAGTTTAATTGTAGTTCAGACATTCAGCAATATTCGACTTATGTCGATGAAGACTAGAGAAATAAAATCAAAGTTTTCAAGTAAGCAAATTTCTCTCACAATGACAATTTACCATTGTAATAAATCGGACAACGATTTGGTCAGTGGTGATGTATGCCACCAAAACGTGGTTCTTTTAACAATGGACCAAAAATATCAACTTTTTGGAAAGAAGGACGTAGAATTTGGTTCTAGTTAATTATTTTTAAAAAAATTCTCGATTTTTAAAAATTCTGGTATTAATGAAGATATTGGGTGAATCAGATATTGCAGAAGTTGGTTAAAAAAAAAATAACAATATTTTGATAGCAACCGAGCCGCAAACCTACTATTACACTGAATTGTTTGTTTATTTATTTAACGTCACTTTATGCTACTAATGGCTAATCGGACGATGCTACAGTGGGAGTCCTTAATTTTGCCTATCCAGGTTTTATTAGGATAATCTTTAACGAGTACCTACATCGCACAGGCGCGGGACCCCATTTTAACGTCCCTTCCGAAGGACGGCATAACTAAGAATTGTTTACCCCCATTAAAAAATCCTAGGGCCACCAGCGGGTTTGAACCCGTGACCTTTGGCATAGGAGGCTATTATGCTAACCACCCAGCTACTAGTGATCCCTACACTGAATTAAATACATGTTTCAGTTATGACAAATCTATATTACGCATAGGTTAGTGTAGGTATAAATTAATTGTAATTTTAATATATTCGTCTTAAACTTAGCGTTACATTTCAATGAGGATTGCTCTTATCATTATTTGATTAATTTATTTATTTTTCCTTTCTCAGATCTAATGATTTAACTCAAGAGGAAATTGAGCCAAACTTGACAATGCTCACTATATGTTCTGGCATGGGGAACTTGGCATTGACTCCAGACTTAAAGGGATACGGATACACAAAGCTTCAGCTACCGTCAAAAGTAGGTTTTTTTTTAAATTTCACACATTCAGTTTGTGTATTTTGCATTCACGGTTTGATACAGAATAAGACAAATGTACAAGATGTGACAATACGACTCACTAAATGCACAAACGAGGTTAAAACTCTTGTTACACCCCTGATAAGTTTACATCGCTGTTGATTTTGTTACATTGCATGACCTTCCGAACCTTACTCAATGAGAGGACTGAAAGTAATTCTTTGGAATGCCTATGATGTCTTATGCAATAAGGACGTTACAGAATCATAACATGATGTATTAGTTACCTTTCTACAAAGTTTAATTAAAACTCCTCTTTTACATCTGAAAAATGTATCCAACCTATGTTTGCAGTATTCTATTCTAGCTTATTTATTTTTAAAAATTTGACTTTTAGCGCGTAATCCACCCAGTTCCAACCATAGCTAGTTCGCGATATTCTCAAATTGAATGAATTTACTTTTTCATTTGTTAAACAAATTGAGAAGAATTCTAAAATTGAGTTTGGAATGAACTTTGTGTTCCCTGTTTTGTTCTATGAAAGATTATTTAAATTTAAAACAGCCATCTTACAAGACTAGTATGAAATAAGACTTATGCTTTATAATTGCATGGTTTCCTTTACTAAATCTTTTTGTAGAATGAACTGGTAGAAATATAATTCATTGATGAATTATAAATGATTCTTATTTTTTAGGGTATCAAAACCGTGGAACTCCTCCAGTACTACCCATATCTTCAGTACGTTGACTTGGCTAACAACAATATAGAAGATCTCTCTCCGTTGTGGAATATCACTCACCTGGTAGTCTTAGATCTCTCTAACAACAAGTTGAATGATGAATCAATCGACAAGCCACCCCAAATAGGGTTTTTAACTTACCTTAACTTATCTCACAACAACTTCACAAAAGTGCCAGATTTCTCCAACTGTTGGGCCATCAAGCATTTCGATTTAGCTCACAACAAGATAGAATGGGTTGACAACTTGAGTGAATTTAAGTAAGTGTTAGTTATTTTGACTTTTAATGTGTTAATTGCACAAGTAGAGCTCTCTTTTCAATTAGTAGAATGAGTTAAACAATACCATAATATTCATATTCAAATTCAGTCTAAGGATTTTTAGTGCTTCATTAATTTAGAACATAAGGGAATTAAAATAATCATAAACCCTATGGTTCTTTGCTTAATTTTAACACTGTTGTCACGCCTTGCTCAATAAACCCTTTAACGAGTACCTGACATTATAAAATTAATGCTTTTAATCTGTAGTAATATATCGATTCTGTTTAAATCTAATATAGTAGAAAAGTTCTTTGTGTGTTAATTTATTAATATAGGGGTTTTGCAATATTTTTGTCAAAGGTAAATTAAAAAGGTAATACCAGCAGTAAATATTGATAATCAGAAGCATATCAGTGCAACCAATGTCCTTTCTGTCGGTTGAGAATAAATAAACTACACATTGTCACCTTCTGGGTACTTCTTTTGTTTTATAACTTTTTGTTTGTTTACCCCTACCTCGCCTTTGTAGGTTATACAGGGGTTTCTTGTGCTATGGGTGAGCCAATGGGCACACCGAGAAGTGAACTCGTAATCATTTGATCTTTTTTAAATTTGGTTATCTGGCTTGCTTGAGTGTTTTTTTTTCTTTCTTTAATTAATGAATTGCTTGTTTCAACAAAAAGGGGATAGTGTTAGTGAAAAAATAGGATCATTTTTACTTGAAGAAAACGACCGCAGGGCGGCTTAAACGAAGTCCTCTAGAGTGTTGAAGAAAACGACCGCAGGGCGGCTCTTCCAAGTTCCAAGGAGAACGATGAGAAGATGATGAAATACGTTTGCAAACGTTCAAAACTTCTTGAGAGGAGACTGGGCTGGGGTCTATGGGACGGCACAGCTTCACCGTTCAGACGCTACCTTAGTACTCGGCTCGCCGCGAGGCTATAACGAAGTACGATCGTCTTCTACTGTCTTTCTCTTTTATTATTCTTCACTTTCGTGGCAAATACTTTTAATTATATTTAAAATAACTATTTTTAAAACAAATAAAAATAAAGATTAATAAAAAAATGATCTTATGATAAATATCATAAAACTGTTGCCCGCTACTTCGTCTGCGTCAATTTCTGTTATTATGGTAGCTATTAAGACGTTTTTAAAAGAATATACTTTGTTGTCCGGAAAGTTCGTAATGAAATTTGGACGAAAACTTAAATTTATGAACAGCTTAAAATTTATTTATTTAATCTACAAAATAGTTGCCACCTTTAGCGATTACTCTTTCCCAACGGAAGGTCCATTATCCCTTTTTTCCCAAAATCACTGTCCTTACTCATCAAGAAGAATAAAAAATCCGTTTTGACGTCATCTTTTGAAGAGTAGGATTTCCCTTGTAGAAAATTTTCGAGGGAACGGAAAAGATGGAAATCCGAAGAAGCAATGTCAGGAGAAACCTTATCAGGCCATACAGGCCAAAACATATGGCGTGAATATATATATGTACCTACTGTATGATTATTCATTGTTCTATGTACTCTTCTTTATATCTCTAACAATACCATCATATATTAATTATTGTATAATAATATTAATGTTCTGTTTTTTTGTTTTTCCACTGTTAAGGCATGATTATGAGAACAATAAATTCTCGAAACGTCGCATAGATAAGATTGTTTATTCATTGACTGAAACCTAAGAATAAGAACAACACATACTTAAATTATCAACAGTCGAGAACTGATCAAATAATATATATATATATATATATATATATATATATATATATATTTAAATTTATATTATTATTTATATATATTAATAATATTATTATATAAATGTATTTTAGCCATCCAGAACCAAGTAGTTGCCACAAATCCACAAACGTATAGGCGCCGTATAACTGTAGGTATATCTGAATTGTACCGTATGTGTAGGACAGTGACAGAATCGATTCAACATATCACATCTGGCTGTTAAGTGCTTGCTATGAAGGAATACTTGCTGAGGCATAACAACGTGGCTAATATTGTATCGGCAGCGCACCCGACACCCAACAGATCGCCGTTCCTATAACTTCTATTGTAGACAATTGAAGAGGGAGTTGGCGACCTTCCGTTCCCAGTCCTTTAATTCCTACCTCTCCTCTCTATTAGCTCGTGATAATTCCCTGTGGAATGTCACGAAAAAGATCCTAAAATACCATCAATTTTCCCATCCTCTCCGACGTGGTGATGACTCCTGGGCTGCGTCTGATGAAGATAAAGCCGAGGAATTCGCCACACACCTCTCCAAAGTATTCACTCCTCACCCAGAATCCTACATCAATCATACCGCAACCGTGCAAGACTTTCTTATGTCACCAATTCCACTTTCCCCACCTCCTAAAGGTATTAATCCCTCTGAGGTCAAATATCTTCTCCAAAAACTGACCCTCCGTAAATCTCCTGGACACGATCTCCTTACCCCCCAGATCCTCCGACGACGTCCGCAGAAAGCTATTATATTCCTTACTTATATTTACAACTGCATCCTACGCATCAGCTATTTTCCTCTGTTATGAAAACATTCCACTATCATTCTTTTTTTAAACAAGGCAAACCTTCCAACAACACTTCATCTTACAGGCCTATTAGTCTACTCCCCATCTTCTCAAAAATCTTCGAAAGGCTTCTTCTTAAACGTATCCTACCCATATTAGAATCTCAAAATCTAACCATCAGTTTGGATTCCGTCCTCAGCATTCCACAGTTCAACAGGGGCTCCGAGTTGTAGATCATATTTCCTCAGCTCTTGAATGCAAAGAGTATTGTTCTGGTGCGTTTCTGGACATTGCGCAAGCTTTTGACCGGGTATGGCACACTGGATTACTCTTCAAGCTGAAAACCCATTATACCTCATTCTCCGATCCTATCTCTCAAACCGTTCCTTCCGAGTTCACTGTGGTGTAGAATTTTCCAACTATTATCCCGTTGAGGCCGGTGTTCCTCAAGGCAGCGTCTTGGGACTCTTCCTCTACATCCTTTACACTGCTGATATTCCTACACATCCTGACACCTTTCTGGCAACTTTTGCAGACGACACCGCCATCCTATCATCCAGTTCCAATCCTGAAACAGCATCCTTAAACCTTCAGAGACACCTTATCGAACACTGGTGTAATAAATGGCGTGTAAAGGTGAACGAAGCCAAGTGTAAACACATAACCTTTACTCTTAGACGAAAACCCTGTCCGCCAGTTTATTTCAACTCATTACCAATTCCTTTCTCAAATACAGTCCGGTATCTTGGCTTACTGTTAGACATAAGATTGACTTGGAACTCACATGCAAGACTTAAAAGACAAGAACTCAACTGACGATTCGGACAGTTGTACCGACTACTTAACAGAAAATCTGAACTTACAGTTGACAACAAATTATTAATCTACAAGACAATACTGAAGCCCACTGGACCTACGGACTTGAACTGTGGGGGACAGCTAAACGTTCTAACATCAAACGCATTCAATCCTTTCAATCCAAAGTCCTCCGTACAATAGTAAATGCTCCTTATTATGTCTCCAACTATACCTTGCACCACGACCTTAATGTTCCATCCATTTCAGACCTAATTCCATCCAAATTTACCAAATTCCACCAGAACCTCATTCATCATTCTAATCGTCTATCTCAATCTCTTTCCAGCTCCACTCATCCATACAAACCACCTAGAAGGTTGAAACGGCAGTGTCCCCGCGACCTTTTGTAAATATATTGGAGTCTAGCACTGGCTAGATTCTCCACTCTGTATGTCTGAGTGTGTGTATGTGTATATAGGTATAAGTGATTTCTTGACTTTATTGTATTGATTCATTATTGTGTATATATTTTATTGTAATTTTATGCTGTGTAAATATTGTATGAATGTAGTATGTATGATATCTTTCATCACTACTATTGATGTCCAAATTGGGACAGATTGTAATTTTAATCAATAAAAAATTGTTGTTGTTGGAAAAAAAAATATTGTATCACTGGCCAAGAAATTTCAGATACTGGAGGATACTTGCCCGTATTATACATACAGCCCGCAGTCAGTGATTGATGGATAGCACGTCAAGCTATATTGGGATCTGGCAATTATTACAAATCACACAATACTGCACAACAAGCCTTATATTTTACTAATGTTAAAGTGAGAAAAATATGCGAAGATCATCGGGATAGGGATGTTATTAGATGACGACCTTCACAAGGTAGTAGCAGAAAAGGCTCGAAAATATCAGGATCTGAGTGAAGAGTTGAATCAGTTGTACAAGCTCGACAGAGTGAGAGTGGTGACGTTGATCATCTCAACTAATGGCTTGGTCTCAGGGATGATCGTTAGCTCAATAAAGGAGCTGGATCTTCCCCTCAACATTCTGGATGAGATGCAGAAAGTAATGTTACTCCGTACTGCGAGTATTGTTCGAAAACTGATGAACATTAAGGAATATCTATCACCCTTGACTTTGGTTCGGATAGGTGCTAATGCCAGCTGTGATAAAATAAACAAACACATAATAATAATATTATATAAATTTATAATAATAATATATTATTATAATAATATTATATAAATTTATTTATAATATATATATTTATCTTACAGGTACCTCTCTTATTTAAATCTTTCATACAACAAACTCGAACACTTAGAAAATCTTTGCAATAAGTTGTTGCAGGAAATAAACATTTCTCACAACAATATTAGCTCCTGGGAGAACCCTGGTCCTAAGGAGATGCATAGCCTGGAGGACATCAACATTTCCTATAACCACTTACCTTCTCTTGCAATATTTACGGTAAGTTCTCGGATGCTTCCATACTGATATAATTTAGCTTTAAGTTGATCTATTTTCATTTGAAGGGTTAGTAACGTTATATGATACATTCTGTTCTGGGATTATTCGAATGTTAGGGAAGATGAGTAGATCATGTACTATCAACTGCTAAAATGGATGTTTGCAAGGTATATAATTCCAAAAGTTAAAAAGCAATAATAATAAAAAATTAAAAAAAAAAAAATAATTCCAAAAGAAAATATAGAATAGTACAGGTGCCAATGCTGGATCCATTGGAGGGAAGAGGGAGAAGGAAAATCTCCTCCTTAAATGACCAACAAGAGAAAAATTAACCCAACTCATTTCTTTACTGTGTCTCAGTTCTGACCACATCCCTTTATTTGTGCATAAAAATGTCCTTACCTGTCTACCCAATGACAAAAATGTTTGTTTTAAAAAATGCGGACTAGAGTAAGTTCCGGAAGACATTGGACTCACAAATATGCATAAATCCGCCAATACGCAATGTAAAGGACATAATAGCTACATAACCAAATTTAACGAAAGCATTAGACAAGCAATGTTTGATTGTTTGTTTATTTATTCAACGTCACATAATTCTGCTATGGCTAATCGGACGATGCTACAATGGGAGTCCTAAAATTTGCCTATCCAGGTTTAATTCGGATAGGGATCTTTAAAGTGTACCTGACATCGCACACGCTCAGGGCCTCTCTTTTACGTCCCCTCTGAAGGACGGTTTAACTAAGAATTGTTTACTCCCATTAAAAAGTCTTTGGACCACCTACGGGTTTGAACCCGGGACTTTTGGCATAGAAGGCTGTTATGCTAGCTAATCTGCTACAGATGATCCCAACCTATGGTTGAGTCCATTCGTCAACATTATCACTTTTATAATTTACCGAACCATTTAAAAGTATTAATCAAAATAATAATCTGTGCCGTTGGCCTAGAAATAGTATGGATTTCTACATGTACTGAGCCCAAAACTCTTCATGGGTTGTAAAGGTACAGGTTCTTTTTTTTTTCTTTCTTTTTTTTTAATAATATATTTATATTTACCGTTTTTTTCATTTTATTTAATACTAACAAGATGGTATGATTAATTTATTCAAATCTAGAGAATTATAGGTACTTCAGAGGAAGAAAATTTAAACTATAGACATTTAAGCCCTGTCAGATTATTTCAATCAGAATGAAACCTCCATCGTATTGTAAGATCTTGCAGGACCGGCGATCAAAAGATCTGGGAAATACTTAAAAATTCAAAGAAAAAAAAAAATTGAAAATTCCTTCGTTAAAGCAAACAGTTTTGCTTATCTCGACAAAAATAAGGCTCAACTATTAGACAAACATTTCCAAGATTCTCATCGAATTTGGGCACAAAAACCTTAATCGAAAAATTTCAAAATCAGTTCCTGAATATTACAAAGCACCTGTCCCAAATAACTTTTCTTCTATTTCAATAAAATAACTCGTTACAAAGAAAGCGCCACGCGATGATCGTATCTCCTTCTAAGCATTAAAAAATATGAGCAGAAAATCAATAATCTCCTCAACAAAAATCTATATATCAATATTGAAATACAGGTACTTTCCTAACATTTGGCAAACCAACAAAACTATTGTGATATCAAAATCAAATAAAGACCCTGCAGAAGTTTCGAATTACAGACCTTTAAGCCTGTTGAATATTGTATCAAAAATACTGGAAAGACTGATATTAAAAAGAATGAATCGACATTTCAGACAAAACCAACTTATAATAGATGACCAGTTCGGTTTCAGAAAACATCACTCTACAATTAGATCAATTATTGGTATGCTTTTAATAGACTTGGAAAAGGCTTTTGACACTGTTGGGTATACGGGACTTTTTTACAAATTAATTGAGTGCAACTTCTCTCTTTATCTGATTTATATTATTCGTTCATTTCTTGAACATAGACAATTTTATATACACGTAAATAAAGCCACCTCAAGCATACTCCCTGTAACGGCTGACCGCCTACGCTATTTAATAAATATATATATATATATATATATATATATATATATATATATATATAATTTCCGATTTTCCAAGCCAGCCGCAAGTAAATAAGGTCTCTTTACGCTGATGATGCAGGTCTATACATCATCCTATTGCATTAACACTATAGGGAACATGTTACAGCAAAGTTTCATAAAACTAAATAAATATTGTAATAATTTGGAATTTAAAAATAAATAGTTGTAATGGGACTTGGCAACATTAGAAAATAAATTTCTTTTTGTGCCCAGGCCTCCATTATGTTTTTTTTTTATTCATTAACTTTAATTGTTTTTTATATTTCTACTTTTATACTTAAAAACTCTGGATTTGCTTCAGGAATTATATAATTTGACCGTTTTGGATGTCTCATATAATAAGATCAAAGCAATGAGTGAGTTTGATGTCCTCAAGACCTTACCAGTGGTGACACATTTAAAAATTGCTGGTAATGAAATAAAGACGATAATTCCAGATACTAGGAGGCTTATAATATACCTGCTACCAAGTATAAAGGTACTTGATGGGGTTCCAATATCTCCTATGGAAAGGGTAAGGCAATCAATATATCATTCTTTACATACCAGAGCATATTCTCTTACTTACGCATTAGTTTAATGGTATAACGTAAAACACCTACTTGCTTTAATTTCATTCTCAATCGACTAATACTGTAAAATAAACAAAATTATTTAATTAGGTTCCTTTAATTAAAATGATCCTTTTCATTCAACTTATTTTATTTTCTTATTTTTTTTGTCCCTACGTTTCGGCTCTTTGCCATTCTCAAGGGATCTACAAAAAACATTTATTTTAAAATTAAAAGATACACAACATTATTTTTTAAAATTCTTATAAATCAATTTACATACCTCTTTATACTCCTTTATACACTCTATACAATATATAGATATATATTTTGTCATAATTGAGTAAAATAAAAATTAAAACTATTATAGGCTGACCAGCCCTGTCCTGGTTGTTGTAATTTTGCTCAAAATCTCAGCATAATGGTCATTCAAATTCTTTGTGTCTGTTTTGTAATTTATACTGTAGTTAATGTTTTCTGATATATATATTGCCTCTAAAATTTTTCTTCTAAAATCATTACTTTCTTTATGTATTACTATAGTATTTTCAAAGTCAAATTGGTGTTTTTTGTTTATTACATGTTGTACTAAAGCAGTCTTATTACTATCTTTTTCTTTATTTTTAACATCATTTTGGTGTTGATACATCCTATCCTTCAAGAACTGTTGAATTTTGAACTGAGCAAAATTAATAAGTAGTATAATTTAAATAAATGGAATTTCTGGAATAAAGTTTAAATAACAATATAATAGAATAATATTTGGAATTTTATGGTTAGGTAAATTATCTTGTTTTTAATTGGATATTAATATATTTGTTTATGTGTTTATGTATATATATATATATATATATATATATGTATGTGTATGTGGGTGTGTATGTGTTGTGTGTGTGTGTGTGTGTGTGTGTGTGTGTGTGTGTGTGTGTGTGTGTGTGTGTGTGTGTGTGTGTGTGTGTGTGTGTGTGTGTATATGTTTATGTATGGTAATAATTTATTAAAGAATTTTAAAAGAAAAAATTTTTGGCTGTGAAAATAAATGTAGACTTGACTGAGGAGGAGATAATAAAACAATATATGTGTGTATATTAGTTTTGATATCAATAGTTAAGAGTGAGGGAATAGATTTCTTTAATCCAGTAGATGATAACAACCCCGAGGGATCACTTGTAGCTGGGTGGCTAGCGTAACAGCCTCCCATGCTAAAGGTCACGGGTTCAAATCCGCAGGTGGTCCTAGGATTTTTTAATGGGAGTAAAAAATCCTTAGTTACGCCGTCCTTCGGAGGGGACGTTAAAAGGTGGTCCCGAGCCTGTGCGATGTCAGGTACTCGTTAAAGATCCCTATCCTAATAAAACCTGGACAGGTAAAATTTAGGACTCCCACTGTAGCATCGTCCGATTAGCCATAGTAGCATAAAGTGACGTTAAATAAATGAACAAATGAACAAATGATAACAACCAGGACAGGGCTGGTCAGCCTATAATAGTTTTAATTTTTATTTTACTCAATTATGACAAAATATATATCTATATATTGTATAGAGTGTATAAAGGAGTATAAAGAGGTATGTAAATTGATTTATAAGAATTTTAAAAAATAATGTTGTGTATCTTTTAATTTTAAATAAATGTTTTTTGTAGATCCCTTGAGAATGGCAAAGAGCCGAAACGTAGGGACAAAAAAAATAAGAAAATAAAATAAGTTGAATGAAAAGGATCATTTTAATTAAAGGAACCTAATAATACAATTATTCATTCAAACTAATCTTAATTGTAATAAAAATTAAATAAAATTATTTAACATAAAACATGTGCAAATAGGGAACTGATAATCCTGATAAACATAGTATGTTTCCAGCAAAACCTTTTGCGTTGTGGCCTTATAATAATAAATTTATAACATAGTTCCACTTATTAATATTGCCCTCCTCTTGATGAAATTTACTGAATGTTCTATAAGAAGATAAGTGTTGTCTAGCTTCTTCACTGAAGTCTGAATCGTTTTATAAACACCCTCTTGCACAATCTTCATCTCAGCATCTCCTGGAGACCTTATAGTTCTTAATGCATGTGTTCATTATACCACACATTGCGCATGTTTTTTATATGTAAGAAATTTATAATTATTAATTTCCTTATTTTCCTATATGGTTCACTGTCATTTAAAAGCACAGAATTGGAAAAACTCGTTTTTTATTATTTATTTTTGTCATGCAATCTCAAGTAGGCTTATTGTGCACCACCCGTTATCCAGTTAATATAGGTCTATTTCCTCAGTAAATCTGACCAAACTGCCAAGATTGGTTCAAAAAGCTCAATATCTGAAAAAGTCATTGCCAAAGTGGTAAAACCGTATTCCCAGCTATTTCTTCACTACATTTTCATAGACATAGGCATTTTCATTTCCCTTCATGCAGAATCTAAAGTCGGTGAGGCTACTAACCCATTTGTGTAGGTGCTTGTTGAACTGACAGTGTCTTGTGTATAGTTCTGTCACCCCCCTCCCCCCAGATTTATCCAGTCCATTGAGAGAAGAGTGCGACTTCTCTCCATGAAGGGTCCCTTCTGGAACATCTTGGAATGATGTTGCTCCAGTAGAGCGTTTTTTTTTGTTTTTTTTGCCAGCAGCCCCCTTGATCAGTCTTTTTGCATAGCGGAGGCTTATTCCACAAAAAGGCTCAGATGTGAAGGACATCTGAGTAGAACTCTTCTTTGCGAGGCTCTCGACTCTTTCATTGCTTAGAATGTCTAACCAGGCACCCATCCAGACTTTTTTGCACTGGGATAGAGTGTTAATATATTCCTTACACTCTCCTACTAGTTTGGACCGAATCATTTAGCTACTCAAAGCTCCAATAGCAGCTTGACTATATAGTTCTCTTACCCCTTGTGAAATTAGGGTTTGAGCACAGATGTTTATTGCCATTACTTCAGCCTGAAAGATCTTTGACCTAAAGATGAGAGTACATTTCAAGCACCGAATCTTCATCAATCCTTCTGAACAACTTGCTATGTCCCTGGTAAGCCAGGGAGTTTGATCTTGCTCCTAACTTTGAGGGCCTGTAGTGCCAAGTGCCTGAGTTTCTACTGCTTTGTGTAATGGTCTTGGTTTCAGTAGAACTTCCATTAAAGCAGTATTCATAGCTCTGTTAATCATAAGGCATACTGCAATTTATCAAACACACCCTTTGCACACATATAGACTCTTGGCTCCCGCTTTGGTACTAGATTTATCTATGTGGCTGTTTTATTTTAATTTACTATCAAGTGTTAGACTTTACTAAAGATATTGACTAAGGTGGAATGATCTGATTATTGTGTTAATATAGCATTAATCCAGCTGGAGGTCAGTCGTCCTACACCTCTCCCTTTTAAGGCTATTTCCAAAGCGTTATAGGACCTTCAATATCAATGAAGATTCCTGCTGAAATTTTTCTGTTAATTACAGTTTTTTCAGTCCTGTAAACTAGGAAATGTAGAGCAGTTTCACAGGTTTTTCCAGGCTGATGCGCATATTGAGCTCTAGTTAGCTGTCAATCAGTGGTAAGTACCGAATATGTCTACCAATATTTTTTGCCAATGTCTTTATTAGAAGGGATGTCAGACATATGGGTTTATAAGCCTTTGGATCGTCATAAGATTCTTTCCCAAGTTTGGGTATATAACGCATGATAGCCACATTCCGATTGTTAGGTATGTAGTTAAGTACCAAACTGCCTCGTAATAATAGGGAGTATAGGGTCACAAGACCCATCTTTAACAAAGCCGGAAAGATTCCATCAGTGCCGGTTGATTTTCATGGGGGCAAACAATTTTATTGTCCTCTCCAATCTCCTAGGCTTCAACACAGAATGTTACAATACTATAGGTGGGTACCTATCTCTGCTACCAGTCTATTTCGATAGTGGGATTGGTTGATATCTCATTAATTGCTTAGAATGCACCCTAATAGAAAATCTCTTATATGGTTATTGTTGGTGCTACCCTAAATGCTTAAATTACTTTTATGCAGAATGAGAACAGCAATAAGACCGCACCATCGCAAAGCCGGCTCCTTAATATTGTCCTTGAATAGGTAAAGTTCTCGTATTAGAATACTATCAAAATACTTACCTCTTATATACTACTGCAGGGCTCCTCATGCCAAGATGCAGTGGAGCGGATTAATTCCATTATTGTTTTCTGGCCTTTCAAAGACTACTCCCTAGCCAGTTCCAAGAGACCCAGTACTCCGCTCCTCGTGAGAGACACACACGTATCACCTGTCCTATCCACGGAGACAATGTCACTATCGTGAGTAGAGAGTGTTACTCCTCCCTCCTGGCCTGTTTTGGTAGCTTCTTTTTCTCTAGCAAATCTAGGTGAACCTCACCTATCCCTTAGGTTATCAACCAGTTTCCACCAGCAAGGAAACTCACACTCGACTGAGGGATCTTTAGCACAGCAAAGGATCCCTGCCTTTCCTTTTTTACACTCAGCAGTGACCACATGTCGATGTCCGGTATCCTTGAGATCTGGATTCGCAGATGCCTGCAGACGACATTCTTCGGACGTTTTTCTCAAGGAAAGAACTACAAACTCTGACAGGTTTCTTGAACTCATCAACCTACCCAGCACGAAGTAGCAAGGTGCTGATCCTAAAATTTTTGGTGAAGTACGACAACCAGGCCTTTAAATGAAATGAAAAATGTCTATATTATTCTGAGACTAAAGTTCCTTAAGAATAAAATTGAAATACAAGTTTGATGACCAGAACAGTGTGGTCATTTAAATATCAATAGCTAAACTGAAATAATAAATTTAAGTTAAGAGCAACTTACATTACATATTGGCAAATCAAGCTGTTAAGATAAAGTAAATTAACAAAAATGTACTAATTTAGAGAGAATCAAAGCAATATAACAAAAAGCAAAATTGGTATTTCTAGCCTCTGAACCGTGAGGTCATTGTCTGTTTGATTGGGAGAGGAAAATGTTGTTGAAAACGAGCAATTTAAAAGAGGAAGTAGTTCATACATAACAGATCTCTGCCGAGATAGAATTCCAAAGAGAGGCAGCTTTGGCCAGAAAGGACTCAAAGGCAGCAATACGATTAGGTGTCAGAAAGACGTGATCTGGTAGAACTGGACTGAACTGAGTATTTAAATTAAGGGTTTGGAAAATACAACTAAGGCGTTGAGCTCTGATTAACTGATAAGAGGAACAAAGATAGGAAATACTGACATATATAATGAAAATAGAGCCCCTTTAACTCGGCTTGGATGCGTAATACTGGGTTATATGCATACCTCTGGTGATCCCGAATACAAATCGTATTGCAAAGTTCATACTACGCTAGAGTTTTACTTTTGAGTTCACCTAGAAGTCCGCTGTAAACCACACAACCGTAGTAAAAGTAGGAAGGGCAAGGGAGGAAACAAGGAGTTTAAGAGTATTGAACATTCCAGCAGCATAATCTGAGCCAGGATCTTTCTCTTAAGGCTCACTTACATGATCGTTCTTGAACGACGGTTTGACAAGTCGTTCAACTTTATTCAACCATTTTCTTAGATCAAGACACCGTTTCTTCTATTTACCAGAGATCTCTTCTTACCAGAGATGTTCGTCCTTACCATAAATCGTCGCATATCCGTCGTATTAAAGCAATATCGTTGTATGGACCTGTATTCGATCAACAATGACTGGCTGATTATTAAAATTAATCATTTTTTTAAACTTTATTATGTTTGTTATAGTTGTAGATTAGTAGTTTGTGGATACTAACCCACTAACATATTTTTTTTTTCACAGTTTGTTTTAATCTAAATAATTCTATTTTTATTTTTTATTTTTCATAAATCAAATGAGGTTTTTTTTTAATTTACTTATTCAACGTCACTCTTTGCTACTGTAGCAAATCAAACGATGTTTTTGTTGTATTTTTTTTTAGTTGTAAATTTTCCTTGGTTCAAAATTAAACTTTTAGTTATTTTTTTGTTTCTATTCAATATAATTTTTAAAAATTTAATTTAACCTTATTTTTATTTCATTAAATCTTTAAATGCTCAGAAACCAGCTCATTTTTACACGGGGCCGAGTTCACCCACACATTTTTTTGTTATAACATCGCTCACCCCACCATAGAAAATCATTCATAGTTTCTGAATGGATACAGATATTTTGTTTCAGGTTAGCTCAGTTAGCATATATGGCAATAATCCAATGCAACACATGATCTGCCAATCGATGCGCTCTTTGTATTACAGCTACTCCAGAAACCCGACTGTTGGATGGGAACGAATTAAGGGGACTGGTGAACATCCTGCACATATAATGCTTATTGGAGACATTGGGTCTTCAAGGACAACCGTAGTCAAAATGGTACAAAAGATGAATCCACTTATTGTAAGTCTACTTAAACTTTTTACAGCATATCCTTTGTTTTTGATTATATTACAATTATTTTTGAGATAAAGTTAAATATATTAATGCAATTAGAAGAGGAACAACTATTTCAGGTTGCTACAGAAGTGGCAAAGAATCTGTAAGCTCATAAAAGACCCAAGATTTTACAAATTGCTGAAAATGGTTTTTGAGCTCATTATTTAAAAAAAAAAAAAAAGTGAAGGTAACTGAAACTACAGTTAAAAAAAATTTCAAAAAGGATAAATACTTATGAAAGGACTACATTAACTCTTAAGGTTTCATTTAATGAAAACAGAATATTTTTCAATTACTTTTTTTTTGTGCTTAAAGTACTCTAAAATGGATAAATGAAATAAATATTAATAATTTTTCAAATTTAATCTGCCATGAGTAGTTGAAGAAGGAGATCTATAATGATGTTCAATGAGACAGAATAGATGAAATAAAAAAGGAAAAATCAAAACTAAGTTATAATGAATTAGATAAGTTCTTTATTTGAAGAATGAATTTCTATTAAATTAATTCTTTTTCAGAAATACGTGTTATTTTATGATTATACTAGCTGTAACCCGCAGCTTTGCGCGACGATTTATTTTTCTGTTAATTTATTTAAGTTTACGAAAGAGTAGTTATGCTATAAGTCATTAATTAAAAAATATAACATACAATATAATACAAAAATGGTCAATTATGTAATGCCAAATTTTAATTTATGCAGTCAAATTTACTATAACGTACCAGTATAATTAGGCTTACTCATATTAGTCAATACGAACAGCTTTTAAACATAATCTTTTTATATCATAAGAACTCGTTTGCGACATACATGGACTAATTGTATTTGCTTTTTCCCTAGAATCACTTACCGAACAGTAAGCTCTACTTAATCATATTAGTTAAAATTAAAAGTAAAATAAATGAATATAAATTCTGGTTGGACGGCTTGAATGGATGAAAAATAAAGATGGTGTGAGGGTACTTGGGTTCATCGTTCCTAACCGACGCACAGTGGTTCCAAACGCACTATTTAGGGACAAAAGTCTGCACTGGTCGTTCTATTTTAGATATATCAGCCATTTTAACGTCGTTTTGTTCCTTAGTAAATTCATTTTCAATGGTATAATTGGCATATTTTCTGCTCATTTTCATATAATGAAATTATGTAGGTATTGTTAATAATTTCAGAGAAATGTCTCTGTAACTAATTATTCTTGTATACAACTTTATTTATCTATATTTACTGCATTTAACTTTATTTAAAATCGTTGATAGATAAATTTAAGTAAACTTTGGGTTTCATGTAAGGACTTGGTGATTTTTTAAGGATTTTCAACTATGTCAAAAAAGTTAAAATTATTTTAAATATACCAATACACACAATATAATGAAGTGCAAATTGCTTTGAAAATTTTAGTTTTGTTTCTTGGAAATAAAGGAAGGAAAATAAAAAGCACAAACATATTTATAATTATATCTCGTTTCGGGGCAGTACTTCACTCTGGTTTATCATTTGGAAAAATTAAGTTAGACATCAAAATAATTTTATATGTCAGTTTATTTCTGGGCTATCCATTGAAGACACCTCTACAGCCGACTGTGCGTTCTACTTTACTTACTAATAGCTTAGAAATCAATTTTCGGCTTTGAAATTTTGTCTATAAGATCTAGAAATGAAACTAAAATTTTTAAAGCAATTTGCACATCATTATTTTGTGTGTGTATTGATATATTTAAAATAATTTAATTTTGTTGAAATTTTTCGAAAATTCTTAAAAAATCATCAAGTCCTTATATGAAATCCAAAGTTCGCTTAAACTTATCTAATAATAATTCTAAACAACGTTTATGCAGGAAATATAGATATATAAAAATGTATTATTTTATTTATTTGACGTCACTTTATGCTACTGTGGCTTATCGGACGATGCTATAGAGGGAGTCCTAAATTTTGCCTATCCAGGTTTTATTAGGTTAGGGATCTTTAACGAGTACCTGACATCGCACAGGCTCGGGACTACCTTTTAACGTCCCCTACGAAGGACGGCATAACTAAGGATTTTACTCCCATTAAAAAATCCTAGGGCCACCAGCGGATTTGAATCCGGTACCTTTGGCATACGAGGCTGTTATGCAGGCCTATAAACCCCTATAAAGATGTATATAAGAATAATTTGTTACAAAGTCATTACTCTAAAATTATCCACAAAACCTATACATTTTTATGATATGAAAATAAGTTAAAAATATGCCAATTATACCGTTGAAAGTGAATTTCTAAGGAACAAAATGACGTTTAAATAGGTGATATATCTCAAATAGAACGATCAGTGCAGACTTTTGTCCCGAAAAAGTGCGTTTGGAACCATTGTGCGACGGTTTTCCTCCCACTATTTTCCTTCCTTCCACGATGGGCTGGAACGACGAAATGAACGATGCTGTGAGGGATAACTCAAAGCTAAGTGTAACACTTAGCTTTGAGTTATACTTTTAACTGTTTCTGAGTATGACTAATAAAAGTTAATTTTTTAATCTCAGATATTTGCTTTATTCAGTCTATGTTATAGTAACATACCAGTAGCAAGTAGTAGCACTCAAAATCATTGAGTAGCAACGTTAAAACTTTTACACAAAACGGTTGTATGTCATCATAATTCCTTTGCAACTAAAAGCGTATTTTCACCTGAATAAATCGCATTGTTTTAGGATTCAGAATTAAGTTCTATTATGTTCTTAAAATGAATCATTTTTTAGCCTATTTGTTTTTTTTTTCTAATATAATTGAATATGTTTCTGTAGGAACCTACAGATGAAACATGGATACAATACCAAACATGCTTGAATATATTTGTTATAAACATTTTT
This sequence comes from Piezodorus guildinii, assembly GCA_023052935.1. Taxonomy (NCBI): domain Eukaryota; kingdom Metazoa; phylum Arthropoda; class Insecta; order Hemiptera; family Pentatomidae; genus Piezodorus; species Piezodorus guildinii. The sequence goes on along the minus strand of CM041296.1, from coordinate 68,534,794 downwards.
GTATATTTTTCTAATACTGGCCAGTTTAAGACGATTTTGCTTTCAGTTGGTTAAAAATTTGATTGTTAATCATATGAGTACTTAAAGTTTTTTTTCAGAAAATTTATCGTTTTTTAGTTATTCAAAAACCAATGATGTAATAGCTTTTAGATATTTACTTTTTTTCAACCACTTAGAGGAAGAATTTTCCCAAACCCAGCCTTATTGCTCATGGAGATGTAGGATAAATCTCCAGAAAAAATTTCAGCTTTATATCAATAGTCATTTTTGAGATGACCAGAAAATTGAGTGAAAGGTACTTTCTTTTATAAATATAGATAAACATATTTAAAATGACCACAACAATTGTATCTTAACTAGTTATGTTTATAAATTTATGATTGTTTATTCATTCCCAGTGTAGAGGAGTTAAAACATTAACATCAAGACCACATGTAAAAGGTGGTGGATTGAGTTCCAGCAGAATGCACTATGTCTCTATGAAAAAGTTTAATTCAATTGAAAAGGAAGGAGGATTCTTTGCAGTTGAGAGGAGGTTGGGGCACAAATTCGGCATTGGTATGCCTTATATTTACCGTTGTAGACTAAAAATCATTGTCTCGGAACCTTTACGAATTACTGCCTTTAAATTTCAATAGTATCTGTTGAATCATTTCCGAAAGTTTAATCTGATGCATTGACCTCTGAACTAGTCAGAAATTAACATAATAAGTGATTTGAAAAAAAAAATCTATTGATCATAGCTATTTTTATACCTGTTTGTGTTATTGATTAGATATTATTAGTAACCAATATTTATTCAATTATTCATGATGTAAAATTCAATCTAATTAAATAGTTAATTTGAATAATTGTTGAAATTTGAACTAATATCACATTGCATTTTGATAAGCTGTAAGCGAGCTTGAAGACAAGAATAGAGTGTTGTTGTCCCTGGTGGGTGTGTCAACCGCTCTGGAAGTACTGTGGCAAGGCTACAATCCTTCCCTCATCATAATTATGCCAAATGAGGAAGATATCCTTACTGAAAGGTGTATAAAATGGTTCCTATCTTCGGATGTTTACAGGACCAAGTTCAAAGTCAAGAAAAGTATGCACAATATTATTTGATAATATTTATTTTAGAATGTTATGATTTGAATGGTAGGCTTAAAAGGTTGTATTATTTTTTTCTGCCGATATAACCCCTCCTTTACACTGACCAATAGTAAAATATGTCATAATTAGGAAGGAGAAAGTATAACCCCGGGTTAAAAAAGAAAAAACCCTAATTTGATGTGCTAAATAAATGAAAAAGAACATTATTTATTATCTTTAGAATTAGGGATTATTTACTCGTACACTAGGAATTGAGGAATAATTATATTCATTCAATATTGAATTTCTTTCTATACCTATCTGCCTCCAGAAAGTTTATAAAAGTTATTTAAAAGTTTTTAGTATATGAATAAGAAAACCATAATGGGATATTTCTTAACTTAAACAAATAAAGATTACTTCTCTAGAACATAAACTTTTTCAATTTATGTCCTGTTATGTAGAAGGTAAATTGCTAAATAAACATTATACTCACTCATAATCATTGGATCCTACTTTCTATCAGATTTTAATTATAATTAAAATTATAATCAAATATTTCTAAAGGAATTGTAGTATGCTGTGTGATAAGCAACCCAATGCAGTTGGACAGCACCGCTTAATAAATAAAGTGCATTCTCTCTTCTTCAGAAAAAAAAAAAAAGCGGTTAAGAGTGATCACCTTAATGCACAACTGTTGTCCCAGAAACAGTGCAAATCCTTATATGTACTGATTCCAAGATAGAATTTGTATTTAAATCTTCATGGTTTTTTTTTTATTATCATTAGTGTTGTAAATAATACAAATTCAAGTGATACAGCACTGGAATACATTTTTTATTGCTGGAAAATAAAAAAGTACCCAGGAGGTGACAATGAGTAGTTTATTTATTCTGAACAGACAGAGAGGACATTGGAAAATTACGTGTGTTATGGTGCAATACTTCTGGTTATCAATATTTACTGCTAATATTAACTTTTTAGTTAACCCTTGACAAAAATATTACAAAACCATAATGCATTATTAAAGTACCAAACCATAAACTTTGTTTGTTTATTTATTTAACCTAACGTTATGCTACTGTGGCTAATCAGACGATGCTACAGTGCGAGTCCTAAATTTCGCCTATCCAGGTTTTATTAGGATAGGGATCTTTAATGAGTACTTGACATCAAACAGGCTTGAGACCACCTTTTAACACCCCCCCCCAAGGATGTCATAACTAAGGATTTTTTACTCCCATTAAAAAATTCTAGGACCACCTGCGGGTTTGAACCTGTGACCTTTGGGCATAGGAGGCTGTACACTAGCCACCAACTGATGTAAAGTTACTGGAATTAAAAATTACTTGGATCAGCTGGATTAAACTTTTAGCAATGATAAATGACATAGAATCTGGTAGTAAGCTCTGTTCAACTTAGTGAATATCTATTTTCCTACAGGTTTACAATACAATCAGCAATCTTTGGAACGGCATGATAACGGTCAGGAATTGTCTTTTCATTCAAGCACCTATAGTTCTCAAAGGGCCTGATTCCTCCACTATGATGTGGAGTGGGCTCCCCCAAAAACTATTAAATGGTTGACAGATGCCTTACTTCATCATTTACTCAAATTCGTGTATCCAGCGGTCTGGAGCTAATCTGTGCGCTTTCATGGTAACCAGTGTGCCTGGAGTTTCAATATGATGAACGATAGAGTGGCTAGGCTATTTCAAATAATTCTTCGGACATGCAATGGAGGTGTATTTTTGCAGCTGTAAATAGTAGGCTTTGAAGCATTTGCTGGCATTCCTTTAGCCCGGCCCGTTAATTTTTCCGGTTAACTAACCACAAGATCGACTATGATGAATATTACTAGGATGAACCACCAGGCCAACTTTCGCCTCAGGCTGTTGGCAATGTTTCAATTTGAGTTAGTTAACAGAGGTAGTTAACTTTAATCCAGGTTGTTGATGCTATTGGACCTCTTAGTGTTTGAATATATATTTTATGAACAAGTTTATATTTATGTTGTATTTGTTTCATTATTTCTATTAATATTTTATTTTATTTTTTTTTTAGTTCCTAAAACGAAAAAAAAATCAGGATCAGAACAAGTATGATTTTTTTCTTTATTCTGTCAGTTGAAATAATATAACTTTTACTATTTAAAAAAAAAAAAAAGAGTTGTAGATGTCTAAAATACATCTATAGATAAAACCTGAAACTTTTAGAATGATTTTGCATTATTATTGTCCAATCCTTATTAATCTAATCAGCCATTGTACTTATAAGCTAAATAAGAATCAAACAAGATATAATATATTCCATCAAATAACAGATATTTATCCTTTTAGATTTTTCTAAAGATTTCAATTTAGTTTACAAGAGATTCTTATTTATAAGCTCATTTAACACTTATCCAATAGCATCTTCAAATAGTTTAATTTCTTCTTATCTCATTGTTTACAACAGTGAACATCCCTTGAAAACATTCTGTAAATTCTCTCTACCTTTCACATGGTTTTCCTCAAAGTCTCTCCCTTACTGATCCTTTTTTAAATTTGCAGTAATAATACAGATGATTCTTTTAATTAAAATGTTGGTTTGAAGTTCGATTCTATCTATCACCTTTATGCTAGCGATCTAACAATTTACCTCACCTTCCATTCTGCTTATTTCATATATTCATCATATTAACTGAGGAATGATATTATTAGAATATGTCAATGGTCTGAGAGAAACAAGTTCCTGCATAGTGCTTTTACATTCTATTCCTTGCTACCTGTTTCTATACGATTCCAAGTCACCTTCAATAAACACATATTCTAGAGTAACCATTTATTAGTAAGATTCTGAAGAAATCCATGATTATCCTCAGAAAATGACTGAGGCTGTCATAGCCAAACTTGTCTCCTCTATAATTTTCTTTCACTTTGACTTTTATTGTTTGTAAGTTTCCTGATATATAAGAGACTTAGCTGTAAATATGAAATGAAAATAAAACATGTTTTAAAATCCTAGGGCTACCTGCCAGGTTTGAACCTGTGACCTTGGACATAAAAAGCTATTATTCTAGCTACTACACCACAGGTGACCCCAGGAATGATTCTTATAAGTTAGATATAAGACATAAGTCATGTTATAATGTTCTATTTAATCTAAAAGTCATATTTGGGCTTAATCTCCAAATTTAATTAATAAAGATATTATTCTTATTACCTAAGATAATTTTTAATATATGACTAATGAATATAATTTTTCTTCCATTCAATTACAAATATCAAAATTGTATGATAACAGCAACCTACAGGAGTAAAATCAATTTTTTAGGTTAGTGAAGACTATAATGATGAAGACTCTTCTGAGAGTTCAATAAGGTTTGAAATTTTATATATATAATAATAAAAAATAACTTTAATTTATATGTTATAGATATACTATAATTTCCTTTATTTTGGTAGTTCCTGAATAAAAATATAAGAAAGCAAAAGAATAACGTTGCTAAAAATGAAACATTTTTCTATTAATATTCTTTATATTTCTTATGACTGTTGTCCATATAACATCTGGAAGATCACTTGTACGTCTGATAGGTTGGATAAGAACCTTCCTTATCTTTCAAAGAACCTAAGGCTATAGGTTCTATTGGTGTACAGGTTGTTCATATTTTATTTTCTAAATAATATTAATAGTTAACTATGCTGAACTTTTTTAGCAAATTATTTATTCCTGCTTTTTATTTAGTTTGTGATATTAGTTTGACTGAATCAAAAACCTGAAAGTATTTGAATGTGAAATCCTGACCAATTCAAAGTTGGTCAGACAGAGTTGTGTAAGATTTTGAAGATGCCCTACTTTGTTCCCAAGATACAACTGTAAACTACAGGCATAACTACAGTGGTTTTAAGACAAAGTTGTCCTTGAATTTGAAAATTAAATAGTTCAAACCATGACTAGTCTAGAGAAGGTTTTTTTTTTTTTTTAATAAAATAACTTTTCAAGAAGATGAATTTATTGAATACTTCACTGGCGGTTCGTTCGTGAAGGTCTTGAAAAAAGTTTTAAAATTTCATGACATTACCAGCAATTTTAAATAAATAAATAAAAAATTCAAGAAAAAGAATATTTCCTGTTTGAATGTCAGGAGGATGCACCACTGGGTGCTGTCTCCCTCATGCCTAACCATGCCATGTCTCCTTGTTTATAAAATCCCATTTGCTTATTGTAAACATTTTACAGGTGCAAATAAAATCATTAATGACAAAAAAAAAAAAAAAAAAAAAAAAAAAAAGATATTTGAGTAGTGATAAAGGAAACAAAGTAAAATTAGATGAAAACACAAGAAATAAGCAAAAACTGTTAAAAAATAAAAGTCCCCTTAACAGTCCAATCAACCTCACCAGGACTTTTTATTTATCAAATTCGCTCAGTTTGCATATTTAGTCGTTATTTAACAATGCTAGCAAGATGATATGCCTAATTTTTTTAAAACTACAAAATTAAGGGTAGTTTAGTATTTAGGTCCTGTCAAACTTTTTCAATCAGAATGAAGCCTACATGATTTTAGAGCCCATTACATTTTACATTGATACAGCGAGATTAAGTTAAATCGTTGGGGCCGTTTTTGTGAAAATAGTAAAAATATGCAAAATGCTAAGTATAAAGTGGCTCAGTAAAAAAGGTGAGCTGATTTTGATGAAAAAGTTGCTGTAACATCTTGGGCGTATAGTTGTCTCAAATATTAAATTTCAGTTTCAGTACGACTTTTCATTTTCATGCTAGACTTAACACACACACGCACAGAACTTTTTGTGGGACTCGGTCATTTGGACTCAGGGGTCCCTAAAATGTGTATTTCCATTGAAAACTGGAATTTGTAAATTTTCACAATCGCATTACTTTCCCTTACTTTATATTTCATATATAAGTAAGTGAAAGTAATAACACAACCTGGAATTAAAAATTCTATATGATAAATATACTCTGGATATCAACAATTTTTATTTATTTCAATTTTCAGGAAAAGTTCAGATACTCCAAGGAAATTAGTAAAATTGACTAAATGCCTATCAATGTTTGCTGGAGGAAAAAAGGTAACTATTAAGGAACATTCTGAATAATTTTCAAAATATGAGAAAAAACTCTTTATTTATTTTGTATAAATATCAAAATTACAAAATTTAACATTGCTTGTAGAAATGGAAGATCAAAAAGTGTACAGAAAATCTTGGACTAAACAAAAAACTTTTAGATGAGTAAGGATTTATTACTTCTAGAGCATATAATTTTAGTAAATTTCCTCATATTTTTTCTAATGACTATGATTTCAGTATTTCTCATTTATTATAAAAATTGTTTACATGATTTTTTCTTGTTTATACTCTTTTTATTAGTAACTTCAAAAACAAAATCCATCATTTTGTGATATTATAATTCAATAATGATTAGACAAATTAAAATTTCATATAATACAACTAGTAATGCTCGATTTATTTTTATTTACAACAGTAAGTTTGCTATCTATTAGTCACCTCTTATTGAATAAAAAATCAAAAAAATCTGGAGTGGGCAACACAAGACTTACACTTACCTGGACTGTTTCATTAATTTAAAAACTATTAAATATACTTCAATTTGACAAATATTTTAACTTGATTTTAATAAAACGTGTATTCATTTATATTACCTTTTACAACTTTATGCATCAGATAATATTTTTTCTAAAATCTTTCTCTTCCCAACGCTATATTACTGTCGTTATTATCAAAAAAACAAAAATTACATTAAAAAATATTTTTGCTCTTTTATCCTTTAGTAGGTCATCAAATTAGTCCAACTTGTATATTCAGCCATCCTTCATCAATGTCATTAAGATGACATGGTTAATCTTTTGGAATCTACAAAATTAAAGGTAGTTTAGAAGAAGAAAATTTAAAATATCGGCATTTAAGCCCAGTCAGACTATTTCAATCAGAATGAAACCTACATAATATTAAAGCCTATTAAATTTCACATTGATACAGGGAGTTTAATTAGTTAAATCATTAGAGCCATTTTTGAGAAAATCACAAAAAGGTGTGAAATGCATGGTATTAAGTGACTCTTCTGGTTAGCTGATTTTGATGAAAAAGTTTCTGTCACATCTCGGGTGTAGAGTTGTCTTAAATATGAAATTTCAGTTTCATAGGACTTTTCATTTTCACCTGGGAGTTACCACACACACAGAACTTTTGCAGGTCTTGGTCATTTGGACTCAAGAGACTCTAAAACGTGTATTTACGTCGAAAACTGGAATTTGAAAATTTTTATGATCGCAATACTTTCCCTTACTATATATTTCATTTATAGGTAAGTGAAAGTAAAAATTTATCAACACGTTGTTAATATCTTAAAGCTCCTTGAAAATAAATTTCCTGATCAGCAGGACCTAATAAGTTAAGTGCCATGGGACCACAGTTTCTTAGAGAAGACTGTTCATAATGCTGTTCATATTTTTTAAAATATGAGTGATCAAATCAAAATTCACTAATCTTGACCCAATAAATAAAGGCTTCCCAATTTTATTGGGAATGAGGATGCTATGGACCTAAAAATAATTTTGAAGTCTTTTGGCTTTCAAATTTCGGGAGCTTGAATTTTCATGATAATGGACTTAAACAGATATTATTTGAGATATCACAAATAATTGAGAATAGGTAATAATAATGAAATATTTGTTCAGCACTATGAGCTCATATTGTTTGAAACTACACACGGAAATACTCTGAATGATTTGAGCCATCAAAACTTTTGGTACTAACATTCACTCAAAAATTCATTAATTATCCTTAAATGAGCAGATTATTGACATTTAATACAATATTTACTTAAAAACACTAACATATTCTTCCTCAATAATTTGATTGAGCCATAAAATTTGAAAATCGGTTGTGTAAATTGCTTAAAATCATTATGTATTTCAAAGCGGTCTATCTAAATACATTATCCTCTTATTTGACTACATCGCTACATTCTAAACAAGATTGTAAAACATAGATAAAGATTATATTTTAAATAACATTATGTGTTTCTAGGAAGCGGCGTGGTCTAGTGGATAGAGCACTTGTCTACTATGCTCCGGGTTCGAATCCCGGTTGTGAAGGAATATTATTTATTCTGTTATTTCGGCTGGGGGGCGATCCTGGGTATGAGACCTCCTGGGGCAGACCCACTCTCTATAAAGTGGGTACCCAAAAATGGAGAAAAAAACCTGGCGGCTGAGTGTGATCTCGGCCGAATCACCTCATTGCATGGCCGTTGGCCTTGAAACAGTACGAATCTCTATATGTACTGAGCCCAAGACTCTTCATGGGTTGTAGTGGCACAGGTTTTTTTTTTATGTGTTTCTAGCATTTTCTGTTCAAAACAGACAAACACGTTGCATTTACAACAAAAATGATTTTAAAAGGTTTGTTCCAACCAAATTATTTGACCACCAGAAACCTATCAGAGCATGCACAGTACAGTTTTACCATTCTAGAACTATTGGGTTGTTTCACATGAAATGTCCGTTTTTATAGTTTCTGAAATACATAGATTTTGCAGGTCTCTATTGTTTTCTTCCGAATGTTTACATATTTAAAGTAAACAGTTACTAATCCTCTACCTTAGTATTATAAACATTAGCTTCCCAATCAATTACCCACTTTTTAGTATACCTCCAAATATGAGCATGGAAACACACAATTTTCGAGTAATGTTTTTGTACGAGTTTAAACTCGGCCATTCAGCAGCTGAGGCTGCTAGAAATATTTGCAAGGTGTTTGGGGAAGGGAGTGTTAATGAACGGACCATTCGCCTTTAGTTTGCTAAGTTTTCAGCTGTGGATACCGACTTGGAAAACTTGCCCCGAGGAAGACCTCCGTCTGTAATAGACAACGATGTCCTCAAACATACAGTAGAAGGAAACCCCAACCAAACAGTTAAAGGACTCTTAGCACAACTAAATGCAAGTGCACCTACCGTTTCCAGACATTTAAAGTGTATAGGGAAAGTAAAAAAGCTCGATACATGGGTACCTCATGATCTCACTGAGTGGCAGCAAGACCCCATGTTTCAAAACATACTGTGCAAAAATTGAAAGAACTGGGCTACGAAGTTCTTCTGCACCCACCACATTCTCCCGACTTATCTCCAACAGATTACCACCTGTTCAGGAATTTAGACAACTTCGTCAAAGCAAAACGTTTTGGAAATGATGATCAAGTGAAAAGTGCGTTTTCAGATTTTGTTTCACTTCAAAGCTCAGAGTTTTTTGGTTCGGGGATAAAAAAGTTGGTTCATGTTGGGAAAAATGTGTAGAAAAAGAAGATAAATACTTCGAATAAAATTATCTTGTTTTCATATCGTATTTTTAATAAAAATCCTTTACCTTGAAAATGGACATTTCATGTGACACAACCCAATAGTTCACCTTACAGTTTGTTGTTGGTCAAAATGTGTTGATTAGTGAAAAATCATCCTTAAGCTATTTTAACAATCTTCTACATGTGATAAATCTTTTATTATTGACAGAACATATCCATTTAACATTTTCAGTTTAAATTTTAAAACCTATGCTGATGACACCTGCGTGTTATCAGTTCATAAAGATCCATTTGTTGCTTCAAATACCCTTCAAGCCCACATCAAAGACCTAGAAGTATGGTGTCAGAACTGGAGAATAAAAATAAATTCCAACAAATCCCATCAAATAACCTTTATCCTTCGCCGTAAACCTTTGACTTCCTGCCCTAAAGTATCCTTTAATAACACTCAACTAGTTCCTGTTGAACAGATCCGATACCTAGGACTTCTTCTTGACAAACGCCTAACTTGGAATCCACATACACGACTAAAACGACAAGAAACTGCTCGCCGCTTTAGACTACTTCAACACTTACTAGACAAACGATCAAACCTTCCTCTTAACTACAAAAGGCTCATCTACATGACTATTATAAGACCAATCTGGACTTACGGAGTAGAGCTTTGGGACTCTACTAAACCATCAAATTCTTCCCGCATCCAATCCTTCAATCCAAAATCCTTCGTAAAATCCTCAACGCTCCTTACTTTGTCACGAATAAACTTATCCATAAAGACCTTAATGTTCCCTATGTTACTGATTTGGCCCGACCAGGTATCAATCCTTTCATGACAAACTCCATTCTCACTCTAACCCACTAGTTTCAATCCTTTCTTCCTCTTCAATTCCGGATAATCCTCCGAGGCGCCTGAATAGGAAATGGCCCTGGGACCTTCTAGTTTAAAATATTTTTAGAGTGCTGCCACTGGGTAGTGTCTCTACATGTTTTTCATGACAGTTTTGTATATTACCATCACATTTACTAGATGTATTTTTATTTAATACAGTTGTAAATATCAATAAATATGTTAAAAAAAAAAAAAAATTAAAACATATTTTTTATCCTCACTTATTTTATACTTTCTAAATACTGTGTTATGCTGTTCAGAGTACAGTTACAATCTAACATTTTTAACCTATCCCCATCAATTATCTTACACTTTATTATTGTAACATTGCTTTTTCATATCTATTTTTCTTATATTATGATTTTCTTAGCCTTAATGAAGAGCTACCTCTTAGGCTGTAAAATTGCTAAACATTATTTAGTATACTCTTTTACTATGTGTCCTATATCTTACCAAACCCTCTATCATCATTTCTTTGAAGTAGAATTATGTTGTTTAGAGGTTTTTTAAATCAGTAATTGTCCAATTTAAAACCTATAATTGAAACAATAATTATTCCTTTCATACAAATTGATGGCTGTCTAAGAATATAATTGATTTTATTATTTTTAAGATGCTACGGAAAATACCTCATGAGTAGACCAAGTACAGTGAGGAAAGGTGCTGGGTTCGATGAACATATCTCTGGTCGTGTTTCTTTCCTAAGTACTTACAACAAAAAAGGAAACTCTGCAGATGTAAGTACTATTATAAGAATTAGAGCAATACATGAGAATAATCATTATGATCGTTGATAACTATTATTGATGCTATAGAGCATAAATTACACTTACAGATTCTAATGGTATAAAACCACTATGTACAGTTACAAGTTTAGATAACATGCTGTCCATCAGAATGTCTCAGGATTCAGTCCAGGGGAACCCTAAAAACAGCTTCTATAATGATAAAATAAATTTACCACTATTAATATAATTTACTAGAAATTCATGGTTTATTTGTTATATCATAACATCAAGGGATGGAGGAGGGGGTAGCTTTCGGGATGCAGCACCTTGTTTACCTGAAAATTAAACAAGATATAAAAATTTAGTTATGTATGCATAACTAAATTATTACAAATGCTTAGGAGATCTAGGGAATCTTTTAGATTTCCAATTTAACTATTTTATCAAAAAATAAATTGTTAGTTGAAAAAGTTGATCTGAAAACCCCAAACTAATTATTCCTTGATAAATTAATTAAGAAGGGAGACTCCCGGACTGTAATTTTTTTTTCTTTTCACTGAACATTTTATTTACACCTGTAAAAAATTACAATAAGCAATGTGCTAAAATAAGAAAACATGGTGTGGGCTGGCATGAGGGAGACAGCACCCAGTGATGTATTCTCCTGACATTAAGAACAACTATATTTTCAGGTTAGGAAGTCACTCATCCAACTCCTTTTCAGCCTACACCGAGTTATGTATGGTATGTCAGTTGTAGCCATGTTTTGCACAAGTTTGTTTATGTGTCCATGTAGTTTGTCATGAAATCGTTTGTAAGCCATTCGAATGTGGTTTGTTGTAGCAGAATATGCAAGTCTGTATGAAGGGTATCGTTTGAAACATATGGTGGTGTGTTCGTTGCCAGTCTTAAAAATTGTGATTGAAAGGTTTGTATTTTTCGCATGTGTGTCTTTTTAGCAGGTACATATATTTGTTAAGCGTACTCCATATAGGTTTTAATAAATAAATGTATACGTTAAGTTTCTGTCAGTTGGGTAAATTATAATGTCATGAAGTGTCGTATACAATAGTTTCAGCCTGATTGTAATTAATCACTATTAAAAATGAGAAGATCCTACTGTCATTATCATATTGGGTTGGCAAATAATTTATTTTAATCCACAATAAATTGACCATTATTTAATATGGCTTTTTCCCATCTCTCCACTAACTGCAAATTACTATGTTCATAGGATGTCTAGAGTTTCTTGTTAAAAAACTGATCCAAATGGTTTTTGATGCCCTCTTTCTTTTGGAATTTCTTTTCATTCACGGAGTTCTGCAGAGATCGGAATAAGTGGTAGTCACTTGGAGCTAGGTCTGGTGAATAGGGATGATGGAGCAAAAAGCATCCAGGGCTCAATAATTTATCGCAAATAACCAATGAGGTGTGGGGTGGAGTGTTGTCTCGATGGGACAACCTTCCAATTTGCTAGTTCATCAATTTTTAATTGATTAAACGATTTTGTTAATTATGAACAATGTAGAGTTAAATCAATTGTTTGTCCTGATGGTAATAGCTCCTAGAAAATAACACCCTTGAAATCCCACCATATGGAAATCATTATTATCTTTAGATGAAATCTGAGTTTTGACATTCTTTTAAGAGCCTCAATACTAGGTCCCCAAGATTTTCTACAGACTGCATTATCGTTAAATATCCACTTTTCATCACCTGTTACCAACTATTAAAAAAATAAGTTGTTTTGTTGCTGTTTTCATAGTGAATCACAAACAGAAATATGTGTTGCCAAGTTGACTTCGGTTAGTGAGTGAGGGACCCAAACATTAAGCCTGGGAACATAGCCGAGCTTGTGCGAATGGTATTCTATGCCCGTGTGTGACACATTTAGAGCTATAGCAATCTCTCGCTCTGATTGGGTGGGATTTTGATCAACAATGGCCTTAACATTGCTCGTTTCAATTTCATGTGGGCGACCAGACCGTTGACCATCATTGATGTTAAAATTTCCTAAATGAAATTTCGATAGGTGCGTTTGGTTAAGGGATCATTACCATAGACACTTCAAATTTTTCTATGAGCTTCTACAGCATGCTTAACTTTTTTTAAAGTATTATAACAAAATTTGCCGATAATGAATGATATTTTTTTCATATTCACAAAGCAATTGCAAACACAATGCTAAGCAAGTTTCAACAAGAGTACAACACATATAGTTGTTGACATATTACATACACCTTAAGGATTAATTCATCAGACAAAAAGTGTATCATAGTGACATAAAAATAAGCATAAAAACCGAAAGGACTTATTTGTCAACCTAATAGATTGTTGACCTGTACTTTACTTATTTCTGGTTCCTAGATCGAACCTGACTGTAATTTTTGCATTGGGACAAATCCTTCTATAAAGTGGATACCCAAAAAACAGGTGTAAACCTATTGGTTGAGTGTGATTTTGGCCAAATCACCTCCTTGCACAGCTGTTTGCCTTGAAATAACACTAATACACTGAACCCAGTTGGTACAGGGCTTTTTTTCCCATCTGAATATATTTAGAGAATAAATAGAATATTTACATAACTTAAATATTTATGAATAATGCTAATATTTAATAGTAATGGCTAATGTTATTAATTGTGTTGTTTTTATTTTATAGGCAGTGGGATCAGACAGAATAAGCCAAAGTAGTGTAAGTATTTTATTTCATCCAATAACACCTTTGATCAATAAAAGTTGATCATGTACTTTTTAATAATGAAAAGACCAACAACTAAAATATAAGCCAAAAATAATTGGGAAATCTCAAAAACAGTCAATATTTAGTCAGAGCATGAACTGAATTTAGTGCTGCTGATTATTCCAAAATTGAAGATCTTGTTTTTGATATCCTAAGATATACTGTGGTTGCTTTTTAAACTGGTTTGTTTTTGTTTATTTCTACCAAAAATAAATCATAAGGCTGTGATAATTTGGAACAACTTTTTGATTTTGATCTACTTATAGCACATAGCATTTTGCTAGTTTTAATTATTTGGCCTCATGGCATCTTAACAAATGAATGTTTCTTTAAAAAAAATTAATTGGAAAATTTCACAATGGCTCAACTTTGAATAAATTTTAGATATAGATAAGAAAAAATAAGGAATCAAATAATACATTAACCTTTCTTTTTATAATTGTCTTTTTTTTCCTTTTCTCTTCAGATATCAGGAGAAAATGAATTACGACGCTTGGTTCAAAATATTATGCGAAATAATATGAATTACAGAAATATGCATATAAAAAATCCAGGCCTTTTTCAATTATTCGTGAGCATTATTTTTTTGTTAATAGATATTTTTAAGTATGATATATTTAATCATTTTTATTAATTTCTGAATAGTCCACTCATATAATGCAAGGTAATATTAATATTAAGTTCTTTTTTTTTTTCTGGAAAAGAGCTGAGGATTCGGTTGAAAATAATATTTTTTTTTATACTTATTAATTGATCAAATTCATGATCGAAGCTATGAATACTACTCTGACTGCTGCAATGGAAGTTCTATTGAACCTAACACCATTGCACATAGCAGTAGCAACTCAAGCACTTAGCATAGCCTATAGGCTCTCTAAGTTAGGAACAAGATCTAACTCCCCGGATACCAGGGACATGGTAATTTGTTCAGAAGGATTAATGAAGATTTGGTGCTTGCCATGCACTCTAATCTTCAGGTGAAGAAATATACGGATACACTTTACTGTTTAGGGATTTCTAGTACTGGTTGCACAGACTGTGCAATGGTTACACAGACAGATCCCTGACGGAATTAGGTTCAGGGTGGAAATGTGGAGAATAGATAAACCCAATTAGGGGATCAAATAGGCAAACATACATCAGTCTTTCAGACTGAAGTAATGGCGATAAATATCTGTGCTCAAACCTTAATTATAGAAGAGATAAGAGGCTGACTTTTCACTATCTACTTATAGTCAAGCTGTTATTGGAGCTTTGGGTAGCTATATGACTCGGTGCAAACGAGTGGAAGAGTGCAAAAAAAATCTCAACATCCTTTCCCTGCAGAACAAGGTCCGAGTTTATTGGATGTCTGGTCACTCAGGCATTTTAAGCAATGAGAGAGCAGATAGCTTCGCAAGGAGGGATTCTGCTCTGATACCCTCCACACCCGAGCCTGTTTGTGGAATAAGTCTCAGCTATGCAAAAGATCTGATCAATAGAAATAGAACCAGGCTCTACTGGAGGGATACTGGAAAGCAGCATCATTCTAAGATGTTTTTGGAGGAACCCTGCAAAGAGAGAAACTCTGGGGAGGGTGAAAGGATATACAGGTCACTTCAGCTTAATAAGCACCATATGGGGTTGTAGCCTCACCGACTTGCAGATTCTCCAAAAAATAATAATAATAATAAATAATACATAATAAGCCAAGTTGAGGCTGCAGTGCAAAAGGATAAGTTGAAAAAAAAAATTCACATCCAATGTGAAAAAATTGACTTCCACTTATTTCTGTTTTTGAAATTGATTAAGAAACTTTTAAAGAAATTAGAGTTGAAAAAAGCTTAAAGAATTACATCGAGTTTTGATGGAAACTTGTGTTTCAGATTTAATAATCTAACAATAAAAATTATTATATACAATCATTATTTAAGTTTATGCCCTTTCCGCATTACATTTTAAAGCTTTGTATATAAGATAACATTTATTCTAAAATCTTCACTTTCCAATGGTATATTACACATCTATATTACTATTTTTAGGTTAAAAAAAAACACTAAATAATATTTTTGCTATTTTCTCCATAAGTAGCTCATCAAATTCGTTTAACTTTTTATTCGTGTTAGTAGGATTTTATCAATGCTAATATGATATTATTAAAGGCACTATTAGAGGAAGAAAATTTAAAATATTTGAATTTTAGCCCTGTCAGACTACTCTAATCAAAATGAAACCTTCATTATCTTAAAACCCATTAAATTTAACACCAATATAGCGAGTTTAATAAAAATCTCTGGAGACATTTTTTAAGGTGCAAAATGCAGGGAATAAAGTGACTCTTCTGGTTCAGCAATTTCGATGAAAATGTTTCTGTAACCTCTTGGGTGTATAGTTGCCTTAAATATGAAATTTCACTTTTGTGAGACTTTTCGTTTTCGTTCTAGACTTATCATTCACACACAGACCTTATCGTGCAGCTTGGTTATTAAAGCAAAATGTAGAAAACTGGAATTCAAAAGTTTCCTAACTATACATTTTATATGTATGTAATTGAAAGTAAAAAAAAAAATTATGTCAAGTTAAAACTGAAAAATTGTCAATTTGAAATGGTTGAATAATTGATTGTTGTTATATTTAACTGATTATAATAGTAATAGAGTATTTTAATTGCAAGACATTAATTCTCTATTGATCCTACAATCATTATTTCTAGTTACAAATTTTTTAAATTCTACTGTAAACATTTTAAACAGGTAATATTATACAAAATAATAGTATAGTATAATAATATTGAATCAATAAATGTTGATTTCAATTTCACATATAATTTTTTGGTCAGATATTCATTTTTTGTAATAACCATTTTCAATGAAAATTGAACCTTTTTATATAAATTCAAAAAGAAAGAATTATTTTATGGAGTATAAGTGTAAAATAGAGGCAGTCCTTGCCACTAGGGAGAAGAGATTTCTCACATTTTTAACATTGAAATTACAATGAATGTTTTTGTTCAAGTTTAAAAATATTTTAAATTATTTTCTGATTTCTTGACCCAAAGGTTTTCCATAAAATCATCACCAGATCTTAAAATCTACAATGAAGTATTTTTTTAAACAACTCAGAAGCTATTACACATTAATAGTAATCCAATGTCAGGTCTCCAGTTCATCTTTGTCTTCGATGACTCGAACTATCACTTGGAATTAATTAGGAAGCAAGATAGGAAGAGGGTCAGTGGAACTATATCTCAACTTTATTTAACAGGAGCAGTTTAATTACATTTAGCCTAGCCATTCAATGAGTGATTAGTGATATTTAATAAAATTATTTCTAGTAACTTAGACTTTATTAACTTTATCGACATGTTAAGCATTCAATTCATTACATAGCTACAAATGTTACCAGTGAATTCATCAATTTTATTTTATAGCTGAAAATTCAAAATGTTTCAATTAAACATTAACATATTTTTGCTTAAAATGTTTCTTGGACAAAAAATATTTATGCCTTTGTTTTCAGATAAGCTCAGATGACTGTGAGAAAGCAGCACACGCCCTTCTTGAGGTAGTTAAAAGCTTATACATAAAACTGCAAGATTCAAAAAAGATTAAAACAGTAAATTTTCAAAATGACCCAAGTTATAAATCAATGGTTGAAGAGCCTCTTATGGAATTAGTAAATGATGTAACAGCACATGATCTACCTCTAGATATTGCAATATAATAAACTAAAAAACTAAATAGATGTTTTTTCTCAGTCGATTACAAAATTTTTTGTTGTTTTAATTAATGGAAAAACAAAATTAGTTACTTTATTACTTCTTGTAATGTATTTGCATTTTGTTTTTGGTAAAAGTCCATTATTGAAAGTATAGCAACATGAACACTAGAATTGTCTAATATTCAGAACTTCAATCAAATAATAATTTTTTGTTGAATCTTCTCTTTTGATCCAAAATTATTTTTATCAACGTATTCTGTTAATCCTTTAAAGGTTTAAGTATATATTTAGGAGCACTTCCCCAAGTGGTTATCCCATATGTAATAGATTGAGGTAAGGAGTTGAATACTTTCAATGTTTGCTTATTTAATATAGTTTTTAAATATTCTAAATTTATAAAAAAGTTTTCTCAATCTCATAACCAATTATTTAATTTGCAGTTTTAATTGGAGTTTTTGATCTAATATTATACCCAAATATTTTATATTGTTGGAAAATGGGATAGGTTTACACTCACAAATCCGAATATTTGTATCCGATCAAGAGTGCACGGTAACAACTCTTGAGTGTGTATCTTTAACATAATACTTTTGTCTTGTCTAAATTCAATTGAAGAAAATTCGAATCTAGCCAATTCTTTATATGACGTAACTCACTATTGATTTTAGCAATTATTTAACATTTCTGTATTTCCCAGAATACAGAACATCATTATCATCATCATAATACCCAAATAATTTTCCAGAAAAGTTTAAATCTCGTAAGGTGTTAATATAAATTAGAATAAGAGTAGGCTTTAAAACTATACTCTGAGGAACTCCACAATTAATATTTACAGATGAGCTATAAGTTGAACCGATTTTAGTGTTTTGTGATCTACTTGAGAGGCCAGATTTTACGAAATTATATGGCAAGCCAGAAATACCGATCGAAGAAAGTTTGTTCAATAACAATGGGGGATCCACAGAGTCAAAGGCCTTTTTAATATAAAAAAAATGCCAACTATGATATTACTGTTGTCAAAGTACTAGAAATAAATGTAGTAACCTCAAATAACACCTGCTCAGTTGACTTGCTAGGTGAGAAACCATATTAGTTTTTTAAAATGATGTGGATTTCTATTAAATATTAAAGGAGTCTTATTTTGAAACGCTTTTCCAACAGCTTTGCTAGTGACAATGTCAAAGAGATAGGGTGTTAATTGTTTACCTCTGTTTTTGATCCTGACTTAAACAAAGGAATTACAAGGGTGTTTTTAAAAAATTAAAAAAAAGGAAGAAGTGGTGTTATAATATAATTAATTTTTTTTTAATACAGTATTATTTGAATTATGTTCATAATAAGAAATATTTTATTTGAGACTTGAAAGCAGAGCAATAAGTTCATCAGAAGTAATGGGACTCAGTTTTAAAATTGAAATATTATTTCTGGAAGATAATATACATACAAAAATCAATAAATACTTCTACCCCTGATTCATTTGTTTCGTTTTACTGAACTAGTTTTTTAATATTTGGCCCAACAGAGGAAAAGAATTTATTAAAAATATTAGAAATATCAGAGCTATCTATAACTAATTTGTTACTATAATCAACTTTTAGAGAAAGGCAATCATTTCTTTGTGACTTAACATTACTAGCTCCCCTAATTATTGCCAATGTTTTTTTCGGGTTACCAGAAGAGCCTATTTTTTCCATATAATAATTTGACTTATTATTATTATTATTATCCATATTATTTTATAAATAATATTGCGATATTTTTTATAATATTCCTGAAAATTACTATTTTTTTAAAGTTTCGTATGTACCTTATCTCTTTTGAAATTGATGTAAAAATTTCTTCATTTATCCAACTCTTAATTCTACAATGTTTTCTTTTCTGTTTAAATAATATGAAACTGCTATTTAAATGAGGATTAAGTGAAAACAAAAATTCTCCAAAGGCTTGTCAACTGAATCATTAAGTATTTAAAACTCCTTCCCATCTTTCACCTTCCAAAAGTTTAAATAGAAGTTGATTAATACTGGACTTTTTTACTATTTCCTTTTTTTTTTTTTTTTAATTCTCTTTGTGCTAATTTCAATACAAATTTCTTATGTTCTGTTTCTATTACCATACACTGAGTTTTAGGCACATATTAGCCATTAGCATGTGTTGTCATCTGCCATATAGGTTAATTTTTTTCTTTTAACTCTCTTCCTGATTTTAGAAGACTGTTTATTGTTCTCCATCTTTAAAAATGACTGAGTTATGGGGAATAACATCTCCAATATATCTACCATGTAAGTATAATTAAAAAAAAAAAATTATCCTAGTCCTGATTAAAAAAAATTTAGCTTGTTCCTTTATCTTCCAAAATAACTGAATTATAGGTATATACGAGTATATAGGTTATTATTATTTGTTAGGGCCATCTAAGGATCACAGAACTTGTTTTACAGCTGTTTTCTTCCACTTCTGGTGTTCTTGATTAGTCGTAAGATGGTTGCTTTACTGCCAATACCTTAAGCTTTTCTTTTGGCCCAGTAGTCTTTCATTTCCTGCTGAACTGCACCTCACGTTCCTCTGACCATTTCTTGGACACTTTGAGCTGAACTTCTATAATGGACATGAGGAAAGGTCTAGTTTGAACGGTCAGGCGGTAGCGACTTCTGTCATTGATGGTGTCTTGCTGAATATTAAGTTCTGCAAGATCCTTCTCAACTTGTTTGATCCACTGGGATTCAGTGGCTTTTACCTTGATGGCTACTCTAAAGACCTTATGGGACAGCCTGGGGTGGTCCATTTTGTAAAGATGGCCCTAGAAAACCAAATGTCTCCTTCTGATGGCATCTACGAGGATTTCCTGGTGTTGGTAGAGTTTGCAATTTGGTTTATACCATTGCCTTCCACCTGGTAAGATCCTTGGTCCCACAATTCTTTCTTTCTTGTACTAAAAGGTGTCTTCATAGTTATATTTATAGAAAAAATCAGGCCAGTAGTTGTTGAGTGACAGATTTTTAAAAAAGTATCTTTAAACTTTATCAAAAGTGAAATTAGCTCTACATAAAATTAATATTCTTACATGATTTATTCTCTACAATAAACAATGTAGTATGAATGATAGGCATTTTGATAAGAGTTTCATCCACAATTTCTTGTTCTGTGCTTGCTGATCAACTAATCTTTATATAAAGGAGGTTAACTTATCTTATAAAGTTGGATCTTATGTGTTCAGAAGGATCTCTAGTCTTCGAATCAAACAAAGAACAAAATGTGACAAATCAGTTATAATTTCAACATGTGAGAAGAATTTAGAAAATTTGACTATTAAATTCAAAACCCCATATCTCAGCTAAAACCAACTTACATGATTAGAAATTAAATTACCTATCTAACTGCGATAACAGAAAGACAAAAATAAATACACATTTTCCTCTATCTTAGTTTATAATCGACTAATGATTGTTAAACATAGTTCATCTGTCATGTTAACACCTTAAATGGCTGATGTTTATGTTAAGTTGATCATTGTGGAGTGAACTATGATGTTGTCAAAGCCAAACCTAGAAACAATTGGCCACACAGTTTCAGAGAATTGTGAGCTGCTGAAGAATAATATAATTTGGATTCTTCATTTCTTGAAACATGAACTTTAAATTTTGTGGCAGTTAACTTTTTTTTTCTTAGTCATTGTAATCTATTATTAAAAACAATAAACCATTTTTAAATTTAATCTGGTAATTGAAAATTGTCTCCTTGAAAATACTCTAACACACAACACTTATGTACCAATTGCATTCCCAATGCTGGATGGACCCTTCAATAAAATAACTCAATCTATAAGTTCTGCACCAGATTTGTAATGTGATAAGGTGATTAATGAAATTTAAATTTCAATAAAGACAATAACGAAGGATTAATCAACAATATTTATATCGAAAGTTTAAAAAAATAATTTTATTATATAACATTTATCAATGTTAAAATAACAAGAAATAACAATTACTATGCAAATAAATATAAAAATTATATAATATAAATATAGAAGTTGTTAAAATACTCTCAATCCAATTCAAACTATCTGAACACCATTTAAATATGCAATACTAACAATAAAAAAATAAATACTTTTAAGCTAATAGCCTTATAAAATTCAAGCATCACAGAGAGCTTTTGTTTGGTTCTAGCAGAAATGTTGAAATATATTGTGCTATCCTCTGAGGGTAGTTCATGTGCACATCATGATTCCCTTCAACTAAATGCATTTTCGTGTTTGGATTTCTTTTAAAAAATTCATTTAATCTTTCATGGTATAACTCTTCAGAAACTTCATCTAAGAGATTATATGTATCCTGAGCAATTATCATCAAAGTTTTACATACCATGCAATTTATGATACTTTTCATTTGTCCCATTGTAAGGGTTGGTCTCAAAAAAAGTTTTAAACGTTGATCAATAGAAAACATATATCCACCATTGGAAGGAGCTAGAGCTCTCTTAATCAAACATTCTGCCGCTTCCTTTGTAATATTTGTTTTTCTACTCCTTATAAGTCTGTCAAGAGCTTCTTCATAGGTATAGGATGGGGGTTTCTTATTTAACATATGTTTTTCTAAGGTTTGTAAATTGTTGTATATAGCTCTTAGATGAGACGGAGTTCTTTCAACATCGATAATAATTGGGGTAATACCATCTACCAGTACAACTTTTTCCACCAAATTTGGATAAAGAGAACTGAAAAATACGGTAATCTGAGCTCCTAGACTGTGACCAATCATCTTAAATTTGTTCCATTTAAGATAGTCCACTGCCAGTTTAACAGAATATACATAATTCATAAACTCAAGGGGTAAACCGGAAGGAAAATGTGATGACATTCCATGACCTGGGAGATCTATACAAACATAGTAAAATGGTTTAGGCAGCAATGGAATGAGACGATCAAAACTGCCACAGTTGTCTTGAATTCCATGTAACACCAAAATTGGTGAACAAGATTTATTTCCCCAAGTTTTTCCTGAAAATTTTAAGATTTTCAGTTTAGTTTACAACAATTTTAAGTCCTTGGCTCAGTAAGAATTCAATTTCAAAATACAGTTACCTTTAGATAATTAAATAATTAATTTTAAAATAAATTATCATAGACTTTATAAATGAAAACATAGGTTTGGTATCCTTTTAATATATTTAATGTAAACTTTTTCTTTTTTTTTTAATTCAACATTACAATATGTTTAAATACTTCTACAACTATTAAAACCTCTTACTTATATTCTTATTTATTTATAATGGTACATTAAAACTTTATAGTTTTATTTAATCTGTTTTAAACATACTTATTTAATTATCTTTTCCATTTCTGTAATTAATTCACATTTATATATTATCACTGACTTAATTTTAGCTTTTCAATGTTAGCTTTAGCAATAAAAGATAATATTGATGGAGTCTTGAATATTTATCTTCATGATATACATAAATTGTTTTTCATTCTGGCCATAGACATTCAAATGTTTAAATTTTTGTTTTTTATACTTTCTTAAATTTTTATAATTTCATTTTAGTATTTTTCAGTTATTTAAATTATGACATAGCTATTTTATGGGGTCTAATTTTCAGTGATATGTTTGGAATTTTGAACCAATTATTTTCAACTATATTTACTTTAAAATAATTTTAATTCAGATCAGTTAGTTGGAATCCATAGAAACACTACATATATTGCTTACATATTTATTTTTTTATATATTTAATTAATAATTCAGTAAATATGAACATATTTAATATATATAAAAAAGTGAAAAACATGAAGAAATAAATTCATTTGAAGGATTTTAATTTTTATGCATATGTAATCACTATTTCCTTCATGTTTATACGAATTTCCAGTTTTATATAGTAGTAAGTTCTTCGTTATTTTTAACAACTTATTTAAATTTAATATGATTTTTAATATGTATGTGGAGTTAAGTTAATCAGACCTTCTATATTAGGTCTATTTGAATTATTTTTTAAAGATCGAGTAGCAGAAAAAATAGAGAGACAAAAACAAATAAGATACTTAAGAGGAGACAGATACCTAAAATAAAATATGAGAGCATTAAAATGTGCTGAGAATAAATTAATAATATATATAATGATTATCTAAGATAACCCAAAAAAACTAAAATGAAATTTATTTTACTAAATAATAATTATTTTAAAAAAAAGGGAAGGTAAAATTTAATGTTTCTAGCTTAAATAGATGTTAACAATGACTTTCCAGGGACTATTAATGAGAAAACAAAAATGTTGGTGTGTCAAAATAAAGTGCCTAGTAAAATACTTGTTATTTTTAAGTAGAAAGTAATTCTGATCTCAAATAAGTTTCGGATGATCAAAATTTTAAAAACCTAATCAATTATAGAGAAAAAAATTGTCCTATGAAATTTCTTATAAATAAACTAATTAAACTTAACGAATACAAGAATTCAGAGAAAGTTACCTGAAATTTTACCCCAAGGGACAGGTATCTCAATTTCACTACCAGCAATTGGCATGATTATGGAAGGATGTTATTAACTAGATAAGCTCGTGTCACCTTATAAATTTTAATACAAAAGAAAGCATCAAGGTGACTCTCACCATCATACGATTAGATATGAAAAATCAAAATGACTCATCAGATTTTGGATCAATTATGTGACGAATTCTCAGTTAAACGAAAAGACCTATGCATATTTTATATTCCCTGCAAAAATAATACGACTGTTTATTGTTCCTAATCTAAAATAACTTTGAGAATTTTAAATTAATGGCAAAAAAGATTTAAGGGAATGTTAAAAAGTCAAATTTACATAACAAAAGTAATGTCTTTCATGAACGACTCTCTCAACAGACAACAGATCAAAGAGACTAGAGCTTTTACCTGTACCAAATAAGGCATAGAGCAAATTCACCTTCCATCAGATCCAGTCAAATTTTCTTATTTTTTTGAAGAATTTATTCAATCAAAAACTAATAAAGCAGTTCATATTACTAAAAAATGCATACACATTTTATCACATTTGCTCTTTTAAATAACATGTAGGCCATAAAAATAATTTCGTACAGTTTGTTTGTTTATTCATTAAACGTAACTTCATGTTGCTTTGGCTAATCGCACGATATTTACTTATGTATCTATTTCTCTGTTATGTACTTATTTTTCAGATTAGGAATTATTCTATTAGTAGTAATTTATTTTCCTTGTATTTTCTTTCTTTCTTTTTTTCTGTTTTTTTTTTTTTTTAATTTTTTACCAACAAAAATAATCATAGTCAGAATATTAAAAAAATAGTAACAAAAATTTATGTACAGTGTAAGGGGAATGCCCCATCATTTTTGAACTATTGTACTGTTTAAATTAATAAAGAAAACTAATATATTTATTTATTTCTCCCTACCTTGCCACATGGCAATACGGGTGTCGGTAGCCAGTAGTGCTACCAGTAGTAATCTTGAAATTTTTTTTTTTTTTCTTTTTTCTTTTCTTCCCAGTTTTTCACTCTGGTCTCTCCTCGATGACCATATCTTCAGCTTCTGCTTCTTCTCTCGGAGGTGGCCTTCCTCGATCTCGTCCTGTTCCACCTACGTTAAAAGCTGATGGACCAAGTGAAGTTTTCCAAGCATGAATAAATGCTAGAAAATGTCCATAATTCTGCTTGGACACCAGCTGAGGGAAATCGCTCTCCGTGAGGACCCAGAGCCCACATTCCCTTAGTAGTTTGACCCTTAGTGCTTCGAAGGCGTAGCAGTCCACAATTATGTGCTCAGCAGTCTCCGGTACTTCACAACTGGGGCACAGGGGATCTATTTCTTTCCCAAAACTGTGTAACTTACTTCGGAAAGCCCCGTGCCCAGTGAGGAATTGCGAGACCCAGTAATCCGGCACTACCCATTTAGCTTCCAATCGTGACCGGACCGTGGGGAAGAATTTCCTCAAGGTAGCACCTTTTGAGGTTGTCACCCACCGCCGGTCCCACTCACCGCTCGGTGTCTTCTCGGATTGCACTCTTCCATTTCCTTGGATCCTCCGCAATCCTCATTTGGATATTTCCCGGGAGACCTGCTGAGCCTTAAAACTAATATATATAAAATAAAAAAAAATCGCAGGATGCTACAGTGGGATTCCTAAATTTTTCCTTTCCAGGTTTAGTTAGGATAGGGATCTATAAAGCCTACCTAACATCACACATGCTCTGGACCACCTATCCTCGCCCTCTCTGCAGGACAGTATATCTAAGGATTTTTTTATTCACATTAAAATCTGCTAATTTCAAAAGCCAAGATTGAACCAGCGGTTTTGGTCATAGAAGGTTGTTATGCAAGCCACTACACCATAGGTGACCCTATTTCGCAGTCAGGACCTTAAAACTGTTATCCTTTAAATTAGTATTAGAAATAATTTTTAAAAAGTAATATACTAGATATTTATAACTGTAGAGCTCCAAATACACCCATATAGTTGGTTAATATATTTTTGACATTGTTCATTAAACTCAACTTGTACTTCTCTCATTACTATTAGTAGATTCTAGTTGCAAAGAGACATGTATCTTGTGACTTCAAAGCTAACTATCATTGCTCTTCCACACTTTCATTCATTTTAAAATGCAGCCTTGAATAATTCAATACAATTACTTTGGTGTAGTCGTTAATAAGAGTGTGCCTGAGCTTCCTTTTAAACGTTGCTTCATCTCTTTGTCTTGCCGTACAGTCATCTGAAGTACTTTTAAATCTCCTTTGCGTCTGCAAGGTCAGCCAACTCTTATCTTATCAAATATGGAGCCATGCAGAATCTGGCTCACCAATCTACTGTCAGGCATTTTTATTACATCCCTAACCATTCAAACTCCTTGACAAACTGGACTACATGGACTGGTGTATAGGATGGTCACTATAATGAACACGAATCAGCAATAGTAAGAAGTCTCCACATTTTTTAGTATTATTGAAAATATCATACATTTTCTTATAACTTTTAGCTGGAATATTTTAAGCTGATTTTTCGTTGCAGAAGGGAGAGTCCATCGTCATTTATACTGATACACATTGTTTTCTTTCATTATTTATTGTGCCAAAAGCCTTGTTAAGTAATGATATTCCTCCAAACCAGGCAGATATTATCTGCATGTTTGCACTTCTGATTACATGAATAGAAATGATTTCTGAATTGTTTATAAGTAACCTATATTATGCATAAGCAGATTGAAAAATGAAACAGAGGAATGACTCCTATCCAAATAGAATTCTGGACTCATATTACATTGAAATCAACTTTTTCCATCACTGTTCTTCAGTGTTATGTCGATTAACCACATTAATTCAGGGGTATTTTAGATTCCTGCAAATCTTGGAGGAGTGACTATATTGAATAAGTGTCAGTAGGCAATAATAAATTGAAGGAGAATAAGGTCAATTTATTTGCTACCAGCAAGCAACGATTTACAAACATAGTCTATATTTCTCCTTCCTTGCCTGAATTTGATGGTCATTTATTATTTCTTTAGCAAAAATATTATACTTTGTTATTAAAATATTTGAAAAAAATGTATTTGCAACATCCAGAAGTGAGATTCTATTATGATTTCCTCCTGAATCTCTCAACTCTATTGATATTCATTATAATGATTATAATTTAAAAGTTCACTTTCCTTTTTGAGCAAATCAGGCTAGTTTTCAAGTTTCTTCCATATGGTCTCGGATTTGATTAAATAGTTATGTCAGTATATTTTCTTCAAAGTTTTGGAAGGATTCAACCTTAAGGAAGACCTCACTGAATGTTTTAGAGTTATTTAAAATTGTTTGTAAACTTTTTAGCTTACTCCTAATTTCATAGCATTTGGAATTTCTTTTTGATTTGATAACTAAATTAAGGAATTGAACAAGACTTTTTCTATGTGAATTTCCAAGCCCAAAAGAAGAGGAGATACACTTTATTCATAAATAAACAAACAAAATGATGCTGCCCAACTTAATTGGGTTGCTATAACACAGCATACCGATTCTTTCCTACAGGAATATTCTTAACATTTTATCTAACTATAAATACAATTTTTTTTTTTCCTTTTTTACTCTTTTTAATTTTTCTTTCTCCCTACTTATTTTTATTTTTTTTTTTTCTTCTCTACCGTTTTAAATTTTCTTTCAAATATTTAGATATATCTATACATATACATCGAACATTAAATTAAAAAAAAAAAAAAAAACATCAAATTATATATACATTAAACAACTACATACTAAAAAATCACACTATCATAAATAAAAACAATACCAAAACACTCAGCACCCAAAATCAATATCTGTATATATAAAAAAAAATATCTACTTTACTTTTTTTACATTATATTCATCTACTTCTTTCAGATCAAGGAGAAAGGATTTTAACACTGTAGCTGACTATTGAAGTATTATCAGGTATAAGAGAGGGATTTAGAAACAAAAATGTGGTATTTCTAGAGAAAGACAGCTAAATTTACCTGAATAAAAAATTTAAGCTTTAGAAAACCCATAATTTTTATCAGCCATGAAGTGTCTTGGTACACGGCCATGCAAGGAGCTGATTGACCCGAGATCACGCCCTGCCCCAGGTTGTTTCTTTCCCCAATTTTTGGTCAATCCTACTTCAAGCCTAGTCCTAAGACTGAAATAATAGAATAAATAATTATTCTGCCACAGTCAGATTTTATCCTGGGACCCAGAGAACTTTTGCCCTTAGCCCTATCCACAGGATCGCACTGCTCCTTTAAATTGGAGCTATAGCTGCAATAAGTCCATATGTACTATTTAGGGAGAATGCTTAAATGACTACAAATATATTTGTAACTCTTACAAAGTCTTATTCTCATCAAGAAATAGAGTCATTATGATTGTTATTGTGTCATTAAATGCTTGTTGAGGTATTGTGAATGTAGTCACAATTGGTGAAATGAGGGTGATTAAAGCTATAAGAAGGCCTCAAATGAAAACTGAACTCCTAATCAGGTTAACCGAACTTGAAGGTTTAGATAAGGCCATCTGATGTATTGAAGGAAAATCTGTATGCATAGATCTAAAATAACAATCTATATGATTTTAATTTTTAATAATCAACATTTATATTTGGTCTTAATAAAAATATCAGAGCAAAAAAGTTATTAAGATGTATTAGACCAAACATTTATAGTTTTCTGTCTTGACACTCATTAAGATTCATCAACAAGGCTCCTTTCAGGAAATTATAAGAGATATTTAAAAACAACATTATTACAAGTTGTTACTGCATTCAAGATAAATTATTAACCTGGTAAATGTATGTTGTGAAAAATCTAAGATTATGGAATGCCCATATACCTAATTATGGCAAATATCATATTGATGAAAAAATAATAATAATTTATGTTTTATTTGTAATTAACAAAATAAAATATTTTTTGTTACTGACTTCAACCAATAATTTAGATAATCAAACTATTAAATTATTTAAATAAAGAATAATTATCAACGATGAACCTAGTGGTAATCAGCGTCTAAAAATATATTATTCTTATTTTCTGATTTTAATTCATTATTTCAATTGTTCTAGCAACAAAAATCTTGAATACTTGATACATTTTTAACATTTAATAATACAGAGTCTTTAAAAGAGATCAGAAAGAAGATTCAAAATTGAGAGATTGATTTCCAAAAGGTGCTAAAGGACATTTTTTAAGAAATTGAGTTTATCTAGTTTTATCTTAATTTTCTATTTTATTTTATCAAATGAACTCTTAAGTCCTTTAACAAGTGGATTTAGAAATGCAGTTATTTTCTAAGGCTATTAATTACGCATTTATTTTTGTTCGGAATCATACTTTCCAATCTATTATCATTCCATAACTTTAATATAATGTTATTAGTATAGTAAACAAATTCTAGGTTTCAATGCGAAATAATCAAATAAGTTGGTTTAATAATAAAGTAATAAGAGATTAGCGCGCTTCCTGTAAAATTTCTTAAAATTCATTACGATTTTTCTATTATTAGTTGAAATAAAATTCAATGATTTGATTTGATTTTGAAATATTTATTAAGTCAGTGGTAGAAGAATTAATGCAATATTAGATCAAAAACTGCCATAATTCTGATCGTTTGATAACCATACAATTACCGTTAACTGTTAGTCATAAAGATAGGGGCTTCTAATAGTTTAAAAAAAGGTGCTCCTATTATGACAAATTAATGTTGTTAAGGGGTGATGGAGGTGGATAGAAACGAGTTGGCGCATGCGTGTTCGCCAATTGCAGACCTGAAGGTCGACAGTTGTCGAAGAGGTCAGTTTTGCCCGGTCTTTCGTTGTTAGTGACGTTGTGGGAGTTTAAAATCGAAAAACCACGTAAATAAAGTAGGTACTCAACATAAAATTTTATTGACAGTTATTATAAATGATGGCGAAAATTGTCTTTATTCTTATTTGTTAAGCATAATTATATTGGCCTTCTATATGAAGAGGTATTAAGATATATGTTTACGTATATTTAAGTGTGTATAAGAGAGATCATTTTTTTTCTCATTCAATAGTTTTATTTTCAATTGCAACTCAGGAGGTTTATATGTTCCTGATCGTCCAGTAACCCAGCATTAAATTTATAAAGTAATGAGTTTTTATCAGCCCCAGAATCAATTTAATTAGTTTATTATTAGTTAATTTTGGTTTATTATTTGGTGTTAAGTTTCTCACCTATCAAGATCTCTGATAGTTTGAGATTGATCAGATATTTTTCGCCTAAATTCATGATTATCTCTATTTTTATGAAAGACGATGACAAGAGTCATTCGGCATCAAAGATGTATTTCAAATCATGTTTCCACTGGCTTTTACTGTCAATAATATTTAATAAATATTTTTATTATATATATAAAATCGATATTAGAGAGTGATTCGATGAATTAATAAAAGCGTAAACAATTTATCACGAGCCTTACAAATCTGTCTTTGAATGGAACAAGACTTGAAATTGTTCATTTTCAACTATTGATATAAATAAACATGTTCGTATTTTAAGCCTAGACATTCAAAGTATGTCTATTTTTACTCTCTTCACCTTTTCGTGATAAGTTAACTATTCAAGATTTAATAGTTAATTCCATTTAATAATTAATTAAGTCCATTTCTTTTCCTGGTAATTTTTATAATTAGAACGACTGATAAGTACTGTTTGAACCATGTTAAATATTACTCAACATCATATTCTTCTGGTTTGGTATATTTTAAGGAACGTATTTGTTTTTGGTTTTAATAATAATCTATTTATATTTATTCTTAGAAACAATTTGATTATATCAACTAATTGAGATGAATACATTTTTATTATTTTTTTTGGAATTGTGTCACTACCAGAGGTATTAGCGATTCGTCACAATTATCTTAAATTAATCCAATTATTTCGTAGCCTTGAGAGAGCACTAATTATCTGTGTTTTTTTTTTGCTTGTTTTTAATCAGTGTTTAGAATGTTAATGTTGTATCTTTCCCATCTATATTTCATATCCATGAATAAATGAAGTGTACAGTAAACAACTATAAAAACAGCGTATGTATAGGACGTATAGTCGACTGTTGAAATTATCGTTAGTAGAAAAAAAATCTGGTGCGGGCAACACACGACTTTCACTTACCTCCGTTTTTAAAATCGATTAAAGAATTTCCAAATACAGTTAGAGATAAAAATGAGTGAAACCATTAAAGAATTAATTAAATTGAATTAATATAGAAACATGTGTTTTATTAAAAACTCTATTATATTATTACCTAAAATAATCAGTTATTTTTATCGGCTTTTTATCACTCTTTATTCAATTTTACAAGGTTGTGTATAAGATAATATATTTTCTAAAGTCTTTCTCTTTCAAACGGTATATTATACGTCTATATTACTGTTCTTATGTTAAAAAACAAAATTGGCGCGCTGTACTTCATTGACAAGCCGCCAGGTTGCAGCTCCGTCAACATGAATTTTCCTTTTCGGGAACCCAAAAAGCAGTTAGTTTTATCGGCTTTTCATCACTCTCTATTACCTTTTACAATTCCGTGAATCAGATAATATTTTTTCTAAAATCTATAGCTATCCAACGGTATATTATACATCTATATTACTATTCTTGTGTTCAAGAACACAAAAAATGCATAAAAAAAATATTTGTTCAGTTTTCTCCTTTAGTTGTTTATCAAATTCACTCAACATGCATATTTAGCTGTTAATTATCAATGGTAACAAGATAATATAATTATTTTTAGGTAATTTAGAGGAAGAAAATTTAAAATATCTGCATTTAAGCCCCATCAGACTAATTAAATTAGAATGAAACCTAGATGATATTAAAGCCTATAATATAATAAACTTTACATCAATACAGCGAGTTTAATCAAAATCGTTAGAGCTGTTTTTGAGAAAATCGTAAAAATGCATGGGGTAAAGTAGGACTTCCAGTCAGCGGATTTTAGTGAAAAAGTTGCTATAACATCTCGGGCGTATAGTAGTCCTAAATATAAAATTTCATTTCCGTATGACTTATCGTTTTTGCGTTACCACACACATACACATGGACGGACGGACGGACCTTTTTGCGGGACTTATAAAAATGTATTTCCGTTGAAAACTGGAATTCGAAAATTTTCACGATCGCAATACTTTCCCTTACTATATATTTTATATATAGGTAAGTAAAAGTAAAAAGGAGTCAGTCGTTTTTTTAATATTACCTACGTTTTGGCTCACAAGTTTGAGCCAAAACGTCAGCAAAATTAAAATATTAAAAAAAGATAAAAGAATGATTATTTCTACCAACAAAAAAAAAACAAAAAAAAAAAAAAAAAGGCGCTCTCTTAAAAATTTTCATCCTATACACAATGTTATAGTTTTTCTTTTTAGAGTATATTTTTTTTTCTTCTGAGGAATGCACATTTTTCTGTATGAGAGCTACAGTGCTACGCCAAACCCAATAAAAAAAAAAAAAAAAAAAAAAAAAATATATATATATATATATATATATATATATATATATAAAAAATAAATAAATAAATAAATAAATATATATAATATATATATATATATATATATATATATATATATATATATATATATATATATAAAACAAATGAATTATATTATTGTTTAAATGCGGCACATACAGAGTAGGCGGCAGGTACACAGTTACGTTCTATCAGAAGAATGGCATGACCAAGGATTTTTTACTATCTTTATAAATCCTGAAGCAATCTGCCGGGTTTGACCACGCGACCTTGAGCATTGAACACTGTTATGCTTAGCCACTACACCACAGGCGACCACAAAGGACCATTCTGATTTTTTTATAAATAATTTATTGCAATTAAACCAACGCTGCTTTGTTAGTGCTGAACAATCATGCTTACAGTTGTGTAAATCAGGGGTTGACCACGACAAAGATTTATGTTAAACTTGAACATTCAATTTCTAAACTGTTTTTCTTCTGTACCCTAGCGCTCTCTGGCTACGACCGAAAATTGCTACGAAATAATGGGATTAATTTAAGATGATTGTGATAAATCGCAATGGCCCTGAGAATGACTTTGTAATATAGAGATTATAGGAACCCGTTTACCACTCTAGCCCCTACTACACGTGCGGTATAAACTCGTCTTCAGAAATATGCAACTGAATTTGCCTGAGAGTATGTGGCTGTTGCGCCCTCACAGTCTCCACCACCTTACCAAGACCAGTGACGCGTCTGAACGAATTGCGCTGGGATCTCCGGGCACTCGAAGTTCTCAGGAGTAAATATTGTATTTAGGTATTAATTTTGTCAAGGTTATTAATTAATTTATATATATATATTTTTTAAATTAAATCTCATTTTTTATTAATCATTTTATTATCATTCCATTTCTGTATATATGAACAAGAACAGGGCTATTGACAGCACTTTCTTAAACTAAATTTTACAATTTGTATTTTTACTTTCACTTACCTATATATGAAATATGTAGTAAGGAAAGTATTGCGATTTTGAACATTTTCGAATTCCAGTTTTCAACGGAAATACACGTTTTAGGTCCCCATAGTCTATAAAACCAAGTCCCGCAAAAGGTCCGTACGTCCGTGTGTGTTGTGTGTGTAACTCTAGCACAAAAACGAAAAGTCCTACGGAATTGAAATTTCATATTTAAGACTACTACACGCCCGAGATGTTACAGCAACATTTTCACTAAAATCGGCTGACGGGAGTCTTACTTTATTCTATGCATATAGCACCTTTTTACGATTTTCTCAAAAACGGCTCTAATGATTTTGGTTAAACTCGGTACATCGATGTAAAATGTAATGGGCTTTAATATCATGTAGGTTTCATTCTGATTAAAATAGTCTGACGGGGCTTAAATACAGATATTTTAAAATTTCTTCTTTTAAAGTACCTTTAATTTTGTATATTCTTACCATTATCTTATTACCATTTGTAAATATATAAGTTGAATGAATTCGATATCCAACTAAAGGAGAGAACTGAAAAAATATTTTATTAATGCAATTGTTTCACCGCTTGGTCACTGGACGGCGCTGTTATCGCCGGACGCTCCAAGTAGTTCTAAAACGGAGTGATGAAAAAAAACAAACAGTGAATCTCATAGATAATATTATAACATATTATTTAATAAAACACATCTTTCTATAAAAATCAAATGTAAAGAATTCTCTAACAATTTATTTTCGTTTCTAAATTTGTTTAAAAATTGTTGAATTGGTATTAATAACAGAGGAAAGTGAAAGTCGTGTGTTGCGCGCACCAGATTTTTTTAAAAGAATATTTCCACATTCTTGATATTTACTGTGTCCAAGTTTCTTCCTCTGGCGTAAATTCGCGTTATCACTCATATGTTTTGTATCTAAAAAATAATTGCCGCGGGTCTTCTGGTTGTCTACAAGATTTTCGATCTTTTTTTATCTTCATAATAATAATAATAATAATAATAGGCTTACCGAACCCGAAGGTTCGATGTCGATACCACCAAACTTCGCCTGCACAGACTCGTCCAATGTTCACCGGTCAAGCCCAAGCACCCGAGATCAGCCTTAATGCAATCCTCCCATCGACGCTTCGGCCTACCTTTCGGACGCCTACCAGTCGGTTCACCGAATACCAACTTTCTTGGAATCCGTTCCTCACTCCCAACAACTTTACGCGCCCATTTGAGTCTCCGCGATGCTATCAACTCAATTATATTCACAGGGTACAAACTCCGCAATTCCGCGTTGTGCAACCTTCTAAACTCCCCAGTGGCCTCATCTCTCTTCGGGCCAAATATTTTACGCAGTACCTTATTCTCAAAAAACTTAAGCCGTTGTTCATCCTTCAAAGTAAGCGGCCACGTTTCGCATCCGTAAAGAACCGTTGGAAGAATAATAGTTTTATAAATTCTAACCTTTAAGTTTTTAGACAGAAGCCGCGAGCTAAGCAATTTAGCAACCGAATAATAACACGCATTTCCCACCTTTAACCGGGACTTTATTTCTTCCTGGATTTTATTTTTTCTTGTTATCATTGAACCTAAATACTTAAATTTCTCTACGTGTTCAAAAGTATGACCTGAAATATTAATATCATCAAGATCGCCACCATTTCTGCAACTAATCATATATTTCGTCTTATCGGTATTTAATTCGAGACCTATTTGTTTACCGGTTTTTGTTAACACACTTGTATTTAGTTGTATAGTTTCCGTGTCTTCACCTAGTAGTACCAAATCATCGGCATACTCCAAAACCGGAATCTTGTCACCCATATTTAAGCCTTTCTCGGTACACATCACCTTTTCTATAACATATTCTAAGGCTATGTTAAACAGAACAGGTGAAAGGGAGTCACCCTGTTTCAAACCCGATCGCACCTCAAATCTCTCGGAGTAATTATGACCGATTCTAACTTTATGGGATGTTTCCGACAAACACATCTCTACTAGGTTTACTAACTTTTTAGGTATTCCCTGTTCAATCATGATGTTATATAGCTTCTGACGGTCTATGGAATCATAAGCCTTTTTAAAATCTTTATAAAGTTGATGGACTACACCGTTGTATTCCAGCTTCTTCTCTAATATTTGACGTAAGGAAAATATTTGATCAATAGTCGAGCGATTCCGCCTAAAACCACATTGGTAGTCTCCGATAATTTCCTCAGCGTATTCCGTGATACGGCTAGTTAGTATTGACGAGAACATTTTATAGCATACTGGGAGAAGAGAGATCCCACGATAGTTGTTACAATCCGACCTCGGTCCTTTTTTGTGAATCGGAATAAGTATTGATTCTTTCCATTCTTCGGGTATTTTTTCATTTTCCCAGATCTTTTTAACTAAAACATGTAATTTGGAAACGCTCGCTTCTCCACACGCTTTGATTAATTCACTCGTGATATTATCATTTCCTGCGGCTTTATATTGCAGGAGATTGATTATTATTTTCCATATTTAGAATGCCGACAAAGTGTTTAAATTTATTTAATATCTCAGTCGGATCCGCAATTATGTTGTTATTCGCATCTTTTACCCCATTCAATATAGGTTCAAATCTTTTACGCGATTTGTTTATACCTTTGTACATCTCTCTTACGTTATTTTCGCTTCTGTGTTTTTCTATTTCTATTATTTTGCCTTTGAGATACACTCTTTTCTTATTTTTTGTGCTTTTTTTTTATATGTGCCGATTTGTGATATTTGTTGTGTGTGCCGAACAAACCATGGAACAAGGCTCATAGTTGTTTGAACCGAAATAAATAATAACCGAAATACATATTGCCCTAGAATGTGGCAGATTGTATTATTTTTCTTACAATAGAATAAAATAAAAATGAAATAAACTGTTTCCAACCTTTAACAGTAAACAATCAGCAGCATTTTGATTAATGAGTAATTCTTGTTGTTGTCTTGTTTGAAATAATTTAGGGATGATAAGAACAATCGATTCCTTCAATTTATAAGAACATTAACAAATTAGGTGTCTGCACATAATTAAAGAGACAATGGGTTTATGGTAACGATGCAAATCATAGGTACTGGTTTGCATAAATACTGCTATTTTAATAAATTTGGTTTTCGCTTTTATTTTAACAATTACTTTAAAAAACATAACAATGATATAATTTAAAAACAATCCTAACAATTCATTTTCCTATTTCTTTGAAATAATTAATTGTACATCCGCTTGTTTACTATGGTATCCCTTACAGTGTGTATACACAATGGCGTCGGGTAACTTCATTAGGAGTTATTTAAGCTACTGTTTTTCTCGTATAATATTCTAGGAAACGATTTCTTGAGTAATCGAGAAAAAGTTCAAGTTCTTGATGACCTAGACTTGTTAGGTAAATAAATAAATGTTAGATAACATTTTTTCCCTTTGTAAGCTACTTCCCTTTTTGTTTTATTATTTTTAATAATGAACCTTTTTAATCAACCAAATAAAAAATACCCCCTCTCTCAAAATTTGAGGGCTTACGTTTCAATATACGTAGAACGCTAATAAAGAATTTAAAATATAATGTTTGTTGCCGTACGCCGTCCATCTTCCGCGGATTTTCTCCGAAACTACAGTACTGGACCAATTTTTGTGAAATTCGCCACAATAATTCTGGTGCATGCAGCGAAGATCTTAACACCTAGACGTTGATATCAGCTGGTTATTTTAAAAATGTATGCCGATTAAAAGTGATTTAATTCAACAACTCAGTCATTTTTATCAGTGTTATTATAATACATAAAGTGCGATAAAAAAGTAAATAAATAAAAAAATAATAATGATAAAAAAAAACAAAAAAACAATCTTGCTTATAAACACGCTTGTAACTCCGTTATTTTTGAAGACAAAGTTGATTAGTTTTTTTAACAAAAAAAAAACGCGAATAATTAGACAAAAAAGCAACAACAAAAAAATTGAAATTGTACACATAAATACGTCCATCACTCAGTTATTTTTGTAGATACCGAAAAATATCTTTAGATTTTTAGAATCACTAAAGAAAAAAAAAAAAAGTTGATCTATATGCTCGTACTCCTACAAAATTGGTTCAGGATCAGCAGAGATATAGCGGTTTTTTTTTTTTTTAAATTAGCAGCGATGATATTCCATATGATATGATGATCCATATGATATTTTCTTTTGAATTATTTATTGCTTTTCATATTAGTTAATTACCTATAAAAGTGCTATATAAACAGTTATAGCCTAATATAGTTATTTGGAAATAATAAACCACTGTGTAATAATTTTCAGGGTTTTTTTTTTTTTTTTTTTTTTTTTATATATAACTTCACATTTTAAAAAAAAACAGCATACATATTTATAAATTGAGGCCATTAATTAAACAGTTGTAGTAGCTCACAGATCATTAGCAATAATTAAAATTTGATTTTATTTTGTTTTATAAATAAATAATTCTTTATAAGAAGGTTTATTTAATTTAAAATACAAATCTACTTTAGAGCATTGCTTCGTGTATGGCGGGCTGTCAGAAAAAATTGACATGGTACTCAAAATACTAGTGAATTGTTAGATTGGGTTCACTTGTGGAAATCCCCAGACGCTCTCATGTTTCTAGTAGTTATACCGAGTTGAATTGGCTCTATCCCTCCTTTCCGTCAGCAATACCTCTCTAGTGTCTGTCTTTTCCGATCTTTTAAAACAAAAATAAACCTCCTTATATTCTTGATATGCTTACCACATGTTCCGCTGTCAACTCAACAGATCCACATCCTTTTAAAAATCGTTTGCTATTGGTGCTACTCTATTTTGGAATTCATTGCCTATTTCCATTCGCAAAGCCTTATCATTATCCACTTTATTTTTCCTAATTAATTAATTATTTCTCCTTCTCCTGAACTATCAATCCTCCCAAGATATGTAATATTTAAAGTGATAGAAAATAACTACATCCTTGTTACAAAATCCGTTTGTTCTATACTTATACTGAAGTCTTCAACGACCAGACAAATATCATTTGTATTATACTTTTTACTTTCACTTACCTGTATATGAAATTTGAAATTGCAGTTTTGAATGGAAATACACGTTTTAGGTTCCCCTGAGTCCAAATAACC
Source organism: Piezodorus guildinii (assembly GCA_023052935.1). Taxonomy (NCBI): domain Eukaryota; kingdom Metazoa; phylum Arthropoda; class Insecta; order Hemiptera; family Pentatomidae; genus Piezodorus; species Piezodorus guildinii. The sequence continues at coordinate 68,496,236 of CM041296.1, read as the reverse complement.
AAGTCCAGAAAAGAGGTCTGTCTGGTAACTCCAGAGAGGAATACGAAAAGTCCTATGGAACTGAAATTTCATATTTGTGACAACTATACGCCGGATATGTTACAACTTTTTCATCAAAATCAGCTAACCAGCAGAACCACTTTATACTATGCATTTTGGACCTTTTTACGATTTTTTTAAAAATCGGCTCTTAACGATTTAGATTAAACTCGCTATATCGATGTAAAATTTAGTGGGCTTTAATATCATGTAGGTTTCATTCTGATTGAAAAAGTCTGACGGGGCTTAAAAGCAGATATTTTAAATTTTCTTCCTTTAAAGTACCTTCAATTTTGTATATTCTATAAAAATGAGCATATCATCTTATTACCATTGATAAAAAACATGTAAATATATAAGTTGGACGAATTCGATATCCAACTAAAGGAGAGAACTGAAAAAATATTTTTTTAACGCAATTTTTTGTTTTTGAACATAAGGACAGTAATATACATGTTTAATATACCTTTGAAAAGCTACAGATTTAAGAAAAAATATTATCTTATGCACTAGCTAGTAAAAATTAATAAAGAGTGATGAAAAGCCGATAAAACTAACTGATTATTACTCTCACTTACTATATATAGGTAAAGTATTACGAAACGTGAAAATTTTGGAATTCCAGTTTTCAACGGAAATACACATTGTTTTGTTGTTTTTTTTTTTGGGAAAGGGAAAAATCTTTCATGAGACGAAGTACAACAATCAAGTCACACAACAGTGTGAGATTCCTACGTACTAAATAACCACCTCCCAATTCGTCTTTACCGCCCCACGGAGCCGCTGTTAAGCAATACTTCTTCTGTGTGTGTGTGTGTGTCTGTGTGGTAACTCTCGTGCGGAAACGAAAAGTCATATGAAACTGAAATTTCATATTTAAGACAACTATACGCCCGAGACGTAACAAAACCTTTTTCATCAAAATGAGCTTACCAGAAGAGCCACTTTATACGATGCATTTTGCACTTTTTTTCGATTTTCTCGAAAACGGTCCCAACGATTTTGATTAAACTCGCTATATCGATGTAAAATTTAATGGGCTTTTATATCATTTATGTTTCATTCGGATTAAAATGGTATAACAGGGCTTAAATGCCGATATTTTAAATTTGCTTTCTCTAAAGTACTTTTAATTTTGTTGATTCTATAAAAAAAACTATATTATCTTGTTACAACTGATGAAAAACAGGTAAATATGTAAGTTGTGCGAATTTAAAAAACAACTAAAGGAGAAAAAAAATGTTAATGCAATTTAACCAGCCATTAGCCATTAGCCAGCTAGTTTCCATTCCCCTACAACACGCTCTGATGATGACCCACAATGGGGGTCGAAACGTTGGCAAACAATAAAATAGTTGAAACTATTTAGTTGTTTCATTTAATGACCACCACCCGGACTAATTCCTTCCAGTATTTTTCATTTCATTTCAGTCATTTTAAAATTGACATTTTTAATAAATATTTTGTTATTCCATATGTCCTCTCTAGTTTTGATTGAACTATTTGTATAAATGAGAAAGTTCAAAATGTAAATCACCTATAAAGGCAACTTTTTATGAGACTAGTGATATCACCATTACATGCATATCGTGCTAGTACGTGAAACCCTTCTTTATTATTTGTGCATATTTCTTATAGATCCAGTTCACAAACAATCGTGATGCGTCGTCATAAGAATGCACTACATTTCATTCTTATTAACACAATTTTATAAATTAAAATATTTCCTCATGGCGGCAAAATTAACCCTAATTTATAATTTTTCCTAAATCACACCATTTTTTCTAGTTCATGAATCGTTAAAAGCATTCTTCCTTCATCATTTCAATCGTGTTTATATATTTTTGTACTTATTTTGTTTATTCCATCGTAGCTAAAAGTTTTTTAAATATTTTATTTTTTTACTCTATTTAGGTGATGTAGGAAAAAATGTAAAGCACAGCTTTATGATATTTTTTTGTTTTTATTTAGATTGGACATCTTGAAATTACTAAGAGTTAGAGAGGTTTTCCCAAAACACGTTTTCAGCCTATAAGGTTACTTATAATAACTGCAATGACTAAAGATATTGTCTAGAATTTTTTTTCTTTTTCTCGGTTTTATATACAAGTCTGAAGTGAGAATAACCATTAAAAAACATCATGAAAATCCAAAATGTAAAGCCGCATGGACGATTTTTAATGGATTGGCTTATATTCTACTATTTAGAATGAAAGATATTAAGAAGATGCTGAATTAAAAAACATTTTTTTTTCTTATCTCCGTTATTGTTCAACAGGTAACAGACAAAACAATATTGCAAAAACAAATAGTGCAACAGTACAGGCCTTTCAGAACTTGTACTACCTTTGAGGTATTTCAAGTTGAACATTCCAATTTTAGTATATGTACCGCCGAAGCGAGTACGAATTGGTACGAAAGTACGAATTGTATTGGGGTGCCTGTTGGGGACTATGTCTCTGTCATCAAGCAGCGGATTCGGCCGAAGTGGTCGAACAGATTTGGCACTGCAGACAAGATGATTGAAATAAGAAGGGACATCTCACATTGGCATTCGTCCCTACGAAAAAAGCGAAGGGAAGAGGTTATCCTGGCACGCCTGCTCATTGGACACACCCGACTAACGCACGGACATGTTATGGCACCCAACATGCGATTGTCCGATTACTGTGAAACACGTTTTGACAGAGTGTAGGGCTTATGATACTCACAGAGCTCATTTTGCAATCGACACTGACTTACCAACCGTTCTACAAGAGAACATACAGACAACTGCAAAACTTTTTGACTTCCTACGACTGACAGACTTGTACAATAGACTATAATATTTAATTTGTTTATCATAGTGATTTAAGGCGAAAAGGACCCATGTGGTTTACGCCTACGAAATAAATAAAAAATAAAAAAAATATAAAAAAAGAAAAAAGAAAAAAAGAAAAAAAGTTGAACATTCTTAAGTCTAGACGAGTATGTGGTGGTTTAAAAAACAACAACATTATTTTATATGTTTATTATTATGATTGTCATTATGTTTTTACGGAGATGGGAAGGAGTGGAGAGATGAGGAAGTTACCCTTCAGTATCATCACAAATCTGAACTTTTAGTTAAATACTCCTCTCCTCCTCTGGAGTCTCGAAAGGAATTTCATTCTTCTAAGCCTACGGGAGGGATCTAGTAATATCTAAAGATTTTATAATTGTCTATTTGAGATAATTTAATCTCTTGAACGTTAAGTATTCACGTTCAAATTGAATGTACTCTATTTGGTCACCTCCTACGCACTGTTGGCAGATGGCATTTCCCACTCAATTTTTTTTTTTAAGATTATAATTTTTTTCAACCGTCAATGGCCCTTGAGAATTAGGTATTTTTACGTAACAAGGGATAAAGTGTCTTTTTGAATTGAAGTATTCCTGAACCTTGGGCAATACTCTAAAGATAAATTGCGTGATATATCAATAAATGAAAATACTTGATAATGATCTCTGTTCTCATTAAATCAGTATTGTTTTATATTTATTCCCATGGCATTGAGCTATATGGCTCCACTAAGAATGCCTCCTGTTTCCGATCCTTGCACTCAAACATACTTCACAAAATTTCAAACGCTCCTTATTTAGTCCTTAATAAAATCATCCATTAGACTTCTATATCAAATTTGTTTTAACATATAAAACTCTTTTAACTTTATATTCCCTTGCCACATAACCCGAGTTGCGGTGTGGTCTAGTGGATAGAGCACTAGTCTACTGTTCCCCGGGTCCTAGGTTCGAATCCCGGCTGTGGCAGAATATTATTTATCCTGTTAATTCAGTCGAGGGGCGACCCTAGGATATGGAGATCCTCCTGGGGTAGACCCAGCTTCTATATAGTGGGTGCCTAATAAAAATTAGGGAAAAAACCAGGCGGCTGAGCGTGATCAAGTACTAATCATCTCATCACACGGCCGTTTTCCTGGAAACAGTACGAATCACATAACCCTCATGTTATTCTCATTTTTCCAGTCGCTTCAAGGGGTTATCAAGAATTTTTCAATAACCCTTCGAGGCGACTGAGAACATGTCCATATGATCTTCTAATTTAAATAAGATATTGAATTACCATTAAGGCTATTTCTAGAGAGGAGGGCGTGTCTTCGTGACTAGCACGCTACTCTACTACGCCTCAGGTTGTGAGTAAGAATCATCCCCGGGAGGACGTTTTAAACCATGAAAATAAATGGAGATTCCCTTAAAAGCTTCTCTCGGCTATGCGAGACCCGTCAGCTAACTGGTGTTATACTCACAAAATAGGCATAGAGAGTGATTACTCTATCCTATAAGATATCAGGGATCACCTGTAGCAGGGTTGCTATGCTAAACCCGCAGGTGGCCCTAGGATTTTTTAATGGGAGTAAAAAATCCTTAGTTATGCGTTTCTTCGGAGGGGACTTAAAGAGGTGGTCCCGAGCCTGTGCGATGTCAGGTACTCGTTAAAGATCCCTATTCTAACTAAACCTGGATAGGCAAAATTAAGAACTCCCACTGTAACATCGTCCGATCAGCCACTGTAGCATAAAGTGACGTTAAATAAACAAACAATATAAGATGACATCGAGAATTGTGGTGTAGAATCATAGATAACTTAATAGAATCTTTTGAATCAAAAGAAACCTACTTACTAGCAATTTTCTCGAATACAATTCTCCACTAGGATTTGCGTAAAGAAATACGTCATGGGCAAAGATTCTCCATTGCACCGACGTAAATAATCATATTTTTATTTCTGTTATTACATTTTCTTTTTATTTATATGCGAAAACTTTAGTGTTCGGTTCTTCCGAGTTTTATAGCACCTAAATAATAGAATTAATGAGATTAGATGCCTCAACAATCAACCGAATCTGAAAATAATAACCAAAAAGAAGTAATATTAAGTGGATTTTAGATGTTTTCGGTTAAGCTTACTATTTAATTACTAATTTATATATTGTTTTTTATAATTAAACGCCATTTAATGCTATTGTGGCTTAAGTGGATGTCCTGAAATTTGACTACGGTGGTGTACTTAGGATAGAGATCTTCAGCGACTACCTGTCTGAGCACAGGCTCGGAACCTCCTTAAAAAAATCCTAGAAATATCCGCCAGGTTAGTTCCTCGATCTTGGGTATAGAAGGCTGTTATGCAAGGTACTGCGCCATAGATGACCCTTCCAATTCATTAGTTATAATGTTTTATTGCATAATGAAGAATAACTTAAGTCATAACCTCGAGCATACTATGTGTCTTCGAAGTAATAAATTAAAAAACATTAAATTCAAATGTATAACCTTATATCGTGTTATAATCCTGAAATTACCTATTGTTTGTTAATTCTATGCAATATGTAAGCTAAGTGAGCAACTTTTTACTTTCACTTACTATATATAGTAAGGGGAAGTATTGCGATCGTGAAAATTTTCGAATTCCAGTTTTCAACGGAAATACACGTTTTAGGGTCCCCTGAGTCCAAATAACCAAGTCCCGCAAAAAGGTCTGTGTTTGTGTGTGTGGTAACTCCCGGGCGGAAACGGTAAGTCCTATGAAACTGAAATTTCATATTTAAGACAAGTATACGCCCGAGACGTGACAAAACTTTTTTCATCAAAATGAGCTTACCAGAAGAAGCACTTTATACCATGCATTTTGCACCTTTTTTCGATTTTCTCGAAAACGGTTCCGACGATTTTGATTAAACTCGCTATATCGATGTAAAATTTAATGGGCTTTAATATCATGTAGGTTTTATTTGGATAAAAATGCCGATATTTTAAATTTTCTTCCCCTAAAGTGCCTTTAATTTTGTAGATTCAATAATAATAACTAGATTATCTTGTTAACGCTGATGAAAAACAGGTAAATATATCCCAACTAAAGGAGAAAACAGAAAAAATATTTTGTTAATGCAATTTCCCGTTTTTGAACATAAGAGCAGTAATATACTTGTATGATATACCGTTGGAAAGCTAAAGATTTTAGAAAAAATATCATCTCATACACCAGCTTTTAGAAGTTAATAGAGAGTGATGAAAAGAAGATAAAACTAACTGATTATTTTAGATAATAATATAATAGATTTTTTAATAAAACACATGTTCCTATATAAATTCAATTTAATTAATTCCTTAATAGCTTCACGTATTTTATCTCTAACTGTTTTTGAAAATTCTTTCATTGATTTTAAAAATGGAGGTAAGTGAAAGTCGTGTGTTGCCCGCACCAGATTTTTAAAATTGGAAAACTGTTTTGAGTAAATATTCAAGCTGAAGAAGGTGTGACTTCATAATGCAGGACTGAGTGGCCTTCAGCCTGAGAACTGTAATAGAAGCTAAAAGATTGATTAAACTTGACGTATGAACCGAGGTACGGACTTAAAAGGTTATGGGAGGATTATGATAAAATATTTTAATCTTGAAGTTCTGGATATGTCCGAGCTATTTCGAAATGAACCTATGGGTTCTCTTAATTTAGTCCATATGATCTGTGTGTTGTGTGTGTGTGTGTGTATGAGCGTGCGTGTGTGTGTGGTGTTGTGTGTGTGTGTGTGTGTGTGTGTGTGTGTATGTGTGTGGTAAGTCCAGCGCGAATACGAAAAGTTCTATGAAACTGAAATTTCATATTTGTTTGTTTGTTTATTTATTTAACGTCACTTTATGCTACTATGGCTAATCGGACGATGCTACAGTGGGAGTCCTATATTTTGCCTATCCAGGTTTTATTAGGATAGCGATCTTTAACCTGACATCGCACAGGCTCGGGACCACCTTTTAACGTCCCATCCGAAGGACGGCGTAACTAAGGATTTTTCACTCCCATTAAAAAATCCTAGGACCACCTGTGGGTTTGAACCCGTGACCTTTGGCATAGGAGGCTGTTAAGCTAACCACCCAGCTACAAGTGATCCCAAAATTTCATATTTAAGACAACTATACGCCCGAGATGTTACAGCAACTTTTTTCATTGAAATTGGCTAATAAGAAGAGCCACTTTATATATACCATCCATTTTGCACCTATTTAAGATTTTCTCTAAAAAGACTCTAACGATTTTGATTAAACTCGCTATATCGATGTAAAATTTAATGGACTTTAATATGATATATGAGGAAGGTGGTTGGGGGTGCGGTCATTAGAGAGAAAAACACATTAAAACATAGTGCTATTTTAATTATGTGCCGACGTTTCAGCCTACATTGTGGGCCTTCATCAGGGTTGACTCTGAGACGGTATCGAAAGAAGTTGTTTCGTTGAAGTTGACTTCCTTAGACATCGTCTCAGAGTCAACCCTGATGGAGGCACACAATGTAGGCCGAAACGGCGGCACATACAGTGAGTGTCGAAAGTATTCGGAATTAATATTTCTTTTCATTAAATAAGTATTTTTCACAACTATTTCAATTATATAATTCTTTTTAATTAAAAAATCTTAAAAAGAGACTCCCATAAAGCAAAATCACTTACCAGATAACCGAAAAGTTTATTGTTTTTAAGAATATTCAATTAATAATGTAAAATTACAAGATCATTCAGTGTCAAAAGTATTCGGAAATAGTAATACCCTGCTGTTTTATGGTTTCAAATGTTCAAATTCTCACTAATCTTTGACATAATTGTATGTTCTAAACAATTGAGACGTTGATTTCCAAAAGGACATTTTTTACGAAATTGATATTTTTACATATTTATATTCTCCTCATTTAGTTTTATCTAAATCCTAAATTTGACTGTATCTAGTGAACACTTAAGTCTTTTAATAACGCGATTTAGAAAAGCTATTCATTTCTAAAGGTGCTAATTACACATTTAGTTTCGTTCTAAATCATACTAAAACATTTCATTTCATAACTTTAATATGATCTTATTAATATAGTAAAAAAACAATTCTATAATTTGATGCGAAAATAATCAAATTAGCTGGTTTAATAATATGATAAGGAGAGATTTTGGCGCTTCCTGTAAAATTTCCTAGAATGGATATAGTACCTTTTGGAAGTCAACGTCTCAATTATTCTCCCTCATTTAACTGATACCCAACCTTGGAAAGAAAGGTTTTTAAAAGAAGGCTCTAAAGTAAAGAACGTAACGATCGAACAACGGCTTCGAATAATCTTTTAGAGGGAAATAATTGAAATATAAAAAAATATTGATGAAAACATGTGGATGGCTGAGTATAATGTGGAGGATATCATAATAAAATGTAAAAGCAAATAGGTAACCTTTCAAAAATATATATAAATGTTAGAAATGAAAGTGTGATGGTTGATCAAATAAGAAAAAAATACTTCAAATAAGCCAACCTTAGCTTATTTCTGAATTTTTCTGAACTTCCAGATGCACAAAAAGTTTTACAACTGTTTGCCGCGTCCTAAAAAAACATAACGTAAAGAAAAACATGGTAGAATAAGTCCGGAAAAAGTATTTCAGGAGGGAAGGAAATAAGAGAATGAATAGGCTGAATGTTGGCGAAATTTTTTTAAAATAAGTTAATGAATTTAAATGTTTACTGATGAGTCCTATCTAAAAGACATGGTTCCTATAGAAAAAATTATGGTTTGGAGGAAACTAAATAAATAATTTGGTATGTCACAGAAAAACAACTTTAACGGTAACTGATGGTTAGGACTGTTTTTCTTTGAAAAGGGTTGAGAAGCTTGGATTCTTGGACAGAATTATTGATAGATTAGTGTAACTTTTCAGTATGAAAAGCCAGAATTAAAAGTAGAAGAAAAATGAGGAATTAATTTAATTTCAACATAAGCGCGACCACGACTCATGGCATGTACGCGTTAGTTATTCAGATTTGGCTGAGGCACAATTTTCTAAAATTTCTCGAAATCTTTCTTTCATTACTTATTTTATATTTAATTAAATATTTGTGGGTTCCACTAAAAAGTAAAACCAGAAAATCTATAATAATATATAAAGCTGAAGAGTTTGTTTGTTTGTTTGAACGCGCTAATCTCAGAAACTACTGTTTCGAATTGAAAAATTCTTTTTGTGTTGGATAGTCCATTTATCGAGGAAGGTTATAGGCTATATAACATCACGCTGCGACCAATGGGAGCTGACCAATAAATCAGTGGAAAATCTGGGAAAAAATGGGGGAAATTAACCTAGCATCCCAACGATTTCAAATGATTAACCTTTTAATTTTAAAATAATTCTATTTCCCCTTAAGTTGATCTTTTGCCGTAACAATTAATAAATCACATGGGCAAACATTTAAACACGTAGGAAACAATTTTCGTCAAGATCGGGTTGCGCAGAAAATCAGTATGTTCTTCTGTAACAAGAAAATAAAACCAAAAATATCATTTATGCAGAAGTACTTTAAATTATTGGGTTGTCCGAAAAGTTCGTCGAGATTTTTAAAATAAAATTTACCTTTTATTTTGTCCACTAAAAATGAATCACGAAGCTAATGTTTATTTATATGCCTTTAATCCTAATGGAATTAACTATGTTTATACACTGAATTCGTCTTTATTAAGGCTCAGTAGTGTAGTTTATTGCAAACCACCATGATTGATGGTTCGGCTCATTTTCGACATATGCTGTTCTTTTTTAAAAAAGGTAAAAAAGCATCCCAAACTGCAAGAAAGATTCGTGCCGTGTATGGCAGTAATTCAATTGCTGATAACACGGTTCAGTAGTGGTTTTCGCGGTTTAGATCAGGAGATTTCAATTTGGAAGACCAACCCCGGGCTGGCCGGAGTTCAACTCAAGAGTTGAACAACAAGAGTTGAACTCTTGAACTCAAGAGTCAAGACATCGAGGATATTATGACGGTCATCGAAAACAATCCACGAATTCCTGTCCGTGAGATAGCTGCGGAGTTAAGAGTCTGCAAATCGACCGTTTGTGATCATCTAAAGAAGGCCGGGTACGTCTGTCGTTACGTTTGGGTTCCCTATTAGCTCAGTGAAAATAATCTTATTCAAAGGATTTCTTGTTGTGATTTGCTGCTGAAAAAAAAAAAAAAATTAGAGGATCCATTTTTGAAACGAATCGTTACTGGTAAAAAAAATGGATTCTCTATATCAACACCAGCCGAAAAAACTCTTGTGGGTTGCCTGGAACGATGCCGCTCGCAACACCAAACACCGGCTTGCATCCGTTTGGTGGGATTGGAAGGGACCCGTACATTTTGAACTCCTTCCACAAAACAAAACTATAAATACGGACTTTTACTGCGCCCAGTAAGATCGATTGATGACAGCAATAAAAGAGAAACGGTCATAGTTGGTGAATCGGAAAGGAGTGCCAACCAAGACAACGTTAGGCCCCATGTGTCTATAAGGACTCGGCAAAAGTTATTTAGCTTCAGATGGGAGGTTTTACCTCATCCGCCGTACTCTCCTGACATTGCTCCTTCGGGTTTCCATATTTTCCGTTCCTTTGAAATTTTCTACAAGCGAAATTATACTCTTCAGAAGACGACGTCAAAACGGACCTTTTATTGTTCTTTAGGAGTAAGGACAATGATTTTTAGAAAAAATGGATAATGGACCTTTATAGCCATTGGGAAAGGGTAATCGCTAACGGTAGTAACTATTTTGTAGATTAAATAAATACATTTTAAGCTGTTCATCAATTTTAATTTATGTCCAAATTTCTCTACCAACTTTCCGGACAACCCAATATATTCTTTTAAAAACTTCTTAATAGCGATCATAATAACAGAAATTGACGCAGACGAAGTTGCGAGCAACAGCTAGTATGATATTAAAAATAAAAATAGCCTCACAGAACAATGTCAATAATTGGGATAATATTTTGGAGCTAATAACGAATTAATTATTAAGGACAATTTTTATAGGCTAATTATTAAATTATGTAAAAAGGTTTACTTAATAGATGTTTATATATGATTAATGCATTAATATAAATGGGAAACCACGTTATTTCGAATACTTTTGACACTTGTATTTTGAACTTTTTCGTAAATGAACGTTCAAAACGTTAAAAATATAATGATGTTTGACCTACTTTTTAGTTTTAGCTGTTATATACCTTCCTCCTAACAGTATAAAGGGGGTAAAACTCTTAAAAAAAAAAAAAAAAAAGAGTTAAAATCAAGTAAATTAAAGAGCAATATTGAATTCCGAATACTTTTGACACTCACTGTAATTAAGATAGCACCATGTTTTAATGTGTGTTTCTCTCTAATTACCACACCCCCAACCATCTAGTTTTTTAATGGTCAGCTAAACTCCATCATTATTAATATGATATAGGTTTCATTCTGATTGAAATAGTCTGACAGGGCTTAAATGCCGATATTTCGAAATTTCATTAATTTTCAAAATATTCAACTAAAGGAGATAACTGCAAACATATATTTTTAATGCAATTTTTAATTTTTGAACAGTAATATACATGTATAATATACCATTGGAATGTTAGAGATTTAAGAAAAAACATAATCTTATACATACTATTGTAAAAGTTAACGGAGAGTAATGAAAAGCCGATAAAACAAACTGATTGTCGTAGATAATAATATAGTAGATGTTTTAATAAAACAAACATTTTGATAGAAATTCAATTTAATTTATTCTTATTAGTTTCACTCATTTTTATCTCTAACTGTATTTGAAAATTCTTTAATCGATTTAACAAAGGAGATAATTGAAAGAGCACCACATTTATTTATTACCGATTCTCCGACCTATCTATCTCATTGATACTTTACATCGGTTCAAATTATCGTCATTCACTGTGGCCGTGAGGCGATCTAATTGGACTGTGGGAACTTCCTGTAGCTCTTCCTCCATAACATTCTGTCAGATTGTTTGTTTTGAAAAGTAGACCTATGTGTACAAGAGCACTGTTTGCAATTTACAATAACCGGAAAAACCTCTATCACTTTTTAATAGAATGTCCAATGTATAAAGAACTTAGGAATCACTATATTCATAAATATATAAATGAACACAATAATTCAATTTTGGGGAATCTGCTTACAATTAATAATGTGCAGAAACTGAATAATATATTTTACTACACATTGGGCAGTCTAAAAATTAGATCATTTATAATTAACGAAGGGTTGTAGAGCCACGCAGATAGATAGATTATTAACGAATGACATAAAGATTTTCCGGTTAATGCCTCATTAACTATTATCAAAAAGTTAAGTGAAATAAGTTTGTTTTCTTTTTGTTTATTTACTTTGTTATTACTTTTTTTCTTTAACTTATAATATTACTTATTTTACATTATTTAGCCTAATTTATATTAGGTTATAAAAATTGAAAGATTTATATTTTGTTAACAGATTTTCAAAGGTACTTTAGAGAAAGAAAATTTAAAATATTGGCATTTAAGCCTTAATTTATTTCAATTATTTCAATCAGAATGAAGCCTACACAATGTTAAAGCCTATTAAATTTTACATTGATATAGAGAGTTTAATCCAAATCGTAGGGACTGTTTTCGAGAAAATCATAAAAAGGTGCAATATGCATGGTATAAAGTGGCTCTTCTGGTTAATCGATTTTGATGAAAAAGTTTTTGTAACATCTCGGGCGTTGTCTTAAATATGAAATTTTAGTTTCATATGACTTTTCGTTTCCGCACGAGAGTTACCACACACACAGACCTTTTTGCGGGAGTTTGTTATTTGAACTCAGGGAATCCTAAAACGTGTATTTCTGTTGAAAACTGGAGTTCGAAAATTTTCACGATCGCAATACTTTCCCTTACTATATACAGTAAGTGAAAGTAAAAATGAATCCATTTTCCCTTGGTGATCGCATTATGCGTGTATAGCTTGACCGAAGTTTGTTGAGGTTTGTTTTTCAATTCAGACAGTTCCTTGCCCGAATAATTATTAACAATGTTAGTTTATTGCTTTATAACAACTTTCCATTCATTTCAACAACTTACTTAACTTTTGGTACTTGATATGTTTTCTAATATCTTGAGTATTGTATGGAAAAATATAATCGTAGGATGTTGTACGGTGGCAACACTTAATCACCATAACCCCTCTCTTCATTAAAATATAGGATATCATTTTATACATACATATATATATATATATATATATATATATATATATATATATATATATATATATAGGGAGAGAGAGAGAGAGAGAGTAAGAGAGAGCTCTGGGATAATGCAACCGGACTATCAACCTGAAATACACGGTTACCTAAAATACTTTGAGACATGTAAACATTCTTTTGGTGATTATTAGACCAATAGACCTTATTTGATAACTATCCAGCTTGAACAAAGAGACGATTTTGTATAATTTAAGCACCGATTCTTCAACGAGCAACACAACCTTGTTTGTATTTTCAAAGACAATATATTGTATTATTTATTAGATGATGGATGATTCAGCATCCTCCGAATTCTCTACCATCTTTAGAAGGTAGCCAATTATCAAAAGCGTTATCAGCACATTGCTAGCGTTTCGTCAGCCGATATCTGACCATCTCAAAGCGAAACAAATTGACAACTTTGATTTTATTTTAAGAAGTACACTCACTGAAATGAATCTCCTCTACATTATTTTAAATAGTAGTTTTATTCTGAAAATTATTTTGTAAATTATAATACTCTTAACGTTGACTGTTCGTTCTTTTTTTTTTCTTTTTTTTTTGACACTGCTAAAATATATACAACTTGAGCTATCAGTAAATTATCTTCATAAAATAGAGAGTTCTTTTTTAATTTTAATTTTCAATTATATATGTATGTTTCGGAGATGTAGTCTGTTGGTACAGATTTTTCTTACTTTTTACCTTCTTATATTTACCTCTCAATGAGCGGACGAAGGAGGGGAGTGTTCCGTGTGTCGACGATGTTTATTTTATTTTATTTTACATCATCTACTTACAGGCCAAGGCCCAATTACAGGCGGTAAACTATAATAAATCACATCACACTATATTAATTATTATAATAATAATTGAAATTCAAACTAATTGGTAATATACTGCATACCAGCTTAATTTTATCAGGGTATATAGGGGTATATATCAGTTACTATATATAGTAAGTCAAGTTAAAAAGGTTCTGAATTCCGTAGAAAAACCACAATTGTAGCAAATCGCTTAGAATAAATATCTTTACCGTGTCTTTAGATTTCCTTTGAGTTGTTGATAGTTTTAGAAATCTGTATAATAATTTGACGTGGGTTGAGAATTTGGCGATGTTTCGAGTTTAAAAAACTTCCGAGAAAATTTAAATATAGGAATACTTCAATGTTCTTAAGCCAAATCTGTTGAAAATTTAGAAGAAATAAATATTTTTTTAGAAACAATTCTGTATTGAGTAATATTACAATCTGTCCAATTTAGGACATTTTTAATAGTGATAAAGTACAACATTCACACGATATATACAAAACAATAAATTTATATAATAATAACACAATATACATATATATAAAACAAAATCTATAAAAAAATATACAAAAGTCACTCATACCTATATACAATTCACAAGCATACAGCTCATGAGTGGAGAATCTAGCCAATGCTAGAACTCCAATATACATGTTACAAGAGGTCTCGAGGCCACTGCCGTTTCAACCTTCTAGGAGGATGGTAAGGATGTGTGGAGCTGGGTAAGGATTGAGCTAGGGGATTAGGGTGATGGATAAGGTTCTGATGAAATTTAGAGAATTTTAATGGTATAAGGTCTAAAATAAATCGAATATTTAGGTCGTGGTGTAAGGTATGGTTGGATACATAATAAGGGGCATTAACTATTGTTCGGAGGACTTTAGATTGGAAGGATTGAATGCGTTTGATGTTAGAAAATTTGGCTGTCCCCACAGTTCAAGTCCGTAGGTCCAGATAGGTTTCAGTACTGTCTTGTATATTAACAGTTTGTTCTCGATAGATAGTTTTGAATTTCTGTTCAGTAGTCTGTATAATTGTCCAAATCGTCGATTAAGTTCTTGTCGTTTAAGTCTAGTATGCGGGTTCCAAGTTAGTCTTTTGTCCAGAAGGAAGCCAAGATACCGGACTGTGTCGGAGAAAGGAAGCGGAACGGAGTTAAAGAGAACCGGAGGGCAGGATTGTCTTCGAAGGGTAAAGGTGACATGTTTGCATTTGGATTGATTGACTTTGATTCTCCAGTTGTTACACCAGTCTTCAATTTGAGAAAGGTGCGTTTGGAGGTCTATAGATGCAATTTCGGGATCTAAGTGAGAGGATAGGATAGCTGTGTCATCAGCGTACGTTGCTAGGAAGGTATTAGGGCAAACAGGAATCAGCCGTGTATATATTGTAGAGGATAGGACCAAGGACACTGCCCTGAGGAACACCGGATTCGACTGGATAATAATTGGAATAGTCTGCACCATAGCGAACTCGGAAGGAGCGGTTTGATAGATAGGATCGGAGGACTAGGTATAAGGATTGGGGTAAATGGTTTTTGAGCTTAAAGAGTAATCCCGGGTGCCACACCCGGTCAAATGCTTGCGTTATGTCCAGAAATGCACCCTAGCAGTACTCCTTGTTCTCAAGGGCAGAGGATATATGGTCAACGACTCGGAGACCTTGCTGAACGGTTGAATGTTGGGAACGGAATCCAAACTGATGGGAAGGAATAGTGTGGGATTCTATTAAAGGTAATATTCGTTTGAGGAGGATTTTTTTTAAAGATTTTTGAAAGGATTGGGAGTAGGCTGATAGGTCTATATGATGTCGTAGTATTAGAAAGTTTACCAGGTTTTAGGAAGAGAATTAAAGTGGAATGTTTCCATAAGAGAGGAAAATGAGTAGTGCGTAGAATGGAGTTGTAAATATATGTAAGAAATATAAAGGCTTAAGATGGATGCTGTCTGAGAATCTGAGGAGTGAGGATATCGTATCCAGGAGATTTACGGAGTGCAAGTTTTCGGAGAAGATATTTGACCTCAGAGGGATTAACTGCTTTAGGAGGTAGTGAAAGTGGGATTGGAGACTGAAGGAACTCTTCCACTACTGCTGCGTGGTTTGGATGAGATTCTGGATGAGGTGTGAAGACTTCGGAAACGTATTTGGCAAGTTCCTCGGCTTTGTCTTCATCAGACGCATCCCAGGAACCATTACTACGACGGAGGGGATGGGAAATATGATGGGATTTTAGAATTTTCTTGGTGACATTCCACAGGGAATTGTCACAAGCCGAAAGAGAAGAAAGGAAGGAACGATAGGATTGGGAACGGAAGATCGCCAGCTCCCTCTTTAATTGTCTACAATAAAAGTTATAGGAAGGACGATCTGTGGGGTGACGGGTGCGTTGCCATAAGGATCTGGATCGGCGTTTGGTGCGGATGAGGTCTATGAGGTGTTGTGGTAAATGATTTTGGGTATGACTTATCTGGGAGTGCTTGGGAGAGGAGGCAGTCCAAACAGCTGTTGAATAGCGATGGTGAATTAGTTTACGGCATCGTCAAGGTCATCTGGAGTTTTGAGTTTCACTCTGAGGTCAATATCACTGGACAGGATTTGGCGAAAAAGGTCCCAGTTTACTGGTCCTCTGATAAATGACGGTGGGGTGGGTTTAAGAATAGGAGTTAGGGATACTTTAAGGAGCAATGGACTATGGTCAGAGGACAGTTCATCAAAACGAGTCACCAACATGTTTAGGGAGCCTTATCCGCTGTGGATGAATAAGTCAAGGATGTCAGGATTACGGTTAGGATCAGTTGGCCAGTAGGTAGGGGAGTCAGGAGGCAGGAGGTTGAAACGTCTAGAGTTGAGTGCAGACTGTAAATTTCGCCCACGACAATTCGTGGATCTGGAACCCCATTGTTGGTTCTTAGCATTCAAGTCTGCACCCAGAATGAAGTGGTTTCCTAAGGAATTGAGGAAGGATCCGAATAGAATATTGGAGATGGAATGTTTAGAAGGGCAGTACGCTGATGCGAGGGTGATCGGAAAAGAAAAAGTCTTGATTACTATGGCGGTGCATTGTAGGAAATCATAGGAGGGAACTGGGAGTATGTGGTGGGAGATGGACTGGTGCACAATGACAGCAGTACCGGCATGGGCTTTTCCGTCTGGGTGGTCCGTACAGTATGTTACGTATTGAGGTATTTTAAAGAACTGTTTAGTGGTTAGTCTAGTTGCAGTAATAAGTGCTACATCAACGTTTTTGTCTTGCTATAAAGCTGTAAGTTCGTCAGTGTGATTTCTAACACCATTCGCATTCCAAAGGAGAATGGATAAGGAGTTAGGTGTAGTCATTTAAGGATTTTTTAAGGAAGGGATTAAATTTTATACGAGATTAGTAAGTAGTGATATTAGCGGCATAACAAGGGATTTGATTTCAGTGATGAAGGATGTCATCAAACTTGTAAGGTCTCTGACGAATATGAAGAAATAAATTAGAAAAAAAAAAGTATACTTTACTCTGTAGGTGTGTACTGGTTATTGTATGTCACTCAGAGTATGGCCGTGAATACATATTCAAATATTGTCCGTTATTTGCCAACCAATATTGAATATAAAAAGGTATGTTATTATAAGAGGCTAGCATAACAGACTTCTATGCCCAAGATTGAAGGCTCAAACCCGGCTGATGGTCCTAATATTTTATAATAGGAGATAAAAATCCTTGGTTATACCGTCCTTAAGTCAGGCATAAGATGATGGTCCAGAGCCTATGCGTTATTATCTGATTCTTTATTATCAAGGAGCTTTTTAAGGCGTTATCTTTAATAGTTTAGATAAGAGCATTAGTTAAAGATTTTAATTAGCGTTCTTGTGTAATGTTTTACTATATTTAATCTATTATAATATGCCAAGTCATTGGAGCGATAATAAATCATTTTTGAAGTATTCTTTTATTTCGATTTTTAAAATATACGATGTTTGATTAAAATCCGCCATTTTGTCTTGCGATAATAAGAGTATTTCTTCGTTTAGGAATTATCTCATGAGGATCATCTATTTCATTACGTCCGGCCAGAATTATTTCCTTAGTTTTGAACATGATTCAATTCTCAATATAAATTTATAAAAATCTGGTGCGAGCAACATACGACTTTCAATTACCTCTATTTTTAAAATCGATTAAAGAATTTCCAAATACAGTTAGATATAAAAATGAGGGAAACCATTAAAGAATAAATTAAATTGAATTAATATAGATAATTAATAATTTATAATTTTACAAGCTTGTGTATAAGATAATATATTGTCTAAAGTCATTCTCTTTCAAACGATATATTATACGTCTATATTACTGTTCTTATATTCAAAAACAAAATTAGCGCGCTGTGCTTCATTGACAAGCCGCCAAGTTGTAGCACGGTAAACATGAATTTTCCTTTTCGGGAACCCAAAAAACAGTTAGCTTTGTCGGCTTTTCAATACTCTCCATTACCCTTTACAATTCCGTGAATCAGATAATATTTTTTTCTAAAATCTTTAGCTATCCAACAGTATATTATACGTCTATATTACTATTGTTGGGTATGAGCTAGAGACAATTACATCCTAAGTTCTTCTTCCAGTTGTATTGTAAATAAACTAGCTGTATCTCGCGGCTTTGCTCGCTAAGTCTTCATCTTTTTGGTTATTTTTACACGTATATTTTCAATACTTTACCGATAACTTCTACCACATAATAGCAGTTTCCGAAACCTGGTTAAAACCTTACATCCCTTTCTCTTCCGTTTCCCTTCCCGATCATTCCCTAATTCGCCAGTACCGGGTTGGCCGGACTGGCGGTGGTGTAGGTCTTTATGTCCGCAATATCCTAAAATCCCATGTCTTAAAGATCTCTCCTGTTTCCGAATATCCTCATATTGAATTCCTTTTCCTCGAAATCTCCTACAATGCAAACCCTCTCCTCTGTGCTGTGTTGTACCGACCCCCTTTCGCAAGATGCGTAGAACCCGAATAACGAATAAAAAAGTCCGTCTGTTCGCCGTCCGTATTCAGTGGCATTTCTCCCAAACTACACGACCAATTGTTTTTTAAATGCGGCACAAAAATATTAGTGCATGCAACGATGATTCTATTAAACGTATAAACGTTGATATCATTTATTTTTTTTTTTAAATGGCGTCCTATTAAAAGGGATTTAATTCAAAAACTCAGTTATATATTGAAGATAGAGAAAAAAATTGTTAGTGCTTTTAACCAAAAAACCGCGAATAATTATATAAAAGAGAAAAAGTTTGAAATTTTACACATGAATAGGCTCATAACTTAGTTATTTTTTACGATAGGAAAAAGTATATGTAGTGTTTTAGAATCAGTATAGCGCGATAAGGAAAACAAAAAAAAAATCGAGATCAAGACAACACGATGAGCTAAGAGCAAAAAATTATCTTATATGCCATAGCTACAACTTATAAGAGATGTGATTCCATGATAACTCGATTATTCTTCATGATAGAAAAAAAATCTAAGGTGTTCTGGAATCAGGAAAGTTATTTTAATAAAAATCGAAAGAAAAGGAAATAGTAAAAGTGTTTTTAACAAGAAAAAAAATCGAATAATGATAAAAATGAGAAAAAGAAAAGAAAAAAAATTGAAATTTGAAACACATACACATTAATTATTCCTGTTTCATTTTGTAGAAAAATTAATTCTCCATTGAAAAGGACTAACAACTAAAATTTAAAATTTTTGTTATTTATTTGAGCAGTCGACAAATTGATTTTTTTTTTTTTTTTTATACGTTATTCGGCTTTTACATATCTTGAAACTCAAGCAACAGGAAGCAGCTTATTCTTTGTGAATTACTAATAAGTAATAAAAACGATCATTTAAAACAAGAAATTTCTAAATATCTTCTTCCCCCTCCCTCACATCCTCTCCCTCCATAAATTTTTGGTTTTTATTTATTTTAAAAACGGATATTTTTTTATTCGTTATTAGGGTTCAACTCATCTTGAAACGTGAGCACTCATATTTTGAAGGGGAGTAATATCTTTTCTGGTTTTTTTTTTTTGCTCGATTACAAAGGATCATTATTAAAAATAATAAACCAAAAGGACAAGATTAGCAGCTATATAGTTATTTGAAAATAATAAACCATTGTGTTTTAATTTGCAGGGTTTTTCTTTATTATAATTAACCTCTGACTATATTTGAAATATCGTACCAACATATCTTAATTATGTGAAAAAAATGTGAGTAAGCACTTATGTAATTCTACAACACATTGTCTTTTGAATGGCTATTAACGTGTTAAAAATATGAACATTAAAAACATTATTTTTCATATTCTGACTATTCTGGCAGCGCTACACGGTGAGAATTAGGGTATGTGTAGGTGAGGTGGAATTCGTGAGATATGGCGAGAGTGAATTATCATACACTCTCACATACTTTCAAAATATTATAATAAATATTCAATTACCGAATTTTTTATATTACTTCGTCGTTTATTTTTATTTACCTTATATTATAAACAATGTTTAATTTCTTAAAATCGAGTTTCTACATTTAAAAAACATGTTTTCATGACGTGTATATTACACTTGTTTGTTTACATATAACATTATCATTCAGTTTTAATGATACTATATGATTTTTCTAAAAGTAATATTTGATGTCGTAATCAACATTTAAAAAAAAATAAGCCTTTGTCCTCTCCTGCTTACTTTCGTGACCTCTAACAAGACTTGCTTTCACCTCACCTACACATACACTATTTCTCACCGTGTAGCGCTGCCTTAAGGAATTCAGAAATCTGAATGTGAGATAAAAAACGGGAACTATTTCTTACCTGAATAGTTCAGGGTTGTCAGGTAAGCAAGGGTGTCTTTCTTATGCTGAAGATGAAGGTGTGTCAAATACTTGTACGTTTATAATTATTTGAAAAAAAAAATCCAAATTTTTCGGTTCCCTTGGTATCCACAATGAAACTTAAGTGGAAATATCAGTTTCATTAAATTATCTCAAAGTATAAATTCTTAATATAGCCCATTAGAATTAGACCAAAAAAGGGGGTTGGCTAGAAAAAGGTGGGGTAAATTTAATTTTTTAGGCACGATTGTTTGCTCCCCTCATTAAAAACCCAAATTTTCACACTTTCCACCCTTGTGCGTTTTCCGCCATCTTGGAAAAACCTCTAAAAAAAAGTACTTTTTTCAGTTTTTTCCTTCTAAATCTGTTACTCGACATTTTAGAGCAAACTTTGTCGTTAGCAATTTTAAAGAACGATAAATTGCCTACATGTTTGGTATGTAACATGTTTGAAAATTCGAAACACCTACTGAGATACGTGGTTGTCAATATTCGCCACATTGTCAAAAAAACACAAAATGTCAGAAACGTCGGCGGTTTAGCTTGAATAACTATTTAGGTGTGCAGTTTATTAAAAAATACATAAAAAACAATCTTTTAGAGCATTAAATTTCTAACAAGTTAGATGTATAACATTTTTAATTACTTCTAATTATACGAACAAGAAATGTTGATAATAACATTTTTTACTGAAAGTGCTCGGTTAATAAAAAATAAAATACTCCGTTTAAAATAGATCTTCTAAACGTAATATTATCTTAAAACCATTATTTTGTATTTTCTAGGAAAATAAAACCGTTTTTGCAACTAATAAGATATTAGTTTGATAAATTGATACTAATAACAATTTCCCAATATATTACTTTTGTTTTAATTAATTAAAAAAAAACATTTTAATGATACACTAACAACTTTAAATAAAATAAAAAGCATTTTGGTTAGTTATTTTTTTATTTTTTTCAGTCTCAAATGTATTCGATGTGTATAATGTATCATTTTGAGCGAAAGGTTATACTGAGATATTGATTTCATTCCTTATCGAAAGACTTCCTCTGAGAAAAGTGACAATGAAATTGGAGAAAGTTCATATTCGAAATATTTTTTCAAATCATCAGACTGCTTAGCGATGATCATACTGTGGAAAGGTATCAGCAGATCCAGGGCTAATTTTCCTTTGCTGGTAATGATGTGACGACCAAGTTTCCAAGGAAACCACTACATCTTTACATCAGAAATGAACGTTCTCAAAGTCGTTCGCAATTCCTATCGTATAATATGATTTCCTGTGGATGCAAAGAGAAATGTGGTAAAAATGCAGCTGCAAAAAAGGTGGACTTGTTCTATAGTCTGTCTTTATTGCGGATTCGAATCCTGCATAATAGACCAAATATTAAATATAACATGGAAGAAGACGAGTTTGACGATTCGCAGCCTTCCGCTCAGAATGTTACATTATACACATCGAATACAAATTTAAAACTGAAAAAAAAAAAAACTAACCAAAATGCTTTATATTTTATTTGAAGTTGTTGGTGTATCATTAAAATGTTTTTTTTTTGTTTTTTTTTAATCAATTAAAACAAAAGTTATATATTGGGAAATTGTTCTTATTAGTTGCAAAAACGCTTTCTTTTCCTAGAATATACACAATAATGGCTTTAAGATAATATCACGTTTAGAAGATCGATTTTAAACGGAGTATTTTATTTTTTATTAACAGAGGACTTTCAGTAAAAATGTTATTATCAACATTTCTTGTTCGTTTAATTAGAAGTAATTAAAAATGTTATACATCTAACTTGTTAGAAAATTTAATGCTCTAAAAGATTGTTTTTTATGTATTTTTTAATAAACTGCACACCTAAATAGTTATTCAAGCTAAACCGCCGACGTTTCTGACATTTTGTGTTTTTTTGACAATGTGGCGAATATTGACAACCACGTATCTCAGTAGGTGTTTCGAATTTCCCAACATGTTACATACCAAACATGTAAGCAATTTATTGTTCTTTAAAATTGCTAACGACAAAGTTTGCTCTAAAATGTCGAGGAACAAAATTTAGAAGGAAAAAAACTGAAAATGTACTTTTTTTTAGAGGTTTTTCCAAGATGGCGGAAAACGCACAAGGGTGAAAAGTGTGAAAACTTGGGTTTTTAATGAGGGGAGCAGTACAAACAATCGTGCCTAAAAATTAAATTTACCCCATCTTTTTCTAGCCAAATCCTATTTCTACTGGGCTAATAACAACTAAAACGTTTATGAGTTTCATCTTACTACATTCTCTTATCTGAATCGATTAATTGCCTTATATTTTTTCTAATAATTATAGCTTTCCAACAATAAATTATAGATGTATATAACTACTTTTATTTTTAGGAGAGTTTTGTTTATTTCTAGGAAAATTAAAAAAAATATCAAATATGAATATGAACAGAAGTTTGTGTGTTATATTAAGTCAGGCATGGTTCATAAAAAGTAAATACCAATAGATTAATTTTATCGATTATTCGCTGTTATGTAAATATTGTAATATTCCTCTGTGGATTGAAATTCCTTGTTTTATTGCATTGGGATAAAAACAAAGCTCTCAGATTATTTCCTGTCAAAAAAGGTTTCATAAATATTATGAATGTATTTATTTAAAAAAAACAACAACTGTACCTCTACAACCCATGAAGGTCTTAGGTTCAACACTTAGAGCGCAATCCGTACTCTTTCAGCAACGGCCGTGCGAGACGGTTAGTATGCCTAAATCATGCCCGGCCGCCATGTTTCCCCCAAATTTTTGGGTACCCACTTTGTAGAGGCTAGGTGTGCCCCAGGAGGTCTCGTACCCCAGGATTGAGATTCTATCTACTACACCGCAACGCACCTTATGAAAATAGTGTAAATTCTTTTAAAGATAAACTTAGATTTAAATCGAATCTGGCCGATCTAACCGAAGAAACGAAGTGGTCAATTGTTGTGTAGTGCTTAACAGCCTTCTATGTCCAAGGCAATTCAAAGGAAAATGGTCTATCACCACTGCTAACATAAACGCTATATTTCAGAATTATTGAATTAAATCACTGTTTAAAACTAATCGCCGCCATTTTAGAACTAATTGGCGTACTGGGGACGGGTGACGGATTGTTTTATTCGTTTTTTCGTGTTCCATGTATCTTGGGACGTAAGCCCTCCAAGTATGTGAGGGGATCATTTTTTTATTTGGTCGATTACAAAGGTTCATTGTTGAAATAATAAACCCAAAAAGAAAAAAACAAATAATAAATAAAAAAGACCTGCCTGTATACGTCGCGGTATAATTCAATAGCAACTTAAATTATAACAATTTTTGACAATCCCTGTCAAATAAATCATAAATATTTTATTAATTATTATTTATTTTATTTTAATATAATAAAAATATGACTTTCAAGGTCAAGAAAGGTTTTTAAATAATTAAAAAAGTAACATTTATTTATTCTGCTTTCTTTAACTAAAAACATGGGAAACATGATCATCAATCCATACCCTTACAATCAAATATAGCACATAATCATGGTAAAAAATAATTAAATACTATGGCGATGGGAATAAAGATAGTAATCACACTGTTTTTTTTTAAAGGTTATTACCCGCTGGAATAAGTTAACGAGTATGATGAACTCACGAAATGTTTTTGGGGAGAGAAGGTATTTGACAAGGCTGGTCTGTAACTTTCATCGTGTAACGTTTGTTCCATCCTCACATGCTCTAGCTCTGTTGATGTCACTAGTATCGAAAATTTGACACAATTTTCAAGTCAGAAATTTAGTAAAGAAATAAAATAAACTTTATTGACATATTTACAAATAGGCAAAATATTTTCAAATGATTTCGGATGAGTCATCCTTACAACCAGTAAAATGTTTTGTTTTCTGGTAATTATAATCCATTAGCCTAAATGACTGACGTATGATAAAATTAAATTGAGGTTATATTACCAAATGTAGGAAAAATTATACAAAAAACCTACACTTAAAATAATTGAAAATACATAAAATAATTGCGCGTGTTCGCGTGCGTGCGAGCGAGATGTGTGTGTGTGTGTGGTAACTCCCGGGCGAAAACGAAAAGTCCCGTAAAACTGAAATTTCATATTTAAGACAACTATAAGCCCGAAATATTACAGAAATGTTTTCATCAAAATCAGCTTACCAAAAGAGCCACTTTATACCAAGAATTTTTAACCTTCTTACGAATTCCTAAAAACGCCTCTTAACGATTTTGATTCAACTCCCTATGTGGATGTAAAATTTAATGGGCTTTAATATCGTGTTGATTTCATTCCAATTGAAATAGTCTGACAGTGCCGATATTTTAAATTTACATCCTCTAAAGTACCTTCAATTTTGTAGTTTTAAAAAAATTAGGCACATCATCTTGTTAGCATTGATAAATAACAACTAAATATGAAAGTTGAGCGAATTTGATAAACAACTAAAGGAGAGAAGTATCTGAAGCCTTTTCTCACCACCTTTTGTTATGGCCTAAGCCTGTGAACCATATAACAACACTGGTCGCTCTAAAGTTTTGTAAAGGAATATTTTTGTTTTCTATGAGATGAATTCGCTGCCGAACTGCTTCCTTAGGTTGAAGTAGCACCTATTAGCAGCATTAATTTGTCTTAGAATTTCCCGCGAAATATCATTTTGCTCGCTATTTTCGGTTTCTAAGTGGACGAAGCTGCCAACGCATTTGAACTTGAACTGACCAACTTCGAGGTATTCTTTTCTTCCTTCGTTCTCTCCTATCCGCATGTACATAGTCTTTCCTGCGTTAACCCTTAGCCCAAGCTTCTTGGCTGCAGCCTCCAATGCAAGGAATGCTTCCTTGACTGCTTTTTCCGATGTTCTGGCGTGGCATATCTTAGGAGGCGCGCGCCGAGTTAGCGCCCGTCCAAGCAGGGGCTTTGAATGCTTTGAGGTCTACAGAAATGATTCTTCAAGATCATGTAGTGCCTTTTATGCCATTCATAGGTTCTGAATCATTGCTCATGCATGATACTGCTCGTCCTCACAGGGCAAGATGTGTTTCTAAATATCTGAACACCACAAATATTCACACCATTGATTGGCCAGCAAGAAGTCCTGACCTTAACCTAATCGCGCACGTTTGGGATTATCTCAAAAGAAAGGTTAGGTCACGAGGTTAACCTCCTACTACACTTGAAATGCTAAAGACAGCTGTATTGGAGGAGTGACAATATACCCCAAGATTTTCTTCAAAATCGTTTTACAGTATGCCAAGACGGGTGGAAGCAGTCATTCAAGCCAGAGGGAGCAATAGGTCTTTCTTATCAAATGTAAATTAAAAATTGAAATTTTAATTTAAAAGTTAAAATTGTAAAAAAAGAAAATTTTAAAAAGTAATTTTTCTAATTTTTTTGTTTATTGGATGAAATATTTTTATTTATTTTAAATAAAACTTGTTTATTTTGTTTTGAAATGTTTATTATTGACTTCAGAACCTTTCATTATTAAATAAAAAAAAAGAACGTTTTTGTAAAATTCAAATGTTTTTAAGTGTTGCAATACTTTTGACGGGGAGTTTATATATTGGACTTACGTACTTTTTTTTTTTTATTTCAGATGATGTTGATGGATATCGGATGGGCTTCGCCCTACCTGCTCCTTGGACTGGTTCTCCTGCTCATCTACCACTACTACACCAGCAGAACTTACAGGCTACTCAGCGCCATACCTTGCTCTAACGCCCCACGTTTTGTTGGTCACGCTATCGACTTCATTAGAATGCATCCTAATGGTAGGATTTTAGTGCATTTATCTATTCCAAAAGGTAGAATAGACAAATTATTTATCCATTCCTTTTGACAAATAATGAAAATTCATTCATTTGTTGATTAGTAAAAGTAATATGTCTTCCTCTCTCGCACTTCTTTCGTGAACTCTCACAAGCTCTTGCTCTCACGAATTTTCATCCAACCCTTCTCTCAAAGTGTTGCGCGGCCTAGGAACGCAACGGCTGACAGCTGCTAGACTTGGCCCATCCTTATCAACATTCAATAAGAAAAGAAATATTTTAAAAAACCATCCCTACTAATTTTTTTTTTTTTTCGCATAACGCGAGTCTCTTACTGTGACCTCCCCCGGTAGTTAAGCGCCTAGGGTTTTTGACCTCGGAAATTGGTTACAGTGAAAGAATGTTTTTGGTTGACGTGGCATGTTTTTTTATACCATAACTTGCAATGTTTACCTAACATTTTTATGTACTTTAATTATTTAATTAGAAAAAGATACAAAAATAATATTCCAGCGTATAATTGAATTTCAAATAGCATTTTTTTTAATGTATACGTCGAATAGCTATAGAAAATCATTTTTTGGAGAAAGTATTTAATAAGCTTTCATTTGAGTGGTAAAAGACATTTGTATGTTCAACATTCATCGATATTGAGGTATTTAAAAAAATAATAATTTTGCGAAAAACGAGAAATCACTCTTTGTAACATAATTATGGTTACTATCTTAGAAACGGCTCATTCTATGAGGATAATCATTTTAAAGTAAATCATCAAGTTTTTAATAGGCTTTCATTTGAGTGGTAAAAGACATTTGTATGTTCAACATTCATCGATATTGAGGTATTTAAAAAAATAATAATTTTGCGAAAAACGAGAAATCACTCTTTTGTAACATAATTATGGTTAATATCTTAGAAACGGCTCATTCTATGAGGATAATCATTTTAAAGTAAATCATCAAGTATTTAATAGGCTTTCATTTGAGTGGTAAAAGACATTTGTATGTTCAATATCCATCGATATAGAGGTATTTAAAAAAATAATAATTTTGCGAAAAACGAGAAATCACTCTTTTGTAACATAATTATGGTTACTATCTTAGAAACGGCTCATTCTATGAGGATAATCATTTTAAAGTAAATCATCAAGTTTTTAATAGGCTTTCATTTGAGTGGTAAAAGACATTTGTATGTTCAATATCCATCGATATAGAGGTATTTAAAAAAATAATAATTTTGCGAAAAACGAAAAATCACTCTTTTGTAACATAATTATGGTTACTATCTTAGAAACGGCTCATTCTATGAGGATAATCATTTTAAAGTAAATCATCAAGTTTTTAATAGGCCTTTCATTTGAGTGGTAAAAGACATTTGTATGTTCAATATCCATCGATATAGAGGTATTTAAAAAAATAATAATTTTGCGAAAAACGAGAAATCACTCTTTTGTAACATAATTATGGTTACTATCTTAGAAACGGCTCATTCTATGAGGATAATCATTTTAAAGTAAATCATCAAGTTTTAATAGGCTTTCATTTGAGTGGTAAAAGACATTTGTATGTTCAATATCCATCGATATAGAGGTATTTAAAAAAATAATAATTTTGCGAAAAACGAGAAATCACTCTTTTGTAACATAATTATGGTTACTATCTTAGAAACGGCTCATTCTATGAGGATAATCATTTTAAAGTAAATCATCAAGTATTTAATAGGCTTTCATTTGAGTGGTAAAAGACATTTGTATGTTTAATATCCATCGATATAGAGGTATTTAAAAAAAAAAAGAATTTGGCGAAAAACGAGATATCTCTTTGTTGTAACATAATTATCCATTTTTTTTTATATATCAAAAGCACAAATTTTCATTATGTAAACTTTTTTATTTATATTATTAGGTAAAGGTTCCATTTTTTTTTTTTTTTTCTCATTCACTGTAACGAAAGTCCGAGGTTTGTATGATTTTTACGTTCCAGACACTCCACTACGGATGTACATTAAAACCCTTTTACTCAAGGACGGAGGTGTACTGGTCTAGATCTCTAGATTATAGTAGGATATAGGCAGGCTGTCTGAGATCTTGACGTCCTCTAATACCAACTAACCTTCAATCCCCCACTTTAAATATTTTATGATCATGACGTATGATGTTCTTTAGTTTATTTCTCGTTTTTATTTGTTTGCTAATCTCTATGCTTTTAAAATAAAAGGACCGTTCTATTAATATTCAGGCGATAAAGATTAATTATATTAGCAAGTCATTCTTGACTCAATTTTCTTATGTATAAAAAAATCGCGTATAGTGGTGTTTATTGTCGCACTCCTCCGAAACTACTCGACCCATTTAATGATTTTTTTTTATAAGTATATCAGGTAGGTATGAAAATATGTCGTAAAGTATATTTCACACCGCTAGATGATTCGGGTGTCCCTGTCCAGAAATATATATATATTTACATTAATGTTTTTTTTTATTCAGCACCAAAATATACCTATAACCTGAAATTTTCATCCTCTTTCCCTCACTCACTCGATTTTACTTTCACTTGCCTATATATGAAAAGGCGGCGATACACGGTGAGAAATAGGGTATGTGTAGGTGTGTGAAAGTACTCTCGCGAACACGGTGAGAATAGGGTATGTGTAGGTGTGTTGAAAGTACTCTCGCGAGAGTAGAGGTGGGAGAAAACTGCGTGAAAGTAAAAATGTGCGCGTGTATACGGTGAGAGTACGCAACAGTATTCGACAAAATGACGGATGTGATTAGCTGATTATTCAGGAAAGTTGTTGAAAAGGTTGTTTAACTCTGTTTAGGTTACCAAGTTCTTATGTAAAGATGAATGGTGTCATCTTGTTTTAATAATAATTAGAGTAATTTCTAAAAATGGTTTCGACATTTTTATACAAATTTACTTACTAACCAACTACAAACGTCAACAACAACACAAGTGACGGGAACATGCACGCAACCTATGACAGCAACATGCTTTGTAAAATCACTTTCAATTTTTTCTATTTCTATTTCGAATTTTAACTAAAAAAAAATATATATATGAATCTCAAACTATAATACAAAAATATATATAATAAATATAAATTCTAATAAATAACTATAGAATTATAGTTTAATATCCAAACAGTGAAAATATACATATTATTAAATAATGGTTTTGGAATCTAGAAACACAATTAAATATATGTGAATATAAATAAACTATTTTTAGTTTGTTTGATTAAAGTTTGAACAAAATAATATAACAAATGATATTGTTATTAATTATCGTTATGGAAAGTAGATGAAAGTGTGATAGAGTACATCAACTATCACGATATTACTTCCACCAACTTTCCAGCACGCTCAACGATGTGAATATAGCCATTTCACCTCACCTACACATACCCTATTTCTCACCGTGTATCGCCGCCGAAATATATAGTAAGGGAAAGTATTACGATCGTGAAAATTTTCGAATTCCAGTTTTCAACGGAAATACACGTTTTAGGGTCCCCTGAGTCCAAATAAACAAGTCCCGCAAAAAGGTCTGTGCGTGTTGTAATTCCCGATCGAAAAAGAGAAGTCCTATGTTACTGAAATTTGATGTTTAAGACAATTATACAACTATACGTCCGAGATGTTACAGAAACTTTTTCATCCAAATCAGCTAATCAGAAGAGCAACTTTATACCATGCATTTTGCACCTTTTTAAGATTTTCTCAAAAACAGCTCTAACGATTTTGATTAAACTCAATATATCGATGCAAAATTTGATGGGCTTTAATACCATGTAGGTTTCATTCTGATTGAAATAGTCTGATAGTGCATAAATGCCGATATTTTAAATTTTCTTTCTCTAAAGTACCTTTAATTTTGTAAATTCTAAAAATAGCCATATTATCTTGTTGGCATTGATAATTAACAGCTAAAAATGCAAGTTGTGGGAATTTGATAAACAACTAAAGGAGAAAGCTGAAAAAAATATTTTTTTAATGCAATTTTTCTTTATTGAACATAAGAACAGTAATATAGATGTATAATATACCGTTGAAAAACTAGAGATTTTATAAAAAATATTATCTTATACACAAGCTTGTAAAAGATAATAGAGAGTGATGGAAAGCCGATAGAACTAACTGATTATTTTCGATAATATTGTAATACAATAGATTTTTAATAAAACACATTTTTCTATAGAAATTCAATTTAATTAATTCTTTATTAGTTTTACTCATTTTACTTTCTAACTGTATTAGGAAATTCTTTAATCGATTTGAACAACGGCGGTAAGTGAAAGACGTGTGATGCCCGCACCAGTTTTTTAATTTTTGTATGAACAATAGTTGTGCGGCGTGGTCTAGTGGATAGAGCGCTTGTCTACTGTGCTCCGGGTCCTTGGGATCGAATCCCGGCTGTGGCGGAATATTATTTATTCTGTTATTTCAGCCGGGGGGCGATCCTGGGGTATGGAGACCCTCCTTGGGCAGACCCAGCCTCTATAAAGTGGGTACCCAAAAATGGGGGGAAAAACCTGGCGGCTGAGCGTGATCTCGGCCGAATCACCTCATTGGACAGCCGTTGGCCTTGAAACAGTACGAATCTCTATAAGTACTGATCCCAAGACTCTTCATGGGTTGTAGTGGCACAGGTTTTTTTTTTTTTAATATTAACTATACTTAAATTTTTTTACCGTCGTTCGTACTTGAAAAGAACGGAATTATTTATGACTGTTTAATGACAGATAACGCTGCGTCCACCTCATCGAACTTTCATCCATTTATACGCAAATCATTTACGAGATCATTCGCGCCACTTAGATATTTCTCGATGTGTTGAGCATCAGGAATAGTGCTACTACCAGAAATTAAGACACCACCAGAACCATTGAACGGCTTGCTCATCGGCACGGTTCCAGAATCAAACCTATTCCGTTTAAAACCTATAATAATAAAAATAGTAAATTGGGTGTAATAAGTTTAAAAAATAAACTTTTAAGAGATCAAATAATGAATTTGTCCTTTACTTTAATGAAATACATTTAATTGAGAAAATGAATGGTTGGTTTTGTTTGGTTTTTATCGGCGGTCATCGTCTACAGCCCTTCATTCCTCTTTCTTTCATAGGTCCCATCCCCACAAACTTACATTACGTTAGTTATATTCACATAAGCATTCACTAACTTCCTTAGTATAATTTATTCTTTTCAAGTTCATTGTAAAAAAAATAATTAAATTACATGAAAACAATAAATTAAATTATGGAAGTGTGTGAATATGATATGAAAAAATATGAGCTTTTGGAACAACTTAAAATATCTTGAAAACGGGAACAAAGCCCCGAAACGTTAAAAAAATGTAATTAAATTTAAAAATAATAAATTATATAACGGAAGTTAGTGAATGCTAATGTGAATATGAAAAAATAAAACGAAACTTCCTGAAATAGTATAACTGAAAAGAAACATTAGTTATTTTTTTATTCAACAGCCAAAATATTTACTAGAAATATTTTTTATATGAGAACAACATTTGTCGGGTCAGCTAGTAGTTGTATAAATATATTTTTTAATATCCTGGACGGGGCCATTTAAACCGTATAAAAGTTAAGGTTCTTTATGGGCGTTAACAGGAAAGTCGTCAGGGAGAATCGAGAAAAACATTTTAAAAAAGGAGGGGTTCGTCTGTGGTGACTAGCATAGCTTCCTTCTTTGCCCAAAGTCGCGAGTTGAAATCCGGCAGATGGTCCTAAGATTTTTTTTAAAGGGAGTAAAAAATCCTTGATTGTGCCCATCTTCGGAGAGGACTTAAAATTGCGGTACCGAGCCTGTGCGATGTCAGCTACTCGTCTAAGGTCCCTATCCTAATTAAATCAGAAAATTCAGTTCCGTAAACTTTTAGTTAGTTCTTGTGATAGATTTACCAAAGACCTTTGAAAAATAGAATTAGAAATATTTCAAAGAATTTGAAAATTCAAATTTTAACTCCCACTTCAGCAATTCAAATAATATTGCGTTCTTTTACCATACCCTGACTATGCGTAACATTTTATCCCAGAAAAGAGAAATATGTGAAAATTTATGAATTCAAATGCTTTTTATGATTAAAAGATAAACAAAATCTTCGTTGAGTGAGTTCTGGTTAACGAAGCCAATGGATTCATGAGCAATTATTCAATCCTTCATAAGAAACTGTGAAAAAAAAAAATTGGGAACAGGTCCTTCTTAAACCCAGTAGGTCGCTTTGAGTCAAGATCAACGATAATAGATAATGTACTTGTTAAAATTGTTATTTTATGCAATTGTTTATATGCCAGAAACATAAAAAAACGTAAAAAGTTTAATACAGTGATGTGGTGTATGATTCACGTGATCCTCGGACATTTCTTCTGATGTCTCAAGAAAATGATTCGACTACATTACAATAAGTTCTTAATTAAGTTAAAAAGAACACTACAATAGCGATTTGCTACTGATCAATGGAGGATTCATTAAGTTATTTTTAGAAAAGAAATCGATTTGAAGCGGGTTAAGGTTGTGCTCAAGGAAACAGGAAGCTTGCCATGGATTAATTTGAAGTTTAGACTTTTTTTTTTTTTTGGACTACTGTATATAAAGATCCAAAAGTGTAGGCAAGTGGTCCCTTACAAGATATTTTTGCTGACCCCTTCATACAAACAGTACAACAGATACGACCCCGCAAATTAAAAAAAATCGTGCACATGTATATGTTACGGTTTTATCGAAACCCTTCATCGGATTTCATCTATTGGGTTGTGTCACATGAAATGTCCGTTTTCAAGGTAAATAATTTTTATTAAAAATACGATATGAAAACAAGATAATTTTATTCGAAGTATTTACCTTCTTTTTCTACACATTTTTCCCAAGGTGACACCAACTTTTTTATCCACGAACTGAAAAACTCTGAGCTTTGAAGTGAAACAAAATCTGAAAACGCACTTTTCACTTGATCATCATTTTCAAAAAGTTTTCCTTTGACGAAGTTGTCTAAATTCCTGAACAGGTGGTAATCTGTTGGAGGCAAGTCGGGAGAATATGGTGGGTGCGGAAGAACTTCGTAGCCCAGTTCTTTCAATTTTTGCACGGTATGTTTTGAAACATGGGGTCTTGCTGCCGCTCAGTGAGATCATGAGGTGCCCATGTATCGAGCTTTTTTACTTTCCCAATACACTTTAAATGTCTGGAAACGGTAGATGCGCTTGCATTTAGTTGTGCTGAGAGTCCTTTAACTGTTTGGTAGGGGTTTCCTTCTACTGTATGTTTGAGGACATCGTTGTCTATTACGGACGGAGATCTTCCTCGGGACAAGTTTTCCAAGTCGGTGTCCCCAGCTGAAAACTTAACAAACCTACGACGAATGGTTCGTTTATTAACAATCCCTTCCCCAGATATTTATCTGGGGAAGGGATTGTTAATAAATTATATTAATAGGGATTATATTAACCATCCCCCCAAAGCCTTGCAAATATTTCTAGCAGCCTCAGCTGCTGAATGGCTGAGTTTAAACTCGTACAAAAATATTACTCGAAAATCGCGTGTTTCCATGTTCATATTTGGAGGTATACTAAAAAGTGGATAATTGATTGGGAAGATAATGTTTATAATACAAAGGTAGAGGATTAGTATCTGTTTACATTAAATATGTAAGCATTCGGAAGAAAACAACAGAGACCTGCAGAATCCTTTAGTATTTCAGAAACTATAAAAACAGACATTTCATGTGAAACAACCCAATAAATAACCCACAAGTCATTGAAGAGGGAGATTGAATATTGCAGTTCTTTAAAAAAGGAACCAAGTTCATGGTTTCATTTTATTCTAAAGCATACATCTCCTTCGATTGTATAGCGTAAAAAAATAAGAAGATATAAATGATATAACTAATTAACATGGTTAAAAATACGATTCTAGATTTTAATGCTAAAAGAATCAAGTAAAAAGTTAATATTTCCTAAAATGGATTTAGTACATATAGCAAATAATCTTAATGTTAATACCCATCCCACTTATAATAACCTTTTTTTTTATTGAAATTACCTCCCTGACAGATCCTTCAAAGTAAATCATAATAAATCCTATTCATCCATTTTTGGTCAGTTTGCTGGTGTTCCTCAAGGCAGTGTTCTAGGACCTATTCTTTTCACAGTTTATACAGATGATATATCACTCCATCCTAACACTTTCCTTTCTACCTATGCTTATGACATTTGTGTGTTATTAGTCAATAATGATCCAACTATTGCCTCTCAAACTCTACAATCCCACATCAGAGACCTTGAGGTGTGGTGTCAGAATTGGAGAATTGAAATAAATTCCAGAAAATCTCACCAAATAACCTTTACCCTATGATGTAAAGCTATGACTCCTGCCCTACAGAATTCTTTAATAATATTCCGCTTGTTCTAGTTGAACAGATCCACTACATAGGAGTCCTACTTGACAAACGTCTAACATGGAATCCACACACTTGACTGAAATGACAAGAAAATGCTCACCTCTTTCACTAACCAGTCAGACGCTCTAACCTTAACTACAAAAGGCTCATCTACATGTCCATCATAGGGTCTTTTTGGACTAATGGAGTTGAGCTTTGGGGCTCCACTAAGCCATCCAATTCTTCCCGTCTTCAATCCTTACAATTCAAAATTCTTCAAAAAATCCTCAATGCTCCTTACTTTGTCACAAAGAAGCTCATCCATAAAGACCTTAACCTTCCAGATGTAGCTGATTTGGCTCGAACCAGGTATCAATCATTCCATGAAAAACTCCACTCCCACTCTAACCCACTAGTTTAATTCTCACTTCCTCTTCCATTTCTGACAATCCTCCGTGAATTCGAAAAGAAGATGCCCTCGCGACCTTCTAGTTTAGTTACCAACTGGAATGCTATCAATGGGCAGCTTCTATTTATGAATTTATCTATAGCTCATTTACTTGATTATACAGTTTAAATATGGATGAATCCTTATTGAATGTGCAGATCCATGCTCTATGAATCAACTACAACCCGAGAACCATTGTTCTCAGTGAATTATTAAAATTTAGAAACACAATTTAGGTACCTATTTACTATCAGTTACCGTGCGCTGCTCTATGTATCTGTGCAATGTAAACCAGATCCCTTACTTTATTTTCCTCCTCTTAAAAATAAATAGTTGTAGTAAATCTCTCTATACCTGGTAACCAGTAGATTGCTACATTATTTCATTCTATTTTATTATTTAACAAATGAAAGTTTTTCAACTATAAACATTTTTCAAACTTATTTATTTGTATTTTTTTAAGATATATTGGACTTCATGTGTTCAATGTTTGAGAGAAATAAAACCGGCAAGGATGTCCTGACTTTGTGGATAGGGCCGTTCTGTTTTGTATATTTAAGAACACTTTCTGACATTGAGGTAACTTATATTTTTAGAATAAAATATTTCTGGATGTACTTAATTTTAAAATAAACATGATTAGAATATTACATAAGCAGTACTTCATTCTCTAAAATATCAGCAAATAACTTACCAGTAAATTTTTAGATGATACATGGCATGATGAAGACAGAAGAAACAAAATCACAGAGGCAGCATAAAAAAAGGTCTATCACTTAAATAAAGCATGTAACATTAGAACACATACATCATTCGAGTGTACATTAGAGTGCAATACAACTAGTTGATAGTGTTTCATAGACTGTTCCTTTAAAATATGCTGTCTTTGGTCTGTTATTTTATTTATTTATTATATACCATGTGTTGGTTGCATGGTCCAGTAGATAGAGCTTGGGCATAAACCTAACAGTGGCAGGATAATTATTTATTCTGTTATTTCAGTTAAGGAATGACCCTCTGGCAAGGGGCTCATCCAGCCTCTTTAGAGAAGGTACCCAACATTCAGTGAAAAAACTTGGTGGCTGAGCATGATAATGCCTCATAGGCCACGCTCAGCCACATCACCTTTTAGCATGGCTCTTGGTCCAGAAAACAGTCTCAATCCCTGTATGTACCTAAGACTCTTTATGAGTTGTTGAGGTATAGATTTTTTATTCATTTACTGTTATTTTAGAGAATTAATGATTTGTCTTTGGATTCTAACAGTTATCATTTTGTATTTATATTAATATTATAGATACATTTAATATTTACTCTTTTATGTATAGAGATTGATCTCAAAGGCTCTTATCTGTAGAGGGATTGATGTCAAAGGCTGTACCTTCAATATTGCAATTCTCGAAATCATTTGAGGTTAAACCCAGTAGAAAGCATTTGTACATATCTTGGATTTGTTTTTCTAGAATCGATATATTGTGAAATTTTTGCATTGTATCTACAGTTAGATATTGACAGAAAATAGAAATAAATATGTTTTTTGTGTTATGATTTTCTAATATCAAAAGATAGATAAGACTCTTTGACATTAATCCTCTATATAAATAATGGTATGATTATGATTATCTCTAATTTTGTCTCTTCTTACATTTATATTAAAAAAATATATTTTGGTATTATTTTTTCAAAAGGTTTAATGTGATCAGAGGGACATCCTGAACTAGTGATTTAGCCTATATATTAGGACTAATTATTTGACTGTGATGTATATCATGGAATAAATATTATAATTATATCATATTAAATATTTTAATATCATTGTTCTTAATATTTATAATAACAGTTATAAATTTAAGTAGAATTTAAAATCATTTAAAATTATTTATTCCAGTCTTTTCTAGCATAGGCGTCCTTAGATCTTAGTCATCCATTATCTAAGAAATGTTAGTTAATTATTTTTAATTATGAACTTTTTTGACTGACCAAGAAAAAATAATTTTAAGTCCTCTCATGACTTGAGGTTTTAGTTTCAAGATGCATATATTTCAAAAACCAATCTAATTTTAAAAAATTACCAAATAGTTTTCAGCAGTAAAATGAAATTTCAAAATCAATGCGGGACTATTGTCTCACCATCACAGCCTTATTTCTATTCCTCTTCTGATTTGTCAATCTTTAAAGAGAGAATTAGGACTATATAATAGTTGATCGAACTACCTAGTCTGATCCAAAAATTGTTTGTTTTAGAAATTATTTATCCAAAAATTATTTCTTTCAGAAATTATTATCAGATAATCAACAATTAAGAAAAGCCATGAATTATATGTACTTGGAACCATGGCTTGGTCGAGGACTTATAAACTCTGAAGGTAATTATTGATTATGATAATTATTTATATTCAATGTAATTAGCTATATCCCATTATGAATAAAATTTATTCTTTGTAAAAATCAAGTATTATTTAAATTAACAATTTTTATAATTTACTGAAGCCAAATCATGCAATATGGACCATTACAATGTTTGTGTGAGTCAATCTATTACTTAGTTCAGCAATGAAAAGTACCAACTGAAATTATGTATTAAAGAGAGACACATACTTATGATATTAGAACTTATTTGCTGTGACTTATAAGAAGTGTCATTTTAAAACTTTTTCCTCAATAAAAACACAAAGAACTTCGATTAAAAGTTAAAGATGTGGAAAATAAGTTATAACAAATACAATTTTTAATTGTACATTAAAACATCATAACTTTTATGATAAAATATATTAATGTTTGTATGAAAGATAATTGAATTGTCAAAAAAATAGATTCTCTTCATTGGACCGTTATTAGTAAAGATACAGGGTATTCATCTACTATCCAGCCTATATACAAAACTAAGAATTCTGAGTGTATTTGAAACCAGAGGTGATAATAGTCATTCATAATTTCTGCTTTTATATTTAAAAACCAATGGAAACTTTTGTTATTTGTAATTCCCCCCATATATTAATATTATTATGTTTAGTATATTAGTATTATTTGAAATTATTCATTAAAAGTCATTTGTGTTTTCACTGTCACAATCTATTGAGTATTGTCAATGTTTGGAGGTTCGAGTATGGTAAGCTGTTATATGTTAAGCTCTTAATAAATTCACAGTTATATCAGTTTATTCAGTTAGTTTCCTTCCTTCCAGTTATCCATTTTAATAACTTTTAAAATTTATTTCAAGTAGGATATTTATTAAAAGTTGTGGCGTGTAAAACAAATAATTTTATTTATTTTTTCTGTAATCATTGTAGGGGAAAATTTAGTTCCGTCAAATGAATACTCAATTAAGTGGAAACTTAATTTATTTGTGCCTACTTTTATATATATATATATATATATATATATATATATATATATATATATATATATATATATTTATATATATATATATATGCTTTAATATTTTTGTTTTCTTCAAATTTTACAGGACCTATCTGGCAAAATCATAGAAAAATTATCACACCTTCATTTCATTTTAAGATACTTGAAGGATTTCTTGAAATAATGAATTCTAAGCTGAAAATTTTTTCTGAAGTTCTGGAGAAAAAGGTCGGAACTGGTTATTTTGATATAGAGCCACTCATTGCTAACTATTCTTTGGATGTTATTACAGGTAACACTTGATTATATATATTTTTTAGCAAGTTTAGAAAACTTATATTAAAAATATAACTACTGCTGACTATCACTCATCTCTCAACATCAAATGAAATAATCACATTAATATCATACCATTGATATATATACATATATGTCACAAAATTTATGTTTGGTTGATTTGAATGACGAAACTGAGACTTATGACATTTGATAATACTAATCATGATAAGAGACAAAGACAACATCCCCTTTTATCTTAGTGTTACAGACCATGTTAAATTGATTAAGAGGGTCATCCAGGTGAATATACTTGAAAGATTCAGAATAATGTACACAGATTTTTGGCATCACTATAGGTACCTCCAGTTGTATGTTTTCACAATATTTTAGTTGTTGATCTGCTTCAGAATCGTGATTCAATTCAAGCATCTGGAGAAGGAACCTGGAAAATTGGTAGTATCACCTGATTCCTATTTTGAAGGTATCATAAATCGAACTTACTTTAAAAGTAATTTGAGAAGTTTAACCACTTTAAGCATAGAATCTACAGAGGTCATGCATTTTTATTTGAAATACACTGTGACTACTGTTTGTGCCTCTAGTGTTTTAAATGGTTGTTTTGTCTTAAAATTTGTTGAAAAGTAAAAAAATATTACCCATGAGTGATGAAAATAAGATGTTTAAAAGAAAATTTTAAAACTTCTCCAATTTAAAGTTGAAACTCCACATCACCTATAATTTTGGTCCATTTGAAACTTGAATTTCGCTCATTTCCTAATTACAGCTATCGCTGTGAAGAGTGCAGGTCTCAGTTCGAAAACTAAATCACCCAAACATAACTTCTTCTCTTGCTATCTCCTCTATGCTGCTAACTGTGGAGTAGCCGCCTCCGACCATCTTGTCCAATGGTCACTGTCCTGTGCAAGCCTTCTCATCTCTCTGGCATGGTGCTTCCTCTTGCTGTGCCAATTCACTTAATCATGTCTGCATACATGAGCCTCGGCCTGCATTGAAGTCGCCTTCCTCCCGGCCTCGCACCTAGAAACTACCTGGCCTTACGGTCATCTCCCATTCTGTTAACATGCCCAACCCACTTGAGCTGTCTTTCTTCAAGCATCTCTCGGACGGATCTAACTCCTAGCTCATCTCGTACCCTTTTATTCCTTGTGTGGTCTCGCCTGGTTTTCTTAATATTTTTCATAGGAATCTCATTTCCGCAGATACAACCTTGCTGGCCTCATGGTTGATTGGCTATGCTCATGACGGTCCAAGAGTGTCCAGCTTCCTAATCCATAGAGTAGCACTTGGAGAAAAAATGCCTGTTATAAGCAGAATCTCGCTTTCCTGCTCAACTGCTGTTTTCCAATGAGTGTCACGGATATTCGGTAGAATTTGCCATTGGCCTTTTGGATTCTATTCATGATCTCCTGGTCTATTCTTCCATCCCAGCAGATCATTGTTCCCAGATAACTGTAGTTATCAGTTTGCTGAAGGGTTTCTCCATTGCAAGTAATTAAAAAATTCTCGTTCTGTCGTCCAACACACATAACCTTGCTTTTGGAGGCATTGATTTACATGCTTTGGAGTTACAGTTCCTCTTGTCACTCATCCACGCGACCTTGGATTCAACCAAACATAACTTTCAATTATTATTCGTGTAAAGACATCACAGACAATCATTTAGACCTTATTTATTTATTATCATTGAATATGCACTTTGTGTAATTGATTTTAAAATATTATTGGCTAGAAATGATCCTATTTATTTGTACATTAATGTTATTTCAAAGTATATATTCCCAAAATTAAGTTTCTTCTACATCTATCTGGTAACTTTCGAAACTTTTATTTTAACTAGTACAGATAATAAGCTTAGTTATTAAATTATTAAATAATATTTATTTTAAATTGTTTTTGTTTAGAAACAGCAATGTCTACAAATGTTGATGCTCAGCGAACTAATTCCGAATTCATTGATTGTATTAAAAGGTATGGCATAATTTAATTTAAAAGATTATTTAAAGTTACAAGTATGCATTCAATAATGTAGTATGTCCTCAAAATGTTCAGAGCTATAACATAATGGATATTTTGTTTTTACCTAGCCTAACTGAAGTAATTATAGTCCGATCGGTGAAGTTAATGTATTTTTTTCAACCCATATTTAATCTCTCACCTTATAAAAAACAAGAAGCAAAAAGTATAAAATATGTGAACGACTATATAGAAAAGGTACTCATGATTGTTCTCTTGATTATATTAATTAATAATTAGCTATTGAATATGAATTTCACACTATTAAATAATTTACCATATTTTAAATGATAAATTATTTAAATTGATTTAAAAAATATCGAAATTTTGTTTGCAGATATTAGTCAATAAAAGAATGAAATATAAAACTGTCAAAAAGGTTGAAGAAACTGGAAACGACATAGGTAAAACAGTTTATAATTAATATGGTATAAAAATGAAATAGAACTTTAAGTAATCCATTTTATTTTATTTCATGGTCTAGAATGTTGTAAATCAAGTTTGGTAGGTCTTTGTTTGTGGTTTTCTGTTTAACTATTCACTTTTCAATGACATGTAAACAATATTTTGTCACTCGATTAAATTTAAGGTTTAATAGTTCTGGATCAAATTAAGAATGAAAGAAGCAGCAAGCTAGAGGATTAAAAAATATGTCAATTTTGAGGCTTGCAATTAATTTCGTACTGTAGTAAGAAAAACAGATAATATATTCCCCTAATTTAATTTTTAATTACTACAGAATATTACTTATATTTCAAAAATAATATTAATTATGTCAATGAGTTATCATTATGAAATAAAAATCGTGATATTTTTGGCCTAGACAGATAAAGATTATTTTTGTTTTCTGTATACGAATTCTAAGAATTTGGTGCCCACAACACATTATTTTTATTTACCTCTTAAGTTAAAATCAATTTTAGAACTTTTATATTAAACCAGATTTGAAAAAAGAAATACATTGATTGTGTGTTTTAATTGATGTATTTATGTTAGATTAAATAATATAATACATGCTAATGACCCTATAAGGGTAGATGCATATTTGTAAATAATAAATAAATAAATATATAATAATAGAAATTATTATTTATAGCAATTACCTACATATTATTTGCCCTTTTCTCATTCACCAGTGCCTTCTACAGCTTTCTGTGTTGAATGATTTTTTTTTTCTAAAACCCTAATCCAACAATATATTAAACGATCCAATGTCAATAAACTGTGAATATAAAATTTTGCTATCTAAAATATATTGTAATTTTACTTAAAATACAATATATATTTTATAATAAAATAAATTAAAATTATTAAAATACATTCTCTAATTTTCAGAATTAAATGTCTACATTTTTGTCCTGTCTGACATTTTTTAACCTTACACAGACACCATTTTGGGAAGCTTTGTTATTAGTATTAATAGAACCCTAAAACACCTATTTCCATTGAAAACTCGATTCAATTTTTTAATTAATTCTTACTTACTTCGATGGCGCTACAACTCATGAAGAGTCAAGGCCTCCCTTAGTCTGAGCCACCGTAATTCCCTGTTTTGTGCTGCTATTCTCCCGTTTCAAATCCCCAGCATGTTCTGCGCATCTGCATCCACACAATCTTCCCACTGCGAACGAGCTCTACCCACTTTTCTGGGTCCAAAAATCTTTTTCTCAAGGAGCTTTTTTGGGGATTGCAATACTACTCATTCTTGCAATATGCTCTGGCCCATCTCAGACGCCCAGACTTCATAAATTGTACAATGTCCAAGGTCTTTATGGAGACGCATAAACTCAGCGTTTTTTCTTATTCTCTATGCACCGTTCTCATACACAGGTTCCAAAATCTTTCTTAAGATCCTCCTTTCAAATCTTAAGAGAGACAATCGATCCTTTGCTTTTGTCATCGTCCAGCACTCTGACGAATATATATGTGAACTGGTCTGATTAAGGTCTTATATATTCTCATCTTCGATGTCCTGGAGAGAGACTTGCTCGTTAGGTGTCTCAGAAGTCCTCAGTAGCACCTATTGGCTGCTAAAATCCGACGCTGTATCTCCAGTTGCTTATCATTGCCTGAGTTTAGTTGTGTTCCAAGGTAGATAAATTCTTCTCACAATCAAAACTGAAGTCCCCTATTTTCACAACTCCTCCTACATACTCTCTTCTATTAGGATTGAAGAACATATAATTTGTGTTTTTTTCTCACTCACCTGCAGCCCAAGTTTAGCTTGTTGTTCTTTTGCGTTTCTTAAAGGCACTCTTCATGCTGGAAAAACTGCATCCAAAAATATCCAGATCATCAGCTTAGACTAAGATTTGGCTCAGTTTGTTGAAAATTGTCCCTCCTTTCTGATGGCTCATTCCAAAGCAATATTGATTAACAGGCATGTGCTAAGCAATCACCTTATCTGAGTCCCTTATGGCTATGAAAAATCTCAGATGTGACTCCGGCTACTCTCACTGAGCACTGTGTAGCCTTTATTGTCAGCTTGATATTGGCCTATTCTGGCCAACAAATGGAAGGAAATGGAAGGAATTTGTGGAAAATAATGTTAGAAAATATCTTGTAGGAAGAAGGCAGGAGAGATATTCCTTTGTAGTTTTCGCAGTTAAGAGGATCCCCTTC
Source organism: Piezodorus guildinii (assembly GCA_023052935.1). Classification (NCBI taxonomy): domain Eukaryota; kingdom Metazoa; phylum Arthropoda; class Insecta; order Hemiptera; family Pentatomidae; genus Piezodorus; species Piezodorus guildinii. The sequence goes on along the minus strand of CM041296.1, from coordinate 68,452,536 downwards.
CTTATGAATAGGACAAATAATAGTTTTTTTACCATTCTTCAGGAATGCATTCCTCTACCCAGATGTACAGAATCAGGTTTTGCATAAATTTAGTTGTTGTTGCTTCTCCTCCATAGTTTCGAAATCCAGACGGTATTTCATCAACTCCTGGGGCCTTGTTATGCCTCATCTGACCAATGGCATATAATGTAAGTCATCATCATCTAGTTCTAACTCATCACCACTTAAGTTGGTCTCTTGGTGCAATTCTTCTCCATTGGATTCTCCATTCAAGAGGTTCACAAAGTGGTTTATTCATCGTTCTACTACTTTTTCCCTCTCAGTGATCAGAAAACCGTCTATATCATTACAGACATTTGATCGGTGTCTGAATGATTGGCGAAATCAGTTTATCCAGAGATAAAATTTTTTGATTTCATTCTGGGTCCTGTTTGTTTCAATATCTTCCATTACTTTCTACTCCCATGATCTTTTTCTTTTCTGATGCATCTTTTTTTCAGTTCTCCTCTTCTTTCTATATTCTTCCACAGATGTTCTGTATGTCTTCTTTGGATCATTAGGGTATATGCAGGGTGCTTCTCATCCGTAGCCAGTTTGCATTCTACATCAAATCAGAGTGCCCTTTTGTCAGTTATTTTTTGTTCAATACTCTCCTTTGGGACATTATGCATTTTTTCTCTACGTAAATTTCATTTTTCATTAATTGCTATGATAGATAGGTCAATGATTTGCAACTTCTCATTCATGGCCTGAGTAAATTGTTGGTTTGTCGCAGGATCTTTTAGTTTCTGTGTTTGTACCTCATTGCTTTCTTTACATGCTTATTATAAGGTAGTGATATCCTTACATGAATAATAGCTACCAATAAGTAATGGTCTGAGTCAACATTGGTTCCTCTTTTAATTAATTAGAAAAGTTAAATTAAAAATTGTTCACAGATGCTATACTTTTCCTAACTATATATAGTTTCTTTGGTAATTATTCCGAAGTGTCACTTCTGTTGACAAGTGGGCGTGGCCCTACTTATCCGGAATAATTACCGTTTCTTTTAATAGTATTATTCTATTATTTTCAGGGGCGAAGGAAAAACTTGCATTGGTGGACATGTTACTTCAACTGCAACTAAATAATTCAAAAATAACTGACAAAGAAATATATGATGAGGTTAACACATTCATGTTTGCAGTGAGTAATTTTTTATAAGATAATAAATATGTTTTATTATTTATTATTATTGAAGAGAACTATGCATTGGTTAGTGAGTAAATTATTTTGAATATTTTTTAGTTTCTTAAGTGAACTAGAAGAAATTAGTTAAACTTGAAAATGATGAGCTGATTCAACATTGTAAAAACGATTTGATTGAAATATTATCCATGACTAAAATTTATTTTATCTTGTAATTCTTTATTTATTAAGGTTGATATTGCGCTGAATAATTCTTCCATTAATACTGATTCTTTTATTTCATGACGTTTCGGGATATTCTCCCATCTTCAGAAGTCTACAAAAATTATATTAAGCAATTTACCATCACATTAAAAATCACTATAATGAAGTGAATGGTTTAAAAAAATTTATAAATTAGGAGTCAATTGATAACAAAAATTTTAAAACTATTAAATAACAAATTTTAAAATCATAAGGAGGCATTAAAAGCAAAAATTTAACAATGTTACATAGTACTTAAATAAATATTATAAAGTTACCTCGTTATATATTCTGTAATCCGAACATTTTCACTAGTCATACATTGAGCCAGGTAAAAAAGTAAAAACGAAGTCAATATCTAAACACATCAGATCTGAGCAAGAGTATTGCTCAGATCTTTGTCCTCTATTAATATATAATAGTAATTCTTTATGCTTTTGATTCTAATAAGTTACTCTATTTTAGGGGCACGATACTGTTTCATCTGCTATGAGTTTTGTCATTTATATATTAGCAGTTCATCAAGATGTTCAGGTACGATTAGTTCTTTACATAATTGATTTATGATCATTTGTCTCTCTGATGATGGTTTTTAATTTCTCATTAATGTTCAGCGGTCTGAGATGAACAGATGAGCTTGTTAAAAATGCTTATAAAGATTGATGATTTATTTTTTTTTACTAACTAATAGTGCAAAGTTTAGATTTCTTTTTTAATCCATGTATTTTTTCACCATGTTTCTATCTATTTTTCATAACATTTCTTTTATCTCTATATATGACATAAATAGATAATAAGGCTCTAGAACCTATATATCTAGAACCTATCCTGTAGATGGCAGCTTTTATTATTAGGAAATAAAAAACATTTGACTCTTTATGATGTTGTTCACCTTAAAAACTGATGTTCAGCAGTAGAAATATTAAATGAAAACTCACAGACATATGTATGCTCAGTTAAAAAAGCCGTGAAGCACTAAGATTTGTTTTATATATCAATGAAATAAAAAATGGAGCAAAGGAATAGATCAAAGTTATAGTACTAGACAAGATATTGATGATTGTATAATGGTCTCAATGGTTACTGATGTTAATTAGTTAAAATAAAAGGATAAAGTTCTGTAGACAGTTTGTATTGTTTAAGTATTTAACTATGAAAATGTTTTCAAATATATTACTTTTATTCTTTACATGAATTAATTTACTCATACTGTTAAAGTTTCTTGGAAAGATTGAGTTGATATCCCTTATTGCTATATGATAATTTAGAATTGAATTTAATTGCAAGTTTTTCTTAATAATTAATTAACCATTGTTATTTGTATACAGTTACAAAAGAAATAATTACTATACCTCTAATAGGAAAAAGTGTATGGGGAGATCATGGAAGTGCTTGGTGACTCGAAGTCAACTTACCAATCCCTAATGAATCTTAAATACCTTGAGAGAGTAATCAAAGAGACTATGAGACTTTATCCTTCAGTTCCTTACATCGGAAGACGATTGAAAAAGGATATGCTAATTACAGGTTTTTTTTCCCATTTATTATCACCAGCATAATATATAAGCTTGGACATCATAAATGTTATTTGTTCATACTTTTTTTTTTTTTTTACCTTTTCAGATGGTCATATAGTACCGAAAGACTGTGATGTTGCCGTGTTTATTTATGATCATCATCGTAATCCTGAAAACTTCCCAGATCCAGAAAAATTTGATCCTGATCGATTCCTACCTGAAAATATTGCCGGAAGGCACCCATATGCTTACATTCCTTTTAGTGCAGGATCTCGAAACTGTATAGGTACTTTTTAAGAAAATAGTTTATACCCGACATCTAGAAATTTGTTCAACACTAAAATATTTACATATTATCTTTAATCAATTTTTTTATGTAAAGTCTTATGAGAGTATGATGTTTCAGGCCAAAAATTTGCAATGATGGAGCTATTATCTACTGTGACCCATCTGCTTCGTCAGTTTAGAATAATTTTAGAACCAGGCTTTGTCATGAGGCCTATTTCCCATATTGTACTACGACCGAATGTTGAGGGTGTCCGAATTAAGTTAGAGAAGCGATGATAGTCTTTACAATGTTTTTAAAGATATATTTGTACCTAAGATTAAAATAAATGCATTTATGAGGTTGAATTAAGCTAAGAAATTTGGAACTAGCATTATGAAAACCTGTAATAATTGTGATACAAAGTATTTTTAATGTAGACATTTTATAAATCTGAGAAATACAACAGGTATATTTATAGCTTATTTATCATCCTATATCAAGTTTATTTAGTGTTTAACAGGCAAATAAAAAAGTACTAAGTTAATAAGTTCTTTAAACATTCTTTTATGATTTTACTAATCTGATGATATTGGGTCTTATTCAATAACAGCTTCTCACTTGTAAGTACTAGCTGTTAATATGTTCTTGACTTTCTTATTGTAAATATTATAAAAAAAGTCACCAGATCCTGCTATTCTAATTCTTTATATTTATTCAAATGGCTAGGAATGCTTCTTCTATGAATGACTGAAGATCACACAGGCAGTCCATATTATGAAGGGAACAAGGCTCCTGGCATGCCCTCAGCATTAAGTAGTAAGGATTGGGAAAGTATGCCAGTGAGCTTGTCATAAGAAATAGGTTTATCATAACATTATCATTTTCTTTTGATTAGTGGGTAACTAATATTAAAGTCATTTTTTTTTAAATGGCTTTTATCAGTTAAATACTATAGTATAGATTTTCTCATGAATTCAAGACAAATCCAGGAAGAACTTTTTTTTCCTATTTGCCAAGTTTTAATTTATTTGTTTACTGAATAATTTATTGATTATTATACTATTACTACCTGACCCAACAAACGTTCTCCATATAATTTATTTCTAGTGAATATTTTGGTTGTTAAATAAAAAATAACTAATGTAATATAAGTGTGTGGGCAGAAAGAGGAATTGAACGCTGTAGAGGATGATCGTCAATAAAAAAAAAATATTCATTTTCTCAATTCAGTATATTTAATATGTATTAACTACGGACTGGCATTAACAATACCGTTTGAAAGCTAAACTTTTTAAAAAAATATGATCTTATATACAAATTTGTTAAAGGTAATGTTAAGTGACATTTAGGGCTTAAACTTATTACTGATTATTGTACATAACAATTTTATATTGTTTTATTAATTAATCTAAATTATATGTTTCAAACAAAATTGATTAAACTTTTTATTTAAATTAACTTCAAACTTTTTTGAACTTCAAGTTTATTTAATAGCTGTTAAATTGATTTCAACTGCAGAGATAACAGAAAGCCGTGTGTTGCCCGCACCACATTTTTGTAATATGAACAACTTTTAAATTATTTGGATATTGTCCATACAAAAATATTAAAATTTGGATTAAAATTTAGAGGAAGGAGGGTGAATATTTTCATAAAAAAGAAAAAAATATGTATAGAGACACCCGAACACCTAGCGGTATGAAATTTACTCTAGGACATATTCTCACACTTAACAAATATATATACAAAATTTCATAAAAATCGATCGAGCTATTTCAGAGGAGTACGAACACAAACACCGTGAAACGAGATTTTTATATATTAGATTGCTCTGTTTAATCATTTATTATAGATAAAACATAATAACATTATATTTGATAGTAGTTGATAGTAATGACACAATTAAATACCAACAGTAAATGCTAAACTATTTATTACCCAGAGGAAGAAAATGGTCAGGTAAAACAAAAAAATACATAAAAATAATAAAATATATTTTTATAATTGAGCAATATTATATTGCTTCTAATATAATAAATAGATATTAAAAAAATTAATCGAGTTATTTGCTCAAATTCTCCTATTTCTGGGGAGAATTTACCAATGTAATAATAAATAAATATAAATATGCATAAAGCTAAATGTATAAAACTCATATAAAAATACAAATAAATAACAAGAAATATAATGATTATATAAGTCAATAATATTTCAATTATATATTATTGATATGTATTCAATAATATACCAATAATAATAATATCTCAGTATTAATTTCAACATGGATATTAAAATTAATTCATCACAGCCATGGAGAAAGAAGAGAAAAACTTGATTAAATATATCTTGAAAAAAACATTGAATGGATCATAAACTCGAATGAGTATTTCATAATTGCAAGTCAATTCAATATAAATACAATAAGTAAATATCAAAGTGAATAATAATAATAAGATATGTAATAGTGTATATATAGTGCTTTTGTTATTCTAGCTTAAAAGGGTCAAAATCGATATTTGTAAGTTTCAAACTTTCCGACCATAATTTTTTGGCATCTTCATCGTTCTTTGCTAAAGCTGAGGGTTCCTTGAGTTTACAATTGCTGAAACCAAATGAACAAGGAATATTATAATAGAAAGAATTACAGAGTTAAGCAAAATGTCCTTATCCCTTAACAGTACAAAAATATTATGGTTTTAGAAATAACTTTGATTAGATCAGATTAACTTTTAATTATCTTCAGAACCCATGTTAAATAATTTTGGTAAAATTTCTAAAGAAATGAGCAACTAATTGAATATACCTATAATAGGAGCCAGATTCATTTTCATTATCAGCGAGGATACAATATAATGTTGTTTTAGCCCCTTCTTCTGGAGATATCATAAATGGTAAGAAAAGTGCTCTAGCTACCAGTCTAGCACCACGGAAATAGGTATCGTCCATATAGCGACCAAGTTCAGTTTTAACTATTCCAGGATGGAGAGAAAAAGTTGTAACTCCAGTTCCTGAAACAAACCTTAGGTAAAGTATTACTTTTATTGACTAAAAAAAAACAACATAAAATTGTCACCACAGCCACCTGTTTTAATTAAAAAAATTAAAGTGATGAACATAAAAGCGAAAGTAATATAGCTCCAAAATTTTGTCTGTAAATCAAAAAAATAAATGATAAGGATTTAAGAAACTAAGTGGTTTTGAGATTTAACCCAAAATCATGGAGAAAAACAATACAGCTTTGGGTTGGATTTTTCTTTTTTGTTATCTTAAACTTGCTAGGAAATTCAATTATCATTCTAATCTCATGAAAAATGAATTAAAATTCATGCTCTCTTTCAAGTAATTCAGACTAATAGAAAAGAGGATGGGAAGGAGTACAGAAATACTTTTTAAAAAATATGATGATAAAGTTCACCAATATCTTTGCTAATACTGTTTGATTTTCTTCTTTCTATAGCTTTAAAAAAATAATTACCTTCCAAGTGGTTTAATTTAATTCTTCACCTGGGTAAGTGCAAATAAAATTAGCTTTTCATTGTAACTGTTCCCTGTTTTTTCTCAGGAATATATGAGAGAAAGGTGGAGGAAAATAATCACTTAGAGAGCAATTCAATTTTAACCACATTATTATTGATATGAACTTAACACATAAATTTGTGAATAGATAACACACACATATATATATATATATATATATATATATATATATATATATATATATATATATATATATATATCATTTCCAAGTCAAATTCAACCTTTTCCAAGTCAAATTCAACCTTTTCCATTTCAAATTCAACCTTTTTCGATTTCAATAAAATAATAAAAATCAAATTAACATGATTTTATGTTTTAATGGTTATTTTAATTACACCTTGTGTTTTTAACCCTTGTGGCTTGTTAAATGTTCCCAGGGGCCTTTCTACATATAATTAGTCACGAATATAATAATAAGTATAACCGATACTTTAATTTTAAGACATTTGCGATACAAGGTCTGGTAGTCGGATTAGCGGGATTCGTTTTATTTTAGTTTTATAATCGCGGGCGAAAATATTATCAATAGAGGTTTATTTTAACTTTTTCGTATTTATTGGATACAAGGCTCAGTAGCTGCGTTCCCAAAGGTTCGTTACCGACTACACTATTAATTTCAATAGCGCTCGCTCAAATATGGGTTTATTATAACTTTTTCGTATTTATTGGATACAAGGCTCAGTAGCTGCGTTCCCAAAGGTTCGTTACCGACTGCACTATTAATTTTAATCGTGCTCGCTCAAATATGGGTTTATTATAACTTTTTTGTATTTATTGGATACAAGGCTCAGTAGCTGCGTTTCCAAAGGTTCGTTACCGACTACACTATTAATTTCAATAGGGCTCACTCAAACATGGGTTTATTATAACTTTTTCGTATTTATTGGATACAAGGCTCAGTAGCTGCGTTCCCAAAGGTTCGTTACCGACTACACTATTAATTTTAATCGCGCTCGCTCAAATATGGGTTTATTATAACTTTTTCGTATTTATTGGATACAAGGCTCAGTAGCTGCGTTCCCAAAGGTTAATAGTGTAATCGGTAACGAACCTTTGGGAACGCATCTGCTGAGCCTACTATCCAATAAATACGAAAAAGTTAAAATAAACCTCTATTGATAATATTTTCGCCCACGATTATAAAACTAAAATAAAATGAATCCCGCTAATCCGACTACCAGACCTTGTATCGCAATGTCTTAAAATTAAAGTATCGTTATACTTATTATTATATTCGTGACTAATTATATGTAGAAAGGCCCCTGGGAACATTTAACAAGCCACAAGGGTTAAAAACACAAGGTGTAATTAAAATAACCATTAAAACATAAAATCATGTTAATTTGATTTTTATTAAAATTGAAAAAGGTTGAATTTGAAATGGAAAAGGTTGAATTTGACTTGGAAAAGGTTGAATTTGACTTGGAAAAGGTTGAATTTGACTTGGAAAATGTTGAATTTGACTTGGAAATGCTATATAATCTACATGAATATTTCTCGAAGGACACAAACAAACTGCAATTAATGTTTATCATCTACCTCTTCTTCCCAATTAGATATCATCATTTACAGCTCAAATATTTAATTCAATCTCATCTATCTTTAGATCTTATACTGAAAAAATACAATGTATTACATCACAATAATACATTTGATACATTGAACCAAAGAAATGATGGAGAGATGGAGGAAATATTTCAAGAAGCTGGACTCGGTCAGCAGGACTGATTGAGATAGCTCCCGAAATGATGTGCTTCATGACAGCAAAGTTGTAGAAATGTTACTCCATCTCCTCAAATTGATAAAGGATACTGAAGAACTGGGTGATCACTGTCATAGTGCCAATTTTCAAGAAAGGAGACAACATGGAATGCAAAAACTATCAAGGTATATCACTGCTTAGTGTGCCAAGTAAGCTGTACTCAAGAATCCTAGAAATGAGGATTAGAAAAACTGTTAACTGCCAGATCGAAGAGACACAGTATGGCTTCAGAAACTCGAGGAGCACGCAAGACCTGATTTTTACATTTATCTATGTCCATCGAGAAATAGAAAGAACTGTCTGTCTGTTTTATGGATCTGGAGAAGGCTTTTGACAGAGTACAAAAGGAGTATATTTAGACAAGTAGATATGAACAAAATCCTGGCCATGAGAAGTCTTTAACTCAAGAGAAGAAATGTTATAAGAACAAGCAACTGTACCTCCAAGGAGTTTGAGACGACCCATGGAATACCCCAAGGATGCAGTCTATGCCTCCTCCTCCTCCTCTTTATATTAGTTCTTGACCAGGCACTGAGGAAAGCAAGTCCAAAACTACAATCTTTTCAACTCGGAAATAAGGACCTGCAGCCCATTCTCTACCCTATGTTGTCATTTGCTAATGAACCCCTCATAATTCCAACCAATGACCAGGATCTGCAACTTAATGTTAATGTTGTAGAAGAAGAACTGTCCCATATCTTCCTCAACAGAAGAGATATCGCTAAGCAAACAAAGTTTAACTGCTTCCTGATAGGCAGTAACACTGTGTACGATGAAAAAAATATGAAATGGCAACTATTATCTTTTATTGGAAGTTAAAAGTTAGTGGGCTTCAAGGAGAATAATGCAGAGAAGTTTTATCGACATTGCTAATTGCTTTGTCCTAATATTCAATAGAAAACTCAATTTTTGGCTATTGTATACAGATTAGCCTATTTTTTGCCAAGGGATCAAAACCAAACAAAACTGAAAGCAACAAAATTGACACCCTCATTTAAAAGATATCCTTGAGGCATGCACATACATCAATGGCTGTTAAAAAATTTACCCAATTCCAACACTCCAAACTGGATTAAGAAACTGCAGAAAACAAACTGTATCAGAAACATATTTATAATACCTTCTAATTTATTAGCAAGTTCTCTAGTAAACAAAACATTAGCAAGTTTGCTTTGGTTATATGCTGCTAATGCATTATAAGGCTTCTTTTCGAAATTTAAATCTTCCCAATCCATTCTTCCTCCTGAAAATGAAATTCATCATATTCAATTAACATTTACATTACTGCTGCAGAAATTGTAATATATTAGGTTTTATATCTTGATATAATGAAATTAAAATAATACTTACTTTCATGCGCAGAAGATGATACATTAACAATTTTGGAAGGTGCTGATCTGATTAGTTTCGGCAATAACAAACAGGTAAAAAGAAAATGTCCCAAATGGTTAACACCAAAGTGAGTTTCAAATCCCTCCTCAGTCTTACTCTTGGGGCACATCATCACACCTACAAATAATTTTCTCCTTTTAATCTTCCTTGGTTTAATTAATAACTTAACTTCTGAAGAAATAGAAACTCTTAAGGCATCGACAAACAGTGGTGGATCCACAGGAAGGGATGAGGAAGGATGTTGTCATGCCAAGGCAAAATAAATAGATGACTTATTTCAAGAAGTACAGTTTATACTAAATACCTATTAGTACCAATACTCTTGATTTACTTTAATAAAATTAGCTGTTTGGCTTAATCACAGTTGATAAGTATGCTAACTCTCTCCTCCTTTCACCTCCAAAACAAAATCACCCTCTTATTAAAAAGCAAAAGTCTATTCTCTCCAAATAAAATAAATGTTCCAGGATCCGTCACAGATTGTAAATGATACTATTTTTATATTTTTAATGTAATGATAGAAATGAAAATGAAAACCCTCACCAGCATTATTAACTAATAAATGTATTGAATTTTCATTATTATTAATATCTTCAGCACATTTTCTAATAGAGGCAAATGATGATAAATTCAATTCTTTGACAATAAGTTCTCCAACATCTTTGACATCCTTTACTTCATCTTTGATGCTTCCAATCGCTTCATTAGCTCGGGTTACATCTCGGCATGCCATAATTACTTTTGCACCTGAAACACAAAATATTATTTAAAAAAAAATATTATCAATGATGTAATGATAAGAATTGATACAAATAATTACTGTATTAGATCATTTTGCCTATACAGGTTTAATTAGAATAGGGGTATTTAACAAGAACCTGATATTGAAAAGACTCAGGACCACCATTTTGCGTCCCCTCCAAAGGAAGGCAATAGCAAGCATTTTTTATTAACTTTAAAAAATCCTAAGTAGTGAAAAATCCTTAGTTATGCTGTCCTTCCGAGGGGAGGTAAAATGGTGGTCCCGTCTGTTCAAACTTCAGGTACTCTTGAAATATCCGTATCTTAATTAAATCTGGATATGCAAAATGTAGGATTCCCACCACAGCATTGCCCAACTAGCCACATAAAGTGACATTGATAAAATAAAAAAACATCATGAAAAAAATCTGATATATAAAGAAACATTAAATTAAATGAAACAAAGAATAAGAAAAAATATAACAATAAAGAAATTAAATTTATTAATAAAGAAAGTTGATGTTTATTATACTGTTAACAAGACCTGATAAGATATAAATGGAATAACTTATTAGAATAACATTCTATTAACAATTTTCAACATGGAAAAGCATACCTAATTTGTATAATTCCTTAGCTGTTACTTTACCAATTCCAGTATTGGACCCTGTAATGATGGCTGTTTTGCCATCTAGCCTTTTGGTAGGTAGAACTCTTGATGGTGCACTACCCATATTAATTTATTCTAAATAACAATGTAGATAATATGAAATTTGGTTCAAAATATGACAACAGAGCTCCTACTACAACACTAACCTTCACCTTCACCTCTATTGCCTTATCTTTAAGATAGAGCTTTGAACTTTCAAGGTGACCAACTGATTAATATTAGCTATTTCAAAAGATAACGAAAAATAATATTATTCTTATCAAATGATGTATTTTTGAAACGGTAATTATTAAAAAAGAAATAAATTTAAACTGGGCTTTCGAAATTAGTTTTCGTCAGTGACTTTAACAGTGGGTACAATAGAAATGATTAATGGCGTCACTTTTTAGTAAAACCCAAGAGATGTTTTGAAAATATTTCACAAATTTTCGCTAAATTTACACATTTTCGGTATCAAACTTTATTTAAAAGGATTTTGCCTTCCGAATTTTAATATTTTACTTTTGTGGTTTCTCGATTCTCCTCGCATGAATGATTTTTTTTTTTCGACAAACCGGGAAATCCTATTTCTGAATTCTAAATTTATTTTTATCTAAATTCCCAAAATTTTTGAAAAACATTTCAGCATGATTCATATCAAGAACTTATCCAGTTAATAAGCTATTATTTTGAAATATAGTTATTTGAATAATAAATAAATTCAGTTTCATCTTTTATTGGTGAAAAGTGATATAGAATTTTTATGACATCTGCATTAGAAATTCATTCACTTTTTCAATGTTCACCAAAGCCTTTTCCAATGCGGTAATCTTCAAAAGCAGATCTCTTCTTTGTTTATTCACGTGGCATCTGAAATCAGATTTTATTTTAAATAATTATCATTGATTATGTTTCTTAAACGTTTTGTGTGAAGATGTGCAAATAAGTTGCCATATCGCATTATCAAATTATTTTCCATTTGTTGTGGGTTTTTTAATATTATATGAAATTATTTTCCATTTTTTTGTGTTTTTTTTTTAATATTATATGAAATCTATTCATTAAAATACTTTGAATTAATTTATTCTCCCCCTCTGAGACATAAGTATCATTTTCCCAGATACAGGAGAATCAGAATAGAATCAGCGCCTGGGGAAATCTGAATAAACTTAAGCTAAATGCCATGAAGACGCAAGCAATAGTAATAGGTTCCAATGCCCTTATCGAATCTAATACCAACTTTTCTAGTATAATCCTTAATTTGCCAATGGACAGTATCTTTACATATGAATCATGACAGTATAAGCTTGTATCGCATTTACTGAATGTATTTTAAAATATCAATAAATATATCTTTAAAAAATCCTTAACAGTTACCCAATTACCTTCATTTTCACTGTCAAAAACCTATGTATCACCATCGACCAATCCCTTTCCTGGAAACTCCATATTGCCCAAATCTCCCGAAGAACAATAAGTACTCTTAAATTTTTCCATCGCTCCCGCCATCTTCTTCCCCTATCCACTCGTAAGCTTCCCGTTTCCTCACTTATTTTCTCCCACTTTGACTATTGTTGTGTGGTGAATGGCGGCCTCCCGGCTATGCTTGAAGACAGACTAAAGCGTATTATAAACATTTTCTTAAGATTTCTCTTCGGCACTTTAAGGAGGTCTCATGCTACCCACTTGTACGGTGAATTAAAGTGACCCCTCCCCTCCTCCCGCAGGCAATATTTCCTTGGATCATACCTTTACCTAACTATTAACTCCCAGCATCCATCCTACATTCACAGTCTCCTTCAATTTAAATCCTCAGTTCAGTCACTTGAAACTAGATCGTGACAGTCTGACCTTTACGTTCCTAACCACAGAACCAAAACTTTTGATCATTCCTTTATTGTTCCTTGCTGGAATTCTCTACCTAACCATATCCGCCATGCTGCTTCCTTATCCTCATTCAAATCCCAACTTTTCCTTTACCTTCTGTCATCCCAAATTGACGATCAGCAAATGTGATATGTCAATATTATGAACGACATTCGCTTCTCCAAATAATTCGTAATCCTCTCGGTTGTTGCGCCTCTTTCACTGGTTCCCTTCCTAAATGGGTCCAAAAATACGGCGCAAAATTTTCCTTTCAAAGATAAATCCTCCCTCTGTACTGAATTAGACAGGGTCAATGTCTCCGAAGCAAACGTCAAAACTGGTCGTATAAGTGTTCTATAAAGAAGGCACTTGGTCTGACGAGACAAGGCTTAACTGCTAAGGTGGTTTCTGAGTCCAAAATAGCAGCAATTGACCTTCTGTGTTCGATTGCCGGTCTCAAGGCTTGTCTTATTCGTATTACCAACTATTGAGCCTACATATTTAAATTGGTTCACATTTTTAAATGTGAATGGCCCCAATGCGAGAGGTTCTCTGGTGTATTCATTCGTTCCCGGGCCAGCTCTCATATACTTGGTTTTTTCTTAATCTATAGTTAGTCCCATTTCTGAAGCCTTTTCCATTAAGTTAAGAAAAGCATATTTTAAGGCTTCCAGAGACCTGGCTAAATCATCCGCGTAGCCAAGAACCTGTACCATCCTATCATAAATGGTTCCTGTGGTTCCTATACTAGCTTTTCTCACTACCACTACTAATGCAGTATTAAAAAAAAATGAAAAAAATTATCTACTGCAGATTATTGAGCCATTAAGCAAAACATTAAATTATTGAACAATACGCGTTTATTCCAAGGCGCTCTTTTATAACAAATTAAACTAATTTCATTGAGTATTTATTAAATTCCCTTATCAACAGCAAACAAGTTGATGTGATTTATTGCGATTTCTAAAAAGCTTTTGATAAAGTTGACCATGACATTCTCATTCATAAGCTAAAAAGAAATGGATTTATCGATTGATTATTTAAGGCAATGACCTCATATTTGAAAGATCGTACACAGTATGTTGAAATAAATGTGAGATCTAAATCTCACAAAGTGTACTCCGGAGTGCCTCAAGGGAGCAATCTCGGGCCTTTATTGTTTCTCTTTTTTATAAATGATGTTAAAAAAATATTTAATTACGCTCGGTGCCTACTGTTTGCCGACGATTTAAAGTTTTTCCAGGCAGTTAATGTCATTAATGATTGTGCTAGACTTCAGCTCGATTTAGAAAATCTGATTTGATTGAGTAATGAAAATATACTATTTTATAAAAATTTAAATGTTAAAAAATGTTGTGGAAGAAGAAAACGAGAAATAAAAGACAATTAGTTATCATTATCGGATAGAAGGTGAAATACTTGAGAGACTTAACATGGTGAAAGATTTGAAGATATTTTATTTGATAACTTTTTAACCTAAAGCCTATATCAATAATATTTATTCGACATGCCTCCGGGAAATAGGATTTATTAGAAGAATGTCTTTTGATTTTAAGGATACTGGTACATTATTAATTCTGTTTAACGCCTTTATAAGACCTTACATTGATTATGGCGCTCTTATATGGTTTCCTGAAACCAAAAAAGGAGTAGATTTAAAAGGAGGATTGCAAAAGATATTTTTATTTAATTAAATATAGTCGTCTTCTCCTGTAGGGGAAGGGGCGCTGTTGAAATATTTACCACTATCCTTCTTCCCTATAATAGATGCTGGTTCAAAATTGGTATAAGTTTACTTATAATTAAAGTGATGAAAAGAAACAAAAAGGCGAAAATTATTGTTATACACTTTTAATATGATAAAGATAACATAAATTGATATTCCTAATTATTAACAAAAAAAAGAAAATAAATCTTTTTAAAAAACTGCTCTAATAAAATTATTAAAAAAAATTAAAAACTAAAAATTAATATATAATAAAAAAAAATGTCTATACACTACGATTTGTACACCTGTGGCTCCCTCGCTGCTACGTGTAAGAAAAGGTCGGCGTGCCGATATATTGGAGGCCGGGCCCGGTTGGGTTGGCTTCAATGTCAATGGTTGCAATAACATAAAATGCACAGTGCACTATAATGACGTCTTGCTGGGGCGAAGACTTGGCGAGAAGAGAGAGATAAGCGGCTGAGGCGAGCGTGGAGGGGACGCTAATACTACTGCTTGTTTATACTTAGAGTATTATAGCTGTACACAGTTGTGTTGCTGTTCAAATAATTCTCTTATATAAAAAAAATATATATATATAAAATTTTAAAAGATGAGCTTGAACATAACCGCCCACCAAAATTTATATTAAATTTTCCCACTTTGAAGGGAAAAAATTGAGAAAAAATACAAAGTAATAAATTTACTATAACTCTGGGAGCAGCGGGGCTAGTTTACAAACTGGGCGCTTGTATGTGCCTTCAGAAGTTTTTATCTGCACTACCCTGACTACTCCATCTGGTCCTGGATACGTTTCGATAACCCTTCCGACAGGCCAGTATAAGGGTTGCACATCTGGTTCCTTTAGTAGTACCAGGAGACCTGGTTTCAAGTCTTCCGTCTTCTTTGTCCACTTGCCTTTCATCTGTAGTGCATGAAGGTAATCGTATCGCCACCTATTCCAAATATCTTTAAGGCATTTCTTGAGGAGTTGCCAGCGAGATAATCGATTGGTTGGAATGTCATTGCACTCATCGGGAAGGCTCACCAATGGCGCACCAATCAAAAAATGGCCTGGTGTTAGTACATCATAATCTTGAGGAGATGATGACATTGGGTATAAAGGCCGAGAGTTAAACACTGCTTCGATGCGAATGATGAGTGTGTTGAATTCCTCAATAGTGAGAACTTGTGTCTTCATTACTCTTCTCAGGTGGTGTTTGAAGGATTTTACCCCGGCCTCCCAAAGTCCGCCAAAATGTGGGGCTGAAGGTGGTATAAACTCCCATCTAATCTGCTGACCAGAAAGATGCTGAACAACTCTGTCTTGGGTTTTTTGAGACTTCCACCACTTGTATAAATCTTTTAAGTAACGATCGGCTCCGATAAAATTTCTACCGTGGTCAGATAAAATCTTATGAGGAAGCCCTCGTCGTCCAATAAATCGGTCCAATGCCGCCAAAAAGGCGTCCGTTGTAAGCTGCGACACCAGTTCTATATGAACGGCCTTGGAACTGAGGCACACGAATAGACAAACATAAGATTTCCATTGAGGTCCCTTTCTTCTTTGTGTCTCTTTCTTGTTGAAACGACCAGCAAAATCAATCCCGATATTTATAAACGGGCGCCCTTGTGCGAATCTTGTCGATGGTAGGTTAGACATAATAGGGCTGAAATTTTTAGATTTGAATCTATGACAAATTACACATTGGTGTATGCGTGACCGGACGATTCGTCTTGCAGCAATCACCCAATAACGCCGTCGCAACAAGGACAACAACAGCTGTGGTCCAGCGTGTAAATGGGTTCGGTGCATGTCTCTCCTTTTTGGGAAGTTTCATATATGGCAATCAGTTAAAACTAGAGTTTAATGTAAGGCATAAATTGAAAGATAAATAAATGCACAATAGCTGCTATTGGGATCACCTGTTGCTGGGTGGCTAGCATAACAGCCTCCTATGCCTAAGATCACGGGTTCAAACCTGCAGGTGGTCCTAGGATTTTTTAATGGGAGTAAAAAATCCTTAGTTATGCCGTCCTTTGGAGGGGACGGTTAAAGATGGTCCCGAGCCTGTGTGATGTCAGGTATTCGTCAAAGATCCCTATCTTAATAAAACCTGGATAGGCAAAATTTAGGACTCCCACTGTAGCATTGTCCGATTAGCCTTGGAAGCATAAAGTGACATAAATGAATAAACAAACAAACAATAGCTGCTATCTGTCACCTTGTTAAATTGGTTCAGGGCAACATATATGACATGCTAGGAGGACTTACTTGACTTCAGGGTAGGAAGAGTAAATAATAGGCACATGGGAGATTCTTATTTTGGTATAAATAAATCAGGTTGTAGGAGCCCAGTTCGCTGTGTTACCAAACTTTTGTACTTCTTAGGTAGCATACTGGTTTGATTTCAGTGTTTCATTTAATCATATAGGTAACATTTAAAAAAATATATTTTTCTGTCATTTAAATATTATGCATATATTTTATTATTTCGAAAACCGTAACAATATTAAACTGATTTTATTCCATCCGATGTGAGTGACAGCTATGAAAATATAAAAAAATAAATAAAAATAATTATATATATATATATATATATATATATATATATATATATATATATATATATATATATATATATATATATATTATAATATGCTTATTTTTAAAAAAATATTCTTTTAAGAAAAAAAATTAATTTAAACATTATTTACTTCATTATAACTCATTTTACTCTCAGGGTATGGTATGGGTTCTTGAC
The DNA here is from genome assembly GCA_023052935.1 of Piezodorus guildinii. Classification (NCBI taxonomy): domain Eukaryota; kingdom Metazoa; phylum Arthropoda; class Insecta; order Hemiptera; family Pentatomidae; genus Piezodorus; species Piezodorus guildinii. The sequence goes on along the minus strand of CM041296.1, from coordinate 68,434,903 downwards.
AATCAGGCACAAATGTTTATAAAACTTTTTAATCATAATTATAATAACTTACAAATTAATACAAACAATATGCAGGCTAACCAAGATCCATCATATTCATAAAGCAGCTCCTCACTCTCCAAGTCCCCAGTGAAAACTAACTTGCCAGGGACCTTTTTTCTACCTGGGCTATTACCTGGGGTGTCCCTTGCATCCAAAATGGTTATGTTTACAAACAAACATTCAAATTGGAGCTGTTAATTTTTATTTTTATTCTATTTTGTATCTGATTGTTAGCCTGCTTAAAATAATAAATAAATAAATAATTGTATACTTTATAGAAAAATGGGTATATTACAATATATATATATATATATATATATATATATATATATATATATATATATATATAATATATATAAAGATAAATACTTACATATTAAAATTGTATAATTTTGTTTTGTTTTTTATACTTATACTTACATTGCAATGACTGAGCCTGGTTTTTCTTTTTTCCTTTTCTTTCTGTTCCTATTTTTTTTTCTTTACATACTTAATTTTATATGTGTGTATATATATTCATGATTAATTGTTTAAGGTTTCATTTTTTTTTTTTTTTTTTTCTATTGTAATATTATTTTAATTTGATTTGTTTTTTGTTCTGTTCATATTAATTAAGTGGGCACATTGTACATTAACTATTAGTTTAAATATTGAATAAATCTGTTAATGTAATAAGATTAATTATAATTTAGAACTTGTAATTGGGCCTGTTGGTGGATGCTAATTAATAAATAAATAAAATATCACTAGCCACTATATCACTAAGAATGTTGAATTTTTCTGTGTAGAACATGTGTGATTCTTATTAAAATCTTAGGAAAATATATTTTACTTTATGGTAATTCAAAATTATTTTCCAATGACTCATCGCAGACCCCCCAAACATCATCAGGACCTCTAATTGGGAACCACTGCGATAGACTATTTGCCCTAAAAAATCGTTCCTTAAGCATAATCTGGAATAACAAATTATTAAACTTACATAACTTGGCTCAATGCCTTTTCTTTGTCGACTCTTATTTTTATATCATCCTTGGCAGTGGTAGGGCTGGTATGCCTCAGCTCCTCTATTTCTTTCTGCAGGGTCACAAACTGGCATCGGTATAGCCCTAACTGCCTTGAATACTCTTTTCCTAATTACATTAAAATAGTTAGTTCAAGTTTTTTGAACCCTATGATTTAAGATTGGAAGTGAATATAATAATATAAATGAAATAATAAAATGGTTGTTTAATAATTTTAATTATTATAATAACCAGTATTAGTAATTACGAGAATATTTTCAAGAAATACTTAATCAGAGTCATATACTTGATCAAATATCTATGTAATGATTGGAATTCAAAATAATGTGGCATGGGTACTGAAAATCTCATTTTTAATAAGAGCAAGTGGCTCAAAGTCAAGGCATATCTACTTGCACTCATATCCCGACCATGTCTCCAAATTATTTAAAATCTATATACATAAACGTGTAAATTGTATGATTTTATGTTTTTAATACTCTATTAGTAAAAGCGTAAAGGACTGAGAAAGGGCTAAAGTGTTTACTGAATACTAATGGGTAATGATAAAGGAAGAGATTCAGATGAGTTAGCCTTTGCTTTCCAGTTATGGGCTAACAAGACATTTTAACAAATACTCTTACTATTCGTAAACCATTGTTCTGTTTTGTCATTAGCTAAGCACTGTTATTAATGTGAGGGCAGTTAGGAAAGGAAATAAAAATAGTTCGCAGTTAACTAAAATAGATTCATGTATAGGTGTGAATGAATAAATGAAAAATAATTTGTATTTACATCCCCTAAGAATAATTTACAGTGAACAGCGGAAGTGCAATTTGTCTGGCTTCATTTGATACATAATTATTTAGGTAAATAATTATAAAAAGTTAATATAAATCAAAGATTCAAATAAAAACATACAACATCAAATGAATTTAGTTATGTTTCATCAAATTCTAGATTTATCACATACTTGCGGAGATTGATTTTTGAAGAGATGGATAAAAATTGATGTTAGAAAGTGGTTATGGAGGACACTACACAGAGGGAGATGGGTAATGAGTTCCAAAGTATGGTAGCACCAATGATATAGGACTTTTCTAAGGATGCTGTTCTATGTGAGGGTAGGTATAGATGATGGGTTGGGGCTCTTGTATTTAGGGTGTGCACCGAAGGGCGCCGCTGAGGGAGGTCAAAGATATTGGAAGATTTTCTGGCTGGCAAGGATTGAAATAGGACAATGCCAAGAAGCTTTTTTTTTTTTTTTTTTTATTCCACTTAGAGCCACCCCTCTACTCCACTTTAGATCAGAATACCAATGAGAGACGTGTGACTATGTGAAGAGGCCGTACATAAATCACATGAACCTAAGATTTAAGGCTTGTATAGTTCTTTAACAGTAGATAAACAATTTATCGATCGTTTCACGTAGTATGAAATTAGCAAAACAGAGTTGGATACTGCGCGATAATATAATCACTTAATTCTGTAATATTTTGATAATTTATTATGCAAAAGTAATAAGTACTATTCTCAAGATTTCGGGTCCGAGAATCGAGGCAAGATTATTATTTATTCTGCTATTGCAGCCAGGGGTTGGGAAACCATCCTTGTGCTCACCCAGTCTCCGTACATAATTGGATGAGAAAACATCCGCCCACGGGATCCCGTGATCACCTGTGGTGTAGTGACTAGTATAACTACAAATCTGGCAGGTGGTCCTAGGATTTTTTAATGGGAGTAAAAGTTAGTTATGTCGTCCTTCGTAGAGGACGTACAGTAGTGGTTCCGAGCTCATACGATGTCAGGTACTCATTAAAGATCTCTATTCTTTTTGAACCTGGATAGGCAAAATTTAAGACTCCCACTGTAGTGTCGTCTGACTAACCATAGTACCATAGAAGTGTCTTTAGATGAATGAAAAAACAATGAATCCCGGAAATTGAAGATAATCTCGCCCTAATCCTTGCTAGCTACAGACCTAGAAACAGTACCTCTTATACTATGAACCGCACACAAGACGGTTTTAGTCGTTTTTGTTATGTTGAAATATAGTTTTATTCCATATATGTGGAGAAGAATTAGGCTAGATTCAACTACTTTACATTATGTGAGTTATAATGGAACAAAACTTGTCCTTAAATAAAATTTTTGCTCTTTTTGGAAAAAAAAATCATCTCTTTTCAATGATTCAGGCAAGAAGAATGAGTAGCAGTATACTACTTATTTGTATATAATAAAAAAACAAGAAAATTATTATCATCCTGTGAAACCTTACTCAGATTATTAACGTTGAGTGAACTCCATTCCTGAGAAGAGATATTTCAGCTATACCAATGTCCATGGTTATTAAAACTTATAACAGAAGTTCAATAAATGATAACCGTTAGAATTACAATAAAATTACTACAAAATACATAAACCCTAAGAAATGACCTGTTTACTCACTTCTAGCTTCTTCCCGCTGAATACGCGATTTTATTTTGCATTTGATCCTTCTGATTCTTCTTGACAAAGACTCCGTCGCTGCTCCTTGACCTGATTTGCAAACTGCATTTTGTAATTCCACGACTTCTTGCAACAGTTCCTGTAAATATTTTACCAGAGACATGTAAATCTATCCTTAGTGAAACCTGAGCTAACAAAAAATTAAAAAGAAAATTTACCCCAATAGTTATAATCTAATATGGTCTAGTGTTATGTATTCTTAATCCATTAGAATAGTTGTAGCAATATAACCTACATATTAAAATATTGTTCGATCAGTTGCTACATATCTGTATTCCTTGATTCGAAACCTAGCTTTATAAAGTAAGTTCGTGCGTGTGGGTGTGTATATTATTATAGGTTGATTAACATGTAAAATACTTTACCGAAGATTCAGAACCTTCTTCTTTCATTTTTTGGAGCTGATACGACAGCTGGTTAATCTCATTTGCCTGATCTTCGATAAGCTTGACGAGTTGATTGTATTCCTTTTCCGATATCATACATTGGGAATTTTGTAGGTTTTTCAACTGTTCGAAATTTCTATCACGTAGCTCTATTTTCGCAATGAGTTCTTGCAGTATCCTATCTTGTTCAGAAAGCTGATCTGCAATATAAGACTCTTTCAAATCCATCGATTGATTCACGATTTCGTTATAAGCTGCGCTATTCTTGCTACATTCATTCTCTTTCTGCAAATAACAAGAAAATGATTAGAAATAACATTATTTCAATAATATCATAAAGATGATACACATAAATAATTAATTCAATTTATTGTGTCTGGTCCTCAAGTCGGACAGTTTGATTTATTTTAGCCGCACTGTTATAAGATCCTTCGAATGATCGGCTTTGATACCACAGGAACTGAATACATAAAAGAGTTGAAGGTGGTCCGATATTCGGGAATTTTATTAAAGAATTTGCTTTGCTGACAGAAAAGAGAAACAAAAACTCCTGAACATCATCGCTACTCACTATACCAGTATTTCAAAAATATACGTATGACTGTTGGAAGTCCACAAACCAGTTCGAAAACATTAATTTGTTGATTAAATCTACTACCAGTTTTATCAATCCGTTCCTAAAAGAAAATCCTACGAAATACTGAATTTTGCTCTTTCCCTCCTATATCACATATCCGGGACATATCCAAATATAGCAGGGGAGAAAGTTAATAAATAACATAAATATTATAATACTTACAACATATATGGCATGGTTTATAAAGGGTGTTTGAGGGTTAAGTGGCCAGACTTCAGGATTGAATTAAAAAACTCAAAACAAGAAAATAGTCTTATGGTAAATGCGCAGTTAAGGAGCTGGTGGGAAAAATAATGTTAGGTTAGTGTCGAGAATGTTTTTCAGGCATTATCTGTTTTAGCTTCACAGGAATCAGTTTGTTCGCCAAAATCCCTCAAATAAAAGTTGTAAGTCATTAAATTCGACAAACATGGTTCCAAACCATTGAACCCAGTATCCTTGGGCCCGGAAATAACTCAGTCGAAGTCTTAAATATCATGAGATTTTTCTCAATGATCCAACAATACAATTTAAAATTAACCATGGGGAATGGGTTTTAGAGATTATATTATTATGCGCTGAGGAGGTGTTAGTAAGTAAGTAATGAATATGGATTAATAATCAATACAGAATTAATACAGTGTGTTGTTAGAAATTTCCATACAAGACCATTAATGCATTTGACTACAGATGAATCCATTAATAAAGATTTTTGAAACGTATTAATTAATTAATCTAAACCAAATAACTCATATTAATGAATATCGTTGGACGTGAATGCGTCTCCTGAGGAATTCGTTAGTATTCATTTCGTCATAGAATTTTTGTTTCCTTGTTTTAACTTTGCTTCTTTTAATAACACATTTTCAGAAGACTTGGCAAAGGTGTGTGCTCACAGTGCACGATAGTATCTTTTAACGTCTTCACGTTCAAACAAATCTCCTAAATTCATTTCTCATGAATACGTTTGTACTGTTTGATCATAGAAAAAAAAAACTAATATTTAGGACCACAACTAAATTATCTCCAGGCCTAAGGACGCTAAGTTCAATAGCTTGGAACCATTTTTGTAGAATTAATGGCCATCATCTTTTGTTTCAGTGATTTTCTGAAAAATCAATTTCTGATAATCTTAAAAAATGTTCTACTGTAACCTTGGATTTTCGAATCTAGCTCCATAACTGACAATTGTCCATCGGACTTTTTTTCTAGTTTTTAGGTCCTTAATTCTTTCCTGAAGTCCGGCTACGTAACCCTGAAACACCCTGTATTTATATATTGTTACGGTATGGTATGTTGGCCCTACCATAATAATTAATTTATATTTTATTAATTGTTTGAGTTATAAAGAAAAGTATTTTTAAAATAAAGGAAGGACGGCAGCGAAAGCGCCTCATAGATCAGAGGAATGAAGAGATAAGCTTCTCATGTCAACGAAAGAGAAGCCTACTTGAAGAAGACAAGCCTGTTTCAGAAAACGCCGACAGCGAACCCGTGACTGAATGCCGCGAAATAAAATAAAGTTCATAATCTTCCGTTTAGATATCGCTCCTTTTGCATCCCTTCAGCCAATCAAAACCAGGGAGGAGGCTTGGAAGGGGCAAGAGAAAAATTTTTCGCGCTCATTGCTCTCATTTGTTTTACAACTTAACAGTTGTACCTCTACCTCTCCACTCCAACTGCTGTACTTCTCTTCGCTCATCTCTTCAAAAGACATACAGTCAGTAAATCTGAAATGTGTTTTATCTTTAAATGTATTATTTGGAAGATATTTGTAAATTTGTGATTTTATAGTTAAGCGAAATTCTTCAAACTCAATAAAATTTTGTATGATAAAAGTTGAATATAATTGTGCGTTTTAGTTGATATTAAACATATTATAAAATTATATTTTTGTTATATTCCCTCGCCTGCTACAGTTAAATATCATTGATTTTTGATAACTGTCCCCTTCAGAGAACATACATCTGGACAAGCCGGACTAATTTGTTGTTAACTAATTATGAGGGAGATGGAAAGGATGTAGCAGTACACACAATATATACACATACCATAAATGTGTGTGTATGAAATAAGACACGCTCCCGCGTCCTGCTGCTGATCGGAGTTGGACTTAAACAGTACTAGAAAGAAAGAAACACTCTTTTTTGTAACAATCGTCGAATGTGAACATAAAATTGATTTAAGATACCATGTCAAAGGTAAACTCATCTAGGATTAGGCTGACAGGATCATCAATGACTAGGACCCACAGCAAATGACCTTTGCTAACTAGAAAAACAGTGAGTGAGAATTCGGTTGGAATAGGTTGGTCCAAACTTAAAGAAATTGAGAGCAGAAAGGAAAAGAAAAAATAAATATAACCTTTTATTGATATTGACTTATAGACCAAGATTTTAGCACGTTTCGTGCAGAGAAAAATAATAAGATTTTACCAATAATTAAAAGTTAAACGTTATGAATAGAACAACGATTTATCATATCAGCAATATGTGTTCCTAAGAATCGATATATTAGAAAATAATATAATTATCCGTTGAAAAAAAATATTCAAATCCCAGAAAAGTACATACCTTTATACATGTTGACCAATTTTTGACACATTTTTGCCGACTGTCTTTTAATTTTGAAATAAAATTCTTGTACTTTAACTTGAGCATGGTCTATTTTAAAAATTTAAATATTTTAAGTTCATATAAGTAATTAAGAAGTTTAAAAATACCTATATATAAATTACATTGTATACTTACACTCGTCAAGCTCTGTTCTAAAAATGAAACTTGTGATTCCAAATCTTCTATAGCTTTTTCGTAGGTACAACTCTTGTCGGAGAATTCCTCACTTTGCCTCTGTAGTTGATCTTCTAATGAATTTACTTTGACTTCCAACGCGCAATTTTTCTCTTGTAAGCCTTCAAGTTCGCACTTCATAGTACGCATGTGATTGTCCTTTTCATTAAGCAATTCATTCAAGCGTGAAATTTCATCGTCTTTAGCATCTGAACACTATTGTCGAAGAAATATTAATGAAAAAAATAAATAAACAGATATGTATAAAATCTGCTAATAGACATTATTTATTCTATAACAAGTAAGAAGGACACTTACAGTTAATCCAAAAGTAATGAATATTTTTTTAATGTTGTATGAATTAGTGTCTATTTTATTTCCATTCTTTGATCGCATAACATAAGTGTTAATGGAGGAGAAAAGATGAAATTCATTTTATGAATTAAGATTGTCAAGTTAGGGATGAGTCTCGGCCAGTATTCGGATCCAAATTAAGTGGGATATTATTGTATTTTTAACTAATTTTATTTTGTAATTTTTAATTACTAAAACTACGACAAGGCGACTAAAAGCTCCAATATTTTTAATTTTGAGTGGGAAGGGAATGCTTTGTAACACGCAAACGTAGAAAACCACTTTGCATCACTTATAGAACGCCATTATATACACTTACTCAAAAAAGTTTCCATACACCCATGAATAAATTCTTAGTTTTAAATGCTGAGTTTGATTTTCTCCACACTTTTGAACTTCCATCTGGCCCAAACATATTAGATTTGGATTCCTAAGAGAATAAGACTCGTTCTCAGAAGTATTTGGGTTTATTTACAAACTCCCTTGCAAATTACAGCCGCTTCTTCTGGTTTAACTTAATGAAGGAGGGCTTTCTGCTTGTGACTCAACCACTGTATCCCTCCCTTCTCAGAATATTTTTGACTATTTCTGGGAAGACTTGAATCTCGTAGTATCTATTTATTATAATGGCCATTGAGGTTTCGGTAGTTTAAGGATTTGCATTGACTTCAGCAAGGATGGCTCGCTCCTGGCGATTCTTCAGTCTCTTGTCTTCCAGCATGTCTTCTATTTCCCAAAGATTTTAATTCTCTATGTCTTTGTAGTCCATACTGTACAGTAGCATGTGACTTATTCAACAGTTATGCATTTTTCTTATAGATAAGCTCCACGAAAAATGAGCTCTCTGAAATCACGATAAACTCTCATATTGAAAAGAAATCAGTTTTCGAGCAGAAGTAAAGCTAATACTGAACTAATATTTCATTATAGAGATAAGATTTATACATATAACACTGGAAGGACGGTCAAAGTATAACAAATAGGATTAATATTGAAAGTGTATGGAAACTTTTTTGACCAATCATTAACAAATGACATCCTGTCTCGTTTTATATTAATGATGAAATGAAAATAAATAAATATAATTTTTTATGTAATATTAAGATTAATAATTTGTACATTAGGAAATTTTTAAGTTAAAAATGAATACCTTTGCAAAATAAAACCATGCTGTATGGAAACTTTTTTGAGTGAGTGTATATAGGAAAGGCTTCATTTGGCGTTTTATATTTCTAAAACGTTTTCGTTGATCAAACCTCATTTGAATATAATTGATTTTGATAAATTAAATCGTAACTAATTGACAAAAAAAGATTTTATAATAAAATTATTAAACTATTACCAAAGGTAGCAAATTATTTAGCATAATAAGATGTAGATATGTGATTATCGTACATTGGAATAATGATATTAATTGCTTTACTCAGTATTAAATTTTCATTACTCATTTTTTAATACAATTACATCAATATTGGTTTATTGTTTTCATTAACGAGCCTTTGTAATTTACAAAAAATTAAATAAATAATAATAATAATACCCTCCCCCTCCCTCAAAATTTGAAGGATTGCATTTCAAGATAGGTAGAGCCCAAATACCGTATAAAAAAAATTTGCCTGTCCGAAGCCCTTCATATGCCGTCCCTGGCTTTTCTCCGAAACTACAGAACCAACTACAGCAAGCAATTTTCCATGATTAATTTATTCCTTTTCATATCCAGTTAATTACCTGTAAACAGCTATATAAATCATTATACCCTAATATAGTTATTTGGAAACCATTCCCGAATTATTCGGAGCTTTTTTTTTTTTTCTAGATGAGGGGGAAGGAATGTAATAACTCTACCTGAAACTACACTGTGAAATCCCTCCCTCCGGTGCCAAATCAAAATTGTTTCAACTCTACCAAAACACTTATATATATATATATATATATATATATATATATATATATATATATAAATAATACTAAATATTATTGAAAAGATTATTAAATATTTCTATATGAAACATGTTTAGTTTATTATTAAACCAGTGTACCTCATTGGTAGAACAATTGTTATGTTCATTCGTCAATTCAATAAATTTCCATTTCAAGTTCTTCAATTGACAATTTAATGTCTCGTTTTCTTTGACAAGTTGATTCCTCTCGCATTCAAACTTTGCAGACAAATTTTGAACCTCTTTATTTTGAAACACCCGACAATTCAGTTGGTCTATTTCCGTGGTCAATGACATGATTACAGTTTCATTTTCAGCGATTTTCTTTTTAAGTGAAACGGCAGTATTGGTCTGAAATCATAAAAGACAACTTAAATTATAGTTTCATTAAAACTTGATTTTTTTCTCTTTTTTTTTTTTTTTTTTTTACGTCACTTTAATGCTGTTGTGGCAAATCGGACGATTCTGCCGTAGGAGCCCTAAAATTTGCCAATTCCGAGTTTAACTTAACTAGGAATCTTTAACAAGAACATGAAATCAGACAAGATCGGGACCACCATTTTCCATACCTTCCTAAGGACGGCAAAACAGGCGAATCCACACCAATTAACAATCCTGAGACCATTTGAACCCGAAACCCACTACACCACAGATGATCCCAATATATTAGATTATTTATGTGTTCCTAAGTTCTTCCATTACTTCTTTCACTTCATACAAATAGTTTTTTTAGGGTCAAGACGAAACTTATGTTATGTACTCTTATTATGGTTGATTGTAATATACGTCATGCATTGAAATGATAAAAAGAAAAACCTGAACCTCTACAACCTATGAAGGAACTTGGGTTCAGTACATATAGAGAATCATACTGTTTCACGACAAACGGCTGGAGGTATTAGTCTTCAATCACCCTAACCGTCAGGATTTCCGCTCCCCCAATTTTCGGGTACCCACTTTATAGAGGCTGGGCATACCCCAGGAGAGTCTTCATATCACAGGGTTGCTCCACGGCTGAAATAACAGAATAAATAAGTCTGTCTAAACTAAGATTCGAACCCGATATCTGGAAAACGTTCAAATATAAAAATAATAAATAAATAAAAATATTAACATTAAACATAATAAAATATATCTTAGCATAGGATAGGATACATTTTAGATTTTTTTATAAATCTTTAAAAGAAACATTGATGGTGTTTCTTGTAGCATTTGCGCGAACGTTCGAAGTTTAAATTTCTGTAGTGCTACCACTGGGTAGTTTCTTCACTAGACATTATCACGCCCATAAGTGTAAATTAGCCCATTTACTTGTTGTATATATTATATGTACAGTTGTAAATATAAAAAAAATTGAAAAAAAAAAAAAAATTTCTGTCATTTATTTCTACAGAAATATTTTACAAACTGGAATAAAACGAGAGCAATTCGCATTTTTTCAATTATATCTCTTTATTAGGAGAATAATAACTACAAAAAGAATCGTAAGAGCTCAACAAACCTACCAAAGAAAAGTAAAAGAAAATATTTAATATTTTACTAAAATTATTAACGTTTAAAATTATTAACCTTTTAAATATTTTCTTGTGCTCTTTTTTTTCAAATTATTATAATGAGTGACTTTTGTACATATTCTTATTGATTCTTTATTGTATATATGTATATTGTATTATTATTTTATAAATTTATTGTTTTGTATATATTGTGTGAATGTAGTATGAATGTTGAACTTGATCACTATTAAAAATGTCCTAATTAGAACAGATTCTAATATTACTCAATAAAAATTGTTTCTGTAAAAAAATTATTAAAATAATTGTTAATTATGATAATAACTATTCTGTGTTGTTTAAAATTATTAACATAATTTTACTACGTTTCGTGGCATATAGGGTAATAAAGTAATTTACTTAGAATATACATTTTATTTATCAAATAGCACTTATTATCATACATATAAAACTTAATACAGTTGAGATATTGTTATCATCGAGAATACTGAGGTTCTATTTACCACATAATATTACATATAGGTAGGTACCTTTAAACATGACTGCTTGACCCCAACTTCCGACTTCCGTGCTGGACATCCTCTTATCTTGCCCTCCGGTCTCAGACTCCCCAGGTACTCCGCTATCCCTGCTGTACGAGTGGAGGGGTCTATTTTTTGTATAGCCCTTCTAAGAAGCCTTCCTGCTTGTCGCCCGGAAACTACTCTATTTTGTACAAATCAAAAATATTTCTTCACCTCCCAATATTCTCGATACATAGCATTCACCTAACCTGCGAGGAAAGAAAAATAAAAAACCGTATGGTTTTTGATTTTTCTTTAATAATCAAAACATAAAATTACAGGAATTAAACTAGTTATAATATGACATCTTAAGTCAGAATTAACTAAAATATAAATAGAAACAAACAATAAAATATATTGATAGGACTTTTTAATACAGGTTTACATATAAAAGTAATTCTTTACTATTTTTATTCAATACCTTTCCCTGAGTTTATATTGGCAGTATCATAGTTATTTACAGTTAAATATAAATGATCTTCTTTACTCACAAAAATTTCAAAACGCTAAAATTATTATATTTTACATGAAATGCAGTGCTTATGAAATTAATTTTCTTTTATCGCTTTCAGATTATCAAGTGATACATAATAATGCGAAAAACATATAACATAGAATATCCATTTGCTACTTTCTTATTATGTGGCAAATAATTAAGATCAAAAATGAATCTACTATTAGGTCTCTAAGGTACCTGTTAAACCTCTTTTCTTTCAAATAGTCATATTACACTAATAACACATCCTCAGTATTCTCATCATTTTTTAAATTATACTTATAATATAAAGCTATAATAGTGTTAAATGAATGGTATGAATATAGAAGAGATTTTAGCGTCACAATCAGGGTAGTCTTAAGAAGTGGAATGAATCTCAGATTTTAACTAGAAAATAATAATAAAAATAGCTTAACTTTCTGTTGACCTTTTAACTACAAAAATTACATAAAAGACATTACCGTCAAGAAACAACAAATATCATTCCCACCTTCGGGATATTAGGAGGCCCACGGCTACTCCACATTCAGGGTTCTTCCCTTTTACAAAACCTATTGGAAGTTAAAAATACGTGTATCATCTTAGAATGACAAGGAGTACGGATATCTACTCCAATTAAAAGGTGATTCAATTAAATAATTAAAAGGTAATTAAACACGGTAATTATACCTGAGACCCATTCCTTTTACATATAAAATATCAAATCAAGTTAATCTTAAATCCTAATCTTTACATACAAATAACTTAATCCCAATATTTACATTGTATGTACAATCTATTTACAATTTTTCCAGTAAGGTTTAACCTGAACATGGCCCAGGCTAAACACTGTAAGCTCGTCATACGGAGGGGACGCTAATTACCCCTTTTTATCCTCTGGAAACGGATAAAGACTGCCGTATAACAAAATAATATGTTATGAGGCCTTTACTAACATGGTCTGAGATCATATAACCTTTATAACCTACATATATAAAAATAACAATTGTTATTCCTTTAACGGGCACCTTTCTATAAACATCAAGTACAGTGTTGCTAGGAGCAAGTGGAATCGAAAATGTATTTAATTTGAAACTGACTAGTTTAGATCTATATTCTTGACTCCGGAATAGAATAAGGGATTTCAGAGTTAAAAATTGAGTCTGGAAGGTTTTCTGATAAGGGACACTTTCTTCTTTGAACTTTTCAGGATTTTCTTGAGGAATCAATATTATTTTAAATTTCTCATTAGTGGTAAGATCGAGTTTTGCATTTGGTTCTGTTTCAACCGTCTTTTCACTATACACTTTATTTTCATTTTGAGTAGTGGGAGTCATTAGAGAATGGAGTTTTTCTTGAATTTTCGGGTTGTTATCTTCTTCTTTTTTACTTTCTTTCTTTTCACTTTCCTGGTCATTTATTTCTTCATACTGAGATTCTGCTTCATCCTCAGTAGATGGTGTTTTTCCGGAATTGGCATTAAAATATTTATTTGGAGTTTGAGTGGGGGTCTCTTCAGGTTGCAGTTCCTCATTTATGAAATTATTTTTCTTTTTAATCTCTTCTGGGAGTCTTTCATCGGTGTTCACTTCTATTTTATCTTCAAAAGGATCTTTCTTATTTTTCTTATTTTCAATGCTACCAATATTCTCCTCCAGATGAACAAATCCATTATTTACCCAATTATCGAATCTTTCAAGAATATTCATTATTGAATTTTCGAAACGTTTAAAAAAAATATCTTCTTCAATATCTTCTTCTTCTTTGAAGTTTAGCTTCTTCCCTCTTAATTTGGTCTGTGGCTTAGTTGTATTCGAGCACGGGATCACTGACTCTCCGGTCAACCCCAGATCAGATACTTCTGAACATTTTGGCTTTGGTAGCTCATCTACTCTGGAAGCCATAGTAAAAAATCGTGTGCGAAATAATAAAAAACAAAACCCTGGCTAATCTTCAAAAACCTTTAAGGGTGGTTTAAACGCTTACACGAACAAAAGGCATATATAAAAAACATCTAACAACTTTCATAAAACCACTTTAAAAAACTAACCACTTTCAAGACCTTAAAACAGTAGGGAGGCGCACAAGATGCTAACAATTAATTATAAATTAATGAAGTATTAATATCAGATTTCTATATAATACATATGACAATATTACCCTAATGCTACTTATAACATTGACTTTTAATTAACTTATAAATTTTCGATACTAATAAAGAATTGATAAATTCGTCCCCACAAGGGATGCCATAAAATACTACGTTTCGTGGCATATAGGGTAATAAAATAATTTACTTAGAATATACATTTTATTTATCAAATAGCACTTATTATCATACATATAAAACTTAATACAGTTGAGATATTGTTATCATCGAGAATACTGAGGTTCTATTTACCACATAATATTACATATAGGTAGGTACCTTTAAACATGACTGCTTGACCCCAACTTCCGACTTCCGTGCTGGACATCCTCTTATCTTGCCCTCCGGTCTCAGACTCCCCAGGTACTCCGCTATCCCTGCTGTACGAGTGGAGGGGTCTATTTTTTGTATAGCCCTTCTAAGAAGCCTTCCTGCTTGTCGCCCGGAAACTACTCTATTTTGTACAAATCAAAAATATTTCTTCACCTCCCAATATTCTCGATACATAGCAATTTATATTACATATCGTCTATGTAATTTTCTCTCTCATTACTTAGTGTTTATAATTTCCCTTTATACTGTATCAAATGTTTGTATTTATTTCCTTTATATATTTTTTTATACAGCTGGTTGTTATCTTTTGTTTTATAGTCTTGAGGATGTCCTAAAATTTAGGCCAAACGTTAGTGCAATAAATGAAGTTTCTACTTAATTAAATGTTTTTGACGACTGCACCCCGAATTAACTTCTCAATATCTAAATACAGTCAACCCTTCTTAAGCCATTAAGAAAATTATAAAATATTTTTTACTTAATTTGACTGTTCTTACTTTTGTTACATTATCTTTTCTTAAATCCTCATTTTCTTTAGTCAACCTTTGGATACAACATTTCATTTCTTGAAATTGTTCTTCATTTCTTCGTTCCGCTTCTGCCTAACAAATAGATCTGACGTAAGTAATAATTAATAATAATAGTATAATGTTACTAATATAATGTTACTACTAAATTATAAATAAAAGAGCCATGCCAAACATGACTTTAAACTTTTATTTTTTAACTCCAAACTAGACCATTAGGTTGAGATAGAAAGTATAAAGATAAGATAAGGGTAACCCAAAAATTCAGATACCTAGGAGAAGTCATCTGCAATAACAGATCGGACCGAGAAAGCTTTAAAGGAAAAGTCCCGAAATTAGAGAGCTTGTGTTTCGACCTTAGGAACTTCTACAGCCCTAAAAGAACCTATCCCTAAAAAGCTTACGTCTGACACTATAACACCGTAATCAAACCCGTGATACTCTATGGGACACAGACCTCCTGCCTCCCTGGCGTAGAAAAGTCTCTGAAGGTGGAAAGAAAAATACATTGGAAAATCTACGAGTCCAAAAAGAAACCTGAACGATAAAAGCTTAAGTCCAACAAAGAAATATACGCTACGAACAAAACCCTGGAGACCGACATAAGGGTGAGAATACTCAAATTCTATGGACACATGATGAGGATGAACTCTGAAAGGTTAAATGAAATCTTCCGACGAGTCCACCAGCGCAAGAACACGATTGTTTTTTTCAAGCAGATGAGGGTCGACATGGATTCAGCAGGACTGAAGGATAGAGAAACCGATAGAAGGTCACTGAACAATATAAAGGTCATCTTGGACAAAGAACGCCCAAAAAGGGGTTATGTGTGTTCAGAGCAAAGGAAGCGCAAACACGCAGAGCTCATGAGGGAAGGATGTAAAAGAAGAAAGTTCAGAAAGAAAACCTGAACATGATATTCGCGTGTTCTTTAAGGACTTTTCGCGCCCAAAAAAACACAAAAAAAAAACAACAAAAACTTGCCAAACATGGCTTCAGGCTTAATTTAAACTTTACCTTTAGGTTCAGAGCGATAGTATAGAGATACATAGAGATGACTTCCTCGAAAACGTTAGTAAATGACAAACTGGGTATTGAACCCACACCATTTGGTTCGGCCTTTCTTGGACCCTTAACTAATGGCAGATGAAAAAGGAGAAATAACTACTCAGAAAATATAAAAGTAAATTTAAAATACTGGTGTATGGACTAAATAACTACTTCTTTTTTTTTACTAACACTCATTGATTAATTTTATTATGTAGCTAAAATTTATTGATAATCTATAGACAAGCCCGTTCTTATTGGGTTAGTTTCAGTCGGTAACGACATTAAACTAACTTACTTCTCCACTCCCTTCCCTCCTAAAAATGTCCTTCCCAAAACAACTGCCTCTGGACTCGGCTCTGTGATGGCAACACTGCTCTTATGATTTATTTCCCCTCAATGAATGCTATATCCGCACGAACCCCAAAACATTTATAAATAACCGATATTTTAATTTTTGGGGGTCACATGTGGTGTAATGGCTAGCACAACGGCCTTCTATGCCGAAGGTCGCGGGTTCAAACCTAGCAGATGACCATAGGATTTTTTTAATGGGAGAGAAAAATCCTTGGCTATGCCGTCCTTCCGAGGGTACGTAAAAAGGTGTTCCCGAACCTGTACGTTAGATACTTCCACCCTAATAAAACCTGGCAATGTTAGGCACCCTAATAGGAAAATGTTAGAACTTCCACACATTAGCATACTTTTATGCCACAGTAGCATACAAGTGACGTTAAATAAATAAACAAACAAACATTTATTTTTATTTTTATTCTTTAAATTGATAAAACGTTAAAATCCTAAATACTGTTCAGATATGACACAAACAACCGCTCGAGGCCATAAAATAGACTTAAAGAATAGAAATTTTCTCACTAGATCACTTCATATAGTTAGTTTTTTAATTGCACCGGCTTACTTTTTTTTGTTTTCTTTTTTTTTAACGTTTTGATCTGTAAGTTGATTTTCATTTCAATAACAAAAGGTTGGGGATCACCTGTAGCATAGTGGCTAGCATAACAGCCTTTTATGCTAAAAGTCACAGGTTCAAATCCGCAGGTGGTCCTAGGATTTTTTAGTGGGAGTAAAAACGCCTAAGTTATTAGTCTTTCGGAGGGAACGTGAAAAGGTGGTCCCGAGCCTGTGCGATGTCAGATACTCGTTAAAGATCCCTATCCTAATAAAACTTGGTTAGGCAAAATTTAGGACTCCCACTAGTAACATTGTCCGATAAGCCACAGTAGCATTAAGTGGCGTTAAATAAACAAAGAAAAATAACAAAAGGTTATTTTTTGGGGCATGCGTACTAAAAGGCTTTCCCTTGATTTTTCGGCCTATGATAATAATTTTCTTATTAATTTTTAAAAATATTTTAGATGCACCATGTTTTAGAAATAATACTTACACCGATGTCGAGGAAAGCTGCCAATTCACTCCCTGATGGGTATTTTAAAGTAAATCTCTATAAAAAATATTAGATTAAATACAAAATAAAATAAAAGATAATATTGTAACAATAAATAATAATTTAATAGTAAATTATAGTGGATATAATTAGTCGACCGTTGAGCATTATTAAAAGGAATTGGTCCGGGTGGCGGTGAGTGAATGAAACAATTAAGTAGTTTCATTCACCACCGTCATCCGGACAATTCCTTTTATTAATAGTAAATCATAAAAGCAGTGGTAACGGTTTAGGATTATTGGAGGAAGATTATTTTTTATAATTAAGCATTTTTTGGAATTTTTGTATTTGTTATATATATATATATAAAATTATATTAAAACATTCAATCCATTAACCGAAATCGGTCTTAAGGTTCATCCACGAAAAACACCAAGTTGTTAAGGTTGGTTCCTTGGATTACGAAGACACTGCCCTAAATAAATTATAGCGTGCGTAATAAATAAAAATAATAAATTTGGTCCACCTAAGGAAGACCTCTTTTAATTTAATGTCAACAAAACCCTATCAATGCCTATTTGTGTTTTTTTAACACCGAAGAAGAATGTAATAGGGAAGCTTGTTCATCTTTCAAAGAGAGATGAACCATTCCTCCTTGCTCATGTATTTGTGGAAGAGATTTAGAGAAAATTTGAAATTCATTATGCAGTAATTATATTAATATTTTTAAACTTTTTATAAACTTTGTAACTTAAGTGTGACAGATTTAAACAGTTTACTCAACCTCAGTTTCCTTCAAACAATGAAGCACTGACCAACTCTCCAAAACTCAATTACTTAAAGGGATTTTTCCAAACAATATTTCTTTCATAGATCTACGAAACTTATTTGAATAGCATTTTATAGCCCATAATGGTCTGTTGATTATATCTCTAGGTAGTTACCCTAACAACCAACTAACCGACCCGATGTCACAATTATTGTTTGCATGCACAGTTTTGATAATAATTTGAAACTTACGCTGTCCCCAAGGGAAGGTTTTTTATAATCACCACCTTGGAGGCGTTTTAAGTGATCTACATAATTATGGAAGCACTCCGTTTGAGGAATAGGAGGAGGTGGAGGGGGTTCTTCTTTTTTAACCTTGACTTTGGCTTTAACTTTGGGCATTATCGATGATACTGAATGATTTACAATAAATACTATAGCATTACTTCAACCACACTTAGTTCGAGAAAATACTTAAGTTTTGTATTTTAAATTGATTCTAAACCAAATAAATATAACCTCTAAAAACACCTAAAAAAATATCTTAATAAAAAAAGCTGATTTTGCCATTGGTCAGTACACTTAAAAAATATGATTTAAAAAAAAAGTGTTTATTCACACACAAAAAAAATTGTAAGATATGTAATATACAAATATTGATTATATTGTTAATTATTGTAACTATTACCTTCTCAGTAGTTTTTAACCTGTGGGCGTTACATAATTTTGCAACGTTTTTTAAAGATTTTTAATATTACCAATCTTGGAAAGACTCATTCAATGAAGATGGTTTGTTCATCTTGCGCTGGAAGGGCCTGGAGCCCAGGTATTATCACTGCTCATCTCTTCTGGTGTTCTTGAGTCTCCAGAAGAAACCCTTCGAAATACCTAGAGCAGCGCAACTGGTCCACACAGGCGTTTTAGACAAAACTCATCACATAGTTTTTCCTTAAAATGTAATCTTCCAAATTCATTGGTGACAATTTCAGATGTCCATATTTCCTTCCTCCTCTGTACATTTTTACCAGTAATGGGGCTTCGAAGTTGTACTATCTTACGCGAGATCGTCTCGGTAGAACAGCTGTTGAAGCTGATTCACGCTTTTCGTAAGGTTTCAAAAGATGTTTCATACCAATCTGCCGTCCTATAATGGCTTATTATCGTCACGAAGAGCATTAACTCGGTAACGTGACAGAATATTTGGAATTTTGAACTCCAGTGAACCATTTTCGATGTGCATCACCTCAAGTTTTCTTTTGATAAACTGTACATATATTTCTAATTGACCTTTCGTTTCTAGGTGAACTGGAGTGATAAGTCTTTGGCGGATTTCCTTTGTTTCATATAATTAGGATTAGTTCCAAACTTCTAAATACTGCGGCATTACCAGACACCACCGTGCACACTGAATATATATTTTAAAATTTAAATACTACATACATATATATATATATAATATATTTAATATATAATATATATATATATATATATATTATATATACACTTTCCTAGGACTGGACTGAGATGATCAGGTACCAAAAAAAAAAATGTATTGGAAGTTTGACCGTCATATTTAAATTCCAACGTGTCCACCTTAACTATGACGGACCAAAGGATGGTTATTAAATATCTATACTGACATATACAAAGTCAAAATGGCCAGTAGTTTGACTATGAAGATCGGCAGCAACATAGAAATTTAATATTAATATGTTATACCCGACTGATGCAAATAGAGAGCAGTTCACTGCAGTCCAGAATTTAAAATTTGTTTCGTTACCGAGTCAACCCTCTTAGTTGCGATAAAAGGCCAGCAATATTAAGAAACAAGATTATTTAAGCCGCAAGAAAAGCTAGAACCAGCTTCCTGCTATGTTTACTGGAAATCAATCGACAAGGACATAGAGCGAACATTTAGGGAATAACCTGACTGTAGGAAGGTTCAAAACAGCCCACCTAATGCTCCTCTTCACCCATGGATAGAGAGCGTTCAGCCAGAAAAAAATTGTCTTCGTATATACGTTGACTATGCTGGACCATATCAAAATCACCACTTTCATATTATTGTGGATGCAAGATCAAGATGGGCGGATATCTATCCGCGCAATACTGCCCCAACATCACCATCGACTATCGATCTAATGCAAGAAGTTTTCGTACGGAACGGTTTTCCAGACGCCATGGTGACTGACAACGCTACAATTTTCACAAGTGAGGAATTCAAGAACTTCTGCGCAGCTGCTGGAATTACTCAAAGGTTCATTGCACCTGGGCACCCAGCAACTAACGGACTCGCTGAGAGGAATGTTCAGACATTAAAACACAAGCTGGCTGCCATGGAAAATGAATCTCTCCTTATGAAAAAGAAATTTCTTGAGATTCTTTTTAGGTGCAGGGCGACGCCCCTCATCAACGGAAAAAACGCCATATGAGCTTTTCCTCAATCGCCAGATTAGAATCCCGTGTGGACGCCCTTAAGCCTACCACCAATAAACAACCTTCACAACCAAAGAAGCTAGCGAGACAACATAATGAGAGGGACCGAGTACAAGCTCGACACTATACGAACAACAAACAACAGTAGCGACAGGTTTTGATGGCAAGAAGCTTGGTCGTCTTCACATAATTATTACATGTTTACATGGTTACTCCTTCATGAGACACATAAATCAGCTCCGAAGAACAGAAGTAAAAAAGAAATGTGTCACATTTGTCCATGAAGAAATCACCAATTCAAAAAAAGATGCCTCTCAAAACGTTCAATTTCCACAGGTACTGTATCCTCCTCAACTTGCTCCAGCCCAGCCGCAATAGAATACGAAAATCCTACTGAAATTGAAGCTCCATATCTTGGAGGATCAAGCTCCTGACCTTCGAAGATCAAGCCACCAAACTCGCCCACCGAAGTATCTAAATGACCATTTGGTTGGGCGAATTAGCGTGAGAGGACTATTTTAACTATTGACGGTATCGATTATCAATTGTTTCTTACAATAATCTATCCTCCTATTAAAATTTTCTATAATCTATAGCATCATTCTATCAATAAAGAAGTGCTTTTAATACCTAGTGAATAATCAAATTATTACCTAAGGTCACAACACTGGACACCAGAATTATTATTATTCATTATTTATCATATTATCAATTAGTTTGGAAGACTAAATTATAAGATGAAAAGTGAAATAGAACTAAATGATGGATTTTTCCTGAAAGGCCACATAGAAAAGTAAAGTGGCTTGGGTGATATATTGCAACAGACTTCTTATGGAGACTCACCTGCTCAAGAACACCAGAAATGAAGGTCTCCGGTTGAATGTGCTTCAACAATAACCACCCTGAGATGGACATGATCCAGCCCCTTCCAGCGCAAGATAACGATCCATCGTCATTCCAGCACCTGAAAAGCCCATGGAGACACTCACAAACCGTCAAGCCCACAGCAATTAGATATTCGTCCGAAACGTGTTGGCCGACCACCGTCACATTTTAAGGATTATGTATTATAATGAATTTTTTTGTTTAGACTATTTTCAAATTTATTCTATTGGGAACTTTTATTTATTTTCATGCAAACTTATATATTTGTTAAAGCGTGGTAGAAGGATTTGCACGCTAAATTAATAATATAATTAGTTGTGTGATGGGCCGATTTATCGAAACTGAATATAAAATAATTTAAAAAACAAGTGTTCGAAATATAAGATCAGAGATTACGTTTTTAGTTATAAATTAGTCTATTCATTTTGTTCAATAAATGACTGTTATAAAGAATGTGTGTGTAAACATTATTTGGTTAAGATACAATATATAAATTTTAGACATGTTGATAACCTTTTACTTATTTAGATTAGGCCATGGCTAGATGACTGGTAATCTTTTTTTGAAGGTTTTCACTTTTTCTCAATAAAGAAATATTATTTATCTATAATATCAGTTCCTGACTCTAATACACCAAAACTTTACAATAGCAATTACAACTACCTTCTTGATAATGAGGTATTATAACTTCTTAGAATGTCACGACCAATTGCTAAGAAAGAAAATAGTTTAGATTAGTTGGATAGAAAATATGTAACAATTATATTAACTGTGTAACCTTTCGTTTTAAGTGGTTTCAGAATTCAACCATTCTTGAAGAGATGACAAATGCGGTCTTTATACTTTACTTCACCCTCCCGATGAAATTGAAAAATTATTGAGTAGATACATAAGGAATGATTCTATTAGCTAATTTTTTTCCCCCCAATCGTTATATATAGGATTTCCAAGTCAAATTAAAACTTTTTCTTCGGTTTAAATAAATTAATAAAAATCAGTTTAACATATTTTTTATGATTATTTCAATTATCAATTATGTTTTAACCAATGTGGCTTGTTAACTGTTCTCAGGGACCCTTTAACATTAATTATTCACGATTTTAAGACTAAGTATCGAATAATTCTAGCTTTTAAGAAATTTTCGATCATAGGGCTGGTATATGGGTTATAGGGGGTTCGTTTAATTATGATTTTAAAATCGCACGCTCAAATATCGATTAATTTTAGCTTTTCAGAACTCATTCCAATTTATTCGATATTGGGCTCAGTCGCTGATTTACCGAGGGTTCACATACTGATTGCATTATTAATTTTAAGTGCGCTTCCTCAAGTAGAGATTTATTTTAACTTTTTTCCGGATTTGATCCACGTTGGTGTCAAATATCACACTAACGGTGATATAAAAATCACGATTTGTATATGAGCAATCTTTAATTTATAAAAGCTAATTATCATCAAACTCCAAAAGATTAATAAAACCGTAAATTCTGATAAGCCGAAAAAAAGATTCAATGTAACCCGATTACGGAAAAAATCCCGATAAAGTTGAACTTTAAATGAATGATCAATCTTAAAATCATTGAAATATTTACTAAGCGAACCACCTGGAAAAAAATATAGATCCTAGTATCAGAAAAATTGAAAAAAAGTTAAAACAAATATCTACTTGAGTGAGCGCACTTAAAATTATTATTACAATCAGAATGCAAAACCCCGGTAATGCAGTTACTGAGCCTAGTATAGAATAAATACGAAAACGTTAAAACAAATATCTACTTGAGTAAGCGCATTTAAAATTAATAGTACAATCAGTATGCAAGTCCCCAGAAACACAGTTACTGAGCCAAGCGTCGAAAAAATACGAAAAAGCTCCGAAAAGCTAAAATTAATCGATACTTAGTCTTAAAATCGTAAATCATTTCATGTAAAAGGGCCCTGAGAACAGTTGACAAGACACATTGGTTGAAAACATAATTGATAATCATAAAAACATAAAATTATGTTAACTTGATTTTTGTTAATTTATTGAAACCTAAAAAGGTTGAATTCGACTTGAAAATACTATATTTGTTTTTAATGTCAAATAAAAGAGATTAGAAAATTTCAAAAAGTATAGCCGAAATAAGTCATAATATTCCACATAACCATCATCGTTTATTTCATCCATGATTTTACCAGAATCGCAGGTAATCTTCACTGATTGCTGGAGACTTACTGTGATGCTCTAAGTAAAAAACGGAGAACAAGATTGTGGCAATCCTTACATAAGGCCAACTCAACCTGTCCCTGAGTTTCTAATTCCGCTTTCACAAAGGCCTAGTAGTTTTGCTAATTTTTCTATCTTTATATAAAATACATTTATATTAAAGAAGAACTCGTTTTTCGTTTGTAAACACCAACACTGAAAACAACTGAACCAATATTTATTGAATTTTAATCACACCCTTTTCAGAGTTCCCGGAAGATTTGTAAATATATATACTAGACAAATTGTTTTCTTTTATATTATTGATTATTTATAATAAATAAATTTTATATCACTCAGACTCCATTACTCTTGTGATCTCTTTTGTTGTGACTTACATCTTGTGAAATTACATCTCTTTGTAGTGTACACAAGTATGAACTGATAGTTAGTGATCGTCAGTGTTTGTAACTAGTTGAATTCAAAAGAGGTTCCTATATTTTCTTATTTAACTTGAACCCCGATTATGTCAAAAGAAGCAAAACATGAGCGCAGTGAAAGTGAAGAAGAAACAATCGGTCCAATGCCGGATATGGCAGCTCAGCCAGAAAAAAAGAAAAGAAAAATATTGGTTCATGAAAAGCTTTATTTAGATAACTTGCCTTCAGCAGAATTCTATGAAAAAAGTTTTATGCACAGAGATTTAATAACTCATATTGTAGTGACTAAGTCTCAGTTCATCATAACAGCTAGTGTTGATGGTCATGTTAAGTTTTGGAAAAAAATGGAAAGGGGCATTGAGTTTGTAAAACATTTTCGATCACATTTAGGTGAAATAACTTCTGTGTCTGTGAATTATGATGGTTCTCTTTTAGCTACTTCTGGTGCAGATGGTGTTGTTAAAGTGTTTGATGTATTAAATTTTGATATGATCCACATAATGGATGTCTCTTTTCGACCATTATGTGTGGAATGGATTCATGGACCCCAGGATATTTTCCCTGTAATTGCAGTTTCAGATTCAGCTAGCCCCAAAATTTATATTTACGATGGTAAAGGTAATAAGGAGCCTCTTCATGTGTTCGAAAGGCTACATACTAAACCAGTCAAGTTAATAAAGTACAATGTTAAGTTAGATGTAGTTGTTTCTATTGACCATGCTGGTATTATTGAATATTGGTCTGGTTCAAAACATGACTACAGCTTTCCTAAATGTGTCAAATTTGAATCTAAATTAGATACTGATCTTTATGATTTTGTTCGTTACAAGACATACCCAACAGGTCTTGCATTTTCACCAGATGGAACCAAGTTTGCAACAATATCACCTGATCGAAAGGTTCGGGTATTTAAATTTTTAACTGGTAAGCTTCTTACAGTCTTTGACGAGACATTGGAGAAATCCAGTACACTTCAAAGGGAAAAACAACAGATTACCAATATGGAATTTGGTAGAAGATTAGCTGTTGA
Source organism: Piezodorus guildinii (assembly GCA_023052935.1). NCBI lineage: Eukaryota > Metazoa > Arthropoda > Insecta > Hemiptera > Pentatomidae > Piezodorus > Piezodorus guildinii. The sequence continues at coordinate 68,409,510 of CM041296.1, read as the reverse complement.
AAGAGAAATAGAAAAGAACAATGGGCTTGAAAGGTGTAATATTTTATTTGATGAGAGCGGAAACATGATACTATATAGCACCATGTTAGGAATCAAAGTTGTTAATTTAGTTAGTAAATGTTGTAACAGGATTATTGGAAAGCCCGAAAGCTTAAGACCTATTCATTTGGCTTTATTTCAGGGCAAAATCAAATTCTCCAAAGCTGCTGTCACATTAGATATGGAAGCATCAAATAATCCCACTCTTGATTCAGTTTCGAATGATCCTATTTTATTTTGTACCGCATACAACAAAAACAGATTTTACATGTTCTCCAGATTTGAACCTGACAGTACAGATGGTGAATCTTTCAGAGATGTTATTAATGAAAAACCAACAAAAGAAGATGTTATATCTGCTAGTGATTCTTCTGTTACTGAGCATATGCAAGGACTTGCTACTGTACATACTACAAAGGGAGATATCCACATAAAATTATTCACTGAGTGTGTAAGAACTGTTGAAAATTTTGTTGTTCATAGTAAAAATGGATATTATAATGGTCATATATTTCATAGAGTTTTGAAGGGTTTTATGATACAGACAGGAGATCCTACTGGGAATGGTACTGGGGGAGAGAGTATTTGGGGAGGTGAATTCGAAGATGAATTTAAACCTCATCTGAAACATGATAGACCCTACACAGTAAGTATGGCTAATGCAGGACCAAACACAAACGGTAGTCAGTTTTTTATAACTGTGGTACCAACTCCGTGGTTAGATAACAAACACACTGTATTTGGCAGAGTCTACAAAGGAATGGACATAGTGCAAGCAATAAGCGCTGTCAATACAAATCCAAAAAATGACAAACCATATGATGATATCAGCATAATTAGTGTAACAATACGATAATGTAAAATAATAATTAAGAAATTAAATCGATGGTAATAATAAATTATTTTATTATATTTGTAAATAATAATTACAAAACGCATTTATTAGAAATTCTTTTGAGTTGTGATTTTGTTTTTAAAACCGTCCTGTTTTAATTTTTTGATAACCTACTTCAGTAATAATAATTTAGTTAGATTTTGTAAGTTTCAGAGTGTAAAGATTATTAATTGTATAGTATGTATAAATATTGTATAAAACAAGTTCAGTTGATCTTAAAGGACTTTTATTTTGAATGGATATTTAAGAATATGATAGCTTTAATTGTTTTATAAATATTAGTGTATTAAATAATTTTATTAAAAACTATTTCATATTACCTTATTTCAAAACAACAAAATCTCTTCATAGCTCTAACTTGATGGTTTGGAGTTACTGGTCTACACAATTATTCTTGGCCTTAAATCTGATTTTCAGAATCAGATCACCTACTTTTTAAAGAAAGCTAAGTCTTAAAAACATGTATTCGAATCATTTACAACTTTAACTTTGAAGATCAAAAGCCTCAATGTTCTAATAAAAATAAATCTCTTATTTGATAAATTTAAGGTTTATTAAAATTTATTATTTGTAATTATTATTAATTTAAGGTTCTATATTATTAGTTGTAAACAATTAGTTCAAAATTTTATTTTTACAAGAACCACTGCTCATCTAAATACCATAAAGACAATGAGAATGCGAAACATTTTTTAATGAATACTATTTTCCAATCTCAGAAAGACGTGATTGAGAGAGAAAGGTTGTGGCCTCCCACCCAATGAACATACGACTATTTTTTTTTTTTTACTTTCACTTACCTATATATGAAATATATAGTAAGGGAAAGTATTGTGATCGATCGTGAAAATTTTCAAATTCCAGTTTTCAACGGAAATACACATTTTAGGGTCCTCTGAGTCTAAATAACCAACTCCTGCAAAAAGGCCTCGTGTGTGTGTGTGGTAACTTCTGGGCGAAAACGATAAGTCCTAGGAAACTGAAAGTTCATATTTTATACAACTAAATATGTCCAATGTCAAACTAAATATGACAAGTCCAAGATGTTACAGAATCTTTTTCATCAAAATCGGCTGACCAGAAGATCTACTTTATACCATGCATTTTGCACCTTTTTACAATTTCCTCAAAAAGGGAAGGGCTCGGGGACGATTTTGATTAAACTCCGTATATTGATGTAAAATTTGATGGGCTTTAATATCATGTAGGTTTCATTCTGATTGCATGGCAATATTTTAAATTTTCTTCCTCTAAAGTACCTTTAATCTTGTAGATTAAAAAAAAAATTGGAACATCATATAATTAGCATTGATAAATAACAGGTAAATATGTAGGTTGGGCGAATTAGATAAACAACTAAAGGAGAAAAGTGCAAACATATTTTTTTGTACAATTTTTGTGTTTTTGAACACAAGAATAATATTATAGATGAATAATATACCGTTGGATAGCTAAAGATTTTAGAAAAAATATACGCAATTTTAAAGGTTAATGGAAAGTGATGAAAAGCCGATAAAACTGAAAGACTGTTGTAGGTAAAAAGATAATAGATTATTTAATCAAACACATGTTTCTGTTGAAATTCAAAGTAATTAATTCTTTAACAATTTATTTGTATCTTTAAATGTATTTAAAAATTCTAAAATTGATTTTAACAATGGAGGTAAGTGAAAGTTGTGAGTTGCACGCACCAGATTTTTATTTTTTTGATATACCACACTGATGTACAGACTAAAGATGATTATGCAAAAAAAGTGGCAACATAGATTTCTTCGTAATTTTTTATATGAATCCAATACTCTTAGGTGCAACTTAACTTGCAATATAATGCAATGAACTAATTACATCAGTTTTATCAATGGTCTTCCACTGACTTTTAACCAGCAACCTTCCAATCTCTAGTTATGAATTCAATCAATGGGAATTATAAAATAATACCATAAAGTCAATCATTGATCAAGAAAATTGAGGTTTTTCTGATTTTTAAAAATGGTTAAGAAAAATTTCATTTTCTCTAATATTAATATAATTATTTACAAACATATACATTAACTGCACTGTCTATTAAACAGTTAAAGCTTTTTCTTCAGGATCAGATTGGATTTCAGGTGCCACAGGAAATGTTCTCTTTAAGGGTTCTTTTGGGGGCATCCAATCAGGTATAATTTTGTCATGAATCCTCCAACGTCCATACTTATTTGCAAGATGTTTTTCAAACACTACGTACTCCAAGACATCTTTAGGCAGCGTTTCACTTCCGTGCATTAAACGCCCAAACCTATCATATATAGCCAATTTCTGTAACAGAATTTTAAGCAAAAGTAAATTTAGTCATTTAAAATCATGAATTTATATGATTAAATTTTTTGCTGAATGACTAAAATATAGAGTAAATGAACAAAATTAATGTGTTTAATGCAAAATATTCGTGTAGATTGATTTTGAAAATGAATATTATTTAATCTCAATTAATAATTTGCTTTTAACACCCAAAATATTACTCTTCATAAATGAAAATAGTGATGTATGTTAGCCTTATTTGAATATGTGACAAAAAAAAAAAGAGTTTATAAGCAAAGGATGCTTAAACAATTAGCTCTCCATTCCATTAAGTTCTGACCAGTAATGAAAAAAAAAAGCTATTGATGCGATTAAAAAAGACCATGCTACATGGTGAGAGAAAAGGTAGGTGAAAATTCGTAAGTCTTGAGAGAGTTCACAAAAGTAGCAGGAGAAGAGAAAAGCATAATAAAAACTAAATAAATTCGGATAATAATATCAAATATTACTATTTAAAAAAATACTTTAATATTATTTAAAAAGAAAAGTTAAAAACTAAAGGATAAAGTTATAACAAGTGTAACATTCACACCATGAAACATGTTTTTTTTAATTTAGAAACTCCACTTTAAGGAATTATTCATAAAAAAGTTTTAAAAAATTATAAAGTTCTAAAGAAAATATGGTTATTGAATATTTATCTATTAAGTGAAGTGAGAATGGTTGACTGCGTGTATCTATAGGGAAGAAGTTGGTTCCGGATGCAGTCAAATAAACAATTAAATAAAAACTTAATTAATTTGTGCCTATGTTTCAGCCTAAATTTCAGGCATATAAAACAGAAGATAACAACCTGTTGCAGAATATAATTTATAAAGATGATAAGTAAAAGAAATTATACTGATAATTATTTTAAAAAATAATTAAAAAAGTTACAGTGTGAAAAGATAGTAACATATATATGACATACACAATGTCAGTACTCTCGTAAAATGTGAAACATTATAATTTAAAATATAGTGAATAAGAATACATGTCTCTCGGTGAAAAAAAAAAAAAAAAATTCAATATTATTTTATATCTGATATATTTTACATTTATTACATATTTTTTATATAAATAGTATTTTATAGAAATTATACTGATAATTAGAAAAAAAAAATGATTAAAAAAGTTACAGAGTGAAAAAATAGTAACATATATAATTTCTTGACAAAATCACATCAAACCTACATAAATTTTCATATTTTACTTTCACCTACTCTCCCTGCGTAGTGTGGCCTTAGGGTTTTTATTTTTATGTTTACCAAATATCTGACCAAAGGGGAAAGAGAATATGGGAATAACTACAATGTTCATGCGCTAAATCAGACATATTGGTCTAATTTAGAAGACAACATAAACCGAAAAAAAGGAAGAAATGAAATTATTTTATTTAGTGCATGTCTGGATATTATACTTGTAACTCAAAGTTTGAGAAGGAGTTATTTCTTATTCTTATTTGATTAAGAAGATTCATTATTAACCCTTTGGATGCTGAATACTCGTGGCCAGTACGGTCCATACAGATGGTGACTGGCAGTGGTGACCATAGTCCATACTGATAATATATACTGAGCGTATATTCGTGTCTACGGTCTACATTGATGGATTTTTTTTGGACACATATATGCACCCATAGCACTCAAAGGATTAAAAACAATAAACACCAAACATTTATTTACATGAGGTCATCCCTGATTTAGGTACCAACCTAAAAAGAAATGAGCCCAGGATTCTTCAAGGAAAAGCATTGGAAATGTATTTTAAATATGATAAATTAATTAAACAGAAAGAGCAAGTTTATACCTGTTTTGTGTGGAATCTGACTGTAATTTGACTAAAGACATTTTCTTTAGAAATAACATCAGTGCATCTAACATGAACGACTCTTGGACGTTCAATTGATTCCAAGAATTCCCAATGGATGGTTTTATCAGCAATATTATTAACCACTTCCTGTAATTACAAATATATAAATGTCAAACTCTTGTGCTACAAGGATGATCACAAAAAAATTTAAAAAATAGTGAGAGATTCTTCAAAAAAAACGTTTACAACAATCTTCACTACTTATTAAGTCAAGAGAGTTGGATTTCTGGAATTTAAGGAAATTTAATCTTAATCCATTATTCTTATTATATGAACAATTATTAAAAAATATATTTTATTGGTTCTGACAGGTCTTCGAAAACCAAAATACCATGGAGTTCTTTCTTTAAGGAAGAAACATGTCTAATAGCCATTAATACTTTCGGAAAATGAAATGAAGTAGCAGTCAACATTGTGTGCACCATTCCTTTCAATTTCTTGACATTGAAATTGAGTTAATAATACTATTGGCTCGAATAGTTCACATTTTAATAACATAGATTTTACTACTTGTTCTTTTAATGATAAGTGATTAACCAGATATACCACAATGTCTTTAAGTTGTAAAGATCTATTGTCCCTTGGGTCCCCAAGGTTATGGGTTCAAACCCGGCAGATGGCTCTGGGAGTTTCAAGGGAGTAAACAATCCTTGGTTATGCCGTCCTTCAGAGTGGGTGTAAAATGGTGTTTTAGGGCCTGTCAGGTACACATTAAAAAATCCTTATACTAATTAACACTGGATAAGCAAAATTTAGGACTCTTGTTGTAACACTATCTGATTAGCCACAGCAACAAAGAAGTGACTTTAAATGAATAAACAAACTAACAAGATCTATTGTCCCTTAATCTATATTTATTATAATTCATTGCAGACTAAAGTTTGGGTCATGATGACACGTAATCTCAGCTACAAAATGCTGAGACCATTTCAGTTATCTAAAATGACTGTTATTTATTTTTTACCAACAGCTTCAATTCACACTATACACTTATAGAATACGACTGATATAGGATTGTTATTGTCACCATTTTTACTTTCACTTACTATATATAGTAAGGGGAAGTATTGCGATCGTGAAAATTTTCGAATTGCAGTTTTCAACGGAAATACACGTTTTAGGGTCCCCTGAGTCCAAATAACCAAGTCCCGCAATAAGGTCTGTGTGTGTGTGTGTGTGTGTGTGTGGTAACTCCCGGGCGGAAACGGTAAGTACTATGAAACTGAAATTTCATATTTAAGACAACTATACGCCCGAGACGTGACAAAACTTTTTTCATCAAAATGAGCCTACCAGAAGAGGCACTTTATACCATGCATTTTGCACCTTTTTTCGATTTTCTCAAAAACGGTTCCGACGATTTTGATTAAACTCGCTATATCGATGTAAAATTTAATGGGCTTTAATATCATGTAGGTTTTATTTAGATAAAAATGGTCTGACAGGGCTTAAATGCCGATATTTTAAATTTTATTCCCTAAAGTACCTTTAATTTTGTAGATTCAATAATAATAACTAGATTATCTTGTTAACACTGATGAAAAACTGGTAAATATATAGATTGAATAAATTCGATACCCAACTAAAGGAGAAAACAGAAAACATATTTTTTAAATGCAATTTTTCGTTTTTGAACATAAGAGCAGTAATATACATGTATGATATACCGTTGGACAGCTAAAGATTTTAGAAAAATTATCATCTCATACACAAGCTTTTAAAAGTTAATAGAGAGTGATGAAATGAACATAAAACTTACTGATTATTTAAGATAATAATATAATAGGTTTTTGAATCAAACACATGTTTCTATATAAATTCAATTTGATTAATTCCTTAATAATTTCACGTATTTTTATCTCTAACTGTATTTGAAAATTCTTTCATTGATTTTAAAAATGGAGGTAAGTGAAAGTCGTGTGTTGCTCGCACCAGATTTTTTTTTTAACATTCAGTCTCATTGTTTCAGAGAAGAGAGCTTCATTTATTACTTTTATTAAAATAAATTTATTAATATTTCAGTAAATGATTCAGCTTCAGATTGTGATTTGCTACACTGCTTTGATTTAGCTAATTTAAATTAATATATATGATGAATCATACTGTAACATAGAAAAGCAATCAGTGATAGGGGTTTTGATTCAATATACATTCCTTAGTCATTAATTTTTAATGTAAACTATGAAAAAATGTTTTGCAATGAAACTTGAAAATTTTTCCAGAAGACATCATATTATATTAAGATGAATTAAAATCTATTTAAAAGATAAGAAAAATTATAATTACTAAACTATGACATAAAAAATTAAATTCACTAGGATAATTTTGGTAAACATAAAATTTTTAACTCACAGGATACGCTCTTTCGGTTATAAACTGGATTAACTTGTCTTTGTCTTTACTGAAAATGAAATTGGCAAGGTATTAAAATAAATAAATAAATGATACTGTGTATTTATCAAATAAATTAATTAGATACTTTATCATTGAGGAATAAGAGTTTATATAGATGTCCTGAGCTTCATTTAAAAAATCAGGTATATCAAATTCCTCTTCAAAACTTCTGATTTTTCGAACTGCCATCATAGATTTGCCTTTCTTTTCAAGGAATTCCAACTTTTGTTTAGCACCCTAAAAAAAAATTTGATTAATAAATTAAAAATCTGATTTAAGTATCCCACAACCTTTACATAGCTGTTTTTTATTTTATGAAAATGCAATATCAGTATATATCAGCTGGGGCTGGGTCCAAAGCCAACTTCCAACTGCAAATGAATTCCTTGGAAGTTATTTTAGTCACTAACAGAGGAAACTTCTGCTCATTTAGGACGAATATTTGAGTGGTTATTATCAGTCCGGCCCTTAGCCCCTCAAATGCAGTTCAGGTTGTGACCACATGCTCGACAATCTTCAGAGCACTGCATTTGGAACTTTGGGGGTCAACATCCAGAAAAAATATATGAAGCTTGGCTCAGAGTTCCTGGACCCTGAGAGGGATCATCATACCCAATAGTCTTCATATTTGTCCAGTTTCTTCTTTTATAGGTGTTCACCAAGTTCATCCTGACCCGGAGATTTTCTGAAAGTCCTGCCACCCCTTCCCTTTAGTACACACGTTAAGTAACATCTAGCAGGAAAAGGTTTAGAGGTACCACCCAGGACCTGCACTGCTTTATGTGAGATTGGTACCAATTCAAGATATTCTATAGTTTGTAATCAGGAGACCTTAAATGTATATACATCTATTTCCAACACAAAATGCAAATTAGCGTGATCAGAATACTGTTTCAAATTATGAATTCAATGTATTAGTAAATTAACTCTAAAGAAGGTATAACTAATATAAAATGCCTACTTGAGTTGTAATGACGGAGACTTTTCCATCACCTTCTGGTGGTATATATGGTTCAAAGATTCCACCAGTACAACTAATATAAACTGGCTTCTCATTCCAAGGACGAGCTGGTAAAACACCCATTTCCTTCATTTGTGATTTTATTTCTTCCTTTGTCAATTCATCAGGAGATTTATTTAATGAATCCATATCAGGAAGTTTAACTTTGATGAACTAAAAACGAAATAAAGAAATAATAGTTTAATTAATCACTGAAGGCTAAATTTATTCTGTGACTCACGTCAATTTATTGTGTTTCTAATAGTACAACTTTTTAAACAGTTAAAAGAATTGAAGACGGTTTTAAACATAATAAAAATTTATCAAAATGTCAACGAATATGTTTGATTAGAGAAACATTAGTTTTACCTTCAAACCCCTCAACTTCTTATACTTGGGATTCCAGTGTTTATGCCCTCTAGTGACAGTATTGCAATTGGCAGGAAAAATTGATGGGAACTTTGAAAATATTGCTGAATTTATAGCGGCTGGTTTCGGTAATATAGTCTTAAATAATAGAGAAAAAAAGTGCATTGAGATATTAAAAAATAATAATATACATTAGACTAAAAATTAATATAAATACCATAAATTGATTGAACAAGCCTGCCATATTTTATGACAAATATATACTTAACCAAAATCACTATTTTTTAAATATATCTTTAGGGTTACAAGTCAGCCAGGTTATAAATCTTTCGTATCAACATAGCACTACGAGGTGTGGAGATTCTTGGATGTTTTCACTTTCACTTAGCTAATATAAGATATATAGTAAAATAAAGTATCGCGACCGTGAAAATTTTCTAAATCAAGTTTTTACTGGAAATACACTTTTTTGGATTCCCCTGAGTCAAAATAACAATTCGCGCGAAAATTTCTCTATGTGTGTATGGTAAATGTAGCATGAAAAGTCGTACAATAGTGAAATTTCATATTGAGACTACTATACGCCTGAGATGTTAGAGCGACTTTTTCATCAGATTCGGCGAATCAGAGGAGCCACTTTATTTTGCAGCTTTTTAAGATTTTCTCAAAAACGGCTTTAACGAGTTTGATTGAACTCGCTATATAGATGTAAATTTAATGGGCTTTTATGTCTTAAAGATTTCATTCTGATTGAAATAGTCTGACAGGGCTTCAATGCCTATATTTAAAGTATTCTTCTAAAGTATCTTTGATTTTGAAGATTCGAAAATATTAACCATATCATCTTGCGGATATAACAGCATATCATCTAGCATTGATAAAAAACGGGTGAATATATGAGTTGAACGAAATGGATATCGAACTTAAAGAGAAAACAGCAAGGGCAATTTTTAATGTAATTTTTGGTTTTTCGAATATAAGAACGCTAATATAGATGTGTAATATACCTAAGCTAAAGATTTTAAAATTAAAAAGATTTGTAAAATGTAATGGAGAGTGGTGAAAAGCGGATAAAACTAACTGATTTTCGTAGATAATAACATAATAGATTATTCAATAAAATACATGTTTCTATTGAAACTCAATGTAATTAATTCATTAACAATTTATTTTCATCTCGAGCAATTGTATTTAAAAATTATTAAATTGATTTTAACTATGAAATGAAATTCGTGTGTTGCGGCTCCAGATTTCTTTACTCTCACTTACCTATATTTTAACGCTAACTTTCTTTAATAGGTTTTAAATTCATGGAATCATGATAAATCAGGAATGGAAGAGGATGCAAGGATTGAAACTAGTAGGTTAGAGTGGGAGTGGAGTTTGGAAGAATTGATACCTGGTTTGGGCCAAATCAGCAACATGTGGAGCATCAAGGTCATTATGGATGAGCTTCATTGTATAATTAAATTATCGTAAGTATTAATTGTCTTTAATATTACGTAGGTTTTATCCTTATTAAAATATTATTTGATAAAAGTTTTGGGACGTGGTTAAGAAGTTTTTCAATATATTTGAAAATTCAACTAGCTTTTTGATTTTGTTTGTTAAAATTCATTCTTATAATATAACAAAAAATTTTGTTTTACTTAATTAAATAGGACTATGCTTATATTTTCATTTATTTTTTAACAATTTAATGTTTAATAGCTGATTTTTAAAATTTCTGATTAAACTGTTGGAGAAATTAATATTGTAATTAAAATAAAAATGAAAAGAGCAAAGCTAACTTCATGGTAGGGTAGACATTTATTATCCAATAATAATGTTACTAAATTGATATATTTAATTATATCTAAATGCAGATTTTTTACATTTTTATTTCTCATAGGAATATGTTAGAGAAGCTATTAAATTAATTAAAATTAAATGAGCGTATCTGACTATGTAATAGTATAGACTTTATTTATTTGCCATCATTCTGCGTACAAATACATACATATGTTTAACTAGTTGCGATAAGTATTAACTAAAATTGTACGGAACCTTTAATATATTCAACCCTATTGTTTCATAAGATTTTTTCACATGAATCTGTAATTTATCCGTAATAACCCAATTACCCACAGAGGTAAAAATACCCAAAATGGGGAAATAATACCCGCATCGGCAGCATTGCTCGTAACCTTCCTCTTACACTTCATTCTCTTTTGTATAAAAAGAAAAGAAACGAAAACTATAGGATATACTAAATAGTGCGTATCAACTTATGTACCCTGGTGTACAACATACGGTGTTAGTAGAGCGTAAAGCCAAGTAACAATAAATAATGGCAGCTCTTAATGTTGGAGTAGCGATTATGATCTCTTTAGGATAATGAAATATTATATATACCCGAGGAGCGATCAATTTGTGTGGCAGCAGCTCAGATACTAGTCATATTCACAAAATGATTTACTTTTTAAGTTTAAATGTACAAAGAGAAAGGCCAAGACTATTCAATTAGATGATTTAGATTGAAGTTGGGAAAAGGAGAAGCGACGCCACAGTGGACTTTAGGGTATATATTAAGAGACCAATAAATTGCACAAGGGTGAGGATACTGTTGAGGATCATGAAAGCACACATCGCTGTATCGCATGATAAATAGGCGCTGTATAGGCGATCTTCGAGGAGAAAATGCTGAAATGAAAAGTAAGAGACAGTTAACAAGACTCGTCCATGGAGAAAGCCAGTCAAAGGGATTATAACACGTGAGGTTCACATTCACTAGTATTGAAAAACGATTTAAGACTTAAAAAGAACTACGGACAAGAGCCTTGTCCAAACAATTTAAATAACGTAATAGGAGCCTCAATCCTGTCAGTTAAAGGGCAAAGTAAGGGAGAGAGGAAAAAACTACTTTTAAATTTAGTACCATAATATAAATAAGTATGCTAGTTTGGTCAAAAAGTCTTAAGTTACTCTGTCAAAAGAAAAAGGATCGTAACAGATAGCAAATGAAAACGAAAGCTGATGAATAATTAGTAACATATGAAATATTCACTCGCAGTTATTATAATATATCTTTTAATTTATATTTACTGTCATTGACTATTTAATTTATTGTGCTTGTTATACAAATTCAAAAAGTTGAGTTATATCTGGTATCGATAGGTAAACATTAATCGGGTAGAGCTTAATATAAACAAGTTTAAAATGGATAATTGTTGTATACAACATTTATTTAGGTTATCTATTCATTATTATAGGCTTACATATGTATAAAACATTGATCGAAATTTGAAAAAATACAGTATTATTTTAAAGGTATTTTCTAGCTAAGTCTCGATTTTGATAACGATCCTATCGATATTACAACTCGGAGCATATGAGCAATTTCATGTATGTTTATCGTAGTTGAATTAGCAGTTACCTAAATTATTAATCCTAGACAATGGTTGATTATAGCAAATGGGGAAATATAGAGGTAAGTGACATTATAGAGCGAAGTAAAGATCATGATTAAGAACAAAATGAAATTTTGATCTGTAGTGTTTTATTTATTAGTAGTCAATATTAAGAACAGTTAATAATTTATAAAATAAATTTACAGTTACGTTATTATTACATTTATAGATATGCAGATTGATAAATATTTCTTTGCTGTTGATCAATAATATTTAAATCATATCTTTAGCTAGTCTGGATTATGCTATGTGATTTTGATTTAACTTTCTGTGGTATATGCTTCAGATTTTTTTTTTTTTTTTTTAAAGTATAAGTTCAGATTTCAGATGATGAAGATGAAACACATCCAAATATCGACACACCATCCCTCTTCCGATGGCGACACCAGGCCAGAGTTGAGAGAATGGAGGAACAGCGACGGGAAAAAGAAGAATTTGAAAATACCAAAAAAAAGTTAATAATTAATTATTGTACTTCATTTGGTATCTACTTGTAGTTAGTTAACCATTCTAATGGGCCGATCTTTGATATTATTGATTGAATAATATCAAATGACTGTATTAGTCTTTTTTTAATTTTTTTTATGCCTTGCTGTAAAATTGTTAGTATCTGCTTTTTTTGTCTCTTTATATCATTATAGTTCTATTCCTCTTCTATGGGGTATTATTAGGATATATCAAGAAAGCTGGAATTTCCTCATGATTTTGCGTTTCATCCTGACAGTCTGAACAGCCATAGTTTTGCTAATGTGTTAACATATTGTAATAGTTTTTATTGTAATGTGTTACAAGAAATAGTTTTCCTCTATCTATTACAATATATCTACAGATTTATTAATTATTCTTGGATCTGGATTCCAGGATCATCACAGAACAATCCATGTGTACATCAATCATTGGAACATGACTACCATAATTTATAACTTATATATTCTTTGCTCCACCTAAAACTGAAATACGTTGAAAAATCAATTTTATGTTTATTAGTGAAATAATTTTATGAATTAAAATACATCTTTGTTGTTATTGGAATATAATTCAGATAAATTAATCAGTTTATAGTTTGGGTAATTTTCACATTTACTTCTAGAATGACTGTTTAAACTTACCATATTAAATTTAATATTTCTACCTCATTAAGATATCAGTTTCGGCCTATGGTAGTGGCAACCCCTTTTCACTGTTAGACTGAAGAAAACCATGGTCCTCCATGCTGAAAAAATTTACATACTCTCAGAATACATAAAATTTATTAATTTTGTCTTTACCATACATTTTATAGACTTGAAGGCTTAAGCCAGTCATTCTATTGTCCTTTGAGGAATGGGCCAATTGGTAGGGCATTGATACTCATCACTTCAAGGATACCCCAAGGCCAACAAATACATCTGTTGAGAAGCAAGTGCTTTTGGGATCAGCATGGTCCAATGCCTTCAAACTGAATATAAATTATGCACCCCTGTGAGGAGTCCCAGGAGCTAGCGGACTGGCAAGAGGAGTTGGGTCCCTCTGTCGCAAATGTGGCAGTGAGTCTGAAACACCAGCCCATGTTTTGGGAAAATGCCCTAACAATTCTCTTTTCATAACACGCTGGCACCACAAAGTCAAGAACGAGTTAGCGAGGTTCCTGATGGTTTAAAATACTTCATCTGTTTTGACGAGGTCCACTGCATTGCAAACACAGGGGTATTTTAGCATTCCCAAAAAATGGGAAAACAGAATTAGTCCTTGACCAATTGTCCAATATGAGACAAATACCTCGAGCAGGCAGGTGGAGTGAAAAGGGAAGAAAAGGAAATATATGAAAAATGCATCCCTTTCCTAAAAGAAAAGTTCCGTGAGATCTTTGGCGAGAGAGGTTCTCTTAAAAGGTCTATGGTTTGGGTGTTGTGGAGGAGCTTTTTAGAGGACTGAGGTGTATGTATTAGGGATGTCGCAGTTTTGGCCGATAAATGTGATCCCAGACTCCCTGGGAATTATCCATCACCACATTTATGGTTAGCAGTGTCCCAATCCATATATTTGTATATAGATTTTTTTTTTTTTTTTTTCTAGGAATAATGGATATCAATTAACCACTAAGAAGGTTGATTATGAATAAATAGATAAGTTGGATTGTTCTTTGAAAATAATAATAATAATAATAATATTGTGGATAAATTAATAATGTAAGGAATAAACAAAATGTTTTTAACAGTTGTCTGATTTAGATGGATAAATATGCTGTGTACAATAAAGCAATTCCCCTGTTTTTGGGCAGCAACATGTTTATTTAATAAAGGATTTTTCTCTCATAAGCATGAGCAAATGGCCATCAGCTATGTCAAATTTAGTTTGATGAAACCATTTTCAATTGACAAGTTATTTTTGGATCTGAGCACTCTCAATGAGAAGTTTTATCAACATGACTTGGACTCCTAGAAGTTTTGACTGTCTAATGCTAAATGAAACCAACTTAATGAACTCAGTACATTGGTGGGACCTGTAAACAAAATAATGACAGATGTCCTACATCTGACGTACAGAGTTTAGAGGTCTAATGCTCGAATAAGCTATTTATGGGGTTGCAGCAGATGTTAATCTGCATCTTGACACCTATAATTGATCATATTTAAAATGGAGAATCAACATATATGCACAAGATAGATTATATTACCCAGGTTACTAAAGGAGGTTCAGTTAAGGATTGAACCATCTAGAATCAATGGTCTGATATTTGGTGGTGGATGATAAGATATTTGGTATTGTATTTTCTCATTTATTGGAATAACATGGTTTTACTGATGTTTGAATAAGTATTACTCCAAATAAAACATTGATGGTGAGTTCAATTGAACCATTTTATGGTGCAATGAATATGTCATGATATCGAATGAAATTGTAAAATTTATATGTCATGTCCTTATAGAAAAAATTTAATCCAGTGAATAAATACCATTTTCACAGAAAAGTTTTACATGTAAGTCAATGGTGAAGGGTTTGTGTGAAAAAAATACAGACTCCTTTTTTTTTTTTTTTTTTTTTTTTTTTTTTTTTTTTTTTTTTAATTGCTGCTGGTTGCACCGGACAAACGGTTTTGTGCGCCATAGAATAACGGTGTTAGTTTTAAAACAGCAGTACTTCTTTTGTTTACAAAAAAAAAAAAAATGGTAATTTAATGTGAGCCAGATTTAATTTTATCAAGTTATTTTAATTACTAAAGGAGAATAAACTCTTAAATATCTTTGATTTAAATATGGTAGGAAATATTTAATTAATTAAGAGATGGGCTAATTGTGATGTTTAAAAAAGTAATTATTCCATACAAAGCATTTTACTGTTTCAAAGATGTGCCCATCATCAAAAAAAGATCATGTTATTTTGTATATTTTTAACATTTATATTCTAATGATCTAATGGTTTAGCTTGGATGTAAGTGTTAAATAGTATTAAATATTATATTGTTTTATCTATGCTTCATAATGTACTATTAAAGAATAAATTGTTTTCATGATGGAGGCATAATCCAGAAACATTGACATCAGTGAAATTTTTATAATTTGAACATACTCTAAGAAATAATTTATTGTAAATTCACGATTGATCATCTAATCATAAATATTTTTCGAAGCTAAATTTATTCGTGATTAATTTAGTTATACTGTAATTTTATATTGTAATAGCATGGAAATAAAATAATTATCATATTAAAGTAACTGATGAAGTAATATATGATCTAGAAATCAGCAACAAATTTCTGAGGTACGCCAACAGATTGAGAAAGCTAAAAAGGAAGATGCAGTGTATCTGAACTTGAGGCACGTTTAGAAATGCTTTTGAGTGAAGGAGAAAAACTGAAAAAGAAAGAAGATGAACTAAAACAGAAAGAGAAGGTTTGTTTTGTTGTCTCGTCACTTAAAAGTTTTTTTCATAATAAATTTTTTTTGTCTTTTGTACATAGCTTAAACTATTAATAGTTATAACACTATTGGTTTATAATTTTCAATAGTGAACCTTTGTAATTGACCAAATTTAATATTGTGTTGTCCGAAAAGTTTGCTAGAGTTTTTTAAAATAAAATTTACCTTTTATTTTTTCTACTAAAAATGAATCACAAAGCTAATATTTATCATATGCCTTTAATCCTCATGGAATTAACTATGTTTACACACTGAATTTGTCTTTATTAAGGCTCAGTGGTGTTGTTTGTTGCAAACCAATATGAGTGACGATTCAGTTCATTTTGGTATATTATGCTGTTTTTTTTTAAAAAAAGGAAAAACAGCCCAAATTGCAAGAAAGATTCGTGCCGTTATGGTAGGGATTAAATTGCTTATAGCAAGGTTCAGAAGTGGTTTTCGTGATTTAGATCAGGAGATTTCAATTTGGAAGACCAACCCTGGGCTGGCCGGAATTCAACTCTTGACATCGAGGATATTATGACAGTCATTTAAAACAATCCACGAATTACTGTCGTGAGATAGCTGCGGAGTTAATAGCCTGCAAATCGACCGTTTTGATCATCTAAATAAGGCCGGGAATGTCTGTTGTTACAATGTTTGGGTTTCCATGAGATCAGTGAAAGGAAGCTTATTGAAAGGATTTCATGTTGTGATTTGCTGCTGAAAATAAATGTGGAGAATCCATTTTTGAAACGAGTTGTTACTGGTGACGAAAAATGGATTCTCTACATCAACACCAGCCGAAAAAAATCTTGGGGATTGCCTGGAACAACACTGCTCACAACAAAGGCCGGCTTGCATCCAAGAAAGGTGATGCTCAGTATTTAGTGGGATTGGAAGGGACCCATACATTTTGAGCTCCTTCCACGAAACCAAACTATAAATACGTAACTTTTACTGCTCCCAGTTAGATAAATTTAAAGCAGAAATTGAAGAAAAACGGCCAGAGTTGGCAAATCAGAAAGGAGTGCTATTTCACCAAGACAACACTAGGCCCCATGTGTCTTTAAGGACTCGGCAAAAGTTCTTAAGCTTCAGATGGGAGGTTTTACACCACACCTGCCGTAAATCTTTTGACATTGCTTCTTCGGATTTCCATCTTTTCCGTCCCCTCAAAATTTTCTACTAGGGAAATCTTACTCTTCAGAAGACGACGTCAAAACGGACCTTTTATTGTTCTTCAGGAGTAAGGACAGTGATTTTTGGAAAAAAGGGATAATGGACCTTCTAAGGTGTTGGGAAAAGGTAATCGCTAATGGTGGTAACTATTTTGTAGATTAAATAAATAAATTTTAAACTGTTTATCATCAATTTTAATTTTTGTCCAAATTTCTCTACGCACTTTCTGGACAACCCAATAAAAATTAAAAATTGCTCCAAAAAGGAGCACCATATCACTTGAAGTTTCAACTGCTGATGTTTGTTGAGCTTGTGTGAGACCCAGGAATTAAGCTTTTCCGCCTTTCCAATCAATTTTAAATGTCTGGAAACTGTCATATGACTTGTATGATGCAAGTTCTGTGAGGTTCTCCTACAGCTTCCTTAAGATCTTCCCATTTATTTATGCGAATAGAGGATTACAATTGTTTATTAAAGATAGTAAATATTTTGCTTGGAATCAATAGTCAACTCTTGTGTGTGATATAACCCAATACAAATACATAATATACATTCATGTACACATCCAAATATATAGTTTACGTAAAACAGAAAGCAATGGATATGGTGGATTTGTGCTGTGTAGAGAAGTGTTTACTGAGAAGGGCTAAATAAGTGCTTGTAAAAAAAAAAAATAATTAAGAAAAAAGGAATGAAAAGTACTTTTTACTGTGAGGTATTCATGCCTCTAAGAATAAGAAATCGTATATGCTCAAACCTCCCACGTGTGGCACCTTGATTATTTATTCTATTATTACAACCTTGGGGAATAAGGACCCTTTTAGGGATGAACCAGCCTCTATAAAGTGGGTACTTGGAGGCAAAAAAAAGCTTAATCTTCTTCCTTTCTTGACTGTTGGCCTTGAAAGAGCACGAATCTATTTGTACTAGGCCCAACACCCTTCATGGTTCTAGTGTTACTGGTTTTTTTTCTCTTAACAGGAGGTTGTCCATTGTTTACTCTAAACACTAATAACACATAAGAAAATAATGCCTTTTTTTATACATAATTACATGTTACATCATTTTTTAGGTTACTCCATGGAACGTTGATACAATTAGTAACCCAGGCTTTACAAAGACTGTTATAAATAAACCCGGAGCCAGGAAAGTGGAACAGTTGTCAGAAGAAGAGAGAGAAAAAAGAATGCAAATTTTTATTAAAGAAAATGAAAAACTTCTAAAAGAATTTGGGATGTTAAGGAAATATGATGATAGCCGAAGGTTTTTGCAGGAACACCCACATCTTGTTTGTGAAGATACTGCAAATTATCTTGTGATATGGTGCATTAGTTTGGAAATGGAAGATGTAAGTATAAACATTTAATATACAGAAGTTAAAACTGGGCTGTAAAATAACTGTTCACTTTTGTTTTGAAAAATGTTCTTGTTCTAACACCTTTTTTTTTTATTTTCACTTACCTATATATGGTAAGGAAAAGTATTGCGATCGTGAAAATTTCCTAATTCCTTTTTTCACCGCAAATACACGTTTTAGGGTCCCCTGAGTCCAAAAGACCAAGTCCCGCAAAAAGATCTGTGTGTCTGTGTATGTAGTATGTCCAGCACAAAAGCAAAAAGTTGTACATTACTGAAATTTCATATTTAAGAAAACTATACACTCGAGATGTTACAACAACTTCTTCATCAAAATCGCCTTACCAGAAGAGCCACTTTATACCATGCATTTAAATAAAAGTAATGGAGAGTGATGAAAAGCCGATAAAACTAACTGATTATCACAGATAATAATATGATTAAGATTATTTAATAAGAAACATGTTTCTATTGAAATTCAGTTCTTTAACAATTTATTTATCTCTAAGTGTGTTTAATAATTCTTAAAAACTATTTAAATTGATTTTAATTACGGAGGTAAGTGAAAGTCGTGTTTTTTTTTTAAATTTTTTAAAAAGTTTATACAAGAGCTTTATTTAAGACTGTTTATTATTAAGAAGAGCTGTTCACTAGTCTGCTGTGCTCCGGGTCCTGGTTCGAATCCCGGCTGTGGCAGAATATTATTTATTCTGTTAATTTAGTCGGGGGGGCGACCCTAGGGTATGGAGACCCTCCTGGGCAGACCCAGCCTCTATAAAGTGGGTACCCAAATTAATTGGGGAAAAACCTGGCGGCTGAGCGTGATTAAGGCCTAATCACCTCATTGCACTGCCGTTGGCCTAGAAACAGTACGAATCTCTATATGTACTGAGCCCAAGACCCTTCATGGGGTGTAGTGGTACAGGTTTTTTTTTTTTTTTTTTTTTTTTATTATTAAGATCTAATGAAAACATTTATAGTCAAGCTTTTATAATAAAATCTTGCCTTGTAACAATGACTTTTATTTCGTTAAAGTTTTCTTTAGAATTTTAGCTGAAAGCAATTATATTTCAAGGTGG
The DNA here is from genome assembly GCA_023052935.1 of Piezodorus guildinii. Taxonomy (NCBI): domain Eukaryota; kingdom Metazoa; phylum Arthropoda; class Insecta; order Hemiptera; family Pentatomidae; genus Piezodorus; species Piezodorus guildinii. The sequence goes on along the minus strand of CM041296.1, from coordinate 68,389,678 downwards.
ATCATGGATCATATATGTAATGTTATTTGCCTAGAGTATATGACAGATGAAGAAAAAAACATTTCCATCTCATTTTCATTGTAGAATTTTTTTTAAATGTGTCTAGCTCTCTAAAAAAAGTTTTTGTTTTTAGCCTTGTTTCATGTGCTACTTTCATAAGCTCCAATCATATACAAATTTCAAGACCAAAACTTGGTTTAGTTAAATGTTTTTAATATAATATTTTTGTAAATTAAATATTTTTCTTTTTTCCAGAAACAAATGCTATCACAGCATGTAGCTCACCAGTGCATTTGCATGCAGTACATTTTAGAACTGTCAAAACAGTTGGAAGTAGACCCGAGATCCTGTGTAGGAACATTTTTCTCAAAGTAAGTAAGATTTTGTTCTCTTAGTTTTAATCCAATAAATTAATGTATCAGGTTAATAAATAAACTATGTTATGTAGGGCTTGAATTTGCATTAAAATAACTAGATTATAATTAATTCATGGTCATTTTGTTCTATCTATTAATTTGCCTTTTGGTCTTCATAACGGATCTTTAACACTGCCGACAAGTGTTGGCAAGTTTCCAAATGACCGTAATGGTGAGAATTAAAATTTGGAACTAACATTTATGTAATATAGGTTTTTAATATTATATTTATTTAAAAAACACATGACTTTCCATTAACTCGGTTGTTAAAATTAATTTAAGGACTGTTAAATTAAGTAGGATTTTAAAAAAGTGTGAAGAAGTCAGTTTTGTTGAAAACATATGTTTTAGAGTAAATAATATAACAATAGAAATTATTATTTACAATTATCACTTAACTAGCTGTTGCTCGCGACTTCGTCTGCGTCAATGACTGTTATTATGATCGCCATTAAGAAGTTTTTAAATGAATATATTTTAAAGTACTTCTGCGTAAATGATATTTTTAGTTTTATTTTCTTCTGGTAGAAGAACATACTGATTTTCTCCCAAACCCGATCTTGACAATGCGACAAATAGTTGGCCGTGTGAAAAACAGTCTTGTAAATCGATTTCTACATGCTTAAATGTTACCCCTGTGATTTATTAATTGTCACAGCAAAAGATAAATTTACGGAAAATTGAATTATTTTAAAATTAAAAGGTAAATCATATAGAATCATTGGGATGCCAGGTTAATATCCCCATTTCCACTAATGCTTCAGATTTGCAGCATGATGCTATGTAACTTAAAGCCTTCCTTGATAAATGGACTATCCAACACAAAAAGAATTTTTCAATTGGAACCAGTAGCTTCTGAGATTAACGCGTTCTAACAAACAAACTCTTCAGCTTTATAATATTAGTATAGACTATCTGTTGCCAGTGACTTCGTCTGTGTCCATTTCTGTTATTATGATCGCTAGTAAGAAGTTTTTAAAAGAATATAATTTAAAGTACTTCTGATTTTCTCCGCAACCCGATTTTGACGTAAATGGATTCCTACATGTTTAAATGTTGGCCCCTGTGATTTATTAATTGTTTCGACAAAAAATAACTTAATGGGAAATTGAATTATTTTAAAATAAAATGTCGTTTGGAATCGTTGGGATGCGAGGTAACTTTCCTCGTTTTTCCCAGATTTTCCACTGATTCTTTGGTCCTATTGGTCGCAGCGTGATGTTTTATAGCCTATCGCCCTCCTCGATAAATGGACTATTCAACAAAAAATTTTTCAATTGGAACCAGTAGCTTCTGAGATTAGCGCGTTCAAACAAACAAACTCTTCAGCTTTATAATATTAGTATAGATTTTATCGCTTAACATTTTTCTGTCTTATGTTTTAAAGTTTTGTATTTAAGATAAAAAAAATTCTAAAATCTTCACCTTTCCAATGGTATATTGTTCATTCATATTATTAATCTTAGGTTTACTAAAAAAAATTATTTTTCACTTTTCCTTAATGGTTAGTTATCGAATTTGTTCGATCTGTATAATTGCCTATTTTTTATCGATGCTAATAAATTAATATGGTTAATTCTTTGGAATTTACAAATTAAAGGTTCCTATCGAGGAAGAAAATACAAAAAAATTGGCATTTAAATCCTATAGACTATTCAATAACACTATATAAGACCTATATGATATTAAAGCCCATTAAATTGTATAATCGATCGCAAGTGTTATTAATTTGTTAGAGCCTCTTTGAGAAAATCATAAAAAGGTGTCAAATGCAGGGTATGGTTTTTTTAAATTGGCCAACCAGAAGATACCATAATCTTCTGTTTGGCCAATTATAAAGAAAAAGATGCTGTAACATCTCAGGCTATACCTTCTAAAACATGAAATTTCAGTTTTCTGCTAGACTTTCCACACATGAACACACACACTTATTTATTGAAGTTTAAGGATTTGATGTAAAAAAAAAAAAAAATGTTTTGTATAAAAGCAAAAATTAATGCAACATATTTCTCTTGTACTTACAGGATTCAAGTGGCTGAGCCCGAGTACAAGAAATCATTTGAAGATGAATTGAATGCATTTAAAGAACGTGTAAAGAAGCGAGCCAAGGAGAAGTTAGAAGCAGCACTTAGAGAAGAGGAGGAGGAAGAGAAAAAGGCTCGTTTAGGCCCTGGAGGGTTGGATCCTGTTGAAGTCTTTGAATCACTACCTCCTGTAAGTTGCACCTCTAGTGTTTTTGTCATTAGCAAAAATAATATGTACTTCTAAAATTTTATAGATTTGTATATCATCTAACTATTATTATTCCACTAAGTTGAGATTTTTTTGCAGTAAAGTTTTACAGTTTTTTTTTGTACTTTTTAATAGTATCATATGCTTAACATCTGTTGGTAAGAGGGGCAAAAACGCATTTGACTTCTTTTTTCGTTTTGTAGAAAATTTAATTCTCTATCGAATAGCGCTAAAAACTAAAACTTTTTGGTATTTATTTCTGTTTTATAATTTAATCAGCCACATTTTAAAACTAATCGGTGGATATCAGTGTCTAGGTGTTATAGATGTGCTAGTATTTTTGTGCTGAGTTTAGTAGTTCAGAGAAAAGCCGTGGACGGCAGACCAATGGATTTTTTTTTTTTTATTCGATATTTGGTTACTCGTTCGTGGATTCGTTAATCTTGGAATGCAAGCCCTTTTTTTGGTCTATTATAAAGGTTCATTGTATATGCTGGGCTATCCGTGAAAGAATTGTACTTCCAAGTGACAACTCAAAATTGAGGGTGGTTCTATTGAAATAAATCAGTGGACTGTATAGATTTAAATTAAATAAAAATAATGGATAATACAATAAAAAAAAAAATAATACAATGAAATACATATAAACAAGATAAGAAACAAATTAACCTAATAAATTTATATAAGAAAAAAATTAACCTAATTATAATTAAACAGCTGTAAGAAAATGTAGGAAACAATAGGTTTATATTGTTAAAATAGTGTAGAAAATAGAAGAAACAAATTTAACTTATAATGCTTAAAGATGTAAAAAAAATAGTTATCAAAATTAAACAGTTTCTTGAATTATAATTAAGAAATTAAATATTCCGTTAATAGATAAGCTATATTCACGTGAAAAAAGTCCAGTTGCGTATTGTAGAAAATCTCTGCAGGGCGGCTTGGATGAAGTTCTCAGGTATTTTGAATGACCGCAGGGCGGCTTTTCCAAGTTCCAAGAGGAACGATGAGAAAAAAAAACTTTGATTGCAAACGTACTAAGTATGAGAGCAGACTCGGGTCTAAGGCACATCAACCCTTTAGGCGGTCATAAAAACAATTGAAGTACGATCGTATTCTTTTTATTTCTCTTCTATTCAAAACTTTTTATTATATTTAAAATAACTATTTTTTAAACAGATAAAAAAAATAAATATTAACAAAAAATGATCTATTGATAAATATCGTAAAAATTATACAGTTCTCCTTTTGTTTCCATGAAACCTCATCAGGCCATAACATATGGCGTGAACATTCATTATTAAAAATAATAAATCAAAAATGATCATTTCAATTCTTAACATTTAAATAAATGGAGATTAACTTAATATAAAGTGCACTGTCTGTGATAAAATATTCCAAATTTTTGAGTCTAGTTCAATATAGTGTGCCTAATTTTTTATTTTATTACACATACTCTTCTTGAGGATGTCTTTTTGTGAAAATTCGACCAGTTATTTTTTATATTTCATCATATTTAGGATTTGCTTTCAGAATATCATTAATATCCTAGCTATTGGTCAAATAAGCTCATCTCTGATGTAATTGTACCATCCCTAAAATATATACAACATTTAAATATTGTTGTAGTACGCTAAGACTCAAGATTCAAAAACTTTTTTGTTAATTATTTTTGCTTGAGTTCCTAGTGACTGGGTTGTATCAAGTTATCAGTGGGTAATACTGCTCCATTCAATTGTATAGGTTATGAGTTAATTGTGATTAGATTCAGTGATAAGTTTCTTTTGCTTCAATAGTCTATTATTAATAATAAATTAGATTTTCTTTGCTTTAAAACGTGAAAAAATATTGTGATGTAATTAGTTGACCGTTGAGAATTACTGGAGAAATTAGTCCGGGTGGCGGTCGTTAAGAAACAACTAAATAGTTTCAACTATTTTATGTTTGCCAACGTTCGACCCCTTTGTGGGTCATCATCAGGGCGCATGGTGGAGAATGGAAACTGGAGAGTGACGATGACCTGATGAACTGAGAGTGATGATGATGACCCACAAGGGGTCAAAACGTTGGCAAACAATAAAATAGTTGAAACTATTTAGTTGTTTCATTTAATGACCGCCACCCGGACTAATTCCTTCCAGTGAAAAAATATTGTATTAAATTAAGTTTTAATTCTTGCTTAATAAGTGCTCATGTCCTCCTAGAAGGAGATAATCAGAAATATTAATTTTACTTTTTAATTATTTTCTGTAGATATTACAAGAATGTTTTGAAAAACAAGACATTCCAATGCTGCAAGAAGCAATAGCTAAAATGCCTCAGGAAGAAGCGGCTTACCACATGAAACGCTGTATTGATTCTGGTCTATGGCTCCCTGATGGAGGAAAGAAAGAAGCTGCTGAAACATCAGAAACAGAGGTTGCAGAAACAGAAGAAAAATGATAACCAAAATGTAAAAATAATAAATTATTTCCCATTTCCTCAGTTTTGTACAAATGTGAAACATTTTATGAATTCTAATCCATTTTCTGCCAGGTTCAGTTAGTTAATTAATGAACTGCTGAAATGAAATCATTATCAAATTGCTTTTATTACATTATATAATTCAAGTAAATATATGATACAATGTAGATTATCTTTTTACGATTATTTCTAATCTGAAGGATACATAAAGAAGTTATTTTAAGTGTTCATGGCAGTTTTATCTTCCTAATACAGTTTTTTTTTTTTTTTAATTAATAAAACTACGTTTATAATTTTTTATTGATATGAAATTGACTTTTGTTTGCCTTTTTTTCTGCTAACTAATATTTAATTGTTTGAATAAGTAAAAATAGGATTTCTGAACAGAACAGTAAAAACTAATCTAGTTGTGCCACTTGAAACACCATTGTTGGAATAAAAGATATTTGAAAATATCTAAAATATGCTCTTTGCTTTTATAGAATTTTTTTATAACCAGTTTCTGATTCCAATTTTCATAAACACATGGAGTTTATATGGTAAGTCTTTTGTATCACACCCTTTAAGTCAAATGGTAAAAATAAAGATGTTCTTAACAAGTGTTTTCAATTACTGATTAGTCATGAATTTGTTGCTTAAGAATAGACATTAAATTATTAAAGATTTATTGAATTCAAAGTACAAGTTTTGTGTTAAGAAGTATTAAGCATAAACAACAATGAATCGGTGTTTTTTTAGCCATACCATTAATATTAATTTTTGTTTTCTTTTGTTAAATATTTTTTAACAGATATATAATCTTCTCATGAAAATTCTTAGACTTGAAATTACTCTTCTGACCCATCTGAAACAACTCTGACCACCAGTGGGGGAAAAAAAAAAAGAAGCAATTTTTCTTGCTAAGCAAAATTAAATATAAGATTTTCAAAACCATTCAATTATAGGTCAACTCTTATTTAATGGTTTTTTATTTAATGGCTCTAAGTTCAATGTTTTATTTTAAAGAAATATAAATTAGTTGTTTTGTTATTGATAACAATTATACTAACTTATAGATAATTTTAAGATTTTTGAAACTTTATCTCTACTGCTTTTAATACTGTATGTATAAAAAATCTATATAGAGAATTAATGTAGGTTACTTTTTGAGAAATAAATTTTAAAAATGACGTTTAAAGTTGTAAATTGCCAAAAGTAAATAAATACATAAAATATGTATATTTTTTACATTATCAATGTTATTTTTTAATCATACAGTAATTGATCTGTTAAAAGTAAGCAGTTATATATAATCAGGGTGTCTAACAACAGGGAAAAGTCAGGGATTTTAAAAAAACATATGAAAAAGTCAGGAAATTTGTACTTTGGTCAGAGAAAATGGTCCTTAGATAACATCATTTCTCCTTCACTCAGATAAAAGTTCCAATATGCCTAGTTGTTGTGATGTTGCAAATATCATAAAGCGAGTTTTAAAATTAATTTGTTGTCAGATTTGTAATATATTGATTATTACTAACAGCAGTATACAAGTTCATCATAATTCATTGGGAAGTCAACTTAAACAACTACAATTTCAGCTGGTGTCGGGTAGATATATTTGATCTTATCGTAAAGTAAATAGTCATTATATATATTATTAATCTAGTATACCATATTAATTATAATTATTCTTTGTTTTGTCGATTTTCACCAATTGGCCAGGTAAAATACTTCTTACAATATGGAAAAGTAAGAGAATCTCTTTGAGCTGATTTGCTAGACACCCTGATAATGTTAATATGACAGAAAACGAAATTGTTTTGTTATTGTGAATCACTCTGTTTGAAATTAAAAATCTCCTGGTGGATAAAATGTTAATTGAAAAAATAAAATAAACACTTTTACTTGTTCCAGGCTTAATAGTAAACTATCTATCTATGCAGCTTAAAGCATTCATTGTCAGCCAAAATAATTAAAAGAAATGTCAATGCTTCATTGTGTGTGTGTGTGTGTATGTATATACATATATATACATATATTATATACCTGGATGCGATCTACAACTAGTTCGCAATTTGGATCTTGAATCCCTGTGTTTTAATATTAAGATTCAGAATGTATGAAAATCTTTATATTTCAAAGCACTATTATATAAATTTAATAAATATGGAAATACATTGTGTTTTACATTCTGTATTTAAAACAATGAAATTCCTAAAAGCAAATGTCCAATAAATTATTTTTAAGCAGTTACCAATTATAAAGTTTTTTGTGAACAGTATAAAAATTATCAAGCTATATTTACATTTCTGATGGCACAGGTTTTTTTCATTTTGAAAGCTGTTTATTTTACACATTCCTTTTACTCAATTTAATTTAATAATAATAAATAATACATTTAACGTCTCACTAATTGAGCCCTTTATTGGGATCTGTACCTGATTAGGGGAGGTGTATTTAAAAACTAAACAAATTAAAGTTAAAGTCTCTTGTAATAAGCTGAAAAACGTTTACAATAATTAGTCAAAATAAGTTTTGGTATTAAAAACGTATTATAAGAGAAGAGTAATGGTAATTTGTAAATAGATAATATTATATATTTCTAATATTATTTAAATGTGACTTATGTCAACAGTGATGTAATATTTACTTATTGCAATGAACATCCCCAGTGGCAAGTTGAATATAATAAACTACAGACACTTTCAACAGTACACATTAACCTACTAATTATTGCGTTTCCTGTTCTTAAAGACTTGTTTGTTTAGTTTATTTAACATCACTTTATGGTACTGTGGCTAATCGGACGATGCTGCAGTGGGAGTCCTAATTTTTGCCTATCCAGGTTTTTTTTTTTTTTTTTTTTTTTTTTTTTTTTTTTTTTTTTTTTTTTTTTTTTTTTGCCGGCTAATCCAATGCACTGCAGCCAATTTAGGCTTATTGTGCGCCGTCCAATCTACTGTTAATACAGGGCTAGCGCCTTGGTGAATCTGACTAACCTGTGGGGGTTAATCAGTTCACGCACCTTGGGATCAGGGATACGGTCAACACCAAAATGGTAAAGCCGTATCCTGGCAATCTCTGGGCAACTGCATATCAAATGAAATGCAGTTTCATCGTCCTTGCAGAATCTGCAAGTCGGTGAGGCCACCAAACCCATATTGTGGAGATGCTTATTAAGTTGACAGTGTCCAGTGTATAGTCCTGTTACCCTCCTTAGGGTTGTCCTGTCCATAGAGAGTAGAATATGACTTCTCTCTTTGCAGGGTCCATCCAGAAACATCTTGGAGTGATGCTGCTTATTGGTATCCCTCCAGTATTGCCTGGATCTATTATCAGCAGCCGCCTTAATCAGACCTTTGGCTTTGCTGAGACTAATTCCGCACACAGGTTCAGGTGTGAGAGGTAGCTGAGCAGAACCCCTCCTCGCGAGGCTATCAGCCCTCTCATTTCCTAAGATGCCTGAGTGACCAGGCACCCAATGTACCCGGACTTTATTTAGCAGGGAAAGCATATTTAGATTATTTTTGCATTCCTCTACTAATTTGGACCGTGTTATATAACTACCCAAAGCTCCAATAGCAGCTTGACTATCAGTATGGATAGTTATCTGTCTGTCTCTCATCCCTTCTGAAATTAAGGTTTGAGCACAGATATTGATAGCCATTAGTTCAGCCTGGAAGACTGAGGTATGCTTACCAAGAGAAATGGACAACCCTTCCTCTGGTTTGTCCATTCTCCATATTCCAGCACCAGAGCCTAGCTCTGTCATGGATCCATCTGTATAACAGTTGAGTCCATTGCACGGTTTGTGCAATTCAGTCCTGTTAATCACTGCACAGTAAAGTGTGTCCTTGTATTTCTTTACTTGAAGATCAGAATGCATGGCAAGCACCGAATCTTCATCAATCCTTCTGAACAAGTTGCCATGGCCCCGGTAAACCAGAGAGCTGGATCTTGTTCCTAGCTTAGAAAGCCTATAGGCTGTGTTAAGTGCTTGAGTTCCTACTGCTATGTGCAATGGTGTTAGGTTCAGTAGAACTTCCATTGCAGCAGTCGGGATCGTACTCATAGCTCCGGTTGTCATAAGGCATGCCAGTCTTTGCAGCTTCCCAAGCTGCAGCAAAGATTTGCATGTAATTGCCTTATGCCCCCACACAACAGCTGCGTATAGGACCATCGGCCTTATAACTGTTTTATATATCCAGAGAACCACATTCGGTTTGAGGCCCCATGTTTTTCCAACAGCCCCTTTACATGCAAAGAGGCACTTAAGTGCCCTTGTACAGGTTTTGTCAATGTGGCTGTTCCATTTTAATTTACTATCAAGAGTAATTCCTAGATATTTAACTTCACTACAGATATTGACCTCAGCCTCACCAAGGTGAGGTGGTCTGATTGTTATATTTCTTTTGTTAGTGAAGATACAGAGATCGACCTTCTGAGGGTTGATGCTTAGACCATTCGTCTGACACCAGTCCCTAAGAAGTTTCATGGTTGTTTTGAGCAGATCCGATATGGTTTCCGGAAACTTGCCTTCAATTAGCACAGCGATATCGTCAGCATAACCCTGTGCATAGAAACCTGCATTACTCAGGATTGTCAACAAAGAGTCGACAACCAAACACCATAGAAGTGGAGATAGCACGCCCCCTTGTGGACATCCTCCTTTCGGTCTAATCCACAATCTGGAGTGTCCCAGTTCGGATGTGAGCATCCTTCCCTCCAGCATGGCATTGATCCATCCGGAGATTATTCCTCCCACTCCTCTCCTTTCTAAGGCTAATGCCATAGTGTCATAAGGAGTTCGGTCAATGGCACCCTCTATGTCGACAAAGATGCCTGCCACAATATCTCTGTTAATCAGAGTTTTCTCAATCCTAGAGACCAGGAAGTGTAAGGCAGTCCCACAGGATTTACCAGGCTGATAAGCGTATTGAGCACTATGTAGTGGTTTATCAGCCAGTATATTGTCTCTAATATGTCTGTCAATAATCTTTTCCAGTGTCTTCAGTAGGAAAGATGTCAGACATATAGGCCTATACGCCTTGGGATGGTCATAAGAAGCCTTCCCAGGTTTAGGTATATATCGTACTTTAGCCACATTCCACCTATCAGGTATGTGGTTAAGTGCTAAACTACCTCTCAGTAAAACCGGATCTGTACCTGATTAGGGGAGGTGTATTTAAAAACTAAACAAATTAAAGTTAAAGTCTCTTGTAATAAGCTGAAAAACGTTTACAATAATTAGTCAAAATAAGTTTTGGTATTAAAAACGTATTATAAGAGAAGAGTAATGGTAATTTGTAAATAGATAATATTATATATTTCTAATATTATTTAAATGTGACTTATGTCAACAGTGATGTAATATTTACTTATTGCAATGAACATCCCCAGTGGCAAGTTGAATATAATAAACTACAGACACTTATCAACAGTACACATTAACCTACTAATTATTGTGTTTCCTGTTCTTAAAGACTTGTTTGTTTAGTTTATTTAACATCACTTTATGGTACTGTGGCTAATCGGACGATGCTGCAGTGGGAGTCCTAATTTTTGCCTATCCAGGTTTAATTAGGATAGGGATCTTTAATGAGTACTTGACATAGCTCATGTTCGGGACCACCTTTTTACGTCCCCTCTGAAAGACGGCATAACTTAGGATTTTTTACTCCTATTAAAAATTCCTAGGACCACCAACAGGTCTGAACCCGTGATCTTTGGCATAGAAGGCTGTTATGCTAGCCACCCTGCTACAGGTGATCCCATCTTAAAGACTTACTGAGACACAAAAAATGCAATAATTAAAATAATATAAATTATTCATGATAAAATGTATTATTTTATTCTAATGTACAGATGATTTTCAGTTTTCAATTGGTTTTTATAATTAGAAATTACCCTTTCATAAGAATCCTCAGAAGTCTCAAGTAGACAATGCATGTATTTAATAAAATGCCATGATAATAGCAATATTTTTAAAAATATACATATGTTAAACCTTTTAGATATAATCGACCCGATAAGATAAAAAAAATTATAATAATGGAAGAATATTTGTCTGTCTGCAGAATATAAGAAATTGGTTGGGTGTACATTCATAATAACGTTTTAATTTAGTGAACTACACCCACAACCAACTGCTTAAAAGAATAATACATTTTTCTACACTTAGCTACTACTTATATAGTTGAGCTTATTTAGATCAGCTTTAATGACTCTCGCTAACAGATGAATAAAAAATTATGAAATCATCCTAAGTGTGTTTATATTGCTGTGGAGGTTTGAGTGTGAACTCGCCTAAACCAACAGTACTCTATGGGCTGGTGAGGAGGTATTTGGTATTTGTTCCTTTTAATTGATTAAATTATGGTAATAAAATGAAACCGGAGGGGCAAAACATTTAATTATAGTATTTAACATAATTATAAAATAACTTTTATAATAAAAATATACCGATCATTCACTGAGGTTTACCAAATTAGAGGAAACCACAGTGGTTGATTGGGTACACCACTCAAAGTAAAGACTTCTGATAGAATGGGAGGAAAGTTGGAAAAATAAAACGTCCAAATTTGGAATAATCAAATCCGTCTGCCAGAAATGCAATCATATTCTACAAACTGTGCAACACTTGCTAATTGAGTGCACACTGTTCGTCGAGCCATCAAGGATAAATGTTGGCCCAAAGAAAACGATGAAAGAAATGCATCAAGATAATTAATATCTAAATTATAAAGACTATAATCTTAATTAAATATAAAGTTACACATTCCTGGTCAGTTTTTCATTAATTAATTAATTTTGTTTTAAAATGTTTTCTTGACTTTAAGTTTTCTTTTAAGTATTATTATTTCTTTCTTTCTTTTTTTTTTAACTATTGTTTACATAATAATTTTTTTTTTCTTAATTACTAATTACCTAATAGTTCTTTCTTCTAAGGATTAAATATACATATAGCATCTAGCCCTTGATGACCTTAGGGTTTTACGCCTTAAAACCAAAACAAACAAACTTCAAGATGAAGAAAAAAATATGAACGTGAAATTCATAAAAATTGCAGGCTATTTCCACTGGATTTAGTTATTTTGATCACACCAATGACCCTAAATGGTAGGTGTGGTTAAACAAATGAAAATAAAATTAATAATTTTCAAAAAGTATTTCCATTGATTACCTGTTTTTAAAAATTAAATTTAGTAATTGACTCAAAAAAAAAAAAAAAAAGATTAATTTAAGAGAAAGTTCCCTATTATGAGGTGTTATAGAACATGTGTTTTACAGCTTAAGTTAATATTAAAACCTTGCTGTTAAGCAATAAAAATTAAGAATAATGTAACATTAATATATAATCGATTATGTATTCTCAAGCAATGCCTTTAAATTTTTAAAAATAATAGTTTGAACTTTTGATACATCTGGGCAAGTTAAAGTTAAATACACTTAATCAATTTGTTTAAAAATCTTAAATATTACAGCCAACTTTACAAAATTTACTCCTTCCATTATTATAACTCATGCTGAACGACAACTGCCCTTTAAAAAAAAAGTTGCTTCTTCTTAAATGGAATACTCAGTGTTATGTGATATCCCAGATATGGTCACGTTTTTTACTATTGTCATAAAATCTTAAGATTATATTAAAATAATTTTTGTTAAGTATTATATTAATTATATTATCTATTTCATTTAGGTATAATTAATTTTAGTCTCGGATATAAGGTCTTAGTTAACTCCGATTAATAGATAACTATTACTTGTTAAATTAATAAATCGATACCTCAAATATTTATTTTCTAAATATTTTAACTTAAATTCAAATTACAAAACTAAAATTAAGGTATAAATATCATGGTAAGTATGTTAGACAATTTTTATTTTTTTCATAAGAGTTAGTTACTAGTTTGTCCATCAATTAAAAAGATGAAACCCTTAAGATTTAAAAATTATACACTATATCAAATTAGAAAAAGCAATTTGTTTATTATCGGCATCAAAAATAGTATAAAATTGTTGGAGGAAAATGTTTCCCAGGATCCAAGGCCTGTCTTTATACTTTTCACTTCCAACGATGCCAATCATGCATCTCGTAAAGAAAAATAGGTATGTTCCCTGTAATTTATAAGTAAAATTATTAATTTGAATATTTACACTCATGATTTTGAAAAGTTAAAAAACTTAAGTTACCTTAACTACGTAATCATGACCTTTGATTGTATAACTTCTATTATTAATTGAAAATGTTATAGCTGGTAACTGATCTATTTTAGTGCAGTCCACCTGTAAAAACAGTGGATATCATTACATTACAGCATTCATAAGTTAATGCGAATAATTAATTAGTCACAATTTATTGTTAGCAGTCTATCCAACTCCTGGTATTTAGGGTACACAATAACCAAAGATTTTATTTTATATATATAATATAAACTTAGTAACATTTTAAAAATTATGTCCTAACTCAGCCTTCACTGGATATCAATACCAGTTAAGTGGGAGTGAAAGAAGCACTGGGATCTCTTGAGGCTTTCTTTTCCTCACACCAAGGAATGGGGAGAAAAAAAAACCAAGCCTATTTTGGAGTATCCATGCTAATTGTAAAAATTGAACACGGGTATGTCTGCATTAAGATATTCATTTAATTTAGATTTTTTTTCTCTTGAATAGTTAAGATTTTACTTTACATTTGTTTTTGTAAATATTTGAATGACTCTCAGATCAGCAATGTCCTTATCGAGACAGAGTGTAATATTACTGAACACAAATATATTCATAAAAATAAATAATATCCTTAGCAGACTGACATGATAGGGTTCTTAGTTCAAATATGTGAAGAAAAACAAGAAATAAAAAAGAGAGATTTTTCTGTAGGAGATGAACGATAATAGTTTAATAGGATTTACATCATCAAGTGTTTTCTAAAGAAGTCAATAGTGTGGGCATGGTGAACAATGAAATCACATCTAGCTGTTAAAACATTTTAATTTTAGAAATATGTAAAAGTACTATTTTTATCCGACTACAGCCTTGCTACAAGGATAGTAATGTGATTCTCAGTATATCACATAAATATGCCACTATTCAGAAAAATAGTTTATAACCTGCAGATCTGTGGGGATGCAATTGATCTTGATCTCCGTTAGATAGGTCGGTAATAAATAGGATTATCCATTCTGTTTGTCTTAAATGGAGAAGAAAATGATATTATAAGGAAGAAAAGCACCAAAAAGAAAGACTAATAAACATTAAAACTGTTCTAACAAGATTTTACAAATTCGATGTAGGAAGTTTGACCCACTCCATGGTCCCAACTATTGTTTCAGGAACACTTGTTCCAAAGTTATCAAGTGTGCATATAATAAAGAGTATAATGAGCTTTTAATAATTAAAAAAATCACATTGTTGATTATATAATTAAATAATTATGACAATATACTCGAATAAGGCCTGTTAATATTATAAAAACAAATACCGATGCTTCTGATCCATGGATATTGGCTCCCATTTTTTCATGAATTTTCCTGACGACATCTTTGTGACCTATAATCAGGGCAGTTCCAGTGTCAACTAAAGCCTGGCAAGAGTAGCACAGCTGTTCTCCATCATCTGTATGCACACTTTTTAATAATCTAGGTGAGTTTAATTTTTACAGTGCTAGTAAATTTCAATTAAATGCATACACTTGAATTAATTTGAAATAAAGTTTATACTGTAATATATAGTTAATAACTTAATATAAATAAATATTGAGTTGTCCGATAAGTGCGTTGAGATTTTTAAAATAAAATTTACCTTTTATTTTTTCTACTAAAAATGAATCACAAAGCTAATATTTATTTATATGCCTTCGATTCTTATGGAATTAACTATTTTTACAAAATGAATTTGTCTTTATTAATGCTCAGTAGTGTAGTTTATTGCAAACCAACATAAGTGACGATTCAGTTCATTTTCGACATATTATGCTATTCTTTTTTAAAAAAGGGAAAAACACAGTCGAAACTGAAAGAAAGATTCGTGCTGTGTATGGCAGTGATTCAATTGCTGATACATTGTTCAGAAGTATTTTTAGCGGTTTAGGACAGGAGATTTCAATTTGGAAGATCAATCCCGGGCTGGCCGCAGTTCGACTCTTGACATCGAGGATACTATGACGGTCATTGCAAAAAATCCACGAATTACTATCCATGAGATAGCTGCTGAGTTAAGAGCCTGCAAATCGACCGTTTTTTGATCATTTAAAGAAGGCCAGGTACGTCTATCGTAACAACGTTTGGGTTTCCCATGAGCTCAGTGAAAGGAACCTTATTGAAAGGATTTCATGTTGTGATTTGCTGCTGAAAAAAAATGTGAGGGATCCATTTTCGAAACGAGTTGTTACTGGTGATGAAAAATGGATTCTCTACATCAACACCAGCCGAAAGAAATCTTGGGAGTTGTCTGGAATGACGCCGCTTGCAACACCAAAGACCAGCTTGCATCCAAGAAAGGTGATGCTCAGTATTTGGTGGGATCGGAAGGGACTTATGCATTTTGAGCTCCTTCCACAAAACCAAACTATAAATACAGACTTTTACTGCGCCCAGTTAGATCAATTGAAGGCAGCTATTGAAGATAAGCGGCTAGAGTTGGCAAATCGGAAAGGAGTGCTATTCCACCAAGACAACACTAAACCCCATGTATCTATAAAGACTCGGCAAAAGTTATTAAGCTTCAGATGGGAGGTTTTACCTCACCACCATACTCTCCTGACATTGCTCCTTCAGATTTTCATCTTTTCCATTCCTTCAAAAATTTTCTACAAGGGAAATCCTAATCTTCAGATGACGTCTAAATGGACCTTTTATAGTTCTTCAGGAGTAAGGACATTGGATTTTTGGAAAAATGGGATAATGGACCTTCCAAGCCGTTGAGAAAGGGTAATCGCTAAATCGCTAATTTTTTTTTTTTTTTCAGTGGCGCGACAGGCCTTGCAGGCCCTGGACCTCGCAGTGTAATCTCATGGGAGATTACACACGCGTTTCTCGATGCAATTTGTAGCGTAGGGTCATCACTCCCTACGCCTAATTTTGTGAGTGGCCACCATTTGGCTGATGGGTCTCATATACCCGGGGGGAGAGGCTGTGAGTGAATCCCCATTTAATTACATACTTATAAAAGAACTGCCGGGACTGGAATTTGAACTCACAACTTTAGCATGAGAGACCCTCAGCCACGGGCTCTCCCTATAATCGCTAATGGTGGTAACTATTTTGTAGAGTAAATAAATAAATTTTAAGCTGTTTTTTTTTATCTCAGAATTTCTCAACAAACTTTCCTGCCAACCCGATATTTTAAATAAATTATAATTACATTTTAATAGCTATAATTAGTTGACTGTTGAGAATTGCTGAAAGGAATTAGTCTGGGTGGCGGTCAGAGTAAATGAAATAATTAAATAGTTTCAAATATTTATTGTCTGCCTTTTCGACCCCCTTTGTGGGTTATTTTCAGGGCAAAAAAACACAAAAAGAATACAATGAGGTATAGTAACATATATACATGATAGAATAACCCCCAAAAAAAAAAAAAAAAAAAAAAGGGAGGTATAAATGGGGGTGAAGGAAAAGGTGTGATGTTGGGAGTAGAAAGGAAAATAATGGGTGATAGTATAATTTTTTTTTCCTTTCTACTCCTAACATCACACCCTTTCCTTCACATTATTCCTCACATAGAGATGATATTTGTACTTATTTATCCACTATTAATCATAATTTGTTCTGTATAGCCCTTTCATTATTATACTAAAGTCATTGTAATTTAATTAATCGATTTCTTTACCCATCTATTTCTATTTTTTAAATATTGATATCCTTTAACTCAATAGTGTATAAAATTTTGTATTTAATGTCATTGTAATTTTTAATAATTCATATATACCCCTCTTTTTTTCTGGTTTCTCTTGAATTGTTCTAGCACACACACACACATATATATATATATATATATATATATTGTAATATACCCATTTTTTATATAAATTATACAATTATTTATTTATTTATTATTTAAATATTATGTTAGGCAGGCTAACAATTAGATTCAAAATAGAATTAAAATAAAAATTAACAGCTCCAATTTGAATGTTTGTTATGAACATAACTTCCATTTTGGATGCAAGGGACAACCCAGGTAAAAGCCCAGGTATCTTTCTTCTACCTGGGCATAGTCAGTTTCAAGAGGGAACTTGGAGAGTGTGCAGCTGAATATGAAGAGGGATCTTGGTTAGCCTGCATATTGTTTGTGTTATTTTGTAAGTTATTATTATGATTAAAAAGTTGTATAATACATTTGTGCCTGATTGTCAAGAACCCATACCATACCCTGAGAGTAAATTGAGTAATAATTAAGTAAAAATATTGTGTGAAATGATTTTTTTATAAAAGAATATTTTTTTAAAAATAAGCATATTATAATATATATATATATATATATATATATATATATATATATATATATATATATATATATATATATATATATATATATATATATATATATATATATATATATAATAATTGCTTATTTTGATAAAATATTTTCTTTTAAGAAAAATTAATTTAAACATTATTTACTTCATTATTATTCATTTACTCTCAGGGTATGGTATGGGTTCTTGACAATCAGGCACAAATGTTTAAACAATATATATGTCACGATACACTCATTGTATTCCTTTTGTATCTTTTTAGCCCTGATGATGACCTACAATCGAGATCGTAATGTTAGCAGACAATAAATAGTTTAAACTATTTAATTGTTTCATTTACTGACCGCCACTAGGACTATAATTGCATTTATAAAAACTTCTACACAGTTAAATGTAACTTTTACTTCTGGAGAAAGATAGTTATCAGGGGAAAACAAGAAAGAAAGGAAATTATTAAGATTACATAATTGAAGAAAAAGCATTAAAAAGTATGAAGAAAATAAAATAAACTTTGCATAAGAACTTACTAATCTAGGTCAAATATCCATGCAGTATTGTCAGAAAGTGGAATATAATTCACTGATTTCTGGTCAAATTTGCTTTCTTCCCAATCACCAAAAACAATTTTACCACCTACATTTTCGTTAGCATGCCTGTTGAATTTATAATATATCTCAGTGAATTTATACAGCTTTGTAAATTTATTAGCAGCGACTAGAAAATTTAATAATAATATGCCCAACTTACTTATCAAGAAACAAAGAAAACATGTTTCTTTTTAAAAGGCCTTTGGAAATGATGGAGGTAAGTGGAGGTTTTCCAGTGAAAGTTTTTGAAGGAAAACCAAGTCCTAAAACTCCATCATAGTCGCCAAGGTTTGGTGGGTTATCTGCTTCACCAAATGTCTGGTTGGATATGATCATGTTCCCAAACTGAAATTTTTACAAAAACATTAAGGAACGAATCAAAACCATTTGATTTACAATAATGTTAAAATAGCTATATCTACCTTTAGAGAATCTTCAGAGACGATTCCAGATGACTTCCCATTTAAATCATCAATGCAAAATGTTTTACCATTTCCCCTATAAGTTGATGATTTGGAACTATCATAATCATTGTGATTCCCTTTTTTAAAACAAAATTAATTCACAACATAGTGAGGAAAAATAAATTATTATGCAGCACAAGATATCACAATCGTAATATTGAATATAGTAATCATATATACGGAGTTTTTGTCGACCATTGGGACTCTATAATGAATAATGTAGTTGGAGGTGCAGTCAACAAGAAAACCAGCTTATTTTATTTGTGTTCCGATGTTTAAAACCTCTTCACACGATAAAATAAGCTTGTCTTATTATTTTCTTATTGAACAAACCTCCAACCAACTTATCCATCATATAGTAATTATAATATGCTGAGATTACACGAATTTAATTAAAAATAAATTGTGTAATAAAATAACAAGAGTTTTCAGTATAAATGTGTCATATTATTTACTAACGTTTAATAAAAAGTTTAGCCAGTAAGAGTGGTAAATATGCCCTCATGTTTTTTTTGCCTCAGTCTTGTGGGATGATTTAACTGAAAATACATCCTCCCAAGAGAAAGCCATAGGGAATAACTGAACAAGCGAGACCTTAGAAGAAATGATTGATAGTGGCTAAATAGGCGGCGTTATAGAGCATTAGCCTGGCATGCAGTTTGAAAAACATAGCTTTTATCCAATCATTTTGTAATAAAATGATTTAAAATGTTTTATAAGTAATGTAATTCTAATTTTTTGGTGAGAAGTAATTGTTTACACATTTTTCAATAACAAAAAGAAATATAAGTTAAATGCAAGATTTCAAATAAGTTTTTTTTTTTTTTTTTCCATATTGTTCCACCACTTCAAAAAATTTCTGTGTATAGAGGAGTATAAAACACATTTTCTGAAAAAAAAAATCGGCGACTGACAGTTTACAAAAAGGTTAAAAAAATACATATTTTGGTTTTCTTTCTTCTGCTGAAAATTGGCTTTTCGTTTAAGAATCATGATCATATCATTTTTTCATGTTTTTGACTCCATAGAATCAGAGAAAAAATCATTTCATTTTAATCAATTAATTTCAAATTTTACTATTAAAAAAAAATCAAAGATTTTTTTTAAAAATCTCGAAAACTGTTTGAATTAAAAAGCTAAAAATTTAGTTAGATAAAAATTATTTTTTATTCGACAACTAATTGATTCCCTAAGTTTCAGTCAAAAAAGCCGCAGAGGCAGATTTACCATCCTTACCCGGCTATATCCTTTAGTCAAGTAATTTAATTAATTGAAATAATGATGTTTTAAAATTCTAAAAAAAATTAAGACACACTACAGGCCTGTTTATTAAGACTGAAAATGAGACACAAACATAGGATAAGTAGTCTATAAGTTATTTAATAATTATTATATCTATTAGATATGAACTATTGACAGTTTATTGTTTATACTATTTTTATAATAATTTTTTTGACACTCAAACTATCTCAACGTTCATTACATCTAGCTAAATGTTCAATATTAACTAAAATTATTCATCATCATATCAAGCACATTATGGCATAGGTAGCAGATTCTTGAAAAATAATCTAGATCTTAGGTACTCATTATTAAAGGATTTAGTGACCGAAAAACAATGAAAAAACCTGAATATTCACCCACATCCCAACATTTTCTGTCATAATTGAGTTACGATTTGAGAGAAAGCTATTCAACAGATGAATAAAAATGAGAAAAATAAGTTATCATATTTTTATTTTCACTTACTTATATATGAAATAAATCGGCATGGGGAAGTATTGTGATAATGAAAATTTTAGAATTCCAGTTTTCAACAGAAATACATGTTTTAGGGTCCCTGAGTCCAAATGACCAAGTCCTGCAAAAAGGTCTGTGAGTGTGTATGTCTGCTTGTGTGTGGTAACTCCCGGACGAAACGGAAAGTCCTATGAAACTGAAATTTCATATCTGAGACAACTATACGTCCGAGATGTTACAGAATCTTTTTCATCAAAATCAGCTGACCGAAGATCTACTTTGTACTATGCATTTAGCACCTTTTTACGATTTTCTCAAAAACGGCTCTAATGATTTTGATTAAACTTGCTATATCGATGTAAAATTTAATGAGATTTAATATGATGTAGGTTTAATTCTCATTGAAATAGTCTGACAGGCTTAAATGCCGATAGTTTGAATTTTCTTCCTCTAAAATATTTTCAATTTTGTACATTAAAAAAAATTAACCATTTCTTGTTGTTAGTATTGATTAAAAACTGCTAAATATATAAGTTGAATGAATTTGATATAAACTGAAAGGGAAAAGTGAAAAGTATTTTTTAATGTTATTTTAGTTTTTTAAAGATAAGTACCGTATTAAAATGTATAATACACCGTTAGAAAGATAAAAAATTTAGGAAAAATATTATTTTATGCAAAAAGTTGTAAAATGTAATGGAGAGTGATGAAAAGCGGATAAAATTAACTGATTGTTTTAGATAATAACATAATAGATTATTTAATAAAACACATGTTTCTGTCGAAAGTCAATTTAATTAATTCTTTAAACTAATTTCATCTCTAACGGTATTTAAAAATTCTTAAATTGATTTTAACAAGGGTGGTAAGTGAAAGTCATGTGTTGCCCGCACCAGATTTTTTTTATTTTCACTTACTTATATATGATATAAATCGGCAGGGAAAGTATTGCAATCATGAAAATTTTCAATTTCATGTTATCAATGGAAATAATGTTTTAAGATCTCCTGAGTTGAAATTTCCTCAAGGCTGTGCATGTAATTTTAAGTCTAGCCCAAAAACTGAGAAGTCATACAAAACTAAAATTTTATATTTAATATAGGTATACTCCTGGGATGTTACAGCTACTTTTTCACCAAAATGGATGATGAATTTCACAATTTTTTTTATAAATAGCTGTAAAATTTTTGATTAACCCACATCAATGAAATAATTGTATCCTCATTGAAATAATCTCATGAGCTTAAATGGCAAACTTCTCTTCGGAAGTACTTTTAATTTTGTGGGTTAAAAATAATAACCATTTCTCATTGTTAAAATGAGCGATGTGGTCTAAAGGATAGAGTACTTAATGATTTCTAGGTCGTGCATTCAAACCTACTCTGCAGGACTAATTATTTATTCTGTTATTTTAGCCATAGAGCAATCCTGTGGTTAGGAGACCTTCCAAGGGCGATGTTGAGCTAAACTAACATAACATATAAACTCAGAATTGGGGGAAAACATAGTGGCTGAGTATGATCTCGGCCTATTACCTCCATCAAGGATGATTGGCCAATAAACAGTACGAATCTCTTTACTGAGCCCAAGGCCCTTCATCGGTGATAGAGGTACAGGTTTTTTTTTTTTTTTTTTATAATAGATGATTGATACTTTCTAGATTAAAGTTTTTTTTTTTTTTTATACACAAAACAAATTCTATCAAACACAAAAAGTTGTAGAAGTTAATGAAGGGTGAAGAATACCTTATACACTTAAGTAATGGTAGTAGACAATGATTTCTATTGTTATATTATTTAATCTCAAATATATGTTTCTATCAAAACTCAACACTATTCTTTTTTTAACTTAAACTTTTTTTTCAAGTATTAAAATTGATTTTAACAAGGGAGATAAATGAAAGCCCTGTGTTGCTCACACCAGATGTTTTGCAAAATTATCAACTTGAAACAAATTTCTAAGAAAAAAAATTAAAATAAAGAAATTGTAGACAACAATATTTTTAACTTCAAATTTGTGCTGAGATATATGAAAAATCTGGTGCAGGCAACACACGACTTTCACTTACCTCCATTTTTAAAATCAATGAAAGAATTTTCAAAAACAGTTAGAGATAAAAATACGTGAAACTATTAAGGAATTAATCAAATTGAATTTATATAAA
The DNA here is from genome assembly GCA_023052935.1 of Piezodorus guildinii. Lineage (NCBI taxonomy): Eukaryota > Metazoa > Arthropoda > Insecta > Hemiptera > Pentatomidae > Piezodorus > Piezodorus guildinii. The sequence continues at coordinate 68,367,158 of CM041296.1, read as the reverse complement.
AAACATGTGTTTTCATTAAAAAATCTATTATATTATTGTCTAAAAAATCAGTTAGTTTTAGTTCATTTCATCACTCTCTTTTAACTTTTAAAAGCTTGTGTATGAGATAATATTTTTTCTAAAATCTTTAGCTTCCAACGGTATATCATACATGTATATTACTGCTCTTATGTTCAAAAACAAAAAATTGCATTAAAAAAATATTTTTTCTGTTTTCTCCTTTAGTTGGGTATCGAATTAATTCAATTTATATATTTACCAGTTTTTCATCAGCGTTAACAAGATAATCTAGTTATTATTATTGAATCTACAAAATTAAAGGTACTTTAGGGGAAGAAAATTTAAAATATCGGCATTTAAGCCCTGTCAGACCATTTTTATCCAAATAAAACCTACATGATATTAAAGCCCATTAAATTTTACATCGATACAGCGAGTTTAATCAAAATCGTCGGAACCGTTTTCGAGAAAATCGAAAAAAGGTGCAAAATGCATGGTATAAAGTGCCTCTTCTGGTAAGCTCATTTTGATGAAAAAAGTTTTGTCACGTCTCGGGCATATAGTTGTCTTAAATATGAAATTTCAGTTTCATAGGACTTACCGTTTCAGCCCGGGAGTTACCACACACACACACACACACAGACCTTTTTGGTTATTTGGACTCAGGGGACCCTAAAACGTGTATTTCCGTTGAAAACTGGAATTCGAAAATTTTCAAGATCGCAATACTTCCCCTTACTATATATAGTAAGTGAAAGTAAAAATATAGGTACTTCAGCAGAATACAATTTAAAAAAAAAATTTTTTAAATTATAAAATTACTTATTGAATGAGAAATAAATGAAGACTAATTGTAAAAAAGTATTTACAGCAAGCTTTTCGAAACCAACTGCATTGTTTTGATTGAACCCAAAAGTATGAAAAACCAGTTGCCAAAAGAACTTTAAATGTTTGCTGAGGTGTACCTAAAGATATCATAGCATAATATTCAGCCTGAAAAAAAAAAAAAATTATAAAAGTTTTGTTCAAAAATTGTGTAAATGAAATTATTCTAAGAAAGAATTGGCTTACCTCTTCATTTTTCATTAAAATAATTGATAGTTTTTCCATAGAAACTGGATTCTGACTATCATTCTTCCCTTCAAATGCATAGTCATTGCTATTACTCTGGTTATCATGATTGTACAATGGTACCCCCCTAAATGGCAATTTTTACAATATTTGGGACCATAAAAAAAAAATAAATAAATAAAAAAATAGAAAGAAAGAAAAGAATCTAACTAACCAATTAAGAACATATGCATTGGGAAACCACAAAATAATAGACAAAATTATAACTGCATTCATTTCAGTTTGCTCAAAAATGATTCATGCCGATTTAAACTTTTATTCTCATTGAAAAGTTAAAAAAAAGAAACTGATAAGAATCAGTACTTGAATTTATTAAATAATAGTTAAGACTTTCAGCTAAGTAAATATTGAAACACTCAACTTAAAAAAGATATAAACTCTTTCATATCCGCTTCAATAGATAAAGTAATTGATAGAATTAGATCTAAGTAAATATTTGGCAAAATTAAAATAGTATAACAGATATGTCATAATGATTCATTCATTCTCAACAAGCAATACTTCAATTTTAAAAACTTTTCTTTTAAGAATTCTACAAGGATGGTTATGTTGGGATATAGGCTTATCCATAAGCTATTATTGTTTATAAAAAATAAATGCTTGTATTAGGATTTTATTTTTCAATAATCAACAGAAAAGTATAGTTAAATAAAACTTTAAAAAAACACTTTAAGAAATAAATGGAATATTTTCACTTAATTTGTTAATAATAAAAAAAAAATTCATCTATCTGTCCACAAAGCAGTCTTGCTTAAAACCTTACTTTGACAAATTCTAATATTTTTAAACAAGCATTTCATAAAGAAAAATCAAAGGATGATAATAGTTAATAATATGATAATAGAAAAGTTTATTTATTGTTATTTTCGCTGATGTTGGCTTGCTTGGTTGTTTGTTTATTCCTTTAACATCACTGTACGATGTTGTGGCTAACCGGATGATGCTAGAGCGAGAGTCCTAAATTTAGCTTATACAGATTTAATAAGAATAGGGATCTTTAACCTGCTTGGGACCACCATTTTACGTCCCTTTCAAAGGACAGCATGACAAAGAATTTTTTATTCCGATTAAAAATCCCAACAAGACCACACCTGCCAGGCTTAAATCTACGACCTTGGCCATAGAAGGCTGTTATGCTAGCCACCTCACAGGTGACCTCGCTTGTTTTTTGTACCATGCCCAACTGGGTGCTGAGGGAAGTTGAAGCTATAATAAATTAGTATATTAAGAATAAATACATGTGTGTGTGAGAGAGTATATATTATGGAAATTGCAAACAACTATCTATAGAGGATATTAATTTTTACTGGAGAAATATATATTTATGATTAATTAATTTTATGTAACATAAATTTTTGGAAGGATTGAAAACCATTAATTTATCTACAGGGGAGTTTAATGGCATTTTTTGTGCTTATTTCAAAATGACCTCAATGTGAACTCAACGGCGTAATACTCATCTTCCTGAAGGGGGCATTAGGGTAGTCTGACATGGTTTATCAAGATATTTATATAATATTGTTCAAAGGCTCAGTTGTGTAAATATGATAATGGAATCATACAGTAATCCTGGAGTAAAAGATCTTAGACGTGGAGTCAGATGGAAGAATAGTGGTGACATACGAAAGGGGATGAGGATTAACTATTTGAAATGTTATTTCAGTCATATTATGTTTATGGGATGACCTGAAGGTTGGGATATCTTCCTGTGACTCACCCAGCCTCTATGAAAAGAGTATCTGGCAGCTAAGTGTGATTTTGACTAACCACCTAGCATATATGTTAGCCTAGAAACAGTACAGATCCCCGCCCGTACTTACTAAATCCAAGAAGACCATTCATGAATTACAGTATTAGTTATTTTAGTATTTATTTAGGTATAGTTTTTTATTGATTTAATTTTTCCTTCAAAATTAAATAAATTTTGATTTTTTTTTCAGAATAACGCCTAGATGATTTCTGAAAATACATTTTCAAATTTAGTTAGGCCTTTAGTAAAATATTGACACAAACTAATTTTTTTTTCATAGAGAACTGTCAGCCTATTGTGATATTATTCAATTATTATAAACAGTTTGATTTAATTTTTCATTCCTTAGGTTCAAACAATTTTCAACCCAGTCTTCTGTCTTCAAGATGCCTTAAATGTTCCTTTTGTTTAAATAGTTAGCTGGTGCTATTATTAACTATGCTGCAGTGATTTTGTCATAAAAAAAATCAATAACACACAAATTAAATCTAAAACAAAAACTATTTATTTCTAACTATTAACACATGCTTTTTCGTTTGCTTGGAGGGGAGGCTAAAGTTATCTGAGTGTTCACCAACATCACTGAAGATTTTATCAACGTCGAATGGTTTTAAACTAATATAACATTATTATTTTTCTTTAGGGTGTCATCGATTCCATAAATAAATATATGAACATGTGTACTGCAGTAATCATGTTTCAGTTTCTTCTATGTAAAACAATTGTAGAGAAAAGGATTAGTTGTTAGGTTTAATAAAAATAGATATCTTAAAAAAACATTTATTACCATGGAAAGTGGCATTAAGGATTAGCTTACTGAATTTACTTAATGAGACACTAAAGTGTATAATACATTATAATGAAGCCAAACCTATAATTCACTTTAATGAATATATTCCATGGTCAAGAATAAATTAATGATTATTAATATTTCATAGCTAGAAATCTTTAACATGACTACATGCAAATTATAGATGCTTGATGCAATATTAAAATTTAAATGTCATGCTTTTTTCTTGAGTTTTGAAAATACCACTAAAAAATAAAATAATTTCATTCCAACACCAATTAATTAATATCAAACAAAACAATTCAATAACAAATTATTCAATAAATTAATTACAAATTTAAAACCTTATATATAAATTATCATAACACATTTCAAACACAATCAACATTTTAAATACCATATTTCTCAAATCACATTTGAGGTTGCGTCAATAAATTAATTCAATATCATATAATTAAATTTAACCATAAAAGTTCTAAATTAACTTAAATATAAATATAAATGAAATAATAATATGTTATTTCTTAATACAATAAATAAAACATAATTTAATATAAATTGATAACTATCTTTTTATTTATTATAAGACTTTTACTGTTTCCCTTGAGCAAGTACGATGGTCACTAATAAGAACTGAATTTTCTACTTAAAATGCCGTTGAGGAAGGCCATTTCTCTAGAATTAGCATCATCCTATTTTTTTTTTTTTTTTTTAAGTTCAAAGAGGGCTATTTTTTTAATCCTGGTCTGAAATCTTCCAATGTATTTCCTCTAAGAACTGATTTTCTGGATGGCACTTTAGCAGTTGAAGATCTCTTTTACAGAACCTTCATGTAGGAGTGGAGGTAATCTGTAATTAATTAGTACAAATATATTCTCAATCTACTTATGTAATTTATATTATAAAATAAATTTTATAAATTATCATAAAAGTACAGAATTAGTTGCCAAGTGAGCCTAAATGTTTTAAAAGAAATCTTTTTCAGAGAACAAAAATCTGGCATTATCATGTAAGTTGCTGAGTATCAGAATTGTTTATTTCTGAGAAAGAGATGTTTTCACTTTTTCGTTCTACATAATGCCACTTCTTTTCATAATATTCAAACACCATTATTTCCTTTCAGTTTCAAAAAATGAAATTTTATCTCATGATATAAATTCTGGTTCATCAAGAAAATTTATAAATAAATATTCAAAAAGAACTTCTTTATACATGGTAATAGCTTTTCATAACACTGATAGAATCAATAGTTGTTTATTTAAAGTTCCTTAGAACTCTCATTAAGGCAGGAAGTGTGGGTTATTCTGCAGGATCGCATTCTAATCAGAGTATAATACTGAGATTTATTTGGCCTAGAAATACAAGTCAAGCAAGATATCAACGAGAGATAACTAAGCATCGAAAGTATTGCTCCAACATGCGCAACCAACTGCAGACTTGAACTGTTTCGAATAAGTGATTTTAAGTATACTATCCACTGGGTCACAAAAGAAACTATTTTAAAAGGTTATGAACCACTAAAAATATGACAGTAATTATTAATTTAATAAGACCAGCTTAAAATGTACTTAGTGACTCTAGTCCTACAAATATTTTGTCTGTTAAACCAAATATCCTACCAGTTATGAAAATACTGAAAAGTATCAAACACATTTAGGCAAAAAGTATTTTAAACACACTTTACTGGCATTATAATTTTCCATTCAAATCAAAAACTCATAGCAGAAATAAACAATAGGTGCTAGAAGTCATGGTTGAAAATAAAGAAGTAGTTCTGATAAGGGCCCTCAGAATCGCGGTACTATGGAAAAAAATGTTGCTGTAGCTAAATCAGATTGGCTTCAATATGCGCCACAAGCTGCAATAATCAATGCCATCCCATGGAAGAAAGGGCGCATTGCCTGCATTAGTACTTCTCATTTGGTGAGACAAGCAGAAATGAGTTTCTCAAATCTAAAAAAAAAAAAAAATCAAAGACAGATCAAAAGAGATTATGCCTGGTGGAAAACTTCTGCCAAAAAGTTTAGATGAGAAAAAGTGATCGTCTGTTGGATCCATATAGGGCATGGAGAGTTTTCTCACGGTTACCCTATTACTATGAAGACTGAAAGCCCCAACTTAAGTTTAATATAATGCAGTGAGATCAGTGAAACAGATAAATTTAGAATTCAAAATCTTTCAATGAGGTAACACTAAAGATGAACAGAACAATAGAAGAGATCCTCCAGAAGAACAAAAACAGGATTAGAGTATTCTAGGAATATTTAAATGATGTCAATACTACAACCGAGTCTGGGGCTTACTACAGAATGTGCCAATGTAGAAGCTAAATAAATAAATTTTCTAATCTTTGTATGATGAAAATTAGTATCATAAACCAATTAAACTAAATATGGTACAAAAAGTGTTTTCAGGCTTATGTCTACTTTTGATGATTTAACGAGGGATCATTATATTTCTTGGACTTTTTGAATATTACAACACAGAAAAGTAGAACAAGTTAAAAAAAAAAAAACTTACTTCATAGCAAGGTAACGATTACTGCTTTCAATTCCAGCTTTGAGATCTAACGATTTCATTTCTTTAAGTTTGTTTGGAATGCTCTGAACCTCACCAACTCCACCAATTCCAACAGTAGGGACCTTCAAAGTGTAATAATGCATTCATTACTCAATTATGAAACCTTCAGGAAAAATACATGAAAATATCAATCGAATACGGCTCTTTTACAAGTTTATTGTATTGGGTGGATCCCTAAGTTTGTTCGGTTTTTATTATTAGTGTGAATTGTTTTAAAATATATCCAATTCTTTTAGCTTTTTCTGACGATAATGATAGTCTTCGGAAAATCTGCTCTTCGAAACTATTGAGCTTTGTTTTATTGGCATAAGGTGTGCTTTTAAATTTCAAATTATGCAAGCCATGATTTGCTTCCACATGGAAGAACGATTGATTCTAAAATCGACAGCACACTAAACCAACAGAACCGCACCAAACATTGCAACAGAAACACCAAGATCTATTCAATCGCAAAGGCATTGTATTACATCGTGATAATGGCAGCCCACACTCCTCAATAATCACACTGCAAAATTTAGTGAAATTTGGCTGGAGCGTTTTATTACACCCACCATATTCTCCGAATCTGGCAACAAATGATTGTTAGAAACATGGCAGAGGTTATATTATTAAAAGACAGCATACATGGAAAAAAAAAAGAAAAAAAAAGGACATTTCGAGGCTAAATTGTTTTGGTTTAGTTAAGTAGAAGTAAAAGCACAAGATTTGAAGTTAAATGAATAATAATAAAAAATAAAAAGATTGGAGGTTGTAAACACATTTAATATATATTATGTTTAGTTATACACTATGATATGCTGTAAATTTCACTAGACTGTTTCAACAATTTTTCATGTTCTGTGAAATATTTGTTAGCAATGCTATTTATTACCTCTTTAACCCATTCGTGACGACAAATTTTTTTCAAACATGGTCCCCAGGAGTGAAATTTTTGTTTCTTTGTATTGTTCATTTTTAATTTAAAAAATATGTTTATTACGGAAATCACCCAATTTGTAAGTGAATTCACATAAATCAGATCATTGCACACTGGGTATGCAGCTCGCTCATCGGAAAATGTTAATTGCGAGGAGCGGACTGAACACCATGTGTGCAAAATAATAATGTAAAAATAAAGTATGTAAGGTCAAATACTCAGATCCCATACTACTTTTCCGAGTCTTACCCTAAATGATCACCCAATTACCTTCACTTCCTCTGTCAAAAACCTAGGTATTACCATCGACCAAACCCTTTCCTGGAAACCCCATATTGCCCAAATCTCCCGAAGAACAATAAGTACCCTCAAGTATTTCCATCGCTCCCGTCATCTTCTTCCACTGTCTACCCGTAAGCTCCTTGTATCCTCATTTATTTTCCCCCACTTTGACTATTGCTGTATGGTATATGGTGGCCTCTCGGCTGTGCTTGAGGACAGGCTAAAGCAAATTATGAACAAATTTTTAAGATTTGTCCTTGGTACACCGAAGAGGTCTCATGTGACCCATTTATACAATGAGTTGAAGTGGCTCCTTCCTTCTATCCGAAGACAATATTTCCTAGGATCATATCTTTACCAAATAATCAACTCCCAGCTACCTCCATATATCTACAGACTTCTGCAATTTAAATCGTCAGTCCACTCCCTCCAAACAAGATCGCGCCATTCCGACCTTTATATTCCTACCCATCGAACAACAACTTTTGATCATTCCTTTATTGTTCGCCTCCACTACTCTCTGGAATTCCTTACCTACTCATATCCGCCATGCTTCTTCCCTAACATCATTCAGGTCCCAGCTATTCCAGTACCTACTGTCATCCCAAACAGACACTCAATAAGATATTTCAAATAAAAAAGAAAATCTGTTATTTATTGTTTATATTTTTATAAGGATCAATAATGAATCAAGTTCAATGTTTAGTTTTGTTTAATGCACCAGAAGTTATTATTTATTTATTTTACTCTTTTGTTTTCTTATGTACTTTATTTTCTTTATGTATCATTGTGAATAAGAAATAATTATATTCCTTTGGTCTTGTAGCCAAACACATTATATATATCTTAATTGTACATATGAATTGTTCTTAAGGGACTTTGTCCCAGAATAAATATCTTTTTCTATTCTATTCTAAATAAAAATGCATCATTAAAAAAATGTATAAACATTTATTCCAAAAAATAGTTAAATAATATAAAATCGTTATTTTGATTTCAGTAATAAAGAACAAAATATAATGAAAAGAAATTTTTTGAAAAGTGAAAAAAAAAAGTTGAATAATAAAAAAAAATAACAGAAAGGAGAAACGAATTTTTAGAAAAATGTCTGAAGATAATACAGTAATGTAGCTCATGCGTATTCATATAATTTTTCATGTAAGAAAGGCTTCAGATAATTTTTAGATTTTTTGGTACACATTAAAACCAATGCCAAATTTTGTTTTCTGTACTTTACAGATTTCATTAGTTCTAGAAAAATCTTATTTCGACGACTAGTTTACTCAGAATAACTGATAATTGCACATTACTGCTAATGCGCACATGGTGAGAAATCGGTCTCGAATGGGTTAAATTATGGAAAATTTTCAAAAAGCAAAGAGTAAATTATGTATAGTGGATTTTGTAAATGTGTTAAAACAAATATTAAAATACATGTTCACCGCAACAACATCCAAAAGAAATTTTATTTGGTTTATGAATCCCTCAGACACCATAACCACTCATATTAAACAAAAAAATAGCTAATAGGTTCTTTCCAACATGAGTTCTGACTAGGATAAAACATGCAGGATACTGGTTTTGGATTGGAAAAAACTGTACTATACATGCTTTAGTGATTAAATACTACTGTTGGAAAGAACCTGAATCTAATGTAAGTCGAATCATTGTATACGGTTTTTTATCAAACAGATTAATTTAAAGGAAATAAAAAATGTTTTATAATTAATTAGCTGTAACCCACGGCTTTGCTTGTGAATATTTTGTTTTATCTTTATTTATATTTGCATAAATGCGTTTATGAGTGATAAATATAAAATGCATATGATGGAGCATTTGTTTGGGAATGTGGTAACAAAAAAACTACCAATAAAACACACTTATTTAATTTTTTCCTTACTGCTGTGTACCCTCAAGCAACTTCTTTACCATATAGTCAAAAGGGCCAACTATACTCCATTATTATAAGACGTATAAATTTTCAAGAAATATAAATATTCTATTTTTAACAATCACATTTATCAAAGTTGTTTTCAAGTTAAAATATTCCCATTCATTGGATCAATATATATCAATCACATTTATGTTGCAAATGTGGCTATATACCACAATTACATTACAGCTAAAATATATTGAGAACTTTTGGGTATGCCTACTTCTACTGGATCGCTATTGTATATTTAACAGAATAAAATGGCAACTTATTAGACAAAAGTTAGAATTACGGTTGATGAGGAAAGTGATTTTTAAAAAAACTTAACCTATTACTATAATTAATCAAATTTAACTATAAATGTCTTGTTTCTAATATCGAGACACATTAAAAAAATAGAAAAAAAAAATACACTTCATTATCTTTGTTTGCGGTTTGGCAAATTCATTTTGATAAATAAAATAATTTAAACAAAATTTCCACAAATTACGAAAGATGTTGATAGTGACTATGTTGAGTGAGGTTATATAAAAGAAATACAGGTGCATATCAATGAGCTACTCTGTTTATGATAGATAAAAGATTGTTATTTCATGTCAGATATCAATTTTATTTACTCTATGTTACAATAACATACCAGTGCCAAGTAGCGAAATCCAAATTATTCAATAATATTGTTTTGTGTTTTAAACATAACCATTGTATATCATCAACTTCTTTGCAACTTAGATGCGTATTTTCTTCAATTTCGAGTGACTGGGATCTTGTGTAGATAGTGTTATTATTAGTGTTATTAGATAGTGCCCCTACAAAACAAGGGCACTACCGAAAAGGCCCTTCCAGGTTCTACACTAATCGGCTTCATTTGCAGCAAATAATCATCAATAGCCTACTGTTTTAATAGCCGTTAAAATTTTACTAGTTACCTAAAAAACTAAATATTAATTTTTTGCCCCATGTTCATCCAAGATGAACTGTTAGGGAGTTATTGGAGTATAATTGTACTCATAATAGGAAGTTTATAAAATAAAAGTTATGTTAGGATTAGACATGGGACAAAAAATTAATATTTAGTTTTTTAGGTAACTAATAAAATTTTAACGGCTATTAAAACAGTAGGCTATTGATGATTATTTGCTGCAAATGAAGCCGATTAGTGTAGAACCTGGAAGGGCCTTTTCGGTAGTGCCCTTGTTTTGTAGCTCCATTACAAGTCCACAAGCAGGTGTCGGACAATATTTGTTTTCTACGATCCTTTTTTCCAAAATCAAAATTGATTTTAAATAATACATGCTAAAGTAATTAGTACTTGAATACTATTTTAAAAATAAATATTGTCAGTTGAATAATTCAAAGAGTTATACTTATAATACAAGCTCATTATTGTGATAATTGTGCCATTCATTATACATATTCATCAAATGATGATCATAAATATAAGACTTGTTTGTGAGCATTCTCAAATAATTTAATATCATTGTAATCACTATTCCGATCTCGGTTAATAACGCAAGGCTAATTATATTAGATTTTATAAAGTAACTTAATGAATTATCTGAGAAAGTGAAATCAACTCTAAACTGAGCTACCTTACTGCTCGCATCTTCCTAGATTTCTACGCAGTGTTTCATATAATTCAGTACTTAACACCGTGTCATGTGTGAGCAATTTCTCTAAAACAAATGTTAGGGTTGTTTCAGAAGTTCCTTTACAGCCAAGTTATAGGATGATATAGCTCGCTTAAATCCAAGAAAATAATATCTGTTTATCTACATTTAGGCAAAGCAACGACTTAACAAAAACACATGTATTGTCTCGAGCGAGAAAACGAATGATAATGAACTGAACCAATGGCGTCAAACGACTCACCACCACACATGCACACCAAATGTAACGTATTTAAAGTACCTAATCATTAAACTGTGCTTTCTTTGAGCAAACAATACTATAATTGGATCCTGTTAACGGATCCGGTATATTAGCTCCGGATCCAGTAAACGTTTGATGATGCCGGATCTGCCGGATTACCGATCCGGTTCTCCGGATTGCAATCTCAATCTGCCATACACCATAAAGATGTAGTCCAAATGGGAAAATAAGAGGGTAGGCAATGTAGCAAATTTAGTACAGAAAATAGTATGTGAAAATGGTATAAGTATTCAAAATAAGTATGGAACAAATACTTCTCCTAAGTACTTGACATGTATGTACTTACAAGTTGGAAAAATGCATATTTCACAAAATGAGTGACTTTGGTAAAAACAATTCAAATTGACTTACTTGTAATGCATTAAAACAATTGATGTAGGGATATCATTGGAATAAGGAATGCTATCAATCTTACTTGATAAGTTTTGGAACAAAGGCGCTCTTTGAGTTTGAGAAGAGAGTTGTTGGATGACTTCCAATCTCCAGGCCCTGTTCCCAAGTTGATACGAGGTGGATCCTTGCCTACTGCCTCTTTCACATTAACTGCTTCCTTTGATACTTTTTTCGGGACAGGCATTACCTAAATGAAAATAACAACTCCAAAGTAATTTTAGGCTCAACAGAGAGATCAGTAACTAAGTAATATTTGTTAAGAAACTATTAAAGTATCTGGTAACAAAAGAATCAAGACACTTGTAGAAGACAAAAACTTTATTACATGTTACACCAACCAATACAAGCAAGCAGAGGAGCAGAGTGAGGTTACAACTGAACAGGCAAAAGGGCGGCAGTTAACAGTGCTGCCTTTAACAACACAATGATACAATTATGATACATTCATAATAATAAATACACTTATTCAGAAACTGATACAACATTCAAGGTTTTGTCTTCACCTGTGTAAATTAAGCATCTTATATTATATATTATATATATATATATATATATAATATATATATATTATGATAATATATATATATATTAATATATAATATATATATATAAAAAAACAAAAACCTGTCCCACTACAACCCATGAAGGGTTCTTGGCTCAGTAACATATAGAGATTCGTATGTTTCTAGGCCAACGGCAGTGCAATGAGTGATTAGGCCTTAATCGCGTCTAGCCGCCAGGTTTTTCCCCATTTATTTGGTACCCACTTTATAGAGCTGGTCTGCCCGGAGGTCTCCATATTCTAGGGTCCCCCCCGATGAATTAACAGAATAAATAATATTCTGCCAGAGACGGATTCGAACCAGACGCGGAGCACAGCAGACTAGCACTCTATCACTGACGACACGCCGCTCCCAAGAAAATAATATATATATATATTTTTTTATTTTTATATTTTTTTTTTTATTTATTGGGCACGAATAGGCCTTAAAGACCACGCGAATTCATGTTTTCGTCCTCAACTTCCTTCTTTTCCATACTTCCCTCATGAGCTCTGCGTGTTTGCGCTTCCTTTCCTCTGACTACACATAAACCCTTTTTTGGCGTTCTTTGTCCACAAAGAATTTATATTATTCAGTCACCTTCTGTAGGTTTCTCTATCCTCACAGTCTGAATCCTTCAATCCTGCTGAATCCATGTCCACCCTGATCTGCTAGAAAAAACCAGTTGTGTTCTTGCACTGGTGGAATTTCGGAAGATTTCCCGGTTTAACCTTTCAGGGCTCATTCTCATCATGTGTCCATAGAATTTCAGTCTTCTGACCTGATGTCGGTCTCCAGGCTTCTGTTGTTGGTGTATATTTCTTTGTGGGAATTTAGCCTGTAATATAATTTTATATATTATATATATATATAATATATATATATATATATATTATATTATATAATAATATATATATTATATTATGATAAAAATATTTTTTTATGATATATTAAAATATATATATATATTATATATATGTATATATATTATTTATGATATATATTATATATATTATATATATATATTATTATTAGTTTATATATATAATATATATATATATAATATATATATATATATATATATTTTTTTTTTTTTTTTTTTGTGATTTTAAGACATTTTTATCTTAGAATCACCTATCTTTATTAAACAGTGTGAACTCCATGAGATTCATGAAATGCCAAGGACTCACAAATCTCATAATAATGAATAGGAAGTTAAAACTTTCTTTAATATTATGAAATAACTTCTAGATGTCTCTAGGTGCTAAAAAAGAATTTCACCCAAACTTTGGGTTTTTTTTTATTTGATAATGAGCTCTGAGATACAAAATAATGATAAAATAAAATATTTAAAATTGTTATGAGAATTCAAAAGCAAGGATAACTACTGGGAATAAAAGCTGTTTCACAATGCGAAGGTTTTTAAAACTATGGAGTACTGTATCACTATACAGAATTAAGAATATGTTATACAAAAAAGTTTGTTACGTATGGTTCAGAAACCTGGTGAATTCAGAATAGAATCTACTTGCATGGGGAAAAGAGTTCTTTGCAGGATTTATGGTCCATTTTGCAAAGATGGCCAATGATGAATCCATACCAACGAAGAGCTGCATAGCATGTATTGAAAACCGGATATGGTCTCCATCATGAGAGGAAACCAGATCTGATGGATGGGGGCATGTAGCCTATATGCCTAGAGAATCTGATCCCACACCTCTTCTAGAGGACCGATCTAATTGTAGATGTAATATAGGAAGACCGTGTCTTAGGTAGTAGGACAAAGTGGAGACATGCTAAAGAAGATGAATACTAGAAGATGGCGTATGCTTGCCCAGGATATGAGATGGGAATGGATAAGAGTTGCGAGGGAGGCCCAAGTTCTTGCAGGACCGATACCATTCATTTAAGTGATAAAGAGAGATTTTAATTTAAAGAATTATAGGTAACTGAAACATAATTATCATTAAAACTAAGATCCTCAATAAATAAATTAATAATACTTTTGTCACTTTTGGTTTCTTTCTCTTTTCATTGGTTAAAAATGACAACAAAGCAGGATTCCTCCAAGATGTTTTGTTCAGTGAACCAGAACCAATGGTAGTCCATGAAAAGTTGGTATTGACACTGGAACCATGTTCTCTAAAAAAATAATAATAAACTTATTAATATTTTAATATGATTAGGTTTGCAAAGATCAAACCACAATACTTATTTAATTAAACATCTTATAGAGTATTTATATGTTTTAAAAAATCATACAACTATTTTCAAATATAATTATTGCTTTATTTAATTATTGGAACATGGCTATTTTGAAATAGAGCAAGCTTTGATGATGATTATAATACTTGAAAATATACAGATGTTTCTTAATGTATACCTTAAGTCGTCGAAGTACTTGTGCTCTACAAGTCTTCGTATGTTGATTCGTGGTTCAGGATCATAAACAATCATTTGTTTTAATACTTCCCTGCCAATGTCTGATATAAAAGGGATTAGAGGATTAAGACCAGTCCCTTGTTTACAAGGAAAATTCACATTGCAGTTCCTCGGTTTGCTAAAACATACCATCCAAGATTTAGAATATGATTATAGTAACTTTTAGTATTTATGTCAACTATAGAGTAGGCAACTATTGAATATCATTTCTCAAATCTATAGACATAGTTGATTTCTCAACAAGTATGGGGGCAAACACGCTGGGTGTTCTATCAAAAGCTTAAAATAGAATTAAAATTAAAATTAGAAAAAAATCTGATCTGTAATTGTTCGGGCCCGAATCTAAATATGGTATATAATCTAAATACTATAATAACTGTTATTTATTCATTTTTGTTTTGTATAAACTTTTTTTAATGTCCTTTTTATTAATTGTTCACTATATTGTTAAAATGTTTCATATTTTAAATTTAAATATTGTATTTCGTAGAGAGGAAGATGGGGGTATGTTAACATTCTAAGAGCATTTTTGTATGTTTATGCAGGCAGAAATACGCCACCTTCTCTTTCTCCCCAGTTGTCCCTAGGCACTCCATACAAGCACATCTCACAGTTTTCTTTAGAGCTCCATACGAGCACATCTCATAGTTTTATATAGACACTCCATATGAGAATATCTGGAGCACATGTACCTGACTGTTTCCATAAACCATTAATCTATGATGAATGGAGACCATCAGGTCATGTGCTCGTACGGAGCGATTGTAGAACTGTGGAGTTCCTACAGCTCTATACGAGTACGTGTATCTCAGTTTACCTTATTTCATATTCCTTTCGGAATCATTTTTCGAGTTATCAACAGGCAATATGTGGCAGTATGAGTACATGGATTTTACAGCCTAGGCTTGTCATATTTTTAACTGATTTATTCTCAATTATTTGCAAGTAAATTTTTGTTATATCAAAAACATTGTTTTCTTCTTTTCTGTATTCTCAGACATAATTTTACATATATCTTTATTAATTTTACATTTTTTATAAGTTTTAAGGATTCTATTACTTTTATATTGTATTTTCTGAAGATATGTTTTGTTTTTTTTTTCTCAATAAAGATATATCTAATTTTTGTTTTTAATATATCAAATTTTATATTCAAAAGAGTTCAAATATTTTCTTTTAATGTTAAATTATTTACATTTTACTGATTCCTTGTAAGTTACTACATTTATACCTCTTGAATGCATTTATCTATATTTCCTTCATACTCCATTTGTCTTTTAACTATTATGTCACACACCGCAATCCAGAAATTTTTTGAAATTTGAATCTTCCCATTCAAAGTCTCTAACATGAGACAGATCGGGGGATGAAACAGTAATCAAAAGCAACTTTTCTCAATTTTCTTACCTCAGAAAACTAATTTTAAAGAGTTTTTATATATTATCATTAGTTCCATATATTATTGTTTATGCAGTATAATTTTAAAAATGAGTCATCATAAAATTGATATAGGTAGTTAAAAGAACATCTTGTTGTTCCATTGAATATTACTGTAAAAAAAAAAAAGGTGCAAAATGCTTTGTATGAAGTACCACTTCTGGTTTTTCAATTTCAGTGGAAAAGTTGCTATAACATTCAGGCATAAATTGTTTAAAATACGAAATTTCAGTTTCATACAAGTATATATATTTAGTAAATTTTAGGAGAAAAACTCTTACTGTTTTTTGAATTTTGATAACAGCCTAGGATTTGGAGTACCAAGTACGTTATGGATCTTAGCAATTTGGTCTACCTCACTGCTCCCTGGAAACAGAGGCTTTAACCTGCAAAATAATCAGATCAATTTATTTTATTCCAAACATCTATTATTTTTAGATATGTACTAAACAACTACAATAATATTTTTCATATTTTAATTTCAAAACAGGTTTTTTTACTTCATAGTTATTTTATTTTTCTTATAAGTGTTTGTGCGTGAAGAAAAATGATAATCAGCACAATGTACTTTCTCATATACAAGATGAGTAAAACCTAGCCCAACACACATACATACATCCTAGGTGCTACAGCCCAATGTGGGCCCTGGCCTCCACTAAAACCTAAAACCTAGCCCAAGCTTTTAAAATAAATAGAGTGGTGTTAGAGCCCTGAAAAGTCTTAAAGTTGAATCCAAAAAAATAAAGACAATATGATTTCTTATTATAGGAAGAATGAATAGTTTTTATATTGAAATTTGAATGAAGGGTTGCAAGAACTCAAAATCAATTTGCTTAATTGATGAAGAATAAGTCTTAAAACAATTATTTATTTGTGCTCTAAAATCTTGAATAAAAATGCTAGTAAATTTTTTATGTATTTTTTTATTATTTATTGAGATTTACAACTGTATTAGTTAATTAGCTGTCAGATAAAATACATGAAGAGAAAATGCCCATTGGCAGCACTCCACCAGGTAATCTAAACTAGAAGGTCTCGAGGCTATTTTCTTTTCAGAGGCCTTGGAGGATTGTCAGAAATGGAAGAGGAAGCAAGGATTGAAACTAGTTTGTTAGAGTAGGAGTAAAGTTTTTCAAGGAAGGATTGATACCTGGTTCGGGCCAAATCAGCAACATATGGGATATTAAGGTCTTTATGGATGAGTTTATTCGTGACAAAGTAAGGAGCATTGAGGATTTTTGATTGTAAGGATTGAATATGGGAAGAATTTGATGGTTTAGTAGAGTCCCAAAGCTCAACTCCGTAAATTATGTAAAATTAAAAACTTTGGAAAAAACATTTAAGATTTTGTTATAGTACAATTTAAAACTTATTTACTTATTTGTAAAATGCCTTTAAAATAAGGCTAAATGGACTTGTGTGATGAACATACAACAATGTAATATATAGAGTATTCTTTTAAAGTACACTAGTGTTATTTCCACATAAATCTACTTGATATTCACTTATTGTTTTAATAAACCAAACAATTGTTAATTGTAGTCTTATCATCTAGCTGCCAAGGTTCCTCAAAGCCTAAATTAAATTTAGGGTAAGGATCACCTACTAAACATAAAACCAAACTTTTTTCTACAATCCAAAATTCAGATGAAAAATGATTTATGGCTTATTGTGGATGTAATTAGTTGACCTTTGAGAATTACTGGAAGAAATTAGTCCGGGTGGCGGTCAGTAAATGAAACAACTAAATAGTTTCAACTATTTATTGTTTGCCAACGTTTCGACCCCCTTTGTGGATCATCATCAGGGCACATGGTGGGAGAATGGAAAAAAATATATTCAGTACCTAGTTTCCATTTTCCCACCGTGCACCCTGATGATGACCCACAAAGGGGGTCGAAACGTTGGCAAACAATAAATAGTTGAAACTATTTAGTTGTTTCATTTACTGACCGCCACCCGGACTAATTCCTTCCAGGGATTTATGGCTTAGTTTATTATGACATAAATGTTTGTTAAAACCCCCATAATTCTAAAAATAGCGTTAAATGTAGTTTAAAAAGAGGTAAGGGCATAAATGTTTGTTAAAACCCCATAATTCTACAAATAGTGCTAAATTTAGTTTTAAAAGAGGTAAGCTACATCTAACAGTAAATATATAACTATACTAATTGTTGAAAAATTTAACTTTGTCAAACTAACAATATCATCAAATGTTGATAATAAGAATAATATACATATTGATACGTGTAACTATTTACGTGAGGAGCTCAAAGAACACACATCCAATGGCCCAGACATCCATTTTAGGACCATAAAAACCAGTGGTAAGAAGGCATTCAGGAGATCGATACCACCTTGTTGAAATATATTCTGTATATGGTTGCTTAGTGTATATCCCTTTGATAGATCCAAGGTCTGATATTTTAATGACATCACCCTAAAAATGAAAAGTTAATGTTTTCTCAAGAATCAAATTTATTGTATTCACAATAGATAGGCTCTTCTATTTCATAACTATTTTATGATGAAACATTTATAAGTGAGAAAAGACTAAATATGAACATAGATGATGGAACACACGTAGGTGAATCGAAAGAAACATGTACTATATATTTAAAGATTAAGAAAAGAAAATGGAATAAATAATTTTATAGAACAAAATATATACCTACTTTGATCAATATATTTTCAGGCTTGATATCACGATGAAAGATCCCATGATGATGAATGTGATCAATACCTTTCACAATTTGAAAAAGGTAATGTTTGGCTTTATTTTCTGGAATGCATCTAAAACAAGAATTATAATTAATAAACCTCTAAATAAAATCTTTAGCTATTCCATTGATTAAATTTATATGCCATTTAATTTTGGTGGATTAACAAATTTAAAAAAAAGTGTGTGTGTGTGTGTGTAATTACTTAATTGACATCATAAATGGTTAGAAAATACATATAATAAATGATAAAATTTAGAACTATTACTTTTTTCGGCTTCTAATTAAATCATATAGACTCATGTCCATTAATTCAAACACCAGAGTAACTTTACCCGTTTCTTTATCACTGAAAAAAAAAGAAGATTTATAAAGTCCACAGACAACAATTCAATAAAAATTATCAATGATTTTATTATCCATTAAAGAATTAAAAACATTTCACCTACAAATGTGACTCAATCATGTGTAGAATGTTTGGATGCCTAGTTAGCTTGCGCATTGCAATTAATTCTGGCATCTCTTCTGCTTGTGCTGCACTAGTAACAAAATTTTACCAGTTAGATAAAGAGGAAGTTTTTATAATACATGAAATTATTTAAATAATAAACAATTACCTCCGAAAATTTCTTTTTAATTGCTTTGCGGCTATACATATTCCGGAATGTCTGTCTACACATTTTAACACTTCTGAAAATGACCCTTCTCCAATTTTGCATTGTACTCTGTATTCTGAAGATTCAATCATGTTTATGAGATATTTTGTTTTTTATTAAGGAATAATTAACTTTCATTCAGTAAACAAATGAAACCTCATTCATAATATCAATAATTTTAAAAATAAAATATCTCAAGTAAGACTATCTAAGATACATAAATAATATTCTTCTTAAAAACATTGTTTTGCTTTTAGAGAAACAAATAAAGAAAATATAACTAGCAATTGATAATTTGAGTAGTTGGTTTGGTGATGCTCAACAAATTTACATCGACACTTTCAAGGATTTCATCTTGCTTTGGAGCTCCTTATTTCTCCATTAATTTAACACAAAATATATCAATACAAGCAAGGAAATTAATTTAGCACCACCATAACTTACCACTAATCATGCATTTTTTTATGATAAAACTGGGAGAAAGCCAGTATACTGCCTAAAAGAATTACTCAAACATGGTTGAAATTTGAAGAAAAAAATTTAAACAGCATATTTCACTAATATAAAAATGATAGAAACTTCAAAATTTAATCAAATAAATTAAAATTTAATGTTAGTGACACACACAACAAATCTGATTATTTTGAGATAAGTCTTGGGTAATTTTAATATGTACACAGTTATAAAGAAAAATAAATCATATGAACTATTATTAGTGGTGAACTTATTATCATTATTATCTCAACAATGAATAGATTAAAATAACTCAAAATCTGAAAATATTAAGTTTTCACATGTATGATGTAACCATTAATGAATAACATTTTTTTAAATATTATAGAAATGCTATTAACAATAAATAGAATGGGTTATTGTGAAGAATGATACTTGCAAACTAAGTTTCGACTCCTTATATTTTAGAAGTATGAAAACATTGATTTTCACAAAAAAATTAAATGAAGAATCTGAAGAAGCTATACATACTAGTTCTAAAATTAGAGAGCATTATACTGGCTCAAGGATTGGTGAATTAAATTGCTCACATAATGATATTGTAACAAAAATACAAAAATTTCCATGATAAGGTTAATTAAAAATATAACAAGTTTATACCATCTGAAAAAAGATCAAATTTGATGCATGGTTTCAATTCCATATGGTGCTTATTAGCATTAGGGCTCTTCAACCAAACCATGATTGTGAATTTTACTGTTCTAACTGCTCAAGAACAAATTAAAAGTTCAAATTCCATTCTCTACCAGTCCAGGATGGGACCTTCTCAATAAATATGAAAGGTATTCAAAATGTGATTTGAGGTTAAAATATGATAAAAATAAATTTATTTGTTAAATTAATATTATTAAATTATTACAGTAATGGTTTTAGATTAAAATAACCATACTATTTTCTTAAAAGTTTCAATAAAATATTATACAGTTACAAGTTATGAAGTAACATTTTCTTATTTGCCATTTGTTTTCATTGTAATTGTTTTCATTCCATTTTATATTAATTGATGGGACAGGATAATTAATAAATAGCTGTAATACTAGATGATGGGAAAAAAATAGGAAAGGCGGGTTATTGTTTTTAAATTAAGATTGTAGATGTAACCACAAATTACCTCCCAACCATTGTTTACGTTTTCATTTAATTAAATACAAATTATATTTGCCAATGGCATGTATCTCCTCCTTTGATGGAACAGAATCAGTCTGTGGAGAGAATAAAAATTAAAGTAAAAAGTCCAAATCCATTGTTTGAAAAATGGTTACTAGAATGGCATGAAGAAGAAGTCATTGCTGGGAACATTGAAACAACATACAGTAAGGTAATTATATAGGAGATAATTATTCAAAATTAGTTTTCTACAGTATTACGTCTGTACACAAATAATAAAGAAACTATCCAGTCAGAACATGGAAGCAAAGACATACTTTCTAGAAAACTGATCTTCTAATTAGTTTATTTCCACCCATTGAGTTAGTAGTTAACTAAACTGGCAATTACCACCTCACCCCCTGGAATCGGTTATCCACAAGCAATTAATAAATGATTTCCTATTCAGGATACTAACAGTTTCAACCCAATAGAAATGTAAAAACAGGCCTGAGATTACTACAAGATTTTCTGTCCCCAAAACAATACAGTATGATTTCTTCTCGTTGATCAAATGGTACATTAAATTATATGTAAAAAAAACAAAATATTAGTGTTGGTTTTGTGAGGGTCATAACATACCCATTCCATTGTGTTGTTAAATAGCCTAAACAAAGATCTCAAACTATACTGACGTATGTATTCAGTTCTGATTCTAGAAACATGCCAAACAAATTATTGAGTTGTGAGTTTTTAATCTAGCTTGTAAACTCTCTAAAACTGAAGATATACTTAGTGCTAGAAAGAAGATATACTAGTACATAAAATGGACTATATTTATTGCAAAAATGGTTTTTCACCATTTCTCAGCTCAAAGTTGTTATTATTAGAACAGATTCATGGGCTCTGGAAAGTAATTTGTATTGTCTATGTTTTCTTATTTCTTGCTCTTATAACTTTTTAAATTTTTTCTCTCTACAATAACTAAAGTATCTTTTCCACTGTTTTTTGTGACTTTCCCCTTCTTGAGAAACATTTTTACATTGTGCTAGTGAAACTGTACTGTTTTACGCAGAGAAAGTGAGAAAGATACGCCAGAGATCTATGCTACCTTCAACCCTTAGTAAAATATTGCCAAATTTACTCTTGCAGCTCAGAGGCCAGAACTAGGTCTCAAAAACTTAAGCATGTATGAAGCCCTCTCATACCACTTTCTCTCTACTTTTTGTGCTTCTTTCTGCTACATTTATATAATATCAAGTTGAATCATTAATATACTTAAATAAATGTAGTGTCCTCATTACTTACTTTCCTTACCCATAATAGTTTTTACGTTTCCATATGTTTACAGTTCTTTTTTTCTTTAATATTACAGGCACTTGAATCATTAAGAAAGTTTCCATTGGTACTGAACAGTGGTTTTGAGTGTATTATATTAGAACACTTCGATAAACAACTTTGTGTAAAACTTTCTCATAGACTAAATCAATATGAAGCTGCTACCAGTAAGTACTGCTTAAATAACTACTTTCCTTGTATATTGTTTGATTTAAGATTTAATAACTTTTATTTGTCCTATATTAGATGGAAAAAGATATAGTGGGGAGCCAGATATTCAGAATACATCAGATAGTGTTGGAGAAGCTGGAAAAAATCTGGATGTCAGAAAGGAAGATAAAAATGAGTTCTCTTCTCCTAAAAGACCCTCAAAAAAAGAAGAAAATAAAAATGAAAGAGTAAGAAACATTCGCTTATGAGAGTTTCATTCATTGAAATTTTTGGTTTAATGATTTTGAAACCTTTTTATATTAGTGATTTTTATAAAACTTATTTAAAATAAATTATATTTATGATTTCTACAGTATAATTGATGAAGTGTTTTATTTCCTGAAAAATTGAAGTAAATAATTTCTTTAAAGTTTGAACTGATTTTGGAAACTGTATTCAATCTTCCAAGATTGAGATAGGGTCAGACAAAAAAATGTTTTTGTTTTGTTGATTATATTAAAATATATTTTATATAATACTGCATTATGTTTTATTCACAAATGTGTGGTGGTCTTTTGTTTTAGAAAACAATTAAGAAACGTTTATACATACCAATGAAAAGATCTGCTGCATATGGCATCTTATTAGGTCTTCTCCTAAAAGAAAATGAACCCAACTACACAGGTGTGATTTTAATTATAGTTTTTTATTTTTGAAACATTTTTTTATTAACAGTTTTAAGTCATTTTATCAGACCTAGGTTTTAGGTTTTTCAACAAAGGCTGAAGTGATTGCAGCAGCCCAAAGGCACACTGATGTATCAATGAAAAAAGCTGTTTCTGGTGGTTTTTATACTGGATGGTCCTCGATGTCCCAACTGGTTTCTAAGGGTCTTGTTGAAAAGTTCAGCAATCCTGCCAAGTAATGTATTCTTATTTGTTATTGAAATATAAAAGAAATACTTTATAATTTTGAGTTTATGTAATTGTGTTTCAGAGGTGACATTTTTTCTTTTAATGTTTTCATTTTTGTATTACTATAATTGCCTACAAATTTCTGGATTTATTATGTTTCATTCCTATAGGGCATAGTATCATGTTGTAAGGTGTTAACCCTCCCTCCATGAACAGTATATCCAATGCAAACAGAATTTTCCCATTGAACTGTCAGTTCCTGAAATTAGTGCATTGAAAAAAAAAAAAAAAAAAAAACTCATCTACTTTATATATTAGCACAGATTGAAATTGATATGAATTTATTATATTAATTACTATAAATTAATTGCCTTTTATAGCTTATGACACTCTCATATATTGATGTATATACTGGGCATGTAAGTCAAATTGGAAAAAAATATATGATGAAATACTCAGTTCATCTTGGCTGATCTCTGACAGATATGCTGTATTCACAATACACATTCAATTATCATTTACTTTGTATTGAATTGGGTTTAAGTTCCCTGTGTAATCTGATTAGGAAATGAAAGACATCCTTATGCTTCTTCCATAAAATGAATTTATTCCTCCCTCAATTTCTACCTCTTAAAGGCTACCGTCTCTGACTTGAGCATTTTACAGCACTGCTTGAATATGCAAGACCGCTTTGTCCTTCCTTATTCTACTTATTTTTAATAATATTCTTATGTAGGTATAAACTAACTGAAGAAGGCAGAGCGCTGGCAATCAGATTAAAAAGTGATTGTTCTATCTTCACTAGTGATGAACCACAAGAACCAATTTTGTCTCTTGAATCTGCATCAGAACTTATAGCTCCTCATAAACCAAGAGGTAGAAAAAACAAGGTATCACTGCAAATTATTTTTTTATTCTTTATTTTTTAAATGTATCTTCAGTATTTAGCTTCATTTTTAATTCATGTTATTTAGATTACAAATTTGAATAATTGTGAAAGTACTTCTTCTCAGAGCCAGGATGTAATGATTGCTTCATCAAAAACTGAAAATAAATCTGGTAGTAGTTCTCAGAGTAATGAATTTTCCGAAGGGATTTTACAAGACCAAAAGCTTTTAGATAACCTTTACCAAAAAAATAAATATAATGAAGGATATGGTTCTGAAGGAAATCAAGACTTCCCTGGAAGTTTATCATCCCAAAGTCAAGAATTCGAAACACAGGAAATGATTTTTCTTCCTAACAATTTTGAGATCATACTTTTGGTTGATAGTCAAGAAACTGAAGGGTAATTATTCAAAACTACTATTTAGGTTTTTAATATATTATGCATAACTAAATATTGTTATAAAAGTTGGTTATGTTTTACAGAAAGGAGAAAAAAGATGAATCTGAAATTTTAGTGTTACTAGAAAGCTTAAAAGTAAAATTTGAGATTAGAGGTCTCAAGGTAGGTGATTACCTTTGGGTTGCAAGAGATAGCATTGGAAGAGAAATGGTACTACCATATATTATTGAAAGGAAGCGTTTTGATGACTTATCTCGTAGTATAAAGGATGGGAGATTTCATGAACAAAAAGTAATTTAATCTTGTCAATTTTTTTTTATTTTTAAGCTTTATTATTATATCTATGTGTCCTATAATTTAAGGTATTACAAGTGTTTAAATTAAACTGCATAAATTTAATACAATTTGCCTATAGTTCTAAGATTATTATCTAATAATTTTTAGAAGTAATACTCTTTGCAGGGAATCCATTAAGCAACTAGCACTCAAAACGAAACCAACAGAAGGCTATTTGCTTCTATATACAGACCCTGCTAGAATGTTTTGCATTCCAAATTACAACCCATTATTTCAAAAATACCTAAAAACCTGTACCTCTACAGCCTAAATCATACTCTGCCATGAAGTTTCCCCTAATTTTAGTGTACCCGCTTTATAGGGGTGTGGTGTACCCTAGGAAGGTCTCCATACCACAGGTTCGCTCCATGGTTAAGATAAGAGAATAAATAATTCTGCCTCATCCGGGGTTCAAACCCGGGATCCAGAGTTATAGTAGCCTAATGCTCTATCCTTAAGACCATGCTGTTCCCTTTACAAATACCTATCTACAAAAATATCTCCAAAATCTTTTATATTGAGGATGTATAGTCGACTGTAGAAACTATTATAGGTGGATTAATCAGGAATCAGTCATTTTTTTAAAATTTTTAATTTTGCCAATGTTTCGGCTCAAGCTTGTGAGCCATCATCAGGGCTACAAACATCAGAACAAAAGAGATACATATTAATATGATAATGAAAATTTTCTTTTGAATGTAGTTACAATGATAACATTTAAAATAAAACAGATAATATACCAACATACTTAAATATTATAGATACAAATAATGATAATATGATACATAATCTGATGATGATAAGCATAAAAAATTTTTTTTACAAAACTTTAGACTTTAATATAGAAGTAAAAAAAAAATATATATATAGAAACGTACCATTACTGAGCCATGTCCAAGCATAAACTGAGGAAAACCATAAACATAGGTAGTATGGAGAGGGGTTCATGTAAAAACCCTGAAGGTTTTCCCCTCAAGTGTAAATACTACAGCTTATCTTTGTTTTTAAAAAGTTTTACAAAATTATACAATGGAAAAAACACAAACAATATACTCGTATGTACAATAAGGCTCAACATTTTTAACAGAAAATTATAAACACTAGAATCTGAGGTTTGTAAAAGATCCATGAGGTATATAATAAAAAATAAAATAAAATATATAAATAAATAACAAAAACCAGAGGTGTTATAAACGAAAAGATAAATATACAGTAAATAAAATATAAATTACTCAAGCAATTTGTACAATTTGTAATAAAGTTATAATTTAAGGAGACGGAAGATGTTGGCATACGAGGGAGAGATTATCTCTTTGTCTGTTTTACGATTGATGGGTACATGATCTTTTTCCATATGGATATATATAGCTTCGGAGAGCAGTCGCTTTTTGTAGTTAGGTACGGTGGCTAGGATTTCAGGATTATCAAAATCAAAATGATGGTCAAGGGATATATGTTTGGATAATTTTGAGGAAAATGGGTTACGGGTAGATATTGTGTATTGGTGCTGATAAATTCTTTTTTTGAGATAGTTTTTGGTCTCCCCTATGTGA
The DNA here is from genome assembly GCA_023052935.1 of Piezodorus guildinii. Classification (NCBI taxonomy): domain Eukaryota; kingdom Metazoa; phylum Arthropoda; class Insecta; order Hemiptera; family Pentatomidae; genus Piezodorus; species Piezodorus guildinii. The sequence goes on along the minus strand of CM041296.1, from coordinate 68,340,479 downwards.
TCTTTTACATACCTCAGATTCTAGTGTTTATAATTTTCTGTTAAAAATGTTGAGCCTTATTGTACATACGAGTATATTGTTTTGTTTTTTCCATTGTATAATTTTGTAAAACTTTTTAAAAACAAGATTAGCTGTAGTATTTACACTTAAGGGGAAAACCTTCAGGGTTTTTACATGAACCCCTCCCCATACTACCTATGTTTATGGTTTTCCTCAGTTTTTGCTTGGACATGGATCAGTAATGGTACGTTTCTATATATATATTTTTTTTTATTTCTATATTAAAGTCTAAAGTTTTGTAAAAAAAATTTTTATGCTTATCATCATCAGATTATGTGTCATATTATCATTATTTGTATCTATAATATTTAAGTATGTTGGTATATTTTCTGTTTTATTTTAAATTTTATCATTGTCACTACATTCGAAAGAAAATTATCACATTAAAATGTATTCTTTTGTTCTGATGTTTGTAGCCCTGATGATGGCTCACAAGCTTGAGCCGAAACGTTGGCAAAATTAAAATTTTTCAAAAAAATGACTGATTATTCCACCTATAACCAAAATCTTTTAGTGTATGCATTAAAGTTAGAATAGCTGTTCTTAATCTCTCAATAAACCTTATTAAAAACCTCACCTAAGTACATTCCCAGAATCCATATAAATTACATATGCCTGCATCATTTAAGGCATTATTTATTGTTATGATTTTTTTAATAGTTATTTAAGACATACTATGTTATTCACTTGTGGGGTTCTCTAATTGCTTCTAGTGTTAGATCGTTTACAATAATTAATGACTCGATGGTCTGAACTAGTTTTTCCTTTTAATGCAGTTTATTTACTTGAGAACTGATAGTGATAAACGTGGTGCTAAGGGAGCCCTATTAATATTGTGCTATTCAGCGACTATCCAATGGTACAGTAAAATTAGGTAAAAATCTAATGCAGGGAACACACAATATTCACTTACCTCAATTGTTAAAATCTATTAAAGAATTTTTAAATACAGTCAAGAGATGAAAATGAGTGAAATTGATAAAGAAATAATTAATTTGAATTTCTATAGAAAGATTTGTTTTATAAACAAATATATTATATTATTATCTAAAACAATCAGTTAGTTTTATCGGCTTTTCACCACTCTTTATTAACTTTTACAAGCTTGTGTATAAGATAATATTTTTTCTAAAATCTTTAGCTTTCCAACTATACATATATATTACCTATATTATCCTATATTCTATATTATACATGTATATTACCTATATTGTATATTATCTTTAGCTCCCAATATACATGTATACATATATTACTATTCTGTTGTTGTTGTTGTTTTGGTTTAAGGGCAAAAAACTGCGAGTGGTTATTATTGCCCAAAACATCTTCAGAAGACGATTAACTTACCTATGATGAGGGAAAAAAAAAAAAAAAAAAAAAGGGCGAAATCAATAAGAATAAAACAGAACAATAGGGACAATAAACATTATGATTTAATCGGAACTGTAAACACGATGATTTGCAACATAAGGTAAAAAAAATAAAATAAAATAATAATAAATAAAAAAATAATAATAAAAATAAAATAATTAAATAAATAAAAAGTGTGAGTGAAATATCCAAAAGTGCATAAAATAGCCTGAATGTGTTAAATGAGGTGATATAAACAAATGTTCTTCACCAATTGAATGACACCGTCGACGGCCCGATCAGTATCGCTCAATGCCTCTGAGACTTTACGTGGTACGCTACATTTTACAAATTCCCTACTATAACGAGGACACTCTTCAAAAATATGACTTACTGTGAGAGACACTTTACAGAGTAGACAATGAGGTGGATCCCTTCGTGCCCTGAGGTGCTCATGAGTGAGACAGCAGTGTCCTATTCTCAGGCGGGCGATAACTACCTCCTCACGTATATTACTGTTCTTATGTTAAAAAAAAAAAAAAAATGCATTAAATATTTTTTGCAGTTATCTCCTTTAGTTGAATATTGAGTTTGTTCAACTTATATATTTACCTGTTTTTTATCAATGGTAACAAGATGATATGGTTATTTTTATTGAATCTACAAAATTAAAGGTACTTTAGAGGTAGGAAATTAAAATACAGCATTTAAGCCCTGTCAGACTATTTTAATCAGAATACTAACCTACATAATGTTAAAAACCCATTAAAATGTTAGTAATTATAGTAGTAGTAATAGAAATCCTTAAGTTTAATAACTACCAAGAATCAATAGTTAATGTTAAAATTTTTTTCTTTCTAAAAATCTGGAATCGACATTTTGCTGCATTAGTGTGTCAAATGTTCTAAAAAATTTTCTTTCTACTGAAACTATGAAGATTAAGTAAATTATGGCACATTTAATGAGCTTTAATTTGAGAGGGGACTTATATTTAGAGATAATTTTTAATTAAATACTTAGTTTTCAAGATAAAATGTATTGTAGTAAAAAAAAAATGTTTTCCTCTAAAAATCATAAATCAATTTGTTGTTACTTTATTTTGCCAAATATATGCTGTATATTGTCCTTTCAATATCTCTGCACCTATTCATTTTATTAGAAGCATCTATATGATCATTTTGAAGGAATTTTAAAGTACTTTGATTTTGTAGAGAATGGCTTCTTCGATAAAGATAATACATTTTGAAATATCACAAAAACTGAAAAAATTTATTCTCCCCCTCTCCCCTACAAAACCTAATGCGGAAACTTTTAGGGCTTTTTGTCAGTTAATAAGGAAAGGGTCTGAACAATTTATGACAGGTTTCAGCTTTTGTTTTTTGAATTTTCGGGTGTGTTGTTCTAAAGAAATGTATACACAAAATATCCTATGGTATTTCACATTCATCATTATGTTAACATGTATGTTTAACAATTAAAAAAATATTGCTTATATTGCCAAGTTATAGCAAAATCTTTTAAAGTTACTATACTTGAAAATAGTTATACTTTTTCACTTGAATTTAGTATATCTTTAATTAAAATAATCGTAGCAATTCTTTATTCTCAGTCACAACATGAATTATAACTTTATTTTCTAAGGAGTTCTCAGAACGTATTGGCTTAATTTTTTTTTTCAGTTCCGTCTAAAATTGTGTGGATTACAAAATAAGATATATCTGGTTGAAAGTCATGGTTTTCAACACACTGAAGCTACGGAATATCTTTATCAAGCTATTACAAATACTATGGTGAGAATTTAGTAAAAATATTTATCAGCATATGTTCCATCTTTAGCTATGAGAATTATTAATTTATCAAATATAGTCATTTGAATGTGATTAAGATTGTAACTGTTACCACTTATTATTATTAGGTTTTCGAATAAAATAAAGTCTTGAACCCCCAAACTTTATGAAGTACAATAATTCATTAGTTTTTTATATATTTTTTCGTTATCCTAGGTATGTGATAAGTTCACCGTGAGATTTTCTAAAAAGCTATCAGATACAGCTAAATATTTAGCAATGGTTACAAAGTTTCTCAAAAATATGTTTCAGGTAATGTATTTTAATTCAAAAATAATAATTATTCAAATATAGGTCTGATGTAAAGTTTAAATTGATTGTTACTATAGTGTTAATACCTAATACAGATCCCAGTAACTAGTTTATTATATTAGCAATGGTATACTGTATAGCAAGACTTTGTCAGTTGTCATAGTACCCTGAAATTGAAATGTTTTGATATTTTGTAAAATGTGTGCATACTATGTTGGATACTTTGTTACTGTACCAAACTGTTATTAATAAATCAAAGAGTCTAGCTTCTTAAAATATGAAACTTTGATTTCAGATAATTTAGGCTTGTGGGCATTAATTCATTTTATTTTAGTAGATACAGTGTTTCTATGATTGACATAAGCTTACTCTAGATGCTCCAGTCTTGAATATGCATATCTATTTATAGATCTTTAATTATACAACTAAGTAAAAAAGTAATTTTTAATTTATTCGTTGCAATGGGTTTAGATACACTGCTGGTATATAATTAACTAACAAATAAAACTAATAATTTTTTTTATTTTAGTAGTATTTATGTTATTTGGTATTATTTTTTCCCTATTAGAACAAAACACTTTTCTCATGCAAAAAAGATGCTGTTTCTGACACTATTGATCTAAAGGATGACATTGCATCGCTACTGTCTTACCAAGAATTTTCTCATGATATGGAAAAAACAAAAGTAAGTTCAATTATTAAATATATTTATGAAATTATTACATTACACAATCATTGATAGTGTTCTTCTTTAGTAAAGTTACGGTAGTATAGTTGTGACATATTTTCTTGAGAGCTGCTGAAGTTGTAAGCTCCTCACAATGAAGTGTAATGTCCCTGCTGTATTATCATCTAAGTCATTATTGAACTCAATTTTTAAATCATTTCTATACCAATGATGTTTTTATAGGTAGAAATAATCAGGAGTCAGTATTTTTTTAAATATTTTAATTTCGCCAACGTTTCGGCTCATTCTTGTGAGCCATCATCAGGGCTACAAACATCTGAACAAAAGAAATACATATTAATGTGATAATGAAAAGTTTTTGCATGTAGTGACCATGACAAAAATTAAAATACAACAGAAAATATACCAACATACATAAATATTATTGATACAAATAATGAAACAAAGCTACAAAAAAAGCGACTCCTCTCAGAAGCTATACACATTCATGTTGAAAAAGATCGGGTACCCATCAATCATAAAACAGACAAAGAAATAATTTCTCCCTCGTATGCCAACATCTTCCGTCTCCTTAATTTATAACTTTCTTACTTAATTGTATAATTTTTATTTTATTTACTGTATATTTTTCTTTCTTTATAAAACTTCTTGTTTTTTTTTTTAATATACCTCATGGTTCTTTTCTTCTTCTTCTTCCAGTGGCGGGACAGGCCGTGTAGGCCCTGGGCCTCGCGGTGTAAACTCCTACGAGTTTACACTCACGTTTCACGATGCCCTTTTTAGTGTAGGGTCATCACTCCCTACGACTAATTTTGTGAGTGGCCAACCCTTTGGCTGACGGGTCTCACATACCCGGGGAGAGGTTGTGAGTGAATCCACATTTTAACATCCTTATAAAAGCCCCGCCGGACTGGGATTCGAACTCACAACCTGTAGCATGAGAGACTACGCGCTAGCCACTCAGCCACGGGCTCCCCGAAAGATATTGACAGCGGTGGGATTCTGTTCTCATGGTTCTTTTACATACCTCAAATTCTAGTGTTTATAATTTTCTGTTAGAAATGTTGAGCCTTATTGTACATATTTTGTTTTGTTTTTCCTTTATATAATTTTGTAAAACTATTAAAAAAGACAAGCTGTAATATTTATATTTAGAGAGGAAAACCGTCAGGGGTTTTTACATCAACCACCCCTCCATACCACCTATGTTTTTCGATTTTGCTCACTTTATGCTTGGACATGGCTCAGTAATGGTACGTATATATATAATTTTTTTACTTCTATGTTAAAGTCTAAAGTTTTGTAAAAAAAAATTTTTATGCTTATCATCATCAGATTATGTATCATATTATCATTATTTGTATCTATAATACTTAAGTATGTTGGTATATTTTCTGTTTTATTTTGAATGTTATTATTGTCACTATATTCAAAAAAATTTCATTATCACATTAATATGTATCTCTTTTGTTCTGATGTTTGTAGCCCTGATGATGGCTCACACAAGCTTAAGCTGAAATGTCGGCAAAATTAAAATATTCAAAAAAATACTGACTCCCGATTATTTCCACCTATAATAATTTCTACAGTCGACTGTACATCCTCAATACAATGATGTTTTTATTTATTCAAATGAATAACTAGGCTTTTATTATGTATTCATAACACATATACTGAATTATATTTAAAATATATTATTTTGGTTTGTCATGTATTTATTACTTATCTGTTATAAATGATTTTATATTAAATTATAACAAAATTAATATTGATAATTTTTTGAAACAGGAGCTAACTGCTAGAGAAGACTTCGCTTTACAATTAGTCCAACTGAAAGGGATGTCGAGCGACAAAGCATGGGCGATAACTGAAGTTTATCCAACGCCAAAGAGATTGATTGAAGGTTTCCTTTATGGTGATGCAGAAAATGTTATATCTGAGCTTAGAAGTGGCTTGATGAAAAACAGAATTGGACCTCAGATAGCATCAGTGTTACAAAAATTTTACACTTCCAAAGAGTTCTCTGGTTGACATTAGAAGTTGATTTTATTTAATGGACTATCTCATAGTTTCATTTGTTTTTAAACATTGTTGTACTATAATATTTATTGTCTTAAAATTCAATCACAGATTATTAAAAAATTGTGTAGTTGAGAAAGGAATCTCTACTTGATTGCTATCATTGTTAAGCTATTTTAATTAATAAAATGCCGGAGGATATTAGTCCAAGTGGCGGCCAGTGAAAGAAAAAAAAAATATAGTTTTAACTATTTAATTATTTTTCTTTCACTGACAGCCACCCAATCTAATTTCCTCCTGAATCACTCGGTGGCTAATTATTGGTATCCAATTAATAAAATGGTTGTGCTTTAATTAATGTAAGGAAATCAAAATAATTTTAAAACATAAATTACTGTTTATAATTTTACATAAATGTATTTTACTATCTAGACATCAATAAACTGTTATACATTTATTTTAATAGTTTCTTTGTTTTTATTAATAAATATTTGCATTGTTGTTTGTTTATATTTTGAACATATTTCTTTTTCTTATGTTGCCTTGTTATTTATTTAATATTTCTGCTAAATAAATATATTGAATTATTATAGAGTACTTGGAAACTTTACTGCATACTGTAAATCAGAGGTTTAGGAATACCTTTGTTTTTAGACCATTTCTAAATCTATATGTCATTTTTTGTCCATTTTCTAATTCTAAGCACTCTGCTTCATTTTTGTTTTGTATTGTATGGTGATTCTATTAGATTATCTTGCTTAAAATAAGTATATTCTTTGTTGGATTGATGTGTATTACAGTTGTTGCCTAAATCTGGACAAAGAAAACTAGTCTCAAATCACCTTTTAATAGTCAGCTTTTTAGTGAAAGTTTGATATAATCATAGATTGTTGAAAAACAATCATTTTCACAATTCTGAATTTATTTTGACAATAGGTCAATTATATATTTTTTTAACTGCTTCTATTAAATGTTGAACTTTAAATGTATATTCAGATTTACATCAAGTTCAGTTTATAAGTATCATAAGTAAAAAAAGTTCATCTTTGTTAACTATTGAGTCATTTTTCAAACGAGCATCTTTAATGTTTCAGGGAATGTGTTGTTATACAGTTAACAAATAAATAAACAAAAATAAACCCTTGTTTTCAAAGGAAAATGTATAGAATACTTTATCAAACATGCTTATGAAGTTCAATCTGTTCTATTTATAATAAATCAACACTCGTTCAGGATCTTAAAAATTTCATGCACTGCTAGGGAACTGCTACATAAATATTTAATACAATTTTGTTCATCATTACTTTACCTCCATCCAAACAGTCGTGTCCTTACATCAATAAGGTTTTGTATTAAATCAACATTTTAATTTTCAGTATCATTACATTTTTATAATCAAAAGAAAAAACTTTTTCTTACATGATATTTAAAAATTTACAATTTAAAATATGTACAATATTGCTTTGTTAGTATATTTAACGTCACTTTATGCTGCTATGGCTAATCAGACGGTGCTACAGTGGGAGTCCTAAATTTTGCCTATCCAGGTTTTATTGGGATAGGGATCTTTAACGAGTACCTGACATCGCACAGGCTTAGGACCACCTTTTAACGTCCCCTCCGAAGGACGGCATAACTAAGGATTTTTTACTCCCATTAAAAATTTCTAGGACCACCTGCGGGTTTGAACCTGTGACATTTGGCATAGGAGGCTGTTATGCTAATCACCCAGCTACAAGTGATCCCATATATTGCTTTAATTGTAAAATACATTTGCTACAAATTCAAAAGAAATAATTGTATTTCATAATTCACGTTTCATATTACTTTCACGTATGATATTCTTTATTTGATTTTGCTGCATTTGTGAGTCTTATCAGTGATGCTACATACATAAGGTCATTGAGTGATAAATGGTTGCACATTTCATCCCACATGGATGATTTAGCAATCTTGGTGGGTGGAGATATATATAATTTTTGTTCATTTTCAGCTTCTTTTTTATTTTTCATATAATCTTTACTTAATCTTTCATATAAACATTACTTATTGAGAAATATACAGTGTAAGAAAAAGTTATCAAATGATGGACCCACTGAAGGATGAAGATTTAAAGAAAGGAACGGATTCTAAAATAGAAATGTAGATAGCTTGGGAACAGCCCACCTTCTTTCACAAAATTTGGTAATATTTGATATATATATATGAATTTGACCTGCTTATGAATAGATATATTTTTCATATCTCAAGTGTTATCATATATGTTTTAGAATAAGATGTTTTATGTTAACATACAGTGGGATCATATTTAGTAAATAACGAAACATTAGAGATTGGAGTATTACAGTGTGAATAATGATAACCTCGACAGTTTATGTATTGTATTGAAAAAGAAAATGATTAATGAACAAATGTAATGAATTTTTAGTTAATTATTTTCAATAATGAGCCTTTGTAATAAAACAAGAAAAAAAATTACATCCCCTCTAAATTTGAGGTGTTACATTTCATGATAATTAGAACCCGAATAACAAATAAAAATGCATCAGTCTGTTTGTCTTAGTTATTGATTCCAATGAAGTATTTAAGATATATAAGAAAAAGGGGTAATTATTCCGAAGTGTCACTTCTGATAACAAGTGGGCGTGGCCCTACTTATCCCTTGTGCACAGCTATGGTTAGGTTACCCTGCCCGCCTTTTTACGGAGGGGTATCGTTACCCCCACCACACTACCCATTTCCCCTACTTTTTGAATTTCCCGCAATTATACGTTCACCCCGAGCCTCCTATTGTTTGAATTACCCGCGTCTCCCCACCTCTCAACTTACTCCACTTCCTTGGGCAATTTACTTTTTGAATTTCCCGCGATTATACGTCCACACCAAACATCCTATATTTTGAATTACCCGCGTCTCCCCACCACTGAACTTACTGGACTTCATTTCGCAATTTCCTTTTTGAATTTCCCGCTAATAGATCATCTCCCACTGCACAATTTTTTTAAATAACCCGCGTCTACCCACTATTCAACTAATACTTCCTTTCATCTTCCTTCCCTAATTTAACTTGTGTAAACTCTTAATATACCTTGCTATAAATATTACTAAAAAAAAATATTGCTATAATTTTAATTAAAAATACTGGTGCTACATTACTGACGTTAGTGGCTTTTTACATAAAATGATCTATATAAGTAATAAATCAATGCATATTTAACAATCAATTAATTAATTGACCATATAAAGATTTAATTATTCATTAAATGGTTGGTAAATAAATATGAAGAATCAGATGGTCGGGTGGCAGTCATAAAATACTAGAAATAGAGAAAAAAAAAAAATATTATTCTGGATAGATGTGAATAGTTTTAAACAAAATATTTTCTTATGTTCTACGACCGCCATTTCAACCATCTTATACTTCATACATGTAATTACTCCATATAAACTTAATATTTATTACCTAATATTTTCACCAAAAAGCATTATTTATAATTGGCTAAGCTGTAACCAGAAAATTTCCAAGCGCAATAAAATATGTGAAAGTCCATAGAGGGTCGGAATGACAATTAGACTATTACATTTTAAAAGGTACTCGCCAGGGATTAAACAATATGTGTGTTGACATAATATAAAGGTAATAAATGTTAAATTTCGGTAAGAGTAATTTCCTAAGCCTATGAAAAAATGTATAAAACCTATGAAATGGAATATGGAAAATGCAATATAACTGCAAGTTGAAATATCTGTTTGGTGAGCCAAATATAGTGGCCATCCTAAGGGAAAGAAGACTGGATTAACTTGGGCCCAACCCAAGTAGGGGTGCAAGATAAGAGGCAATCAAAGTGAACCTGAAAGAAGGATAAACAGAGCAACGTGAAACAGGTGAAAACAAAAACATCCATCAACCAGTTTGGGGCGTAATTAATTAGAACTGACGAATAATTTAGCTGTTTATTGCAATAAACAATAAGAAATGTTTTGTTTAACGTTAAAAGGTGGTCCCGAGCCTCTGCAATGTCAGGTACTCGTTAAAGATCCCTATCCTAATAAAACCTGGATAGGCAAAATTTAGGACTCCCACTGTAGCATCGTCCGATTAGCCATAGCAGCATAAAGTGACGTTAAATAAATAAACATTAAACAATGTTTTGTTCAATTATTTTCAAAAATGAATCTCTGCAATAGACGAAAAATTGAGGGCTTACGTTTGAAGATACGTAGAAACCGAATAACCAAAAAATAATAATTAAGTTATCCAAATTAATCAATAACGAAAATGAGTTAATTGTCTCTAACCAGCTAACTCAGCTATAATCATATTCAATAGTCTCGAAGTTTTATTCGCTTTTCATCACTCTCTGTTATATTATGTACATCTTTGTAAATTAGATTTTATTTAATTCTTAAAATCTTTAACTTTGCAACAGTATATTATACATTATACTACTGCTCTTCTTGGTGTTCCTCTTCTATGGAGGGTTGGAAATGAGCATGTCAATAGGATGTATGTTCCTGGCTGCTCTCAATAGCTCCTTGCTACTGTAGTCCAACCAATCATTTATTGATTTCGAATCCGGTTCAGCCATGACCTTCCTCTGTCTTTCTTTCCTTTTAAATTGCGATATACCATTCCATGTTTCTCTCCTCTTAAAAGTTGTTCAAAATACTGCATCTTCCTTGATTTGGTGGTTTTGATGATCCAATAATCTTTTCCCATTCTTCTTAATACTTCAATCTTGGACACTTTACCATCAAAGGATATGTTTAGTGCCCTGCGGTTAACCACATCTCAAATGCACTGATGTTGATGATATGAGCTTCCCTCATCATCAAGGCTTCCATGTTATACAACAAATTAGAAAATACGTTAAAATTAACATTCTGGTTTGAAGTTTCAATGATAGATTTCTGTTGCAGAAATGTATCTTCATTTTGAAATAGTCCGACCTTGCGATTCTAAATTGGATTTCTTTTAAAGTATACTCCATTCCTATTAATCTACATTCCTAGGTATTTATACTTATGGACTCGTTCTACAGTAGTATTATTGATTGACAGTTTTTGTTTTAAAAATGGTCAGATTTATCAATGATCAATCATGAATTTGGTCTTTTTTTCTTCAAATCATATAACTTGCATCCTTGGCAGACCTTTCTCATGGTTCTTTGTAGAGGCTGCAATGTACTAGACCAGTGGTTTCCAACTAGTGGTCAGCGGGGCTCTTAGGGGTCCGCGAGATGTCATTCCATAATAATTTTAAATTACTTCAACATAAAATATTTGTGAAGCCCCGACTTTTAATATGGATATCACGCTCTGCGCTGACAAATTTAACATTCTAAGAGATATAATTGCTTGTGTTTATTGACATGTGCCTGCTATCATACAATCACAACCTTTATATTATCACAAAATCTTCTTCTCATTGACTCTAGCGTTAACCTCCAATAAGCCCTGATAGAATGGGAAGCAGTATTGGAACGTTATATTAATGCCAGAAAAAGCGAAATTCTACATGTGGGGCGACAGCCCAAACAAATCCACATTATGTGCAAATAGGAGGAGCTTGAAGTGGTAAATGAGTTCTCCTACCTTGGAACTGTGATCAGCGGAAATGGAAAAGTACAACCTGAAATACACCACAGGATAGGAAAAGCGAATAATATATACTATTCCACCAGCTAAGCAATAGCAGGAAAGAGAGAGACGTCAAGCTCCATATATTTAAATCCGAATATATGCCTGATCTACTGTATGGAGCAGAGAGCTGGGTACTGTCGGACAAAATATGTAGCCATATAACTGCAGCAGAAATGAAACAATAAGTAATCTTATATAATATAAATAAAGTAATAAAGTAATATAAATCTATCATTGAAACTTCAAGCCAGAATGTTGATTTTAACTTATTTTCTAATTTGTTGACATGGTAGCCTGGATGATGAGGGAAACTCATATTATTTGTCATTTTTATATCATATCAGTGCATTTGAGATGTGGTTAACCAGAGGATACTAAACATGCCCTTGGGTGATGAGTGTCCACCATTGAAGTATCAAGAAAAATCACTTTCCTTCTGTGACCTAATTAAAAAGGCCTGCCATTATACTTACCTTGCCTCTTATCTTTCACCCCCTACCATTAATTCAATGGTAACATAAAAATGAAGTTCAAGAAGCCTGATAAATCTTTCACATGATATGGTTTCAACAAAGGCAGGATACAAAAGTATCATCATACCATCAGCCATATAACACTGAAATGGGGAAATAAAAAAATAAGTTTAAAACCTATAAATCAACCTAATATACTGGAAGCCAGAGGCAGGCAGGCACTGACATATAACAAAAGGTGCAGAAACATCCAGAGAATAACTTGCAAAACAAGAAGGGATAGTATAAGGAATCAGATAATACCAGGAAGAATTTACTTTAAGAAAAATCACTGAATAGAAACAGTTTATGTCATATACAGACTGTAAATAATAAAAATATGTTTAAATACAGGAACATTACAGAATAAATTACAAAGCAAATTCAATGTGATATATATACAATAAATTAACCCATTATACATGAATTTGTTATAAAGAATAACAATACAAATCAAAGCATATTGAAAAAAACTACTTATAGTTATTATAGTGTAGCATATTACAAATGACGTGATATATATATAGTCCTAATAGTCAACTATAACCGTTTAATATAAAATTATATAAATCTAATTAAGAGAAAACTTAATGAAATACATAAACATTTAGTTTATTGATGATAAACAAATATAAATTTGAACTAATAATAATAATTTAAATACAGTAGCTCACAGTGAAAATGATACACCATACAAATTTCACAAAATGTTCATTTATTATGTACAATAATAATTTTTTTAAAAGAAGGTTCTCCCTAAAATATTACACATTTTATCAAGAAAAAAATAAATATCTCTCTTGAACAATAATCAATAATGCCTGAGTATAAAAATAAAAAATGAAATTCCAGACCTCACAGTGAAAATGATACACTTTAATAAAATTCAATTTCAAAGTAATTTTATATAACTTTAATATCTTGTTGGAAGTCCTTTGTTGTTGATTACTTCTCTTAAGCGGTTTGGCATGGATTCCACAAGTTTTTGGGTAAAATCCGGGGTAATTTTCTCCCATTCTTCCAAGAGTGCCTTTTTTAGATTTTCTTTGTTTGTAATATTATGTTTTCAAATTTGTCTCCAATTTTGCCCACAAATGTTCAATGATATTGAAATAGGGTGACCGCAGGTGTCCCAGTCTTTCACTATCAACAAAGAATGCTTGGGGTCATTATCTTGGTAAAAGTAAAAATACCTTTTAATCCAAGTTTTTCAGCACTTACCTTCAGATTTTGCCTTGATATGTCCACATATAAATGTTCATCCATTATACCTTCTATGAAATGCAGATTTCCCACACCAAAGGCTGCCATGCATCCCCACATCACACTTCCACCTCCATGTTTCACAGTCGGTAAGAGATTTTGCTTGGAAAATGCTTCTCCAGGTTTTCTCCAAATGTATCCACATCCATCCGACCCAAAAATGTTAAATTTGCTTTCATAAGCAAAAATAAACTTTTTCCAAGTCAAACTCTTTGGAAATGTGCTCATTTGCAAATTTTAGCCGGTCTTTTTTGATTTTTTTTTACTAATGAACGGCTTTTACCTAGCAACTCTACCATGAAAATTGTGTTTCTTTAGGACGTGACACACACAGTTTCCGCACTAGCAATCTTCTTTAAATAATTTTCCACTTCACTTTTTGGTGCACTCATTCTTGGGTTTATTTTTTCCATATTTCAGAATCCACCTTTCGTCAGCATCGGAAAGTATCTTTTTCTACTGTTGCATGACTTTTCTGAAAAAGTTTGCCAATTTCTCCATACGATTTTCTTCTGTTGAACTGTTGTATAATGAGTTCTCTTTCTGTTACCGTTGTGTACCGACTCCAATGAAAATTCAACCCCCCTTCAACTACTTATTTCTATTGTTTATTCAATAAAATATTCTATATATTTAATAGGATGCTCCTAAATTTTTATTTTAAGGGAAGAATCTAAATTAATAAACCATTGGTAAGATTCTCAATACTTGTGTTACTTTAAGGATCAAGGATACCATTGAAAAATGCTAATCAATTTTTTCATAACTAGAATCTTTTCTCATGAAAATAATTAGAAAAGTCTTTATAAAACTTTTATTTTAAAATTCCGATAAATCAGTCCATTTAAACTAAAAATCAAACCCTGCCTACAAGTAATATCTCATGGACGATGAGGCATTATTCCTTGCATAGTTAGCTCCTCAATTTACATGTCATGTTAGGAAGAAATGCTATTTATGGATGGAATTAAAAATGCTAATCAATAAAAATGTTTGGAATAGACAATCTTTTATTTCACAAATAATACATTCAAGTCTTCTTCTTGGAGCCTCCTGGCAGCCTCCACAACCAGCAATCATTCCAGTGGGTTGTTCTGAGAAATAAAATAAATTAATATGCATAATATAAACTATAAACATAATCATAATAATAGGTTTATAGTTCATGCAAAAATATATGGGATATAAAATAAAATAAAAATAAAACAATAAAATGGATATATACATAATATAAAATAAGGAAACGGCTAATTAGTTATAATAAAAAGCATGTTTCATGAAAAATATATTAACTATAATTAAAGAAATGGAAACTTCTTAATTGCCTCTAAACAAGGTAATTTTGTTGTTGAACTGCCTTACACTCACCCATTGGGCCACTTCAGATATACTTTTGTAAGAGTAGTACATTCATATAATATTTAATAATTACTTTAATAAGGTGGTAAATACGACTATCATCAACGCTCTGATTTAATATGTGCTGTGAACGACAGCTGAAAGCTTGCTGGTCAAGGCTTTTTTGGAAAATTGATATCGTTAAAGCCTTCTCTGAATAGGTGCTCCAATGATGCAAGCCTCTTACTTTTGTAAATCCACACAGAGCTTACTCTGTGTTTCTACAAACTATGAACACTTCCTGGTTTGTATAAAGTAAACCACCCTTATCTTTAATATGTATCAAACCAGATGAAAGGGGCACATTGCTCCATAAAGGTGGATAAACACACCGTACAATGAATGCTTTTCTCAATTTTTTTTAACTACAAAGCCATATATATATATTTTATAACTTGCTAACTATAGTGGCTGAGGTCAAATGATATGTAATCATGGTCAGATGGTAATTGGTTCTCGAGGTTTTCTACCCTCAACATACTTGAACTGGAACATGTCAAGATAGTCATGTTCTCAATGGGCTGACAACTGCCACCTACTGGTGCATGCAGCTCCTTTTGCACTAGTATTTTTTTCATTAATTTAGTAAATTGAAAGGCTGCTGGGTTATTGTTATATCCAAACTTTATTCCTAGTTGTCCGTTTTGCAGGAGACTTTCTTTTCTAAAATTAATTTTTAACACTTGACTTACTAAAAATTTGAGTTTTCAATCTTTCATATGAATATTTATTTCATAATTGCCAACTCACCACTACAATCATTGGTTTCAAATGGTCAGGATAGGCCTCAAACACATTTGGTATTGATCTGGGTTTAAGCCGTGGTCTACTAATGTAAGTTGTCTCAACTTGATCAGCAGTGAAATGTTCACTATTACTATCATATTTTGCAGGAACCCAATTGACACTTTTTACAGCATTTATCCAGGCTTATCTTCTTTCTGGTTCCTTTAGACCAGGAAACCTACAAAATATATCATTAAAATACAACAACATTACTTAAATGTATAAGTCAAGTACCAGAACAAATCAACATTCTTTATTTTAGATAGTTTATATTTAACCAATCATGTTATATAAAATTACATACTCTACCTAATCTAGAATAAAAAACATCAAAAGTATTCAAGGTAAATGCAAAACAGTAAACAGACACCTGGGAAAAAAATTAGATAATTTGATACCTTTCAACAGTATTAGACCTGTTTACATATTATTCTTTACATTCGAAACCAATTATTAATTTATTTCACTTTGTCAGTACATATAAACTTGTATTTCACGATTTGCCAGCAAAAATTATAGGTTTCAGGATCAATCAAAAAGTTATGCTCAAAAAATTGTATAAACATACGTATATCTAATTAAAGATGAAACACTTACCTAAAAAAGCTCAGTTTCTTTATAAGATTATCCTTGCCAGAATTATTACATAGTTGGAAATTATGTATATAGATAGAAGACGAATAAAGTAAGTGACAACTGACAGCAATAGCAATACGCAAACAATGGCGGCTATGCAGGTATAAGTTACTTAAATTGCCCTCATGCTCCCTCCATACTAAAACAAACTCCTTGGGTTTTAATAAGTATTTTGAATTTGGCGCCATAAGTCGGGTGGAAGACACCTAGGATAAATATCTTAACCTTTATTTCTAAAGACGTGGGTAGTATGGTGGGGGTGATAGACTTTAGCGCCCAAAGCCGGGTGGAAGACAACTAAGCTCAACAATACCACTCTGGATAACCATAAACAGGGCTACTGATAAGAGAAGTGACACTTCGGAACAGTTACCGAAAAAGGGTGAACCACCATAATAACATATTGGTGTGAAAGGGAAGAGTTGATAATGGCCACTCCTAAAATACAAGCTGCCTTCATAAATTGGAAAATTAAAAATAATAAATGCATACTTCAGCACCAGATGCTATTTCTCATTTATAAAATTCATTGTTATGGGTAGTATTGCGATCGTAAAATTTGAGTTTTCAACGGAAATATACCGTTTAAAGTTCCCTGAGTTCAAATTACCAAATCTCACGAAATGAAGAGCTTTTGTATATGTAGTTAGCTTAGCTCAAAAACCTTGTCGATCGTTCCATACTGAAAGTTCATATTTAAGATAAGTATATGTCAGAGCTTTTATTTTAAGTATTTGTTACAACTTTTTCACCTAAATTGATTTACCGGAAGCGCCACTATATAACATGCATTTCACAACTCTCTTTTACTTTTACTTTAACTTGTTACCTAAGTTAATGTACGGATTTTCAAAATCTCTTCCTCTTAACTACCATCAATTCGTTCAAATGAACAACTGGAAAATATTTTATTAGTAAGAAGGTAAAAGATATTTTCCACCTGCAAACACATTTCTGGAAATGAGAATAGTAATGTAGACGTCATATATGTCTTTGGACAGCTCAAGATTTTAGAAAAATATGCAAGAAATCAAGTGAATGGAGAGTGACTCAATCTCTTAAAATTGCAATTAATAATTTATAATGTTTGATCACTTCATTAGGTGTCATCTAGTCAGGTGTTTCCGTGGGAATTTAAACTTAACATAAATGAATATAATAAAATAATAATATTGAGTGTCAAGATGTATGGTGAAAGTTGCTGATGCACATAGATTTTTTATGCTTGGAGTTCTTTACTAAAAACATTTTTTAATGAATTCGATGAAAAAAAAATCGTTTTGAATTCTATCTCAAATTGTATATTCCATACACACCAAAATAATGTATTTTTAATTCAATTACAAATTTAACTTTTTTTTACATTCTCATTTTAAATTGCAGGAAGAGAATGAGGCACGAAACGTTACTCGCCTCTGATGATCATGAATGAAGAGACATTCGTCCCTTCTCCGTGGCCTAGCAGTCATTCACACGTCTGGCTCAATAGTCCAATCATGCCATAAAAATGTTGTATTCTCTGTATTTGTGGAGTTTTGTCCGATATTTGCTTTTGTCAATGAGAGAAGTCAGGATTACTGTGATGTATCACAGTGAGGATTTTTTCAAATGACATCATTCGGTTTATAAACAGAAGCATTAAGTGTTTATTCCTTAATAAACAATTGTATCGATATCAATATAGTTTAAAAAAGCATAATTCGAACTATGAAGTCGATAGAAAACACAATGTTAGTATTGAAATTGTTATTGTTAAAACATGTTACAGTATTTGAAATATGAAATATTCCCGCAAAATACCCGGGATGATGAATACTGTCTATTTACTAATTATTATGGAAAAAGGAAATAATTATATTTAGAATGATTTGTGTTTTATTTTAAAATCTGAAAGATTAACATTATATTTTAAAATGAAATGCAAGTTTAATGTTTACGATTTGTTTTGTTCTAAAAGATATTGAGATACCCCTTGAATCTTCAGAAAATCAGCTGCTCAGCGGTGTCAAATATTTGACAAGTGGAATTAGTCTATCTCGTCGAGGCCTTTGATTTTATTCAGTCATGTAGTGTCTATTGGACCCTGCGACAATATGAAATTTTTAATTGATCACCCAAGTATTTTTGATTATGCTGATCTCATGTAT
Organism: Piezodorus guildinii; assembly: GCA_023052935.1. Lineage (NCBI taxonomy): Eukaryota > Metazoa > Arthropoda > Insecta > Hemiptera > Pentatomidae > Piezodorus > Piezodorus guildinii. Next base: position 68,321,878 of record CM041296.1, on the reverse strand, counting down.
ATTCTTATAAACGATTGTTAACTCAAATATCTAATCAACTAAAAGATGGATGAACGTGTGGAAATGCAATCTCTTGTAGAAGAAGACAATTATCGTGAGAATAGTGAAAGACGAACTAATTCCAAACGTTTTAGTTGGAAATCTAATCCATACTTGGGTATAACTTTAGCTTTTATATCATCATTCTTTTTCTCCATTTGTTCAGTGATAGTGAAATGGATGGTAAGTGTTCATCCAATGGAACTTGCAGCATTTAGGTTTGTTGGAGTTCTTCTACCTTCAATTCCAATAGCGATTTGGAGAAGAGAAAATGTTTTTCCTAAGGGAAAGAGATTATTGCTTATACTACGGTCAGTTGTTGGTACTACAGGACTTATGTTGAGTTTCTATGCCTTTCGTCATATGCCTCTTGCAGATGCATCTGTCATCGTATTTAGTGTACCAGTTTTTGTTGCCATATTCGCTCTTGTTTTTTTGAAAGAGCCTTGTGATGCTTTCAGTATTGTAACAATATGCTTAACACTCACTGGTGTTTTACTTATTACGAGGCCAATTTCAATATTTGGAAGCTCGGTTCCATCATTAGGATCTGAAGAAAATGTTAGAACTGACATATGGGGAGGTGTTGCAGCTTTTTCAGCCACATTATTTGGTGCTAATGCATACATTTTATTGAGAGTTCTTAAGGGTCTCCATTTTTCAGTAATTATGATCAACTTTGGTGTCTATGCTCTCATAGAAACCATATTTGTATCATGGTATCTTGGGGTCTTATGTTTACCTCAATGTGGAATGGAGAGACTGCTGATTTTAGCATTAGGTATTTTCAGCTTTAGTGGTCAAATATTGTTAACAATTTCTTTACAATTAGAACAGGCTGGACCAGTTTCAATTGCTAGATCTGCTGACATAGTTTTTGCTTTTATCTGGCAAGTACTTTTCTTTAAAGAAGTTCCTAATATATATAGTATAGTTGGAGCTATATTTGTCACGAGTTCAGTGATATTAATTGGCCTAAGGAAATGGGCTACAAATCTTCCAGATAATTCCATCATCAAGTTAACATTGGCTAAACTGAGTAAATAATAAATATGTATTCACACGTGAGCCATAATTTTTTATTTATGTTAGACCAGCTTGCTATTTAGGTATTTATTTTAAAGTGTTTCTGTGATCATTGCTTTAGTACTTAGTTTGGTCTTTTATTTTCTAGTTTAAGATGTTTTTGAAACATCCTCTCTTTACCAAAGCCTATTTGATGTGTTTGTTGACCGCAGTGTGATGATATTTCAACTGATAATGACTGTTTCTAATTCAAAAGGAAAACTTATGATTTAATTAAAAGTCTGAAACCAAAGAAATCACGCTTTGTTGTCTCTTGATGAGTCTGATATTTATGTTGTTTTTTATTTAGTTTTAGTATAATTGAAAGTATTATTTGTAAAGTTCTACTTTTATTATAGATATAAAAGGTTTAGTTTATAAATTGAAATAAATATCTTACTAATAACAAAATTAATGTTGTTTCAGCATTAAACCTACACTATCTTTTTTCATTTTTTATTATCAAAAAACAATAGTTCATCTAAATAGATGTAATACTTATGGTTTTTATATTTTAGTGGAATCGGTCAAAATTAATTGATATATTTCTTGTTTTGCTTGAACAGATTACATAGTAATTTGTTATACGATAAAACTATGCATTTGTTTACAATTAATAGATAATGATAGGTTGAATGAATATTAGTTTTAAATTGTGTTTCAGTGTTAATGAAACTTCATTTATGTTGATATTACTTTGTTTTATTTGGCTTAAAAAAACAAAAACATAATCTATACTGGAAATAAATGAAAATATTCAAAAAATTTAACTGGAGGAAAATTATTGTAATTGATGGAATGGGACCATTTGTATGAGTATATACATTTTTTTCTTTTACAATATTTCCCATGATTACTTAACTGAGTTAAACTCCTTTATTTTATTTATTTAAGATGTTAATGGTTACTGAAATTAGAATTTATTATTTTTAAATAATAAAAGTAAATACAGCTACAGTTTTCGAATATGGTACTTGATTTAATCTAAAAATCATTAACTTTATTATCTGTAGTTTCACTATAGTTGATATTTTACCATTGAGGTCTGTTAGTTTTATATACCTAAGTATTATCTTTCTCAATTGTTTATATCATTTCTGTTAAACGTTATTTATTTATTTTTATCAATATGAATACTTCATTTTGTAATAGATATATTTTTAAACTCTATGGTATGTAGTGGCTGTCAAATATGTAACATCTAAGATGCCTTATTTCCTTTTTGACATGGAATTGAATATTTTTGTTTCTCTTGTGATAATAACTGAGGCCTTGTGTCTTAAAAGAGATTTCATGACATGTATAATAATACTTATTGCAATTTTATTTAAATTATTGAATCTTATATGTTTGTTTTATTTTAATTTGGGTTTATTGCTGATTGGTTGACAAATAATAATTAAGAAGCACTCTATGGTTATGAAAAAAATACTTAATATATAGTACAAGCCCTTGTTATTTGTAGATTTCTTTTAATTCTAGTCGAGAACCAATGTTCTATCTTAATTTATTTTTATTTAGTGAAATGGAATCCTTCTGGTTTTTATTATTTTTTAAAATTTTAGTATAAGTTATTATTGTTGATTTGAATTTAATTTTTTTAATTAATATTTTTATTGTTCCACATGAGTTAGGTTGGTCTCTGTTCCTTTATAAATCTTGCTTTAGTTATTTTTTAATTCAAATGAATATTATATTATTTATTTGTGGCTTAGAATGGCTGAGTAATTATTTATTTACATGTTCGCAAGGCTTGTCTATTAGTTTGTACATTTAATGTATTCAAATAGTTCCTTTGTTTTCATGTTTGTTTGTTTTTTTAGAGTGGTTATTAATTTCTGTATGTTCCTATGGTCATCTGATATTCAGCATGACCATAATTAAATAGTTTTACCCGTTTATAGGTTTTTAAGTTGACTAGGTCTTATTAAAATGTTACAGATGGAAGTGGATGAGACTAACTAGTAGGCCTATAGATCCTTTTAGTTAATAAAAAAAATGATTATTTAGAAGTTGTAACTAATTTGTCAAGCTGGATTGTTTTAATATGAATATTAATTTACTCAGGTGAAAATATAATGCGTAACATTCTGAGTCAGTACAATCCAGATTTGACTCCTGTGTTCAGACATCATGGCCTCATTACAAGTTTACTTCTTAAAATAAATTCCAAGTGAAAAATCAGCTCACTTTATTAGGGGTGTTCATAAATTTTCTTAAATCATGTCTATTCTTTAGGTTTGTAGAAAACCACTCAATAGTTGGGTCAGTATTACAAATCTGATTGTGTAATGTGCATGTAATGCAATGCTGCACTGTTACAAGCCACTTTATTTCAATGGCTTGGTTTAGGTGTTTGATGTGCCAGATTTTTCAGTTGTTTTTGTTTATATAAAGTTATTTGATTATGATTGTATTCCTTAAGAGCTATAGATATATAAAATAGCTACCAATTGACAGGAAATATTTTCATTAACATGAGCTTACTAAAAAAAAGTAAATTTGCACCATTTGACCACTGACAGTGTTACCTATTTGTTTAGCAACTTATGATAGAACAAGCACTGTGTCACTTAGATATTCTTGATTTAGTATCATTATCATTTAACCTGTGAAATAAGGTTTTTGGGTACCCTATAATATTGAAACAATGTTTTCAGAATAGTACTAAACTTTCATTTTATTTAACTTGTAATTTTGTATTTGCATCTGTTGTGATGTCTGTAATAGCTGTTTTTTAAAATTTATTATACTCTTCGGTAAGATTTAATTTTGATTTCTAGAAAGGTTAAAATGTATTAGCGTTCTAATCGATATGTTTATAGTTGATTATATTAACTTTTATTGACTTAAACTAATGAATTGTTGGCCTCTCTACTTATATTACACCTCCTCTGAATGCTTTAATAAATAAATAAATACCACAAAGGAATCTTAGATTTTATTGTTACATTTTGTATGTAATGATTTATCAATGAAGTTGCCTTAATATTTTGTATGTTGCCTTGGTACATAAGATTATTGAAATGCTTTTGTAAAATACTTTCAAACATATTTTTTACTGTTTTTAGGTATGTTAGTTTCAAGAAATCATTCAGATATGTAGTAATTAAAAAATGTTACTTATATTTAATGTGGGTCTTAATTTATTATTTTTTCATATTTGGTTAATAAAATGTGTGGATCTCATTTACGAACAATAATACTGAAACAGAGATTATAATTTTTTACTAATTTAGTGTTTTGGTATGATACTATTAATTTTAAAAATACATTCAATGGAAATCTGAGTTAAATTTAAAAAAAATTTGGATTGTTAAATACTGTTTGTATTTGTGAGTTATGTAAAAAAAAAATGTATATTTAAATAAAATAAAATTTATATTCTACAATTTTTACTTTCACTTACCTGTATATGAAATATATAGTAAGGGAAAGTATTTCGATCGTGAACATTTTCGAATCCCAGTTTTCAACGGAAATACATGTTTTAAGGTCCCCTGAGTCCTAATAACCAAGTCCCGCTAAAGGTATGTGTGTGTGTCTGTATGTCCGTAAGTCCGTGTGTTTGTGGTAAGTCCAGCAAAAAAAAAAAAAAAGCAAGAAAAATATATGCCTGAGATGTTCAGCAACTTTTTCATTAAAATCGTCTAACCAGAAGAGCCCCTTTATATCATGCATTTTGCACATTTTTACGATTTTCTCAAAAATGATTTTGATTAAAATCGCTATATGGGTGTAAAATTAGATGGGCTTTAATATCATGTAGTTTTTCAATCTGATTGAAATAGTCTGACATGGCTTAAATACCGATATTTTAAAATTTCTTCCTCTCAAGTACCTTAAATCTTTTTGATTTTATGAAATCGACCATATCATGTGATAAGCAGTGCTAAAAAACAGCTAAATATACAAGTTGAACTAATTTGATGATCAACTAAAGGATAAAAGAGCAAAACTATTTTTGTATGTAATTTTTGGTTTTTTGATAATAAGAACAGTAATATAGACGTATAATATACCATTGGAAAGACAAATATTTTAGGAAAAATATTATCAGATATACAAAGTTGTAAGAGGTAATGTTAAGTGACGAATAGAGAATAAACTTATTACTGATTAACAATTTAATATAGCTATATTATTTAACCTAAATCATATGTTTAATTAAAATAAACTTAAAATATTTTTCTAATTGTAGTAATTAAATATAGTTTTTAAATTGATTTTAACAGTCGAGGTAAATGAAAGTCTTGTCTTGTCCACACCAGCTTTTTTTATTTATGACATGGTGTCTAGTTTTAATTGTGGGGGTATTTATTTTATTCCATAGACCCTATCATACAGTTTATATTATTGATTTATTCTTAGTATATCCATATTATTTTGTTTTTTCTGAAGTAAGGATCTAAATTTTAAAAATGTAGTTATCCTTTTGAACTTGGTATTATTAGTTATGATTGTTTTTATTGGGTTTTGGAGTTCTTTTCAGACCACAAAAATTTGTTTGGAATCTATCAGGTCTTATTAGGAATTGTGAAACTCAGTTGTTACAGTTTTTAATTTTCCTTAGAAGTGCTATGAGAAAACAAAAGAAAAGTTTCTATTATAGTTCTACTGTTAGAAACTTTATGCTTACAATCTGTGCTGTTTTAGGTGAGCATCCCTTCAAAACTGAAGTCTTTAAAAACTTACCGTCTCCCATCTTATTGGAACCCTTAAGAGGTTGTTCTTATGTTAACATAGTTCCTTTTTTTATGGACTGGCTTCTATGATAAACAGCTCAGAGTATAATGTCATTTATAATATTTAAATTTTTTGAGTTGGAAATTTTCAGGTATAACTTCTGCAACCTTGTTTGTTTTTACTCTTGATTTTTGTCTCTTAATCAACTAGATTTAATTTCTGTTTATTTTGTAAAATATTTTTTAATTTTCTGTTCTATGATTTTACACTGAATTAGAACTCTTGCTATTAGCCATTTATTTGTACATTTTTATCTTTATTAAGTTTCTTTGTCTTCTGGCAAGAACGAATCATAAGCATAGCACATCATGAATTTATTATACCTGAGGGTAAAACATTTCATAATATAAATTACCTTGCTTTTTGCGTATTCCAGTTATAACTTGAATAAAAATTAGGTAAGGGAACCATCCAGATTTAAACTTGAGTTAATCTAAAAAATTTTCAAAAATAAATTTTAATTTATTAATGCAAAGAGAATTTTCAATTATTAATTGAATGATTTTGATTTGCACTTGTATACCGCATTAATCAGTCTGTTTGGTTGTATGTTTTTTTAAATGTATTTATCTTAATATATCTCTATTCACACCTGTCATGCAGTTAAGAATCAGTGAATGTGAATGACTATAAGGTTGATGTTGAGGTATGATAGGTATGATGGAAAGAGAATGCCATGTGGCACCTCTTTCTAGTGTGATGCTTAATACATATTCATGTTTGTAGGTCCCTCATCCAACTTCTTTTCGGCCTTCTGCCAGTGTTGTGGGGCATGTTGGTAGTGGCCATGTTTTGTATTAATGTGTTGGTTTGTTCATGTAAGCTGTCGGGAAAATGCTTTTAGAGGATTCAAATATGTTCATTGACTGTTGGCATGTGAAGATCTGTATATTGGCTAATGTTGCTAATGTAATGTGGTGTTTTTGTTTCAGTTCTACTAGTTTTGAATGTCGAGAGTAGTGACTATAAAAGTTTTAGTCTTTTGTTTAGTGTTATCTGTCTGTTTGTGTGTGGGACCCATGTCATTCTGCTGTTGAATGTCAAGCCGAAATATCTTATTGTCCTGTTGGTGGAATTTGGATATCGAAGATATAATAGAGGGCTGGTATCATATTTAAAATCAAATTTTAAACCTTCGATATTAGACTTTATTATTTATCATAACTTGGCACTACAACCTGTTGCCGGGTCTGAGCCTCCGCCAGCAACTTACACCAGTTTTACGATTTTGTGTAGCTGCCATCCAGTTACGCACCCCCAGGATGCTCCATGCGTCAGCAGAAACACTGTCCTCCCAACGACATCTTGGCCTTCCTTGTCTTCTTGTTCCACGGGGACGGACTTCGAAGAGTTTTCTAGGCAGTTCCTCTTCATCCATGCGTGCCAGATGACCTGCCCATCGTAATCGGCCCAGTTTGATTACCTGAACTACATTCATCTCATTGAATACATCGTAAATCTCTCTGTTTGAACGTCTCCTCCAGGTTCCATCAACTAAAACTCCTCCAAATATCCTTCGAAGGATTTTCTGCTTGAATACGAGGAGATTTTTTTCACTCTTCTTATTTAGAGTCCAGATTTCTGAGCCGTATATTAGTACTGGTCGTATTATTGTCTTGTAGAGGTGGATCTTGGTCTGACGTGAGAGGATGTGGCCGCATAGTTGTTTATGCAGACTGTAATAGCACTGGTTAGCTGAGAGTATTTTCCTTTCTATTTCAGCTTCAATGCTATTATTCTGGGTCATCCTCGAGCCTAAATATATGAAATTTGTAACCTGTTCAAATTTACAGGCACCGAATTCTATCATTTTATTTAGCCCAGGCGTTTCCTCCATTATCAAATACTTGGTTTTGGCCTGATTGACTTCTAGACCTAGTCTCTCAGCAGGCCCACCAGTGTTACAAATGCCTCCCTGACTGCCTGTTGGGAGCACCCAATGATGTCAACATTGTCCGCATATGCTAATAGTTGCACACTTCCATTAAAGACAGTATGCCCAACCTGTATGTGCGACTCTCTCACGGCACTCTCCAAAGCAATATTGAACAGGAGGCTTGCAAGCGCACCACCCTGCCTTAGCCCCTTCGTCGTTCGGAATTCTCCTGACAGGTCTCCACCAACGCATACCGAACACACTACCCCATTCATGGTCAGCCACACCATTCGTATAAGCTTTTGAGGAATTTTAAGATCCTCCATTGCTCGGTAGAGCTCTTTGTGGTCAATACTGTCGTAGGTGGTCTTAAAGTCTATGAAGAGATGGTGAGTCTTTAACTTATACTCATACCCTTTTTCCAATATTGTTCTTAAGCCAAAGATCTGGTCCACCGTTGATTTGCCGTGTTGGAACCCACATTGGTACAAACCGATGGCTTTATCGGCATAGGGGAGAAGACAAGTGAACAGGAGGTTTGAAAATAATTTGTATCCAGACGTCCACAAGGATATACCTCTGTAGTTATCACAATTAAGGTGATTACCCTTCTTGTGGATAGGGCAGATGATAGACTTTTTCCAAGCTGATGGTATTTCTTCCTCATTCCATACAGATTGAAACAGATCTTGAAGTTTCCTCACTAGATCTTTGCTCCCACATCGCAGAAGTTCTGCAGGAATCCTGTCGTGTCCTGGAGTCTCGTGGTTCTTTAGGTTCTCCAGTGCTTCCTCAATCTCTTCCTCACTAGGCGGCTCAGACTCGACCTCTACACTCTCTCCACCAGGCTGCGCTCTGTAAACCTCCTCAGGGATGGTATCCAAACCTGTACCAGCCAGGAGTTCCACAAAGTGTCTCCTCCATTCCTCCAAAACCTCCAACTTATCAGTGAGAAGATTACCTTCTCGATCCAAACAAAAGGTGTGAGGTTTTCTGACTTTATTTATCCTGCGGAAGAACTCCCTCAGTCCTTTGCTTCCGTGCTGAGCTTCTATTTCTCTCAGTTCTTCATGCTCCTTTTGCCTCTTCTTGTTCCGATTTAGTTTCTTCTCCTCCCGACGAAGCTTTCTGTACTCCTCAACACTAAGTCTAGTGCTCCTCTGCTTCATTGCATTGTAGGCGACATTTTTCTACCGAGTTGCCTCTTTGCATTCATCATCAAACCACGAGGAGCGACGATCCCTCTCAGCTGGTCCAAGAATTGTATTTGCTGTCCCATCCAAGGCTTTGGAGCAAGCATCCCACTCCTCTTCTACCAACCCTCGTCCAAAGTGTGTTGTCTGCAATACTTTGCCGAGTTCGCTGTTGAACTGGTTGGTTACAGCTGGATCTTGCAACTTCTTTATGTTAAATCTTTTCTCCATGCAGCCTCTGATGTCTAGTGCAGACTTGGAGATCTTGGCAGGCAGGTGTGCTAATGAGAGATAGTGGTCAGAATTGACATTAGCCCCTCGGAATACTCTTGTGTTTAGGAGGTTTGATCTATGTCGCCTTCCTATCAGTATGTGGTCGATTTGATTTACCACTGATCTATTTGGGTTGATCCATGTACCTTTATGGATATTTTTGTGTGGGAAGAAAGTACTGCCCACAATAAGGTCTCTAGATGCTGCAAAGTTCACAAGGCGAGCTCCGTTATCGTTGCAAGCTTCATGAAGACTGTGTTTTCCTATAGTTGGAGTATATATGTCTTCTTTTCCAATTTTGGCATTGAAGTCACCTGCAACAATCTTGCAGTCATATCTTGGGCAGGCATCAATCGTCCTTTCAAGAAGGTTGTAGAAAAGGTCTTTATTCTCTTCGTTTGCTACTTCTGTAGGGGCATGAACACTTAAAATACTATAGTTGTAGAATTTTCCACGGATTTTTATAAGACATATTCTTGGGCTGATGGCCTTAAATCCAATAACAAGCCTTCTATAGGAGCCTCTAACCACAAATCCTGTACCAAACTCGTGTAGTCTGTCGTTGCAGCTATAATATATAGAGTGTTTCTTCTTCTCCTTGACACCACTCCCCGTGCAGCGCACTTCCTGGATGGCAACAAGGTCCAGTTCATATTTATCAATTTGATCCAGTAGTATTTTAAGTGCTCCAGGTCTGTGTAATGAACGTAAGTTGCAATATCCAAAGTTGAAAATCCTTTTAGAAATGCCAGGTCTGTTACATAGAAATCCATTATCCGGGGCTTTTGTTTGCAGTTTCGAGATAATTTACTTTCGGGTATCGGGGCTATCAACCCTCTCTGCATACCCTAGCCTGCTGGTGGGGCTGCCACCTTAGTGCCTGCAAGCCTGCACCCCCAGCCGGACACTCCCCTTGGGGCGGCTTCCAAGGGGAGGTGACCCTTGGGTGTTTACTGTAGATGACCTTTGTCTGTAGTGTAGGGATGGATGTTGAACCTGGAGGACCAGTGGCTGATTGCAGCACAAGGCTGGGCGATGAGGCCGCCATCTCCCTTCGCCTTTATAGGCTAAAATAACAGAATTGGAGTGTTATGATTCTCAAAAGGTCATAATTAAAAAAAAGGTTAATAATTTAGTTCAGAGAAATAAATATGATTGTCTTAAGTGTCCATAGCTTTACATACATAATGAAATGAAAATTAATTAATTACAGAATCGGTTTGCTAGTCATCTAAAAGGAACCTTTATCACAATGAAATTAAAGAAAGATAGTTTTTGAAAATATATTGTTCCTAATGATGATCTAAATATTTAAAAAATTCACAGTGATTAGAAAATAATGAAAATTGAGGTAGGGTTTGAATATTGTTTGATTGATTGGAGCACAGCTTTTGCATGAAACTTGTATGACCCGTCAATTAAAATTATTCCTATGTTTAATATTGTAGGGTTGATGAAGGGGAGTTAACACTTCCCAGTTGATTTATTTATAAACTTCTCTTATTGGTAATTAAGTACATTTTTTTTCTCAAATAACTAGAAATCTCTGAGAATCCGCTCTCACAGAGAAAACTATTTTATATGATAAAGGAAAACTTAATGTTAATTAATTGATATTATTGGTATTGTTTTTAGTGTTGTAATTTTGGTGTCCTTGAACAGGTAGACGCTTGATGGTGTCATGTATTTCAAATTATTGTTACATACAACTCTTCACTTAAGTAGTTGAAAAATAATGCATAATTTGATTGTATACCAGTAAATTATTTATCTCCAACAGAAGATAAAAGTTTTATAATTAATAATTATATATAACCTTTAGATTGGGTTTATTAATAAACAAATTGAAATTATCCTTTTTATTACTTTTTTTTATTTACAAATATAGTAAAAACTATATAGCTAACAATAATTGATATAAGAATACAATTTTTACATTCACAAATACATTATGGCAGTAAGGATATACACAAATACCTGTTGCAACAGTTTTTCTAGAATTTATAAGTATTGAATATTTTTTTTACATTCATGCTGGTGCTTCTACTAAATCCAGCAGGATATTAGAATATTTATATTTTTAATTCATAGTTTTGTGAGTAATTATTAAAGAAAACCAATCAAAATGTCACAAACTTGCTAAATGATTGAATTAAAATTGTCCTAAACAGCCTAGTAAAATGTCTGTTATTTTGTTCTTCTTTCACTGCCTGTTTTGCTGTCTACTTACCAGAAAATGTTTTGATAAATTTTAGCAAAATTAAACAAAACTTTGGTCCATCTATAAGGCACAATTTTTTAACATTAAGCACATTTTTTAAATATAATTTTCTTTGGTTCCCTTTTTTCTGGTTGCACCTTATTTCAGTGGTATTAATAAAAAAAAACCAAAAAAAAAAACCACTTACAGGTATCCACATTTATAGTAGTGCTGTTTGATTTTTAAAAGTTCTTTAGAAATATTATTTTGACTCTGTTTTACCCATTACAGATAAATATGTATAATTAATACTAATTGTTTTTTTTATATTTATAGTAATTAATTAAGTTATTTTTAACAGTCAATACTTATCTTTCTGTAGCGCAGTACTCTTATTCTAAATCCATCCAAACAAATAAATTTTGAGATAAATATAACCAATTAGTGTTTGTAAATGGCTGAACTGTGAATTATGGTTGATCTGTATTTGATGAAATATTTGGTCTATAAACACAATGTTTTAGAACTAATAATTAATTATAATTAAAAAAATTATACAGAACAAATAAAATAAATTAACAATACAAAATGTGTCCGACAAATAGAACAAAATCATCACTCTAGTGATTATATAGCTTTATCTGCTACCAATTCCTCCATTTAGTGACTAATTTAATTACATATACACACAAACCATTCAGCATCTTTCATTCATCTCTTCTTTTTCTTTTTTTTATGCTATTCTTAAACCAATCAGATAGAATTATCATCATGGCTGTGATAAATATTTGTAGTTTTAATTAAAACAACAAGCTTTTCTTATGCTATGGGGGAAGATAAGGGTACAATCTTGGGAGTGAACAAATTGAGGTTAGTCAACTTCGGTATGTTCTTTGACAGAGATCAGGCATGCTCTTCTTCTTTTCCATCCAACCTTTTCATCTGCGAAAAATATATTTATAATATATTAATTTCAAGAATGAAGAATATAAATTGATGCAAGTGTTATTTAAATTCCAGAATAATATCAAATGATTATGTTCTGAAGTGGAAAGTGTTACTCTCTCAGTCTAAAAAAAAATATGATGAAATTATTACCTGTACTGGAGAATACTGAGTGGTTGTTGGAGGTGCCACAAATACAAAGGTGTAAAGTAAAGCAGCTGCAATGCCACCAAGACAGGGTCCAAGCCAATATACCTGTAAGCCAGAGTTTGAATGTATAACTAATAAATACATATAATAGATTAATTATGAGCATTTTAACATAAAAAAAAAAAAAAAAAAGATAGTAAAGTAATAATCATTACCCAATGGTTGGCCCACAAATTAGAAACAACAGCTGATCCAAGACTCCTTGCTGGATTCATGCTAGAACCGGTGTATTGAATCTGAAAAAAACAATGATACGTATTTTCTTTTAAATCTGCATTTAGTAATTATCACTTTCCAATTACAAATAATAAAAAGTGTATTTACCTCTCATTAGTCTTTTTGCGAAATTGAATGAAAAAATAGCTATTAACACTATCGAGATTATTAACAGGTTTATGATTATTTGGCAAATTTCTTTTAACAAATTTTAAATAGGCTGAAAATGCGCCAATGTTAATGTTGCTACCAAGTAGCACTATTGTACTGTCCTAGTTTAACTATTGGTTTTCATCCATTAACACTAGAGGAAGCTGGTGGTTAAATTTCTTTGTCATTACTAAATGTCTAGTAAAACAAAATTAAAACTCATACATTATAACATAATATAAAATTATTGAAATTACAAAGAGAACAGGCTCTTATAATTTTTTAAAACAATGTTATTAAGTAGAGGATATCTGCTCCTGGTTATTTCGTTACAGATAAAGATGTATCAATTTAAAAGGTTTACAATGGTGTTTAATTGTTTGGGAGGATTATATCCTTGATCTTTGTATGACAAGGTATACCATTTTTTACATAAACAGGTCTCAGTTTTGTTTGTCCCAATCAAATAATCTGAAGCATTCTTGGTTAGAGTTTAAAGTGTAGTGCACTTCAAAGTATAATCCACTATTTTCATGTCGTGGATTTTCATAATACTGTTTAATCCACTCATCAGCTTACTTTAATTTAAAAATAATCAAAATATACATTGCTTGCAGAAATATCCTGCTTTGTTTAATAACTTGTTCATTTATTTATTTTTTAAATTTACTTACAGAAGACAAATGTCCAATGACCACAGCAAGACCAATGGCCAGAGGGGCTGGAATTTTCGCTTCAGGTTTGTTAGGATCAGTGACACCAAATACCACAAATATCAAAACAAATCCTAGAAGGAATTCTACTCCAATTGCTTGCTGTACTGTTATGGAATCACTAATTGCTGTTGACCCCAAAGTCTTTTGGAATTCTCCTGGAGTCACTGCCTGAAAAGGAGTGATATTAAATTAATAATTTGTTGGTTAAGTTAAGATTTAAACATATACATAAATACTCTGGTTCTGGATCAATAGGTCTACCAATACCAGCCATTGAATTCTATCCCCTTATTCTACTTTATTAAAATAAATAAAGATGACTAGATAATTTATGATGAATACCTTTAAGAATGCAGTTCCAGCTATTGCACCCAAACACTGTGCGACAATGTATAGTGCTGCTCTGATTATAGTTACTTTTCCTGCAACTAGTGCTCCACAGGTCACGGCCGGATTCAAATGAGCTCCGCTTACATGCCCAAGAGACTAAAATCATACAATGATAGATTAGTGTCATTTTCTTATATTATTTTTCAAAGATTAACCAACAACAAAAGAAATCTACTTTTGACTATTTATTCTGTTAATTTTTCTGTTAAAATACTTTTTAGTTGTACATGGTCTAGAATATTTTTTTCTGTTCATAGACGGTAAAAATTAAAAAGATGTTGAATCTATCTACTCTAACCAGATGTCTGGGTTGCAAGATCAATTATTTATTTACGAAAACTGAAGGATCTTTAAACACAGTGACTAAAATTTTATATAATACTGCAAAGATTATTTCTAAAGTTTTATTTTATAGTTTAGTGATATTAGGAATTGAAGACAAATTAAAGTAATAATAATTTATATTATGAATAGTTTTGGTGCTGTCAGTGAGATCAAAATTTGAATTTATTATTGTCAGTCAGATGTTTTTACTTCACTTGACCAATCATAGCATTTATATCCTCTGGCATATTATTTTTTATTTAATTAAATATATAACTTTGCTATATATTACAAAGGGGCCTTGAGAATAAAGAAGACTATATTTTTTTTCTCCGTATAATTGATCTTTTATTATATTAACTTTTAAGTAATTGATGATTTTCTGGGTATCCATGAAGAAGATATTAAATTGAAGATATTTTATATTTTTAATTAAGGCTGTATATGCAGGCTTGTATTTTTTTTTAAATAATGAAAATTCAAGTTATAAATTTTGATTTCTCCTCCAAAAGCATTCAACAAAAAAAAAAAGTTGATTTTGTGTTTAAGGCTTTAATTAAGGCTTGTATTTTTTTTAAATAATGAAAATTCAAGTTATAAATTTTGGTTTCTCCTCCAAAAGCATTCAACACAAAATTAACTTTTTTTTTTTGTTGAATTATTTTATGAGGGGTTTTAAATTTTCTTTTTTTTGGTCATTTGAAATGCCAAGATATTTTAATAAAAGTTGTCTGGACCCCTCCAGAGCTCTTAGCTATTTGGGATTCTGCAAGAGTCCTTATTCCATTTTGACAGTGCTGGCTAAGTTAAAAATATTTGTTTTATCTATATTTATATAAGCAAGTTGAGTGAATGTTAACTATCTGTATTTCAGATGTTAATGAGCAGTATCTCAAAAATGATAATGCTTATGAAGTTGAAATTTTTTATGGTGTTTCCACTCACCATCTAGATGTGCAATTAGGTCGGGTTTAGGAATTTAGTTCTCTAAATTTTCTCTAAGTTCTCTAAATTCTCTAAGTGGTTAAAAGATAAAAATTCAAAAACATTGTTTTGTTTTTTAATAACTGATAAACTATTTGTCTCCTGGGAGATTAAGTTACTCATTTCAAAGATGATCAAATTTTCAATAAAATTGGTGCAAAATCATCTTATTCTGATTAGTAATAGCAAAGATCCTAAGTATTTAAAATCAATGTTAAAAAATATTGAAATTCCTATCCATATTTTTTTTTTTATTATTATTTTTTTTTTTGAGTAGGCTCCCATGGAAACATTTTCCATTGTTATTCGAAGCGGTCTAAAGACATATCATTTATAGAATACCTACGGAGTAATTTTTATCACCTAAAATTACTTCTCAGTGGAAAGTTTCATCTATGAATGGGATTAATTCAAATTGAAATTACAAATCTGTTGTGATGATATAAAAAGAAGGTGTGTTGAGTAATTATGGGTATGCCTAAAACAACTGTTCTATTGTAGATTTGCAGAATGAAAATAGGATCAAGCACCAAATAATAACTTAATTCTTTTTACATTAAATAGTTGAAAGCGTTACTGATTGATCGATGCGAAATTGAAGGCATTATAGTTACTCTTACCATAAAGGCAAATACGTATGTGTTAATCAATAAAAAATAAAATATTAGCGCGTGAAACCGCGGGTTACATACAGCTAGTTTCATATTAAAGATTCAATATCCCACCATTAAATAAATAAATAAATTCTTTATTATCCTGGGACATGTCCCTTTAAAATAAAATATACAGAATATACAAATTGTGCTTTGGAGTCTTAAAGTATATTAAATACATATAAACAAGTTAAGAATTACTCATATAAACTAGACATACTGGAAGGAATTAGTCCGGGTGGCAGTCATTAAATGAAACAACTAAATAGTTTCAAACTATTTTTTGTTTGCCAACGTTTCGACCCCCTTTGTGGGTCATCATCAGGGTGCATGGTGGGAGAATGGAAACTCACAGTATCAGTTTCAATTCTCCCACCATGCGCCTTGATGATGACCCACAAAGGGGGTCGAAACGTTAGCAAAAAATAAAATAGTTGAAACTATTTAGTTGTTTCATTTAATGACCGCCACCCGGACTAATTCCTTCCAGTAATTCTCAAAGGGTCAAACTAATTACATCCACAATAAACTAGACATATTTAAATGTGAAGAAAACAACAACCACAAAATAAAAATAAAACAAATAATAAAAAAAAAGCTTATTTACAATTCCATTGAGCCTGGATATACATTAAGTGATTAAATATGCGGATTTGAAGGTAGAAAGAGAGTTAGTTGGAGTGACGGACGAAAGGAGGGATAGAATTCCATAGGATTGAGGATCGAATGAGAAAAGATCTGTCGAAACGTGCAGTTCGGTGGGCCGTAATGCATAAATCTGAAGGCCTGGAACGTGTAAAACGGGGATGGACAGATGATTTGAATTGTAGGAGGTCAAAAATGTATGATGAGCGGCGGGATTGGATAACTTGGTAAAGGAATGATGCGAGGAAATACTGGAGACGATTGGAAGGGTAACGCCACTTTAACTCGCCATAAAAATGAGATACGGAGGTGTATCTAGGGACCCCGAAGATGAATCGATCAGAGCAATTAATTAAGCGTTTTATTTTTACCTCGAGATCTCCAGAAACACCGTCGTATAACGTACAACAATAGTCGAAGTGGGGAAATATTAGAGAGGTAACGAGGAGTTTTCGGGTTTCATGCGGGAATAGGTGACGGAGGGAATACAGTCCGTAGACCATTAGATTTGAAATTTCGGTTGTCACCATTTGTTACTATATTTTTTTACAAATATTTATTTTACTGTTTAGTTTAGGTGATAGAAATATTCCAACAAGCCTCTGTAATCGGTTGGTTCATAGGTCTGATTTTGTTATGATTTTTGATGCCGTGTTAAAGCAAATTACAATGGTTTGTGTGTCCTAGCGATCCATGATATTAGATTCAAGGCCTGTTACCGAGTTGGATAGCGTGACAGCTTGGGGATAGGCTTGGGGTATCTCACGAATAACAGATCATCGGCTTCCGCTAAGAAAGGAAAAACAAAGTCGGATATGATGAAAAGAGAAAAAAATACGACGGTATATAATGAATTATATATATATATATTATAAATATATTTCTTCGTTGTTCAAGAAAAGTCAACAAGTCCGAAATCATTAACAAAAATACAATTTTTATTTTTCACTGAGCTAATTATATTTTTCCGCCATAAGAATCCAACAACGTTTTTGAATACCTTATTTGTAATTCGATGGATAACTCCATTTACTCCATGTATGTTGTTTTTTCACCGGGTAGAAGATAGGAACATACAATATTCACTATCTGGACTCGTTGACTTCTGCAAAGATGCAGACTTTATACATACAGTGAGTGTCAAAAGTATTCAGAATTCACTACCATTCCATAATTTACTTGCTTTTAACTTATTTTTTATGTTTTTAAGGATTTTTTAACCACTTTATAATGTTAGAAGGAATGTATACAATAGCTAAAACCCAAAATTACGATTTTTTACGTTCATTTGCGAAAAATTAAAAATTGTGTACGTCAATGGTGTCAAAAATATTCGGAATTAAGTGGTTTCCTAATTATATTATTAATGCAGTGATCATAAATAAACATCCAGTTGGTAAATCGTTTTGTATAATTATACATTTTAGTCTACTAGGAATTGATCTTACAAATTAATTGATTGTTTAGTGTGAAATATAACCCCACTCAAGCACTTATTGTATCTTGAGGCCATTTTCATTTTGAATATAGTTTTTCCTGATTTTTAGTAGGACCCACAAATAGTTAATTAAATTTGGAAGAAATAATGGAAGAGGGATTTCGAGATTTTTTAAAAAAATTTGCGGCAACTAAATCTGAATAGATAACGTATATATGTCGAGAGCCATGGTCACGCGTACGTTAAAAATTTATGTTATTCGTCATTTTTCTTCTACTTTTAATTCTGGCTTTTCATACTTAAAAAAAAAATAAATAAAAATAAAATAAAACATATCAATAATTCTGTCCATGAATCCCTATTATTAAACTTTTTCAAAGAAAAGCAGACCTATCACTGACCGCTCAAGGTGTTTTACTATGCCATAATAAATTCTTTATTTGCTTTCATCCAAACAGTAATTTTATCATACGGACCATGTATTTTAGTATGGAAGACATCTTTTTAACATTTTAATTCATCACCCATCAATTAAAAAAAATGTTACATTTGAAAGACGTTTTCCGTACTTCTTCCACCTTTTTTTTCTTTTTGTCATATTTTTTTAGGACGCGACACTTATTGCATATCCAGAAGTTCTGAAAAATTCAGAAATTAGCAAAGGTTTACTCATTTGAGATTTTGTTTTTTTATTTGATGAATAATCAGTCTTCCAGTTTTAACATTTAATATTTTTTGTAAGCTCACTCATTTGCTTTTAAGTCGTTGTTCGATCGTTGTTTTTATTTTAGGGCCTTAAAAAAAATCTTTTTCAGGTTGGGTATGTGTAACATGAGGGAGAAGAATTGAGACGTTGATTTTCAAAAGGTACTAAAGGACATGTTTTACGAAATTGATTTTTTTACATATTTGTATTCTCATCATTTAGTTTTATCTAAATATTCTATTTTATGTTACATAATGAATTCTCAAGTCCTTAAAAACGCGATTTAGAAATGCGGTCATTTTCTAAAAGTACTAATTACGCATTTATTTGTCTTCCAAATCATTCTTAAAAAAATCATTTCATAACTTTAATATGATCTTATTATTATGTTAAAAAAATAATTCTAAATTTTAAGGCAAAAAGACCTAAATTAGCTGGTTTAATAATATAGTAATGAGAGATTTTCGCGCTTCCTGTAAAATTTTCTAGAATGGATATAGTACCTTTTGGAAATCAACGTCTCAATTGTTTGGAATATAAAATTATGTCGAAGATTAGTGAGAATATGAACAATTGAAACCATTAAACAACAGGATATTACGATTTCCGAATACTTTTGACCCTGAATGATCTTGTAATTTTATATTATAAATCAGATATTATTTAAAACAACGTGATTTGTTTGATATAGTGATTTTCCTTTATGGGAGTCTCTTTTAAAGATTTGTGAGTGAAAAAGAATTATATAAATTCATAGTTGTGAAATATACTAATTAAATGAAAAAAAAAATAATACGGATTCCAAATACTTTTGACACTCACTGTAGATATGCTAGATGTACAGCTTTTCGTGGTTTCTAGTAAAGTAATAATTTTGAAATAAATAATATTAAAATTTGGATTCGGAATATACACAACAGTAGAAATTAAAAAAATATTTAATTTTATTTAACGAATTTAAACTTTCATTAAGGTGGCGTGATATGATTAGCTCTATTGATGATTTAATTATTACAAAACAATTTTTATATTTGTTTGGATTTGGCCCGTACCAGGTATCACACCTTCCATGAAAAACTCCACTCCCACTCTAATCCATTAGTTTCAATCCTTGCTTCCTCTTCCATTCCTGATAATCCTTCGAGGCGTCTGGAAAGAAGATGGCCTCGAGACCTTCTTGCTTAGACTCACTACCAAAGAGTGCTGCCAATGGGCAGTTTCTCTTCATGTTTATTTCATGTGTTATAACATTTTAGCATATTTACTTGATGTATTTTTTTGTACAGTTATAATTTTAATAAAAATATATTAAAAACAAAACAAAAACTATTTGTTTGTTTATGGGCTATACCTCCATTGGCATCTTGGTTTTACTTAGTCTATTATAATAATTTATTTACTTCAGATATTGGATCTGAGTGACGATGGTATTTTCCAATATAATATAAGTTTTCGATATTGATTCGTATAGAGGCATTGTTAAAGGATAAGTTTTATTGTTTGAGCAACATTTTTAAGACAACCTTGAGTAAATTGACTGTGTCAAATTGAAACTATGTTTACCATAAATTACTTAAACCATTTTAGGCAATTTTACAGGAAACACAAAAATCTCTCATTATTTTATCGTTTGACCAATTTGTTTGTTTCTTTTTGTATTGAAATAAGTTTGTTTTTTTTTTACTATATTAATTTTGCGTTATGGAAGAAAATGTTTTTTTCGAAAATCGATTGACGGATTTGGCTACAATAAAAACGCTTCAAATTATTACACAATGGTTTATTATTTCCAAAGAACAATATTAGAGTATAACTGTGTATATAGCTGTTGATAGGCAGTTAAATAATATAAAAAACAATAATTCAAAAGATAATATCATTCATCATTACTGCTAGTTTAAAAACGCTCTTTTTGGGATTTATTTATTTAATAATCACTCTATCTTCGAAAATAACTGAGTTATTGAATTAAATCATGTTTAATCGGACGCCATTTTAAAACTAATCGGCTGATATCAACTTTTTTTTTTTTTTTTTTTTTTTATCGCGCTTTACTGATTCTAAAACTCTATACATACTTTTCTCTATCGTCAAAAATAACTGAGTTATGAGCGTATTTATGTGTAAAATTTTAATTTTTTTCTCTTTTATATAATTATTCGCGTTTTTTTGGTTAGAAAACATTGATACATTTTTTCTCTGTCTTCGAAAACAACTGCGTTATTGAATTAAATCACGTTTAATCGGTCACCATTTAAAAAATAACCAGCTGATATCAACGTCTAGGTGTTAGGATCATTGTTGCATAGACTAGTATTTTTGTTGCGAATTAAAAAAAAAAATGGTCCGATAGTTTCGGAGAAATGCCGCGGACGTCGGACAAACGGATTTTTTTTTATTCGTTATTCGGATTCTACTCATCTTGAAACGTAAGCCCTCAAATTTTGAGAGGGAGGGGGTTAATTTTTTTTGGTCGATTAGAAAGGTTGATTATTGAAAATAATAAACCAAAATGTGGCATAACATCAATTACGAAAAACTCTATTTTTCAATTAGATTTCTTCTGTTCTTAATATTTATAAGTAATTTTGTCTGGTATGTTATAGATTATCTTAGTCAGACCATGCCATTTAAAATTTAATTATTCTAATCAGAAAATTTTGGTTTTATCTAAATACGAAGGTAATTATTCTATATTTCAATAATCCATTGTTGTTTTTCCCTCTTCCATGATTCAATCACTTCCTTCGTTAAAACGGTCTGCTGCATTGCCCCTTCCCTACATTTAGTTAGATCCCAGAGATAAGCACTTCCTGACACATACCTTTTTGTCGAACGAAAATCGTAGGAAAACCGTGAGAGAATGGTAACGCGACGCTGCTCGTTATTGTCAAAAGTTAGCTGTGCGTGCCACGGAATGCCGCTTCATTGTTCTGTTTAGCGAGTCACAGAATCATGGTGAATTGGTTTAGGGTCCATTTCCTAGAGCGAGGAAGTCGTATATTCCGTGCGGATATAATTAAAGGTAAATTAGGGCATTTTTAAAGTAAATAATTGTAAAATAACTTCGGCTTAATTCTGTTGAAATGAACTATTGTTAATAAAAAGTCAATCGGAGTGTGTTCCATGGGATTTAATTCACCACAAACAGCAGTAATATGTCCGCAGAAGGTGAGCTGTCATTCTAAACAAGTAATTTGATTTGTATCAGTAGTTAAAAACCTTTTATAAGGTTCTTTGTATTCTTGTCCAACAGATTCGCTATAATTTCTTCTTGGCAAGCACGCCAGGCAGGAAACACTGCTCCTAGATAGCGTTTACTACAAAACTTACTTAAAAAACACTCTGAACTTGCAACTAGATAAAAAAAAGCATTAACATTGTCAAGCCTATTAGGACATATCAATTTGAAATTTGAGACTCCCTAAAGTCTTTAAATCCCTCACGAAATAAATCTTTACCATCCTAAATCTTTCGAAAAATACCTATGGATAAAACGTGGCTGGCAGGCGATGTGAGGAGAGAGTCTACATTGCAGATTGAAATAAATCGATAAAACGTAAAGCCATGGAAGAGAGGAGGTCGTACAAAGATCATTGGGTGTATAAGAATGAACCACAGCACATCTTCCTAAAGGAACTACCACTAACATGCTCAATATGCGACGCACTACTCAATGTAAAGCACACAATTGAAGTATGTCCTACTGTCAGGAAAATACTGTTTAAGCACGAGGTGCCTCAGCTGTGACGGTAGCTCTAAGCGACGAGGTGAGGACTACCAGCGATCTATTTAAAAGAGTTGAATCTACTTTCGATACTTAAAAGTATTTATGTTTATAAAGGAATAACCGTTTAACACCTCTACAGGCTTTGATGACCAGCCTCTGGCTTTACGCCTATAAACCCAACCAACCTATTTTTTACAAATTAGGTATAATGAACTGAATATATCATTTGTTGCAGATTTGGACAAATATAAATATTCCTTCTTGTAATTACAAGCTCCTGAACCACACGTCTGTAGGCTTTCATCTCTAACTATACAACGAGATCCACATTCCATTACCTTTTTACTTTAAAATCTAATATACCTCAGTCGCCATTTTCCTTTAACTTTAAAGCGTTACGAATTCTATCACGACAAGTTTTGTCAATGAATCAAAAAAGTAGAGCTAGTTAATTTAATGTTAACCTAAAAACGTAAAGTTTTGTTGATAAAATTCAATACTAAATTGATGATGTTGAAGTATGGTGCTAGATTTGGAAGATTAAAATTAATTCTAACAAATGCCACCAAATAACCTGTACCCTTCGTCCTAAACCAAAGAATTTCTGCCCTACAGTATCCTTTAATGACACTCCACTAGCCCCTGTTGAACAGATTCAATACCTAGGACTCCACCTTGACAAACGTTTAACTTGGAATCCCCATACAGAACTGAAACGACAAGAAACTGCCCGACGTTTTCAACTAGGTCAACACTTACTGGGCTAACGCTCCAACCTTCCACTAAATTCCAAAAGACTTTTTATATGACCATCATAAGACCGATATGGACTTACGGAGTGGAGCTATGGGGCTCTACTAAAGCATCGAATTCTTCTCGTATCCAATCCTAACAATCCAAAATCCTTAACGCTCCTTACTTTGTCACGAATAAACTCATCCATATCGATCTTAATGTTACATATGTTACTGAATTAGCCCGAACCAGGTATCAATCATTCCATGAAAAACTTCATTCCCCTTCTACTTTACTAGTTTCTATCATATCATCCTCTTCGATTCCTGGATAATCCTCCGAGGGGTCTGAAAAGAAGACCTTCTAGTTTAGAATATTTTTAGAGTGCTGCCAATGGATAGCGTCGCTACATGTATTTCATGTCAGTTTACTATGTCCATCACATTTATTTGATGTATATAATACAGTTTTAAATATTTAAAAAAAAAAATTGATGAACATCATCATATTCTGTTCGCCGTTTTCTGTTTCGCAGTGTGAAGATGCATTCTGTAGAGTTTGTATAACATATTGTTAAGCATATTTTGATATAGCCAGGGATGTATTAATTTTGTATTACCCCGTATTATGCGGAAATCCTTCGGCGATTGATTATTCCTTTAGATTCTTGGCTGTCCGTTGTTGAGAGGTTTCACTGTATTAATTATAGCTAATAAACAATCCATAAAAAGCTCTCGCTTACCTGGACGGCTATCATTACGACGAACCCAAAGGTGAGTGCAATCAAGACTAGGCTCTTGGGGTCGTGGCTGCCGACGTTGATGCAGGACATGCAGCCGAAGTAGTTGATGAAGAAGACACCGATGGCTTCCGCTAGCAGGCACTTCCCGAGGTCGCCTCCCCGCGCAACTTCGGACATCCCCAGGGCGGCCTTCAATCCTCTCTTGTCTGGCATCTTTCTGCGAAATGGAAGAGATTAAAATTAAGGCAAATCCATGAATAATATCCACAATAAATTTCAAATATAAATTAATATATATCTGATGGCCTCTCGACTGTGCTTGAGGACTGGCTAAAACGAATCATGAACATGAATTGGGAGAAATTTGAGTTTGCGGACATAAAGAAATAAACTACTGACAAAATGTATTTTTTATCGCCTTGTATATTGGTAAATTTTTTCATTCAGACCAATAAAGCGACAAATGATATGTAACAAAAACATATTATCCACTAAATTTGCTGGTTCGAAAACTGTCGTCCAAATGTTGATTCGAGCAACACCAATATATAGCGTGTCGAAAAAGTGCCAGCACTAAAAAAAGTGAAGGCAAAACGTGAATTTTTCATTTGACCCAATATACCATAGCTCCTGAACGGTAGGTCCTTCAGTTTTATAACAAAAAAAAAATATTATTCATTAAATGTCTGACCATGAAACTCAAATTTTCTATCCTAGTAACACCGACAAGCTAGAGCGGGTCAAACGTTTACATTTTTTAGAGTTAAGAAAAAGTTATACCAGAAAAACTACTCACCCCAATCAAAAGATATATCCATGTTAAAAAAAACAACACGTGCATAGTTATAGGTACATAGTGGTGAGTAATAATAATAATAATAATAATAATAATAATAATAACACCAGTGATATGGAGAATGAGAAAAATGTAACGATAAATAATCGTTTTAATTTAAGTTACATCATTTCCAATAAGAGCCTCAATCAGGCATATTAAAATTGGTTCACGTCTGCCATGCTACAGAAACATTTTTGCGAAATAGAGTCACGCAAAAAGTGTCATTTACAGAATGGATTAGCACTTTTTTATTTATACGGTATTAAAGTATATATAGTAATAATAATAATACTGTATAAATAAACAACATTAATTTAGGAATGATTATATTAATTTATAAATAAAAATATTTATTGATAAATAAATAGGCATTAATATCGTGTGGGTTTTATCCTCATTGAAATAACGTGATAGCCGAATATACAAAATTTCGTAAATTACATTTATTTGAAGGAGTTATATAAAATGTATAAATATGAAATATAAAATAATTTAATACTCAACTAAATCATAATTAAGATTTACGCTAAAGTTGGATAAAAATCAATATTGCTATATTATTCATTCGGAACTTTACTTTAATTCGGCCCGCCAAATTTGTATATATGCCGCTAAAATTAAAATTTAATGTTTATCACAGATCGAATGTAGTCGATGTACAAACTTACAAACCTCCTCTTACAGACCAATTAGTCTCCTTCCAATATGCTCTAAACTTTTCGAAAAATTAATTTACAGAACATTGGTTGACATATTGACTGAGCAAAAAATAATACCTGACCATCAATACAGTTTTGGCATGTCACACTAATTACACAGAGTTACTGATTAAATTTATGGAGCACTAGAAAAAAAATCTGGTGCGGGCAACACACGACTTTCACTTACCTCCGTTTTAAAAATCGATTAAAGAATTTTCAAATACATTTAGAAATAAAAATGACTGAAACCATTAAAGACTTAATTAAATTGAATTTATATTGAAACATGTGTTTTATTAAAAACTCTATTATATTGTTATCTAAAATAATCACTAAGTTTTATCGGCTTTTTATCAATCTTCATTAACTTTTACAAGCTTGTGTATAAGATAATATTTTTTCTAAAACTTTTCTCTTTCAAACGGTATATTATACGTCTATATTACTATTCTTATGTTCAAAAACAAAAAATTGCATTAAAGAAATATTTTTTCAGTTTTCTCCTTTAGTTGTTTATCAAATTCGCTCAACTTGCATATTTAGCTATTAATTATAAATGGTTACGAGATAATATAGTTATTTTTATAGAATCTACAAAATTAAAGGTACTTTAGGGGAAGAAAATTTAAAATATGGGCATTTAAGCCCTGTCAGACCATTTTAATCAGAATGAAACCTACATGACGTTTAAGCCTATTAAATTTTACATCGATATAGCGAGTTTACACAAAATCGTCGGAACCGTTTTCGAGAAAATCGAAAAAAGGTGAAAAATGCATAGTATAAAGTGGCTCTTATGGTAAGCTTATTTTGATGAAAAAGCTTTTGTAACGTCTCGGGCGTATATTTGTCTGAAATATGAAATTTCAGTTTCATAGGACTTACCACACACACACACACACACACAGACCTTTTTGCGGGACTTGGTTATTTGGACTCAGGGGACCCTAAAATGTAGATTTCCGTTGAAAACTGGAATTCGAAAACTTTCACGATCGCAATACTTTCCCTTACTATATATAGTAAGTGAAAGTTAAAATATGCAACAGAAGTATTTTTAGATGTTGACATTTGATAAAGTTTTGCGCGAAGGGCTACTCTTTAAACTCAAGAACATACCACCTTACACTTAATATCTCATTATTCAATATTTCCTATTCGATAGATTTTTCTCTGTTCGACAGGGCTCCGAAATTTCTTCTATGCATCCAGTCTTGTCATGAGTACCGCAAGGATCGATACTTGCTCCTCTCCCACACATGACATACCAACCAACTCTGACATATTGGACTGCTACTTACGCGGACGATACTGCAATTCTAACATCACATGATGATCCTATACTGGCATCCCTGACGGTAGAAAATTTATATATTGTCAATTTTTTCTTTTGACCGGTGCGAATAACAAATATGAAGATTAAAAAAAAATGTATTCGATAAAGAGCATAGTACATGAACAAGTTTTAAAAAACATTCCTTTTATAGGGTGGCGTTATGATGAAGTCCATGTATAACACAATTGTTAATATTGTTATTGATAATACAGTTATAATAAAATTATAGTTAATACGTTTATATGGTATATATCATGAAATATTATATAATGAGTTATGATTAAACGTACTCTGATGATACAGCCCTATATACATCATCCTATCGCATCGATACCATAGTTAACAGATTCCAGCTAAACTTAAAAAAAAAAAAATAAATATTGCAATATGTGGAAATTAAAAATAAATGCAAACAAGTCAGAAGCCATAATCTTTACTAAGCGCAGACCGAACATAAACCATCATCTTTTATTAAACTCAGTCCACATTAACTGGTCTAAATCAGTTAAATAGTTAGGAATAACTTTAGACAAATCGTTAACATATACTGAACATATCAATAGAAAATCCGAAAAAACAAAAAAAAATGTATTTATAAAATGTTCCCATATTTTAATAAAAAATCCAGTTTAAGCACTCAGAACAAACTACTACTATATAAAACAGTCATACGTGCCCAGATCTGTTATGCAACGCCCGTCTGGAGCTCGACTTGCAATACCAATTATAAAAAAATAGAAACAATACAAAATACATGTATGCGAATAACTACCCACGATATACTAAAATTTCAAAAATGCTCTCTGACCTAAATCTTCCCACATTAAAACAGTATATCTACACAGTAACCAAAAACTATTTTGATAAAACCACAACTTCTGAAAACCCATTAAAACTAGAAATTGGTAATTACAACAAAACATCACTAAAGCGCTACACGCACAAAAGAACCAAACATGTACTTTTAAATTAATATTGTAATTTATATTGTGTAGGTTTTTTCGTGTTACTTTTCCTACTATCTTAAACAAAATATTGTACGATAATTAGTAAATTCAAAGGATGATTGAAACTCTGTTATCATGAAAAAAGGTCCACTGAAATCATGAAACCAAACATATTTGTATTGAGTGTACATTGTAAATATTATGTAAATAAATAAAGTTTTATATTTTCTAAATTAAACGTACTCATTTTGTTGGGGTACAGAGCTTAAAGGACGAGGTCCCACCTGAACGATCATACCTTCGGATCAAACTTCTCGGAGCTTACTGATTCGGCCCTCCAACAGTTTCATTGAGCGTGGGCAATAAGTTAAGTTGTAAATTAGCATGACGAACTGCTCGTAACCCCCAATCGATACCAGATTACCATCTGTAGTAACTGACCAAGGAATAATTCCGAAATTCCAATATTCTTATGCCTTAGATTTAATTTATTATAAAATCTGAAAGTAAAAGACAATGAAGAATATTGATGCCGCTCCTCCAAAAAGGAGGTGAAAAGCAGAAGGATGGCGAAACGTTTAATTTAAAAAATAGTTAGGTGATAATGAGCGGATATGTTTAAAAATCAAATTTATATTCAGTTAAAAAAAAAAGAATACATGCACTATATTAAAGAAGCATTATTATAAGCTTATTTTTTTTTAAAAGATATGTTTTGCTACTAAGTGTGACCTATTTATATTTGTTATTAAATTATTATTGTCTACTTTTTGGTGATTAGTCGGGATTTTCTTACCGATTAGGTAAGAAATTCGCGCACTATGGTTGCTAAGAAAGAAATCATCAAAAGTCAAAGAGTGCTCCCCGTTCGGCAGTTAAAGTCTACCTCTACGTCAGCAAAAAGTAAGGTTGTCTCAACTACTTCTAACATTATTGATTCTAAAAAAATTAGTGATGTAAAAGTCAATGAAGCACTAAGCCTAGAAGCTGGACCGAGCAATGTAGGAGAGTGGCATTAAGTGTCCCCACGTAAGGCTGGATCTCCGAGGGCAGCAGTGACCACCGCTCAGGACAAACAGGTTAGCTTTCAATCATTAAATCCCTTTAGTGTTTTAACGACTGACGTGGATCCACAAGGTAATACTATCAACGAAGCCAGTAAAACTGAACCTCTGAAACCCCCACCGATTTATGTAAAATCAGTCAGTAACTTCAGAATGCTTTGTGACGAACTTACCAAAGAAGTAGGATCTAACGGATTTACATTGAAATCCGGAGCGAACAATGTTGTTATCATGTCTGAAAATTCTGATGGTTACAGGCGGATATCTAGGTATCTGAAAGAAAAAAATGCAGAGTTTCATACATATCAGCTCCCTGAGGATCGACCTTTTCGCGTTGTTATAAGAAACTTACATCACACTATAGGATGTGATTTAATTAAAACGGAATTAGAAGACCTGGGCTATCGTGTATTTGGTGTCCATAATATCCTTCATCCAAAGACAAAGACCCCATTACCCTTATTTTTTGTTGATTTAGAGAAAAACAATAAGAGTTCCGAAATCTTCTCGCTACAATTTTTGTATCATACAAAAATTAAAGTTGAGGAACCCAGAAAAAGAAATGAAATTGCTCAATGCAAAAGGTGTCAATCTTATGGCCACACGAAAACGTATTGTAATTTAAAACCACGATGCGTCAAGTGCGCTGGACCTCATCTTACATCTAGTTGCAAAAAACCCCAAGACCAACCGCCTAAATGTGTGCTTTGTGAAGACGCTCACCCAGCTAATTATAGAGGATGCAGTGTGCACAAGCAATTGAAAAAACTTAGGCAGGGCCCAGCAAGACGTCTCTACTTTTATGGAGGACAGGAAACGAACCAGAGCTCAGTAGAAGAAAAAGAAGAAGCCATAACCTTGGCCCTACGAACTGAGACTCACTTGACAAAATGTAAACCGTTTCATTTACCTTCTTATATTACCTACAGGACTGACCATCCTTCAAATACAGCCAAGGGAGGTACCCTCATTCTTATTAAGAGTTCAATCAGTCACCACTTTAATGCTTCTGAGGGCTTCGAGGATTTTCAGTGTACATCAATAATGGTTGATGTACTCAATTTCAATTTGAACATTGCAGCTCTATATTGTCCCCCTCGTGGAAATTTGTCTATTCAAACGTTTGAGCACTTGTTACATTCTTTGGGTAACAGATTTTTATGTGGTGGGGATTATAATGCCAAGAACCAGGTATGGGGTAGCAGGATGACAAACACCAGGGGCAGAGCCCTACACAATGCAATTCTTGCTAAGCGATGTAAATTCCTATCTCCGCCCTCACCGACATATTGGCCTATGGATGTTAATAGGGTGCCTGACATCTTGGATTTCTTCATCACTAAAGGATTTAATTTGCACCACTGTAACATCACTGACCTGACTGACTTATCTTCTGATCACTCCCCCCTTCTTTTAACTATAGATTCTAAACCGCTAATTAAAACTCCGCGACCAACATTAACGCCTGGAAAAATTGATTGGTGTAATTTTAGATTATGCATTGAAAATTCATTGTCGCTTAATACTGATATACGGACACCAGATGATTTAGACGATGCAGTATATCACCTAACGCGAACCATTCAAAAGTCCGCCTGGGATTCTAATCTGCCCAATAAAACGACAGACAGACACCAACAAAATTATCTCCCTCCAGGTGTTCGTCACCTTGTTATCCTGAAAAGAAAAGCTAGAAAATTATGGCAACAGACTCGTTACCCATCGGACAGACATAATTTTAATAAACTAACACGTCAGCTTAAAGAGGAAATAAGACGTTCAAAAACTGAAAACTTTAATAACTTCTTGAAACGTTCATCGACTGGTGAGAAACCATTATGGAATTTGACCAAACGGATACTCCAACATCACGAAGTTTCTCATCCGCTTCGATATCCTGATGGTTCTTGGGCAAAATCAGACGCACAAAAAGCTCAATTGTTTGCTAACCATCTCAGTGGGACTTTTAAAACTCATGATGATATTAATGACAGACTATGTACAACTCTTGTTCAATCCCACCTTAACGTGCCCTTACCAATGACATTACCTCCAAAAGCAATTCATCCGTACGAAGTTCGTGATATTATTAAGAGCTTGCCGAACAATAAAGCTCCAGGGTTTGACTTAATTACGAATTTCATTATTAAAAATTTACCATGGAAAGCAATCCTTTTTTTAAGCAATATTTATAATTCAATTTTCAAAATCACGTATTTTCCAGTCTTGTGGAAATATTCAGAAGTTATCATGGTGCTAAAACCAAATAAATCCTCAGACTGTTTAAATTCCTATCGCCCGATCAGCCTTCTTCCTTCGTTCTCAAAATTATTCGAAAAAATACTTCTTCACCGTTTAGATTCTCTTGAAATATTAAAGTTTATACCCAATCATCAGTTCGGCTTTAAAAAACATCATTCCACTATACAACAATCTCATCGTTTAGTTGATTTCATTTCAAATTCACTAGAGTCAAAAAAATATTGTCCAGGTGTTTTCCTTGACATTAGTCAGGCTTTCGACAAGGTTTGGCACGAAGGATTGCTTTGAAACTGAAAATTTTACTTCCACCTACGTTCTATTTAATATTCCTTTCATACCTTTCGGATAGACATTTTTCTGTCAAAGTCGGGACCGAACTCTCAGAAATTCAGCAAATTAAGGCAGGTGTACCTCAGGGCAGTGTTTTAGGACCAATATTGTTTAACATTTACATGTCAGATCTTCCCCAGCACAATGGGACTCTTTTGGCTACTTTTGCTGATGATACAGCTGTTCTTTGTTCAGATAAGGATCCTTTACAAGCGGCAATATCCTTCCAAAACCACCTTGATGAAATTTCTGCTTGGGCTTCTAGGTGGAAAATAAAGATGAACGAGTCCAAGAGTGCTCATGTAGTGTTCACCCTGAACCACAAACCTTCTCCTCCCATTAACTTTAATAATATTCCTATTCCGCCTTCCGACGAAATTCGATATTTAGGTATTCACTTGGACAAAAGACTTACCTGGAGTACCCACATTCGACAAAAACGCAAAGAACTCAACAGACGATACGGTCTTTTATCTAGATTACTTGACAGACGCTTTAAATTATCATTAACCAACAAACTAACTCTTTACAAAGTTTTGCTAAAACCAATCTGGACATACGGGATAGAATTGTGGGGCTCTGCTAAACCAACAAGTATCCAAAGAATACAGTCCTTTCAGTCGAAAGTGCTGCGCAAAATAGTGGACGCACCGTTCTACGTAACAAATGACGTTATACATAACGACTTAAACATTCCGACTATTTCAGCCACTGCTACAGAACAATACAATAACTTCCACCAAAGACTAACATACAACACCAACCCTCTTACAGAAACATTAAAATGCTCTACGAATCCTTACAGCCCACCCCGACGACTACGCAGGCGGTGGCCAAGAGATATGCTGATCACTTAACGAACTCTGCTATGATGAGTCGCTGCTTCAGCACTCCACAATTTTGCTTATTGCAAAGGAAATGCAGATGGCAAATTAAATTTTATGTCAAATTATTTTGTTTTGTAATAAATAAAATTTTTTTAAAATGTCCATCATTATTTTTTTATCTTAGTAATTTAGATTTTATTTTGAAAAATTAATTTTATTCACCGTTTTCATGTTTATTAGTAATATTTATGCATCGTCGTTGTTAAAATATCTTCATCCATTATACACAAAAACTATTTATGGTTTAGGCATCCATATTTAATTACGAACTCAAATTAACAGTTAAAGGTTGTAATGAGTTATCAGTTAGTTAAATGTAGAACCATCAGTAGTGTTGCAAAAAAATATATATTTTTTAACTATAATAAATGGTATCAAATTTGAAGCGGTAGAGGTATCGTTGAATGTAAAAATTATCCAAGGAAAATTTGGTGAGGAAATGAAAAAAAAAAAAAAAAAACCCTGTACAGCTACAACCCACGAAGGATCTTGGGATCATTACATATAGAGATTCGTACTGTTTCTAGGCCAAAGGCTGTGCAATGAGGTGGTTAGGCCTTGATCACGCTCAGCCACCAAGTTTTTTTCTCCATTTTGGGTACCCACTTTAAAGAGCCTGGGTCTGCCCCAGGAGGGTCCCCATACCCTAGGGTCGCTCCCAGGCTGAATTAACAGAATAAATAATATTCTGTCATTGCCGGGATTCGAACCCAGGACCCTGAGAAGAGTAGAATAGCGCTCTATCCACTAGACCATGCCGTTCCCTTGGGGTAGGAAATGGGGATCTGAAAAGAAAAACTCTGAGATAAGGATTGACTATTTATTGATTTTAAATACTAATGGTGACAAGGAGAATGTTCCTTCAGCTAGTGCTTATTCCCCTCTCCCCTCCTCCAAAATGTTTAATTAAATACGGTAATTATGTACGTTTAATAATGCAATAGTTATAAATATGTATAATTATTTTTAGTTATTTTCTTCCCCAAAGTACGAATGCTGTTTTTCTCTCATTTTATATTTCTTTTATGTTGTTGAAAAAAAAAATCACATTTTCATCTAATGATTTATGTTTCATTATCTTGATTCGCCAGAAATTTTATTTTTAATACTCTATATTTATTCTTGAGAGATCTTAAGTCAATAACAACCAATAATCTTATTTTTAAAGCCAGAGTTTTTGTAGAAAGATTTGCTCTTCTTCGAAAGTTTTGGTCTAAATCCGTTTGCCATGGGGATATTTTCGAAGATTAATAAGGCGATCCCAAGAAGCGTCTGATAGGCGTAAGGGACGAAGACTGGCTGAGGCGTGTATAAATACAGTGGGGGAAGATACGGGTCATCGTTTCTGTTACTGTATCACTGCCAAGATAACTCATATTTGTCACCTCGACTAATCAAAGATTAAAGACCGTAGGTTAAATATAGTGAACCAATGATCTCTAACTAAATTACAATATTCCCTCATTTATTTTTAGTGAAAATAAGACCTCCATTATAACAAATTGTCTCATATTTTCCAATCAACTGTATATATCGTGTGAAAGTGATCTCATATCACTATTACTAATGTTCATATAGAAACAAATTGTAATATATCTCAATAAATAAATATTAAAATATTCCGATCTACGCTTTATCTCTAAAATTTTAATTCTAAACACATCTGTTTTATATCAGTATTTCATTTTTCCTTTTTGTAGTTACGTTTGTCTCTTATAATCCTCACTATATTATTTCTTCATCTATTTAATGATTTTATTTTATTTTTGAAGAGTGTACTGTTTCTTTGTAAAGATAAATAAGTTTAAAAGCAGTGTTTTATTATTTGTTGAACTAATGGTATAGGCCATGTAAGACTCAAGAAACTACTTTAAAAAATGAAGTAAAGCACAGATTGAATATGCATTAAAAGAAAAAATCTGATGCGGGCAACACACGACTTTCACTTACCTCCATTTTTAAAATCAATGAAAGAATTTTCAAATACAGTTAGAGATAAAAATACGTAAAACTATTAAAGAATTAATTAAATTAAATTTCTATAGAAACATGTGTTTCATTAAAAAATCTATTATATTATTATCTAAAATAATCAGTTAGTTTTATGTTCATTTCATCGCTCTATATTAACTTTTAAAAGCTTGTGTATGAGATAATATTTTTTCTAAAATCTTTAGCTTTCCAACGGTATATCATACATGTATATTACTGCTATTATGTTCAAAAACGAAAAATTGCGTTAAAAAAATATATTTTCTGTTTTCTCCTTTAGTTGGGTATCGAATTTATTCAATATATATATTTACCTGTTTTTCATCAGCGTTAACAAGATAATTTAGTTATTTTTATTGAATCTACAAAATTAAAGGTACTTTAGGGGAAGAAAATTTAAAATATCGGCATTTAAGCCCTGTCAGACCATTTTTATCCAAATAAAACCTACTTGATATTAAAGTTCATTAAATTTTACATCGATATAGCGAGTTTAATCAAAATTGTCGGAACCGTTTTCGAGAAAATCGAAAAAAGGTGCAAAATGCATGGTAAAATAAAATGCATAAAGTACCTCTTCTGGTAAGCTCATTTTGATGAAAAAAGGTTTGTCACGTCTCGGGCGTATACTTGTCTTAAATATGAAAGTTTCATAGGACTTACCGTTTCCGCCCGGGAGTTACCACACACACACATACACAAATACACACACACACACACACACACACACACACACAGACACACACACACGGACCTTTTTGCGGGACTTGGTTTTTTGGACTCAGGGGACCCTAAAACGTGTATTTCCGTTGAAAACTGGAATTCGAAATTTTTCACGATCGCAATACTTTCCTTACTATATATAGTAAGTGAAAGTAAAAAAAAACCTGAAGAAGGAGGAATATTCCGAAACAAAGTTTGAGAGAGAATAACCAAATGTTGATGAGTTGCAATTTAAAGTTAATTTTAAAAATAATTAAGTTTTAACCGAAATTATTACAACAAAATGATATATTTCTTCGACTTCAAGTGCACCAAAAGATCACAATTTATTTTTTCCCGATTATTATTTTTTTCCTTTTCATAAATAGTAGAAGGAGTAATATGTAACACAGTAAGATAAGATTTATTTAACGTCCCTTTATGCTGCTGTGGCTAATCGGACGATGCTACAGTGGGAGTCCTAAATTTTGCCTATCCAGGTTTTATTAGGATAGGGATCTTTAACGAGTACCTGACATCGCACAGGCTCGGGACCACCTTTTAACGTCCTCTAGGCATGACTAAGGATTTTTTACTCCCATTAAAAAATTCTAGGACCCCCTGCGGGTTTGAACCGTGTGACCTTTGGAATAGGAGGCTGTTATGCTAGACACCCAGCTACAAGTGATTCCATATGTAACACAGTAATGTATTGGATATTTGAATAAAAATGCTTGAATGCATTCGCAGGGAGTCCGTAGTACGTGTCTAAAAACCCGAGAATTAGCCCCGTATAGAGGGTACTGTATAACCTGCCCCGTGACCAGAACGGGAAACTCGTTCTTTGTGCGACTTATCTGAAAATTTTCCTTTAAAAAAATTAATTATTTGGGTTATTAAATTGATACAAATTAATAAATTGATTCTTGATACTGCGCTTTACATTCAGAATAATGAATTAGATTTCGATCCCTCGCCACTAGGCACAGATGGGAAGATTAACGACGATCTCCTTTGTGAATGTTTATTGATTCCTAGTGCCACGGAAATCTATTCAAACCATAGCTAATGCGTTTATTATTAGTATGGGTATTAATAGCTTTACCAAAATTCATCAGGAAGAGTACTTATGTTTGTTTATAAAATGTTCATTGGAAAAACTGCAAAAAAAAAAAGAAAAAAAAAGATAAAAATCGAATTTAGTAAAATACTGATAATTATTCCCATATTGTTTATTATTTCCATATACTTATGTACTCATCGGCTTAAGGAGGATGGAACAGGAAATTCCCTTTCCAAAACAAAAATTACTGGTACACATAAAAATCCTAGAAGATTTTTTTTATGGGATTTTAATTTCTATATTAAAATTTAATTATTATACTTAAATAAAAAAATTTACTCCTGCATGCAACATAAAAAACAAAAATGTTGATTGATTACACCGAACGATATAAATGGGTACCCTTTTTCAGGCTCGTTATCGTATGTATTAATGTGTATCTGTATGTAATATATAATAATATATTAAATAATATTATTATATTATTGAATAATAATATATAAAATATTAAAAAAAAATTATCAAATCTTTTTTTTTTTTCTGTTCACCCCTACCTCGCCTTTGAAGGCTATACGGGGGTTCCTCGGACCAGAGGGTGAGGGCGGGGGGATTAATGCCGAGATAAAGTCCCCCGGTAGTGAGATTCGAACTCGTAAGTTTTTTTACTTCAAGGTATTGGTCATCTGGTAGCTTAGGCAACGCGCGTTTAAAGTAATACGCGCTAACCCAATCGGCCACCCCGCCCCCAAAAGATAGTTTAATTGTCAAATCTGCATGTAAAAGTCCCTTTCAGTAAGGAGGCACATCAATCCTATTTACATTGTTTACCATCGCAACTGCGACGTTGTGTGGTATTCCCCTTTGGTTCAATTATCTAATGTAGTCGGGATATTCTTCGAAAATGTGAGTACTTGTTAGGGTTTTTCAAAATAATTGTATTTTTTTTTTTTTTTTACAATTCAGAATTGTCAGATATCTTAGGAGCAATTCTTTAGATATGATGTGTCCATGTTAATTCTTTAGATATGATCCGTCCGATTCTCATACGGGCATGGACCACTTCATCTCTGCGGTGGATGCGATTTGTGGTTTTCTCAGACTTTACCTCTTTCTTAATGGACTTTCAGCTTTCTTGGGTAGATGTTTTTTCACGTTTCATCCCATTTTCTAAGTACATTTTCTTTTAGAGGGAGCGCTAGATCTGATGATGTGAGCAGTGCCCTACTCACCAGGGAGAGTGAGAGCCTCTTTGGCAGCCTTATATGCCATTTTATACCAACGTTGCCCGTTATTCACTCATAATGAGTGCTTAGAAGGCGGTCTCTCTCAGCCGAACTCAAATATGGGACAATGATTAAAGTAGCCCCTATTTAAGCAGCTACTCCACTATCAAAGATTTGTTAAACATTGCACAAATAGGTTTCATACCGGCTTCAGTTCAAGGAGTCGATCTGTAAATGATATGTATTTATGATGGTCCTTATCTATTCAAGAGAGGGCTATATCGTAACCGCAGCTAGGTAACTGGCCTAGTGTTTACCTCCAGCCAATATTAGCCTACTAGGAGAGGAAGGAGGTATATAGGGCGGGCTCAATGGAAGGAGCGCACTTGAACTTTCACGCTGTTTGCTCGACTGTTCTCTGGTACGGCCCTAGATGGACACCTTCCTTAATCCATTCACTGCGGATCACGCACTACGCTCTCGACTGTTTATTAACCATTACAGGTTCCTTGAGGGCTCCGTTACTTACAGTTAACTGATTCACCCGGTTGGAAGCTGATAGGTTACGCCTGAATCATGTTAAATAATTGTATACAATCAAGCCTACTTTAATGGTCTATCATTTAATGTTGTTTTTTTATTTCACTGTAATTTGTAGTAAAAGTAATTTAAATTATTAATTTAAATAATTTAAAAATAATTTAAATACATAATTTAAAATAAGATAAATGAGATAAATAATTTAAAAAATAATAAGGAGGAATCCATGTTAAGCGTATGGCAAAACTCTATCCTATGAAGCATGTTGCACTACAGGAAGAGAGATAAAATCAAAAGCCTTACTATGCGTAAGGAATCTGGGATAGGTGACATCAAAGAAATAATAAAGAAAATTAAATGGAAATGGGCAGGTCATCTGGCCAGGATTCAAGATGGAAGATGATCGCTAAGTGTTAATGAATGGATTACCTACAACCTGAAGAGAAGAAGGGGTCGACAATGTAGACGATGGAGAGATATCCTGAAGCTAGTTGTCGGAACTAATTGGATGCGAACCGCGAGAGATAAGGATAAATGGAAGAATCTTTGGAAAGAAATGGCCAACTTCACTTCCCAACAGGTTTGGTCACCGGGGAAGTTAGACCATCACCTCCGTAAGGAGAGGCCTGTAGGGATAACATATTGTAAATATCTTAAGCAATTAAGGAACATTAATTATATAGTTTTGTTTTTTGTTTTTTTTCATTTATCAAGTATATACATTATTATTATTTTTCACTAAGCATTATATATATATTTTTTTTTTTCAATTATATGAGAACTTTTTATTAGATTATATTAGAAATTATATTAGAACTAAAAAGTAAATATTATAATTTAAATGTTATCCTTGCAATAAAAGCTTTATTCATTCATTTTATTTCACTGTAATTTGTAGTAAAAATAATTAATAACTAATTTTAAAAATCTTGTGCGAGCAACACACGATTTTCTCTTACCTCGACTGTTAAAATAAATTTAAAAAAAACTATTAGATATACATTAATTTGATAAATCTTTTAAGTTGATTTTAATAAAACGTGTATTCATTTTTGTTGGAACCATATGATTTAGATTAAATAATATAACTATATTAAATTGTTAATCAGTAATAAGTTTATTCCATATTCGTCACTTTATATTACCTTTTACAACTTCGTGTATCAGATAATCTTTTTTCTAAAATCTTTCTCTTTTCAACGGCACATTATACGTCAATATTATAGAAAACAAAACAAAAATTACTTTAAAAAATAGTTTTGCCCTTTTATCCTTTAGTTATTTATAAAATTCGCTCAACTTTCATATTTAGCCGTCCTTCATCAATGTTATTAAGATGAAATGGTTAATCTTTTGGAATGTACAAAATAAACGTTGGTTTAGAGGAAGACAATTTAAAATATCGGCATTTAAGCCCTGTCAGACTATTTAAATCAGAATGAAACCTACATAATATTAAAGCCGATCAAATTTTGCATCAATATGTATACAATCAATACAATTTGAGTTTAATTAAAATCGGTAGAGCCGTTTTTAAGAAAATCGTAAAAAGGTGCAATATGCATAATATAAAGTGGCCGATTCTTCTGGTTAGCCGATTTTGATGAAAAAGTTGCGGTAACATTTCGGGCGTATAGTTGTCTTAAATATGAAATTCCAGTTTCATAGGACTTTTCGTTTTTGCGCTAGACTTACCACACATACACACACACACACACACTAACGGACACACACCTTTTTTCGGTACTTGGTCATTTGGACTTAGGGGATCCCTAAACTTTGTATTTCGTAAATTTTATTGTTAACTTGAATTCGTACATTTTCCCTTACCATATATTTCATATATACAATAGCTTAGAGAAAGTAAAAAGTGGAGTAATAGACTAAAATTTTAGATTTACAGAGCTAATGTGTAGAAATATACATAATTGTAGATGGTGAAAATGGTATGGAGTATGTGCAACTATAATATTAAAATGTGCATTAAATTTCTAACATTCATGATTGACAAGCTAATGTTTGGAAATAAACATAATTGTATATGGTGCTTATGGTATTTACATTATATTGATTGTAAACTTGCATTTTACTTTTTAATATTCTAATTTATTCTAATAGTATTTGTTACTTATTCGTATTCATTCAGTTGTTAGATACTTTTGTAAGCTGTTTTCCACAAATACTAATGACTATTCACCTTGGCCTTGGAAGGGCTGGATGGACCCTGGCCGGGAGGCATGGGAAGACGAAGCTAGGCTGAGCCGGCTTGGGCATGACTGGACCCGATTTGAATAGATGACAATCAATTCACGCGATACAATTAACCATCCCCACCTCCACTCCCCATCGCCCTACACTGCGCCCTTCTATCTCCACACACTTCTGCTAATTAGCGGTGTCGCATTATTGGCAACCACAGCTGTCCGCTAGCCTACTTGACTGACCCCAGAGCCGAGCGACAACGGCCGAACCCAACGGTACACTGTAACGTGACTGTTCGTTTGAAGGTTTTATCGAGCTCATTGAATTATTGATTCGTAATCTTGATGGGTAGATTTCTGTTTGGTTATAAAACACTTAATCAAAACATATAGAAAAAGTGGTGAATATATCTTACACTACATTGAGCTTCAACCATCCAAACCGAAAAAAATAAATAAAGAAGTTTATTCCATTAAATCGAGCAAATGTTCTCGAGTTTTAAAATCGTAGAATATGAAGCATTTATTCCTCCTAAATACAATATCCCTATATATGGTGCAGTTTAAGAAAAATTATCTCCTTTTTTACTTTCACTTACTTTATATAGTAAGGGGAAGTATTGCGATCGTGAAAATTTTCGAATTCCAGTTTTCAACCGAAATACACGTTTTAGGGTCCCCTGAGTCCAAATAACCAAGTCCCGCAAAAAGGTCTGTGTGTGTGTGTGTGGGGGGGGGTAACTCCAGGGCGGAAACGGTAAGTCCTATGAAACTGAAATTTCATATTTAAGACAACTGTACGCCCGAGATGTGACAAAACTTTTTTCATGAAAATGAGCTTACCAGAAGAGGCACTTTATACCAGGCACCTTTTTTCGATTTTCTCAAAAACGGTTCCGACGATTTTGATTAAACTCGCTATATCGATGTAAAATTTAATGGGCTTTAATATTATGTAGGTTTTATTCTGATTAAAGTGGTCTGACAGAGCTTAAATGCCGATATTTTAAATTTTCTTCCCCTAAAGTACCTTTTATTTTGTAGATTCAATAAAAATAACTATATTATCTTGTTAACGCTGATGAAAAACAGGTAAATATATAAATTCGATACCCAACTAAAGGAGAAAACAGAAAACATATTTTTTTAATGCAATTTTTCGTTTTTGAACATAAGAGTAGTAATATACATGTATGATATACCGTTGGAAAACTAAAGATTTTAGAAAAAATATTATCTCATACACAAGCTTTTAAAAGTTATTAGAGATCGATGAAATGAACATAAAACTAACTGATTATTTTAGATAATAATATAATAGATTTTTTAATAAAACACATGTTTCTATATAAATTCAATTAAATTAATTCCTTAATAGTTTCACGTTTTTTATCTCTAACTGTTTATGAAAATTCTTTCATTGATTTTTTAAATGGAGGTAAGTGAAAGTCGTGTGTTGCCCGCACCAGATTTTTAACGATGCTAATAAGATGATGTTTTGTTTTTCTGCAAAATTAAAGGTACTTCAGAGGAAGAAAATTCAAAATTCTAGTATTTAAAACGTGTCAGACTTTTTAAATCAGAATGAAAACTACACCATATTAATGTCCATCAAATTTTACATCGATTTAGCGAGTTTAATGAAAATTGTTTTGGCTGTTTTTGAGGAAATCGTAAAAAGTGTAAAAGGCGTATAAAATGACCTTCTGGTTCGCCGATTTTGATAAAAACGTTCCTATAACATCTGGGGCTTATAGTTTTATTAAATGTGAAATTTAAATTTCGTTTTTTGCTAGACTTTCCACACACAGACTTTTTCACGCGACTTGGTTGTTTGGGCACGTGGAAAACGTGTTTATCCGGTGAAAACTGGAATTGGGAACTTTTCACGATTGCAATACTTTATTTTACTATATATACCATACAACTTTATTGAAATTATTCTAATACACTGTTAGATTTATAGCAGTACTCGACGGCAGAAATCATCTCATCATTGAATTGCTGGGATATATCAAAATAAATTATAAAATAGTTATGACCATGCTTTTCATATCAACAAAAGAGTTCAGACTTTCTATGCCGCTATTTTTCAGAACTCGCTACTTTCACAACCTCATCAGCCTAGAAAATACCGTTAGTCCTCTATTCAATCCAAAAAGATTTGACTCACACCATAAATTGAAAAATCACTTTAAGCGACGTATTTCCGCGACCTTTCATTCAATAGAATGGAACCGAGCCGTGATGGATTCAGTTCAAGTTGTAATCATGGAAGAAGATTAGCCTAATCAAGTGAAAGCTGTGTCTAAAAAATAACTCTAAAAGTGAATGTGAAAGTAAGATTCACCCGCGTAATTGTATAACTAGTTGTTATGGCGAGTTCGGAACCTTGCCCTAATAAGCGTTCATAAAACTTTTTTATTAACTCGAAGAATTTTATTTTCGTATAGTTGATACTTCGCTTTCGTATCTCCTACTTTTGTGAACATTGTGAAACATAAAACGAAGTTTTTAAAATAGTAACTTGTATTAAAGACAGGAGAATCACATGAAGATGAAACAAGTTTTGACGAAGACAGGTGGTCGGTTACAACGAAATGGGGGGACTGTCGGCACCCAAAGAGGTTATATTAAGGACCAACTTGGCCCGTTGTTGATTGATGATCGCTGATTGCAGAGGAATGTCAGGGATTGAATAGAAAAAGTTCCTGAAATCGAATAAAGAATGCGAAAGGCTTGATATAGAATACATACCCACAGAAATAGAAAATTACCGTAACAATACCATGTAAACATATAAATTTGGTTGTGTATCTTACGTACGGATGTATATATAACTTTTTATTTTCACTTACGTATATATGAAATATAAAGTAAGAAAAGTATTGCGACCGGGAAAATTGGAATTCCAGTTTTCAACAGAAATGTACGTTTTAGAGTTTCCTAATTCCAAATATACAAGTCGCGCAAAAATGTGTGTGTGTGTGTGGGAGGGGTAGGTCTTGCACGAAAACTCGTACAAAATGACCTAGATGTTACAGATATTTTTCATAAAAATCGGCGAACCAGAAGAGCCACTTTATATCATGCATTTTGCACATTTTTACGATTTTCTCAAAACGATTTTGATTAAACTCGCTGATTTTTTTTTTTTTTTTTTTTTTTTTTATTATACGGGTCCACTACGTTGAGTCTTGGCCTGACCCAGCATTGACCGCCAGTCACTTCGGTTTTGTGCTGCTGCCTTTCAGTAACGTACTCCAGGTATCGAAAATGCATCGGTAGAAACACATTCTTCCCATCCGAGCCTTGGGGGTCTAATCTTCCGTGTTTCAAACAATTTCTCTGATAGGACTTTAGGTGGGATTTTCTCAGGATTCATCCTAGCGGCGTAGCCCTCTCGAGATAATTTAATCACATCGACCACGTCCAAGTCTTTGTAAAGGCCTCTCAGCTCCAGATTTGTTTTCTCTAATATCCGCTAACACATGCTGCTCCATGAATTCTCCTCAGGGTCTTTCGTTCGAGCTAGGACAGTTACAGTTGCTGAGTCGTTGTAAATGTCCATATTTCAGAGCCGTATGTAAGAACAGATCGAATTATGCCTTTTATATTCTTTAAACTTGCTAAATCAATGTAAACTTTAAGGAGCTTTAATAACATGTAGGTTGAAGCTGAAGGTTTGAAGGATGTAGATTCACTCTGATTGAAATAGTCTGACAGGGCTTAAATGCCGAGATTTAAATTTCTAGATTCCAAAAAGAGAAACATATTTTATTAGCATTGTTAAAAAACGGCTAAATATACTAATTAAACGAATTTTGATAACTAACTAAAGGAGAGATATTTTAAAAGAGCCAAAATGTTATTAGGGTTTTTTTTTCCTAACACAAGAATAGTAATATAGATGTATAATATACAGTTGGAAAGTTAAAAATGTTATTGTATATACTAGGCTATTAAACGCAATGCAGAAAGACGAAAAGGGCATAAACTTAAGTTATTGTAGATAATAATTTATATTATTTTTTTAAAATTATTTATATAAAGAAATATACAACTGTATTAAATAAATACAACAAGTAAATAGGCTTTACATATGATTAGTACACATGGTAGTCCTGAGAAGAAACTACCCATTGGTAGCACTCCAATGTCTTATGTTAGGAGGTCTCTTGACCATCTTCTTTTAAGGCCAAGTCTTCAACTAATGGGATATTTAGGTCTTTATGGATGATTTTATTAGTAACAAAGTAAGGAGCATTGAGGATTTTACGAAGGATTTTGGACTGCAAGGATTGGATGCGAGAGGAATTCGATGGTTTAGTAGACCCCATAGCTCAATGCCATAGGTCCAAATAGGCCTGATAATTGTGATATAAATAAGTTTTTTGTAGTAAGTAGGAAGTTTTGAGCGTTTGTCAAGTAAGTGTTGTAGTAATCTGTATCTACGAGCAGTTTCCTGTCGTTTCAGTCTAGTATAACGATTCCATGTTAGGCGTTTGTCGAGGTGGAGTCCTAAGTACCGAATCTGTTCCACAGGAGTAAGTAGGATATTGTTAAAGGATACGGTGGGCAGGAAGTCATAGGCTTACGACGTAGAGTGATTTGATGGGATTTATTAGGATTTATTTTGATTCTCCAGTTTTGACACCATTCTTCAATGGCTGATAATTTATATTATTAAATTAAATAATCTAAAACATGTTTCCATCGAAACTCAATGTCATTTGTTTATGTTATTCAACTCACAATTTAAAATTTCTTAATACAACTTGCTTTAAATTTTCTTA
This sequence comes from Piezodorus guildinii, assembly GCA_023052935.1. Taxonomy (NCBI): domain Eukaryota; kingdom Metazoa; phylum Arthropoda; class Insecta; order Hemiptera; family Pentatomidae; genus Piezodorus; species Piezodorus guildinii. The sequence continues at coordinate 68,277,020 of CM041296.1, read as the reverse complement.
AATTGATTTCAACAATGGGGTAAGTGAAAGCCGTGTGTTGCGCGCACCAGACTTTTTGTATCTAATGATAAATCATCAGTACTTATTAGGAGCTACTGATTTGTAAATATTAAGATCTAATATGTAATGTTATAAATTACCAATTTTCAAAAACACATAAGGGAGAAATGATATAAATTAAAAAAATAAATTCAGGCCAAATATCTGGAAATAGAAGAGTTATCTATAAGCTTCCATTAATGCGGGCTATTAATTCTTAGAGATATTCCAGGACGGGATACCGCTAGGATGGTAGTAACATGATCTGAAAGAGGGCCACAGCCTGTATATTTCTGGAGCCATCCTTCTCCTATTCATATTATTATTTATTTAATATTATTATAAATAATTTCTATTTCTATTTTAATTACCTATCACTCACTATATGATAGAGCATATCTCGAGAAAGTAAAATATTGAAATGTTGATTAACGAACACATAGACGACCTTTCATTAAAATAATCTTGTGGGCTCATGGCAACTATCTGTTTTTGTTTTAAATCTTTTTAATTTGAAATGCATTTTACACCTCTCTTTAATTTTCTACTAAACTAGAAGAAGATATAACATATATTTCTTAATTTTATGGATTATTCTTATGTATCTTTATTACTGAATTTGAAGACTTTATTAGTTACATAATAATTATGATTATACATAAGCGGTTTTTCTAAAATCTCTAGCTTTCTAAAGATATAATATGCATCTATATTACCACTCTTATTTTGGGCAATGTGTTTTTAATATTAAAAAAATATTTCTTTTTCTGGTTATCCTGTAATTTTTTTTAAAATTCATACTTATTCTTAGCACTACGTAATTTACTTGTATTTCCGTACCATCATCAAAGGATCATAAGTTGAATTAAAATTAAAGTTCATAATTTTTGTTAACTAATGATTCGATTGGCTCGTGATTCACAGTGTTATATTTTGGATGAGCTCTATAGCAATTCGCTATAGCAATTCCACAGTATTGGCCCAAAAAAAGATGGTTCCTAGCTTCACTAATCCGAGAAGGTTGACTTAAAAAAATTACCATTGAAAATAGGTTTCGCTTCCTCATGTTCAAGGCCTTCGAAGAATGTATTATATCTCGAAACCGATTGTCTAAATTATCAATAAATAAATAATTGATTCATAAATAGTTTATATTTAAATAAATTTTTAAGTTCAGTGTTAGATCGAATGTACTTTAAGTCGGAAGAATATTCTGAACCGTTCCACTGCCTCGGTTCGGTTAGTTTTTCCTTAAATATTCCATTCAGCAATTGAGGCGTTGATTTCCAAAAGGTACTATATACATTCTGGGGAATTTTACAGGAAGCGCGAAAATCTCTCATTACTCTATTATTAAACCAGCTAATTTGATTCTTTTCGCATTAAAATCTAGAATTATTTCTTTACTATATTAATAAAACCATATTAAAGTTATGAAATGAAATGTTCTGTTATGATTTAGAATGAAACTAAATGTGTAATAAGTATCTTAAGAAATTAATAGCTTTTCTAAATCACGTTATTAAAGGACATGAGTGTTCATTAGATACAATCAAATTTAAGATTTAGATAAACTAAATGAGGAGAATATAAATATGTAAAAAAATTAATTTCGTAAAAAATGTCCTTTAGTACCTTTTGGAAATCAACGTCTCAATTACTTTCTTTTGACGCCTTCTCTTTTTTAATTACTCTAAACTTTAAGAGGTATTTTAGAGTTTATACGTCTTCAGAATGTTACTCATCTTTAGCAGATAAAATAAAATGAACAAACTAATAGATTTAAAAAAAACTCAGAGTTGTACTTTCGGTTCAGTTTTTCGACCATAGTCGTTTATATATTTCCTATGATTTTAATAATTCAAGTTTAGAGTTCTTTATTATGCATTTACGCTTCTTTGGTAGAGGGGTGTAGTAAATTATTCAATGGTAACAATTTGGTTCAGCAACCGTTTTCGACATGGAATCCTAAACCAGATTTGCTTTGACACCAGACCTTAAATGTAAAACGTGGTTCCTGTTGGTACGAGTGGTTTAAGAGAGAGGGAAAAATCTAATGAATGTTAATGGAAACTAAAAATACCGCCCTCTGAAGAATACGAGGGAACTGCTAAAGTGGTTTGGCCGATTTGAAAGGATGCAGAACACCGAGATATCCTAACTTGTCCCAGAATGTGGATTAAGAGTAAAGTATTTAGGAGAGGGCGCACCAACGGGACTGCTCATTGGACGGATTTAGAAATACTTACATTCCGAGTGACTTTAAAAAGTTTAAAAAATAACTTTTAATAAACATAAACATGGCGATTGTTCGATAAATGATCACCATCATCTGAAGTGATTATTATTATGCACGAGTCTAAGTTCTAATCAAAGTATTGAACTTTAGCAACGATCATCAACGCATCACTGAAAAATAAAGTATTATTAAAATAACGATATTAAAAAAAAATTTATTGCAGTCTTTAATAGAATAAACTAAACATATATAATGCTGTACCAAAGTAGAGCAGTCTCTTGAGTAATAACATAAACCTAGGATATAGACACCATAAATAAAAGAAAAAATAAACATAAAAACTTTCTCAATTTGAAAAAACAAAAACTACAACAAATGTATCTAATATGTAATATATGTTTAGTTCATTTATGTACATACCGTCTTGCATTATCTTTAGTATAATTTAGAATATTTCTGATAAGAAAATTTTAGTTAATTAAACATTTAGAATATAATTGTTTAGTAAGCTTGTTAATGTAATCTTTAATAAGAGGTACTCCAAATTTCGAATGCATGGTTTTGATTTTATTATTATATGGAGAATTTCTACAGATTCTTATAAATTTATTTTGGAGCGTTTGTAATTTGTTTTAGTTAGATTTACACATATAGCTAAATATTGGCCAAGCGTAAGTAAGAATTTGTCGTAAACAAGCCTTACATTACAAAAATTATTTGTTACATTTAATATAAAAATATGGGTATATAGAACACAGAGGTCTGCTGGCTTTGTTACACACATAATTTGTGTGTTGTGTAGAAGTCAGTGTTTTATCCATGACTAGTCCCAGATATTTGATGTCATTTGACCAAGCTATATGTCTATTTGTAACAGAAAGTTGGGAATAGAATCAGGTCATCTTTTTGTAAATAATATTGCGTTTGTCATTGTTTTTCTCGAGTTTTTATTTATTATAAAACTCTATTTTTTTTTTTTTTTTTTAATTCGGTGGTCAGTCTGTTAGTAATAATAATGAATCATATGCATATAAAATAAAAATGAGCTCTTAACTGTTTTAAAAATAGTTAATAATGTATCTAATAATTCTATCCTAATAAAACCTGGATAGGCAAAATTTAGGACTCCCATTGTAGCATCGTCCGATTAGCTATAGTAGCATAAAGTGACGTTAAATAAACAAACAAACAATAATGTATCTTAACGAATTATTACAAAATATATTAATATCAGCTAAATAATAACTGGTTATTACAAAATGTAAATTTTCATTAATTTTGTTTTATTTATATCCAGATCGGCTAGAAGTGTCGTATAAAGGTTTCATCAACAATATTTTTGATATTATTGTTTTTCAGTTGACAATGTTATTATTTCAACGATACAATTTAACCCTATTTTTATCTTTATGTTATTTTCATTCACACCTGTCATAAGACTGACAAGCGTTGAATGCGATGGCGTAATAGATCTTATGGCGTGGTAGGCACATTGGATAGAGTAATGTCGAGATGCATCTCTTCCTGGCTTGATTTCATGTTTCCTTCTTATGTCAGGAGGTTCCTCAACCAACTTCTTTTCAACCGATGTTGTAAAGCATGTCAGTAGTGTGGCCATGTTTTGTATATCTGTGTAAGCTGAGAAAACGTTTATAGACTGTTTGTTGTTTTTGAAGTATTGATATATGAAAGTCTGTATGTAGAGTAATGTTATTAACTTACCATGAAGAATTTGTAAATTGGAAATTGGATCAGAAACTAAGAATTTATGTGAGTCCTTTTAGCTGTCCTGTATATCTTAACGCCCCAGTCCAAATCGGTTTCAATAAGTATCTGTAAGTTTTCAATTTCTGTTTAAGTTTTAATTTTGAACATCGCCATTTTAGACTACTTCAACACTTACTAGACAAAATCCTGTTGAACGGATCCGATATCTAGGGCTCCACCTTGACAAACGCCTTACTTGGAACCCTCATACAAGACTGAAACGGCAAGAAACTGCTCGACGTTTTCGGCTACTCCAATACTTACTAGACAAACGGTCAAACCTTCTTCTGAACTACAAACGGCTCATCTACATGACTATTATAAGGCCAATCTGGACTTACGGAGTAGAGCTTTGGGGCTATACTAAACCATCAAGTTCTTCCCGCATCCAATCCTTACAATCCAAAATCCTTTTTAAAATCCTCGACGCTCCTTACTTTGTCACGAATAAACTTATCCATAAAGACCTTAATGTTCCCTATGTTACTGATTTGGCCAATGACCAGGTATGAATCCTTTCATGACAAACTCCATTCTCACTCTAACCCACTAGTTTCAATCCTTTCTTTCTCTTCAATTCCGGATAATCCTCCGAAGCGCCTGAAAAGGAAAAGGCCCCGAGACCTTCTAGTTTAGAATATTTTTAGAGTGCTTCCAATGGGAAGCTTCTCTATATGCATATCATGTCATTGTATTACATAACTATCAAATTTACTTGATGTATTTTTTTTTTTTTTTTGTTAATACAGTTGTAAATACCAATAAAATTATTTAAAAAATAAAACAATAATTTAGAACATCTTGAAAGAAGTGAGTATGAAAGTTTTAGAATTTTTTTAGAGTTATCTGTCTGTATTGATGCTTGGGCCCATGTCATTCTTCTGTGGAATGTCAAGCCGAGATATCTGATTGTGTCTGCCTGTGGAATTTGCATGTTGTCAAAATATACTAGATGGAAGGTATCATGTCGAAAGTGAAAGTAAATAATTTTTAAATATTAGTTTTAGGAAATAGAAGTAGTTATTATTTAACATAAATATTATTTCATGTTTTATCAATATATCATTTAAGTGATGAGTAGTTCTTATATTGAGTGCGTATCCATATTATTAAACTGAGAAATTTTTTTTGAACTAATTGAGCGAAACTATCTTTGTACGTGTACACAAAGACATGACTTTCCCTCGTCCAAATCATCAGCCATTGCGGTATCTATCTCTGTTCTCTTCTTGCAGAATAACTTTTTCCTTCTTGTTAGAACTGGAGGCTGCACTCGGACCGGAGTTCGGGTTATTGGTCACGTCTTGTATAATGTCAGCCTTTCGTTCCAGCTTATTTGCAATTTCGCTGGAATGAACCATTTTTTTTTTTTGACCCATAATAAAAAAAAACGGAGAAAGCTGCCTGGAAAGAAATTCTCTTCCTGCACAGATGCAGTTCAAATAGTTACGAGTCGTTAAACATGCTGAAGCAGGTTAAGGGATTCATTTATATTTATAAGGAGAAAGACGGAAAGTTAATTGCCCTACAATTATGCTATTTTTATGCAAAAAAATATAAAACATAGTTTATAAAAGGAAAGATATATATATATATATATATATATATATATAATTTGCAATATAGAAGTATTATTATCTCTCACTAAAAAATAATCTCCCAATTCAATCTATTCGAAATCGTCCAGACCTTGCCACTCGACATTTTTGATTTTCATAATTTTTTTACTAATCATTCTTGATTCTTTCCTGAATATAAAACCGTAAATAAAATTTTATGGCCAATACTTTTAGTGTTGCAGCCATTTTAAGTCGGATTCGCGGTAAAAAACATGTCTTAGGAAAATCTTTCTAATTCTTGTAATTTTGTAGATATCAAGTCAAAACGAAGACTAAAAATAAGATAAGGACATGCTTTATATTTTTTGTCTGTACAACTCATTACCTGAATAGTGAAGAAAGTGGTAAAAAAGTAAACAATTCTCTAAAATGAATAAAAAAACAATACTTTTAGTGAGATAAAAAGATATAAACGGAAAGACACTCATCTTTGGTTATTTTATCCTTACATAACTTGGTCATAGTCATATTTCCTGTAAAAATTATCAAATCTGTTATCAAACTTGGCAAAAATTCTTTTTTCACGATGTTTACAAGGAAATATCTCAAAAGGACTTGAATGAAAAATAATGACAATAATACAGATTACCCATCTATTCAATGAGTTTAAGTGATATAGTGATATGAGTTTGAGACTATGCTGGTTCCGGAATTGGAAAATTCACTTCACTGTTAAAATAACGTTTTCTTTAAGAAATATTAACTCTGATAATTTTTCATATTTAAGAATGAAAAAAAAACAAACAATAAACTAGAATGATGATGAGAATATTTTATATAATTTTGGTCATAACAACACACTACCTAAGTAGCAGCTAAGTAAGTAACAAACAAAATATTTAAAAAAAGTCATCAGTAAATTATTCCTGAAATATCAGTTGTAATATAGAATTATAATGTTGGAATGAACAACATTTTAGAAAACTAAATATGCAATAAAATAAGTTGTACAGGTTAATAAAAAGTTTATATAAGCTCATGAACTTATGAGCATATGTTATTTGTAATGTTGTAATGAGAGAGGTTATAGTGACTCAGTGTTGCCATCGTACGAATTCGTATAAGTTATCGTCCATACAGTGCAAAAGATTTAAAAAAAATCTGGTGCGAGCAACACACGACTTTCACTTACCTCCATTCTTAAAATAAATTAAAGAATTTTCAAATACAGTTAGATATAAAAATGAGTGAAATCATTAAAGAATTAATTTAATGGAATTTCTATAAAAAACATGTGTTTTATTAAAAAATCGATTACCTTATTATCTAAAATAATCACTTGTATCAATTGATTGTGTATGAGATAATATTTTTTCTAAAATCTCAAGCTTTCCAACGGTATATCATACATGTATATCACTGTTCTTATGTTCAAAAACAAAAAAATGCATACAAAATATATTTTTTCTGTTTTCTCCTTTAGTTGGGTATCGAATTTATTCAATTTATATATTTACCTGTTTTTCATCAGCGTTAACAAGATAATCTAGTTATTATTATTGAATCTACAAAATTAAAGGTACTTTAGGGGAAGAAAATTTAAAATATCGGCTTTTAAGCCCTATCAGACCATTTTTTATCCAAATAAAACCTACATGATATTAAAGCCCATTAAATTTTACATCGATATAGCAAGTTTAATCAAAATCGTCGGAACCGTTTTTGAGAAAATTGAAAAAAGGTGCAAAATGCATGGTATAAAGTGCCTCTTCTGATAAGCTCATTTTGATGAAAAAAGTTTTGTCACGTCTCGGGCGTATATTTGTCTTAAATATGACATTTCAGTTTCATAGGACTTACCGTTTCCGCCCGGGAGTTACCACACACACACAGACACACAGGCCTTTTTGCGGGACTTGGTTATTTGGACTTAAGGGACCCTAAAACGTGTATTTCTGTTGAAAACTGGAATTCGAAAATTTTCACGATCGCAAAACTTCCCCTTACTATATATAGTAAGTGAAAGTAATATAACGAACCTAATTTTTTAAAATAAATAGAAAGTTGTTATAAATACTTAAACTAACATTGTTATTAATTGTTCCTTCTTTTATGTTATATATTATAACATTATAAAAATATATTAATATTATTCTATTATCTTTTTAAGTTGATATTTTACTGTAAACTAAATGGGATTCACATAAATAATAAAATTAAGTTTTAATATGTATTTTAAACAGTTCATCCCTCTACACATAAAATTATTTCGCGATTCTTGGTTTTGCTCTCACTTCTAAACCAAGCGACAGATTTTTATACGGTTTTCTCTATTGGTTTGGGCTATTCTTTTCTAAAGGTTTATAAGCAAAAAGACATTGCAATTATGATTTTTTTTTTATTTAGATGGGAAAATTAAATTTTCTTTGATCAAGGCAACGAAAAGTCTTTCCTAAAATATGAATAGTTGTATACTATACCGTTATAAAGTGTACTATTTTATAAAAGTTAATATGCAAAAAATAAGAAATATACATTAATCGAAATGTTTTATAAGCCTATATATTTTTGAAAATATCTTCTCTAATTATCTGATGATCCTAAAGCGATAAACTCTAAATCGGCCATACATTGCTTTCTTGAACAGGGGCGTGTGACTAGTTTATTTAAAATACTTTAAAAAAAGTAGTTTTTTGGTTCTGAAGAACTCTTGATCTAAGCTTTTTCTTTGGTGAAAATTGTATGCGTTAATAAAAGTAGCTTCAATCATGTTTAAGCTGCGTTAAACATCCTCACACAAGACTGAAACGACAAGAAACTGCTCGAAGATATCGAATACTTCAAAACTTACTAGACAAACGTTCAAAACTTCCAGTATATTACAAAAGACTCATTTACATCACTATTATCAGACCTATTTGGATATATGGAATCGAGCTTTGGGGCTCTACGAAACCATCTAATTCCTCCCGCATCCAGTCCTTAAAATCCAAAATCCTTCGCAAAATCATGAATGCCCCTTATTTCGTTACAAATCAACTCCTCCATAATGACCTAAACATCCCATTTGTTGCAGACATACCTCGTGATAGATACTACTCTTTTCATTTTAAACTCCCTGCCCATACAAACCCACTTGCCACTTGTCCATAATTTATCTTCCCTGATAACCCTTCAAGGCGACTGAAAAGAAGGTGGCCTCGGGACCTACTGCCTTAAAATAGTTAGTGAAGTGCTACTACTGGGTAGTTCTTTCTCAAGAAATTTTCATGACTTTTTATTTTCATTCTACATATTTACCTATTGTGTTCTTTAATACAGTTTTTAATTACTATAAATAAAAAATAAAACTGCGTTAATCAACTGGGAAATTCTTTTTTTTTCTAAATAGATTATTTCGAGTCCTAACAAATTGATCGTTTTCCATCCGAATTATCTCAGAGAAGACACTTGACTTCCCTTGAAGAATTAGAAACGCTCAGAAGTGGTTAGGGTCTGTTTCCTATCTCATAAACTACCTAAATATATCCATTGATCGTGGATCTGTACACTAAATATAACTTAGCAACTTGTTTTTTTAGGCTTTTCGTGTCCAGTGGCATTATACGTTACTCTGCGAGGTGAGATAGTGGAATTAAGGTAGCCTCTCTAAACAATTATTTAAAAATATAATTCAAATCTCATTTGAATTACCGTTTTATTCACACTGCATAATGAAAACATTACAAAAATATTTTCGTTTAAAAAATAGTATTTAAACCTCTATTTCTGTAAAAGGCAGCTGAAGTGGATTCTCAGTCTCAACACTCTTATTAGTCTTATTAGAGAAATGCGTATTATAAGGAGAAAATTATCAATGTGATTTTCACATTTTAGTCAACTTATACATTTTTGTTTCTGCCACTTTAAACTGGTCAGAATAAAAAATGGCGGTCATCCAAAACGGTCCAAATCCAGAAATTGACCACATTTTAATGTTATAAATGTAAATATTACAAAAACCAAGCATTGCACGAAAATACTCATTATAAAATAAACCGATGGACATTAAATAAGCTTCGATTCGAGAGCTGATAGACTGTAGGTCTTATAGGTATCGAGATATCTTAGTCTATAAAAGGTCTGTGTGTGTGATAGTTCCAGGGCGAAAACGAAAAGTCCTATGAAACTGAAATTCTATATTTGAGACAACTACACTCCCGAGATGTTATAGCAACTTTTTGGACTTGTTTGTTTACTCAAAAACGGCTCAAACGATTTTGAATAAACTCGCTATATAAATGTAAAATTTAATGGGATTTAATATGATGTAGGTTTCATTCTGATTAAAATAGTCTAATATCGTTACTTGATTACTGTTTATTTAAAAAAATTAGGCACATCACCTTGTTAGCACTGATGAATAACAGCTAAATATGGAAGTTGAGCGAATTTATTTAGCGACTAAAAGAGAATTTTGTGTTTTTGAACACAAGAATAGTAATATAGATATTTAATATACTGTTTGATAGCTAAAGTATTTAGAAAAAATATTATATAATACACGGAATTCTAAAAGTTAATGGAGAGTGATGAAAAGCCAACGAAATTGATTGTTGTAGAAAAATTAAAATAAATGTTTTGATTGAAATTAAATTAAATTAATTTTAAACAATTTACTTTTAACTCAAATTTATTTTAAAATTCTAAAATTGATTTGAACAACGGAGGTAAGTGAATGTCGTGTGTTGAGCGGACCAGATTTTTTTAATTGGTAATTTGACCTTCGTGATTATAAAACATGTGGTGGAAAAACTCGAATTACATTTTTTTTTACGCTCGCAATATTTTCCCCGTAGTATATATTTCATCGAAAACATAATAATAACTTTCTTTAATTAACTTTATTTCCATCATATTTCCTGTTCTCCATTCTAGACTTCCTTAACCTGGGACAATCTAAACTGGGCAAGTAAACAAGAGTTGTGTAAGTTGAAGCTTGAGGGGGAGATGTCCAAACCATTCCCTGCCTGCAGTAATTTAAACCAATGTTCTATCTATTCTGTAACGGCTGCTTGGATAAGATGTCCAACTACGTTGCAATTTACTTTAAGGTGTTCCAATTAAAATCTAGGACTCTCTTGAAATTCTTTGGTATTGATTGAAATCCTTATTTAATTATTGCTACAAAAAAAAAAAAAAAAAAAAAAAAAGTCAGCAATAGTTTCTTCATCCAAGTCCTACAATTTTGTTTGAAGGTTCCCCAGGCTGAATGTGAATGTTTAAATGACTGTTTTATTCACGATATTTTGGTTTATTTAATTTCTATTGAATTATCTTAAAGCTATCACGAATGGTATGAATATTTATTGCCTTATTTTTAATTTATTTTGAAAATAGTTGTAAAGTATCAATAATTTTATGATTGATATTAGTACACTATTTAAGATATTATGCTTCTTCTTAATTAATTGAATTAATTATTTTTTTTTGAAAACAACATTAATAGAATCAAATTGATATAAAAACATATTGTTTATTCATTTTTTTCTGCATAATGACAAAGGAATGATTCGAAAGCTTTAAGAAAGATTAAATCATCGTATTACATTTTCAAGATATAGTTTTTTTATATCCCTAATTAAAATAAATTTATCGGTTTCATAGTCAGGGTTTGATAAATTCATGTTTTAACTAATATTATATCATGGTTGATAAAGAATTAAAAATATGATACCTAGTTTGTAAAATTTGAAAGGTGTATAAAAATCTGATTGATTGTCCACCAAATCAATAAATTAAAACAATATCGATAAAATGATCTTTTGAACTATATTGGAGGAATTATTCGTTTCAATAAATCAGCTGTGACAGTAAGTCAACAGAAGATTTCGGTAACGATAATTTGTGGTGGGCGGACCTGCGTGACTTGATATCGGCAACCTGCACAAGTACGTTGGAAGGCTTTTATCATCCGAGGTGGAAACCAACAACACGATCGTTCAAGTCCAATGTTATTGATCATTTCAGGAGGAATATTGTCATTGTTATAAAAAATATATTAAAAAAAAAAAAGCGTGCAAGGAGGCGGTTAGGCTTTAATCACGTTCGGCCGCTAGTTTTGTCCTCAATTTTGGGTACCCACTTTAGTAAGAGACTTGGTGTGCCCCAGATGGGTCTCCATACTCCAGGTTCGCTCTACGGCTGAAATGACAGAATACATAATTCAGCCTCAGCCCGAGTTCAAACCTGGGATACGGAGAACAATAGACTAATGCTCTATCCATTTGACCACGCTGCTCCCAATAGAACATACATGATCAGCAAAAAACGATCATAGTTAAAATTGTTAGTTAAAACACATTCAGATCCTTCAAAACAAAAAACCTCCTGATATCATGTACTCTATATGGTTACCAAATGTTGCTCTTGATAATCAGTAAACACAAGATCCCAACACAAAAACTTATATATAGCTTCCAACATATCCGCCTCCTTCAAAAAATAGTTTGCCATTGGTGCTACCCTATTTTGGAATTTATTGCCTGTATCCATTTGCAAAGTCTCATTATTAACCACTTTCAAAGACCACTTATTTTTCCATTTCATAAACTATTGACGAAAAATAGTCATTGTTACCAAATCTGATCCATTTCTGTTTAGAAGACCAGGCCAATGTAATTTTATTTTTATTTTTTCGTTCCTGAATAAAATTCATTTTCATTTAATTTCAAATGGATATTTCATGCTATTCTCGTTGTACATTCTGGAACTATGCCGGTTAGATAATCTGAAGACTTATGGAGAAAAAGAAGAAAAAGAAGAAGAAGAATAAAAAGAAGAAAAAGAAGAAGTCAACAGGTAATTCCGCATATGGAGTTGCTGACAAGATGTGGTCATGTAACGTAACGATGAACTGGGTGCTATAAAAGAGCGAAGTCCTAGAAAGTGGGTATGTCGGGATTAAAGAGAGCCACTGAGAAAGTGTGTATGTGAAGCAGGTGGCAATTAACTCGATTGTTGCTGTGGAGAGTGGAATTCCACTCGAGCGATCTCAGGAGTGCAGCGGCGTGGACGATGCGTCAGCTTTCCCCACCATAACGGCTTAGCGAGGAGCTCAGCTTATAATGAGCAGTTTTCATTATCATTATTTCTTCTATTTGTTACGGGCAGCATCAACTGCAGTTCATAAACCTTAATAAAGGGGGAAAAACCCGAACCACAACAAATCAGACAAGGTTTTGGTCGAGTTTATGGCTGTGCGAGGAGATGATTGGCTTTATGGTTTTTCTCAATCTTTTCTAGAGAGAACACATTTTTTAGAGATTTGGTTCGCACCAGGAGGATCTCCTGCTCCCAGCATCGAATTATGGCTGAAATTACAGAATAAATAATTATCTTCTTACACTAAAAACTCGAGTGGCATAGTACAATATTCCCAAAATATGGGAAAAGTATATAAATATAAAATGTACATCTACAATCCATACTCTTGGGTTCAGTACTTATAGAGATTTTTACTGTTTCACGGCCAACGGTAGTACAAGGATGTGGGTAGGCCTGAATCACGCTCGGCCGCCAAGGGCCACCAGTTTTGGGTGGGTATCCACTTTATAGAGGCTGGTTGTGCCCCCAACGAAATATTTTCATCACTTTAAGTTATAATTTGCTTAGACATTGAAATTTTAGAGGCTTTGAATATACTGAAAGAACATTCAGATAAATCATCAACAACGAAAATTTGTACTTCTAAAAATGACACCATGAAGTGTGAAGAAGCCTCATAAATAAAAATTAATAAATAAAAATAAGTTTGACGGAAAATTAAGATTTTTTTTGTATTGGATTTTAACAATATGTCTAAAATTAATTACAACAAGAGTCAATATTTACTATCGTCAGCCTCAGTAGATGTAATATGTATACACCCATAATAATATAATATATACACCAAGTTCTTGATTTTAGAATTAGAAAGCTCACTATTTATTAATCAGATGTATTTATAATGTACCATTTTAATACGAAAACAATAAATCACTTTACAATACTTATACTTCATTACTCATATCTCCTATTTTTTGGGTATCAGAGCATTATTTTTATTATTATTCTTTCAAACTATTCAAGGTCCCCCCCCTTTATCGTAAGATGTTTTTTTCCGGTCTTGATAACATGTTTCCTTGAAAGCATTAAAAAAAAAAAAAAAAAAAAATTAAATGTGTGAAATATGCAATAGTATGTAGTGGTTGTTAAAAAAAAAAAGTTTAATGTAAGGAGGGCATCCCTCAATTTAAGTATTTTTTCTGATCATAACCATAATTAAATATTTTTTATTCCGGATGACGCAACAGGCTGTGTGTTCTTAGCCGCACGGAATAATCTCCTAGAAGAAGACACTTCAATGATATGTTATATGGTAGGGTCATCTCTACCTACGGCTAGCTATGTGAGTGGTCACCAGTTGGCTAATGGACCTCACATATACAGGGGAGAGACCGTGAGTGTATACTCACACAATTACAATTATATGCCACGAGTTACCCTTAATTATTAATTTACCATAAATTTCAAAATATTATCCAGAGGAATAGACACTATTATAATGTTTGTATGTTTATAATGTTTGTGATTGAATGCAAAATATTGGTGAAACAGTAGCTGTCAAACCTCTCTACATTGAAAGTCATTCTTTCTTATGTATATCCGAAAAAAAACATATTTCTTATTAATTAATATCTAAAACCACAAAACTAATATCCCATAGCATATTTTTTTTTTGTATTTAATAAATTTTTATTTTATTCAAATAGTATTGTCGGTCTAATAAGTTTTTTTGTTTTTATTTCATCTATTTCGATCTACGTTTCGGTTATAATCAAGCCATGGTCATACACTGAAACGGATAAAAATGTATGATAAAATTATGAAAATATGGAGAAAACCTGAAGCCGAGTTGAGAATCACAATGGAAAGTTTTATGTTAATTAGGTGAAATGGTTAGCCAATCAGACCACTGCTCATCCTGATGCACGCATCATAAGCTGACGGGAATAAGCAATGTAACGCAGTTGAGAGATGAAAACAGAGATAAGTACTAAATACATTAACATTATCAGATGAGATGAACTAATGGCGATATCCTTACTGAGATATAATCTCCCGCTTAGCGAGTTACTCAAGCATAAGAATCGTGTCGGTTTATCTTCTCCAAATATTTTGTACAGGTTTTCGGTTCCTTTAGAGAAATTCGGGATGGAATAGACTCCTATCATTATGATCTAGAAAGTGAGTTTTTTTGAATGGGTAGTTCTTAAAATTACAAGAAGCACTAGAAGAAGTATCATACCACATACTGTACGTGAGATCAAATCAAAACTAAAAAAAATACATTTATACCCATTAAAAAAATATTTCAATGATGTCTGATAAAACAATCATTAAAATTGTTTTATTATAAGGCTAAGTCACGAGCTAAGATGTTTGAGATAAATCATATTAAATGTCCACTTAGGAATAAAAAATTATAAGAAATGTCAACTTGAATATATTCAAAATATTTATTGGATATTGGATTTTTTGATTCCACATGGCAAGTACATTTATTTTTACGCGTATAAAAAAAAAAAAAATAAATAAATAAATAAATAAAATAAAAAAACACTCTTTACCTCTACAACCCATGAAGGGTCTTGGACTTAGTACATATAGATATTCGTACTGTTTCTAAGCCAACGGCCGTGCAATGAGGTTATTAGCCCTTGATCACGCTCAGGCGCCAGGTTTTTCCCCAATTGGGATACCGACTTTTAAGAGGCGGGGTTTGACCCAGTAGGGTCTCCATACACTAGGTTTGTCCCCCGTCTGAATTAACAGAATAAATAATTGGAACATTCAATGAAGCACCCACTATCTTCATTCATCATCCAATTACTTTATTTCCTAAGTCTTTTAACACCTTTTTTTTATTCCATCTTAGTCGACGTTTCGGGGTTGTTTCCCCATTTTCAAGACTGAAACTTATTCCTTGCTACAACATTTTTCATTATTCATTACATCTATAGCACACTGCTACTTGTCTATTGGCTCACTGTTTCCATTATCAATATAATGATGAGCTTTAAACTTTTTGATGGGAAAGTCTGGATTTTTTAAAATCTAATTCCGTTCCAATATTCCATAAATTTCTGAGACTTATGTCCATATGGTTGATTTCCCACATTGGAAATTACAATGTGGTATGTGGTGTCCATGTGGATAAAAATTACCCGCTTAAATATATTTTTTTCTATATCATAATGTTCGTAACCCCGAGATTCTAATGCACTTCGTTATTTTGTTAAAGGTAATCCTATGTATGTATAAATAACTATATTAGGATTTAATATAATAGAATAAAATATATATTTTTTAAATTAAAGAGGTACTACCGTAAACTTTAAAAAAAAATAAAGAAAATGTTATTAGATAATTGGTAAATACTAATTAAAAATTATGTACTTATTTTTAATTTAAAAATGTCTTTTTATACTTAATTGGCCATCCTTTACAAATTAATACCACTGTTTCACCCATTAATCAATTAAAATCACAAAGATAATTTTGCTTCAAACATTAAAGACCCGATAGATTCCTTTTTTATAGAAATTATTTACAGTTTATCTTGCTTAGACGTACTTTATCAATTCGTATTAATTAGATATTTATATGTATGATTTGACGTATATATATATATATATATATATATATATATAATATATAAATGTATAACTTATATAATTGAAATTGGCAAATAAATGGTATTTCTGGCGGCATATATGTTTTTTAATTATACGTTGGCTAGGCCGAAGATTAGCTGGCAGGCGTTGAACTCTACCTGCCCTGACATTTACTATTCAGCCTAGACATCGTTCGGTCCCAACCCAAGTACTTGACATTTCTCTAATGAAGAAGGATAAATTCACGATCGAAATTAACGTGCTTCTAATCGTTTAAGATTAATATCAAACGATAGTGATCACTGTTATCATATGCAACAGGTCACCTGGATCAAACAATATGGGTTGCAACAGAACGAATTGCACAATCAAGGATTAAATGAAAGAAAGTCTAAAAAAAAAAAAATAATAACTATGCCAACATGTCATATGGAATGTTGCATAAAAGAAACAATAAGTGCTCATTCAAAATATTTGCACATATCTTAATATTCCTTTCACATGCCGTACCGTGCATTTTACAATTTTCTTGAAAACGGCTATAACTATTTTAATAAAATTGTCCTAATAAGAGTGGAGTAAAAAATGGCCGTTCTCTTCTATTTTGAACCGTATCCTGGTTACAATTAGGGTTTATCGGATTTTAAAATTGTAACCTAATTATTGTAACGAAAACCGGTTTTTTAGTAGAAAATATCGGTTTTCAATACACTTTAAAAAATTTTGAAAATAACTAATGTAGCCAAATGTCCCAGATTGATGAAAACACTGTTGCCATTGTCAAATTACAGAATATTCGATTAAAATTTTTTTAAATAAAAATTCGAAACCGGTTAAAACAGGTTTTCTTAAATGTCGGTTTTTGTATAAACCCTAGTTACAATATATGTCAATTGTTAAGAATCCTTTTAGCGAGAATGGCGACTTAGAATGGAAAAAATAACTAAAACAGTCCTTAAAATATGAAAATCGGGCATATCCTTTGAAATAGTAAAATTAGTCCTCTTCGGGCGTAACCCGCCTCTATACCCACTTTTTTTTTTTTTTTTTTTTTTTTTTTTTTTTTTTTTTTTTTTTTTTCTTACCCTCTGGTTTTATTTTCGAACAAAATACAAATACAAATATAATATGTATAGCTGTCAGATTTGTCCTTCTGTTACCCGAGGTATTCTAAAGAGGATTGCTATATGCGCTGGATGCACTAGTAATCTTTCAAGGGCTTCTTCTAAGCCTTTATTTATCCATTGCAAAATGGGAGGGACCATTCTTCAGGGTTTATACCCACCTAATATAGACAGTTAGACTTATGTTATTTCGGACCGATTCTTGCATCGGGAAGATAGTTTCTTTATTAAAAATTGTCCTTTTTTAGTGTGGTAAACCTAGTTACCAGTGAATTATTTCTAATTGTATCCTCTTAAAAGGAGAATCGATCGGTGGTTCTCTTCCATTTGAACAATATCCTGGTTAATATGTCAATTGTTAAGAAACATTTCAACGAGAATGGCGCTTTAACTTAGAATGGAAACCTATATATGAAATATGTAGCAAGGGAAAATATTACGATCGTGAAAATTTTCGAATCTCTGTTTTCAACACGAATATATAATGCGCTTTTAGGATCCTCTAAGTCCAAATAACCAATTTTGGCGAAAAGGTCTGTGCTTTCTTTTGTGTGATAAATTTAAAAAAGTCGTGCAAAATATAAATTCCGTATTCAAGATATATGTTTGCCAGAGATGTTAAAGCAACTTCTTTTTTTTTTTAGTGAAATCAGCAATCCAGAAGAGCCATTTTATACCATGTACCTTTTTACGATTTTCTCAATACCGGCTCTAAGGCTTTCGATTAAACTCCCTTAAATATTGATGTAAAATTCAATGAGATTTAATATAATATTGCTCGCATTCTGATTAAAATAGTCTAACTGGGCTTAAAGGCCGAATTCGTGAATTTTTTTCTTCCAAAAATTAACCATATCTTATTTGCATTGATAAAAATCGGCTAAACATAGAAGTTAAACGATTTTGATAACTAGCCAGGAGAAAAGAGCAAACATATTTTTTTAGTTGATTTTTTCCTGAACATAATAACAGTAATATAGTTGAAGGAAATGTGAAGTCATGTATTGCCCGCACCAGAATTTTTTTAGACGATTAACGTTACATCAGAACACAGTATGAAGACTTGAGACAGCAAAACTCACAACTATCTAAAAATCAGTCCAAGGCACACTTCATTTGAGGGAATTTAAGCTTTATTCTAGAAATATTTCAAGCATATCCATTGCAGTAATAGTGTGCCTTGTTATGTAGGTGAGAAAATTTCTGTGAATAACTTGAAAACTGGTGCGTTCTGTATTTTACAACATTACAGAAAATATTTTCCGGTTCCTGAAAACACAATAACTTCACTTTCTGTGGGAAGATTACACAACTTGGCGTCAGTAAAATTATAGATATTCTCGATATCCAAAGCAAGGTCGATAGTTTGCCGTGAAGGACAAGTGAAGTGGATAGGGAGAAAAAGAAAACTCGTTTTATTAGTCATAAATGATTGCTCGGGTTACTGCGTCATAGAAAATATCCGAGAATTCATCATTGTAATAATTAAGATGTTTAACATTTTAATCCGACTTTCTAGAGGAGAATTTTGTTATAAATTTATTCATTTTTTTAATCGATCTTTAAAATTTTATCAATCCCTCCAAATTACCTTTACCCTTCATCGCAAACCTAAGAAATCCTGCCCTACAGTGTCCTTCAATAACATTCCGCTAAATCCTGTTGAACAGATCCTATATCTAGGACTCCACCTTGACAAACGCATTATTTGGAATACAAGACTGAAACGACAAGAAACTGCTCGACGTTTTCGTCTACTCCAACATTTCCTAGAAAAACGTTCTAATCTTCCACTGAACTACAAAAGACTCATCTACATGACTATCATACGGCCTATATAGACTTACGGAGTAGAGCTTTGGGGTTCTACTAAACCATCAAGTTCTTCCCGTATCCAATCCCTTCAATCCAAAATCCTTCGTAAAATCCTGAACGCTCCTTACTTTTCTCCTACGCTCCTAACTAATAACCTCATGCATAAAAACCTTAATATTCAGTATGTTGCTGATTTGGACCGAACCAGATATCATTCCTTTCATGACAAACTCCAATCCCACTCTAATCCTCTAGTTGCAATCCTTTCGTTCACTTTAATTCCTCGTAATCCTCCGAGTGCTGCCGCTGGGTAGCTTCTCTACATGTCTTGTTCATGCCTATTTACTTTTATCCTATTTACTAGATGTGTTGTACAATACAATTGTAAGTATCAATAAATAATTTAAAAAAAGAAAAGAAGTTTTACCAAACACAGATCGACTTAGGGATTGGGAAAACCTGATGTTGAGTCGGCTTCATGATGGAGAAACGCTGAATTCCCCATCCACTCCAAAAAAAAAAAAAAAAAAAAAAAAATCCGAAAAATCCTTAGGCATGTCGATCTTCGGAGAGGGCATAAAAAGGTGGTCCAGAGTCTGTGGGTTGTCCAGAGTTGTTGGGTTGTTTCAGGTACTCGTTAAAGATCTCTACCATAATCAAACCTGGATATGCAAAATCTGGGACTTCCACATTAGCATTGTTGGCATAAACTGATGTAAAATTAATAAAGAACAACATGATTCAGGAACGAAAGTATATGTAATTAAGAAATGCTAAAAATATTTTATAATAGGGCTACTCATTACGTTTGCTATAGCATATTTTTTGTGCTATTTTGCTAAACTCATCGAATTTCTACAGGAAATAACTGTAGCAACTCGACGGGTTTAGCAAAATAGCACAAAAAATATGCTATAGCTAACGTAGTGAGTACCCCTAATGTATACATTTCTTTAAATTATGGGAAATTAAAACAACGTTAATATCCGACGTTAACACAAATGTAAATTTATTATTATCTCCTGGTAATATTAACTTTTTATCTTCATAAAATAAACATGCTCGGCAAAAATGGACTATGCAATTAAAAATTATATAGTCAGAGGAAGCACCAAGGAATATTAACGTCATGTTTATATATATCTGAAATTCAAGGAATTGAATAAAAACATGTTAAATATTTAAAATTTATTTTATCCTAATTATAAAATATTTTGTCCTTTTCTTGTAACGTTTATGCAATTTTCTAACTCGCTATTAAAATAGCTCCAACTCAAGGATTATTCCAATGAAATAAAATAATTTTGCATGTTTTTAAATAGACTATCATGCATATTTTTTTA
Source organism: Piezodorus guildinii (assembly GCA_023052935.1). Taxonomy (NCBI): domain Eukaryota; kingdom Metazoa; phylum Arthropoda; class Insecta; order Hemiptera; family Pentatomidae; genus Piezodorus; species Piezodorus guildinii. The sequence continues at coordinate 68,256,437 of CM041296.1, read as the reverse complement.
TTAAACGCATTTGTCATTCATATATTAATAATATGAAAACAACTCGTTAAAATACCTTTTATAATAAAAAAAAAATTATGACTGTGGTTTTATTATATTTATGTTGTAAAAAGAATAAATTATTTCCTCAATTAGTAATACTATTAGAAACGTGACGATCGTTCGGAATGTAATTTTACATCTGCTCGTCATAGTTATTAAAATGATGAATAAAATGAATATTTTTTTTTTTCTTTTTTTTTTTTTACAGACATTACTTTAACGATATATCAAATATTATTTGGTAAAATGAAACCGTCAAAAATTAGATTTTCCGGAATAAACGTTTTTATAAATTTATATTGGTTAGGTGCAGATTATTTTAGTCAAAGTCTAAATATAAAGTTGGAGGCTGATAATTAACTTCCCCACTATTTTATTTAATTATGATGCACTACGTTTCGGCTGTAATGCCATCTTCTGGTGCAAAGAATAATTTTTATCTTTAATTTAGAGGGTGCTTACACCTAGAAGCCTCATGTCATTCATTAATTAAGACACGAGACTTCTAGGTGTTATTACCCACTCACCTTAGATAACAATTGTTATCGAGCAAATGAAAAAGGTTCTCGCTCGAGTACGTACTTAAAAATTGAAATAACTTTTTTGACAACTCAAGTTATTTTTATTTTCACTTACCTATATATGAAATATATAGTAAGGGGAAGTATTGCGATCTAAAAATTTTCGAATTCAAGTTTTCAACGGAAATACACGTTTTAGGGTTCTTTGAGTCCAAATAACCAAGTACTGCAAAAAGGTCTGTGCGTGTGTATGGTAACTCCAGGGCAAAAACCAAAAGTCCTTTGTGACTGAAATTTCATTTTTAAGACAAATATACGCCCGAGAAGGCACAGGAACTTTTTCCATCAAAATCAGCTGACCGGAAGATCTACTTTATTCCATGCATTTTGCACTTTTTTACTATTTTCTCAAAAACGATTTTGATTAAACTCTTTATATCGATGTAAAGTTTGATCGGCTTTAATATGATGTAGGTTTCATTTTGATTTAAAATAGTCTGAAAGGGCTTAAATGCCGATATTTTAAATTTTCTTTTACTAAAGTACCTTAATTTGATAGATTTAAAAAAATAAATTGTTCATTATCTTGTTAGCATTGATAAATAACTGGTAAATATGCAAGTTGAGCGAATTTGACGAACAACTAAAGGAGAAAATCGCAAACATATTTTTGCTTTCACTTACTATATATAGTAAGGGAAAGTATTGCGATCGTGAAAAATTTCGAATTCCAGTTTTCAACGGAAATACACGTTTTAGGGCCCCTTGAGTCCAAATAACCAAGTCCCGCAAAAAGGTATGTGTGTGTGTCTGTGTTTTTTTTTTTTTTTTTTTTACGAGTGTGTCTGTGTATGTGTGTGTGGTAACTCCCGGGCGGAAACGATAACTCCTATGGAACTGAAATTTCATATTTAAGACAACTATACGCCCGAGACGCGACAAAAATTTTTTTCATCAAAATGAGCTTACCAGAAGAGGCACTTTATGCCATGCATTTTGCACCTTTTTTCGATTTTCTCGATAACGGTTCCGACGATTTTGATTAATCTCGCTATATCGATGTAAAATTTAATGGGCTTTAATATCATGTAGGTTTTATTTGGATTAAAATGGTCTGACAGGGCTTAAATGCCGATATTTTAATTTTAATTTTCTTCCCCTAAAGTACCTTTAATTTTGTAGATTCAATAATAATAACTAGATTATCTTTTTAACGCTGATAAAAAACAGGTAAATATATAAATGAATAAATTCGATACCCAACTAAAGGAGAAAACAGAAAAAATATTTTTTTAATGCAATTTTTCGTTTTTGAACATAAGAGCAGTAATATACATGTATGATATACCGTTGGAAAGCTAAAGATTTTAGAAAAAATATCATCTCATACAGAAGCTTTTAAAAGTTAATGGAGAGTGATGAAAAGAAGATAAAACTTACTGATTATTTAAGATAATAATATAATAGATTTTTTAATAAAACACATGTTTCTATATAAATTCAATTTGATTAATTCCTGATTAGTTTCACGTATTTTTATCTCTAACTGTATTTGAAAATTCTTTCATTGATTTTAAAAATGGAGGTAAGTGAAAGTCGTGTGTTGCCCGCACCAGATTTTTTTATGTAATTTTTGTGTTTTTGAACACAAGAATAGTAATATAGATGTAAAGTATACCCTTGGATAGATAAAGATTTTTGAAAAAATATTATCTAATACACGGAATTCTAAAGGTTAATGGAGAGTGATGAAAATCCGATAAAACTAACTGAGTATTGTAGATAAAAATATAATAGATTATTATAATAGGTTCTCTTCCATTTGGAACCGTATCCTGGTTACAATAAATGTCAATTGTCAAGAATACTTTCAACGAGAATGGCGACTTTAACTTAGAATGAAAAAAAAAAAAAATTAAAACAGTCCTTAAAATATGAAAATCGGGCATATCCTTTGAAATAGTAAATTAGTCCTTTTCGGGCGTAACCCACCTCACCCACCCTAATATAGAAAGTTAAACTTAAGTTATTTCGGACAGCTTCTTGCATCGGGAAGAGAGTTTCTATATTAAAAAGTGTCCTTTTTATTGTGGTAATCCTAGTTACCAGTGAATTATTTCGATTCGTATCCTTTAAAAGGAGAATCGAGTCAAAAATGGAGGATCTCTTCCATTTTGAACCGTATCCTGGTTACAATAAATGTCGATTGTTAAGAATCCTTTCAACGAGAATAGCGACTTTAACTTAGAATGAAAAAAAAAAAAAAAAAAAAAAATTAAAACAGTCCTTAAAATATGAAAATCGGGCATATCCTTTGAAATAGTAAATTAGTCCTTTTCTGGCGTAAATAAAATAAAACGAATGTTTCTAAATTCTAAATGATTGATTCTTTAACAATTTATTTGTATCATTAAATGTATTTAAAATTCTTAGATTGATTTTAACAACGGAGGTGAGTAAAAGCCGTGTGTTACGCGCACCAGATTTTTTCACATCCAAATCATCTATTATACCTGCGCAAGCTTTTCGTACCATAATTGTTCTCCAATAAAGATAGAAACATCTAGTAATTAAAAAACATCCTAAGCGCCTCGACTCCTCGAATAGGTCATCATTTATTGCTGATTTTATCTTTAGTAATTATTGCCCTCTCAAGAATACAGTTTATTTGTTAACCTTACTGATAGCAGGAGCCATAGCTAACAATATTTAACGCCGCTTCTGTAAACAGAGGCGGGGCTGCTTGTTAATACTTTGAGCAAATGCGATGAAGAGGTATGCGGGGATGTAGTAGATGATATGTGAACATTAAAAATGTTAAAATAAAAAAAAATTATGAAAAATGTCTTCGAATATTAAATCGGAATGTCTCAAAAATACAGTTCATCATTTGTTGTTGTCATCATCGTAACATACGATAATTAATTAATATTACCATACATTAATATTGTAGTTTTCTTACTTTCACATACCTAAGTATAAAATATATAGTAAGTGAATGTATTGCAATTGTGATAATTTTTCAGCGGGAAAACTCTGCTGTAGGGTCCCCTAAGTTAAAATAACCTAGTCCCGAAAAAAGGCTATGTGTGTGTGTGTCCGTATGTGGTAAGTCTACCGCCAAAAGAAAATACGTTCAAAACTAAAATTTCATATTTAAGAAAACGCCCGAGATAATACAGCAATTTTTTTTTGCTTAAATCGGCTGACCGGAAGTGCTTCATATTTATCATATTCATAAGTGTTTATATCATTTTGTATCTTTTTACGATTTTCTAAAAACGGTTCTAACGATTTTGATTAAACTCGTCGTATCAATGTAAAATTTAATGGGCTTTAATATGATGTAGGTTTCATTGTGATTGAAAAAGTCTAACAGGGCTTAAATATAGAAATTTTAAATTTTCTTCTTCTAAAGTACCTTTCATTTTATATATTTTATAAAATCAACCATATCATCTGATTAGCATTGGTAAAAAACAGCTAAATATAGAAGATGAACGAATTTGCTAAATAACTAAAGGAGAAAAGAGAAAAAAAATATTTTTGTACGCAAATTTTCTGTTTTTGAACATAAAAAACATGGAAAGCTATAGATTTTAGAAAAAATATTAGTTTCTTTTCTTTTTTAATTTTTTTTTGGAAGTTTTCTTAATATAAACATTTAAAAAAGCACACACTGCCTTCCATTCCTCACCCAATCACTTTATTTCATAAGCTTGTTATCAGTTTTTCATATTTGTGGACGTTTCGGGGCTGTTTCCCCATTTTCAAGACTTTTTTTTTTCCATTATATAATTACTATATCACATTTCACCCTTCATTCTATTTCACAGCACACTGCTATTTTTCCATATTTTTGAAATTAAAAATGGACAAATAAATAGCAGTTTTTTTCTCTTTTCCTCCTTTAGTTATTTAGCAAATTCGTTCATCTTCTATATTTAGCTGTTTTTTACCAATGCTACTCAGATGATATGGTTAATTTTATAAAATATATAAAATAAAAGGTACTTTAGAAGAAGAAAATTTAAAATTTCTATATTTAAGCCCTGTTAGACTTTTTCAATCAGAATGAAACCTACATCATATTAAAGCCCATTAAATTTTACATTGATACGATGAGTTTAATCAATATCGTTAGAGCCGTTTTTGAGAAAATCGCAAAAATATGCACAATGCATGGTATAAAGTAGCACTTCCGGTCAGCCGATTTAAGCAAAAAAAAATTGCTGTAACATCTCGGGCGTTTTCTTAAATATGAAATTTTAGTTTTGAACGTATTTTCGTTTTGGCGGTAGACTTACTGCTATTTATTTGTCCATTTTTAATTTCAAAAAATGGACAAATAGCTGTATGCTGTGAAATAGAATTAAGGGTGAAATGTGATATAGTAATTATATAATGAAAAAAAATAAGTCTTGAAAATGGGGAAACAGCCCCGAAACGTCGACAAATATGAAAAACTGATACAAGCTTATGAAATAAAGTGATTGGGTGAGAATGGAAGGCAGTGTGTGCTTTTTTAAATGTTTAAAAAATATTATCTTATACAGAATCGTAAAAGTTAATGGAGGTGATGAAAAGCCGATAAAAAAAACTGATTGTCGTAGATAATGATAAATAGACTAGTCAGTGGAAACAAATGTTTTATTGAAACTCGATTTAATTAATTCTTTATCAATTTATTTTCATTTCTTAAAGTTCTTTAAAATGTACGGGGCTAAGTTTAAGTCGTTGCGCGCACCAGTTTTTTTTTTAGTGTACTCTAATGCTGTAGTCAATCATATTGTTTATAGGAGGATCCTCAGTTTATGCTTGGACATGGCTCAGTAATGCCCTGATAATGTCTTACAAGCTTGAGAGAAACGTCGGCAAAATTAAAAATATTTAGAAAACGACTCCTGATTATTCCACGTACAACATATTGTTTATAAGAATTCCCTTGACTGTCAAGATAATAATAATACATATATACACGAGATTGGTAAAGTCGAGTTCTTACACTTGTTCTGATTCCATCCGGGTGACACAAGACTCTTTTCACTTTTTGGTCATTTATGGTAAGAGATCCTTTCTCCCGATAAATAGCCACAGAGCTACCCGCATAATTTTCAAACCCATTATTCTCTTCTCCATTACAACAGTTGGGATTACTGATGTTACATTCTTGTGGCTTGTCGCTTCGAGCTCCGGTCTTGCGAAAGATTAATCTTAAGGATGGTCCAAGGCAGGTATTACAGTGAAGAATAAGATCCTGATCATAAGAAATGTTAAACGCTTGAGAAAAACATCATATTTTTTCCGGTAAGTGGCGGAGGGTGTACTAGAATTTCAAGTATTGTCTCTTCTTCTATTATTTCATAAAATTCTAAGCTTAGAGCTAAATAAGAGGCCTATGGGATTGTAACCATCGCTTCAGAACACTGTCGGCTTTAGCGTGAAAGGATTCAACGCTAATCGACTGTTAAAGTGTTTTTCAACGTGTTATCTCTGTTACAGCCTGTAGAAACACTTGAGATAATTTAACAAACCCAGCATAGCATAATATCTGTTATAATACCACCACTATCTGTTTCTGATATCGCTGTTTCAATTTTACTTTTTATTTTTGTTTGTTACTTTCACTTACCTATACATAAAATAGGTAAGTGAAAATTTTCGAATTCAAGTTTTCAACGGAAATACACGTTTTAGGGTTCTTTGAGTCCAAATAACCAAGTCCGCAAAAAGGTCTGTGTGTGGTGTGTGTATGTGTGGTAACTCCAGAGCAAAAACGAAAAGTCCTAAGAAACTGAAATTTCATATTTAAGACAAATATACGCCCGATACGTTACAAAACCTTTTTCAGCTTACCAGAAAGTCACTTTATACTATGCGTTTGCACCTTTTTAAAGGTGCAAAATTCACAAAAACGACTCTAACGATTTTGATTAAACTCCCTACATCGATGTAAAATTTAATGGGCTTTAATTTCATATACGTTTCATTCTGACTGAAATAGTCTGACAGGGCTTAAATGCCGATATTTTCTTCCCTAAAGTACCTTTAATTCTGTAGATTATATAAAAATAACTATATTATCTTGTTAGCAATGATAATTAACAGTAAATATGCAAGTTGAGCGAATTTAATAACAACCACAGGACAAAACTGAAAAAATATTTTTTTAATGCAATTTTTTGTTTTTGAACATAAAAACAGTATTATAGATGTATAATATACCGCTGGAAAGCTAAAGATTTTAGAAAAAAATGGTATCTTATACAACTATTGTAAAAAGTTAACGGAGAGCGATGAAAAGCCGATAAAACAAACTGATTGTCATAGATAATAATATAATTGATTTTTTAATAAAACACATGTTTTATTAAATTACAATTTAAACAATTCACTTTTTTTTTTGAGGCGACAACCACCAGGGTCATGTTCGCCTTTGCACCGTTAGACACAGGTTAGATGATTATAGGAGTTGAGTGAGAGTATAGTTTAGATCTGAGAGTAAAGATGGTGTGACTTTAGGAAGCGAATGATGTTAGTTATATGAGGAAAGGAATCAGAGAGAAGAAGCGACAGATCGGTGGGGAGGTTGAAAAGCGGTATATTGTCGGCATTCTGTGAGGATGTAACAATTTATTTTCGTTTATAAATTTGTTTAAAAATTCTTGAATTGATATTAATAACGGAGATAAGTAAAATCGTGTGTTGCGCTCACCAGATGTTTTTTAGATATGTATTCACACCTTAAGATCACTCAAAACCCAACAATAAATTTTTGACATGGGTACCTGGAGTAGTCAGAATATTGATTTTAGAGCTACACTGACGATTAATCCCCTCTATTGTTCCTATTTTAAATTAGAGGATTTTAGGACCGATGAATTCCAGTCCTATCACTAATGCAACTACTCTAATCTCACTGCAGTTCCATGTCCATTAATTGTAGATTAGTGATCTTCAAAAGCAGTGTTAAGCAAATTATGATGACTAACAGCATCTTATATATCTGAGACTGCAATACATTGCCTATTTGACATATTTTTTGGCATTATTAACTGTAGAAACATTAATGTGTAGTTGGTACTTAAGTGGGGTTTATGATGGAAACAGAAATAAAGATGTATTTATTTATTATTATTTTTTAAAATTTATATATTGTAATTTACAACAAGTATTATACAACACAATGAGTAAATATGCAGAGTGAAGAAAAGTCGTGAAAATGTTCTTGAGAAAGAATTACCCAGTGGTAGCACTTCACTAACTATTTTAAGACAGTAGGTCTCGAGGTCAGCTTTTCAATCGCCTCGGAGGGTTATCAGGAATATTTTAAGGAAGACAAATTACGGCCAAGTGGGTTTGTGGGGACAGGGAGTTTAGAATGAAAAGAGGGGTATCTATCACGGCTATGTCTGCAACAAATGGGATGTCTAGATCTTTGTGGAGGAGTTGATTTGTGACAAAATAAGGGGAATTCAGTATTTTGCGAAGGATTTTGGATTGTAAGGATTGGCTGCTAGAGGAGTTTAGTAGAGCCCCAAAGCTTGATTCCATATGCCCAAATAGGTCTGATAATAGGGATGTAAATGAATTTTTTGTAATATAATGGAAGTTGCAGTCTTGTGTAAGAAAGATGTATTTAGATGATAAAATGATAAAAAAAAAACTTATTCCTGTTAAACAAATATGAACGGTTTAAGCATCTCATTACAAATCCTTATTCAAAATTGAAAAGACTCGTGGATACCAACTCCTCTAACACTTTAAAACTATTAAATCTACATGGGTTTAAACAAGTGAGGTTGGGCTATGTGTCTCACTAAACTAACTTATTAAAAAAATCTTAAATGTTCTTTATTTTATCTCTTTATTATTTGACTAAATAAACTCGCCAAGAAAGATAGTTTTTATTTTTAAAACTTATTTGATTGTTATAGTATTAGTTTTTAGGCATAAACGTATAAAATGGACTGTTCATACAAATATGCAGGCTTTTTTATACATGTGTAATGAAACTTTTCACAGTCATTCAATGATTATCAACAGCGGTGACCGAGTGATTAGGAAAAGATAAGAAACATTCTGCATTTAAGAAAATATGCACCGTCATTCTAGAGAAGCGGGTTAAATATCATCTAAAACCAATTTTATACTATAAAAAAAAAAACTTTTATATTAGGAGCAACAGCCCAATTAAAGATGGTTGTTTAAAAGGCGAAGTAGGATACGACCTAGAAATCAAATTGCTTCGTTCCGAATCGTGCGGGAGATGCGATGAAAGTCCTATTAGGAGCTGGACGAAAAAGGACAGTTCTCTCTGACCTTAAAGCGTTCGATTTAGGGAAGGAGGATCTACGGGTTTATGTCGGGAATTAGACTATTATATATTGTAACAAAGAATCATTATTACCATAAAAAGTTCAAATAATAAAGAGATAAAATAAAGAACATTTAAGATTTTTTTAATAAGTTGGTTTAGCGGACCCACATGGCCCAATCTTACTTGTTTAAATCTATGTAGATTTAATAGTTTCAAAGTGTTAGAGGAGTCGGTATCCACGAGTCTTTTCAGTTTTGAATAAGGATTTGTAATGAGATGCTTAAACCATTCATATTTGTTTAACAGGAATACATTTCTTTTTTTTAATCAATTTATCATCTAAATACATCTTTCTAACTTATATTACAAAAGACTCATTTGCATCCTATTATCAGACCTATTTGGACATATGGAATCGAGCTTTGGGGCTCTATTAAACCATCCATTCCTCCAGCAGCCAATCCTTACAATCCAAAATCCTTGGCAAAATCCTAAATGGCCCTTATTTTGTTACAAATCCGCTCCTCTATAATGACCTAAACATCCCATTTTTGCAGATATAGCCCGTGATAGATACACCTCTTTTCATTCTAAACTCCCTGCCCACACAAGCCCACTTGTCCGTAATTTGTCTTCCTTAGATGTTCCTGATAACCCTCCGAGGCGATTGAAAAGCTGACCTTGAGACCTACTGTCTTAAAATAGTTAGTGAAGTGCTACCACTGGGTAATTCTTTCTCAAGAGACATTTTCACGACTTTTCTTCACTCTGCATATTTACTCATTGTGTTGTATAATACTTGTTGTAAATTACAATATATAAATTTTAAAAAATAATAATAAAAAAATACATCTTTATCTCTGTTTCCATCATAAACCCCACTTACGTACCAACTATATATTACTGTTTCTACAGTTAACAATGCCAAAAAATATGTCGAATAGGCAAAGTTTGCAGGCTCAGATATAGAAGACGCTGCTGGTCATCATAATTTACTTAACACTGCTTTTGAAGATCACTAATCTACAATTAATGGACATGGAACTGCAGTGAGTTCAAATAAAAAAAAAAAATAATAAAAAAGAACATGTTAAGGATAGAAAAAAAAATCTAATATAATTTAGGGTAATGATTAATAAAATGAAATTCGTAAAAAAAGAAACTAAACCTCGGTACATGCAAACAAAAACCGCTGAAAACTATAATTAAAGAATTAAATTAGTTGCGACATAGAGATACATAATCATTAATTAAATGTTATTAATATATAGTAGAATAAAATTAAGAAAAAAAATAATATGAAACTCATTGTATCATTCGCTTCAGAAAACTAAAATATTGAAATCCCGCAAAAAGGCCTGGGTGTCAGTGTATGGTAAGTGTAGCTAGAAATCGGTAAATCGCATAAACTGAAATTTTATATCTAAACCAGTAGAAGTATGTATGAACTTTTGGCTCATAAATAATGTCTAGAATGCCTTTTAGTTTAAATATAAATGATTATGCTTTTATTTATTTAAATGTTTATTTATTTAACGTCACTTTATGCTACACTGGGAGTCCTAAACTTTGCCTATCCAGCTTTTTTAGGAAAGGGCTCTTTAACGATTACCCGATATCGCATAGGCTCGGACCATCTTTTAACGTCCCCTCCGAAGGAAGGCATAAGCAAGGATTTTTTAGTCCTTACTAGGACAAAAAAATCCTTGGACCAACTGCGGGTTTGAACCCGTGACATTTGGCATATGAGGCTGTTATGCTAGCCACCCTGCTACAGGTGATCCCAAATGATTATGTTTATAGTCGGTAATTATTATATTATATCATTTTGTAAAACTGACCTAGAATATTTCATCGCACTAAAATTTCCCAATTCTAGCTACGACTGAACTGTCTTTTTTTGATAATGCGTAAAAAAAAAAAAAATTAATAAACAAAAAATTCTAAAATAACTTTATCGGATGAAATGACGATCTAGTTTGAGCCTGGAGGCCACTCTAAGTATTGCAGACATGTACCCAACCATTACTCAATGTAGGAGATGGAGGAAATTGAGGTTTAGCTTCCTTCTAGCCATCATCTTCAATATACATATACGTCATCTCTTAAGTATTAATAAATTTGTACATAATACATTTTTGTTATTTAAATTATTATTTATCTAAACAAAACAAATAACATATACATTGAAGGCAAGATAAAACTTATAATAAGTATTTTTGAAGAATACTTTCAAATCAAAGCTTATACAGACTGATAGTTTATTCTTGACATGGCTCTTGATAATGGCACACATGTTTGAGCCGAAACGTCGGCAAGACTAAAATATTTTTCACACTACTGATTTCCGATTATTTCTACCCATGAATCTGATAAATAAATAATGTTTTAATAAATATTGTTCAATTCCATATATATATATATATATATATATATATATATATATATATATATATATATATATATATATATATATATTATAATTTTGTTTTAAATAATTCGGGTTTTAGGTCATTAAACTGGGGTGTTAGTTAATTTTCTTTATTTGGACGTTTCGATCCTCCGTCCATGAATACTTTATTAATAGCCTGAGTGGTGTGCCGGTGCTCAATGAAATTCTTTGGTAAGATGTTTTTATAATATATTGTACCCGGCTATAGATAGATGGTTTATGGAAAATGTAACCAACATATTACAAAATGTAACCAATTATGTTTAGTTGCAGTGTTGAAAAGGATCCTATGTGTATTCATGGACGGAGGATCGAAATGTCCAAATAAAGAAAATTAAGGAGTATTAGTTTAATGACCTAAAACCCGAATTATTTAAAACAAAATTATAATATAAAAAAAAAGGGTCGATGAATTAATTTCTTGTATATATATATATATATATATATATATATATATATATATATATATATATAGAGAGAGAGAGAGAGAGAGAGAGGGGATAGAGATAGCACTTTTTTGTTTTTTTCAAAAACGGCTTTCACAATTTCTATAGGGCTATGTAAATTTTAATGAGCTTCAATATCATGTAGATTTTATTCTGATTAAAAAAGTCAGACTGTGCTTAAATGTGGATATATTAAATTTTTGTCCTCTGAAGTACTTTTAATTTATTAATTCGGAAAAATACACAATATAACCAACTGAAGGAGAAAACTACAGAAATATTGTTTCAGTTGGATTTGTTTTCCTCGAACACAAGAATGGTAATATAGATGAATAACATACCGTTGGAAAGCTAAAGATTTAAGAAAAAATGTTATCTTATATCCAAAGTTGTAAAAGGTAATGGAGTGTGATGAAAAACGGATAAAACTAAGTGACTGTTGTATATAGTAGTATATATTTTTAGTTTAATTAGTCTAAAACACATGTTTCCTTCGAAACTCACTTTATTTTTTCCCACTCTAACAAACTTTAAATTTCTGAAAGATTCGTTATCACGATTTCTTATCTAATGCGTAGTATTACTATCCAAAATTAATATTTATGAATTAATAAATAAAATAAAAAGTTTTGTTGTACGAGATTTTATTACGGGACCATAAAATGTTTTAAGAAACTTACGTCAAAAATACATCAAGGTTCAATAGAATTTCTTATTAATACGAAAGGTTTTCTCCTTTTAATAAGATATTTTAGGAATGAGAAGATAACTTAGAAGGAGTTTTTAGAGAAACAAATTATTATTAGATTATAGTCTCCTCATTTTTACTCAAAATATTTGTAATACGAATATTTGAATAAGTATTATATTTATTTTATGTAATAAGAATTTTAAACATAAACTAATTTAGTACCAAAATGGTTCCATTGAAATTTATCTTAGAAATTAATAAAACGAGTCAAGATAATTTTTTTATTCATTTAACATCAATATATGCTACTGTGGCTAATCGGAAGATGCTACAGTGGGAGTCCTTAATTTTGCCTATCCAATTTTTATTATGATACTGATCTTTAACGAGTATCTGACATCGCACAGGCTCGGGACCACCTTTTTACGTCCCCTCCGAAGGATGGCATAAGTAAGGAATTTTTACTCCCATTAAAAAGATCCTAGGACCACCTGCGAGTTGGAACCGGTGATCTTTGGCGTAGGAGGCTCTTATGCTAGTTGCTACAGGTGATCCTAAATGATAAAACCTCCGACCTTTGGCATAGTGGTCAACAAAATCTTAGCTATAAAATGAGTACCTTTCATTGTACATTAGGACTTTCGGTCTAATATAATTACTTTTTTTGTTTTTAATAAAAAGTATATTTACTTAGTATGTAAGCAGTAATAAGTATCTGCGACAGCGATAAAGAAAGGTAAATGATTTTTAAACTCGTATAAAGTATACACTTCAATGATTATAAAACAGCAATTTCCATATCAAAGGTGCTTAAGGTGTTGCGATGCTCTTTCTGGCCGATTAACAAGACAATTTACATCGTTACTATCGCTACCAGGAAGATCAAGATAGTAGGTTCTTACATAGAAATGCGCGGTAGATTCCCATAGCTGGCTGGCTCGCATATTAATGTGTAAACACGCTAAGGGTAACTACTGTCACCAAGAATGCGTTTCTCATTCTCAACATGTTGGAGAGGTTATTCTCTAAGGACAAATTCTTGTTTTTCTGCCTTAAAATGCTACATCATCCGCAAACAAACCGTGACATAAATATATTCCTGGATTTATTGATTCATCAAGGAATTGCGACTATATTGTTGGGAGGGACCGTAAAAAAATAAGCTCTGGGATCACTTGTAGCTGGGTGGCTAGCGTAACAGCCTCCCAAGCTAAAGGTCACGGGTTCAAACCCGCAGGTAGTCCTAGGATTTTTTAATGGGAGTAAAAAATCCTTAGTTACGCCGTCCTTCGGAGGGGACGTTAAAAGGTGGTCCCGAGCCTGTGCGATGTCAGGTACTCGTTAAAGATTCCTATCCTAATTAAACCTGGATAGGCAAAATTTTAGGACTCCCATTGTAGCATCGTCCGATTAGCCATAGTAGCATAAAGTGACGTTAAATAATTAAACAAATAAACAAACAAAATAAGCTCTAGGTGTTACTCATTATCGTTTAATGAAGTTCATGGTATGGAGAATATAATAGCTTCTTAGAAGAATAACGGTTAGTAAATCTGATAACTAATAAAGAAAAACAATGATTGAATAAACAATGGGTATATAAATATAAAACTAATAAGTGTGGGGCTTATTGAAGCTCCCAAGACTTCCTCTTGTCTTGAAATCAAGATTTCCTAGACATAGAAGATTATCATATCCTAATCAGTTCAGTGGCGAACCAAGAAGCTGTTCTTAGAGAAGGAACTTCTGTTTTGGAGGAGGACCAGAGGAAGGTTAGACGTACTAACCAATTTTAATCAAACCATAATGATGTGTTGTATAACAGTAACTCACCACTGTTGGTACTAGAAAGTGTTTTGTACACGCACTTGGTCTAAAAAAGGATTGTTATTTAACTGTCGTATTTATGTATTGAACTCGTATTTTACCTACTTGTATTGTAAGAAAATCTGGTACGGGCAACACACGACTTTCACTTCCCTGCATTGTTAAAATCCATTAAAGAATTTTCCAATATGGTTAGAGATGAAAACGGGTGAAACTAATAAAGAATTATTTAAGTTAAATTTCTGTAGAAACATGTGTTTTATTAAAAAATCGATTATATTCTTATCTAAAACAATCAGTTAGTTATAACAGCTTTTCACCACTCTTCATTAACTTTTACAAGCTTGTGTGTAAGATAATATTTTTCTAAAATCTTTACCTTTCCCACGGTAAATTATACAGGTTTATTCATATATCCAAAAACAAAAAATTTCATTAGCAAATATTTTTGCAGTTTTCTCCTTTAGTTGATTATCGAATTTGTTCAACTCATATACTTTTTCTTTATCAATGATAACAAGATGATATGGTTATTTTTAAAGCATCAACAAAATAAAAGGTACCTTAGAGAAAGAAAATTTAAAATGTCGGCATTTAAACCATGTCAGATTATTTCAATAAGAATGAAACTTAATCGTATTAAAGCCTATTCAATTTTACATCGATATATGCGAATTTATTCAAAGTCATTAGAGCCGTTTTTGAGAAAATCGTAGAAAGGGGCAAAACGCGTGGTATAAAGTGGCTCTTCTGGTCAACTGATCTTGATGAAAAAAAAGTTGTTACATCTCGGGCTTATTAATAAAAAGTTGTCTTATATATGATATTTCAGTTTCTATGGACTTTTAGTTTTCGTGCTTGACTTACCACACACCCCACACACACACACACACACAACACACACACACACACACACACACACACACACACACACACACACACACACACACACACACACACACGCACACATACACAGAGCTATTTAAGGGACGTGGTCAATAAGACTCAATGGGCCTAAAACGTGTATTTCCGCTGAAAACTCAAATTCGAAAAAATTTCACGATCGCAATACTTTCCTTACTGTGTATTTCATATATAGGTAAGTGAAAGAAATAAAAATGACCATTTATTACTTTCACTTATTTTTTAATACGAACTTTTTATAGCATAAATTTTTTTTCATTGCGGATAAAATTAGTTGACCGTTGAGAATTACTGGAAGGAATTAGTCTGGGTGGCGGACATTAAATGAAACAACTAAATAGTTTCAACTATTTATAGTTTGCCAACGTTTCGACCCCCTTTGTTGGTCATCATCAGGGCGCATGGTGGGCAAATGGAACCGAATGCGCCATGATGACCCACAAAGGGAGGTCGAAACGTTGGCAAACAATAAATAGTTGAAACTATTTAGTTGTTTCATTTAATGACCGCCACCCGGACTAATTCCTTCCAATAAACTTTTTTTGTTTTTATAGTTGACATTCCATTTTATGGCTTTTCTTATTGCTCTTTCTCAAGGTCATAAAGTTAACCTTGGAGCCTTTTTATGTAGATTTTCTTTCTACTTTTCTGGAATAATTTGTCTTTGCCTTCATTAGCTAGCTGCCCAGTTTTTGCCGGATGGTCAATCTTCATCGCTTTAACGATGTTCAAAGAAGAGGAAACACATATTAACGTCATTGCATATTTTCTTTTCTGACATTGAGACAAAGCATTCAGAAACAGAAGTAAAATAGGTTAACCAATATTTTTTCAGATCTTTTGTCTATTTCTTCTAAAAATATATTGTTTTAGTGCCAGGAGAGTATATTAATGGTATTTTTCTTTAAGTTGAAACGGGGTTACCTGTAGCTGGGTGGATAGCATAACAGCCTGCTATGCCCAAGGTTCCGGGTTCAATGGGAGTAAAAAATCCTTAGTTATCCCGTCCTTCGGAGGAGACGTTAAAAGGTGGTCCCGAGCCTGTGCGATGTCAGCTACTCGTTATAGATTCCTCCAAATTAAACCTGGATATGCAAAATTTAGGACTCCCGTTGTAGCATCGTCCGATTAGCCACAGAAGCACAAAGGGACGTTAAATAAATAAACAAACAAACAATTTAAATTGAAACATTGCGTTTGCCAAACCCGAAATTAGTTCCGAGGGCAAGAAGTTATTAAACAAACTGCGGTTTGATTAATCTTATCACCGAAGAAACAAATTAACCAATAGCTCGATTAATATGTATTATATTTAAGGAATCGTGGTAGTTTCAAATCAACAAAGCCTTCGTAAAATCCCTTGTGATGCGATAAAAACCCATCAAAATATATAAAATTAATTTCAGCTTGTAATATGTATTTCTGTTAATAAAAAAATATTCAAAATTTGCTTCATAATGATATATCAACTGTTATAATTATTGCTTATTCAGATTCTGTGGTCAGAGTAACATTCACATTAATTATTTACTTCGCATCGCTTCTTTATATCAAGGTGTAAGAAAAACCATAGCATTGTGAGTCAGTTATGATACTGCATTAAGATATTATTCCGAGTAGGCCACCGCGTTCAGTGGAATATTCATTAGTAGTATTTAGTTCCTTTTGTTCTAGAGATTACGATGCGCAGGTATTGTTAGCAGTTCCCTGTTCGGGGGTCAGTAGATATTCATTTTCAGAAAAATTTACAAGTCTGAATGTCAAATATTCGCTTTGAATATTTTAAAGATACTTAGCATACTATATATTCGGATAACGATATCATAGTGGAATGAAGTTTATTAAAGTTTAGGTTCAGACCTTATTAATGAAAATAAGTAAACAAATTGCTAAACTAAAAAAAATAATTAAATTTGTAAAATAAGTACATATTTACAAATCAGACTCTTAGAATGAAAAAAACAAAACAAAACATAAATAGCTACTTCATCAGTGATAATTGAAATAATAGCATCAGCAGTATGAGGTTATAGTTTGTTTGACTAGGTAAGGAGAAGGTGGTAAAAAAGGAGCGATTTGAAGGAGGAAGCAGTTCTTGCATGACGGATCTCAGGAGGGATAGAATTCTAAAGAGAGGTTGCTTTGGCTAGAAAGGACTTGTCAAAGTCAGCAGTACGGTGAGGAGGAGGTGGGTAGATGTCAGAAGAACGCGATCTGGTAGAGCGGGACTGAATTGGTTATTTAAATTGAAGGGATTGGAAGATATAGCTGGGACGCTGAGTCCTGATAACCTGGAAGGAAGCTAGGAAATACTGGCATCTTTAACGAAGATAAGGCCACCTTAACTCGGCGTAATACTGGGTTATATGCGGGTCTCTGGTGATCCCAAATACAAATCGTATTGCACAGTTCATAATAAGTTTTGCTTCGAGCTCACCTGAAAGTCCACTGTAAACCACACAACCGTAGTCCGTACAAGTGTATTGATATGATGACAACCGTATTGATATGTATGGAATATATTAATGTTCAAAATGAAATTTCGAGATTAAATAAGTTTACGTATCGTATATAATCACCTGCAACTATGGATTTTTTCAAGGATCCCAATTCCATTGTTAAATAATTAAAATGGAATGACAAAAAAATTAATTTTTAAAATTATTTATATTGTACTAATATAATTTTATTCTACGTATGCTGATGACACTTGTGTGTTATTCAGTAAACAATGACCCAACTGTCGCATCACAAAACCTTCAGTCACACATTGACTCCATTGAAGAAATGGAGAACTAAAATAAATCCTAACAAATCCCATCAAATCACGTTTACCCTTCGTCGCAAACCTATGACCTCCTGTCCCACTGTATCCTTTAGTAACATCCCACTAATTCCTGTTGAACAGATCCGCTACCTAGGACCCCTCCTTGACAAACGTCTAACTTGGAACCCTCACACCAGACTGAAAAGACAAGAAACTGCTCGCAGATACCGATTGTTACAACACTTACTTGACAAACGTTCAAAGCTTCCAATCTACTACAAAAAACTAATTTACATAGCCATTATTAGACCTATTTGGACATATGGTATTGAGCTATGGAGATCCACCAAGCCATAAAATTCCTCCCGCATCCAATCCTTGCAATCAAAAATCCTCCGAAAGATCCTAAATGCTCCGTATTTTGTCACTAATAAAACTATCCACAAAGACCTGAATATTCCGTTAGTTGCAGACTTAGCCAGAACTAGATATACCTCATTTAATTCCAAACTACCAGCCCACTCAAACCCGCTTGTCCGTATTATCTCATCTCCATCTATTCCTGATAATCCTCGGAGGTGCCTGAAAAGACGGTGGCCTCGAGACCTGCTAATGACATAAACATTGAAGTGCTACCGCTGGGTAGCTACTTCACTAGACTTTTTAAGCCAATTGTTACTTTTTTTTCACATTTACTTGTTGTATTTTTTCCTATACAGTTGTCAATATCAATTAATAATAAAAAAAAAAAATAAAAAGAAAGTTTATTCTGTAGTCAATGGATGTATATGTATTTATATTATAATATGTTTTTACTTTTCTCCTATTCTCTTAGTTCTTCTTATTCTCTCCAACCGCTCGTCATCTGTCCACACTCTCTTTGTTCGAGGTTTTAACTTTTATTCTTTATAAGTTATAGTTTCTGTCAATAGCTGAAAGTGTTGTTTCCTTATTTTTTCACTGTTCCTAAATATCTTATAGTTTCCTTCAGTTTAGAAAACATTTCTAAACATACCGAAACATTTCTTATGTTGAATTCATGTGGTTCGTTGAGATAGAATTAAGTGAATATTCATCAGTTTTTAATTAGTTCAAGTCAGTATGTAGAGTTTTTCTACGAACGAGAAACCTTATTAATGTTATATAACAGATTAAATTTAAAATATCAATACAATTTAAATATCATTTATCTGAATAGTGTACAGTCAGATGTATGAGATTATTTTCTGACCTTGTCTCAGAGTGTCAGGTGTAGAGGTTGCATAAGAAGTAAACGAGACGCCATCATTAAAAGAAAATTACACTTTATTAATTATTAATGTTTTTTTTTTTAACTTAAGTCGGAAGTAGAGCGCTTAAGCGTTTCGATATTTTGAATAATACTTATAAATTCTATATTGATATAATTCGATTAAATTGAAATATTTTGACTAAATATAAGTAAAAAAATAATCCTATAATAATATTGTATTGTAATAATAATAAGCACCAGTTGAAAAACTTATTATATAATTAGTGTTAGTTGCCACATTAAAAGTTATATGTCAACATGTATTATAATTCTCGAAAAGTTATTATAGCTTTAAAGGGGATATGAAATTCCTCTGAAGAAATAAGAAGAAAAAAATCTCGTACAGGCAACAGGCGACTTTTACTTACCTCGGACTGTTAAAATCAATTTACAAACTATTAAATATACTTCAATTAAAAAATATTTTAAGTTGATTTTAATAAAACGTATATTCATTGTCGTTCGAAACATATGATTTAGATGAAATAATATAACTATATTAAGTTGTTAACAGTTATGAGTTTATTCCCTATTCGTCACTTTATATTACTTTTTAAAACTTTGTTTATCAGATTATATTTTTTCTAAAATCTTTCTCTTTCCAACGGTATATTATACGTCTATATTACTGTGGTATAGAAAAAAACAACAGAATTTTTCACATTCGTTAGTTTGACATGGGAGGGGCGATATATAGGTAAGTTTAAGTAAAATTATTATCTTCGAAAACTGATACAAGATATTATTTTCCGCTTAATGATAAATTTTCAAATGGGGATACAACTTACGATTATTATTAATGGCGAGTTTGTTGTTTTCCTCTTTAATTTTATGGTTTTAAAGGTTGTCAAATGGTTGTTCACAGTATTAATATAATAAATTTCAATAGAGTTACAGGTAAAATCAAAGAGTAAAAAAAAAAAAAAAAAGAAAAAGAAATGTCCTAAAACTGTTTTATTTTTAAGACTATCGTGATTACCAAGTTTATAGATCGGTGTTTACAATATTGATTAATAATTATGTTTATAATAGTCGGGTTTTAAATTCAAGGATATGTATTTATTGTAGGACCATTTTACAAGATCAGCTATACTTGAAGGTATTAATAGTATAATCAAATATAATCTATAATATCATACATATGATAATCATTATTCTATATTTTAAATATACATATTATGACGTTAACTGTATAATTCATATTTCAAATGAGGCTTGATGAGTTATTATTTACTTTGTAAATGACAATTTTAAATTTAAAAATGTTGAAAATTTAACTAGGCCGGAGAAGAATTTTATTAAATCCGATGAAGAGAAAATCAATAGGTCCTTTTATCTGAAGGAGCTCTATGAATGATTGGAGATTTATAGCTCAGACCTTTCGCGCTTATTAATTCCATTCTCTTTGCTTTATATTAGACATTTTTTTTTATAAGCATTGAGTGAATGATTCTCATATCAAAATCACTGATATACTCATTGAGACATAGTGTAATATTACAGAATAAGTATGTATGTTATATTTCAGAAGTTGTATTTATTTATTTTTTTGAGGGGCGGTTTAAGTTTATAAGATCTTTTATTATAAACGGTAAAATAGGCGCGAGATCATCATCATCAGATATAATCATCATCATATAATTCAAAAATAATTTATTTATGACGTTTTATAATTCTTTAATTAATTAAATCCATTTTCAGCAATTTTAGCTAACTCCTTACACCACGAATCTCTGACTACGTACGTTAATCGAAACGATCTTCAAGAAACATCGCTTTGAGTAGTTTAAAAAACCCTACTATGTCATAAACTAACATAGTGTACATTAAACATGAACGGCTATTGATATACTAGATATACATTTATACTGACAAATTGTTAAATTGTTTTGTTAATTAGCTAAATAAGTATTTAGAGAACTCATTCTGCACTAATTTTTCGATTCTCTAGAAGTACTTTTCTGTACATTCTATTTATAAAAGTGTTACACAAATAGGTTCAAAAATTTCGGAGACTAACACGATTGACTGTTCTAGAAACCAAGATAATAAAAATCAAGGAATAAAATAAAAGAAAAAAGTTGAATGATTCACCGAATCCAGCGAGGTGGGGAATCCCAGAGTATACTTCTTATTTTAAAATTAATATCATGTTTCCAGGGCTGCCAACCATATTAATGAAAGTGCGAGCGATTTCCAATACGTTTTGGAATCATGTTTGTCCACCATTTATGTCATTGTAAATGAATTTCATCTAATAAAAAAAATATATAAAGTATTATTTTAATTAAAAAAAATATTTCGGTCTTTTAAAAGTTTTTATTTATTTTAAGTGTTTTATTATTTTTCCATCTGCAAAAAAACTGTTTTCAATTAGCAATTGGTTCATTCAAAGCATCTCTAGGCCACCAGCTCAAAAGTAGTCTGGATGGGTTGTTGTACGGACTGGTGGTGGTTTCAAGTTTTTGGTCCGATGAGTTCTTTTAAGTCAGCCTGTCGTGAAAATTTTTATAATATTCTGTGGCACTGTTCGAAACTGTGAGTAAGTGCGAATAAGCCTTTGAAGTAATTTGTTTGTCCAATAAAATGGTACATCCACGATTTTTCGTAAAAAATATTTTGAATTGAAGACTGATTTTTTTGTATATTGGAGGTTTTCTTAATGTAATAAAGGGAAAGTTAGATTGGGATTAAAGGGATGGATTGAAGAAATAATAATTTGTTGTGAAGAAGTAATACATTCAAATAAGTACTCTTTATTGTGGACCATTATATTTTTGAGGCCGGTGTTCCTCAAGGCAGCGCCTTGGAGCCCGTCCTCTACATTCTTCACACAGCCGATATCCCTACCAATCCCGATACATTTCAGATAACGTCATTTTATCATCGAATTCCGATCCTGAAGCAGCAGCGCTAAATCTCCAAAGGCGCCTTTCCCTTGTCGAAGACTGGTGTAATACTTGGGGTAGTAAGGTGAACGAAAGCAAATGCACACACGTCACCTTTACCCTTACTCTTCGACGCAAATCCTGCCCAACGGTTAATTTCAATTCCATTCCGCTTCCTTCCTCAGGCACAGTCCGGTATCTTGATTTTTTACTAAACAAAAGACAGACGTGGAACCCACATACAAGACTTAAAAGAAAATAACTCAACCGCAGATTCTTCAAGTGGAGGGAAAGGTCCAGTCACGGGTTCCTTTAGCTGATTGTAAATATTATATATAGTTATGATTGCTTGTATGATGTTTATTTATTTCTCACTTTGTAATTATTTCAATTTTACATTGTAGTTTTTTTTATTTATTCTTTTTATTTTATATATATTATATTTTATGTATTTTGAATTTGTCATTATTTTCTGTACATATTGGGTGAATGTGGTCTCATATCACTATTACTACTGTTTATCTGGAAACAGATTGTAATATATCTCAATAAATATTTTTTTTATTATTGTGGACCAACATTTCGGCCTAAGTTTCAGGCAATCATCAGTGTTGATTGGAGCAGCGTTAGTTTACTAATAGGTATTTACACATTAGTTCACTAGATCACCAAACCATCGTTCGGATGAACTGCATCTCAGTCCGAAACATCTGCACAAAAATATGTCAACTTATCTGAGCGTTTTCTTTCTTTCTTTCAATTATACCTCCATCAAAAACAATGAATCAGATAGAAAGACGTTTTTGATCTCCAGCTCTAACTGAAATATATATGTAAATGTTTTTCATGCCCACTGGAACCATTTGCATGAAGATGGGTTCATCGAACCGCCGCATTATTGAAATGCATACGAATATTACTGGAGAACTTAGTATTGAAGAAGAGGCGGAAGGAAGTGAGGTATATGGCTGGATATAGACGGCTGCGGTTGATCCAGCAATGTATATCACGATCTAGTTGCCATTGGCTGCCTGGAATATAGATCTAACTCGAGAAGCGGAACTATGCCTCGGCTACGAGGAATGTTTTTTATGCCTATCTCATACAATTGTATAACTATAAAGATATTTTACAGCGGATGTTCCCACTTATTGATTTATCCCGTTCATTTTCAAAACCAATCGTTAGGCTGAAACAATATTTAGATTGCTACTTTATCTTATCGATGTTTATTGGCACCATCAACGCAACTGTGTCCCAAGTAGCCATTGACGAATTTTTATTGGTTTTATGAGGAATCGTAAACAATATTTTATAATTAAAAATTTAAGGAATAATCGATGAACAAATATTTGTTTGTTTTTTTTTGTAATACTAAGTCTTGGTGTGCTATAAAAACAACTAGTGACAACAATTTAAATGTGGTGTCATGTATGTTTAAAAAAGTTCAGTTTCATCAATTAAGAGTTTATCACTCTGAGGATTTGAGTCCATCGTAAAGAAAAATACTATAGAAAAATATTATGTTTATTTTATAACGTCTATTCATTATTATATTTAATAATAATAAGAAATTTAAAACATTGGTCATAAAATGACAATTTATGCAGTTTATTTATTTTTTGTCTTAAACGGTTCCAATTTTATCCGATTAATTACTATTTTATATTTCAAATGAACCTCTTCAAAATACATTTTAAAAGTTTAGTTTTAGTTTCCATTTTAATTCGCATAACATTGGAAAATCTGTTTTCATGAAATGTTCTAAAAGTAGAAATTATTAAAGATGTAATTTTATGAATTTATTAACAACTTTCTATTTGTTTAAATAGCTTATGTACAATTTGGTAAGTCATATCTTTTCTGAAATCTTGAGTAAAGCATGGAAGAATATAACTTGTACAATACTGTACGATGGCAACACTGAATCATCATATACTCCCTCATCACAACAATAGAAATAACATATGATCATAGGTTTATGCGCTTATAACAATTTTATATTAGGGGTATTCACTACGTTTGCTATAGCATGGTATTTGTGTTATTTTGCTAAACCCGTCGAGTTTCTACAGTTATTTCCTGTATAAAATTGATGGGTTTAGCACAATAGCACAAACAGCATGATATAGCAAACGTAGTGAGTACCCCTATTAACTACTAGGACTTATTCTAAAATTTTGGGCTTTACAATAGTATATTATACGTCCATATTTCTACTCATAATTCAGGAATATTTTTTTGATTACTTGAGAAAATTTAATTTTCCCTTTCAAGAAAAAAAAAGCTTCGGAAAAATAATAATTGCTTTGAAAAAGGGATCACCTGTAGCATGGTGACTAGCATAACAACCTTCTATGCCAAACGTCTCTGGTCCCAACCCGCAGGTGGTAATAGGATTTTTTAATGGGACTAAAATAACCTTAGTTATGCCGTCCTTCAGACGGGACGTTAAAAAGTGGTCCCGAGCCTGTGCGATGGCAAGTACTCGTTAAACGATCATTATCCTAATTAAACCTGGAAAGGCAAAGTTTAGGACTCCCACTGTAGCATCGTCCGATTAGCCACAGTTGGATAAAGTGGCGTTAAATAAGCAAAAAATCAAAGAAAAATTGCAACGTGATTTACTTAAAAATCTTCGATATAGAATGTCTTAAATTATTGTAAAAACCGTATCAAAATCATTCTTTCCGTTCGGACACACACAAGGAGGGTATTTTCGGTCTGCACGAATTTTTAAAATTCTTCCTTCTGATGTCGGGGTTCTGATTGATTCGAAATGTAATAAATTTTAATCAAAGAAAAGGCTCGCTAGAATAGAAAGAATTTTAAAATAGGGAATGGCCAAAGGGGAAACGTTCCTAAAGAGAAGTGCATGTTTTGTTTTGAATGAAGTTTCTTTCTTATTGAATGACAATTAATTCATTGCGGTGGATTTTAGTTTAAGAATAATCAATTTTTCTCCCCTCATTCGGTTTTTTTTTAAAGTGCCCTAGATTTTACTCATTTCCTTAAAAACCTGTACTATTTTGATTTTAATATCATATAAATGTACATATATAATTGAACAGGCTTTACCAGTATGTAGGGCTTGTTCCTCTTGAAATAATTTTCGGGTTTAAATGCTAAATTTTATAAACATTCTCCAAAGCATGTTGTTCATTTGAAATGATTAAACGATCTCTTTGTTAGGAGGAATAATAATTTATAAATGTGAATAAAAATTATAAAAGAGTTATATTATCAACTTAAGGAGAAATACTAATTCAATGAGTAATTTACTGAGTAATAAATTTGTAATCATACGACTGAGAAGCTAAATATTTTGGAAAAATAATATAGAACATAAGACTGTTGTCGAAGGTAATATAGAGTGACGGCACGCACATATATTTACGTCGTTATTATAATTAATAATATCTATTATTTATAAACTAATCTAAAATCAATGTTTTCATTGAGAACGATGAATATTTCATTACATTTTACGTAACTTCTAATGTTTATTTTAAGTAGGAATGTAAATAAAATTGTGTGATACACTCAGCGAATTTTTCCAAATGAAATGCTTTTTCATATTTTTTATGCTTTATGAATGAATATCTTGAAAAATATTAAACCTTTAGGTTTTTCATTTACATAAAAAAGGTAATCAGTAGTAATTTAAAAAATCCGAATTATTTTACTGTGATGAATTTTTTTTAATTTAATGTGGAAAGAATATTAATACGAATTTATAGAGAGGGAGATGGTCAAGTAGGTAAAGCAATAGAATCCTGGCTGTGGCCGAATAATTAAATATCCTGTTTCTTCAGTGAGAGGGGAAGCTGGGGCTCATTCAGCCTCTAAAAAGTGGGCAAAACCCTGGCGACTGAGCATGATTTCGGCCTAACCACCTCCTTGCACGGCCGTTGTCCGAGAAACAGTAAGATCCCCTATATAACTGAATCCAAGATCTTCATAGGTTGTAAAGGTTCTGGTTTTTTATTTTTACGTTTTGAAAAAATAAATTTTTTAACTTTATAATCGAACTAAAAACGTTTAGAAAAGTTGAACAGTCAATCATATATATATTAAACTTTGAATCTTTATTCACATCGGTTAATGATACAATAAATAAGCAGTGAATGTGCGAACTTCTTATAAACAAGTTATAAACATAAGATTATTCAATAAATTTTATATGAACATAGAAGTCTAAGATAGAACTATAAAAATTATAATTTAGCTCAATTTTTTTTGCTGTAGAAAAGTTATAATTCATAGTTTATTTACTGAAAATAAGGTTGAAACTTTTAGGCAATACCGGAATACTTGCGTGTTGAGCATAGAGTGTTTGACCTCTGCAGGGGCACATAAATGTAGTGTGAACGTTTCTAGTTTACACGTCCTAGAGAAATTGAGATAGAAAGGCGATATGGGAAAGCACTTTAAAAGGTATTGTTAATTAAACAGTTATAACTTTCTTTTTTAATTAGAAGAATATGTTATTGCAAGCGTTATTACAATAAGAGAAAATCAATGAAATTACAAGGTGAGGGCAAATTATAATATCCAGTAATACTATAAAATTATATTTAAATTTAATTTATATTATTATTTTCTAATTGCTTATGTCAATAAAAAATATAATGATCATACGGGCACGGGTTCATCATAACAAAAACAGTATACAGATTAATGAAACGGTTACGATGTTAGGAGTGATCTACAAGTGCAGAGAAATCAATAAAAAGAAGCTGGATGAAATGAATCATGTTGTTTAGGCACTGTCCTCCTTTCTGGCTTGATATGCTATTAACCTATATTCTCTTCATTAAATTCTTTAATTTTCACCTTTCTTCCAACACAAGCGTAAATTACTTTCTTTTTATTTATTGAAATTTAAATTGTATTGTAACAATTCAATAAGAGAATATGTAGTAAAATAGCCTTGTAAAGGAACTAGTAAATGTTAGCATTTTGGTGTCTTATTTGAGTCACCTAAAATAATTATGGCGAATCTCAGGGCATGAAAAGTTCTTAATGTGTGTTTTATTGGTGACAAAATTAAGTCAGTGTTTGATGTTTTGGAAATGATTTTAGATTGTATTAATTACAAGAAAAATTAAATGGCTTGGAAGAGCTTAAAAGGTCAATTACATATGCCCAAATAGGCCTGATAATGGTATTTTGCAGAAAGTTTGGAACGTCAGTAAATAAAATAACGTATTGAAAAAAAGCTGCAAATTATTACTCCATGGTTTATTATCTCCAAATAACTATATTAGGGTATAACTGTTTATATAGCACTTTACAGACAATTAACTGATATGAAAACCGATAAATTTTAAAAGGAAAATGACCAATCAGCATTGCTAATTTCAAAACAATATATCTCTGCTATTTCTAAACTGATGTCAGTGAATGTTTTATTGTTTTGTAGAGAATTTGATTTTCTATCGAATTGCACTAACAAAGGATTAAGGTTGACAGACAGATTTTTTTTTGCATTCGGGTTTTGCGTATCTTGAAAGATAAGGTCTGAATTTCGGGAGGGAATAAATTGTTTTGGTTACATAAGGTTCAATATTGAAAATAATTTACCAAAATTAATATGAGATATGTCTTAATGTCTTAATAATAGATCACATAATTTCATAGATTATAATATTAATACATCCGAGACCTACCTGCTAGAGCCAAACAGTGAATAGATTGGCTCCGGATCAGAAGTTGGTGACCGGCCAAAGGTGATTTCTCACAACCTTTATTCTGTTTACAAGAGGCTACTCATTTTTCTTCTAATATGAGTGTCGTGGTTGTTTATTTATTATTTAAAAAAATATATGTCAGCACGTTTACAAAGATTGAATAGCTGTCATTCATCGTAAATATTGTTCAATAAATTAAATCGATTATAAACCATCCAAGACAACTGAAAAGAAGATGGACTTGGGACATGCTAACTGATAGCGGTGATATCAGCTAGTTTTTTTTATTTTTTTATTTATTTTATTTTTTTTATACATGGCGGCCCATCAAAACTGATTCAATTCAATAACTCAGTTATTTTTGAAGATAGAGAAAAAAATTATTAGTTTTTTTAACCAAAAACCAGCGAATAATTGTAACAAAAAAGAAAAAAATAATTGAAATTTTACACATAAATACGCCCATAACACAGTTATTTTTGAAGATGAAAAAAAACATGTATAGAGTCTTAGAATCAGTAAAGCGCGATAAACTAAAACAACAAAAACCAAAAATAAAAAGGAAAAAAATTGAAATATTACCTCTATATACGTCCATAATTCAGTTAATTTTGAAAATAGAGAAAAAATGTTTTAGTGTTTTTTATTAAAAAAATCGGGAATAATTATAAACAAGAGAAAAAGAAAAAAAAATGAATATATATCTATAAATACGCCTATAACTCAGTTATTTTCAAATATAGAGAAAAACATGTATAGAGTTTTAGAATCAGTAAAGCGCGATAAATAAAAAAAATTGAAATCTTTGTTAGATATGCCCTTGTAACTCCGTTATTTTCGAAGATAAAGAAAAAATTATTAGTGTTTCTTGACCAAAAATTACGCGAATAATTATAATAAAGAAAAAAAAAAGTTGAAATTTTAACTATAAACTCTGTTATTTTTGAAGATAGAGAAAATATGTGTAGAGTTTTAGAATTAGTTTAGCGCGATAAATAGGGGGAAAAAGTTGATCTATATATTCAAGTCACAAGTTATAATGTAATTCCTCCAAAACTCGGATTTTTATAAAGATGTAGAAAATCAAAATATAGCATTTCCAAGTCAATTGTAACCTTTTCCAAGTCAAATGTAACTTTTTCCAAGTCAAATGTAACCTTTTCCAAGTCAAATGTAACCCTTTCCATTTCAAATGTCACCTTTTCCAAGTCAAATGTCACCTTTTCCATTTCAAATGTTACCTTTTCCAAGTCAAATGTCACCTTTTTCTTCACTTCTAGCCTTAAATATTCCGTTTTATTTATTTATTTATTGAAAAATAATTAGTTTAATTAACATTATGAGTTTTTTAATCATTTTGGCATATAATAAATGATATTTTTTTTGGGTCTCTTAGATATTTGATATCAAGTTCTGTTTTTTACTAGCTAATATTTAAAAAAATTAATTATCGTCTATTTAGTTTTAAGATAGTTGTTGATTTTGATTTTTTAGATAGGAGGGGTAGTTTTTTGGAATAATTAATGTGTTTTCGGGTATTATAATTAAATTTTTCGAGCTGTATTTTTGATCGCTCGCGTGCATTTTAACTCGCATTAAATTTTAATGTTCTTTATTGATATAGGGATTAATTAATGTGCTTTCGGGTGGTTATGATTACGTTTTTCGAGATGTATTTTTTATCACTCATGCGTATTTCAACTCGCATTTACTTTTAATGTTTTTTATTGATATAGGGATTAATTATTTTGCTTTCGGGTGGTTATGATTACGTTTTTCGAGCTGTATTTTTTTCGCTCGCGCTTATTTTAACTAAAATTTACTTTTTATGTGTTTTCGGGTATTATAATTAAATTTTTCGAGCTGTATTTTTGATCGCTCGCGTGCATTTTAACTCGCATTAAATTTTAATGTTTCTTATTGATATAGGGATTAATTAATGTGCTTTCGGGTGGTTATGATTACGTTTTTAGAGCTGTATTTTTTATCGCTCATGCGTATTTCAACTCGCATTTACTTTTAATGTTTTTTATTGATATAGGGATTACTTAATGTTCTTTCGGGTGGTTATGATTAAGTTTTTCGTGCTGTATTTTTTATCGCTCTCGCTTATTTTAACTAAAATTCATTTTTTATGTTTCATATTGATATAGGTGTTGAAAATTGTGTTTTCGGGTCCTATAATTATGTTTTTTTAGTTTTATTTATTTATCGCTCCCGCGCATTTTAACTCGAATTTACTTTTAATGTTTTTTATTTATATAGGGATTAATTATTTTGCTTTCGGGTGGTTATCATAAGGTTTTTCGAGCTGTATTTTTTATCGCTCATGCGTATTTCAACTCGCATTTACTTTTAATGTTTTTTATTGATATAGGGATTACTTAATGTTCTTTCGGGTGGTTATGATTAAGTTTTTCGAGCTGTATTTTTTATCGCTCCCGCTTATTTTAACTAAAATTTATTTTTTATGTTTCATATTGATATAGGTGTTGAAAATTGTGTTTCGGGTCCTATAATTATGTTTTTTTAGTTTTATTTATTTATCGCTCCCGCGCATTTTAACTCGAATTTACTTTGAATGTTATTTATTTATATAGAGATAATTAATGTGCTTTTGGGTGGTTATGATTACGTTTTTGAGCTGTATCTTTTATCGCTTATGCGTATTTCAATTCGGATTTACTTTTGATATTTTTTATTGTTATAGACGTTTGTAATTATCTTTTCGGGTCTTGTGATTACGTTGTTTAAGCTGTTTTTATTGTCGCTTGCTCTCATTTAAACTTGCATTTGCAGTGGTCTTTCTTTGTTTTTGTTTTAGAGGATTCTCATAACGTGTTTTGAACTTTATTCTTTTATGCGCTTGGGAATTTCTACAAACCGTAGGTATTATGTTATAATATGATGTAAAAATTATTTATTGTTTTTTTGCAGGATCTGATTACATTTTTGATTTGGACGTTACATTGCGATTGCGCATTCTTCTAGATCACTTTTCATTTAAGTTAAAATGTGCACTAGCTATAAATAAATGTCATAAACTCTATTAGTATTCCCGAAAACACTATGAACGATCCCTCTATCGAATATTTATGAAATAGAAACAGTAACTTAAAATGAGTAAAAGCGATAACAAATTTGGTTCAAATAATGTTATCAGAACACCCGAAAATAGAATAAACGATTCCTCAATTGAATTATCAAATAATTGTAAGACCAAGTTAGGAAGCGGATCCTTTACAAAAGATTTAGTTGAAAAAATTACTCAGGACGCTAGAAAAGGAATTACAACTAATCCTTTAATAAAATAATAATAATAAAAAAAAAAAAAAAAACCTAAACGATGTATATTCCAGCAACGTTATAATGAGAACCAAAAACAAAACAATCAATCCCAATATCAATAAAAAAATATCAAAAATAAAGGCGAGTTGAAATCCGCACGAGTGATAATAAAAAAGCTTTTAAACATTTTTATAACCCCGCGAAAACACAAGGATAGATCTCTATAAAAATAAAAAGATTAAAAGTAAATAGAAGTTGAAATACGCATGAGCGATAAAACATACAGCTCGAAAAACGTAATCATAACCACCCGAAAGCAAAATAATTAATCCCTATATAAATAAAAAACATTAAAAGTAAATTCGAGTTAAAATGCGCGGGAGCGATAAATAAATAAAACTAAAAAAACATAATTATAGGACCCGAAAACACAATTTTCAACACCTATATCAATATGAAACATAAAAAATAAATTTTAGTTAAAATAAGCGAGAGCGATAAAAAATACAGCTCGAAAAACTTAGTCATAACCACCCGAAAGAACATTAAGTAATCCCTATATCAATAAAAAACATTAAAAGTAAATATGAGTTGAAATACGCATGACTGATAAAAGATACAGCTCAAAAAACGTAATCATAACCACCCGAAAGCACATTAATTAATCCCTATATCAATAAAACACATAAAAAGTAAATTTTAGTTAAAATAAGCGCGAGCGAAAAAAATACAGCTCGAAAAACGTAATCATAACCACCCGAAAGCAAAATAATTAATCCCTATATCAATAAAAAACATTAAAAGTAAATGCGAGTTAAAATACGCATGAGCAATAAAAAATACAGCTCGAAAAACGTAATCATAACCACCCGAAAGCACATTAATTAATCCCTATATCAATAAAGAACATTAAAATTTAATGCGAGTTAAAATGCACGCGAGCGATCAAAAATACAGCTCGAAAAATTTAATTATAATACCCGAAAACACATTAATTATTCCAAAAAACTACCCCTCCTATCTAAAAAATCAAAATCAACAACTATCTTAAAACTAAATAGACGATAATTAATTTTTTTAAATATTAGCTAGTAAAAAACAGAACTTGATATCAAATATCTAAGAGACCCAAAAAAAATATCATTTATTATATGCCAAAATGATTAAAAAAGTCATAATGTTAATTAAACTAATTATTTTTCAATAAATAAATAAATAAAACGGAATATTTAAGGCTAGAAGTGAAGAAAAAGGTGACATTTGACTTGGAAAAGGTAACATTTGAAATGGAAAAGGTGACATTTGACTTGGAAAAGGTGACATTTGAAATGGAAAGGGTTACATTTGACTTGGAAAAGGTTACATTTGACTTGGAAAAAGTTACATTTGACTTGGAAAAGGTTACAATTGACTTGGAAATGCTATAGTTAGCAGCTATAACCTGTTATAGCCTAATAAAATTACTTGGAAATAATAAACTATTGCGTAATAATTTTCATTTTTTTAGATGATAACTAAACTAAATATGTTATCGATCAGTATAATATCATAACCTACACACTCTAAGTGAATTCTACTCTCTTACGTCATAGATAATTGCCTCTAGTATAAACGAAGCCTAAGTGTACATTTCTTTTATTATATTTTTGCATTTTCAGCTTTATATTGAACGTTTGGTCTAAAAGCGACAGATAATTTGGTCTTAAATTAGCATAACTCCTGACCCATCTCCAAGAAAATTGATCAAGCTTTGAAAACTAGTTTTCAGATGTGAAGTTCCTGAATTATGTACTCTTTGACTTGTATTGGCATCGCTTGAACCCTCGATAGCTTTGTGATTTAACACTGACTCGAGTACCGGTCTGTAATTCGGAATTCAGAACGCCAACTATAAGTGTAGGGTTCCAAACTGGGGAATACCATAGGCTGTGGTTACCGGGAAGTGAGGACCCATTCATCTCTTGCTGGGATCATGCCAATTGTTAAAGGGCCATGCCTAATTATTGTCGTAAGAGCTAATAAAATTAATTATGAACTTTTTCTGGTTGTTGTTTGATTCCCCATTTCTTAGATTCTCTGAGGTTATCGACTAAGATCCCAGAAGTATCACCTAAGAAGTTCTTAAACGATTAACCTCGTTCTTAATAAGTTTGGAGACTACAAAAGGAGCCTTATACTAAAATGGTAAGATCATTAAGTAGTTAAGTTTTCGACGAATTTAGTAATCCTCTTGTTATACTAAATGATTTCTATAGATCCCATTTAACATATCGTAGTTTCAATATAAAACCCCATAACTACTATTTTGAATTTTTTTATTCATTATTACAAGTATCATATATTTTCATCACTATGACTAAAGAGATGGTATACAAATTAAGATAAATATCTTTAACTTATCATTATTTACTGAGCCCAAGACTCTTCTTCTTCTTCTTCTTTTTTTTTTTTTTTTTTTTTTTTTTTTTTTTTTTGGTAATCATTTCCTTGAAAAAATTTTGTAAGCTGTTATTTTAATAATGAATAATTTTGGATGAATGAAATTTATTCACTGAAACCAAAGAGCAGTAGAAAACTTAAATTATCAACAGTCGAGAACTAATCAAACAATATATATATATATATTTATAAGTTTGTGTTGTTCTCAGGTTTCAGTCAATGAATAAACAATTTTTTCTATGCGACGTTTCGAGAATTTATTGTTCTCATAATCATGCAATTTTGGACAAAATAGTGTTCTTATAATCAGTGTTCTTTCAAAGCTTGTAGGCTAAACATGTCTAATTAAGACACTATTTTGTCCAAAATTGCATGATTATGAGAACAATAAATTCTCGAAACGTCGCATAGATAAAATTGTTTATTCATTGACTGAAACCTGAGAACAACACAAACTTAAATTATCAACAGTCGAGAACTGATCAAACAATATATATATGTATATATATATATATATATATATATATATATATATATATATATATATTAATTTTAAGTTAATCAAAGTTGTATTTTAATAACATATAACGTAACGTTAAAAAAGCTTAAAAAACAGTAGGATTAGAAGGTATTTAAAAAAATAACGGACGGTTTGAAACTTATGACAGCGGTGTATCCTTAGGAAGTGTTAAATAGTTATCGCGTATTTTACAACACTTTTATTTCTAATGTCAGACATAATTTATTTCAGTTTTATCAATAGTAGATAAGAATTGGGCGAGCTGGCGCACTTTTTTGAGGAGCCAATCAGATGCCAGCATTTGGTCACGTGACCTATGGCGGGAGATTTGAATTTGAATTTCGATCACGACCTAACCTTAACCACGCTGGATCGCGCCATCGACCTAACCTAAACCACCGGGCCAAGCCCCTTTTTAGTCACGTGACCCATCATCGACCTAACCTAAACCACTAAGCCACGCCCCTTTTTGATCACGTGACCCCTGTTTGAGGGTATTAAGTCATTATAAAGCATGAGTCTACCCGGCGTCCATTTTCTTTTCCCTACGTTTTGGGCTAATTTAGTCTTTATAAAGCATGAGTCTACCCGTCCGCCATTTTCTTTTATGACGTCACAGTTTACAAAGCATGAGTCTACCCGACGTCCATTTTGCTCCCCCCACTCCTGCATTAGTTAACCAATCAGAGTGCCTAACTTAAGAGTTCCTCCCGGCTAGGTCCGATGGTCGAATTGTAATGTGTGCTTTTACGGAACCTTTCAAACTGTGACATAACCTTACTATTGTTTACATTTTTTTAAACCTCCCTTACTGTTACATAACCTTCTCATTGTTTACATTTTGCTCCCCCCCCCCCCACTCCTTCATTAGTTAACCAATCAGAGTGCCTAACTTGAGAGTTTATAAAGCATGAGTCTACCCGGCGTCCATTTTCTTTTCCCTACGTTTTGAGCGTATTAAGTCTTTATAAAGCATGAGTCTACCCTGCGTCCATCTTCTTTTCCCTACGTTTTGAGCGTATTAAGTCATTATAAAGCATAAGTCTACCCGTCCGCCATTTTGTTTTATGACGTCACAATTTAAAAGCCTTAAGTCTATCCAGCCGCCATTTTGTTTTTGTTTTAATATAGGATGATTATACCTGACCGGTTCGAGCATGCACCGACATGTCGAATTATGTAAAAACAGGTTAGCGAAAGTACAAACAGGTTTGAATCATGTTTAAGCATGCAAGTAAGTGAAACGTAAACATGGACTTTGAACCTTCTTAATGCCTTTAATGTAAACATCGTTATACGGCTTCTTAATCCTGTACAGCTTTGAACTTTGATCCTTAATCCTAATATTTAAATAGCGATAAAAGGTTTCTTAAGCTCTTGGACTACGGTCTATTATCCTCCTATGTGTAATGATTTTTAATCCTATACAGCTTAGAACTTTGATTCTTAATCCTACTATTTTAAGTGACGATAAAAGGTTCCTTAAGCTCTTGGACCATGGGCTATTATCTTCCTATGTATAATGATTTTTAATACTATACAGCTGTGAACTTTGGTCATTAATCCTACATTTTAAGTAGCGATAAAAGATTTCTTAAGCTCCGAGACTTTGAAGCATTATCCTCTTAAGTATATGTATAAATATAATGCGGACCTTGTACGTTTTATCTCTTAGTACAGTAAAAAGATTTAATCGTAAACAAGATAAATTTGCCAATATCAACTTTGTTCTAATAATTGCTTAAAGTATAAATATATAATAATATAAAACTTGTACCTATTTCGGTAGGCGAGTATAATTTTTTATATATTTTTTCAACATTTTTAGTTATTTTCTCATCTTCTTAGACCATTTTCTACTTTTTCTATGTATTATTTACTTATAATTAACAATTCTGCCTTAGAATTGCTATTTGCGATGTTTTCGGAAGAGTTCGGCAAAGCTCGGAAATATTCGGCTAGCAGCTATTTTTTAGAAACACTTGGGAGTGTTCGGGCTTTTTCGGCTGCTCTCGGGGCTCTTCGGCTTCCCCCACTCCTTCCCCCACTCCTCCCCTGCCCTTCCCCCACTCCTTCTCACACGTCTTAATCCTATACTCTTTGAACTTTGCTCGGATAATCCCTAAGGCGGCTATAAATAGGTGTGTTTTTCAGAACTCTTTCTCATTCTCTTATCCAGCATCAAGGTGACATCTCGATAACTTGTGAGTACCATTTTTTCTACTTTGGCCTTATAGTGTGCATTAGTGTTTAAAAAAAAATTATCCTAACTTTTCTTTCAACTATTTCTTTAACGATTTTTTTATTTCATACCTAGCTTCATATTTCATTTTTTCTTTAGTTTAATATTAATTTTTTTTTAGGACTCTTTTTGGTTTTTTTTTTTTTTAATTCATAGTTTGAATTTGTTTTATTTTAAGTTAGTAAATTATTTCCATTTTATATTTTCACTATTTGACAGTGTTTTGGTTTATTTGTATTTTTTAAATTTTAAAATTAAAAATGTCAACTACCAATA
Source organism: Piezodorus guildinii (assembly GCA_023052935.1). NCBI lineage: Eukaryota > Metazoa > Arthropoda > Insecta > Hemiptera > Pentatomidae > Piezodorus > Piezodorus guildinii. The sequence goes on along the minus strand of CM041296.1, from coordinate 68,219,810 downwards.
ATAACTGCCAGTATTGTAATAGAGAGTTTAGCAGGGAGGATAATAAACTTCGTCATCAAAAGTCATGCTTGACCTCACAGGCACGGCGTACATGTGTTTCTTGCGGAGAGAATTTCCAGTCTAAAAAACAGTGGATGAAGCATGTACGCCGCTGCCTGAGAGAAACGCCGCTCGTCATGACCAAGCGGAGGCGGTTGGAGGCGGCTATGGGGTCTTTATACCAGATTGAAACTTCCTTTGGAGGGGACCTCAAGACTTTTTTTCTCCCATGTTCGGAATCAATTGATGTAGTAGAATTTCTGTGCAAACAGACGGACACTCTGCATCGGTTGATTTCAGAATTTTGGGCGGAATCAGACTCTCCCTTAAAATTCAATTTGGTTTTGGAGGCCACGTACGAAAACGTCAGAGGAGAGTCTTGTGATCGTGCCTTCAAAACCAAAAATAAAGCTATATATGACATCTCTTCCATCTTGGATATTCTCAGTGGCATGTATGCGAAGTTGGCTACCGAGATGGAAGAGATGGCAATGAAAGGGAGCGGCTGGTTCCTAAAAAGTCTTGACGGTCTTCTCTTAAGGGTGAATAGATTCAGACCTCTAGGCGCCTCCAGCTATATACCTCTTCCACCTAAAATAGCCGCCAGAAAAGCTGTAATTAATGTCCAGAATAATGACGAGCGGTGTTTCAAATATTCCATATTAGCCCACCTCATCGACAGCGACGGACAACGGGTAAGCAAATATAGGAACTTGGAGCACAGATATAACTTCGACTGCATTTCCTTCCCCACTCCTCTCCAAGAGGTGAAAACATTCGAACGACACAATGACATCAGTGTGAATGTTTTTGCCATTGGAGAGACAGGAGACGTGTACCCGCTGAAGGTGGTAAAGGAGGAGAAGGCCGACCATCGTGATTTACTTCTGCTGACAACGGAGGATGGGCGAAGCCACTACGCCTATATCAAAGACTTCAATAAATTAGTGGCGTCGCAGATTTCTGGCCATCATAGCGGAAGACACGTCTGTAAGCGATGTTTCACCCATTTCAATCTCGATGGGAGAGACATCGCTGAGCGGGTGAGGGAGCACATGGAGTACTGTGGGGATAATAAGGCTACACGCATCGTACTCCCGGCTTGCGACGACGAAGGGAATCCTCAAAAGGTATCTTTTATTAATATACAACGGCAGGTGAGGATTCCTTTCGTTGTCTATGCTGATTTTGAGTCTATGTTGGAAAAGATTCAGCCGGGAGATCCAAGAAAAACTAATCCCTACCAGAGACACCTTCCTATGAGTTTTTGCACGTACGTCAAGGTATCAGAAGATATCCCACGCCACTTATTGCCTATAAATTTTCCCACTGAACCCTTCATCTACACAGGTGAGGATTCAGCGGAAAAATTTATGAATTATATTAAGGAAGTAGCAGGGAAGGTGTCTCAGATGTACTCCATGAAGCGGCACATGCTACCCCTGACACCATCGCAGATGGAAGCCCACCATCTATCCCAATCCTGTTACCTCTGTTCCCGCCCATTTACTCCCGACAATGGGAAAGTGATGGATCACGATCACATCACAGGGATGTATCGTGGTCCAGCACATTCCAAATGTAACATCCTTTATAAAACCCCACGTTTCCTACCCGTCCTATTCCACAATCTTAGCGGTTATGACTCTCACTTCATCGTCCGAGAGTTGGGGCATGGATTAAGTGAAGAAGAAAAAAATAAGTTAAGAATAGATGTCATCCCCAACTCTGAGGAAAAATACATCTCCTTTGGAATGACAGTGGGCGCATTAACCGTTAGGTTTGTGGACTCCTTTCGTTTCATGGCTTCCAGTCTCGATAGATTGTCCAAGAATTTGCCCAAACCTAATTTTAAGGAGACGAGCAAATTCTTCCCCGCCGATCATTTGGACCTCGTGATCAGAAAAGGAGTGTACCCCTATGATTACATGGACTCGTTTGAGAAACTTCAGGAGACGGTTCTGCCCCCGAAGGAGGCATTTTATAGTCAATTGAATGAAATGCCTATCTCAGACGAGGACTATCAGCATGCTCAAGCGGTATGGGACGTGTTTAATATCAGAACCCTGGCCGAGTACAGTGAATTATACCTCAAGGTAGACGTGACGCTTCTTTGCGACGTCTTTGAAAATTTCAGAGATGTCTGCTTGAGGGCTTATTCACTGGACCCGGCCTGGTATTACACGGCACCCGGACTCGCTTGGGATGCCATGCTGAAGTATACGGGAGTACAATTAGATCTTTTGACTGATTATGATATGGTCCTAATGATCGAACGGGGAATAAGGGGTGGCTTGTGCCAATGCAGTCACCGGTATGGAAAGGCGAATAATAAATATCTGAACCCAAGTCGCGATCCCCAGGAGGAAACTTCGTACATCGCCTATCTGGACGCTAATAACTTGTACGGGTGGGCGATGTCGAAAACCCTTCCGTCTGGCGGTTTCGAATGGGTTCAGAATCCGGAAACTCTAGATTGGCTCAACTTACCGGAAGACGGGCCTTTTGGTTACATAGTTGAAGCCGACTTAGAGTATCCGGAAAGCTTACACGATTTGCACAACGACTTCCCTCTGTTGCCAGAAAATAAGGTACCCCCAGGATCAAATTTTAAAAAACTTTTAGCTACTCTGAGCAACAGAGAGAAATACGTTTTGCATTTCGTTAATCTACAGCAGGCCATGGGCTTAGGACTAAGGTTAGTTCGGGTACATCGAGTACTTAGATTCCGGCAATCACCTTGGCTTCGTAGTTACATTGACCTCAACACCAGACATCGACAACAGGCGACTAACGATTTCGACAAAGACTTTTACAAGCTCATGAACAATGCCGTTTTCGGCAAATTCATGGAAGATGTTCGAAAACGGCATAAGATTGAGCTTGTAGTTAGTCAAAGACGACTGAACAAACTCATATCAAAACCTACATTTAAGGACAGGACAGTATACACAGAGTCATTGGTTGCAGTACATTCGGACTTTGAACAGATTAAGATGAACAAACCTATTTACGTAGGGATGGCCATCCTTGATCTATCCAAAGTCCGAATGTACGATTTCCATTACAACACGATATTACCACATTACGGACCGAACAGACTAACACTCATGTATACGGACACGGACAGTTTGTTATATATTATAAGGACTGATGACTTTTACAAAGACATACAAAATTTTATAGACGAAATGGACACATCAGACTACCCCCACGACCACCCCGCATACAGTACACACAACAAAAAGGTGTTGGGTAAATTTAAAGACGAAGCCAACGGAGTGGCCGTCTCTGAGTTTGTCGGACTGCGTGCTAAGATGTACTCGATACGAATTCACGCCGATAAAGAAAAGAAAAAGGCGAAAGGGATAAAAAAGATCGCTGTAGAGAAGAAACTGACATTCAACGACTACATCACATCTCTGTTCGAAGGAAAAGAGTTCAAAACTACTTTTCGCTCAATAATTTCAAAGCACCACGAACTCTTTTCCGTCGAACAGACTAAAACATCCCTTTCGCCTCACGACGATAAGCGACATCAAGTCGACGGAATTCGTACCTTGGCCCATGGTCATTATTCCATACCGGATGTGTAGATGAGGTGTGGCGGCAACAATCAAAATCTCTATTGCAATATTGGCAAACTTTGATAATGTTCACTTGTAAATATTGTATATTATAAAGAGATATCAGTTTTTTTTGTATTTAAATTAGTCACAACTTTTTTTTCTGTTCAAAACATGTTTTGTTTCAACTATTACAAGATGACTTTTTATTTTATTTTATTTCATAGCAATCTTTGAAGTTTTATGTTTATTTTTTTTAAATATATATATATTTTTTTTTTTATTAAAAGAGATTTTTTTTTTGTTGTTTTTTATTAAAAGAGAAGTAGGAAACTGTTAGATTTTTTTTTGTTTCATTCAAGAAGGATATTTTTTTTTGTATATGAAAGGATGGAATTTTTTATTTTTAGTATTTGAAGATTACGTTTTTATTTTTTAACATATGTATTCTTTTAATCTGCACTGTGGCCAAATGAAAAATGGTTTTAATAATTTTTTAGTTATCGCTCCAGATGCTGTATAAGAGATTTTATTTTTATTTTTGTTGATATAATATTGTTGTTTTTATTTGTAAACTAAAGTATGTATGTGAGATGGAATGAATGGGTCCCTGGCGTGGCTCTAAAGGCTCGCAAACCTAAAAGGAATGTGTGTTATGGTTTCAAGAGAGGTTTAAAACGATAAACCTGGAAACCTTAAATGAAAAAAAAAAAAAAAAAAACTACGTTGTGGTTCCAAGAGAGGTTTAAAAAGATAAACCTGGAAACCTAAAATGAAAAAAAAAACTGCGTTTTGGTTCCAAGAGAGGTTTAAAACGATAAACCTGGAAACCAACATAAAAAATAAGAAAAATAGTTTTACAAAATATTAACAACCATATTATATCAACATACCTTCTCGACGCACTCACACCTTGACGAGGTGGGAAGGCTTACTTCTAAATTATATTTAGAAAACCAAGATGAGTGCAAAAAAAAAAAAAAATAAATTATATATAATAGATAAATAATTTTAATATGGTACCAATTTTTAATTTGAAAAATTCTATTAACGAAGATTAGTCGATAAATTTCAACCACGTCGGTAAGTATAAAAGGAGAGGTCAAAGTGCGATTCTTTTCATTTAACATCATGCGCTTGGTAAAGCAACATACTACGATCCGTATTCATAATCTGGACGGAGGCGCTCCAATTAAGAAAGAATCTAGGCACGGTTTACTATTTCCTGATTCGATTCGATGTTTAATATGCGGTCCCTCCAATTGTGGTAAGACTAATCTTATGCTAAGCTTAATTTATGACTCAAAGGGATTAAAATTTGAAAATATCTATTTGTTCGCAAAATCCTTACATCAACCTAAATATAGAGAGTTAGCGCAAATATTAGAACCTTTAACTGATATCGGGTTTTATCAATATGAAGATAACTCACAAGTTCCTCCGCCCAAAGAGACACTACCCAACTCAGTCTTTATATTCGATGATATTGCCTGTGACAAACAAGATAATGTGAGATCATACTTTTGTATGGGGCGCCATAACGGTGTTGATATATTTTATCTGAGCCAGAGTTATACTAGAGTCCCAAAACATTTGATTAGAGAAAATGCTAACTTTCTTATACTCTTTAGACAAGATGAATTAAATCTAAGACGAATTTATGATGATCATGTCAATTCAGACATGTCATTTCAAACTTTCAAAAAGGTTTGCCAATGGTGCTGGAAAGACGACAGGTACGGATTTTTAGTCTTGGACAAGGATAGACAAATTAATGATGGAAGGTATCGAAAGGGTTTCGAGGCCTATATAATACCGTGAGGTGTTGGGTCAAGCTCATTCCCTAGTTAGGCATGGAAGAGTCAACTAGTGATGTAGTAATGCGTGAAATAATCGAGACCAGGAAAAGTGTAATTTATTGAAAAGGAGTCGAGAAGAGACTGATGAATATTTGAAATTGAAGTATAAACCTTTATTGAAATCTATGGAAAGACTAGCGAGTAAGCAGGAGGTTAAAATTCCCCCCTCCGCCCAATGTGAAATTCGAAAGAAGGAAGAAGAAGAAGAAGAAATTCCTCATATTCCATCAAAAATGCCTAAATATTGTCTAGAACAATCGTCACTAACAGATACAACACCAAAGCCTGGGCCTTCTAAAATATTTACTCGTCGTTTAGAGCACGTTTGGGAAAGTACACCAATTCTAAAGTCGGAAGAAGAGTGTGAGCCACCGAAAACCCCACTGCAGGAGGTGAGAGAAGCAACTCAAACTCCTAAAGGAGAAGAAATGTTACAAAAATATTTAGAAAAGATTGGAAATATATCCTCAAAGTATATAATAAAGCTTGTGAACAATGACATTAAAGATCTGGATACTGTATATGGAATCAAATTTGATGGTCACAAGTTTACCATCGGCGATACAGTGATTTCTATCAATGAAGATATTCTTACTATAGGTGATGATATCTATCATGGTACACCAGGTCTCTTCGAATTGTTATTTATAAAAAATCCGAATCTTTCATTCGTTAAACAAAGTGATTATGCTTTGTATAAAAAGATTTTGATGCAAACTAATGCACATTTCGAGGGACATAGCCCAAGCGGTAATATGATAAGACTTAAAAATTACCCCAAATACAAAAATGTTATCTCAAAATTGTTCAAATCAAAAAGCGGTACAGGCATTGTTGATCCAAACGTATTAGTTAATCGAATGAGATATTTGATTGGCTCTCAAACAGGTAAGGGTGAGATCTTGGGAATAGAAGCTCAACTTAGAGAAGGGGGTATAATAGTGTAGCGCAGATAAGAAGATTAACAGTACGTCATGGCATCCGTTAAAGAGCAGATCGTGCATGAATTGCACAAACCTGCTAGGAGGGTTTTTAAAAGAAGATCTGTATTACTCAAAGGTATTGATGATTTATGGCAGGCTGACTTGGTTGAAATGATTCCTTATGCTAAATTTAATAAAGGTTACAGATATTTGCTCACTGTAATAGATTGTTTTTCTAAATATGCTTGGGTAGTGCCTATCAAGAATAAAACTGCGTCTGTAGTGTGTCAAGGTTTCGAGAAAGTATTATCTGAGAGAAAGCCAAAGAATTTGCAAACAGACAATGGTAAAGAGTTTTATAACCAAGTATTTCGAAAACTTATGACATCTTGTAATATCAATCATTATTCAACATATAGTAACCTAAAAGCATCAATAATAGAAAGGTTTAATCGCACTCTAAAGTCAGCCATGTGGAAAAAGTTTAGTATACAAGGCAACTACAATTGGCTTGTAGTACTGCCGGCATTAGTAGACAAATATAATAAAACAAAACATAGTACAATCAAGATGGCACCGGCATCCGTTCACGGATTTAAGATTGAAGCAAAACTAATAAAAGAAGTTTATTCTAAGACAACTAGTACAAAAAAGGCTGCAAAATTTAAAGTTGGCGATCATGTAAGGATATCAAAGTATAAAGCACAGTTTGCGAAAGGTTATCAACCATCATGGTCTACAGAAATATTTACTATAGCTGAAGTGAAAAAAACGGTACCTATCACCTATCATCTGAAAGATGATCGCGGAGACAACATTGCTGGTGGTTTCTATCAAGAGGAATTGCAACTTGTTAAGCATCCTAATTGTTACCTTGTAGAAAGAGTTGTAAAAAGGAAAGGTAATAAAGCTCTAGTGAAGTGGCTAGGTTTTGACAGTTCTCATAATTCATGGGTTGATAGCAAGAATGTGGGTATATAAGGCTTGTCAGCATTACCTCTGTATCAGTAGACCATGAAACGTGTTACAAACAAGAAGAAAAAGATGCGAGTCATTTCCACGCCAAAGAGGATCGGGGGAAATGTACATCAGTTGAAAACTAAAGCCAAAGAGATCTTAAAAACTTTTCCTCGCCAAAGGCTAAGCAATTTCGACTTACTCAGATTAGCAAAACTTCATAAACTGCGTCGTTTTAGAGGAGTTTTTATGGTAGATGAATTTCCTACAAAGCCGTGGAAATCTGAACGTGGTATTTTTAATTTAGACAATAGTAATGGTAGAGGAACGCATTGGGTCAGTTACAAGAAAAGAGGAAAATACGTTCAGTTCTTTGACAGCAGTGGAGACAAACCGCCAAGTGAATTCGTTCGGTACATGAAAGATTGCCGAATTTCATTAAATAGAAAACAATTCCAGAAAGTAGGTTCAAACAACTGTGGTCAGCTTTGTTTACTCTTCCTGCTTGATCTTATATAAAAGGAGTTATAACAAAGGAATGTCCATTCAGTAGTCAGACAGCGATGGGGTTGGACTTTAAGAAAGTACATAAAAGCGCGTCTTCAGAGAGAAAAAGTATCATTCCAGTGAAAGCCATTGTTGAGTGCACATCGTTATCTGCGAGCAATATTAGATTTCTTCAAACCGCAGGATATTACGTTTTATCGTCAACATGGAAATATTGAATTTGGAAGAAGCTGATACTTTTGATAATTCAGTTGAAGGGATTGAATTTCATTCTCATCATCCTTATTCGTCAACAAATCTTCAGCCAGGGGATGAAATACGCATCAGTCTGCAACATCAAGATTTATACACACTACCTAGTCACAGCCTGCTGTATGTAGAAGGAAGATTTCTAAAGCAGGATGGTTCAGCAGTTCCCATTGCATCAAAATTAACAAACAACATGTTTGCGTTTTTGTTTGATGAAATAAGGTACGAATTGAGTGGAGTCGAAATAGACCGTGTGAAAAATCCTGGAATCACTTCAACTTTGAAAAATCTAGTTTCGCTCAAGGGAGGTTCCCAGTTTTTGGATAATTGGGGATGGTGCTATCCACAAAGTGATACATTAAACATTACATCGGCAGAGGGGTGTTTCAACCTATGTGTTCCTTTATCATCCCTTCTTGGGTTCTGTGAGGATTATCAGAAAATCGTAATGAATGTAAAGCAAGAACTGATATTCATAAGAAGCAGACATGATGAAAATTGCTACATCACTAGCCAACCAGTAGCTGGGACTGATGCGGTAGAAAAGTGTAAAATAGAACTGGATAGGCTATGCTGGAAGCTACCTTATGTTACCGTAAACGAACATCAGAAGCTGGCTTTGATGCGTCATCTCAAATCAGAAAAAATATTTTCACTAGCCTTTAGAACCTGGGAACTTTACGATTATCCTTTACTGCCAGCAAGTCAGAGACAAATCTGGCCAGTCAAAACATCCAGTCAGCTAGAAAAACCGCGTTATGTAATATTAACTTTTCAAACTGGAAGACTGAAAAATTCTCAAAAAGATGCAAGCCACTTTGATCATTGTAATATTTCCAATGTTAAATTGTTTCTAAATTGTAAAGCTTATCCGTATGATGATTTAAATATAGATATGTCGTCAAATCGGTTTGCTTTGCTCTATCATATGTATGCTTTATTTCAAAATTCTTATTATGGTGGACAAATGCAACCTTTGTCCTCTTTACAAAACTTTAAAGATAAATCACCTTTAATTGTAATAGATTGCTCAAAGCAGTCTGAATCTATAAAAAGTGGACCAGTCGATGTAAGATTAGAATTTGAATCGAAAATTTCATTCCCGGCAAATACTACAGCATATTGTCTAATCATACACGATAGGCTCGTAGAGTATAATCCTCTAATTGGTACAGTTCGGCGAATGGTATAAAATGGGGTGAATCCTTTGCTCAGTGTTCAGTATGGCTACGGCAAGCGGAGCGATAGTAGACTTTCAGTGCTTTGTCGATAGCCTGGGAGGTTATATTATTAAAGAGTTTTCTCTGTTTGATCAAGCTTACAAGTCTTCAAGGCATTGGATTTTTAAGCCACCAAATGAATATAAACCAACCGATAAAAGTATAAGAACGAATTATTGGTTGGAAAATTACTATCATAAAATCAAATGGGATTCTGGAGAAGTTGAGTATGGCATCATTTATAACATTTTCAACAACATTGACCTTAAATATAAATTTGTTTTCGTTAAGGGCCTAGATAAGAAAATGTTTCTATCACGAAATCTCCATCATTGTACTATAATTAACTTGGAAGATTTTGGCTGTCCTAAAATAGAATCACTAATTTTAGATGAGCAAGGCAGCCATTGCATAGTACACCATTTTTCGAAAGAGAAATGTACACAGTATCGCACAAATGCTTTGTCTGCATGGATGAATAAAAATGTGTTTAAAGCTATTCACCATGAATGAAAGGGGTCACTGTCACGGTTTGAACACCTATAAACCCTGAATGAAGGTCAATGGCATGGTCTAACAGCCTCTAAACCTGAATGTGTGAGTGAATGTGTGGTGAATAGAATAACCCTGCAGAATAATTTCGATGCTCATATTTCTCTTTCAAATACATGAACAAAAAATTTAAGAAGAAAAGAAATGTTTTCTTATCTTTGGCTTAATCGAAAATATCTTAAGCACATTATTTCATATGTACTTCATACACCGTTTCTGATTTGCCATACTCTTCCGACCATCCCAAAAGATTCTCGTCATGAACTGACCTATTACAAAAAAAAAAAGAAAAGGATATGTTTTATTTAATTCTACATTGTATTACATAGAAGATGACATTTTATGTTTATATAAATTCAGATTTTTATTTGCTTTATTTTACATTTAATTTTATTATAAAAATGTTTCATTTAATTATTTATTGTATCACATAGAAGATTATATTTTATTTTTATTTTTTACGAATTCAGATTTTTATTTTTTCGTTTAATTTTATTTAAAAAATTAAATTGTAAAAAAAAAAAAAAATAATAAAACTAATAAATTTAAAAAAAATTCACATAAAAAGCTAAAAAATTATTAAAAAAAAAAAATTAAAAAAACAAAACCTCTTCGATGTACCTTTACCTTGACGTGGTGAAGAGGCTTAATGCCGAACAAAAAAAGGTACAACACTTTACTTAATAATAATATTATAAACTCATTTAATAGGAAACCATTACGATGTAGTATATCATTATTATAATTCACAACTATATTATTATTATTTACACTAAAGTACATCAAATAATATTAATTTGTTTTCGTTCGAGAACATTAACGTTATCATTGTTTATTTCTTTCGGAAGAATTAAGGATTATAGCGAAGTTAGGTAGAAGACCGAAGCCGGCCGAGATTAGACGAATTCTTCCGAAAACATCGCTAATAGCAATTCTAAAGCAGAATTGTTAATGATAAGTAAATAATACATATAAAAGTTAAAAAATGGTCTAAGAAGATGAGAAAATAACTAAAAATGTTGAAAAAATATATAAAAAATTATACTCGCCTACCGAAATAGGTACAAGTTTTATATTATTATATATTTATACACTATCAGTACAAATTTGATGTTTACGTCTTAAATTAAGCTTGTTTACGATTAAATCTTTTTACTATACTAAGAGATAAAACGTACAAGGTCCGCATTATATTTATATATATACTTAAGAGCTTAAGGAACCTTTTATCGCTATTTAAATATTAGGATTAAGGATCAAAGTTCAAAGCTGTACAGGATTAAGAAGCCGTATAACGATGTTTATATTAAAGGCATTAAGAAGGTTCAAAGTCCATGTTTACGTTTAAACTTAAGGAACTTTTTATCGCTACTTAAAATGTAGGATTAAAGATCAAAGTTCAAAGCTGTATAGGATTAAGAAGCCCTAGAACGATGTTTATATTAAAGGCATTAGGAAGGTTCAAAGTCCATGTTTCCGTTTCACTTACTTGCATGCTTAAACATGATTCAAACCTGTTTGTACTTTCGCTAACCTGTTTTTACATAATTCGACATGTCGGTGCATGCTCGAACCGGTCAGGTATAATCATCCTATATTAAAAAAAAAACAAAATGGCGGCTGGATAGACTTAAGGCTTTTAAATTGTGACGTCATAAAACAAAATGGCGGACGGGTAGACTTATGCTTTATAATGACTTAATACGCTCAAAACGTAGGGAAAAGAAGATGGACGCAGGGTAGACTCATGCTTTATAAAGACTTAATACGCTCAAAACGTAGGGAAAAGAAAATGGACGCCGGGTAGACTCATGCTTTATAAACTCTCAAGTTAGGCACTCTGATTGGTTAACTAATGAAGGAGTGGGGGGGGGGGGGGAGCAAAATGTAAACAATGAGAAGGTTATGTAACAGTAAGGGAGGTTTAAAGAAATGTAAACAATAGTAAGGTTATGTCACAGTTTGAAAGGTTCCGTAAAAGCACACATTACAATTCGACCATCGGACCTAGCCGGGAGGAACTCTTAAGTTAGGCACTCTGATTGGTTAACTAATGCAGGAGTGGGGGGAGCAAAATGGACGTCGGGTAGACTCATGCTTTGTAAACTGTGACGTCATAAAAGAAAATGGCGGACGGGTAGACTCATGCTTTATAAAGACTAAATTAGCCCAAAACGTAGGGAAAAGAAAATGGACGCCGGGTAGACTCATGCTTTATAATGACTTAATACCCTCAAACAGGGGTCACGTGATCAAAAAGGGGCGTGGCTTAGTGGTTTAGGTTAGGTCGATGATGGGTCACGTGACTAAAAAGGGGCTTGGCCCGGTGGTTTAGGTTAGGTCGATGGCGCGATCCAGCGTGGTTAAGGTTAGGTCGTGATCGAAATTCAAATTCAAATCTCCCGCCATAGGTCACGTGACCAAATGCTGGCATCTGATTGGCTCCTCAAAAAAGTGCGCCAGCTCGCCCAATTCTTATCTACTATCAATGTTATAAATAAATTATAGTTTATAATATAGTTTTGTAAAGGGCTTCCTGTATCATTTGCATGCCTGGATTTGAGATTCTGTCCTATTGAAATAACCAACAACAATATCAACATGTTTCCTAATATTTTGGTATGATGCTTACCATTGTTAAACATATTCACAAAATTCATGTTAAATATAAAATAAAACATGGTCATAAGTATTTAGTTTGATTTTTTTCTGACGTGGTAAGAAATTAAGATATTTTTATTGCATTATAATTTTATTTATGATATTATAAGACATTTTAGAATAATAATAGGACGTTTTGTTTTAACATTTTTTTTTTAATTTGTATCAATTTACTATGCATAAAATATTGAAGGTTTTTATGCCTCTAACAATATATTTAATTAAATTTAATGCATCATTCTTGCCTTATATAAACAACTGATCTGAATCTATGATACAAATTGAAATTTCATCTAGTTAAATATAGCATCAACATTTAATTTAGTTTTATCATACATCATAGTTTTATCTTGTATCTACTTATATGATATTTTGATTGTATGATATATGAGAGTATAATAATATATAAAATATGAAGTGAAAAAGTTTGAACGAGGTAAGAAATTAACGTGTTTTTTGTTGCATTAAGTCCAAAAGTTAATAATAAAATTTCGTTACACTTTTACTGTGCAACTACGTACAAACAGCTACTACGCATTCTGCATAGAATGTTAAAGGTTTTTTCTCTTGTAAAAATCTTTAAATAAATCGACTTTTGTTTTGGAATAAGTGGTTCGAATTTATACTAACCATTTCACAGATTAGGTTAACTTGTTTATAAAAAGCATAATCGATTTTTTTATGAAGCTTTTTGAGAGGGAAAAAAACCTTTGTACGTACTGTTTATAAATAAAATATGGTGAATTCAAAATAAAAAATTCTGAATTTATGAAATTGAGTAAAAATATAAAGAATATTAAAATATAATTTTGAATCCTATAAAATCAGAAGTTAAGAAAAATTATATCATACAGAAAATATATATGAAAAAACGTATTTAGTTGACAAAAATAAATTTTATTAGTGAAGACTTTCTGTTGTTCATTTCGTATTTAATTAGGATTTCTATAAAAAATGACTATTTTAATCTGTGTTTAATAAACAAAAAATATTGTAGAAAAGTTTTGTTTTTCATTTTTCGTCAGTATTACTTGTTATTATAGTCGTAATTTTTGCGTCATAATGTATTAAAATAATGATATATATTGTATATTATAGCTGTATGATAGAGCTGCGGATTGTACGTATACGTTTGTAAACAATTGGTCTCATCACATGCATACTTATATTCTCCTAATGAATTGTATTCAATTATTAACATTATTACTTAAATAATTATATTTAAACTATTAGCTCGCATGACGGAATATCAACCAGGAGAGAAAAAATATATGTAAGATATATTTTTTTTTTACCAATTCCAAAAGACACTAATTTTATTTAATAATTTACAACGTTTCGGCCTCTAGGACCATCCTTAAGTGTCTCTAAAAAATATGTTTATAATATTAATACACATTTAACTTTTTTTTTTTTTCAAATTTCACATATCTTATTGTAATAGTTTTTTTTTAAACATTGCTTACCTATTTCATCTGCAGTGTCGTTTTTTCACTCACTAGTTCAAAAAATTATTTTAAAAAAACAGAGGCCGAAACGTTGTAAATTGTTAAATAAAATGAACGTCTTTTAGGATTGAACAAACAAATATACCTTACCATTATTGCACCAAAAGAAAAATTAGGACTATGATGTTATTTTTACTGCTAAAACAAAAATTAAGGTGTCATTTTGAAAAGTTATATATGATAAAGAATGCAATTTAATTATTTATAGTGGGCCTGCATACTGAGAGTCACGAGTTACGTTAGGTGCCAGGACTTTATTTAGCTGAACCGTAAACAATAAACTATTTCGAAATGATATTATTTTAGTAATTTATTATATTTCGTATGTATTATATTGTAATATATATAACTTATTGTATAGAGTAGAGATGAGACGGACATGGTATAGTTTACTCACCGTTGACAGTTGGCTGTTGACGGTTGGAGATGTTGATCTGTTTGTTGCCGACTACGGACTGGCTGCTACTCACTCCCCCACTTCGCTACTACACTCTTCCAACTCGGGGTGTCCTCGCCCCTACCTGGAAGTAACGCTATCTTCTAGATTAGAATTTTCGCTAAAATTGAATTAGACATGTGCGAGTTATGATGCAAGCGTAATTAAACGCGGAGATATCTTATCCTAGTTACGATGCATGTCAATTGTTAAAAATCTTTTCAACGCGAATGGCGACTTTAATTTAAAATAAAAAACAACTAATTAAAACAGTCCTTTTTTACTTTTTAAAATTTTATTTATTAAAATTAACATGTGTATTAGTAAATATATCAAGTAAATTAGCTGATATATATATATAGATAATATACTTGAAAAGACATGAAGAGAATATACCCATTGGCAGCACTCCACTAGATAAGCTAAACTAGAAGGTCTCAAGGCCATCTTCTTTTCAGACGCCTCTGAGGATTGTCAGGAATGGATGACGAAGCAAGGATTGAAATTATTGGATTAAAGTGGGAGTAAAGTTTGTCATGGAAGGATTGATACCTCGTACGGGCTAAATCAGCAAAATATGGGACATTAAGGTCTTTATGGATGGGCTTGTTAGTGTCAAAGAAAGGAGAATTGAGGATTTTTCGAAAGGTTTTGGATTGTAAATATTGAATACGGAAGAGTTTGACGGTTTAGTAGGGCCCCAAAGCTCAACTCCGTACTCCGATAAGCCTTATGATGGTGATATAGATGGGCCTTTTGTAGTTAAATGGAAGGTTAGAGCGCCTGTTTAGTAAGTGTTGAAGTAGCCGAAAATGTCGAGCAGTTTCTTGTCTTTTTGTTTGTCTAGGTGGATTCCTAGATATCGAATCTGTTCAACAGGAACTAGCGGAATGTTATTGAAGGACACTGTAGGGCAGGATGTCATAGGTGTACGACGAAGGGTGAAGGTAATTTGGCGGGATATGCTGGAATTTATTTTAATTCTCCAATTCTGGCACCATACCTCAAGGTCTCTGTTGTGGGATTGGAGAGTTTGAGAGGCAATGGTACGATCGTTATTAACTGATAACACGCAAGTGTCATAGGTATAAGTAGAAAGAAATTTATTAGGAAGGGTTGGAATATCAGCTGTATAGACTGTGTAAGGGATGGATCCTAAGATACTGCCTTAAAGAACACCAGCAGACTGGGTAAAAGCGAGGGATAGGAACGGTAGTGGTTTATTTTGAAGGATCTGTCGGATAGGTAGTACTGGATGATTAGGAAGTATGCAGTAGGAAGGAATTTTCGGAGTTTATACAGCAGTCCTGGGTGCCACTAAAAAAGTTAAATTAATTTCCATGGTAATCCCTTATATTTTACAGTGAAAAATCAGATTTCAAGAAAAGATGTAAAAGTAGAAATAATTAATAGCAATGTTATTTTATGGGTTTATAACAAGTACTTATTTATTTTAACAACTTAAGTACGATTTGTTATATAATATTTTTTAAAAAATATTTCGTACTGTATGGAAGATAAGTTTTCTGATACTGTGCGGTCGCAATACTGATTTACCATAACCTCCCTCATTAGAACATTACAAATAATTTCTTTTCTTTTTTAATTTTTCAGGAGGTTTTTCTTAATATTTCACACTTAAACAAGCACACCCCAACTTTTATTATATATTTATTTTCTTTCATAATTTTTTACAACGTTTTCAACGTTTCGGAGTTCTTTCCCCATTATCAAGACTTTTTTGAAAACACTAAGCTACAACGAACAGTAGTAAGCTATAAATGTGAAATATGAGTGATATATTTTAAATTGTTTTAAAAAAAAGTCTTGATAATGAGGAAAGAACCCCGAAACGTTAGAACCGATGTAAAAAATTATTAAAGAAAATAAATATTAATAAAAGGAAGTTGGGGTGTACTTGTTTAAGTGTGAAAAATTACAAATAATTTATTTTCATAAGTTTAAAGGCTAATAACAACTTTCTATTAGGTTGTACAACTTTTTCATTTCATATTAACTTTGCTAAAATATCTTTTAACGGTGACTTGATTACAGAAAATTAAGTTTTCCCTTCTAAGAGAAAAAATTATTGCAAAGTATTTTACTTATAAACCTTTAGGAAACAATGTCCTAATTGAAGGCATGTTTCGCTGAATTAATTTTGTATATGTAGAGAGAATAAGGTGGTTAATTTTTACTTTTCCTTTACCTTTGTATAGAGTTAGGAAAAGTATGGCTATGTTCAATTCATTTTTACTTTTTTGTATATTAACTGAACACTAGAAAAGAAGCATCTAAGATAATATGAATATTTTTGCAGCATTGAACACCATAGAAACTTGATGGAAACTATAGAGGTAAAATCATTTGAAAGAAAACCAGGATATCGGCCGAGTACCTCCCATATCAAACACATGGAACGGATAGGACGACGCAAAGGGAAGACATGTAAGAAGAAGTGAGGAACGTCCAAAAAACGATGGCTGGAAACACCCTTACCCTGATAGATGGATGAGAAATTCTAGCTTGAGGTCATTGACTACCTGGTGACGAAGATACTTTCATTGCATTAAAGGTGTCACGCACATGTGTCATAGAAAGCTTATTGTCAGACTTATTTCGGGAGCCTTTGATCTAACCTGAGCAGGTGTGGTCCAGTTGACTACTATTTCACAGTTGTCGGGTTTAAGACCCCCTCGGGTAGGGAGGCCCTCATGAGACCCAAAATCCTCTATAAAATAAGGTATCCAAAAAGTAAGGAAAAACTTGGCGTCTGAGTTCTGACATCTCTGCCTAACCACCTCCTTGCACGGGCGTTGTTACAGAAAAAATCCGAATCGCTATATGTTTTCAGAGGTATACATTTTTTATTTACAAAAATAAATGATATAGTATATCTTCTTTTACAAAATATTATGTATTTTTATTTTGTTTGTTCTTTTATAATATATATTCATAACCCTTTAGTAAGTTAAGCAGTATAACACCTAAAGACCTTTTAATCCAAGAAATCTGAGATATGTAGATAGAAGTTTAGGAAACAAATTAATATACTTTATTTCACACAAACCATAATGTGAAAGAGATGCAGTTTTGTTAAAGCACACTGATATTTCACAATGGGTTGGTAGTTCTTCCTCATTAGCTGTACTTTAAAAATATCTCTAAGAGAATAATGAGTGTGGCTCAGTTTTAGGGTTTAGTCAACACTGTATTGATCTTATACATTACATTATTAAATATTGAAAACTGAAATAAATATAATGATATTTATTATTAATAGTTGATTAATATATACTATAATATATACTTGCTTCTTAAGATTTGTGTTCGGTACCTCGAGACGGTCCCATGTATCCCACCTCAACGACGAGTTAAAGTGGTTAACCCCAACCTTTCGAAGACAATATTTCCTTGGATCATCCCTTTATCAAATCATAAGCTCCCACCACCCATTTTATGTTTACAGCCTTCTGGTATTTAAATCCTCAACCCATCACTAGGAAACAAGATCCCGTCTGTCCGACCTCCAAACTCCTTTCCAAAAAATATGACTGCTCCTTTTTAGCCCGTTCTACTGCTTTATGGAATACTCTACCTTCAAACATGCTCCTTCCCTATCATCTTTTAAATCCCTCTTCTTTCAATACTCCCTTTCTCTTCAGACAGATGTAAGCTAATTTTTATTATGCCAACTTATGTAAGGTGAATTTGATTTTAATGCACTTACTTTAATGAGACGTAAAAGTTACATTTTATGTTTATTCTTATTTATTTATTTCTTAAATTTTTAAATATAGATGGTACTATGACCCTTTTTTCTTTTTCCATTATTGTGTTGTTTAATTATAGATATATATTGTTTTTGGCCAGTTATAATTTATTATTTTATTCATAATTGTTATTCTTAAGGGAAATTGTCCCAGAATAAAGTTTTTTTTCTATTCTATACTTATGTGATATGGAGCGGCGTGTACTAGTGGATAGAGCTTTAGGATAATGTTTTCCAGGTCTGAGTTTGAATTCCGGCCGAGGCAGAATTATTTATTGAGTTATTTCAGCCGTAGAGCGACCCTGGGGTATGGTGACCCTCCTAGACCACACCCAGCCTCTATAGAGTGGGTACCCAAAATTGGGGAAAACCTAGCGGCCGGGCGTGGTTTAGGCCCAATCACTTCCTTGTACGGGCGTTATTTACGAATCTCTGTATGTACTGAACCCGACACCCTTCATGGGTTGTAGAGGTACAGGTTTTTTTTTGTTTGTTTTTTTAATTCTGTTATTAATTTTTTTTTTATTCTGTTATTAATTAATTTTTAATCGGAAGGCAAAAAGGTATGTCTCTTATACTAGAAATGAGAGTGACATTCGTTCATGTTTAGAAATTGTTTCTCTTTCAGTTAATGAGTAAAAATTTGTATCTGATAAAACAAACAAACTACCTTCTAAACATAAACGAATGGAGACTCCAGAGTGTGAAAAACATTTCCAGAAAAAGTGATTTATACCATACCATACACCAAGCATAGAATCAGCAAAGCATTTATAGTTTTAATACTATTTACAAATAAGTAATAACTCCCTTAGAAACACATTTCTGTATGCTGACTACCTTCCTTTTTCAATTATCATTAAACCAATTATTCATTATAGTTCACAAAGGTGTATAAAGTTCATTAGATTGTATTGTTACCGGCATGAGGGAGATTGGTGTGATAACATGGTTTGCTTTTTTCCAACCGTATCGCCTTCCGACCGTTCAACAAGTTAATTGTGAAGGGGTGGTTACGGTACAACTAACGCACTTTGTAGGGCCCCTAAAGAACTTTTTATGGTAATTTGGTATTGCTGTTGTTTATAGAATTTTTACGCAATAATATTATATATATATATATATATATATATATATATATATATATATATATAAAATGATTACGGGATTTTGGTTTCCGCTAACTCCTTCTAAACCACTGAACAAATTTTGATACGGTTTACACCATCATTTAGGGCATTGTTTCCTGAAGGTTTTTAAGTAAAATCCATTGAAGTTTAGCTTTTCTTTAATTAAGAAAAATAAATTTTCAGTGACCAACTCATAAAAAATTATTCCTGACATAAATAGTACCATAAATGTCTAATATACCATTGGAAAGAGCAAGATATTAGAAAAAATAATTCGCAATAAAATAAGTCGATCAATTTAATAGAAAGATGTTATAAGAGCATAAGCTTATACATAAATGTTATTTGTAATGTTGTGGATTAGGTAGGTTATGGTGATTTATGGTGATCGTACTGGTTATATACTTCAAACAGTGGTCAACATTTTAGAAACAAAATATTATGTACCAAATCCTACATAAGTTGCTAAAATAAAGGAAAAGTCGTTATAAACTTATACTGTTAATAATTATTTCTACTTTTAGATCATTTCACTAAAAATAGTAGTTCCACTGTAAACTAAATCAGACTCACATGGAAACTAAATTAACTTCAATACATTAATATGTATTTAGAAAAAGTTCTTATGAAGTTTAATTGCATAAGATAAATTTAATCTCGGGCGTATAGTTGTGTTAAATATGAAATTTCAGTTTCGTACGACTTTTCGTTTTTGCACTAGACTTACGGGACTTGGTCATTTGGGCTTAGGGGACCCTAAAACTGGAATTCAAAAATGTTCATGATCGCAATACTTTTCCTTAGTATGTATTTCATCAACAGCTCAGTAATTAGCGTTACTGCTACCTGTTCTTATTAGAAATCTGTCTAAATGTATTCTTTAAATACAATAACATCTCTATCAAATCATTAAAAAATAATAATAATAATTAATATATATATATATATATATATATATATATATATATATATATATATATATATATATTGGAGGTTTACATCTATTTATAGAAAAATTAAAAAATAACTGATTTAAGCCCAACAAAGCCCTTCTAGAAATTGGCCATTTGAATGTTCCTAAAAGTCCAAATACCTTACTGTGAGATGATAGTTCAGGTAGGATTAAACATGGAGAATATTATAGAGAGTTATTATTTAATACCCTATTTAATAACCCTCAAGAAAGGTTCGGAAAAATATAAACTGAATGTCTTTAAGAAGAAATAAAACCCAAAAAAGAGATTCTGAAACATTGATGGTGGCATAAAGAAGATTTATATGGTTTAGTAAAACGTCAATAAAATAAATGGAATAACAACGAATCAATAGATATACTACCAAAAAAGGGCAATCAAAAACAGATCAAATTAACTTGAGAGTATCAAAAAGGGTTCCAACTAGAGTTACTCATCCATAACGACATACAACTACCTATTAACGAATATATGTTCTTCATATTAATCCATGAATTAATGTGATAACATTACTGAGATAATTAAAAAAAATATTATCATATTAATCCATGAATTAATGTGATAACATTACTGAGATAATTAAAAAAAATATTATGTATTGTTGATTTTGAGTCAGGAATATGCAAAGATAAGAAAAATATAGTAATCTAAGAATAAAGAATAAATCCAAGATAACAGTCGAAGCATATGTTTTGACTAGCTTTTAGTTTATTATTTTCAATAATGAACGCTTGTAATCGAACAATAAAAATAATTACTCCCCTCCCCTCGAAATTTGAGGGATTGCGTTTCAAGTTGTGTAGAACCCGAATAACGAATTTAAAAAAATCCGTTTGTCCGTCGCCCGCCGCATTTTTCTGACTACTTGACCAATTTTTTTAGAATTAGCCAAAAAAAATACAAGGCATGCAACGATGATCTAAACACCTAGACATTGATATCAGCTGGTTATTTTTAAAATCGTGGCCGATTAAAAGTGGTTTAATTTAATGACTAAGTTATTGTTGAAGAAAATCAGTAAAGCGCCCAAAAAAAAAAATGATCTGTATATTTAAACATCACTATTTAAATATCATAGATGTAATTCCACCGAAAACCGGTTATTATTAAAGATAGAAAAAAATGGAAAAGATTTTCAAGGCACAACTTATAAGAGAAGTGATTCTGATAACTCAGATATTATTGATGATAAAGATAAAATGTAAGGTGTTCTGGAATCATGACATTTTATTTTAATGAAAATCGAAAGAAAAGCAAAGCAAATAGTAACGAAGTTTTATATAACTTTTTGTTTATTATTTACAATAATGAACCTTTGTAACCGTTTTTCCGCCGTCCCCCGTCCAATAGAAAGTTAAATTTCCTATAAAACGATGATGGCTAAATAAAAAAAAAAAAAATAGCTTTATAAACAGTTATATCCTAATATAGTTATTTCGAGATAATAAACCATTGTGTAATAATGTGCAGCGTTTTTAAAATAGCGAAAAGTGAAATATCATCTAACTTTACTTTATGTTCATAATTTTTAATAATGAATCTTCACCATCGACCAAGACTTTCGTTTTTATTTCGAACCGACTTGTGTTTATAACCGATCACATACTAGCAAACAAAGACCATTTTGCGAGATTTGGTTATATTAACATATTAAAGGCGGGAGTTGTAGTATTACGATTTATCTTGACTGTGACTCTTAAGTACTACGACTCCGGTCTTTAGTATATTAAGGTCTAAATCTCAAATTCGAATATTTCCAATTTTTACTTTCACTTACTATATATAGTAAGGGAAAGTATTGCGATCGTCAAAGTTTTCAAATTCCAGTTTTCAACGGAAATACACGTTTTACGGTCCCCTGAGTCCAAATAACCAAGTCCCGCAAAAAGGTATATGTGTGTGTGGTAACTCCCAGGCGGAAATGAAAAGCCCTATAAAACTGAAATCTCATATTTAAGATTACTATACGACCGAGATGTTACAAAAACTTTTTCATCAAATTCGGCTAGCCAGAAGAGCCACTTAATACCGTGCATATTGCACCTTTTTATGATTTTCTCAAAAGCGGTTCCTACGATTTGATTAAACTCGCTATATCGATGTAAAATTTAGTGCACTTTAATATCATGTAGGTTTCATTCTGATTAAAATGGTCTGACAGGGCTCAAACGTCGATATTTTAAATTTTCTTTCTCTAAAGTACCTTTAATTTTGTTGATTCTATAAAAATAACCATATTATCTTGTTACCACTGATGAAAAACAGGTAAATATATATATATATCCCCCACTTTGACTATTGCTGCTTAGTATATGGTGGCCTCCTGACGATGCTTGAGGACGGGCTAAAACACATCATGAACATATTTTTAAGATTTGTCCTCTGCACTCCGAAGAGGTCTCATGTAACCCATTTTTACGGCGAGTTAAAGTGGCTCCTTCCCCGAATCAGAACAATATTTCCTAGGATCATACCTTTACCAAATCATTAGATCCCAACACCCTCCATACATTCATAGTCTCCTACAGTTTAAATTTTCAGTCCACACTCTTGAAACAAGATCGCGCCATTCCGACCTTTACTTTCCTACCCATAGAACTAAAACTTTTGATCGTTCCTTCCTGGTCCGCTCCTCTATTTTCTGGAATTATCTACCTACTCATATCCGCCATGCTGCTCCTCTCTCCTCATTCAAATCACAACTTTTCCAATACTTTTTATTATCCCAAAAAGAGGCTTAAATAAAGAGATTCTTATGTTCCTAATATCACACTTTGAAAGAAAAGTAATATTTGTTCTTTATTTAAACGCTGTTATATTTTAATTTATTTTTAAGAACTGTTTTTATTTTATTTTATCATATCATATTTTTTTTTCTTTAAATATATATATATATGTGGTGTGTGTGTGTGTGTGTGTGTGTGTGTGTGTGTGTGTGTGTTGTGTGTGTGTGTGTGTGTGTGTGTGTGTGTGTGTGTGTGTGTGTGTGTGTGTGTGTGTGTGTGTGTGTGGATATTCGTGTGTGATATGAATACTCGAATTAACCCATCTGTGTAATAAGTAATTAATTATGTTCCTTCTGTCTGTTGGCCAGACATGTTGTAAATTTAAATTGTACAATTCTGTTATTCTTAGGGGACCCAGTCCCTGAATAAAAATTATTTTCTATTTCTATATATATAAACTCCCCGTCAAAATATTGCAACACTTAGAAATATTTGAATTATACAAAAGCGTTCTTTTTTTATAATAGAGAAAGGTTCTGAAGTCATTAATAAACATTTTTAAACTGTAAATAAAGTTTTTCTAAAATAAATTACAATATTTCTTCCAAAAACAAAAAATTTAGAAAACTCACTTTTTAAAATTTTCCTTTTTTACGATTTTAACTTTTAAATTACAATTTCAATTTTTAATTTACGTATTGCCTCCTCTGGCTTGAATGACTGCTTCCTTGGCAAACTCGTAAAAAAAATTTGAAGAAAATCTTGAGGTATATTGTCCCACTCCTGAATTCTTGACCTGAGGTTTGACTCTTTCAGTCTTCTAATGACCGTTGAATCCGAGATAGATAACTATCAAACACCAGTGATGAAGTTTTTAATGGAAAACACAGTAGGATTACGCTTCTGAAGTGGTTGTATTTTAATGAAGCGGTCATCTATGGTGTTAGTAACCCTGGGACGCCCTGACGTTGGTCGCCTAGAATGACTACCAGTCTCCCTGTACCTTTTTATGGTCCTTGAAACCATATAATAGTTCGATTTGCAATGTAACGCAATGGTTTGCTTTCTTTATAGAGAGTGATGATTCTGACCGAATCATTCTGACTTAAACGATTCATAGTGAAAAAAATTAATTGTTTTAACTAGACTTAAGAGAAAAGGGAGAACAGACGAGGCAAACGAAGATAAACATGGATTGAAAGGAAATTTGAAATGAATGAAAAAAAATTCGATCGTTTGTTGGTAAACAGTGAATAAAATGATATGTCTAATATCTCTTATTTAATAAATAATATTACTATAATATAAACAAAGTCTGGGTTAAGGTCAAAACCAAGATAAATATAGAGAATTACGGGTGTTCCGATACTTTTGATGGGGAGTATATATATTATATATATATATATATATATATATATATATTCATTGATGGTACAAGATTATTATTATTCCTCTATTCAATATTCTTTGAAAGTATTTTTTTTTAGAAAGTGGGGAAGTTCAACAAACGGACATAAAAGTTAAACATATTTAAAATACGGTATAGTATGTATAAGTAACATTAATAATAAAGATACTAGGCATAGCATGCTAAATACCTAAGTCCTGTTCAATAAGGTACGTGCGGTTACAGTTAGCTCTTTGTAAATGCTTTGCAATATCTGATAGACCGAAGACTCGTGAGAATGCATGGCTAGTTTACAGTTACCTTCTAGGAATATTTTTCACTTGGTACTATTGCATGGTAATCTTCTGTAATTATCAGCATGCATTGAGCTCTTGGTCAATCCTTCTGTGGCCGAAGGTATGACCTTGCAGCTTCTCCCTATCTCGGAAGAAATCTCGCCATTTTAGCGATTTCAGCAGAGTAATGATCGTGTTTCTCTTGTATAAACACCCCATTGGAGAATACCTGATGAGCTTAAGCTAACCTAATAGATTCTAAGAGACATTGTTAAGTGAATAGGTGAGCTGGGGCTTCAATGGAATGCCAATTGGTCTATTTTATCTTTAACAACATGCTGTCGTTTATCTGCTCACCATGCTTATGGGTCCAATCCATTCGAAATCGTCCAGACTTGCCGCTCGAAATTTTTGATTGTTTGATCAGTTATCCGCTATCCTTTCGTGAATATAAAACCATAAATACAAATCATTTCGGGCTAATACTTATAGTGTTGCAGCCATTTTAAGTCACCTTCATGGGGAAAACATGTGTTGGGGTAATCTCTCTAATTCTTGTAATTTTGACGATATCAAGTCAAAACAAAAACTAACAATAAGAAAGGACATGCTTTATATATTTTGTCCCTACAAATTATTACCTTAAAGGTGAAGAAAGTGGTTAATAAAATTCCAGAAAATTGATTTTAAAAAATGAGACTTTTAGCGTGTTAAAGGAAAAGAGACTCACCTTTGATTATTTGTTCATACATAGCTTAGTCTTAGTCCTACTTGCTCTAATAATTTTGATATTGAGAAAATAATCCTTTTTCGTATATGAATTTTCAAAGTTGGCAAAAATTCTTCGCGATCTATACACGAAAATATCTCAAAAGGGACAAAGTGAAAAAATATGAAACTAATACAGATTACCTACCTATACGATGTAGTTATTTTATATAAGTTTGTTCTTTGAGACTAAGCTGGTTCCGGAGTTATAAAATTCTCTTAACTGTTAAAATAACGTTTTCTTCAAAAAATATTAACTCCGGTAATTTTGCATATTTAAGAACCAAACAAAAACTGGAATGATTATGAGAGTATTTTTATAATTTTGGTCCTTAAAAACACATTACCTTTATGTATGGCCAATAGCTCGGCGATGAAGGTCGAATAGATGGGATAAAGACCGTAGGCAGAACTACCAAACAGTCATTATGCTAGCAAGAAGGGTTAAACAACTTTGATTTGGAGGTTTCGAAAAATTAGTTTATTTTAAAATATACCCACACGAATCCTCTTGTACGCAACTTATCATTCCCATATATTCCTGACAACCCTCCGAGGCGATTGAAAAGACGATGGCCTCGAGACCTACTTTAATTAAATTGACTTTGAAGTGCTACCACTGGGTAGTTTCTTCACAAGACATTATCACGCCCATAAGTGTCAATTAGCCCATTTACTTGTTGTATATATTGTATGTACAGTTGTAAATATCAATAAAATATTTAAAAAAAAAAAAAAATTTAAAATATTGCTTAAAGAAATATCAGAAATAGCTAGGATACCTGTCCGGGGTGGTTATGTTTTTAAAGTTGAGGTGTAATCATTTACAGGTGGATAAACGAAAAAAAAAAAAAAGTCCGGTAAATCGTTGTTTTTAGGCAACCTAGGAACTTTAACAGAAGATAGTATCTACAAATATATTTCGCCAATCTTCTTAGTTCAAGTTAAAAAGTAATTCAATCCTTGAGTTGAAATATACCTAATCGACAGAACAACGTTCTAAACCCTGAAACCTTCTTTTAATTTATATACTTCTTTAAAACTATTATAGTAGATATTGCCATTTTTTCCGGTGGTTTTTATAGACCTTGGAATCTTCAGCTGCCTGAATTAGCTTGCTTATACCACTACTGACTTTCTAGGGCAGCGTTCCATATTAATATTAAATATGGAAGTTTGTATCAATTTTTGAAAATGTAGCGTTGAGCCTTGAAACGTCAACTGTTATGAGTATGTTACAATTCTTATAAATAAAACTAAATATAAGAAGAGAATTAGTTTTAGCTTTAAATATATTTAAAAAAATATACAATTCTTTTTACGGAATTGAATACATAAATTCTGATTTGCTGGTTTAAAGACAATGGACGTTTATTTGCTTTTGATACGTTTATTTATTTTTGACACTTTCATAATATTGTATGAATGTGATCCTTCAGCAATATTATTATTGTCTATTATGACAATTTGTAATATTTACGAATAAATAAAAGTTTTTAAACACAATGGATCCAGTCATGGGTTATTCCCAATATTCGTAAGTTGATCAACACTCATGCAGTGAAATTTATCTGAAAATAAGTCGAAAAGTAAGATAGTCTCGATGTCTGAAGCCGACAAAACAAACCACATCCTACCCCGTAAAGAGAAAAAAAGAATTTTCGCGAAGTGAGGTCACTCTAATCGGAGAAGACCACTGGTCATGAGAACTGGTTCCGGGTCGTCCCTCCAGTGGAATTCCCCCGGCTAGCTCCCTCCTCCCTACCAGCCTCCAGTCATGGAAATGGGCTGGATTTATCAAGAAGTAGTTACCGCGCCAGCACACGGGAGTACCCAGACATGCATCATCACATGTTCCAACAATTCTAACCAGTCGTTATATTGAAATGGAGTGGCGAAAACTTTTACTGAGTCCAGCTCACTAACATAAGATTAAAGTGAGTTACGTCATATTTCGAATGGCAGGCATGTACTATAATGTTTTTTATTAATCCAAATAAAAAAGAATGATGAAAATATACGTGTGCAAATTTATGCCTATAATTATATGAAAAAACAACCTTGAAATATTTCACACGTATAACAAAGTTCTAGAAAATTCATTGCCTTTGAGAAAATACAGGTAAGCACGATAAAAAGTTATTATAAATATAGTCTAATTAATGAAATCAATATTATTCAAGTGTGGACGGAGGAGAGGAACAAAAATTAGAATATGAACTGCGTATTTTCTGTAAATATTAAATTTTTTTTTATTAAGCTGATTTAATTTCAATTTATAATCTAAAGTTAAATTCATAAACATTAATGAACACCATTTATTTACAATTTTAAACCTGTTCAAATTCTTCTTCAATGCTCAATAAAAATGTATATTCCGGAATATACATTTTTTGTTATTTCAATATAAATATATTTTTTTTTTCTCTTCATATCTTTATTCACACCTGTCAGAAGCTATCTGACAATCAGCAAATGTGCTGTATACATTGAGATCCAGGCATGGTAGGCATAGGGAAGGGAAGTGCCCAGCAGCACCTCTTCTTGGCTTTAATTTAGCAGAGGAGGTCTCTTATCCAGCTTCTCTTCAGCCTTCTTCTGACTGGTATTTCAGCTATTGACATGTCTTTAATCAGTCTATTATCATGCCCGTTAAGTCGACTGTGAAAACGAGAATAGAGCATTCGTATATGTTGGTCAACTGTTGGTTTTTCTAAGTCCGTATGAAGGTTTTGTTGTTTACGTACTAGGGATCTGTCGTTGTAAAGTCTTAAAATTTTGGATTGAAATGATTGCAGTTTTTGTATGAGAGTCTTTTTTAAGTAGGTATGTGTATGTATTCAGTTTCTGTCTAATTTTTAATTTTGATGACTTAGATAAAAGAGTACTTTCAGTCGGTGGTTCAGAGTCAGAGATTACGATGAATATTGAAGGTTACTATGGGCGAAACATGTGAGAAGACACAATCCTTCCCATCTTCTATTCTAGAGAAATGATTCAATAGTGATCGGAACTAGGGAATCAAGGAGAATAATACACACAGTAAACCCTAAACACGTAGGAAAGCCATCACCGATTTGTCGTTGGGTTCGCGAGATGTCATTGGGAAATAATTTCAGATTACCTGTTTTTTTTTTTTTTTTTTTATTTTATTTATTGAGATATATTACAATTTGTGCAGATTACCTTAACGAAAAATATTTGTGAAGCCTTGGCTTTTAATAAAAATCACACACTCTTCACAAGAACCATCTACCAGGTTCAACATTGAATTTTAGCTATTCATAGTTTTGCTGATTGAAGTAAACTCCTTGAGCATGGTTGTTTTTTCTTCATTTCTTTTTCCCTACTTGGCCATTTCAAGAATATAGAGTTTCTGTAGAGGTATTTCGCACGCAATGCACGTTATACGGTGCAGCCCTCTAAAAATATAAATATATATCTAATATGGGATTGAGATGAATCTTATTACGAATAGAAATATTTTTCGATGTTATTACTAAAACTATCATAGTTACTAAACACCATGATCAATCACTATGAATCTTCGGTAGTATATTTACCGTTTTACTAGGCACTTGATCAGTACTACAAGCTTTTATGAATTATCTTTTAATGAATTTTCATGGTCAGATAAAGCATAAAAAATTATCTAAATTAAAATTTGGTTTTCATAAGGAATAGATTTTTTTTTTTTCAGATGCGTAGAACAAGTCAGTCGAAAATTAATCAGTGGGATCGTTAAATATTAACATTCTTTATTAAATAAGAGAAATATAAAAAAACATAAGGTTTTACATAAATCTGAATATCATTTTAAAGAAATCGGAAAATTTCTCGAAAAACATTTGACTGATAATAGAATTGGTTTCGTAAGTAACGAACTGTGCTGAAAATGCAGTGAAATAGTTTTGCTCTTAAAACAGCTATAATATTTTAATCTTCATTGTGATTTTCTGATTTCTCCGTGTTCTAATTGTTTTCGCTAACGCGTTAGTGAAACGTTTCACCACACATACTGCCGGCTGATTTGGGGTTCTAATTATAATTAAGAAATCTATAATAGTCTTTAAAATTATCATAATCGTTGAGTTATGTCATAAAATTTGGTAATACTTTATGTACTACCAATGAACACACTGCTTGGTCTATATTGGTTTGGATTGTCCAGTAATTCTTATATTCTTCATCATTAAATGTCGACTAACGTAATTGAATTATGAACAACATAAGAACTTTGGACTACCCATTATTTTTTATTATAGCATGATGAAAATTTAGTGATATAATTAATATCTTATTAGTTTTCAATTCTATTTAGTTGTTTCATCTGGACCTGCTTTGAAATTGGCATACAAAACAATTACTTTCATTCCAGGTTTATATCAGGTGAACAGATTAGTATGATGTAATTCAGTCTTGTTTTTCTGCCAAAGATTATTAAAGCAACATTAAGTAAAAAAAGTAAAAGCCACGATAATCTTTAGAAGGCACCATGCCTTATTAGGCCATACGTGGTTCTACGCTTAAAAAATAAAACGTGTGGAAGATGACTGCTTATTACATGTTGAAGTTACACACTATCGTATATGCTGACCTGCTGACTCCAATATTAGTTTTACTGATTGAGCGCAGCATTAAATTTGCGTTGCCTTTATAAGGGAACGTACTCAAATGTCGGGTTGCTAAGGTTTTCCAATGAGGCCTTGGTAATTGTCAAGGCAAGAAGAGGCTCTGAAACAATGTGAGGCCATTTAAAAGAGAACTGCATCGGCTTATCTGATAACATCTTCATGCATTCTCTCCAGAGCAGACTGTTACCCAACCATATTGGTCACCAGTGGCGGCTCCGTAGTTTTCAATATCTAAAATCAAGATCTTCAGTAATCCACACAATTATCATGAGTGGTGATACACATTTAAATTATAATGACCATGCTCCTAATAAATGATACGCATGGTAACAAAGCATCATAAGCAAATAATTAAATTAATAATTGACTGATTAATTAAATTGTATTTTTGTTTTTAAATTCGAATCGGCATCACGAAACCTTTTTAAAACTTTTTACTCTATTTTTAGGAAATGCAATACATATATAAAATAGTCAATATTTTTTTTATAAGTTAGCGTGAACTAAGCAACCGGTACTACAGTCAATCTTAGGAGTGATCTACCTTTCGATGTTTGTTCTCCTGGAATTTCTTTAAGTAAGCCATTAGGTTTTACCTTCTTCCATATAGTTTTCGTTCAACCTAATTTAATAAACTATAAGCGCAAGTCTTGGGACATGTTAAGGCAAAAAAAAATCTATGATCGATTAAAGGAAATTCCTGTAATGAATTCAATATAATGTACATTCTAAATGCAAAGAGGCTTCAGAAAAAAAAAAAAGTAGGGTTTGTTATGTTTACGTTCATTTTTTGGTTTTTATATTAGATTAATAGAATAACCGATAGCCTAACAGAAAAACATAATTATGTTAATGTTTTATTGTTAGTGTAACATATATATGTTTCAAGAAGCAAAACAAAAGCGACAATAACTCGTAAATTTAACTGTTAAAATCATATTTGAATTAAAATAGAAATGTTTTTTGTGAATCAGTGCTCAAAGGTTAACCGAGGTATTTATTGATCTTCTCCACGAGATGACTCATTTTCAGGTGGAGAAGTTTGACCTGTATGTTCTGGCGTAGTGAAGCTTTGACGGAGGTTGTTGAAGATGTCCGGTATCTCCCGAGCAAGGGAGTAGCTGAAGGACTGTAGGGCGGGGGCGGCGAGGACCTGCGAGGCGAGGTTGAGGAGCTGCTGGTTGCCGAGGAGGAGGTTGATAGTCGAAGGGAGGGGGGGCGGCGCGGGGGGGCCCGTCCCCTTGGCCCGAGGTGGACTGCTGGCTCTGGGCCGGCTCCGGCTCCCTCTCCAGGCTGCACAGCTCCTTCACCTTCTCCCTCGCCAGCTCCAGGTTCCCTTTGAAGCCTTCGTTGTCAGGTTCTAGCTCGTGGGCCTTCTTGTAACATTCTACCGCGTGGACGTATCTCTCGAGGCCGCAGTAGGCCAGCCCTAACCTCCCGTAGGCCTTGCTGTACTGAGGGTCCAGTTCTATGGCCACGTTGCAGTCCCGCACGGCAGCGTAGTGGTCGTTCATCCTGCTCTTGGCAGCAGCTCTGTTACAGTAGTAGACCGGGTTCCGCGAGTCGTACTCGATGGCCCTAGTGTAGAGGCAAAGTGCTTCTGCATACTTCCCGTCACCCATCGCCTGTTAGCTTCCACTTTCAAGGCTTCAGCTTCTGCCTTCTCCGCAGCGGTGGCCTCTCGCCTATGCAGGTGCGGGTTTTGCAGATAAAACTTGTACAAATCTATCAGAGATGGCTCATTGGAAAGATGCCTTACATCACTTACATCATATATACTCCCCAAACAGTCCATTGCTACCTCTAATCCTTCTTCTTCTTCTGAGTTCAACTTTCCACCTTCTATTTCCTGTCTCAACAATTCGAGGACCGCAGATATTACTCTGAGCTTAATATCGTCCATTTTAAAGAAGCTATTATTAAAAATAATAGTTCACATGTGTTGCTACTGCTGCATTTGTTTTTACAAAGGTTTTATTTTATACCACAAATCACTATTAGTAGGATATTTGCATTGCTCTTGTTCTTCGATGTCCATCTCAAGTTAACATTGTCGTCACTTTTTTCGATTTGGAGTTTAGTTATTAACTAGTAAGGATCGATTAAAATTTAATTAACACATGTGCAAAAAATAAATAATATTTTACATAATCTCGTAAAGTATTAATTTTAACTTAATGTTACAGCATCGTTATTTCAAAACTTATTGATTTGTTATGCTGCCTAATCTTGATTCCAATGGTGCAATAACGGAACCAGAGTGCATCATTAGCAAAACTCAATATTATGTAATAGTAATTTATTTTAATTCTTATTTACTTAATACTAAGTTAAAAATAATCATATTAAGTGAGTTAAGTTGGTGTTGAAAAAGCCCGTTGTCCTAGCTAGTGGCTGAAGGAAGTACGTGACTGTCGCACTCCGGCGTGGTACCGCTATCCCATCCCTTCTGCCCTTTGTGTCTCTTCACGTCCTCCGGAGGAATTTATTAATGATGGGCTATATTACAATGGAGCGCTCTATTAACTCTGTCCGCATTCCTTAACTGCATTTAATACACAAGATGACGTTGTTTTTTTTTCGTAAATTAAACAGCTCTAATGTTGTGATCATGCAGGAAAATATATTAACATAACTTTCTTTAAACAGGAAAAATTATTATCACCATAGCTCAGTCAAACCTAGATATAGTCAGCTGAGTCTTCATGAACATCGTTAAAGGCGTACAAAACAAAAATGAAAATAAAGAGCTAAATCCTAAAGTAGCTTTATAATTATTATTTTTTATTATTATTTATATTATTAACAATAAAACGTTATCTGAAACATTAAGTTACACAGATATAATGGTGTTTCAAGCCGGATGAGCTTTCTTACACTCTACATGTAAGCAATTATTAGAATACTAAGTTATAATTTAACAAATAAGAAAAATAGTAGAGAACAAATTAACAAAAAATCCCACTAAAGAGACAGACATAGACATAAAGATGTAAACAAATATAAAAATCATAAATAAAAAAATAAAACATTACTACTACAGAACAATATGTTTTAGCTTCTTATGCTTATAAATTTGATACGTTAAATCAGCTTTGGAATAATTTACAATGATCCCTAATATGGTCATGCTCACTGTTTTCACAAGCCTGTGAAGAAAAAATCTCTAGTTAACTTGTAAATGAAAGTTGATAAGCAAGACACATTCAAACAGTAATGCGTGAGATCAAGTAGTGCCCATCTCGGATAGCCACCAACTAGTCTCAAGCATTTATTCTGTAATATTTGCAATTTTTTATAGTTTGTTTTGCAATTGTTTGACCATACGAGACAAGCATCACATATAATAGGTCTGATATAAAGATAATAAATTAACTTTTTGTTAATTATATTGTTTTGAGTATTTACAAAGTAATGGAAATAATTTTAGCATGATCCCAATAGCTTTATGATTCTGCATGTTAATGTCGTTTGTAAAATTTAACTTTGAATCAAGTTGGACACCTAAGTAAGTAACAGATTTAGCCCATGGTAAGGAGTTACCATCAATATTTACATATCTGTCTATTATAGGTCAACGTTTAGTAAAAAGGATGACATCGGTTTTGAGATGGTTTGGTTTAATTTTCCAATTATGAATGTATTTAAAATATTTTGATATTGCTACAGAAATGTGGGTGGCTATTGAGTCTATCCTATAGGAGGGAATAAAGATACAAGCATCATCTGCAAATAGCTTTAAAGGTTCATAGCTTTTTAAAAACAACATATCAAGACACAAGAACTTCTGTTACTGTTACAATTTTTCTGGTAGCTAATTTTAATTTTAATTATACTATGGAGTTATTGTAATATATGGAAATTGTGTCCAACAGCCCAACATAGTTAGGCAACACTTTTTTAAAAAATGAGTATTTTACTTCTATTTAGATAAAAATGAAAAAAAAGTCTTTATTAAATAAACAACAATAAAAACAATAGTTGCTTATATGGCCTGGCTACTATTTTATGTATCGTATGAACGATTTTATAAGCATCTATGCGAACATATGTAAACACATAGAGCACGGGCATATATTTTACAATTTAGATTGCAATTCAAGCAGGTAATGAAAAGTTTGTTGCTTGAATGAAGACAGTGAAGTGGTTGGATAACTCATCAAAATCTCGATGACACGTCAAACAGATTTGACTTACCATCAACTTATTTCAAATAAATTGATGATTAAAATAAATGTTTAAAAACAAAAAAATTACATTCAATCTCCAATAAATAATGTTATAATTATTATCCAAGTTTTCTACTGTTCTTAGGTTTCAGTAAATAAATAAACAATTTTATATATGCAACGTTTTGAGAATTTATTATTCTCATATTCATGCAATTCGAAATAAAATAGTTTCTTACATAGACACATATCTGTTTTATGTCTATAATAAATTCTCGAAACGTTGCTTAAATAAAATTGTTTACCTACTGACTGAAAAATAAGAACAGTAGAAAATTCTGGTGCGCGCAACACACGACTTTTATTTACCTCCGCTGTTTAAGTCGATTTAAGAATATTTAAATACATTTAGAGATAGGAATAAATTGTTGAAGAATTTATTAAATTGAATTGTATGTTATACATCTATATTACTATTCTTGTGTTCAAAAACGATGAAAATGCTTTTAAAAAAATATTTGCACTTTTCTGCTTTAGTTGTTTATCAAAATTGCCTCCTGAACATCCTCCCCAAATACCATCTCCTTCAGTTCAACCCAGTCAAATAAACCCCTCGCCTCAAGTACCTCAGCGGACTGAACATCATCGTACTCCACGGCGAGTCCAGCCCCAAGCCAACGATCCGGACCATACAAATCATCCTGCACAAGTCTCTTACCCACATCCGTATCCCTACCAAGACCCTTCCAACATATGCTCCATTCTCCAGTCTTTTCTTTCAGATCTTAGAAATACTATTCAACCACTAATCACCCTTCTTACTAGAATCCTTACCCAAATCCCATTCAATCTCCCACGATGAGTGTAAAGCCCCTAGCCATCCTTTTGTGGAACGCTAACGGCCTACTCAACCACCTTGACGAACTGGACATTTTCCTCCATGACAACCATATTGACGTAGCTCTCTTGACTGAAACGCACTTTACACAACGAACACGTTTTTACATACGTGACTACATCACATATAGATCGGACCACCCAGACAACACTTCCCATGCCGGGTCATGCATCCTTATCCATAAATCCTCGCCTCATTCCCTTATTCCTTCTACTCCAACTGACGCCATACAATCAACCTCAGTGACCATTCCAACTCGTTCTTTTCATCTCACCCTCTCAGCTGTATATTGTCCTCCTGGTGTTTCCCTTTCCTATAACCAACTTGAAACCCTGTTTCGATCCCTCGGACCGCGCTTTATCGCTGGAGGAGACTATAATGCTAAACACCAACGGTGGGGTTGCCGCACTTCCAACTCCCGAGGTAATCTCCTTTCTAGTGTCTCTATTTCCCATAGCTATACTGTCCTCTCACCTATGAATCCCACGTATTGGCCGACATCCTTAAAAAAAAAACCTGATATCCTGGACATATTTATCACCTCACAAATTTCCTCCTCCCAAACCACAATCAGATCACTGAACGACCTTTCATCAGATCATAGCCCGGTTTTGCTTTCCTTACATTCCAGTTTTGTTCCTCAACCCCTTCCACCTACATTGATCAATGGACGAGTAAACTGGGACATATTTCGACTTGACCTGGAAAGCAAATTGGACTTGAACACTCCACTCAAGACAAACAATGATATTGATACAGCTGTTAAAAAACTGACTGACTCCATAACTTGTAGTATAATTGACAACACAAAGACCACCAAAATTAATGACACTCAACATACAGATCTGCCACAGCACATTCGATTCTTAATAAAGGAAAAGCGCAGAGCGAGATCGAAGTGGCATAAGACTCGATACCCAACTGACAAAACTTATTATACCAAACTAACTAACAAACTCAAGTCGGAAATAAAAACATACAAAATTCAAAATTTACTCAGATTTACTGAAAACCTTACTACAACAGACAAATCATTATGGACAACCACAAAAAAACTAATTAAGTTCAAAGACTGTAACCATCCACTCTTGACTGAAAACCAAATCTGGACAAGAACTGACGAAGAGAAAGCTCAGATATTCGGACAACATCTTTACAATACTTATACTCCACATCCAGATATCCTTAACCCCAATCACCTTAAAATGATAGAAGAAGACCTAACTATTCCCCTCCCAATGACCCTTCCACCTAAAGCATTCCATCCTTCCGAAATATCCAATATCATTCACAGATTACCTGCCCGAAAAGCTCCTGGCCATGACTTAATCACTTCCTATATCTTGAAGCATCTCCCTCAAAAAGCCATTCTATTCCTTACCTACATCTATAATGCCGTACTCCGTACTACTTATTTTCCTGCCTCCTGGAAATTGTCCATAGTAAAAATGATCCCTAAACCCAAAAAGTCACCTGAAAATCCATCTTCCTACCGTCCCATTTCTCTTTTATGTATAATGGGTAAAATTCTAGAAAAACTCCTTCTGAAACGTATATATCCAATCCTTGATTCCCATCATATTATTCCAGATCATCAATTCGGTTTCCGTACATCTCACTCCACTATCCAGCAATGTCATCGTGTGGTTGATGTTGTCTCCTCTGCGTTGGAGCGCGGATTGTACTGCACGGGAGCCTTTCTCGATGTAGAACAGGCCTTTGACCGAGTCTGGCACCCTGGATTGCTTTACAAGCTCCGTCTATTCCTCCCTCCTACCTATTTTCTTATTATCCAGTCCTACCTCGCTGATAGATCTTTCAAAATAAATCACAATAGTTCCTATTCCTCCCTGTTTTCTCAATCTGCTGGTGTTCCTCAAGGCAGCATCCTAGGACCTGTTCTTTATACAGTCTATACAGCTGATATCCCAACCCATCCTAACACATTCCTTTCTACCTATGCTGATGACACGTGTGTGCTATCAGTAGATAATGATCCAGTTACTGCCTCCCACACTCTTCAATCCCACATCCGAGACCTTGAAGTATGGTGCCAGAATTGGAGGATTAAAATTAATTCTAACAAATCCCACCAGATAACCTTTACCCTTCGTCGTAAACCAATGACTTCCTGCCCTACAGTATCCTTTAATGACACTCCACTAGCCCCTGTTGAACAGATTCGATACCTAGGACTCCACCTTGACAAACGTCTAACTTGGAACCCCCATACAAGACTTAAACGACAAGAAACTGCCCGACGTTTTCGACTACTTCAACTCTTACTGACAAACGCTCCAAACTTCCACTTAATTACAAAAGACTCATTTATATGACCATCATAAGACCGATATGGACTTACGGAGTAGAGCTATGGGGCTCTACTAAACCATCGAATTCCTCTCGTATCCAGTCCTTACAATCCAAAATCCTTCGGAAAATCCTCAATGCTCCTTATTTTGTCACAAACACACTCATTCATAAAGACCTTAATATTCCATATGTTGCTGACTTAGCCCGAACCAGGTACCATTCCTTCCATGAAAAGCTCCATTCCCACTACAATCCATTAGTTTCAGTCCTTGCTTCCTCTTCAATCCCTGATAATCCTCCGAGGCGTCTGAAAAGAAGATGGCCACGGGGCCTTCTAGTTTAGAGTGTTTTTAGAGTGCTGCCACTGGGTAGTGTCTCTACATGTATTTCATGACAGTTTTACATATTACCATCACATTTACTAGATGTATTTTTATTTAATACAGTTGTAAATATCAATAAATATGTTAAAAAAAAAAAAAAAAGTTTGTTTATCAAATTTGCTCAACTTAAATATTTAGCCGTCCT
Organism: Piezodorus guildinii; assembly: GCA_023052935.1. NCBI lineage: Eukaryota > Metazoa > Arthropoda > Insecta > Hemiptera > Pentatomidae > Piezodorus > Piezodorus guildinii. The sequence continues at coordinate 68,181,738 of CM041296.1, read as the reverse complement.
TCATCAGTTCATTAAGATGATATGGTCATTCTTTTGAAATATAAAAAATAAAAGGTACTTTAGATGAAGACTATTTAAAAAATCGGCATTAAAGCCCTGTCAGACTATTTAAATCGAAATTAAACTTACATGATATTAAAGCCTATTAGATTTTACATCGATATAGTGAGTTAAATCAAAATTGTTAAAACCGTTTTTGAGAAAATCGTAATAAGGTGCATAATGCATGGAATAAAGTAGGATTTCCGGTCAGCCGATTTTAGTGAAAAAGTTGCTGTAACATCTCGGGTGTAAAGTTATCTTAAATATCAAATTTTAGTTACGAATAATGGTTTTTGCGCTTGACTTACCACACACACACACTCAGACCTTTTTTCGGGACTTGGTCATTTGGACACAGGGGACCCTAAAATGTGTATTGAAAACTGGAATTCGAAAATTTTCACGATCGCAATACTTTCCCTTACTATATATAAATAGTATATAGTAATAAGCATATAGTTATAAGTATTATATTTATATTTATAAGTATACAAATAGTATATAGGTAAGTGAAAATAAAAATTAAATTATTAGTCGCGAACTAATCAAACAATGTAATTATTATCGTTAATAATAATATGAGTTTCCTAAATCGCCAGGAAAGGAAATATTTAAAGAGCTATTGGAAATGGTAAAATATTTCAAATAGGCGCAGTTGTGAGAAGTAGACTTTTTTGCAAATTGCCTTTTCTTGAAAATCGGACGATTGGACTACAGAGGGAACTATTCTCTTTTTGAGGTTTGGATCTGATTAAACATTATAGTGACTTGTAAAATCCCTCTACGATAGGTAGTATTTTTATTATCTTAAATCTGTATTTAGAATATTTTAAAGGTGTTATAATGTTCAGGTATAATCTTGATCTTCAAAGAATAATAATGTTAAAATATGTAGGGAACGCATTGTTGGTCAAGCAGTTTTTTAACTATAAATAACCTTTGTAGTCTAAAAATTAACATATGAAAATCAAAAGGTATATTGTAATTCAGGAAATGGTGCTCCTAATGATTTCCTATTGACTACTGTATTGTTCGGAATGAGACAATCCATTTGTAAATGAGCACTAAAAGAATAACAAAAATACTTTGTTCCATTCAGCCTTGTGAGCTTATAACGTGCCGAGACATAGATTAAGTAAAATGATGCCATACTTAAAGATTGATAAGAATTTTTTTTACATGTTTGTGCTTACAAGGTGAGTGCATGGTGAGTATCTCGCCAATATTGATCAAACAGTTTCTCTATTGAAACAAAGTGAATTAATATTTTTCCGTAGTTGATTGTGAGAAAAAATAAAATACTACTACACTTGCGTATTTGATCAATTAAATTCATTAAAAACAATTAATCTTTTCATTAGATTTTGAAGTGGCTCAAACATTTTGATCCACGAAATTAACTTTCAATTTGCTAGAAAGCATAAATTGACTTATTTCCATAAACTTTGTAATGCATTGCATTAACTGAAAAGGTAATGAATAATGTGTGCAAAATTAATATATTTTTTAAAATAAAATGAAGTTAATAATCATTAAAAATCGCTTTACACTCCTGTGGCTAATAGGACGATGCTACCTACAGTTGGAGTCCTACAGTGCCTATCCAGGTTTAACCAGAAAGGGATCTTTTGCGAGTGCCTGACATCTCGCGATTTTGGCTATTAGCCTTTATACCATAATACTTGTCAATTGCATCAAATCAAGATGTTCGACATCGTACAATAATTGCTGAAATATTAGAGATTTAAATAATATTTTTAAAAATTAGGGAGGAAGGCGATATTTTAAGTTATTTTTTAAATATGTGTCTAAAATTTTTAATATGGCTTTTTTCAATGTTCTAAAACCAAATCTGAGGACAGATTTGAACAAAATGTAAATATAATTCACATAACATAGGAATAATGTTTCATTATATAATTATAACTATTGGATGAAAATATTTATTCTCGGAGTATTTTTTTTGGTGGCGTGTCAGTTCGCGTAGACCTTTGGCTGCGCGGTGGAATATGCTGGAAGAATACACTCGCGTTTCTCGATGAATTTTATAAGGTAGGGTCATGGACTCCCTAAGCGTATTTTTTTGGGTGGCCACCAGATGCCTGATGGGTCTCACGTACCCGTAGAATAGGCCGTGAGTTAATCCCCATTTAATTAAATGCTTGGAAAACTGGGCTAGGGTTCAAACTCACAGCCTTTGGTGTGAGAGAGTAGCGCGCTAGCCACTCAACCACGGGATCCCCCGATTCATGCAGTATATTGGCTTATAATTAGATTAAAATTCAAGCACACTTGTCCTAATACAATTGACATTTTAGATCAAATTACATGCTTCACAACATAGTAGGGAAAAAATTATATAATATGAGAACTTTATAATGATATCAAAGTTTCATGCAGGGCTCCGTCACGTTTTCTCTTGTTAAAACATTTTCGTTTCTTCAGATACCAAGTGTGTGACCTTTTAAACATTTTTATAAGTATCCTTCGTAACCTTTGACCTCTTTCGGAGTTGCTAGTTAATCTTTTAGAATTTAATTTAATAACGACTTTCTTTTTTTTTTTTCTTTTTTTTTATATGGCCTGTAACGATGGATTATTAGGATGAGAAGTATTTTCCAGGAATGTATTTAATTAATCCCTGCTTGTAAATGATTTGATTAGGTTAGGTACTTATTACATGTGGGCTGAATGCAAAGTAAGACGTGTAAAAAACGTTTGATCAGACAAACTAGTGTTGGAACGTGATGTTTGTTTTTTAAAAAAAATGGATTAAACTTTCGAATTTTATAGAAAGCAAAAGAAAATTCGGCTCGTAAAAATAATAAACAAATGAATGAAATATCATTAAATATACATTATTTTTGCAATAGGAGAAGTGTATACTCTTCTAGAGTATACTCTGTTTACGCATGATTATAATAGTAATAGCAATTATAATAATAATAATAACTATGTCTATTAAGAAAGACAATGCTGTAAAGTAAATATTAATATATAGATAATATGTTTACTGGTTGGTATAATTTGTTGTTACTAAAAAGTTTACTGTACTGTACGATATTTCACTTCAAATAATTTCCTAAAGAAGAAGGAAATGGATTATAAAATTCTCCATTTGATTTTTCATGCATTAAATTTATCAAAACAATATGTAACAAAAAATTAAATAGCAAATAAATTCTTTAAACGCGACGCTAAGTGGATTTAATTTAATTTAAAAGTTTGATCAGTATGAAACAGTCAAAAGGTCTAAAATAAAGTTTTTATTTAAATAATAATAATTTCTTTATTTATTCTGGGACAAGTCCCTTCAGAATAATAGATATGAAAGTAAATAAAGTCTTAGATGCCTAGATAGAAAAAAAAAATACAGTGATAAAGTAAAAAATAAATACACAAGACAAAGATAACATATAAAACCAAACTGTTGAATATAATAAATCGACTTCTCATTTCAATTCGAGTGAGAGAAACAAAAAAAAAAATTATAAACTAATTTAGATGATAGTTGAAAAAAAAATAAAATAAAACAAAATATAAAATTATCCTTCTGTTCCTGTGCAGAGCTTTGATCAAAAAATAATTATATACAATTCCTATCTAATTAAAAAAACAAAAATAAAAACAGGAGAAAAAATAAATAAAAATAACTTCTATATTAACGCTTCTGTGATTTTTTAAATTTATTTATTTATCATTATTATTTTATTTTTTTTAATTTTATTTATTTTATTTTTTTTTATTTGAACATTCTCATTTAAAATTGGTTATTGTCGAGATTCCTTGGAAATTGAATGGATAGGAAGTAATTGAATAGACGGGAATAATATATTAGTATTATACTAGTAATATATTAGGAAATAGTATATTATGCTCGTCGTTTTCGACTACTTCAATACTTACTAGACAAACGGTCAAAGGCTCTTAACTACAAAAGGCTCATCTACAAGACTATCATAAAACCAATCTGGACTTAAAGAGTAGAACTATGGGGGTCTACTAAACCATCAAACTCTTCCCTTATCTAATCCTTACAATCCAAAATCCTGCGTAAAATCCTCAATGCTCCATATTTTGTCACGAATAAACATATCCATAAAGACCTTAATGGTCCATATGTTACTGATTTAGCCCGAACCAGGTATCATTCATTCCATGAAAAACTCCATTCCCACTCTAATCCACTGGTTTCCATTCTTTCTTCCTCTTCAATTCCTGATAATCCTTGGAGGATTCTGAAAAGAAGATGGCCCCGAGACCTTTTAGTTTAGAATAGTTTTAGATTGCTGCCAATGGGTGGTGTCTCTACATGTATTTCACGTCAGTTTACCATATCTCCATCACATTTACTTGATGAAGTTGTATACAGTTGTAAATATAATAGTATATTATACAAATGTTTTTGATATTTTTTTTATGTCATCCATAATGGCAAATCAGTTTTTTTGTTTTGTTTTTTCAACTTATTTTTATGCAACTACCATACATGTCTTACCTGTCGAAAAAAGAAGAGCTCTACTGTTTGGGAGAGGAGTATATTGAGAAGGATTTTTGGAGCCGTAAAAGAAGAACACAGGTAGAGGATCAGAAGCAACGCCGAACTTACAGAATTGTATGGATAGCCTGATATCTTCTGTGTTATTAGGAAGAGCAGGCTGAGATGGTTAGGGCATGTGGGAAGGATGGAGCTCTATAGGCTGCCTAAAATGATGCTAAATGGTGCGCCAGGAGGAAAAAGGAAAAGGGGTAGACCCAGGCGACGGTGGAGTGAGGACTTGGAGAATGATTTGTGAAGGATAGGAATTGGAAATTGGAGAGTCTTGCTGGAGATCGCGAGGCATGGGAAGAATGGTGGCAGAGGCCAGGTCCTAAAAGGACTGTAGCGCCCAACAGTGAGTGAGTGAGTAAGTGAATGAATAGTTTAAAAATGTTTAAATTTCTATGATAAAATAAATATATTAATATATGTTACATAATAAGGTTCTACACGAATCGCGAAAATCTTTCGTTGCTACATTATTAAACCAAATTATTCGATTCGTTTCGCATTAGAATCTAGAACTTTTTTAAACTATGTTAATAACATTAGACTAAAGTTATGTAATGAAATGTTTTAGTATGATTTGGAACGAAACTAAATGCAATATTGCATAAAAAATAATTGCATTTCTAATTCTCATTTTAAAAACTTGAGTGTTCATTAGATAAAATCAAATAGAATATAAAAAAAAAAAAAAACTGATGAGAATACAAATATATCAAAATATCAATTTCGTAAACAATGTCCTTTAGTACTTTTGAAATGAACGTCTCAATTCACAACCCTAACTGAATGATTGTTGTTATTTTCCAGCATATTTCTTTTTAGATATTTATTGAGATATATTACAATTTGTTTCTAAATGAACGTGTAATAGTGATATGAGACCACATTCATAAAAAACACACAAAAATAATGTTATAGCAAAATTACATAAAATATAATATATATGCAAAAAAAAAAACAATAAAAATAAACCAAAACAACACCCTATAATTGAGATAAATACAAAGTGAGAAAAAATTAACATCATACACACAATCATAGCTATATACAATATTTACAATCTGCTGAAGGAACCCCAGACTGAGCTTTTCCCTCAATTGGAGAGGGAATAGCGAAATCAAGAGATCCCAGCGCCTCCCTCTCAGCCGCGTCACTGGTGGAGCAAGTGGAGGCTGGGATAGGGCGCGATGGTCACAAAGATATTGTACATGAGCGTAGATCTGACCAGTGTCAGAACTCCAGTATAAATGTTTACAAAACGTCTCGCGCCACTGCGTTTCAATCTTCGAGGAGGATAGTAGTGATGGGTGGTGCTGGTTAGTGATAGTGCTAGAGGGTTAGGATGATGAATAAGGTTCTGATGAAATTTGGATATTTCTAGTAAAGAATACAATTTCATCGCTCCCACGAACCGAAGATCTTTATAAATTGTATTAAATAAGGAATTATTTCAAGAATACTATAAAAATTCTTATTCGAAAGATTTAAGTTCTGAGAAATCGCCTCAGCGAAAATAGAAACAAACTAAAATATAATTTAAATGTCTGCTAAAGTGTAGTCACCTGAAGGGTTTTTCCCGCGAATCCCTTTTGCAATGAATCAGGTGAATGTCCTGGGTATTTCCAACTGATGTAGAAGACCAAGCCTTATCTGGAAGGTTTGCATGGCATTTCTTTATTAACGATTTAATATTAAGAGAGAGTGGATTAAAAATGAATTCATCATTATGAATTCATTTAATGTTCGATCAGAATGAACATGAATATAAGTCCATTTAAATAATTTTAACATGGATTTCCCACCGAAAAGAAACCCATGTTCCAGGAACTCGAGTATGACAATCGCTGGGAATTTCCATTAGGATGGAAATTATCCCTTTCCATTATTCTGCGTAGCTCTTTTTTTTATCTGTCCTAGATAGAGTTTCTTTTGTATAATCTAACAGTTCAAAGAATAGTAGTTGGTCCGTTGGCTTTGATAGGTCAATTTCGTTGAAAGCTTTTTAATTTTTCATATAATCATATTAGTTGATACTTTTTTCATTTAAAATGTAAAGCTATATTCACTTTGATATTACCTTTATTAAATTCAAACACCATTTTACGCCATTTATATTTTTATAGAGCGGAAGAGATGTGTTTGCATGAGTCTACAGATAATAATCTTGATCATTGTCTGCCCTTTCAGGATAATTTTCGTGCATGTAACAGGTCAGATTAGTCTCATTTTCTATAAAAAACAAAAAAAAATAAAAGAGAGTAAATGAAATACCGCATTAAGTCAGGGATGTTACAGCATTTCTTTTTTGTTTTTTAAATCGGCTTTCCGTGCTTTTACATTAAATTAATGACTTGATACATTTTCATTTTCTCCCGTAAAGTACACTAATTTATTTTGATAAAAACTTATTAGTCGAAATGTCTTTATATCAGTTATGTATTGTTCCCATTGAAATAGTCTAACAGAGCTTAAATGTAATTTTTTAAGAGCCTTATTTATTCTTACTGTAATCCTAGGAATTTCAATCCCAAACCCCAAGGGACTTTAAACTAATTTCAAAAATATATTCTATGAAGTACCATTGATTTTTTTTTATTACGACATTATTTAATTTATCTCATTCCTAGTACTTTTTAAACTATTACAATACTAGGTAAAAACTAAAGGATAAAGTATAAATAAAGATGGTATAATATATATAGAGAGTTTTGAAGAGTTTACAAAATATTTTGTACTATCTGTATAAAAACTAATAAAGAGTGGAATTAGTTCTAAAAGTTCCAAGAAATCGACAAACAAAAAAAAAAAATTGATGCGCGCAACACACGACTTTCACTTACCTCCGTTGTTGAAATTAATTTAGGAATTTTAAATATACTTAGAGATGAGAAAATATCAAATAATTAATTACATAGGATTCAATAGAACACAAATTCAACAGAAATAGTTTTATTATATAATTTATTATATTTTTATTAACAAGAATCAATTAGTTTTATCAGCTTTTCATCACTCTCCCTTCAACTTAACAATCGGTGTATTACACAAAAAATTTATTTCCACTTTTCTCATTTATTGTTCATCAAATTCGCTCACTCGCACATTTAGTTGTATTTGTCAATGCTAACAGATGTGATTAATTTTTTAAATCTACAAAATTACTAGTTCTTTTAAAAAAATAAAATTTAAAATATCGGCATTTAGGCCCTGTTAAACTATTTCAATCAGAATGAAACCTAGATCATACTGAAGACCATTAAATACATCTATATAGCGAGTTTATTCAAAATCATTAGAGCCGTTTTTGAGAAAATAGTAAAAAGGTGCAAAAATACATTGTATAAATTGGCTCTTATGGTTATCTGGTTATGATGATAAAGTTACATAACATCTCGGGCGTATAGTTGTCTTAAATATGAAATTACAATTTCGTAAGGCTTTTAGTTTTTGCTCTAGACTTACCATACACATACACACAGAATTTTTTTCGGGACTTGGTTATTTGGACTCAGGGGACCCTATGACCTGTATTTCCGGTGAAAATTCGATTTCGAAAATTTTCACGATCGCAATTATATTTCGTGTATTCAATATTTCATATGTAGGTAAGTAAAAGTAAAAACACAGTCCAATTTAAATGTTGGCTAAAATAGTCACCTGAAGGGTTTTCTCGCGAATCCCTTTTTCCAATGAATCTGGTGAATGTCCGGGGGATTTCCAAGCTTATGGTCATTAATATTACTTATGTCTTGTTCACATTTAAATAGACTACGTGGGCTTAAATTTTGAATTTTCATGGACCTTATTTATTCTCTTACATCTTAGTCATTAATTTTGTTTATAATGACATAATTATCCCTTTCATAGTTAGTGCTTTTGAAAAATCCATAATTTTAAACTTATAAAAAGCTTGGTAATAAAATGAATGAGATATATTTTCTCAAGTTAAAAGTGTTGGTTTATTCTGAGCCGTGAAGAGTTTATAAAACATGCTACCAAACAAGTCAATTGGAGAGTGAAAAACACACATACAAATCTATGACGTATTGTAAAACTATTTTGTTGAAACACACTTAAAAAAACAAGAATCATTGTCTAGAAACTACTTTTTAAAAAAATATATATTTATTGATATTTACAACTGTATAATAAAATACATCTAGTAAATGCGATACAAGAATATACTGTCATGAATCACATTCAGAGATCTCCAAAAACTATTCTTTTTAAACGCCTCGGAGGATTTTATCAGGGATAGCTGAGGTAGCAAGGTTTGAAACTAGTGGATTAGAGTGGGAATGGTGTTTTCCAAAAAAGGAGTGGTACCTGGTTCGGGTCATGTCAGCAACAAAGGGAACATTAAGGTCTTTATGGATGAGTTGATTCGTGAAAAAAATAAGGAGCATGAAGGATTTTTCGAAGAATTTTGGATTGCAACGATTGGAGACGGAAAGAATTTGATGATTTAGAAGAGTCCCAAAGGTCTACTCCGTAAGTCCATATCGGCCATATGATAGTCATGTAAAAAAAAAAAAAAAAAAAAAAAAAAAAAACCTGTACGTACCTCTACAACCCATGAAGGGTCTTGGGCTCAGTACATATAGAGATTCATACTGTTTCTAGGCCAACGGCCGTGCAATGAGGTGATTCGGCCGAGATCACGCTCAGCCGCCAGGTTTTTTCCCCATTAATGGGTACCCACTTAATAGAGGCTGGGTCTGCCCCAGGAGGGTCTCCGTATCCCAGGATCGCCCACGGCTGAAATAACAGAATAAATAATATTCTGTCATAACCGGGATTCGAACCCAGGACCCGGAGCACAGTAGACTAGCGCTCAATCCACTAGACCACGCCGCTCCCCATGATAGGCATGTAGATGAGTCTTTTGTAGTTAAGCGGAAAGTTTGAGCATTTGTCCAGTTAGTGTTGAAGTAGTCGAAAACGTTGAGTAGCTTCTTGCCGTTTCAGTCTTATGTGAGGATTAGAAACAATTAAAATGTATTAGATACTAAAAGTACATTTTTGAACTCTATTCCAAGTTGATAGGTATGTGAGATGTAACACCAGATTTTTTAAATTTTCGTTTAACTTTTCTTTTCTATGAATCAGTAAAGCTCATAATGTAACATTAATTGATTTCAAAATAGACCATATCTGAAATATGGAGTTGATGAACTCTACACAGAGAGCCTTATGATATAGACTACTCAAATTCTAAAAGTAAAATATTTCTGTTGAATATTAAATAGTTGACTGTGAAATGATTATGAAGAATGGAATGATTATTTCCCAACGTTTCAACCGAAATTGCGGGTCTTAAACAAGACTTCCAGACAAGTGTCAAGAAAAGTAGGACAAGTTATTCATTATTTTATAATTCTTTTGACCGGAATTATAAAATCATTAAATAACGAAAATGATGTTTTTCTCTTCCATTTTGAGCAAGCATAAAGATAACGGATCTCGGTTGAAACTGATGCATAAAAGCACCTTAACTAATCCATCTTTTAGAATATGTAACTATAATTGATCAAGTAAAAATGATTTTATAAACACAGAGAGGGTCAAAGTGAAAAACTGAAAAAGCTTATTTTACAACCCAATAAATATTTTCGATGAGGAAGATGGTTGGGGGTGCGGTCATAAATTAAAAACACACATTTAAAATAACACTTATTTTAAATGTGTGTTTTTAATTTATGACCGCACCCCCAACCATCTTCCTCATCTAATTTCTCAACGGTCAACAAAACTCCATCATTATTAATAAATATTTTCAATTGGTGTACTAGTACTCTTTGAAATGAAGGATGGCGCAGGTGAGCTTTAGGCAGGCCATTTGTAGGAGTTAACGTTGACAGTGGCCGATACAGGGAAAAGGTTAATGAGCCAAGTGACCTATCTATCCAGTTTGAGGCCATCTTAGAACAATCCATAGTGATAGCGCTAAAAGATAGTTTATTCAATATGCATTGATAAGGAAAATGAAAAAGAAAGAAATAAAAAACTTGAAGCCATTCAAATTCCTAAAAAAGTGGATGAGATCAGAAGTGGCTTAGTTTATGGTCCTAAATCAGATGGGGGGGAGGTACTTTCAGGATTATGTAGCCTAGTCTCAATACTAATACATAGAAAGAAAAATATGGTGCTGGCAACACACGACTTTCACTTACCTTCGTTTTTAAAATCGATTAAAAAATTTCCAAATACAGTTAAAGATAAAAATGAGTGAGACCATTAAACAATTAATTAAATAGATTTAATATAGAAACATGTGTTTTATTAAAAACTCTATTATATTATTATCTAAAATAATCAGTTAGTTTTATCGGCTTTATATCACTCTTCAATCAATTTGACAAGCTTGTGTATAAGATAATATATTTTCTAAAGTCTTTCTCTTTCAAAGGGTATATTATACGTCTATATTACTGTTCTTATATTCAAAAACCAAATTGGCGCGCTGTGCTTCATTGACAAGCTGCCAGGTTGCAGCACCGTCACCATGAATTTTACTTTCGGGAGCCCAATTTTATATAAAATAATCAGTTAATTTTATCGGATTTTCGTCACTCTCCATTAACCTTTAAAAGTCCGTGAATCAGATAATAGTTTTTCTAAAATTTTTAGCTATCCAACGGTATATTATACATCTATATTACTATTGTTGTGTTCAAAAACACAAAAAATGCATAAAAAAATATTTGTTCAGTTTTCTCCTTTAGTTGTTTATCAAATTCGCTCAACGTGCATATTTAGCTGTTAATTATCAATGGTAACAAGATAATATAATTATTTTTTATAGAATATACAAAATTAATGGTATTTTAGAGGAAGAGAATTTAAAATATCTGTATTTAAGCCCCATCAGAATATTTCAATCAGAATAAAACCTACGTGATATTAAAGCCCATCAAATTTTACATTAACATATTGAGTTTAATCAAAATCGTTTGAGCCGGTTTTGAGAAAATCCTAAAAAGGTGCTAAATGCATGGGGTAAAGTAGGGCTTCCGGTCAGCGGATTTTAGTGAAAAGTTGCGTAAATCTCGAGCGTATAGTAGTCTTAAATAGAAATTTCAGTTCATACGTCGTTTCGTTTTTGCCTTGAGTTACCACACACGACACACAGACCATTTGCGGGATTTGGTTATTTGGACCAGGGACCTAAAACGGTATTTCATTAAAACTGAATTCGAAATTTTCACGATCGCAATACTTTCCTTACCATTATTTCATATATAGGTAAGTGAAGTAAGATGAAAGATATATTTTTTGTTATTGCTGGAAGGATTAGTCCGGGTAGCGTCTTAATGAAACACTAATAGTTTCAACTATTATTGTTGCCACGTTTCGACCCCTTTGTGACATCATCAGGGCGCTGGTGGAGAATGGAAAGTTTCCACAAAGGGGTCGAAACGTTGGCAAACAATAAATAGTTGAAACTATTTAGCTGTTTTCATTTATGACCGCTACCGGACTAATCCTTCCAGTATCTCAACGGTAAACAATTACATCCATATTTTTTGTTATTTAATATCAGTCAGGGAAGGATATTATGAAAACAAAAAGAGAAAAGTTTACTTAGGTCAATATGTTTTTTAGTTCGCTTAGTTATAGTTACGACAGGGTATCGTCTGTCTTGTCAGCTAGTATAATAATTAAAACCATTAAATTAATGGTACAATTTAGTGATCAAGAAAATTATATAAAGTTTATCTTTTTTGCTTTAAACAGGATTAAGTATCGAATATTAGAGATTTTTTTATCTGAAGCATCTTTAATATTGTTTAAAATTATAAATCATCACTAAATTTTAGTAGCGATAAAAATTTTAGCCGATTCGAAAGCATTCGATAATTAAGTAAAAGAAAAGAAGAACTGCTTTTTACACTCTTCTTAACAGTATGCATCCAAACAGAAAGACTCACAAAATCTTCACGAAATCAATAATAAAAAAATAAAATACGGATGGTTTTTGGAGGCCAAAAAAGAGATGTAAAACTTACAGATAGTAGCAAGACATATTGAGAATAAGATAAATAAAAGGATTGTTGAGTGAAAAATGTGGATAACTTTTTTTATTTAAAAAGAACCTAAAAAGAAAAATATAATATTAACACATTTTTTTTTTAAGATTTTTATTTTTCAATATTTCAACAAATTACCACATGACTCAAAGTTTATACATATGTGGTAATTGCACCCTTATGTTACTTTTACGTGATATTTACACTAGGGGTTAATGGTAATAGTAGCCTCACTTACCTCCGTTTTTTTTAGAATGGATTAAAGAGTTTTCAAATACAGAGATAAAAATGAGTGAAACCATTAAAGAATTATTTAAATGGAATTTCTATAGAAACATGTGTTTTATTAAAAACATCTATTATTATATAAAATAATCACTTCGTTTTATCAGCTTTTCATCACTCTCTTTTAACTTATAAAAACTTGTGTATAAGATATTATTTTTTCTAAAATCTTTAGCTTTCCAATATCGGCATTTAAGCCCTGCCAAACCATTTTAATCAGAATGAAACCTACTTGATATTGAAGCCAATTAAATTTTACATTGAAAAGGCGAGTTTGATCAAAATCGTCGGAAACCGTTTTCGAGAAAATTGAAAAAAAGGTGCAAAATTCATGGTATTAACTGCTCTTCTGTAAGCTCATTTTGATGAAAAAGGTTTTGTAGCGTCTCGGGCGTATATTTGTCTTAAATAAGAAATTTCAGTTTCATAGTACTTTTAGATTACCCCACACACACACACCAAAACCATTTTGCGGGACTTGGTTATTTGGACTCAGGGGACCCTAAAATGTGTATTTCCGTTGAAAACTGGAATTCGAAAATTTTTCACGATCGCAATACTTTCCCTTACTATATATAGTCAGTGAAAGTAAAAAGAAAAGAATTTACGTAAAAACAAAACGATTAAAGTAAAAAATAAAACAATTAAAGTAAAAATAAAAAATATAGTGCAAACAAAACAATACGAAATAACAATACTTTGGTTATGTGTTAATATATAAAACGATTTTTTTCTTTTTTACATTTCAAAATGAATGCAGTAGTATGTCTTTTGTACGTTTATGTATGTAACGTTTTAGTGTGTTCTTGTCGTAATCACCTATTTTTTGAACGATTGCGTTGTCACTAGTAGAAGTAAGAGAAAACACGTATAGTTTGTACTCGACGGGAGTTGTAAATCCGATAACATGGTTGTGATTTGTTTGTAAAGAGCACAATTATTTACGATTCGCATGCAAAATATTGAAAATTAAAATAAAAGCATTGGAAGGAGGGCACTACAAGATAGAGAGAGATAACCGCTCATTTCTGAATAATGCACCCTTTCTCTTATTTATTATTCCAATAAGTTTTCCATTGCTAATTGATCTCAACACTGAGCGTTCTGGAAAACGGTTCAGTTGCTAAATTATTATCCCAAGTTAGAGATTTCACTTCGAGGCACCCTTTGATTATTTTTATTATCTAGTACTTCAGATACAATCGTCAGAGGAACTGTACAGGATTAAGGTCATAACCTGCAAAATGGAATAACATGGTGTGACTATTATTCCGTGACATGGCATTATCTGTTATTGCGATCCATCAGCTCATTACATTAAGGCCTCCCCGTGGTGTCGCTTCTAACGTATTCTTGCCCCCGTTTTATTTTACGTGTGGATCTTTAACTACACGGTTAATCTGTTATGCGTATATATACGCGGAGTTGCTAATTAAGGGAATCTTATATAAATAGCCTCCTTGGACAAACATATACAGTTTAAAATTCAATTATAGGTTATTTATAATGTTCCAGTGAGAGGAAGGCGATTTGAATACATTATTATAACTACTGGCCTATTTATAGCATCTCGCGCTTCAAAGTGATAAATAATTTATTATATATATTATCGCTGCATGTTTTATATTCATGATTCACGCCAAAAGGAGTAAATATTATTAGGTCAAGAAGCATTGGCCCATTTAGGTTTATTATTTTTAATAATGAACTTTAAAAAAAATAATAATAATAAATAACATCCCATTAAAATTTAAGGTTTTGCGTTTTAACACTTTGACGACCAGAGCGGGCGTATACGCCCGCTGGCTTAGTCTACCCCTGGCCCGCTCCCTGGTTCATGTGCAGGGCGAGAGGGACCGCAGCGGGCGTATACGCCCGCTCGCCCGCTATCACTACCAGCCTGCAGCGGGCGTATACGCCCGCTACACAATCGGTTTTCCCCATCCACAAACCTTATCCCATAGGACCAGATGCCCGCTAGATAATTGATTTTCTCTTGATAACCGACCGTGTTGGGTCCTAGAAACATTTTAATGAACTTGGGTTGTACTTTTTTTCTCAGGTTTTTATGATATTGTACATATAGATACCAATGGCTATTCTCGATGTTAAAACAAAAAAAAGTTATTAATTTATTTTTAAACAATTAATCATAACAAATGGTTATATTGAATAATGTACAAATCAGTCATCTGGCATCTTTCCTATGAATTACTCTAATATACGTACTTGAACAAAATAACTTTTAAAAAAATTACAATATGTAACAACTTTTTCACTTTATTTTTGGTACTTTTTGCTTCCTAAAATTTTAAATAGCACCCCTTACAGTATATTCTAACTTTATGAAAGAGCCATAGTTTTTTTTATCAAATCTGTGCGACTGAAGAGATCGTCAACTAGCTGAAGGAGGGGAATCACTAAGAGGATCTTTTTCAAGAAGCGCCCTTAGAACCTCTTCTTTAAAATTTGTTATGTTCTATAAAATTTCTCGCCCAAAGCTGTTATGAATAACTAATGTATTTAGTAGAGAGGCCCCAAAAATAAGATAAATTGCAATTTTGTGATACCACTAACGGGTTCGCCGTAAGCTTGTGGCATAAAACGACATTTGGTCTGAGGTATCGATTGACGATTTTCCACTGTAATAATCGAAAACCACCCTTGGTTTTGTAATGGTTCTTCCACTTCGAGTCACGACTTCAGTAATTTCATCCGTGTGTTCAGTAGAGAGCATACGGACATCTCTTTTATTCTTCAGAGGGCACGCACGCCCTCTAGTAACTTCCCCGTGGGACCGCAGCGGGCGCAGGCGCCCGCTTCATTTATTAATGGTTTAATTTAACTTAAAGTAACTTTTATCACAATTTTTTTAATTCTATGCGTTTTTCGGGTGAAATAAAATAGAAATAGCTGATAATAATGTTTTGGGCCATTGAACCAAAATAGCCAGTTTTGGTCGGTCCCAGTTGGAACCGCTGCAGCGGACTCATACGCCCGCTATGGTCCACAAGAGAAGGTGAGCCAAACACGCGTGGTCGTCATATGTATAACCCGAATAACAAATAAAAGAAATCCGTCTGTTCGCTTTATAAGTATTTTTATATATTAAAATATACTTACATCAACTCCCTCCATACCACTTGGTGGTGTTTTCGATTTTTCCTCAGTTTAATCTCTATGACATGACTCTATGATGGTGTATTCATATGTATAAATATATTTTTGTTCACCTTTCTATTGACATATAAATGTTGATTTAATACTCATCATCATCTTTGTTTTTATCATATTATTACTTTCTGAATTTATTTTATTACCTATATATATTTGTATTTTTTCATTATTTTATCATATCATTTGTTATGATATTCATATTACATTCATTAGTTTCATTGTCATACTCTCTTGATATGAATCTCTTTTGTTTGAAGCCTTGATAGTGACTCACATGTTTGAGCTGAAACGTCGGCAAAATTAAAATATTTTTTACCGGACTAAGTTCTGATTATTTCTACCTATAATTTATGGTTCACACTCTTTTTAAAAATTATGGTTTATCATACAAAATTTAATTAAGGACTAATATAAACGATATTAGTTTTAGTCGTTACAATTGGCACTTCAAGAAAAATGGCAGTAAAGGAGTTGAGGAGCAGTATGACCATTGGGAAAAAGCCGAGGTAAACTTTTTAATAAAGAGTCATTTAATAAAAGCTTATCATAACAATAAATAGATGTTTAATAATAAAAAATCTGGTGCGGGCAACACACGACTTTCACTTACATCAATTTGTAAAATCAATGAAAGAATTTTCAAATAGAGTTAGAGTTAAAAATACGTGAAACTATTAAAGAATTAAATAAATTTAATTTATATAGAAACATGTGTTTTATTGAAAAATCTTTTATTTTATTATCTAAAATAATCAGTTAGTTTTATCTTCTTCTCATCACTCTCTATTAACTTCTAAAAGCTTGTGTATGAGATGATATTTTTTCTAAAATCTTTAGCTTTCCAACGGTATATCATACATGTATATTACTGCTTTTATGTTCAAAAACGAAAAATTGCATTAAAAAAATATTTTTTCTGTTTTCTCCTTTAGTTGGGTATCGAATTTATTCAATTTATATATTTACCTATTTTTCATCATCGTTAACAAGATAATCTAGTTATTATTATTGAACCTACAAAATTAAAGGTACTTTAGGGGAAGAAAATTTAAAATATCGGTATGTAAGCCCTGTCAGATCATTTTTATCCAAATAAAACCTACATTAAATTTTACATCGATATAGCGAGTTTAATCAAAATCGTCGGAACCGTTTTCGAGAAAATCGAAAAAAGGTGCAAAATGCATGGTATAAAGTGCCTCTTCTGGTAAGCTCATTTTGATGAAAAAAGTTTTGTCACGTCTCGGGCGTATAGTTGTCTTAAATATGAAATTTCAGTTTCATAGGACTTACCGTTTCCACCCGGGAGTTACCACACACACACACACAGACCTTTTTGCGGGACTTGGTTATTTGGACTCCACTAAAACGTGTATTTCCGTTAAAAACTGGAATTCGAAAATTTTCACGATCGCAATACTTCCCCTTACTATATATAGTAAGTGAAAGTGAAAAACAATCTGCATTACCTTGAACCATGAAGCATCAGTGCGTACAGAGATCCTTACTATCTCTAAGCCTACTGCCTTGCACGGAGGTCATAGGCCGAGAGCACGTATAACCACGAGGTGCTTCGCCAATTTTCGGGTACCCACTTTATTTAGTCTTGTTGAGTTCCAGAAGAGAAACCACAACCAGGTCAAATGACTGACTCCGACAATAGTATTTCGCTTGAAGGGTATAATCCACTCCACCATACAACTCCTTATTATTGTATATAAGTTTTTGATTAAATAACAGAAAACGAATGTATCAACAGCATATCCGTTGATTAATTACAGTAATTGGTCATTTATTTATTTTTTCAGAAAACAAAAACCTGTTCCACTACAACCCTTGGAGGGTCTTGGGCTCAGTACATATCGAGATTCGTACTGTTTCTAGACCAACGGCAGTACAAGTGTGCGGGTCGAGATCACACGCAGCCGTCAGGTTTTCCCCCAATTTTCGGGCACCCATTTTATAGCGGCTGGGTCTGCCCTAGGAGGGTCTCCATAACCTAGTATCGCCTCTCGGCTAAAATAACAAAATAAATAATATTCTGCCTCAACCGAAATTCGAACCCAGGACCCAGAGAATATTAGACTAGTGCTCTATCCACTAGACCACGCCGCTCCCCTTTATTTTTTTAGAGAAGGATAAAAATGTGGTATACATATAAAGTTTGGTTCGTCCCTTTCTTTCTAAGCACCTTCAAGTGAACGAAATTTTGGGAAAAAGCTGACATTGAACAAATAAAACTCGGGAACGTAAATGATGTGATGTCATGTTTGAAACAATGACAAATGGAAGAAAAATGTGGATAGAAGGAATTAATTCTCATTGCCAGTCTAAGAATAGAAAGAAAAGAATCAGTAAACAACATTACATCGGTTTCATAAAATCAAGACATAGATTAAAGAATAAACAAATCGTAAACAACAAAGCTCAATAGGGATGAAATAACAGTGGGTAAAAAAATTAATATATCGTATGGTGGATGTGGAGGAAAAAAGTTGAGTCGCTATAAAGATACACCTTAAACACTAATTCAATTCCCCCTCAAGTTTCAATCAATCCTCTGACTGAATTTAGATAGGTGCACAAAATCTTTATACCAAGGCGAAATTGGGTGTAGTGGCTAGTATAACAGCCTTCTATCCCAAAGGTTGCGGGTTCAAACACGGCAGATGGCTCTTGGATTTTTAAAGATAGTAAAAAATCCGTTTTTCGGAGGGGACGTAATATGCTGGTCCAAAATCTGAGCGATGACAGGTATCTGTTGAAGATCAGTATGCTAATTAAACCTGGATAGGCTAAATTTCTGGACTCGAAGCATCGTCGGATTAGCCACAGTAGCATGAAGGGTCGTTACCAGAAGAAAGAAACAAATAAGGTTCGTTAAAAACTTCGAGAGTTTTCTTCTGCTGAGAAACTAGTCATCTAAGAAAGATAGAAATACACCCGCAGGGCTTATAAGGTAATACAATAATATAAACGATTGAAAATAATACTTATCTGCTTAAGTAATTTAACATACTCCATACTAAACATATTTTATTTTTTAGTGGAGACGATATGGGACTTCAATTATTATGTTTGAGTAAATACAAAGTTTTTCTCAGCACAAAAAGTACATATTTCCGTGCTACTTACTTGTTCCACCTTCTTCATGGTAGCTCGTTATAGAAAAATGTGGTATTTTTTTTTTTTTTTTTTTTTTTTTTTTTTTTTTTTTTTTTTTTTTTTATTCGTATATATTACAATTTGTCATAATAGACAATAATAATAGTGCTACAGGATCTCATTCATACAATATTTACAATATAAACAAAAGGAAAGTCAAATTACATAAAATAAAATCAAAATAAATAAACATATACAATAACAAAATTTATAGACAAAATAAATACAAATAAATGAAGTTAACAAATAAATAAACAAAACATGTCTCATTCATACCTATGTAAAATATTTACAATCAGCTCGGGAACCCCGGACGGGGCTTGTCCTCCCACTTGTGGAAGGACAAGCAGAGCCCAAAGGATCCCAGCGCCTCCCTCTCAGCCGCATCACTGGTGAGAGCCAGCGGAAGCTAAGTGAGGGCGCCACAGCCACAATCACACCGCACTTGAGAGGAGAATCTGACCAGTGTCAGAACTCCAGAATAGATGTTTACAATATGTCTCGGGGCCACTGCCGTTTCAACCATCTAGGAGGGTTGTATGGATGAGTGGAGCTGGATAGGGATTGTGCTAGAGGATTAGGATGATGAATGAGGTTCTGGTGGAATTTGGAAAATTTAGATGGAATCAGGTCTGAAATAAATGGAACATTAAGGTCATGGTGCAAGGTATAGTTGGATACATAATAAGGAGCATTTACTATTGTTCGGAGGACTTTGGATTGAAAGGATTGAATGCGTTTGATGTTAGAACGTTTAGCTGTCCCCCACAGTTCAAGTCCGTAGGTCCAGATTGGCTTCAGTATTGTCTTGTAAAGTAATAATTTGTTGTCAACTGTAAGCTTAGATTTTCTGTTTAGTAGTCTGTATAACTGTCCGAATCGTCTGTTGAGTTCTTTTCGTTTAAGTCTTGTATGTGGGTTCCACGTCAATCTTTTGTCTAGTAGTAAGCCAAGATACCGGACTGTGTCTGAGGAAGGAAGCGGTATGGAATTGAAATGAACCATTGGACAGGATTTGCGTCGAAGGGTGAAGGTGACGTGGGTGCATTTGCTTTCATTGACCTTAATACGCCAAGCATTGCACCAGTCCTCGATAAGACAAAGGTGTCTTTGCAGGATTAAGGATGCTATTTCAGGATCGGAATTGGATGATAGGATGGCGGTGTCATCTGCAAATGTTGCCAGAAAGGTGTCAGGATGATTAGGAATATCAGCAGTGTAAAGGATGTAGAGGACGGGTCCCAAGACGCTGCCTTGAGGAACACCGGCCTCAATGGGATAAAAGTTAGAAAATTCTACACCACAGCGAACTCGGAAGGAGCGGTTTGAGAGATAGGATCGTAGAATGAGGTATAGAGACTGGGGTAAATGCGTTTTAAGCTTGAAGAATAATCCGGTGTGCCATACCCGGTCAAAAGCTTGCGATATGTCCAGAAACGCACCAGAACAATACTCTTTGCATTCAAGGGCTGAGGAAATATGGTCTACAACTCGGAGTCCTTGTTGAACAGTGGAATGATGAGCACGGAAACCAAACTGATGGGAAGGAAGATTTCGTGATTCTAATATAGGCAGGATTCGTTTTAGAAGGAGTTTTTCAAAGACTTTTGAGAGGATGGGGAGTAGACTAATAGGTCTGTAAGATGAAGTGTTGCTGGAAGGTTTACCTGGTTTTAAGAAGAGAATGATTGTGGAATGTTTCCACAAGAGAGGAAAATAGGTGGTGCGTAGGATGCAGTTGTATATATAGGTTAGGAATACAATAGCTTTCTGCGGAAGTTGACGGAGGATCTGGGGGGTAAGGAGATCATGTCCAGGAGATTTACGGAGGGTCAGTTTCTGGAGAAGATATTTAACCTCAGAGGGATTAATAGCTTTAGGAGGTAGGGAAAGAGGTATTGGTGACAAAAGGAAGTCTTGTACTGCTGCGGTATGATTGCTTTGGGATTCCGGGTGAGGAGTGAATACTTTGGAGAGGTGTGTGGCGAATTCCTCGGCTTTATCTTCATCAGACGCAGCCCAGGAGTCATCACCACGCCGGAGAGGATGGGAAACTTGATGGGATTTTAAAATCTTCTTCGTGACATTCCACAGGGAATTGTCACTAGCTGACAGAGAGGAGAGGTAGGAATTAAAGGACTGGGAACGGAAGGTCGCCAACTCCTGCTTCAATTGTCTACAATAGAAGTTATAGGAGCGGCGATCTGTTGGGTGTCGGGTGCGCTGCCATAATGATCTGGCACGGCGTTTTGCATGGATTAGGTCTGTAAGGTGTTGAGGCAAATGGTTTTGTTGAGGGGTTATATTGGAGTGCTTAGGAGAGGAGGCAGTCCAGACAGCTTGCTGAATGGCGGTGGTGAAGAAGTAGACGGAATCGTCAAGGTCTTCTGGGGTTTTGAGGGTCGCTCTGAGGTTAATATTATCGGTCAGGATTTGGCGAAATAGGTTCCAGTTGACAGGGCCTCGGATAAATGACGGTGGGATAGGTTTTGGAATTGGAGTGAGAGATACTTTTAGGATCAGTGGACTATGGTCTGAGGATAGTTCATCAAGTCGAGTTACAGATAAGTTGAGGGAGCCTAATCCGCTGTGAATGAAGAAGTCAAGGATGTCAGGATTACGGTTGGGATCGGTTGGCCAGTAGGTAGGGGAATCAGGAGGTAGGAGATTGAAATGACGGGAGTTGAGTGCTAACAGCAAATTTCGTCCACGAGAATTCGTGGTTCTCGAACCCCACTGTTGATGCTTGGCATTTAAGTCTGCACCCAGAATGAAATGATTTCCTAAGGAATTTAGAAAGGATACAAATTCGGTGTTGGAAATGGAGTGTTTGGGAGGGCAATATGCTGATGTAAGGGTTACCGGAAAGGAAAAAGTTTTGATTACTATGGCTGTGGTTTGTAGGAAATCATAGGTAGGAAGTGGGAGTAAGTGATGAGAGAGGGACTGGTGCACAATGACAGCAGTACCGGCATGGGCTTTGCCGTCTGGGTGGTCCGTACGGTATGTTACGTATTGAGGTATTTTGAAGAACTGTTTAGTGGTTAGTCTAGTATCAGTAATAAGTGCTACGTCAACGTTTTTGTCTTGCAATAAAGCTGTAAGTTCGTCAGTATGATTTTTTAACTCCATTCGCATTCCATAGGAGAATGGATAAGGAGTTAGGTGAAGTCATTTAAGGATTTTTTAGGGAAGGGATTAAGTTTGATACAAGATTAGTAAGTAGTGATATTAGTGTCATAACGAGGGATTTGATTTCAGTGATGAAGGATGTCATCAAACTTGTAAGGTCTGAGACATTTGATGGAGGAGGAATATGAGAAATTTGATGCGGATGATGTTTTTGAGGGTTGGGTAAATTTTGAGGAATAGCTGGTTGTGGAACGGTTTGAGGATTTTGAAGTGTGCGTTGTTCCGGCAGGGCCTCGGCCTCTTTGTTCTGGTTCCCACCTCCAAGTAGATGGGCAAATGTAACATTGGAATCAATTGTTTTTGAAGGTTGTCTTCTGCTTCTGATCGGTTCAGCTGTTTCATCCAGATTCTGAGGTTTTTGGTATCTGCTTTTGAGGTTCTTGTAGATTTGACATCCCTTGTAGCTAGCCGGGTGCTTGAGGCACAGAGCACAAACAGCGGGTGTTGATCTTGGTCTTGTACATTCTTCTGACTTATGTTGTTCACCGCATTTCCCACAGCGTGGTATGTGGTGACAATAACTTCTCGTATGACCATATGCCTGACAATTGTGGCACTGAACTATTTCTTTCTTAGTGTAAGGTTTTTCAACTCTTACACTAGTATAGTATAATCTATTGAGGTCATAAATTTGTTCGACTCCTGCTGATGGCTCCAAGTCCACAAAAAACAGAGGCAGTGGAATTTTATCTTTTAGGACGTTGGTGACTTGCCGCACTTTATAGCCTATCTCCGTCAGTTCTTCTTGGATAGCTGCTGCTGGTGTCGAAGGGTGTAGGTTTCTAATTACAACTCTTAAAGCTCTCTCTGGCGTAACTGATATGTATGAAAATCAGCTTTGGTCTCCGTCAGATATTTTACTATTTTTCTGTAGGTTTCGGCGTTAGTCGGGGATATTTTAGTATCACTGGTTCTACTTATACAATAATAACTGTTAGGATCGGTTAATTTATTTAGATGCACACACAGTAGTTGAAAGTTTTTAATATTTTTAACAAATATTGGTGGAGGTTGTGGTTCTTTTGGTATAGGAGAAGATTCCATTGTTTCTTTTTCAATTTGAAGGATCTGAAATGGGTTCGGTGTAAAAAACGGCGATTCTTCAGATAATCCTTGTGATGATGTGCTAGGCTGTGGTTCAGATCCTAAAGAGGTAGCTGAAGCAGTCGCTGGTGGAATCATTTTTTTATTATTATCACGGCGAGGTCTCTGTTTTGTGAGAGACGAGTTTGAACCTGCAGATCTAGATCTTTTACTTGTAACTTTCGAGGACATCAATTGATGAAAATATCGCATTGATTAAAAAAATAAATAGGAATAAATATGTAATGAAATAAGAATAAGAAGGAAAAAAAATAAATAAAAGAAAGATAAGGAAAATAAAAGCAAGCCCGAGCTTGCCGAGCTAGCGGCAATCAGCTGATCAGTGACCCTCCTTTCACTTTTTCGTGATTTTACAAAGTAAATTATAACTTTGCTTACCGAAATTTCTCCAATATTCACTGCTGTAGTATTCCTGAGGTCTAGTGATGTTTTCCAGACTGAACTCAAGCGAATTTCTACTGAAAAAAGCAAAAATCTGAGAGACGAAGTAACGTATGACTGTTATCATCGAGCGCATCAGCTGATCTCTGTGGTATTATCATTGTAAAGTTCCGTAAGCATTGAAAGGAATTTTATGATTCAGACATTAATTTCTAGAATGAAACGTGAAACCGCAAGTTTCCGCTGCTAGGAATTGAGTATTATTTTTTATGACTGGTTATCAAACATTAGCCAATCCTCTAAAGCATAGTTTCGCAATAATTCATCACTGATTCTGGGACATTCACGAGGGAAAAAGTACTAAATCATAAATTAAACAAGAGTATATGCTTTTCATTGATAATAATATGCCTACTGAACCCGAAGGATCGATGGGAAAGTCCCGCAAAAAGGCCTGTGTATGTTTGGGTGGTTAGTTTAGTGCGAAAATGAAACATTTAAGTCAACTATACACCCGAGATATTACAGCAACTTATTCATCTAAATTAGCTAACCAGAAGAGCTACTTTATACCATCCATTTTAAACCTTTTTACTATTTACTCAAAACGCCTCTAACAATTTTGATGAAACTCCTAATATCGATGTAAAATTCAATGGACTTTAATGTCATGTAGGTTTCATTCCGAAGGAAATAGTCTGACAGGGCTTAAATGACCACATTTTCTTCCTCTAAAGTACCTTTAATTTTATAGAAATAACCAAATCATCTTTTTAGAGTTGATAAAAAAGCGATAAATATATAAGTTGAACGAATTCGATATCCAAATAAAGAAGAAAAGATCAAACATATTTGTTAATGCAATTTTTGTGTTTTTTAATATACAGTAATATAGATGTATAATATACCGTTGGAAATCTAAAAATTCAGAAAAAAATATTATCTTGGACACGAATTTTAATTAAAAGTTAACGGTGAGTGATGCAAAACCGATAAAACAAACTCAAAGTCGTGGATGATAATATAATAGATTATTTGATAAAACACATGTTCCTTTTGAAACTCAATGTAAAAATTCTTAAATTTGTTTTGAAAACGGAGGTAAGTGAACGTCGTGATTTGAACGCACTACATTCTTCTTTTTTATGCAAGCAATAAATTTTATTCAATTTTTTTTTTTATTTATTTATTTATTGGAATTTACAACTGTATAATGGAATACAACATGTAAATTAGTCAATAATATATTCGTATTTTACATTAATGGCATGATGTCCTTCCGCCCTCGTTAAACATCTGGGGATTAGAAGCAAAAAACTAATCGAGATACGTATTCTTATTTCCTATTCGGGGAGTTTAGTAGGGCCCAGAATGAGAAGTAGTAGGATGGGGCAAGGTCCGGAGAATACGGTGGGTATAATAAAACATCCCAACCAATTCGCACCATGGAAAATGAGCCTAGTATTTTTTAATGGGAGTAAAAATACTTGGTTATGAAGTCCTTCAGGGAGGAGGTAAAATTGAGGTCTCGAGCCATGTCAGGTGTACAATTTGGGGGCCCGGTAAGTGTTTTACCACCGGGAGCCCTTTATTGTGCCTTAACAAAAAGAAATACGTTGGTTTAAAAGTATTTATTAATTTACAATAATTATGATTGATGGGTCAGGTCCCTGTTAATATTTACGACTGGCGGGCGGCGTCCTCAATCTGGTCTTCCCGGAAGTCCTCGGTCCGCGCCCTGTCGGTCCTATGTTCGATACAGCGGCTGCTGCTTCTAGCTCGGGACGGTGATCCGTTGAGGGCGGCTACTCTATCTGGCCCGAGATGTAGATCCGTTCAGGGCTGCAGTCAGATGAGGAAGAGAGAAACTCCGGGGGAGCCCCACAGAAGTAAATTCTGTAAATGGTGGGGCTAATTCCGTCTGGAGCGTGCATGCCCGCCTTTCCTGTATGGAAACAGAGACCCTAAACCGGGTAGCATTAGCTGCAAAATATTATGTGCACAATAGTTATCTTTATAATAATCCCGGAGGAGGTTTAAATCCGACATCAGGTATTCGTTTAAAATATTTATTCTGATTAAACCTTGATAGATAAAATTTAGGGCTCTAACTGTAGCATCGTCCCATTATCTACAGCAGCATAAAGTGACGTTAATTAAATAAACAAAGACAAATTTATGATAAGTTCTTTTCTTCTTCCAGTGGCACGACAGGCCAAGTTGGAACTTGGCAGCGCGGTGTATTCTCCTGGAAGACTACACACGCGTTTCGAGATTAATTTTATAGGGCATGGTCAAAATAGTTTCCTTATTTGAAGAAAACTAATTCTATATCTATCTATCTATCTATCGGCGCTATGGTCCTTGTAGGACCTTGGCCTCCTCAACGATCCTCCTCCATTCTGACCTGTCTTCGGCAGCTCTTCTCCATCCGCTGACTCCTAACGACCGAAGGTCCTCCTCTACGTCCTGCAGCCAACGAAGTCTAGGTCTGCCCCTGCTCCTCTTTCCACCAGGGTGTCCCTCCATCATCATTTTAGGCAGCCTCCTACTTTCCATTCTCTGTACATGCCCCAGCCATCTTATTCTGGCACTCTTGATCTTGGCAACTATATCAGGCGTTTGATACAGAGTTCTAATTTCCTCATTCGTCTTCATTCGCCAACGATCTCCTTCTTTTGTAGGACCAAAGATTTTTCTGAGAATTTTCCTTTCCCACATGTTTAGTAGTCTTTCATCATTGCGTGTTAATGTCCAGGACTCGCTTCCGTACATGACCACTGGCTGAAGGACAGTACAATATAGTCTTATCTTCAGTTCTCTGGGTATATTCCTGTTCTGAAATATTTTCAGAAGAGACCAATAGCATCTATTGCCAGCTGTTATCCTTGCTTTAATTTCGTCTCTAATCTTATTGTTCTCTGTGATAACAGTGTCTAGATACTTAAACTGTGGTACTCTCTCGAACCTATATCCAGCCCCCTCGATATACCTGTTTCCTCCTTCTTCCCTGCTGATCCTCATATACTTAGTTTTTTTCGTATTTATGATCAGTCCTGTTCTCCTCGCAGCCACTTCGCACTCCTCGAAAGCTCCAAGTAAAGCACTGGTTGTTCTTCCGGTTATCACAAGATCATCTGCAAACGCTAGATGTTGCGTCAGTCTGTGATAAATACATCCTACAGGCCTGAAGAAAACTAATTAGTAATGAGAAAAACAAAGCGATGCTCAAACGAGTTGGTTATAGTGGTTTTTGGAGCAGTCTCTAAAGCTAAGTGGTATAAACAATTCCTTGTAAGTATGTTGTCAGTTAATGTTAAAGTTTCGTTTCTAAAATAATAATTCAGTTCTTGTTTTCCATAACCAAAATGTGATTCGCCCATCCTAAAAGTAAAATGAAGTCTCTAGTCCATCCAAGGACTTGTGCGTGGAATTGGGTGTTGGCTGAGATAGGAGCAGCAGTAAATATCAATTTGTATCAGACCTTCTTCCCCATCTCTTCGCCAGGTTAACGAATTGCCTGAGAACTCTATTAAATTGTCCAAATTTGGGAGGGGGCAATGTCTCTATTAACAATATATGTTCTTATTTTGTAATACAAAAGATGGGAATAACATTTATTATATATTAATTATGAAAATAGTACTTCCACGATGATACTTATTTTTACTACATGGATGTTATAAATATATTAAAACTAGTTGTTGCCCGCGACTTTGTCAACATCAATTTTTGTTATTATGATCGCTATTAAAAAGTGTTTAAAGAAATATATTTTAAAGTACTTCTGCGCAAATGATATTTTTAGTTTTATTTTCTTGTGGCAGAAGAACATACTGATTTTTTCCGCAACTCGATCTTGACCATGCGACATATAGTTGGCCGTGTTAAAATCAGTCTTGACGTAAATGGATTACTGGGTGTTTAAATTTTTGCCCCTGTGATTCATTAATTGTTACGGTGAAATATAACTTAACGGGTAATTGAATTGAATATAACATTAATTAATATAACACTTGGGTAATGGAATGGTAATATAACATTAATTAAAAGCTGTATTCTTCATTACAAGTCAATTTATTAGTATTGTAACCCAATAGATTAAATCCACATTACCATAAACTTCAAAATTTAAAATTTACTTGATTATTCATATGTGTAATGGTACCGAATAAGAAATATAAAAAAAATGAATCCAAAAATACGTCAATGAACTGCAGGGTGCAGGGAATCATAACAGCCTTTTATGCCAAAGGTCACGGGTTCAAACACGCAGGTTGTTCCAGGATTTTTTAATGGGAGTAAAAAATCCTTAGTTATACCACCCTTCGGAGGGGACGTAAAAAGGTAATCCCGAGGCTGTGCGATGTCAGGTACTCGTTAAAGATCCCATTATTAATTAAACCTGGATAGGCAAATGTAGGAACTCCTCTGGGGCATCGTCCGATTAGCCACAGTAGCATAAAGTGACGTTAAATGAACGAACAAACGTTCGTAATATAAGGGTAATTTATAAACCAATATGTTAATAGATATTTTTTAATAAATGAAAATTTTATTTAAATTTTTTTATATCCGTATCGGCTGCATGAGCCATACCTGGGTTTAAATATAAAATTAGTTAAACATCATTACAAGTACTTCTTGTTCTTTTCAATAACTACCCCGTTTTGATTGAAGCTTAATGATTTTAGAGCCATATATAGAGGAAGGAGAAAAAAACAAAACCAAAAAAAAACAAAAAAAAACACCTGAACAGTTAAAACGAAATGTTTTTTCTTTCTTCCGCAAGAGAGGGTTTTCAAGTCATCCAAGCAGTTTTCCAGGTCAAATGATTTCACAGGTTAGAATTTAAGTAAAAAAAAAAAGGTTTTATATCGATGTCGAATATGCCAACCATCATATTCAGTACAAAAATGATTTTAAGATAAATATAAGAACACCGTAGTAATTTAATATTAATAGATAAAATGAACACTCTTTTTCATTAATATTTAGATAGTTATTTTTCGTAACTAAATCGTTAATTACCATTGAAATATAGAAATTTCTAAAATAATTATATTAAAAATAATACAAAAAAAAACATACGAAATTCATTGAATATAGCAATCAATTGACTTATATATAACGAAAAAAAACTTTGTTGTAAATTAAAAAAAAAAAGGTAATTATTCCGAAGTGTCACTTTTCTTATCAGTGGCTATGTTTATGGTTATCCAGAGTGCTAATCTTGAGCTTAGGTGCCTTCCACCCGACTTTTGGCGCTAAATTCTCTAGCCCTCACGTCTTTAGAAATATAGGTTAGGATATTTATCCGAGGTATCTTCCACCCGACTCTCGGCGGCAAAAATTCAAATTCAAAATACTTATTACAAGCCCGTTCTTCCAAATACTTATCTTTATTTTTGCCAAAAATAATTAAAATAGGCATAATTAAAATATTTAGAAAACGACTGACTCCTGATTATTTCACCTATGAATAATTAATAATTTATTATAACCATTATTAGAACACATATTATTCAATTCAATAAAATTGAAATTGAAAGTTTCTATTAAGTATTATAAAATTGAAGTCTTCGATATAAATAATAAATAAATGTATGCATTTCTAAGTTCAATTTCCTGCCATTATTTCGACAATTATTTGATAAATAAAGATAAGTATTTGGAAGAACGGGGTTGTAATAAGTATTTTGAATTTGAATTTTTGCCGCCGAAAGTCGGGTCGAAGATACCTCGGATAAATATCCTTACCTATATTTCTAAAAACGTGGGGGCTCGAGAATTAAACGCCAAAAGTCGGGTGGAAGGCACCTAAGCTCAAGATTAGCACTCTGGATAACCATAAACATGGCCACTGATAAGGAAAGTGACACTTCGGAATAATTACCAAAAAATATGTACACCTTAACATAAAACACTTATAAATCAGAATTATTCTTTTAGAAAAAAATCAAATAAATTCAACTTAGGATTTAATAAACACTTTAATTAACATGTTCTCAAATCCATCTTTTATTTTCAAGTTTCTATTAATTTTCATACTTCCAATGAAAAAATAAATCATTATCTTTTTAGTTTTTATTTATTTATCAGTGCAATCCAATAACCCTCTATAGTAATGTCTTATCCTTTTAAGAGATATTGTAATATATTACAATTTTATTTAAAAAATCATGAAAAAAATAATTAAAAAATAATACGAGGGACATGGAAATAATAAATAAATAAAATTATATTTAAAACTTTTATTAAATAAATATACAAATTTTTATCACATCACTGCTATAATTCCAACATTTAAAAAAGTAAGCAAACATAGTTTAAGTAGAACACATTTATTAAGTAACAAATATGTCATTATATTGTAATTACTATAGTAATGTTCTTCGTTTTGCACGTTTTTGTATCTTCATGTTCTATCAATAGCAATATTTACCTGACGAATTTTTTAATCAAAATTTAACTTTAAAACTTAATACTAATGTTAATATAATTTAAATTAAAAAATAACATTTTCAGTTAGTGAATTTGATTTTTTTGTGATAATCAACAAGATATATAAATATAGAGTGCTTAAAATTAAAATAAATGAATATATACATTGGCCTTTTAGACTGGTAAACTACTCTTTTAAGAATACATAGTTAATATATATTTACATAATAAATGGAAAATGTCGTATCGCCTTTAATGTTGGCAAGGATAAAGACATTTTACTAATAAATTAAACCGTTTTGTGCAGGTGAAAATAGATGAAAACAGATTTCTATGTCAAACCAAAGTTTAGTTGTAAAAAAAAGAGACGGGTGTTATTAATGTAACATGTGGTGTGTAAATATTTCTTTAGTTGATGATATAGAATATTTTTTCATTATTTTAAACATGTTTATGTGTGGGTGTGTAAGTGCGTTATAATCAGAGTTATAAAATTATTATAGTTATGATTTTTTAAAAATAAATGTAATAATCTGCTTTCGTTAATAAAACCACACTTTCAATGAAGTGTATTAATATGTATTATGCATTAATATATGCATTATTAATTAATTAATTAATTAATATGCATCGTGCATTAATATATATATCTTGATAACCGCTTACTGCTAATATACATTTCATATTCGTAACTTTTAAGATTTGGTTAAATTCATTTAAAAATACTCCTTATAATTTTAACGGAAGTATAAATAAAAATATCTTTATTATTTTATTTTTTTTTCTTAGTAGGCTTAGATGATCATGACTGCCTTCGCCTAAGTAGATCTTGAATTTTTTTTTTCATTTTCTATTTATAGATCATAAGATGTCTCGTCACCTCTTGATGCAGAAAAGACAAACCTGTACAGAAAGCCTCCAACAACACCTCCAATAAGAGGACCGATCCAATAAACCTGTAAAAAAATACAAATAAAATAAGCATATATGTATATGTATGATATACTGATTAATTAATTATTAGTACATATATAAATAACAAAGTTTAGTCAGAGACCAAATACTGCTGCTATACAATAAAAGCACTTCATTAAAAAAAAAAAAAAAGAACAGAAATACGTTGGATATAAATTATGATTAGTGCTTAGTTAACTTTCATTTGCTTAGGATAGTTCTTGGAATGTTATTCACGAGAAAATCATTGCGATGCGCTAATGTGATAGGGCACAATGGTTTTGAAGCCGTGGTATAAAGCTAGAATGTATAAAAAATTTATATGTAACTATAATAAGGCAGTTCAATTTCAATTTTCGTTTCTAGAGTAATAAATAATAAACTCTCAGATGTATTCTGAAGGACAGGAAATTACGGAAATGAGCAAAAATTGTAATACAAACCCAAAGTTTCATCAGTTTTAAGTTCCGGCATGCATAGAAATGTAATGACGATCAGTTAGAAAATGGGACGTTGAAAAGAACTTGATAATTAACATTATTGATCATAGAAAAAGCAAGATAAGATTTCGTTAACCAAAAATGGAAAAAAAAATATGTTAGGAATTTTCAAAAAGAGTTTAGAAAAATTGTTTTCAACGAAAATGTGAATCAAACAACTTTTCAATAGATAAATTATAGATGATAGATAAAGTGATATCTAATGACTTAATGATCCTATTGCTCTATCCCTACTCTTCATGCATAGGGCACTCAGCATGGCTGGTGAGTGAGCTGAAAAAAGAATGTTTTTCTTTATTTACCACCATTAAGTATATTTGATATTTAAAAAAAATATATTGTGCAGGATCCTCCAATGAAATAAAGTAACGAAAAATTGTAGGTGTACCTATCCAACATAACCTCAAACAGTATTTTAGAAAAAAAAAATTCGACTCACGTGTTCGTAAAAAAATTTTTTTTATAAACTCTTTTTGAAAGCAATTAACATATATTTTTTTGTGAAAATAGGCTGATCCACTTAGGAGAAAAAAATGTTGTTGTTTTTTTTTTTCACCTTGGGGTAACAATGCGATAAGATTAAAAAAATTATATATTACGTAGAACCCTGCAATAAAATAAAATAGCAAACAAAAGTGGAGGTGTACTAATCTAACATATCTTTAACAAAATATTTTGAAAATTCGAAACATTTTTCTGGAATTTTTTTTTTTTTTTTAAATCCTTAACATATATTTTTTTCTCGTGAAAATCGGTTGAGC
Source organism: Piezodorus guildinii (assembly GCA_023052935.1). NCBI lineage: Eukaryota > Metazoa > Arthropoda > Insecta > Hemiptera > Pentatomidae > Piezodorus > Piezodorus guildinii. Next base: position 68,149,154 of record CM041296.1, on the reverse strand, counting down.
TGTTCAGGAGAAAACCTTTTTTGTTTCTGTTTTAGCTTTTCCCCTCTATAACCTCCTTCCCGTAAGGATTATGGGGCTAAATAATTGCAAAAGATGGTTTCTCATAAGTGTCAATCAATGGTATAAATTTAGTTCTGATATTCGTGAGGGCAGATGTCACATGCTTATTCCGAGTCTAGGCCCTTTATAAATTCATTTAAGATGCCCTAGTATTTGAGATAATGTACCGTTTAGCGTGCTGTAAAGCGTATATATCACTATATTGCATACAGTTTTTTATACTTTGATTTTTTCATGATTTTTTTTATAAGCCTCTAACTGAGATAAGAAAGGTAACAACATGTAAAGGTGAATTTAAATGTTTAGGTAAGGTTCTTGTTTATTTTGGCCATAGTGGTGGGCTATTATACCCTTTTTTATTTTACCTTGTTTGTTCGTTGACATTTTGAATACTTATTGAATATAAGTCCATGGTTTCACCATCGGTATTGTACCGGTTATTAAATTAAACCTCTTTCGATTTGTTTTTGTCATCCTTAGCTGTCAGCGTTGTCCGACCTTGCCCTGAATATCGCGCGAAAAGGCGCACACCATTAGCGGATTTCAAGCCCTCAAAGTCTGCACATCTATGTTCATTAGGTTCCTCACGTTTCGTTACTAGGGCCCATTGACATGAAAAGGAAGGGTGAGAGGATGCAACCTTGCCGTACACCCAAGTTGGACGGTAAAACCTTCCATTCAATATTAAAAGCGAAGGAAGGCTATCGTTCATGGTTTATGTAAGTCTATATAAGGTAATGGTACAGAAATCTTTTAAATATTCATTAATAAATTGAGCATAATCAAACTAAATATACATGTCTGTTACTCATACTCACCCAATGATCATCCCAACCACCAGTCATCACTGTAGGACCAAGTGCTCGAGCTGGATTCATACTGGATGAGGTGAACGGAATCTGAAAATGTCGTATAAGTAATAATTAATGTACTATTAAATTTTATAACACTAATTGATTTTTGTAAGAATTATAATATTGATTTTTTTTAAATTGGTTTTACACACAGGTAACCATAGTGATGAGGTGAACGGAATCTGAAAATGTCGTATAAGTAATAATTAATGTGCTATTAAATTTTACAACACTAATTAATTTTTGTAAGAATTATAATATTGATTTTTTTTTTTTTAACTTCATTTATTGATTTGCACCTGTGAGCAGTATGTGACAATCAGCAAATAGGATAGAATAATAAAAAAAATAATGACATGTCAGGCATGAGGAAGGACAGTACCCAGCAGCACGTCTTCTCGTCAGGTTTATTTCATGTATGGTGTCCATCATTTATGAATTGATTGAAATCTTTATTTTATGTCAGAGTGTTAATAAGGCTATTATTATATGATAAGGGGCCACTTGGAGTGTTCATAGCTTGAGTGAAGTAAGCGAGCTCTTGGAGAAGGCTCAAAAGGGGCTATAAGATTATTCAACCCTCTAATTATTTGTGAAATTTGGGATGAATTTTCACCTGAAGATGGCTGCTGTGGTATTTCCCTCCACATACCCGAGCCTGTTGGTTCGTTGTTGGGAGGCGGAAATGCGTAATTTGGTCCCATCTGGAGGGATGATAATTCCCGTGGCTGGTTTGGTGGTCCCAATGGCTGGAGTGGTGGTTCCAGTGGCTGGAGTGCTGGTTCCTGTTGTCGAGTCGGAGCTCTCAGCTGCTGATCTGGCAACTCTATCCTGTTTTGGTGGGTTGATAGATGTTTGATAGATTTTTTTTAAATTGGTTTTACACACAGGTAACCATAGTGTTGTGGCTAGCCTAACAGCCTTCTATGCCCAAGGTCGAGGGTTCAAACCTCGCGAATAACCATAGAGTTTTTTAATGGCAGTAAAATATTCTTGGATAGACGGTCCTTTGGATTGGACGTAAAATGTTGGTCCCCAGCCTCAGGTACTCATTAAAAATCCCTTTCCAAATAAAGCCTGGATAGGATAAATTTAGGACTCCCACTGTAGCATCGTCCGATTATCCAATGTACCATAAAGTGACGTTAAGTGGATAAAAAAACAAAACATTTATTTTAATTGTTCACTTTTTTTTTTTTTATTATTTCCGGTTAAAGCTATCAAATTTTCAAACATTATCCTTAATCAATCGATTGGCAAACATTTTAATCCATTCACAATTTTCAATATTTTACAATCCCAACTACAGCGACAATATGGGTTTTCCTACAGATCAGCAAAACTAGATCATTTAATGGACAGTTTAAGGAAATAAATCTGAAAGACTGGATTAGGCCTAGCGCATGTTGTGTCGAAGATGACAAATACTACACTTTTGATGTGAACATTTTTTATTTAAGCTTTGGTTTATATATATGAGGTATAGAATCTATATTTAGTACACTGTATTTTGTATTTGTTTCTTTTACAAGAAATGTATTCTACCACAGCGTGCTATTAATTATTAAATATCAATTATTAGGAACAACTTTGAAGTGCTAAGCACACTAACAATAATAAATCTATACACACGTAATTCGCATATGTGGTTTTTCATAAAGGTCTGTCTTTTTTGAGATATCCTTTTGAAAAAAAAAAAAGATGAAAGCGAAGTTGGAGAACATGAAACTGCGATCAAGTTTCTAAATGTTGCAAATCCAAAAAGATTTCTTTGGCTTCTTCCGTGATAAAAAAAATAATTATAATAAAATAAGAAATAGTTAGACATCAAACTTTCCCCACATTAAAAAAAGATATTGGTGGCGAAAAGAAAACATTAAGAATTTTTTTTTACGACAGAATTGTTATAGTAGCGTTAAAATAGCAATACGTCAAGCAAGCATGCAATATTGAAAGATTAAAAAAATTTTAATCAGCATTTCATAGTGAAGACGCTTTGTAATTACTATTTTTAAAAGAGTAAAATTAATTTTTGTTTTTATTCATGATAAAATTAAATATAATTTACAAAAATCGTGTCACTGTGTTTGTGATCGTACTTCTCCGAAACGACGCGACAGATTTTTATTTTATTTTTTTTTAACGAAAATGTTTTTTTTCTTTTTACTTTTTCGTTTAGTTTAAAAAAATAACCATAACCTCCTTTTCACCCTTCTTCCCCCACCGTCGATTTTTTTTCATTGCAAGTTTAGTACTTTTATATGTACTATATGGGAGCGGCGTGGTCTAGTGGATAGAGCTACTGTGCTCCGGGTCCTGGGTTCGAATCCCGGTTATGACAGAATATTATTTATTCTGTTATTTCAGCCGGAGGGCGACCCTGGGGTATGGAGACCTTCCTGGGGCAAACCCAGCCTCTATAAAGTGGGTACCCAGAAATGGGGAAAAAACCTGGCGGTTGAGCGTGATCTCGGCCGAATCACCTCATTGCACGACCGTTGACCTAGTAACAGTACGAATCTCTATATGTACTGAGCCCAAGACCCTTCATGGGTTGTAGTCGTACGGGCTTTTTTTTTTTTATATGTACTATATATAAATAATTTAACTTGTTTGTATTACAGAAAATCTGATGCGAGCTAGGATTTTTCCTTAGAGCAGTTAAAATCAATTTAAGAGCTATTATGAAGTTTAAAGTTAATTTAAATGAAAAGTTTATTCAGTTACGCTGGAAACATATGATTTAGATTGAATAATATAACAATATACAATTATTGTGCAAAATAATTTTAAGCCGCATTCTTCACTTTACCTTAACCTTTAAAAAATGGTTATATAAGATACTATAGCTTTCCGAAGGTATATTATACATCTGTATTACTGTCCTTGTGTTAAAAAATGTTAAAAAAAAACAAAAATATTTTTATTCTTTTCTTCTTTAGTTGGCTATCAAATTCTTTCAACTTTTTTATTTAGCCGCATATTATCAAGTCTATAAGATGCTAAAGTTAATATTTTTGAATCAACAAAATATATAGGTACAGTAGAAGCAGCAAATTTCAAATATCGGCATTTAAGCCCTGTCGGACTATTACAATCAGCATGAAATCTACCACTTTAACCCCAGATTAAACCCCAGTAAATTTTACATAGTATTTAATGAAATCGTAAAAAAGTGAAAAACATTTTTTATGGCAGAACAATGTTTTCAGGATCAGCTAGGAATCAATAAAAATTAATTTTTAGTTGTAAGTTTACTTTCACTTCTTTATATATATATATATATATATATATATATTATATATATATATATATATAGCTATACTTTCGCAGATTAATATTCTTACTGGAGAATAAATCCACGAATTTACTCATGTTCATACTGTGCCACTTTTTACTTCAGTCCTCATAAAGAAAAATGACTTAATAAACTATTAATATACAATAAAAATAGCATTTAATACTGCATATAAAATTGCAAACGGATAGGAATGTAAATCCGTTTAAGATACCAATATTTTTCAGCTATGCTATTAGGATAAACAACAGGTTTTATATATATTGTTTTACTCGCGTCAAATACGGAAAGGTTTAAACATTGTGTTTATGCGGTCTTTAATCCAGAGATGAAATCTATAGGATTTCGACAAGTTTTATATGTTTTTTTCTTGTTTCTGGAATGAAATACTGGAGTATGACGTAATGAGCTCAAGACGCTTGAAAACCATCTCCAAGAACCATCTTTACTGTCTCGGGTAAGTGAATGATGTGGTTGTCTAGGGCGGGATATTGATTGCAACGCCAAATGCTTTTCAAGGACTGGATATTAAGGATCATATGACTTCCTAATCAGATGAAAACTTCTAAAAATAAGATGCTCTGCAGACGGGAATCCATAAACATTGAAGGCCACTATTTGCTATTTTTAAAGAGTTAATGTATCGGAAATAACTTTTAACATGCTTGTCAGTACAGACTGCCTCAAACATCAGAATAAACTGAAAGAAGATGAGTCATGTTAAAGAAGGATCTAGCTAATTTTTAGAATTGAGGAATATGCCATTTAAAAAAAATCTGATACGGGCAACACATGACTTTCATACACCTCGGCTGTTAAAATCAATAGAAGAACTATTAAGTAAACATAAAGATGAAAAAAGTTAATTTAAATAAAATTTTGATTTAGATTAAATAATGCAACAATATTAAATTGGTATATACAATAATGAATTTATGCCATGTTCATTATTTAACATTACCTTTTACAACTCTGTATATAAGATAATTTTTTCTAATATCTTTAGCTTTCCAACGGTATAATACACATCTATGTTACTGTTCTTTTGTTTAAAAACAAAACAAAAATTACATTTTTTTATTTTTTATTAATTTATTGAAATTTACAACTGTATTAGTAAATACATCAAGTAAATTGGCTAATAATATAGATAATATGCATGAAAAGACATGAAGTGAATATGCCCAGTGGCAGCACTCCACTGGGTAATCTACACTAGGGCTCGAGGCCATCTTCTTTTCAGACGCCTCGAAGGATTATCAGGAATGGAAGAGGAACAAGGATTAAAACCAGTGGGTTAATGTGGGAGTGGGGTTTGTCATGAAAGGAATGTTACCTTGTACGAGCCAAATCAGCAACATATGGGACATATGTATAAGGTCTTTATGGGTGAGTTTGTTGGGGACAAATTAAGGAGCATTGAGGATTTTGGATTGTAAGGATTGAATACGGGAAGAATTTGATGGTTTAGTGCAACCCCAAAGCTCAACTCTGTACGTCCAGATAGGTCTTATGATGGTAACATAGATGGGCCTTTTGTAGTTAAGCGGAAGGTTAGAGCGTCTGTCCAGTAAATGTTGAAGTAAGCGAAAGCGGCGGGCAGTTTCTTGTTTCAGTCTTGTGTGCGGATAAAATTACATTTAAAAATATTTTGGTCTTTTATCTTTTATCTAGTAAACTAATTTGTTCAACATCTACATTTAGCCACTTTTTATCAATCCAAAAAAGATATGGTTACTTTATTTTAATCAGCAAAATAAAAAGTACCTTAGAGGACGAAAATTTAAAATATTGGCATTTGACGGTGTCAGACTATTTCAGTCAGAATGAAATCTATATGATATTAAACCCCATTAAAGTTTACATCGATACAACGAGTTTAGTCAAAATGGTTAGAGCTTTTTTTGAGAAAATCGTAAAAATGTGCAAAATGCATAGTATAAAGTAGAACTTTTAGATGGTCAGCCGATTTTTTTAAAAACGTTGGTGTAACAGCATCTCGGACGTTAAAGTCTTAAATATTAAATTTGAGTTTTCGAACAGCTCTTAGTTTTCTTGCTAGACTTATCACACACACACACACCTTTATGCGGGACTTGGTTGTTTCGACACAGGGGACTCGAAAAGGTGTATTTCCGTAGAAAATTGAAATTGGAAACTAAGACGATATATAATGATAAGGCGATTTTGGTTTCCGCTAACCACAGGACGGATATTTATACGGTTTTCACCCTCATCAAGGACACTGTTTCTTTACCATAATTAAGGAAAGGTTTATAAGTAAAATAATTTAGCTTTTCTTTAAACGGGATAAATAAATTTTCTCTAACCATGTCGACAAAAAATAATTCCTGAAATATAAGTAGTAACATAGGCGTTTAGGAAAGGGCAAACATATAGAAAAGTTAATATAAAGTTGTTGTTTGATCATAAACTTATTAACATATATTATTGTTAAAGATGTAAGTTATAATAGTTAAATGTACAGGATTGAACAAGTTATATTCTTCCATTTAGCATAGTGGATTTTAGAAACAATATTACGACCGAAGTTGATAATTCTATAAACTAACATTGTTATTAATTATTTCAAATTGTATACTATTTCATAAAAATGGACTTTAAAATGTGAAACAAATAAATTTAGCCTATTTTGATTTATTTATTTTCATTTCTGTTGATGATTAAATATAATAACAAATAGACATTATAAAATTAGCATATTTTCTTTCCAATGGCTCTTTTCGTTACGATAAACTAAAACTTCCAAAGCGATAAACTCTAAATTGGTCAGATTGAGATTCTTTAAACATAAATTACACCTACATAAATTCAAATTTCACCCGTGGGAAGCAGGGGTGGGTCCACTATTATTATCTAATACATGTGTTTTTGATTTCGCACAAGATTTTTTTTTTAAATCTTAAAAGTTACTTTGTTATAAAATTAATTTATAGATACTCCCAAATAGATGCACAACAAATGTAATTCTGCAACTGACTTATTTTAATTTTAATACAAGTTATAATTATCTATTTTACCCAAAAGCTAGTGTGGAATAATTAGTTGGTTTTGTTTTTTTATAATTCCCTCAACCCTATCAGTAGCCTTTAGGAGATTTCTCTTCTTTCTTTCTTTTTTTTTTTTTCTAATCTTGTGTGTTTATTATCCATAGTTTTTGTACATGAATGTATATAAGTCTAGGTAGTGTTTGTTTTTTCCTTTTTGCTCATTTGTAAATAAAAATTAATTTTATTGTTTTCTTGACCAGACATATATGAATATCTACTGTTCATTTCTGTTATTCTTAAGGGACATAGTCCCAGAATAAAGTTTTTTTTTTGTTTCTTTTTATTACTATTATTAAAGGGATCCGTTAACATCTAGTCTAAAAATTAAATGGCTAATACAAGCGTTCATTGCCGAAACCAAGATATGCCTCATCCTGACTTTACAAAAGAGGCTGGAATAGGATCATGCGTCATCCATGATGTAATCCATCTTCTTGAAGATGCGTAGGAGCCTACAAGAACGATTACCCCCTTCTAGGTTCATGCTCTGAATGAAAGAACCTTTATCTCCGCGAGACCTTTCCGACACTTTTGCAAAACCTGATCGGCGATTTATAAACTTAAGAGGGATACCTCCATGCCTTGATAGAGCTCTATCGTATATAATCTGGAGTCACCTCAGACCCGGGTGAGTCAGAATCCTTGGGTCCTACTGACATTTGTGTCTCTCCGAGCTGAGGTTCTCTTGTATTTAATAGCGAGGGCTTAGGTCATTGTTAATACGTTCACTTTATTGCTTTCATATTTCAGTTGGACCATCACCACCTTTGCTGTGTCAGTATAAATGAATTTTACAATGTTCTCCCTCAGCGAGGTCAGAGGTAATTGCTGTGCTCTATGAACCTCAGCGGTATTACCTTTCTCACTGAGGCTTGTATCGAAAAAACGTGCGATGATTTTTGCCTACCATGGCGATAAATTTGAATAATTAATGCTGTAATTTTACATATATTGTAAAAGGGTACTTTTGTGACGTCAGAACGCCACCTACTGTTATCCGCCATTATTACTGTTATCCCTATATTTTTCTTTGATATTGTCTTGAGGATTGATGAGGTATGCTGTGTACTCATAGCAACTCAGCGAAGTTACGCAGCAGATCAAAATGGGAATTTCTTCTCTCAACGCTGATAAGATTGGCAGGTAATACTCTTCTACGTGATTTTTTCTTTGAGTGAATAAAATTTAATCGATTTCAACTATTCTTCCTGTCCCTCAGATTTTAGGAGTACAATAGTACGACATGTCATGGACACGAACCTCCCTTTTGATAAACTATTCTGTTGAAATAAATATACGTATGTTAATAAACTATATACGCCCGAGGTGCTACAGCAACTTTTTCATCAAAATCAGAACACCAGAACAGCCAGTTTATATCATGTATTTTGGACGTTTTTCTCAAAAGCAGCTGTAACGATTTTGATTAAACTCGCTATATCGATGAAAAATTTAATGAACTTTAATATGATATAGGTTTATTTATGATTGATATCGTCTGACAGGGGTTAAATGCCGATATTTTAAATTTCCAACAATTAGGCATATCATCTTGTTAGCATTCATGAATAATGGCTGAATATGCAAGTTAAGCGAATTTAATAAACAACTAAAGTACTTTTTACTAAACTAAAATATTTTTGTGTGCAATTTTTGTGTTTTTTTAACAAAAGAATTGTTATATAATGTAGTATAACATACCGTTGGAATGCTAAGGATTTCATAAAAAATATTATCTAATACACGGAATTTTTAAAGTTAACGGAAAATTATAAAAAGCCAATAAAACAAACTGATTGTTGTGGGTGATAATATAATAGATTATTTAATAAAACACATGTTTCTATTGAAATTCAATTTAATTAATTCTTTAACTATTTATTTTCATCTCTTAATGTATTTAAAAATTCTGAAATTGATTTTAACAACGAAGGTAAGTGAAAGTCGTGTGTTGCGCGCACCAGATTTTTCAGATTTTTTAGTAATCGCTAGTCACATTTGAAGGTCGATTATTCTTGACTTATCGTCTTCGACACTGGTACCGGTATCCGCTGACTGTAAGAAGGCCAGGAGGCGATGACTGACACCCCAAGTTGGAACCGAACCCTCTGGTCACGGACCTGGTTTTATAGGACCATCACGATCGACTCCAGGGTTACCCTTCCCTCGTCACCTTCAGATTCTCTCCAGATATCAGGAGCGTCCGGGCGTAAGGGTACATCCACGATAATTGATGAGTGTGGGAAAACCTAGTCCCGGTTACATCAGTCGCAATAACATCGTTAGAGCTTTTAGAATCTGCTCTCTAAATATAACAATGCTTTAGGTCAGGGATAATACAGCGTCAGCTTATTTACAAACAAGGACAATTGATGTATAGTATGCGATAAATAACTGAGGAATAAAATGCTGCCATTAGTTATAAAATTGTTTATTATTCATTATAATTACAATATGGTGTTATAATTCATATACCTATATAGGCAATTAACTTAATCAAAGAACAGCTACAATGTCATTCAAGGGAAATGGGTAATCACACCTTTCAAGTTCTGATATTTTTAAACCGATTCCAATAATTTATTTTTCGTTTTGTAGGGATTTTAACTTAACAAGTTCACGCCGGCGTCACACTTGGCTCTTCCATGTGACGGGGGCGCCCACAGGTGGGTCACGCTTACGGGGGCGACGTGCATCACAGGTGAGACACTTGTTTTTAGAAAATAAGTATATTTTATTTTTTCTTAACATTATATTTTGTAGGAATTAACAAGCATAAGGGTTTATTTATTAAATATTTTATAACTTTCAACATCTACCCTAAAGGAATCTTATCGGTTAATTTCCCTTGATTACTCTTTAAGAATTTTATTTAGCAGTGCATGGTTTCTTTTCATATTTTTATTCCAATAATATGATATAAGAATATAATATATAATGAATAATAAGATAAGATTTTTTTTTTTAAGTATTTCCATAATTACTCCTTTAAGTCATACGTGTATGTGAGAACTGTTACAATCTCGCATTTAGAGCGCTGAAAGCCTGGAACTGTTTTGATCTGGCATTAAACACGTTTGGACTTGCAGAGTGTGGCCACGGCCCACGAATAGAAGCGCAAGCAGCAAACACAGTCCCAACTCACGCGGAAAAAAACGTTGATATTCGCACCGGGGTGAAAGTGTTTAATAGAATTGTCATACTGCGGACAGAAATTTTCATTCGATAATTGGATTCTGCTGCCTCTAAATATTGACGTTAAACATTTATAATAGGCTGATTTCAATGTCCGGATGTAAGGATCATCGTCGAATCCCATTGGTTTTTAGATTACTTTTTGTGCCGATCACATAGGAATGTGAAATAGTTTTCCAATTAATTGAAAATAGTAGTTATCAACATAAATATGAAATGTGGTTTTTTTTTTGTTTTTTTTTTGGATATTAGTTTTTTTTTATTGTGCAGTATTGTTCCCTGTGAAGGAATGGAACCCATAAGATCTTAGTACATTGTAGTCATGAATACAATTCTGTGGTGGTCGTGAATAAGTGGTTAAGTCAAAATCTTTCATTTTACAGGTAAGCGACTTAAACTTTACGTAATACCTAAAATAGAATGATTAACATACAGCTTTCTTTCCACCTGAAAATTCTTCCTCCAAGAAATTTCTTTAACCAATTTAACACGACGTGGGAGACGGTCTGAGGGAGCGATACGTGGTGTTAACTTATTTTTGATATACATAACTCGAGTTATCCTGTTTTTCACGACCGCCACTGAATTATTATACGAAATATAAATTAAATGATATAAGTTCCTACCTTGTATGTTTAAGTTACAAAAATATATAACGAAATCGAAGAAAATTTTTTTCAAAACTGGGTGGACATTTGGATGGGAAATGTTATTCTAATTGCCCGAATAAAGGTTTGTAAAAGATCCATATGCTTATAAACATGAAAGTTTACTCTTAAGCTAATTCTTATTAAAGAGCTTAATTTTATTTGGATTTGATGTTTACTATCGCAGTATATATATATATATATATATATATATATATATATATATATATATATATATTTTCATTGAATCTATTTATCACAAAAATGACTTATTGTTAACCTCAATATATATAGTATGTGTCTTAATGGTACATTAAAAAAAAAAAAAAAAAACGCTGCAAATTATTACACAATGGTTTATTATTCCCAAATAACAATAATAGGGTATAAGTATAATAACAACTATCTAGCTGCTGATAGGCAATTAAGTACTATGAAAAGAAATAATTCAAAGGATAATACCAAATCACGACTGATGATTTCAAAACGCTATGTCTCAGCCAGTTGTAAACCAATTTCAATTATTCTTTTTTAATTTTGTCGAAAATTTAGTTCTCTATCAAATGGCACTAAAAGTTCTCTAACAAAAACATTGTTGGCATTTATTTATAAATTAGGAGAAACGGCTTTTTTTTAATTCGTTATTCGCATTCTACGTATCTTGAAACGTAAGCTCTAAAATTTTGTTTTTTTGGTCGATTACAAAGGTTCATTATTGAAAATAATAAACCAAAAGGACTATAATTTAACTCATATCTATGTATAATACATTGTAATATATACCTTTATACAAATTTATATATTTATAACTTAAAGTACTGAGTGCTACTTACGGCGAAAATGTGAGATGTGGTGATTGCGAGCCCGATGGCAACCGGAGCAGCATTGCCAATTGAAGCGTTGGCCGGGTCAGTGACGGCACAGACAACGAGGATGAGGACGCAAGATATTAAGGCTTCTATGAAAAGCCCCTGCACCTCTGTCACTCCATCTCCTAGGCCTGGGGTTCCCAATCCACCTCTCGCGGCCTCGGGGCTGAGGTACTGAAACAACAGAAAATAGTGGTTATTTTAGGCCACGTCGGATACATGGATACATTGCATATGTGAAATATAAAAGTTGGATGCGTGCAGATATTTCATACTGAACGAATCAAAGGGAAAGAAAAATGAATAATTATGAGATAAAAAATAGTTTTTAAAAATAAAACAATAATATTCAAATGATCCTGATTCATCAAAGTTGAAAAAGACCTTCAAGAAATAGGAATCATACTCGGAGACAATCTAGAAACGAGTTCCTCTCCTGAAAAAAAAATCAAGGGTACAAGTGCTTTCAAGAAAGACCAAAGCTGAAAACTGGCAAGAAGTAGAAATAAAATAAATAAATAATTTTTATTCTGGGACATTTCGTCCCCTAAGAATAATTTACAGTGAACAGATGAAGACCAGTTTGTCTAGCTTCATTTGACTCATAGATAACATCAAATGAGTTTATTTATTAATTTAACTAAGTCTAGATTAATCACATTTTTGCGGAGGATTGATTTTTGAGGAGATGGATAAATAATTGGTGTTGGTGTGGAAGTGGATAGGGATGACCCTATTCGGAGGGAGGTGGATAATGAATTCCAAAGTATAGTACCCAAAGTATGTGGTGATAAAAGACTTTTCAAAGGATGTTGTTCTATAATAGGGTAGGTATAGTTCGGTAGGTTGTGATCTTGTATTTAAGGTGTGCATGGAAGAACGCGGAATAAAGAGGTAGAAGATATAAGAAGGTTTTATGGCTCGCAATGATTGGAAGATGCCAACTAGGTATTTTCTCCGGGATTCGGGGTAGAGCCACCATTGACCAGAATACCAGTGGTAGATGTGTGACTGTCTGGAGAGGCCGTACATAAATCTCATGATCCTATCCATTAATCCTTTTTGTCTCATCTCCTTTTCACCACTGAGGCCCCCATATGAATGCGCGATTACTGGAAAAATAATTAAAGCTGAAGGATGAGAACGTTTGAAATAACGAGATCCACAGCAGAAAATTTAAAAAACAAAACAATAAGATTCAACACTGGTAATTCATAGCAGTAAAGCTCTTGTAGAACATTCCTCCCTAACGTTTATGAGTAATCATAATCAACTCGTTTCCGTCAGCTACGTATCTTTATCAGCTCCTCACCCCTATATTAGACATAGTTCTCCTTCAACGTCTCAGGCATGGTTGGCTTGGACTCAGATGTCTTCCTTACGTACCCCCACCTTCGTGCAGTTGATGTACCACAATTTTTGGTGGGCAGTCAGATGGCATTTTTTGATTATGGCCAAGTCATTGTAATCATGCACCCTTGGCGAATACCACAATTCTTGAGAAATATTGATTTATTCGTGATGCTGCAGCTCGACGAGTCTGCTTCCATCACCAGCTTCCTCTGATAATCTCTGTTTTCTAGAGCCGTTCTAGTTGTCGACTACTATAATATTTCTTGTAGATTGACGGAAGATCTCAGCTTTAATCCCTCTATTCTTTAAGTGCTCAGAAGACGTAAAGTCAAACAATCTTAGGGATTGCCTCGTCCTTCTTTCTAGCTATTTAGCCACATCAGCGCAGTCTTTCTGGCTTAGCTTCATTGTCAGAACGAAATTTAGTAAATTTCATAGTTCGTCCGTTTTCTTCAGCTACTGGGACGATGAAATTCTTTGGATTTCTCGCAAATCCATTTAAATACAATAACTTGCACGAATTTTTCGATTAGCCATGGTACTATTAAGCGACGTTCAATTAATAACTGAACCCAGTTTCATACAAAAGACCTTTCTTTCTTTCTCACACCTTACAGGTTTTTTCATCTTTTTACTTGAGAACACAGGTTTCACAGGATGATCAGACAAATAACTAACTAAGCTATATTAGATAAATGTAGAAAACTGATTGTGTTCTGGAGCACAAGCTACAGACTGACAGTTTTCATTCTTTTAATATTTTTATGTAACTTTTTGCTATGACAGCTGATTCCAGATAAAAAGAAAGAAAGTAAACTTTATTTTTACATATTTTCAAATTGAGAAAATAATTACAAATTATTTCGGATGAGACATCCTTACAACCAGCTTGAGGCTTTTGCTTTTTTTGAAAATTTTAATTCGTTAGCCTAAATGACTTATATGTAATAAATTGAAATTGAAATTATAGTATAGTTATAGGAAAAATTACACAAAAAATCTACGTATAAAAACAGATAAAACAATTAAAAATTTAACAATACGTGTTTTGTTCTTTTATGAATGGAGCATTTGAGAGAATATTTATTGCAATTACTGATTTGTTTTCTTTTTGGGTTTTCGTAGGCTGGTGATCCCTGATATTTTTATATTGTATACAAATATTGTATATATATATATATATATATACTTGACCAAAGACTTTCTTAAAAATCTCCTACGAAGGCAGGATTTATTTTATTGAAGGGTATGTCAAGGATACATCGTAGCACCATTGTTCTCTTAGGTCTGTGAAGCAATTACTTTAGTCCTCTTACTTCACGACGAACTTATAAATTATGTAGTTTGTTGCTTGGAGGCGATTGTTCTTTTAATGAACTGAGAGATATCTTAAATCCTTAGATATCTTCGACCTGACCCTGAGTTTGCAGCGGCAATTCACGATTACATCATCTTCAATAGAAAAAGTCTTAGGAGTCAGCGTGTCGGGAGAAAATGTCAACCCAGGTATGCCAAAGTTGAAGCAATCCAAATATTTGTGTAAGATAAGAATTACGGTAGCAAATATCGCTATTTTGATTTACTATTTTAATAAAAGATTAGTTCGAGTTAATGTTCAGGCCTAATAATTTTACGGAGCAGTAGTCGTCACTAAAATCACCCTCTTTGGCATTTTGGACAATTTATTTTATTAAGTATTTTTTTTATTACAAGTATACTATATGTATTTCTAATTTTAGTGTTGTGATTGAAATATAATCTTTAAACATTTCCGGCTAACGAATATAAATAAACTGAGAAACAATACAACTTCTGAGAACTTTTCTCTACTTCCGTTTGTACCATTTGTTTTTTCTGCGCATGTACATCTTCGTCTGGAGCAACAATTCTTCACCGAGTCAGGACGCGTCCAATAGTCTCCGCTAGTTGACTTTATGTTGAGGTTTCATAACGATAGAGTTTTTTATGTAGACGGGGGTGTTAGTCCCATGCCACAACCTTCCTCTTTTATCCGGGCTTGGGACCGGTTGTTATCACCGCAAAGCAACATTCACAGGCAGAGGGAATGGACCTGATAAGGAGTAATCTGCTCTCCCGTACCACTAAGATTCACATGTACAAAACCCTTATAAGACCAGTGGTAACCTATGTTAGTGAAACATGGATTTTTAACAAGGCAACAGCTAAAAGGCTTGATCGATTTGAAAGGAAGGTGTCGCGAAGGATCTATGGAGGTGTGTGAGAGGGAAATGGGAGATGGCACATGCGAAAAAACAGAGACATTTATGAACTATTTAATGGGCTGCGCTTATCTGACGCCATGAGGATGAGGATGACAAGATCCTGGAGGATATGCGGCGCCCGGGCATCTGTATGGTGGAAGATAGAGGACTGTGGCAGGCTATGTTGAGGCAGGCCAAGGACCACTTCGGTCTGTGGTGCCAGAGGGAGAAGAAGAAGAAGAAGAAGTTGGCTCTATACTGCGCAGCTTTTCCAGTTCCGAGCGCCGAGTAAAGCTCTTGCATCTTCTGCAACCGCATCCATCCACCTCCTCATGGTCTGCCTACTCTCCTGTCCCATGCATTTCTTCCGTGAATGTCCTATTCGGTACTAACGTTTCATTCATTCTTGCAATGTGGCCTCCCCAGTTCAGCCTTCCCAGCTTGGCTACGTTAACAACATCCGGACTGTTGTATAGGTTAAAAAGCTCCTGATTACTTCGCCTTCTCCATATCTCACCTACCTTTAAGTGTCCATGGATTTTCCGTAGGATTGTCCAAAATCAGGATTTTTTTCTCATCTGCCTTTCTTATAGCCCAAGCCTCTGAGCCATAAACACTGGTCGGATGAGTGTTCTATAGAGCATAACTTTTGTCTACTTTGAGAGGAACGTAGTCATAAATTGCCTCCTCAGAATATAGTAGCATCTATATAGCAGTAGTTCTAGTACTGATCTTTAGCGCATGTACATCAAGGAGATATATTTGAGATTTCTAAAATAAAAACATGGATAACAGCAAAAAATACAAGAATCGATTTTCTTCCCTAGCCGTTGAAAATCGGACCATGGGTCATAGGAACTTTTTTGTTCTACTAGAGGTTTTATATCTGCTCCCACAAAATGTGACATTTATGAGATGCGCCCTTTCTGCACAGTCTTACAACAGAAAGTTTCAAAATATTTTATTTTTATTTTTAACGAAATCATGATGTTATGAAATATAATGATTGCATGCTTCAAGTCGGGAGCATTGAATCACTCATTTAAATAAGTGATTAAAAAAAATGAGGTATGTCTACTATTCAATTTCACTTCATTGCAAGGACTCGTACATTACCAATAACTGTTCCTCATACAGGACTTCTACATAAGGGAAAGGAAATAAAGATCATAGTAATAATATGATATACAATATGTATATCGGTCGTCGTCAATGTCATCGAGTATTTCCTTTTGACATACACCTCTCATTTCCAGTCAAGCCATCAATCTCTTGCTGATATATGACTCCCAAAGGTCAGCATATTATTCATAAGAGTGAGTGGGATTTCCACTAACTCGTTTTGGTTCATTAATATATAAGGACGTAGAAATTGGCGACTTTGTATCATCCGAGTATAAAACAGAAAAAATGTCGAAGCTTCAGAAATAATGACACCATATTCATTGATGTAATCTCTTGAAATGAAGAGATTAGAAAAAAACAACAATAAAACCGGTCTTTGTCACAAATAAACTCGTCCATCTAAATCTTAATGGTCCATACATGGTTTATTTGGCCCGAACCAGATAGACCCGAAAAGGACTAATTTTACTATTTCAAAGGATATGCCTGATTTTCATATTTTAAGGACTGTTTTAATTTGTTTTTTTATTCAAAGTTAAAGTCACCATTCTCGTTGAAAAGATTTTTAACAATTGACATTTATTGTAACCAGGATACGGTTCAAAATGGAAGAGAACCACCATTTTTGATTCGATTCTCCTTTTGAAAGGATACGAATCGAAATAATTCACCGGTAACTAGGATTACCACACTAAAAAGAACACTTTTTAATATAGAAACTCACTTCCCGATGCAAGAATCGTTCCGAGAGAACATAAGTCAAACTATCTATATTAGGTAGGGAGAGGTGGGTTACGCCTGAAATCCTTTCCATGAAAAACTCCATGTCCACTCTAACCCACATATTTCAATCCTTTTCCCTCTTAGATTCCTGATACTCTGAGTCGATAAAACCAAGTCCCACAGAAAGGTATGTTTGTGTGCCCGTGAGTGGTAAGTCCAGTGCGAAAACGGAATGTCCTATAAATCTGAAAATTTTGTGTTGCCCGCACCAGATTTTCATTATAGGAATACGAATAGAATAAGCAAAATAACTTGACCTTCACAATCGATTATAAGTTTGGCTCTTTTGCCGAATCTCTTGTAATTTCAAAATGGACTAATTTTCTGAAATTAGTTATTAAAATAAACATTTTACAATTTTTTATTTGAAAAGAGGTCAGCGTGTTTGCGTCTCATACTTCGGACCGCCCTGCTTTGTTTATTTATTTAACGTCACTTTATGCTACTGTGGCTAATCGGACCGATGCTGTAGTGGGAGTCCTAAATTTTGCCTATCTAGGTTTTATTAGGATAGGGATCTTTAACGAGTACGTGACATCGCACAGGCTCGGGACCACCTCTTAACGCCCCCTCCGAAGGACGGCATAACTAAGGATTTTTTACTCCCATTAAAAAATCCTAGGGCTACCTGCGGGTTTGAACCCGTGACCTTTGGCATAGGAGGCTGTTATGCTAGCCACACAGCTACAAGTGATCCCAAATCCGCCCTGCTTTGATGACGTTTTATTTTTATCTGGCGGGTATTTTCCTTATGTAATCAGAATCGGTTTGAGATAAACGAGTTCTAGCTTCCCGGAATGAATCATGCAATGTTTTATCAAAAAAAAAAATTATATATACATCTGGATATGATATAACCCAATGATGCAATGCAACCGAACATTTTGCTTACTTATCAATCGCTACTTACAGGCGTTGGAAATCTTCCAATAATCACTGATTTTTAAATATGGTTTCTTGCTTGACTTTATTTAAGATATATGTAAGTTTAGGAATGCATAATATACATACATAGAGTAATGCAGCACCTGCCACAGCACCTATGCATTGTGAAGGGATGTAGAGGCACGCCCTGGGGAGTCCAATCCTTCCACATGCCAAGAGACCGATCGTCACAGCTGGATTGATGTTACAACCGCTGACATGTCCGATCGTCTGAAAAACACGCCAAAATATCTTTATTATTTCTGATTAAAATGAAACATCAGTATTGTAAGTTATATTTAAATAAAACATATATAAATTAGAGATAAAGAAAAAAACAACACTATTATCACAGTCTCGGAAGGATCTTGGGTTTAGTACACGAGCTACTCCCTATGTATGCTGAAGGTGAATAAAAATTACTTCTAATTTATCATAAATTTTCTTGGAAGTAAATTATTTATTTATGATAATTTAAAGAGCCTAAAGGTGTTTTTTTAAGGCTGTATCATAAAAATAATATTTTCTTGGGGTAAAAATTGAGACGTCGTGTTTCAAAAGGTACTGTTACGGGCTACGGGGTGTGAGAAATGAACTACTCCAGTTTACAAATTACAAATATTTATTAAATACAGAAAACACAAATACAAAGGGATTACTAACCACTATATTAACAATAATAATGGAATCACCAGCTTAACTACTAAACAGTATACATATAAAATGAGGTATTCCTAACAAATAAACTACTTACGTAAATTCATACAATCTGTTAGACTTATTCTAGAATTTACAACTATAAAACACATATATAAACTACAGTCTTCTAATTTCCCACCGACCGGTTATCACAATACTGACACACAGTTTCACTACACTGTCACACTGTCACGAACTGTTCACTGTCACTGTTCACTGATACATCACAGATGCTTGTTGAGCCGGATTAGGACTGACTCACCTAGGCTCAGGGGACAGCTATTTGTACCACCGCCGAATCTTCTAGACCCGGGCGCAGGTAGGGTGGTGGGCCTTTCCAGGCACTTCGAGGACTGTCCAGGTCCAGAAGTCTCTAGCCTCATCTAGGCCCCTCCAGGCGTGGTCCACCCGTCATTGTCTTGACCGTAGCACTACCCCCTCCTTAGACGTGCTCTGCCCCAGAGCACAGATTGCAGAAGCTGAGCGATGCTGATCTTCCTCCGATGTAGGTGTTTTGTCTTTCCAGGGGTTGAACGTGCATACCATTATGATGACTCCAGAGTTGGCGAACGTCTCTTCTACAATGTTCCTGACAATCCTCCACTCCAGGCCATCGTATCCACAACCCAACTTCGGGATGGCGAGCTTGGTGACACGCAGTTCCAGAAGCTTTCTCCGCAGGTCGTCAAGACTCCGGCGCAGTGTGTCGTATGTCGGCTTCTGCTCTGATGAACTCTTGGTAACCAAGTAAAACAGGTGCCGGCCTTCATGCTCTTGATGGAGAGTCTTCCCAACTCTGGGTCCCTGGCGTTCCAGCTCTTCAATTCCAGCGAACTTCTTCCTGAAGACCGTCGCAATCCCCCGGGAATTCCTCAGATGTTCGGCGACACAGTGTGCTAGAGCATAGTCTACCGGTAACGAGAATATGTCTCTGTAAACTGTCTGCGTTACCCTACGGGAGTCTGGCGCCTTAGGATGGGGAGTTAGGTCCTTGTCGGTGAGGTTCCTCACTTGCTGTTCCTCTGTAGGGCCATGGTTTCCCTTGTATGGAGCCAATCGGTTGAAATGGACTACCTTGGGTTTTCCTTTGGGCTGCTTCCTGATCCTATAGATGACATCATTGATCCTCTTGATGACCTCATACGGTCCGTCCCAGGAGTTTTGAAGTTTCGGTGAGTAGCCTTGCCTTCTTCGAGGATCGTGTAGCCAGACCAAGTCTCCAGGTTGGAAGCCACCTTTCTCTGCCTTGATGTCGTAACGCTCCTTCATTCTGTCACTTGCTCCCTGGATGTTTGTGCGAACCTTCTCGTGAATAGTGTTCATTCGCTTCCGTAGGTTCGTGACGTAGTCTTCTCCGGCGACCTCCTCATCAGGCTTGAAACCGAATTTCAGATCGCAAGGCAAGCGTAGTTCTCTGCCGAACACGACATTGGCGGGGGTCTGCCCTGTCGTTTCATTAACTGAACTACGATAGGCTAGCAGGAACAGATGAAGATATTGGTCCCAGTCTCGCTGATGGTCAGAAACTACCTTGGCCAAATATCGACCCATCGTCCTGTTCATGCGCTCTACCATGCCATCGGACTGAGGGTGAAGAGGCGTCGTTCTGGTCTTCCGTATTCCTAGAGCCTCGCACATCCTGGTGAAGACTGCCGACTCAAAGTTTCTTCCTTGGTCAGCATGAAGTTCCATGGGCACCCCAAACCGACTGACGAGCTGCTTCACGAGAACATCTGCAACCGTGGCGGCCTCCTGATTCGGAAGGGCGTAAGCTTCCACCCACTTTGAAAAATAATCCATGGCCACGAGAATGTATCGGTTGCCATTATCTGTCACAGGAAAAGGGCCAGCGATGTCTACCGCTATTCTCTCGAATGGTGCTCCTACGTTGTATTTCTTCATAGGTGCCTTCTTTTTCCTTATCGGTCCATTAGAGGCGGCACAAGTTGCACACCGCCGGCACCAATCTAACACATCGTCCTTGAGGTTTGCCCAGTAAAAGCGTTCACGAACCTTTTCTAATGTCCGGTGAACTCCAAGGTGGCCACCAGATGCTCCATCATGTAATTCCCTCAGTACTTCGGGCACTTTAATCTTTGGTACGATGAGCTGTAGTCTCCGCTGATCTCCCTCTGTGTTCTCCAATGCTCGTTTCAGCAGACCTTTGTCCAGTAGAATGGAGTCCCATTGAGCCCAATAGGTTTTTATATTTTTCGACATTGGAGCAACATCCTGCCAGCTTGGTCTCCTTTGGCCTGATAGCTTCCATTCCCTTATTTGTTTCAAGTCCGGGTCCTCGTCCTGTTCCTTTGCCAGTTGTGTGTCCTGCCAACCGTCGGTAACGACCGTAGTCCGCAACACTGTTGCTGGCTTTTCCGGCTTCCTGGTAGGACACTTGCTTCTGGGGTGTCCAAGTTGACCGCAGCTCCAACAGCGTATCTCCTTTTTGCGGGTCCTGAGGGCTTCCAAGACCTTTGCTACTATGTCCTCGATGGTGGGGGCCGTGTTAGGCTCCGCTTCTGCCGCTCGAACCCGTGCATGTCCACGGACTGACTGCCTGACAGCCTCGAATTCCATGGCCTGCGACAATGCATCGCCCAAAGTTTTAGGGCGTGCGAGTTTCACTGCCTGTTGGGTTTCCGGGTCTCGAAGTCCATCCAGGAATTTGTCGATAGCCAAGCTCTCGTAGACGTCGTCGGTGACCGTTGGGTAGGCATTCCTCACTAGCCGGGCGATATCTGCTTCAAATTCCTGCAGCGTCTCGTTGGTCTTCTGGACCCTGTTCTTTAACTGGGAACGGTATAGTTGGTCCATGTGGCGATGGCCGAAACGCATCTCCAGTCTTTTCATCAGCTCACTGTAGTTGCACCGCTCCGACATGGGCATCCCCTGTAGCACTCCTAAGGCGTCTCCACGCAAGGCTAGGCACAACGCTGATGCTTGCGTCTCCTTTGACCACCCGTGGATCGAAGCCGCTGTCTCGAAGAGAGTCATGTAGTCCTCCCATGGCGTCTTCCCGTCGAACAATGGGATGGTGTTGTGTGTTGGTGGCATCCCAGCATTGGCGGAGGGAATGGTGTTGTGAGGGCTTCTCTCAGAGGGTTGGTCGGTGTCGATTGTCGTTGGGTTGTTCATACGTTCTTCTAGAGCTTCTATTCTTACCCTAAGTTCATTTTCTACTGAATCGACTTTTTCTCCTAATCTAGATTCTACATCAGCTAACTTATTATCTACACTTTCCATTAACTTAGTTTCTAAATTGCCTAACTTAGCCTCCAATGTATTTTTAACAGTACTTAATTCATTACCTAACTCATTTTTAACAGTACTTAACTCATTACCTAACTCATTTATAACAGTGCCTAATTCAGTTTTAAAAGTTGCCGACAACTTACTGAAATCATTTTCAAACGTAATCTCGTCTGGATTTTCCCCTGAATCAACAAAAAATTGGCGCAAGCGTTGTTGCAGTACTGATTTCGTTCCGAAAGTATCCAGATCTCGTTCTTCTAACTCCCGTCTTAAGTCTGCAACTTTTAAATCATTCAGTCTAACACTCTGAGAAGTCATTTTCCACACAGTAGCCCAATAATTACAAAAACAAGAAAACCAAAATTATAACCATTTACAATGATCCCACTTCTGACACCAAATTGTTACGGGCTACGGGGTGTGAGAAATGAACTACTCCAGTTTACAAATTACAAATATTTATTAAATACAGAAAACACAAATACAAAGGGATTACTAACCACTATATTAACAATAATAATGGAATCACCAGCTTAACTACTAAACAGTATACATATAAAATGAGGTATTCCTAACAAATAAACTACTTACGTAAATTCATACAATCTGTTAGACTTATTCTAGAATTTACAACTATAAAACACATATATAAACTACAGTCTTCTAATTTCCCACCGACCGGTTATCACAATACTGACACACAGTTTCACTACACTGTCACACTGTCACGAACTGTTCACTGTCACTGTTCACTGATACATCACAGATGCTTGTTGAGCCGGATTAGGACTGACTCACCTAGGCTCAGGGGACAGCTATTTGTACCACCGCCGAATCTTCTAGACCCGGGCGCAGGTAGGGTGGTGGGCCTTTCCAGGCACTTCGAGGACTGTCCAGGTCCAGAAGTCTCTAGCCTCATCTAGGCCCCTCCAGGCGTGGTCCACCCGTCATTGTCTTGACCGTAGCAGTACTGTATCCATTCTAGGAAATTTTACAGGAAGCACCAAAATCTCTCATTCCTACATTATTAAACCTTAACACTTATTTATTGTAACTTATTTAATGTTTTTCGCATTAAAAAATAGACTTTTTTACTTTCACTTACCTATATTTAATACCTAAATTTTCGAATTCCAGTTGTCAACGAAAATACACGTTTTAGGGTCACCTGAGTCTAAATAACCAAGTCCTGCAGAAAAAGTCTGTGTGTGTGTGTGTGGTAACTCCCGGGCGAAAACGAAAAGATCTATGAAACTGAAATTTCATTAAAACTATACGCCAGAGATGTTACAGAACCTTTTTGATCAAATTCAGCTGACCGGAAGATCTACTTTATACCACGCGTTTTGCACCTTTTTAAGATTTTCTCAAAAACGGCTCTAACGATTTTGATTAAAATCTATATATCGATGTAAAACTTTATGGGCTTTAATATGATGTAGGTTTTATTCTGTTTGAAATAGTCTGACTTGGCTCAAATGCCGATATATTAAACTTTCTTTCTCTAAAGTAGCTTTAATTTTGTAGATACTAAAAAAAAATAACAATATAATCTAGTTATCAACGATAAAAAAAAAACTGGTAAATATATAAGTTGAACGTATTCGATCTCTAACTAAAGGAGAAAACTGCAAAAATATATTTTTAATACAATTTTTCATTTATAAACATAAGAAAAGCAATATAGATATGTAATATACAGTTAGAAATCTAAAGATTTTAGAAAAAATACTATCTTATACACAAGCGTGTAAAAGTTAATAAAGAGTGATGAAAAGCCGATAAAACTAACTGATTATTTTAGATAATAATATCATCGATTTTTTAATAAAACACATGTTTTTATAGAAATTTAATTAAATTAATTTTTTATGGTTTCAATCATTTTTATCTCTAACTGTATTATAAAATTCTTTAATCGATTTTAAAAACGGAGGTAAGTGAAAGTCGTGTGTTGCCCGCACCAGATTTTTTTTTTTTACTATCTTAATAACATTATACTAAAGTTATGTAATGAAATGTTTTGGTATGATTTGGAACGAAGCTAAATGTGTAATTAGTACATTTAGAAAATGATTGTTTTTCAAAATCGCATTTTTAAGGACTTAAAATCAAGTCA
This sequence comes from Piezodorus guildinii, assembly GCA_023052935.1. Classification (NCBI taxonomy): domain Eukaryota; kingdom Metazoa; phylum Arthropoda; class Insecta; order Hemiptera; family Pentatomidae; genus Piezodorus; species Piezodorus guildinii. Next base: position 68,124,683 of record CM041296.1, on the reverse strand, counting down.
AATAGAAGGTTTAAATAAAACTAATTGACGAGAATACAAATAAGTCAAAATATCAATTTTGAAAAAAACATTCCTTAGTACCTTTTGGAAATCAACGTCTCAATTATTGATGAATAAATATTTTATTTTTTAAGTATAGAGTGACCGGTACACATTTTATGCCATAGGTTTAAGGTTTTAAAAAATAAATATACAAAATTATTAAACTAATAATTAAAAATATTATTTCTAATGGCCGAAAATGTGTTTTTTTAATTAGCTTTTGAAACATTGATCAGTTGAAATACTATACGTAAATTTTAATTTTTTATTTTTTAATCAAAAATAAAGTTTTATGACGCAATAAACTTAAGAAAACAATAAAATAAACTAATAAAAAATTCACATACGCGATTCAGTTGGAAGGTAAACAAACGTAACAGCCCTGGGGTAAGTCCTTGACATTGACCAACAACCTGCCTGACGGGATAATCAAGTCTTACGCAACCTTCTCACAGGGCGTTGTTGGCCTTTTTTCAAAGTCAAGATTTTATATATAGCTAATCGATTATTTATTTATAAATGAATAAGTATAATTTAAATCACTTATTATAAAAGTATGAAGCTAAAAATGTAACTTTCTCACTGACTAGAAAAAACAATAGATTTTGAACGTTTATCAATTGTCTTCTGCTTTTCCCGTTCAGGGTGAGTTAAAGAAGTACAGAAGGGGTTATGAAGCATAGAAGGAAGGTAAAGAAAGACCGAAATAATTTATTGTAAAACGTAACGAAAAAAAATATTGTTAATCATCTATGTACTTTTAGAAATACGAGGGGCCCATCTGTTCTCTATAATGTGGGTACCAACAAAGTGTTTAAAAAAAGTAGCCTTGAAATAGTGGAGAGACAAGACCCTTCATGGATTATTCTGGTACAAATTTTATTTTTTACTTTTGCAAACCTACATAAAATATAATTAATAAAACTAACAGTAAAAGAAAGTATTGCTATCCTGAAAGTATTTTGGATTCGAGTTTTTACCGGAAATAGGGTCCCCTGAGTCCAAGTGACGCAAAAAAGGTCTCTGTGGGTATGTGGTAAACTTATCTCAAACATGCCTGAGATGTTGCAGATACTTTTTAACAAAATAGGCCAACCAGTAAAGCAACTTTATACCATGCATTTTGCACATTTTTAAGATTTCTCAAAAACCGCTGTAACAATAAAAAAACTCCCTGTAGCAATGTAAATGGACTTTTAAATAATAGGGGTACTCACTACGTTTGCTATAGCATGCTATTTGTGCTATTGTGCTAAACCCATCAATTTTATACAGGAAATAACTGCAGAAACTCGACGGGTTTAGCAACATAACACAAATAGCATGCTATAGCAAACGTAGTGAGTACCCCTGATGTAGGTTTCATCGAGCTAACCTGATAGGCTATCAAATGCTGATATTTTAAATTATCTTCCCGTGAATTATGATTTATAAAAAAACGGCTAAACATACAAGTCCAACGAATTTGATTACGAATTAAAGTACATTGGCATATTTTTTTCAAACTTATATATTTCCTAAACGGTAGGACATAGTGAACAATTTAATGTAACAAAAATATCCTCCATTAAATTTCTCATAAGGAAATCGTCAAATTTTCTATACGAGCAACAAAAACAGAGCTTGATGAGCGTGTCAAAAATGTTAAACTTTTCAGGGTGAAATAAACATTACACACACTTACAAAAAAAATGTATAGACTTCCAGCCAAAAGACATATCCATTTCAAAAACTTTTAACCCCAGAGAGAAAGAGGAATCATGTTTGGATTTTATGATAATTAAATTGAATTTAAACAGTCGCATTACGCTGATAATATTAATTTGATTATATACTGATATTTATCGTGATATGATCGTCGTCATCATTATAAAATAATAAAATTATAAGGGTAATGATATTTTATTGCTGAGTAAAATAAAACAACAATATAATTGCAACTCTTTCGTAAACTAATTATAATAAACAATAAATCCGTGTAGGCTTTACACTCACGTTTCTCGATGCATTTTTGTAGGGCAGGGTAATCACTCCCTACGCCTAATTTTGTGAGTGGCCACCATTTGATTATTGGAATCATTGATTAAATGGAAGGGAGGGGTGTAGAAAGCATATATCAATGTTTTTTAATGGTTTACAATCCCTAAAATGTATTCTATTAAAAATTGATGAAATCACATATTCTGTTGTTTATGGACTGAGTGAGGAATCACTTTGTCAAATGTGCCAAGTAAATTTTGACGATGTTCTTAAACAAAAGCTAAAAATGTTTCAGATTTATCACTAAAACATGAAGTTGCGCGTAAATCCGTGATGCCGCTTTGAAACTGGTAGATTAGTGAAAATTGGAGTTTATCAAACAAAAACTGGAGGATAAGATTCATAATTTACTTTACTGAGACAATTATCGCTAATATGAAAGATGTTAAAATATAATTTATTAGCATAATTACAAAGTTTGTCAAAGTTTATAATAACCGCTTTGAATACAAACTTTACTGCCTCATTAAGGAAGATGAAGTTGCTATAGTTCAAAGGATGCGACTATCCAGTTAGCGACATAATATTACAGGGTGCGCCGGTCACCAACTGACATTATACCCGTCACCTTCTTGCCATTTAACTCAAAAGTCACCGTAATATCATGGGTAATGGTAGCAGATAATAGGCATCAATGTGATTAGTTTTCCCAATTGAATTTAATCATGAAAAACACCATGAATCTCGAGAAACATTTTTTATTTTAAGATTACAATTCTTTCACTAAAACAGAAACATAGAAGTTATATAATACTAAATAATTAATAACGAATTAGCTTCTTAGGGATCGATTAAGTTGTATCTGAGAGGATTTCGTTAAATCAGATCTGGTAAATTTGATTTTGAGGAGGTTTAAGATAAAAATGTATACACATTTGTCAAGTCGAATTAAAAATATACTATGCTAATAGTTTCATTGATGCCCTAATACAATTGATTAATGTATATTATAAATTATGGATAGGAAACATAATTGTAATAAACTTTTTTTACTTAAATCAAAAATTTAATCATATATCAAGTTTAATGATTAAATTGAGGAATATTAAATAGTTGTAGGTTGGCTACATTGCTGGTGAGTGAGCCAAAAAGACTTCACTGCAATAAAAGGTTTTTAATTCAGAAAACGGTTTTATATTAAGTCATTTTAGTATTTACTCTTAAATCAATTATATTATGAACTCAAAAATGAAGGTAAATATATATTTTAAACATGATTTCTGTATTAAAAATGTTAAGTTATTCTTCAAAGATCATGAAATAGATTATGAATGCACATAAAGATATTTTTTTATGTAAAGATATATATAATGTTTTATTTAATTTTCTATTGCTTGTTCTCCTTACTTAAAAATGTTTGATATTAAGGTTTTTATAATTTATTTATCTTGTTCATTCACAAGAAATATCTTTTGTCTTATTGTTAAGATGTTCTTACTATGTTTCTGCCATTTTCAAGTTTCCATCATGCATATTTCTCTAATTTATTATAAATTCATCTTAAATCGTCCAGTCTTCGTTTTCTAAAATACTGATTTTGGCATCTTTTAATCAGATTTTAAGTTTAGTTGTGTGCTCTTACATGTTAAGAAAATTATGTGACATACCAATATACTATTAAAGATGAAATAGTTAGGAATTAGAGAAATAAAATATGATGAAAACTCGAAAATGGTCTAAACTTTTAAAGAACTTGATATCTACTAAAAAAAAAAGTATAAATAATGAATACATAACTAACAGCTTTAAATTAGCTGTAGATAATTAAGTAAAGTTAAAGGATAATTACATGGCTTCAAAAATAAATTGTAACGTCTTATAAACTCCTTTAATAAATTTTTTCTAAACCTATTGTTTGACGTCGTATACAGTATTGATTAATATGTTTTGTACTTAGATAGCAAACGAAGGCAAAATTTATGAAATAATCTGAATTATAATTATATTAGTATAAAGTTATATGATTGACAACAGTTAAAATCTTATAATGCTTAGTAAAATTGCTGAAATAAATTATATAAGCGCTTAATACCATTTTTGGTACCCTGCCTTCACTCAACTCTCTTAACAAACTAAATATTGACTGCTGCTTATAATGTACATTGAGAAAATAACTATATGTTTATAGTTAATAGATAAAATAATTTAATGTGATATACAAACAAGAAAGTTGAAATCAAAGTACTTTTTTCTTCAACTTATGAACTTTTTTTAGTGGTGCTATAAAGTTCTGATTTCATTAAATATTCAAAACTAATAATTTTTGGTTAGGTCTAGATGGATATGAAAAATTGCTATGTATTTATTATCTTGCTTAATTCACCATTCCAGAACCCAAATTTTTTTAAGCTGGTAACATAACTTAAAATCTTAAGAAGTTTTATTCTCTTCCTATAAAGTACCTAAATCTTTAATATAGCCAAATAAGTGAACACTTCAACATATAAAAATTAAAGGCAATGTGATTAATGACACTGAATGAGAGTAAAGCTCATATATGGAAGTACCGTGTATTTATATATTATTTTCTTCAACATATCTAACAACTTTTTTAGAAAATAAAGCTTTTAACCGGAAGAAAAATAAAATCTAACTTCATATACCAGAACAATCTTAAATTTGTTTTAAATGTTGGCCGTATTTGTCTTACTTTTTAATTAGAATTATTTCAAATAGAGTTTTTCACTTATTGAACTTTAGTTGAAAACCTTTGGCTATAAATGGTGAACCATATAGTTGTTAGAGATCCATACAATTTTATCATTAAAAGTTTTTTGTTTTTTGTGAAGTCCTTGTTCTCTATCATGTTTTTCATTGTTATTTATGTTATGAACCAAATCCACCATCACAGAATAAAAAGAAATCTAAGCATGTAACATTACTTAACGTAACAGTATCCCAATATAGCAAGCAGTTGATGTAATTATTTTCTGGCTATTTCTGTTTTAAAAATCATAGACCGACATATTTCATCTCTTTTGACCAAGCTGTTGCTGTAATATTTCCTAATAAGTTAACCCTCTTAGTTGTAAAAAGTAACTCCCATTTTTAAAGAAAAATAAAATGTTCTGGTTAAACATCTAGAAATCACGTGGAACAAAGGGCTAGAGCTGTTTTAAATTTTACAACAAATGAGATCAAAATAGGCTGATGGTTAATATAATTCTAAACAATTAATATTTTATGTGATACGTTGATCATTAAACCTAAGAGAATAGTTGGATAAATATTCTTTAATATTGATATGATGAAGCTATTATTTGGAAGCAATAATTAATTAAGAACTATTTAGATTATTTATTACATTTAAAACATTTAGATATTCAACTTTTATTACAGATATTTTATTCGAGGTATGCAGGTGTTAATTTTTGAACATTGTAAAGTAGTTTTGATATTTAGATTGTTTGGATCATTAAATGCCTCTGTTGAGAAACTTTAATTTTAACATTTATTTTATAAATTATTTTTACAGTGTTTGGAACAAAGAGGAATGTTCTGGAGCTGTATGCTGTTTGTTGGAAAGCCATAAATCAAGGTAAGTTTTAAATTAAATTGTTTGTTTATTCATTTAACATCACTTAATGCTACTGTGGCTAATCGGACGATGAGAGTCCTAAATTTTGCCTATTCAGGTTTAATTATGATAGGGATCTTTTATTAGTACCCAACATTGTACTGGCTCGAGACATTTTATACATAACATTTTATATATAACATTTTACGTCCTATCCAAAGGATAGGATAACCAAGAATTTTTGTATTGTATTAATGTTAAATTGTATACTGAAATTTAATTTTTAGTTACTGATTAAGAAGTGGAGCTCTCCTAATTTTTTTAAAATTTATGTACCGTGTTGCTGCTGTATTTTCTCAGATAAAAGTTTTAGCATTTTTATGGCCAAATTATTTAATAATGTTTGTTATATATGTTTCTTTCTAAGATACATTCAGTAATTATTTTTAAGGATTATGAGGTTTCTATCATAAGAATATGAAAAGATTCTAGAATTATAAACCTTTTAAATATGTATTTTCTATAATATCTTTATACTTATTTAATTCAGGACAGTCTTTTTTTTTTTTTTTTTTTTTTGCTTTTAGCATACTTTTAATCATTTAATTCTCAATTATTAAAATATACTTGGTTATAACTGACAAAACATGAACATCAACAAAGATCTGAACACTTATGTTTTAACAGAGCCGAGTTATTCCAAATTCCAAATCAAAAAACTATAAATTGGCCTAGATTTCATTATAAATATTGAGTGAAGTTTCAGTAATCAGAGTTCTGAATATCCCAAAACTTTTTTTAATTTATTTAATTTGTTGTTGCTTAAAAGATCCTTTCTGAATATTGAAAATATTTTAAATGCTCATAATATTTATAAACATATTGTTTGGTCTGTGATTGGTTAAAACTACTGAAAATTATGAAATTGTTTAAAATTATAAAGTCAAATAGTAGAAAATTGAAAAACTCTTGGTTACAAAGAAACTCATAATGATATTTATGATTAAGGTAATCAATGAAGTATCATTGCACTTACTATTTAGACATTCTCATGTTTGAATAATGTGAGTTCAATAACTTGGACTGTGGTATGCAAGTGATAATAGTGAGGGCCTCTCAAAAAGAACATTTGTTAATTTAGAAAATTGTGATGGGCTGTTATTGAAATACAATGAAGAAAGTACATAATATAAATTAGAGAATAAATCAATTTTAGTCAAGTTTACAAACACCCAAAATATACTATTTCATTTTCTGATATTATTCAGATAAACTGTGTTTTTGATAAGCCGAGATGGACCAGCTGAATAAAGATACTCTGAACCATTTTGTGATTTTTATGACTTTCTTTTTTTTTTTCTTTTAATGTATTACCTTTAGACTACCATTCTAGTTTTCACAAGTTGGTGAACCAGCTTATTCTAGACAGAATGTAAAGCCCAAGATTTGTTTAAATATAGTTTAATTTTTTATTTGATTATTATATCACTAGGGACTAATACAACACTAGGGAAAGCGGTGTGGTCTTGTAGATAGAGCAATAGTCAACTGTTCTGCTGGTCCTAGGTTCGATTCCCGGCTGTAGTAGAATATTATTTATTCTGTTACTTCAGCCAGGGGGGGACCCTATCGTATGGAGACTCCTGGGTCAAACTCAGCTTCTTTAAAGTAGCATAAAAATCTATATGTACTGAGCCCAAGACATGGGTTGTACCACCACATAGGTTGTAGTGGTACAGGTTGTTTTTTTTATATCACTAAAATTGATTGAAAAGTTATAGAAGAGTTATAAGTAAAAATATACCACTATATTCATTCATTCCTAATTCACAAACATGATCGAGTTGAAAATGATTGCCTTTATATATTCGCTTTGTCAACGATGTATGAAATATGAAGTATTTATTTTGTTTACTGCTAATCAAAATGTCAATTTTAATTGGATTTGTGGATTTTAAATGCTTATTAGGCTCAAAACAGGTTTATTTTTAGTTTGCAATAAATATTATAAAGAATAGTTGCATTAACATTGTCAATTTAATTATTTTTTATATTTAATTTAATCTATTTATCTTAGAGATGAATAGTTGTGTTGTAATCTTCCAAATATTGCTATTTGCTTTAAAAAAATAAAAGATGGTGGATGGATGGTATTAAAGACATATTAAAATATGAAGCTAAGAACTTTCTTTAGTTTTCGTGACTGTTATCCCAAAATTAAATTACTTTAACTATAGTAAATATATTATGAAACAAGATCGTTTACTTCCAAATATTGCTATTTACCAGCTTTAAAAAAATAAAAGATGGTGGATGGATGGTATTAAAGACATATTAAAATATGAAACTAAGAACTTTCTTTAGTTTTCGTGGCTGTTATCCCAAAATTAAATTACATTAACCATAGTATATATATTATGAAACAAGATCGTTTAATATATTAACAATTCATAGATTCTAATTTTACTTTTTTCTAAGAATGTAATATAAAATTATGTTTATGAGTTTATTAGTGCTTTTATGTTGATATGTATAATTACTTTCATACGAACTGTTACTTTTGCTAACCCAAATAATGTATCAGTAAAATAACGAAACCTTCTCTATGATTCCTTTCCCTCATGTCTTTTAATCTCATAAAAGTAAGACTTCAAAATTGTTTATTTGTTGAAAATCATGCTCATGAAGAGGCTATTTAAAAAGACACAATATGAAACTTTTAATTCTTTCCAATCATTCACTACGTAATATTTTTAATGTCTACTGTATAAAATTAAGACATTAATTTCTATAAGAATTTTACATAATTGATGTTATGACATATTTGTATTATAATCGTTTAGTTTTATAAAAAAAAATTATCCGATTTCATCTAAAGAACACTCAAGTCATTTAAAAGAGCGATTCAGAAAAGCAATGATTTTTAAAAAAGTAATAATTTCATATTAAATTTTTTAACAAATCATACTAAAAAATTTCCTTAAAACAAGGTAAACATAATGTTACTAATATAGTAAAAATATTATTTTTATTCCAATAAAAAAATAATCAAATACATTGATTTAATAATAAATTAAAGTAAGATTTTCGCACTTACTGTAAAATTTCCTAGAATGGATATAGTACCTTTTGAAAATCTACATCTCAATTGTTCACTTTTACTAAGATTAAAAGATATAATATAAAAAATAGGAATAAAAAGCTTTGGTTACTACTTATATGAAATTTTTATCTATCCTGATTTCTAGCTTTTCATTAGTATTTACTATAATCTATGTAACAATCATTATGTAAAATTAGAAATTCCTTTCCTAATTGATTCTATTTTTAACTTTAAAATGAATTTTTTGTGGGTGTTATGTGTTCACTGAAGGTAACAATAAGTTAAGATTATTACCTTAATCTTAATTTATAAGGCAAGAGCCTGATACTGCTGGATAAGGATATTACACTCTTTATTCAAAATTATGAACTTATCTTTCTTAGTCTGATTATAAATCTTCTATAAAACTCAAGATTAAAAATATTACAAAAATTGGTGCCGAATTGATAAAGAAACGCTGCTGAATAATGCTAAGACATCAACTGTAGAAGTAAAACTTAAGTAAGAAAATAATAAATTATGATGACTATCTTTTTGCATAGGCATCTCAAAACAAATTATACCATATGGTTACTATTAATTTAATACCATAAATAAAAATATTTTTATTTATTTATTTATTTTTTCTTATCCTCCAACTTTATTAACAAAATAAATACACAAACATTCTATGTATATACAGCATCAATGGTATATACAGTCCATGGCTCAGGCCTCGTATTGCAGTAAAATATATTATTAATTCAAATTCAAATTATATTTTTGATAATTTGAATTTGAATTAATAATATATTTTTGATAATTCAAATTCAAATTATCAAAAGTATATTATTAATGTTCAAACTTCACTTTATGGCAACAGGAAGCTATTGAATCGATAAGAAAGACTAAGCGAGATTAGTGGAAAGGATACAAAACTTTATTTGTAGTTTTTATCCATAAATAATTGTCAAAGCCTATAATAAATTTTATTTTATAGGATGATAGTGCTTTTAATTTAATGTAGTGGTAAAAAAAGTTAAATCATAATGATGCCATATACTCCAATCCCAATTACTTTCAACAGTTTGAGAGTAAAATAATAGCGAGAGTGAATTTTTTATGATGCTTAAAAGCCTCAAATATTTGATTTTTTTCTTCTTTTGCCTATTTTATTTTTTTTTTTTATAATTAATTGGGAGCGGCGTGGTCTAGTGGATAAAGCGCTAGTCTGCTGTGCTCTGGATCCTGGGTTCGAATCCCGGCTGAGGCAGAATATTATTTATTCTGTTAATTCAGTCGGGGGAGGAGGGAGGGCGACCCTAGTATATGGAGACCCTCCTGGGGCAGACCCAGCCTCTATAATGTGGGTACCCAAAATAATTGGGGAAAACCTGGCGGCTGAGCGTTATTAAGGCCTTATCACCTCATTGCACTGCCGTTGGCCTAGAAACAGTACGAATCTCTATATGTACTGAGCCCAAGACCCTCCCATGGGTTGTAGTGGTACAGGTTTTTTTTGTAATTAATTAAGAAGCTTTTTGGTATCCAATTAATAGTAAAGCTAAACAGACAAGAAGAATAAATAGGCTATTTTAAAATGATAGAGCTTTAAGTCAAGTTTCTTTTATATTAAAAAACTTAATGTTTTATTAATTATTTAAATTATTCATAGATAACCTAAATCGACAGACAACAAAGGAAACTAGAGTTGCACTGATATTATTTATTCTATCGCTTAAATGTTTATATTTCTTTTAAAAACGTATTTTTCATAAATGACAAATTATATTTGATCAATCTTGTTTTTTCTAATTAAAATTATCATGTCTTTTTTCCGGTAACCGTGGTTATAAACTTATATTTTTAAGTTTCAAATCCATTTTATGGGAAATCTATTGTGCAGAAAAATTCCATCAAATTCAAATTGAATGAACTAATTTATCATCATATTATTTATTATTTTTGTAACATTTTAAAATTTAAATTATTCATTTTAATCTGACCTATAATTGTCTATGTATTCAAAATTGTCAAAGTCAGAGACAATAGAGTGTTGCTGAGTTCTTGATTCCAATATAGAAAAATTTATTATTTTTTCTTTCTCTTGCTTGTTTATGAAATATATATATATAGGAAAAGCACTATGCTAGTGAACAATTTTGATTAATTTACAATTAAATTTTTCATTGTATTAAATTTTGAGTCCAAAAAACTAAATTGCAAAATGGTCTGATAGAGCTTTTTGGAAGAAAAAAAGTCCTTGTTCTTGAATATAGTTCAATTAGTGCTCATCTAGATTATTTAAAAGAATTTCAATAAGTTAGGGTTACCTGTAGCATGGTGGTTAGCATAACAGCCTCCTGCCTAAGGTTCCGGGTAAAAACCCGCAGGTGGCCCTAGGATCTTTTAATGGGAGTAAAAAAATCCTTTAGTTATGCTTTCCTCCGGAGGGGATGTTAAAAGGTGGTCCTGATGTCTAAAAGCCTGTGCGATGTCAGGTACTCATTAAAGATCCCTATACTAATTAAATCTGCATAGGCAAAATTTAGGACTCTCACTGTAGCATCGTCTGATTAGCCACAGCAGCACAAAGCGAGGCTAAATAAATAAACATAATTTCAAGAAAAATGAATAATTATTATGGGATGGTAAATGGAATTTATGTGATGCATGTACCAGATTTTTGTTATTCAGTTTAATAGTTTTCAAAGAGGTCAATTTACCCATAATGGATTTTTTTTTGTTTATTTATGTAACGTCACTTTATGCTACCATGGCTAATCAGACGATGCTACAGTGGGAGTCCTAAATTTTGCCTATCCAGGTTTAAGTAGGATAGGGATCTTTAACGAGTACTTGACATCGCACAGGCTCGGGACCACCTTCTAATGTCCCCTCCGAAGGACGGCATAACTAAGGATTTTTTACTCCCATTAAAAAATCCTAGGACCACCTGCGGGTTTGAACCCGTGACCTTTGGCACTTATAATGGAATAAATATTTGTGTCATTAATAACTATTCAAAATTATTATATGCTTTTTAATTCATTTTAAAAAATATTAGCTATAAAAGAGATATAAATTAATACATATGATGTATGCAGCAACTCAGCAAAGTTGAGCAACAACTTGATTTTAAGATTTATCTCCCTCTTTTTGTAGAATGATAATAAACCTATTAAAAAAAATATATATATATATATATATTTGTCATTGCAATCGAGTACCAATTACCTTGCAATTTGTGATTACATTGTTGCTACTGATTAATTTGTTATTTATGGGAAGAAACTGTTAAAATGTTAAATTTAAGATTTTAAATTAGAATATGACATAAAAATGGCTTTGTCAGACATTTTACAGATCAGTTATTTGGACTCAAAATTTATTTCAATGAAAAACTTAAATTCAAAATTGTTCACTAGCACAATGCTTTTCCTCTATATGTATTTATTTCATAAATGAGCAAGAGAAAGAAAAAGTAATATAGTTTTCGATATTGGAATCAAGAACTCCTCAGTATCACTCCTTCGTCTCAGACTTTGAAGATTTTGAATTCATAGACAAATATAAGTAAAAGTAAAGTGAATAATTTAAATTTTAAAAATGTTACAAATAGTAATAAATAATATGATAATAAATTATTTCATTCAATTTGAATTTGATAGAATTTCTTTGTTCAATAGATTTTCTAGAAAATGGATTTGAAACTTAAAAACATAAGTTTATTAACACAGTTACCGGAAAGAAGACATGTTAATTTTAATTAGAAAAACACTGCAAATTATTGCACAATGATTTATTATTTCCAAATAACAATATTGGGGTATAACTGTTTATAAGGCTGTTGATAGGCAATTAAGTAATATGAAAAGCACTAATTCAAAGCATCATATCATAACTCTACCACTGATTTCAAAACGCAATATCTAAGCTAGTTGTAAACCAAATTCAATTATTCTTTTTTCATTTGGTCCAAATTTTTTTTTTTGGAGAATAGCACTGGGATCTCCTAGAACCCTGATTTGCTATTATTGGCACGTAATATTTACTTTTTTTTTTTTTTTTTTTTTGTTTAGCGCGCTTTACTGATTTTAAAACTCTATTTACACTTTTCTCTATCTTCAAAAATAACTAAGTTATAAACGTATTTATATGAAAAATATCAATTTTTTTTCTTTTCTTTTTTCTCTTTTATATAATTATTAAAAAAACAATTATGAATTTTTTTTCTATCTTCGAAAATAACATAGTTACAAGCGTGTATATATATAAGCAAGATTTCAATATTTCAATTAATTCTAAAACTCTATACATACTTTTCTCTATCGTCAAAAATAACTGAGTTATGAGCGTGTTTATGTGAAAAATATAAATTTTTTTTCTTTTCTTTTTTTTCTTTTATATAATATTTCGCGTTTTGCACTAATAATTTTTTTTTTCTATCTTAAAAAAAACTAAGTTATTGAATAAAATCCTTTTAATCGGCCGCTATTTTAAAACTAACCAGCTGTTATCAACGTCTAGGTGTTAGGATCATCGTTGAATGGACTAGTATTTTTGTGGCTAATTCCAAAAAAATTGGTCCAGTAGTTTCGGAGATATGCCGCGGACGGCGGACAAACTGATTTTTTTTATTCGTTATTCGGATTCTTCGCATCTTGAAACGTAAAACTCAAATTTTGAGCAGGGGTGTTTTTTTGTTGGTCGATTACAAAGGTTGATTATTGAAAAATAATAAACCAAATACAAGATTGATTGAATATAATTTGTCATTTATGAAAAATTCATTTTTAAAAGAAATATAAACATCTAAGCATCATTTTTCTCGCAATATTGATTTTTAAAAATTGGCCCGAGTAGTGCCAATGGGCATTTACTCTCCATGTCTTTTTCATGTATTTCTGTTAGCTAATTTACTTGATGTATTAACTAATACAGTTGTAAATTTCAAGAAATGATTAAACAAAAAAAAAATTGGGTTGATGCCATTTTTCAATGCTCAAAAATCTTTTGATTTATTTGGATTTTGCTTTGCTCCTAAACTTATTCGAAGCAAAATCATTATAGGTTCATCTCATTTTCAAGATTAAGAGATGGTTTGTGGATTTTTTTGTTGAATATTTTTTAATACTAAACTAAATTTAAAATAATTAAGGCCTAAAATACTTTTTCGTTTTAGGCTTAATTTAAATATATCCAGTTGTTAAGGGAGCCCATGGCTGAGTGGCTTGCGCGCTAGTCTCCCATGCCAAAGGTTGTGAGTGAGTTCTCCTCAAGTAAATCTTTTAAAATGTATCCTTTTCCCCTCTGTGCAATAAAAAAAATAAGAAGTTCCTATTCTGTGGAGAATTTATGGAATCGTTTATTTTGGGTTTCAGGAAGCATGTACTAAATCATTTTTTCACTGATCGTTCGGCTTTAAAGCGGATCTACCTTTAGTTATCGAGTTTTAAAACAAACAAAAACTTTATTTATCGTTCTGTTTTCTCTGTCTTGCCCTGCTTGGGTTCTTCGTAAAATCATAGAATCCTTGGAAAGTTGATTAACTGGTGGTTTGAGTGCTTCGAGAAGAAAATTACCACCTGTCGCGGAAAAACACTTTAATTGGTGTAATGGATTGTTTCCTCCTAATCGTATGATCTGTTGAGGATGGCATTGGTGGGATTCCACTGAATGAAGGTCAGTTTTTTACCATTTGTGGGATGCATATGGATTAATCATTCTACTAATCATTACTCATTAAAAAAACCTGTTGCGCGCAACACACGAATTTCACTAACATCCATTGTTAACATCAATTTAAGAAATTTTAAAAAACTTAGAGTTGAAAGACTTCATTCACTTAAGTTCATGCCCTTTTCGTCTTCCTACATTACGTATTACAACTTTGTATATGAGATAAAAATTTTCTTACATCTTGTAACTTTCCAACGGTATATTATACATCTATTCTTTTACATTAGTATTCTTGTGTTAGGAAAGAAAAAAACGCTGCAAATTATTACACAATGGTTTATTATTTCCAAATAACAATAACTGTTTATACAGCAGCTAACAGGAAAATAAATAATTTAAAGTATAATGGCATATCATTATTGCTAATTTCAAAACGTTATATCTCTGCCGAGTTCTGAACCAATTTCAATGATTTATTTTACATATTGTAAAAAAAAATTAATTCTCTATGAACTAGCACAAAAAGTAAAAAAAAAAGGTATTTATTTATTTATTAATATAGGTATTTATATAGACCTTATATACTCGTACTCTAATATAGATTCTAAAACTCTATACATATTTTTCTCTATCTTTAAAACTGAGTTATTGAATTAAATAAATTTTAATCGGCGGCCATTTTAAAACTAACTAGCTGATATCAACGTCTAGGTGTTAGGATCATCGTTGCATGGACTAGTATTTTTGTAGCGATAAAAAAAAAAAAAAAAATGGTCCAGCAGTTTCGGAGAAATGTCACGGACGGTAGACGGCGGACAAACGGATTTTTTTTTATTACAAAGGTTATTTGAAAATAATAAACCAAAACAATAAAATTACCTAAAAATATAAATTTGCTATTTTATTCTCTTGTTGGTTATTAAACTCGTTAAACTTGTATATTTAAACGTTTTTTATAAATGCTGATAAGATAATATGTTTCATTTTTTAGAATTTACAAAATTATGGGGGCTTTAGAGGAAGACAATTTCAAATTTCGGAATTTAAGCCCTGTTAGACTATTTAAATCATTATGAAACCTCCGTGATTTTAGATCCCATTAAATTTGAAATAGATATAGCGAATTTTATCGAAATCTTAAGAGCCATCCTTGAGAAAATCGTGAAAGGGTGCAAAGTGCGGAGTATAAAGTGGTTCTTCTTGTTCGATTTTATGAAAAAAAAAAAAAAAAAAAAAATATATATATATATATATAGTTGTCCTAAATATTAAATTTTAGTGTCGCACAACTTTTTATTTTCGTACTGGACTTACCACACACACGGACAGAATCACAGACCTTTCCCTTGACTTGGTCGTTTGAACTCAAGAAACCCTGAAACGTGTATTTTCGTTGAAAACTGGAATTCAAACATTTTCAAGGTCTCCTGCCCTCCACCTTGCCCTGCAAAATCAACTGCAACAAGTTATACAGCTGGCTGTTTCTCATTATATGTCCTAAATATTCCAGCTTACGTAATTTAATTAAAAACAGCAGCTCCTTTTCTTTACCCATACTTTCTAAGACCCTAAGACTGATGATATGATCGGTCCATGGGGTTCTTAAAATATGTCGGTATAACCATATTTCATACGACTCAGGTATGCCTAGGAAGCTTCAGTTAGAGTTCAGGATTCGACCTCGTAGGGCAGCACTAGGAAGAAATAACACTTCAATAGCCGGATCTCAGTTGGAATTGATAGCTCTTGGCATATGAACAATTTAGACATTTTGCGAAAACCATCCCTGCCCCTCTCTATTCTGCATTTAATCTCCACAGAGTGATCCCATGTTTCACATATTTGGGTTCCGAGATAAGCATATGTCTGAACCCTTACTGTTCGTTGGTTATTTCAATTCTTTTAATTCGGAATAATGTCTAGAAATGTGAAAACTGTCTTACAACTTGAGTCATGCAAGACCTTTAACAAGAGGACTGATATGTTCCTAGAACCCATCCCCATAACTACGAAGTAGGTCGCCAAGGCTTAATTATGAAATAAGTTGCTGGTTTATTTCGAAATTGCTTATTAAAGTAACAATTCACACCGAAATTTAACTGAATGTCTAAATATATTATATAATCTATGTATGTTATATGAAAATCTAGTCTTTGGTAAATTAACTCTTCTCACTTGACAACTACAACAGATTAGAGGGGGAACCTATTTAATTTTCATTGTGGAATTAATTGTTGCTTTTGATAACTTGGAGTGGCGTGGTCTAGGGTATTGAGCCCTTGTCTACTGTTCTCCAGGTCCCAGATTCGAACCCGGCTAAGGAAGAAGTATTTTAGCCCTGGGATATGAATACTCACTAAGCCTCTTTAAAGTGGGTATCCGAAAATTGGGTTGGCTGAGCGTGATTAAGGCGTTACCACCTTTACATGGCTGTTTACCTTGAAACCGTACGAATCTCCTTATGTACTAGATCCTAAATGGGTTGTAGAGATACAGATTTTTTTTTTGTTTAATATATCGTGAGCATTATATATATTATTCAACTTTTCCGAAACTCAGGACATTGATTTAAGTATATATGCACAAATTATTATCTATTTGGATAAAATTAATCACGAATAAATAATTCATTATACTGATGTTGAATCAACGATGGATACAAGTGTTAAGGAAGTGCTAATTCTAAACAAGCATTTCGATTATGTTAACGATTATCTATTTACAAGAAAACTAAAAAACACTCGAGAAGAAAATCCCATTGTTTTCTTTTTCATTCTATCACGGATAAAAATAGAATATCGCCCGATGGTTTTGTTACTTTACTCAAGTTGTTTTAGTTCCTTTAACTTGAAAATTCTCTCTTTTGATTCGAAACCTTTACGAATGGAGTTTATCTATGAGGGATGAGCTTTTAAAGGTTCTGCCCTCTTGTTTTTGTCTATAAACGTAGCATGCCAATGAAGATATTCATCCGAAGAGTGTGAAATGAAGATGGACCCCTGACCTCTAAACATAAAATCATAATTGCGTATCCAAACGCCCATGCGTTACGATTTGATAGTGCCTCATGTTACAGTCATCTCCATAAACATTGTCACGTCTTGTAGTTACGTTTCATTCGTTAACTGAACTGTAAAAAATATACATAAACATTTTTTTTTTTTTTTTAGTGTTTGTCATTTTTTATTGCTGAGATACTGTTTACAGGCTAACAATTCATTCATAGCTTATTCTCACGAATAGTTGTTAAATTTCACAAACTAGAAAAAAGGCGATTGGAATTATCTTGTCATCTGCTTTACAATTGCAACCTTCAAGTACCTTCTAGTAGCCAACAAGCTAACCACTGGGGATCCGCAGACGAAGTTCAGGGGCTTCACGATGAGTCATTAGAAAATAATTTTAAACGAACTTAATATTTGTGAAGCCATAGCTTTTAATAAGAATAATAACACTCTCTACTAATTATGATATAGTTGTTAGTGATCACTGACTCGTAACTGCTACTGCATAGTCACATTCTTAAACTTGCGTTTTACGTACGCTGATGACACAGCCATCATATCCTCTCACTTAGACCCCGAAATTGCATCCATAGGCCTCCAAACACACCTTACTTGAATTGAAGATTGGTGTAACAACTAGAGAATCTAAATCAATCAATCCAAATGCAAACATGTCACCTTTACCCTTCGAAGACATTCCTGCCCTCCAGTTCTCTTTAATTCCATTCCGCTCCCTTTCTCTGACACAGTCCTCCTTTATTCGGACACACTAGACTTAAACGACAAGAAACTAATCGAATAATTTGGCTAATTATACAGACTACTGAACATAAATTCTAAACTGTCCATAGAAAACAAACTGCTAATATACAAGACAGTACTGAAACCTATCTGGACCTTACTATATTAAAAAATTCTTATATGGATTTTATCACCGGAGTGAGTGAAATCGTTGTTGCCCGCACAGATGTTAATTCTTTTTATGTCATTTTATAGTACTGTAGCTGATTGGACGAATGCTACTGTGGGAGTTCTATATTCTGCCAATCCAGGTTTAATTCGGATAGGGATCTTTAAAGAATACATGTCATTGCAAATGGTTGTACCGCCATTATACATTCCCTCCAAAGGACAGAATTACCAAGGATTTTTCACTTCTTTTAAAAAATGGTAGATCCATCTTCCGGGTAAAGCATTAAATTTTAGTTATGCAATGTTTTGCGGATTGAAGTATACTCCTAGAGCCAGATCATTTTTTTTCCAATAAAATTTCATTAACTAAGCTATTTCTAGAGAGCTTCATTCATAGAGAGCTAGTAGATAGATCATCATTTCATCATAATCCTTATTTTTCTTGTACAGTTATGTTTTTCTTAAGGGAACTAGTACCAGAATAAAGTTCATTCATTCAACATTAGTCTACAGTTCAGTTCTTCGGGTCCCGGGTTCGAACCTCGGCAAAGGTATTACATTTCATTCGAGCAACCCTGACGTGTGGAGACTCACCTGGGGCACACCCATCCTCTATAAAGTAGTGACCGAAAATTTGGGGAAAAACTTCAGAGCGTAATCTAGGCCAAATCATCTTCTTGCACGGCCGTTGGTAATGAAACATTACGAGTCTCTATAAGCACATATACAACCCTTTATGGGTTGTACAGGTACAGGTTATTTTATTGTTTTTGTTTCTTTAAATTTACTTAAAATAATTGTTAGTCTCTGTAAGATTTAAGATAATCTACATAATGTTTTAGGATAATCCAACACAACAACAACCTTTATTTTTTACAAGGGAAACATATGTTACATTTTAATGATAAGAATGGTTTTATGATAACCTAAATCCTACACTTCTCCCCCCCAAGGGTTAGGATCTTGAGAAGAGTGTGGAGTCTCTCCCTGAGGAAGTCCTTCAGGTACCGCTCCTTCTCGAAGCCGCAGATGGTCGCTATGCTTCCTCTTTGTCTCGCCTCCAGTCCGTACCTTGTAGGAGTGTTCTCCCGTTCTTTCTTCAATAATGCCGGGTCTCCATCCTTTATAATTTTCATTTTGGACCCATACCTCTTGACCATTTAGGAACTCCCTAGGTTTTGCTTTGAGGTCATGGTACTGCTTTTGCCGCCAAATTCGGTTTTCCACTTCTTCTCAAAGTCTGGTCGCAGTCTGTCAATTGCTGTTGGCAAACTTCTCCGCTGCCTTAACTTCCTCAAAGACACAGTCTTCCCATCTCTTGGGATAGAGGTGGTCGCCGAGAGCCCTCAAGTGCTCGGCCCCGATGCTCGCTAGGAGTAGATCCCTTCGCGCCGCATCCTCTAGGCTGCCAGCTCCTCCCAGGGCCCTTCACACGACATATCAGCTCAAACTGCGCCAGGCAGTCTTCCCATAATCTTTAGAATACCCTTTGAAAGAAAACTTTGCCATTCGGTCAGCCACTATATTTTGTTCAACACACGTATCTTTCGATCTCTGTGACTTCGTCATGTTGCAATGTATCCTCGTCGCCAATGTAAGATTTAAGATAATCTACATAATGTTTTAGGATAACCCAACACAACAACAACCTTTATTTTTTACAAGGAAAACATATGTTACATTTTAATGATAAGAATGGTTTTATGATAACCTAAATCCTACAGTCTCTTTTAAAAAAAGGCAAATATTTCTAAAATAAATAAATAATGTTCTGCCAAAATTAATTACTATCCCCAGTATTTAACGAGAAGAAGACCATGGATTAGTAGAGTTGGTGTGTATCAAATGATGATCAGTATAGTGATAACGAGACCGAGAAGTAGACGGGAATATTCTTTAAGGTCTTTGGATGGTATGTAATTAAAATAAAAAAATATTTTAAAAAGAGGTCAGACGTGGAAACTACGTCATAATAATTTTTTATCGAACCTTAAATGATTCGTTAACTTTTGTGTGTTATTTATTATATCTGTATTCACCTTGACATGTATATGTTTACATATTTACGTAAGTTTTTATTATTATTGAATTTATTTTAATTTATAAGGAATTGGAATTATTGAAAGAAAATCGAAACAAATTAGGTTTTTATGTTTAAATATATTAAAGTCGTATACGCTATTTCAACATTAAAAGGGAATTTTAATAAGAATAAATTTCAATATGTTGATTATATATTTTTTAAACAATCATAAATAATTAATTGAATTCGTTTACGATCTCTAAATAAACTTCCTGTTTATAACATAATAAAAATATCTTTACAAGAATCAATTAATTTTTAACAGTAACCCTGTAATATATTTCTATATTAATAAACATTTTAAAATAATTTTCCTGTAAATTACATTTACCTTGTGACGGTTTTCATATACTGTTAGATTATTCGCTGGAACCGATATGAAAATAATAGTGGCCAGCTGGAATTTCACTCAGGTATTTTCCTGGTGGCATTTAATTAAAAACTTTCAGAGGAGATCGGGTGTTATGTTGTTTTTTTTTATTCATCACACTTTTTTTAAAAAATCTGTTATTTCTTTAATAATTTATCTACAGCTTTCTTGGCAAAAGCGTCAATTATTTTATTTTTAATTCCAGAAATAAGTTAAATAGAATAGAATTCTAAACGGTGATATAGGAGTTTTAATTTCTTAATAGTTTTATAGTGGAAAGAATGATTCGGTTAAGTGCATGAAGGTTTTCAAAACATCCTTTTACGGAGTGGAGCTTCATGGCTCTACTAAACCATCAAATTCTTCCCGTATCCATAATCCATACAATCCAAAATCCTTCGTAAAATCCTCAATGCTCCTTACTTTGTAACTAATAAACTGATCCATAAAGACTTTTATATTCCGTATGTAGCTGATTTGGCCCTATCTAGATACCATTTATTTCATGACAAACTACATTCCACCCTGATCCTCTAGTTTCAATCCTTTCTTCCTGTTCAATTCCCGACTATCCTCCAAGGCGTCTGTAAATGAAATGGCCCCGAGAACTTCTAGTTTAGAATATTTTATAATATCAACTCAATTATATTCACAGGATACAAATTCCACGATTCCGCGTTGTTCAACCTTCTGAACTCCCCAGTGGTCTCATCTCTCTTCGAACCAAATATTTTACGCAGTACCTTATTTTCGGAAACCTTAAGCCTTTGTTCATCCTTCAAAGTATGCGACCACGTTTCTCATCCGTAAAGAACCGTTGGAAGAATAATAGTTTTATAAATTCAAACCTTTAAGTTTTTAGAAAGAAGCCGCGAACTAAGTAATTTAGCAACTGAATAATATCACGCATTTCCCACCTTTAACCGGGCCTTGTTTCTCCCAGGATTTCATTTTTTCTTGTTATCATTGAACCTAAATACTTGAATTTCTCTACGCGTTCAAAAGTATGCCCTGATAATTATGAGCGATTCTAACTTTATGGAATGTTTCCGACAAACACATCTCTATTAGGTTTGCTAACTTTCTAGATATTCCCTGTTCAGACATGATGTCATACAGCTTCTGAAGGTCTATGGAATCATAAGCCTTTTTAAAATCGATATAAAGTTGATAGACTACACCAACTTTCTCTGCATTCCAACTTTTTCTCTAATATTTACCGTACTCCGAGTTGTGGACCACATTTCCTCTGCCCTTGAGTGCAAGGAGTATTGTTCGGGTGCCTTTCTGGACATATCTCAAGCTTTCGACCGGGTGTGGCACCCGGGATTGCTCTTTAAGCTCAAAACCCATTTACCCCAATCCTTATACCTAGTCCTCCGTTCCTATCTATCAAACCGCTCCTTCCGAGTTCGCTGTGGCTCAGAATTTTCCAAACATTATATTGTTGAGGCTGGTGTTCCTCAAGGCAGCGTCTTGGGACCCGTCCTCTACATCCTCTACACCGCCGATATCCCTACCGATCCCGATACCTTTCTGGCAACATTTGCTGATGATACCGCCATTTTGTCATCCAATTCCGATCCTGAAGTAGCATCGATTAATTTACAAAATCACCTTTCCCTTGTCGAGGACTGGTGTAACGCTTGGCGTATTAAGGTGAACGAAAACAAGTGCTCACACGTCACATTCACTCTTCGACGCAAATCCTGTCCAACGGTTTATTTCAATTCCCTACCGCTTCCTTCCTCTGACACAGTCCGGTATCTTGGCTTTTTACTAGACAAAAGACTGACGTGGAACCCACACACAAGACTTAAAAGAAAAGAACTTAACCGCAGATTCGGCCAGTTATACAGACTACTAAACAGAAAATCTCATCTTACAGTTGACAACAAATTACTAATATACAAGACAGTACTGAAACCAATATGGACCTACGGACTTGAACTGTGGGGGACAGCTAAACATTCTAACATAAAACGCATCCAATCCTTCCAATCCAAAGTTCTCCGAACAATAGTTAATGCTCCTTATTACGTTACCAACTCTACCCTACACCACGATCTTAAAATTCCATTTATTTTAGACCTGGTACCATCCAAATTTTCCAAATTTCATCAGAACCTTAGTCATCATCCTAACCCTCTAGCACAATCCCTATCCAGTACCACCCATCCCTACAATCCTCCTCGAAGATTGAAACGGCAGTGGCCGCGAGACGTATTGTAAACGTTTAAATTGGAGTTCTGACACTGGTCAGATCCTCCACTCATGTAATGTATGTTTGTGGCTATTACGCCCTAGTTCGGCCTCCACTGATTCACACCAGTGACGCGGCTGAGAGCGAGGGTCTAGGATCTTTTGGATTCCGCTTTTTCCTCCACAAGTGGGGGGAAAAGCCCAGTCTGGGGTCCCTCTATAGCACTTGTATATTTTGTATATAGTTATGTTTGTTTGAATGATGTTTGTTTATTTGCAAACTTTTATTTATCTCAATTATAGGTTAATGTTTTGTTTTGTTTTGTTTTTATATTTATTATTATTTAATTCTATATATATCATTTATTTGTATTTATCTCAGTTATAGGTTGTTGTTTGTTTTCTTATTTTGTATATATATTATATTTTATTTATTTGACTTTATCATTGTATATATTGTGTGAATGGGATCATATATCACTATTACTAATGTTCATATAGAAACAAATTGTAATATATCTCAATAAAAAAAAAAAAAAAAATATTTACCGTAAGGAAAATATTTGATCAATAGTCGAGCGATTCCGCCTAATTCCGATAATTTCGTCAGCGCATTCCGTGATTCTTTATATGCGTATTCTGTGATTATTTATATAGAGGGTTATTTTATTTTTTGGCCGATTAAAATGTTTAATTTTTGAAAAACAAAATGATTCATAAAATTAACTGACTTTTTTAAGTAACATGAAGCTTTATATTCCTAATTTAAAATTCAAGGATTCAATAAAAAACAATAATTTGTTAGAATTAGCTCGATCAATTTTTCATAATGTTTTAAATAAGTGTTAATTTAATATGCTGACATCCAAATGTTGTTGATTTATTCAAGAACTTAGGATAAAATATTTTTTTCCAAAAATTTCATGAATAAAACCTAGCTTTGAGAACATATCAGATCGAACAGACGATGGGGCAATAGTTCGATTCTAGGAAACCTCTTTACAGTTGCTTCACATTTACATGGAAAATACGATCTCTGTAAATAGTGGTCTTATCATATCCTTCCATGTTTTCGAAATTTTCTTTCTGGGAAATTGGTAGGGTTGGATCTGTTAGATGTAAACATCGTTGTTTTATTTTATTCCTATCAGAAACTTTTTTTTGTACCATTCAATTACTATGCTCTCTTAAGTTCTCTTTGTAAGATAGTATTTAAGGACACCAAGTTTTTTTATAAAAGGGCCGGTTCCTTAATAAGTTCTTCCAATGGATGAATTATTCATTGATATGAATTCATCTTTCTTATTTTTAGTGTGTTAAAAATATTTTTAAATATATATTAATTTTTATTTTTAACATAGTGCTATTATTATATATATATATCTGTGTGTGTGTACGCGACATTCCAAGACCTAAGTAGAAATTTTAGATTATATTGACAGATTACATGTGGCGCTTTGGGACTAATTGTTTTTAATTACCACAGGCAAAAATTAAAGCACTGTACAGCAATAAACAGGAGAAATTAATGTAATTTATTTAACTCTTGTTAGTTTAATTTGTTTACCTAGTTATCTTTTTTTTTTACTTCTTTATTTTATTATTATATTTCTCTCCTTAGTTTAGTTTTGTTTTCAATTAGTATTTATGACAAGAATATGAGCTTAGAGAAATAATAATTATCACTGCTCTATTATAATTATTGCTCATTATTGGGCTGATTTTATCATATT
Source organism: Piezodorus guildinii (assembly GCA_023052935.1). NCBI lineage: Eukaryota > Metazoa > Arthropoda > Insecta > Hemiptera > Pentatomidae > Piezodorus > Piezodorus guildinii. Next base: position 68,100,015 of record CM041296.1, on the reverse strand, counting down.
GTAAAATTATAAAATATTGTCTGTACTGTAAGCAATAAAATTACATCTCTCGCAGATAACGAACTGTTGTAACAGGTATAAAAAAAAAATAATAAGAATAAAAAGTGTTATAGTTCATTTATGCAACATTTTTTTTTTTTTTTTCAGTGGCGCGACAGGCCGTGTTGGCCCTGGGCCTCGCGGTGTAAACTCCTGCGAGTTTACACTCACGTTTCACGATGCTAATTTTAGTGTAGGGGCATCACTTCCTACGACTAATTTTGTGAGTGGCCACCCTTTGGCTGACGGGTCTCACATACCCGGGGGAGAGGTTGTGAGTGAATCCCCATTTTTGTAAATCCTTATAAAAGCCCCGCCGGGACTGAGATTCGAACTCAGAACCTGTAGCATGAGAGACTAGCGCGCTAGCCACTCAGCCACGGGCTCCCCTACTGTAAGCAATAAAATTACATCTCTCGCAGATAACGAACTGTTGTAACAGGTATAAAAAAAAAAAAATAATAAGAATAAAAAGTGTTATAGTGCATTTATGCAACATTAGCCTTGGATAAAAATCGTCCCTAAATTTATTCGTATTAACACGGATTATACCAAGCTGTAACAACCGATAAGCGTGTTTATTTATAACAACATTTGTAATAAGTTGCACGTATCGGAGATATAAACAAGGAGCAGAACAGGAGATGGATGATAGATTTTAAACATTTTATGCAGATTAAAAAAATTGAAGGCGTCCTTAAATAAAAATCCTTAAATGAAAAAGTGGCAAAAAAATAAAACGAACCCATTTAAATAAAATCGCGGCGGTCCAAAAAGGCGTGTTAAGTTCGTTGGGTCAGTAATACTGTGTTTGGTGGCTACTTTTCTAAGGCAGCGGTGACTCCGAAACTGTATTAAAAAATATGTAAATTTTCGGTTATTATTATGTAAAACTATTTGATTTATTTTCCAAAAGTATCATGTTAATCAATTCATTATTGGGATCAGGTGGCATAAAGGTGAATAAAATGATTATCTTAAAATATACATTTATTTATAAAATAGCACTGATTATCATACATAACAACTTAGTACAGTAAGGCATTGTTATTATCGAGAGTACTGAGGTTTCACATTTACCACATAATATATTATAAAAGTACCTTTGACAGATCTGCATGATCATTCCCTGCTTAACCCCTCGACCTCTTCCGTCCGCGGCTTGACTTCCGCTCCTCTTGCCGTCCGGGCTCAGACTCCCCAGGTACTCCTCTATTCCTGCTGTACAAGTAGAGGGGTCTATTTTTTGTATAGCCCTACTAAGAAACGTTTTTGCTTGTAGTCCGGAAACTGCTCCATTTGAAACGATTCTAAATTATTTCTATTACTTCCAGTATTCTCGATACATAGCAGTAAAGAATGAATTCCAAAAAAGTTAGTACATGCTGTCCTGTCTCAATTGGTAAGCGACGGTGTTAAGATTGTCAAGTCTGATTGATCTTGGAGACTTAGGTTTGGACGGTGATCATTGGATGAATCTGTGTATGCATCATTTGGTCATTTCGGTCCGAACATTCGGGCTTCCTATTATTAAATAAAATATTGAAAACAATAATGAAAAATTGTCGATTTCCTCCAAATAAAAGATAAACTCTATTGATGAGTAGGATGGATCCAGACGAACTACTATTTATAGTAGCAGTAATTTGAATTGGCATTATACATAAATACTGTTTTACGAATTACTGTTTTTTTTTTTTTAATTTTTTTAATTTGCTCGTAAAACTGAATGAGATGTGCGGTTTGTAACCTTGTGATATTATTAGCCTGTCAGTACTACGAAGAGTGATTTTTTTTTCTTTTTCTTTCAATATAACAGTTATGTTGCATGTACGATATGTGACACACGTAGGTAATCATGTTAATTAATACAGGTTTCGAGGATTAAATATTTCGTTCAAATTTCTAGGTACAAAAGTCCTGATCCTAACATCCAAATGTTATCAATGTTAGCCCTGTTGATGCAATATATCATTGTTCTAAACTTGTTAAGTTTTTTCAATCGAGTTTATGTATAAAAGAAATTACTTGTTCTTTTGAAGTAAAAAAGGCCTCTTTTCTGGAAGTATTTTCAGCAAAATGTCAAGTTGTTGACTTAAGGTCCCTTTAGTGATGTTAATATCGTCCGCCTACACTCACATATACTTCCTCTTTTCCTGGTTACCTTTTAGCTCTCATGATTAAACAAAATGTAGTAGAAAAATACGGGATAAGATACATTAAGTAGTGAAACGTATGGAGTCATTGAACTCGATTGATCCACGATTTCCATTATAATCATATTTTTTATTTAATTTATATTTTATTGAATTTGACTACCGTATATAACATAACTACAACAAGTAAAAGTGTTGAGTTATAATTAAGGGCGTGAAAAGACTTGTGAAGAAACTATCCAGCGGTAGAACTCAATGTTTATTTAAGTTAGTAGATACCGAGGCTATCTTCTTTTGATTCGCCTCGGAGGGCTATCAGGATTATGTGAGGGTGATAGGTTGCGGACAAGGGGGTTTAGTGGTATAGTTAAGGTTGTTATGGATGATTTTATTTGTGGCAAAGTAAGGAGCATTTAGAATTTCGCAAAGGATTTTGGATTGCAATATGGTTTAGTAGAGCTCCAAAGCTTGATTCCATATTTTCAGATGGGCCTGATAATGGTAGCATATTTGAGCTTTTTGAAATAGAGTATAAGTTTTAAACTTTTGTCAAGTAAGTGTTGTAGTAATCGGTATCTACGAGCATTTTCTCGTTGTTTAAGTCTTCCATGAGGTAGAATCTTTTTTTTTTTAATTAAAAAAATAACTATTTATTTAGATATGTTACCATTTGTCTCAATGGACAATAATAAGTGTGCTATAAGATCACTTCATACAATATTTACAGTATAAACAAGATGTATCAATAACTATTTTAGGGTTGTTATTGGTCTGCACATTTTACTTTCACTTTCTCTCTCTCTCTCTCTCTCTCTCTTCTCTCTCTCTCTCTCTCTCTCTATATATATATATATATATATATATATATATATATATATATATATATATATATATATATTTATATTATTGCGATCGTGAAAATTTTCGAATTCCAGTTTTCAACGGAAATACACGTTTTAGGGTCTCCTGAGCCCAAGTAACCAAGTCCCGCAAAAAGATGTGTGTGTGGTAACTCTCGAGCGAAAACGAAAAGTCCTATGAAACTGAAATTTCATATTTTAGACCAATAGCGGCCCGAGACGTTACAAAAGCTTTTTCATCAAAATGGGCTTACCAGAAGAGCCACTTTATACCATGCATTTTACACCTTTTTTCGATTTTCTCCAACGGTTCCGACGATTTTGATTAAACTCGCTATATCAATGTAAAATTTAATAGGCTTTAATATCATGTAGGTTTCATTCTGATTAAAATGGTCTGACAGGGCTTAAATCACGATATTTTAAACATTCTTCCCCTAAAGCACCTTTAATTTTGTTGATTCTATTAAAATAACTATATTATCTTGTTACCACTGATGAAAAACAGGTAAATATATGAATTGGATGAATTCGAACGAAAGAAAAAAAAATATTTTTTTTTTTTGCAAGTTGTCGTTTTTGAACATAAGAACAGCAATATACATGTATAATATACCGTTGGAAAGCTAAAGATTTTATAAACAATATCATATCATACATAAGCTTTCAAAAGTTAATAGAGAGTGATGAAAAGCCGATAAAACTAAGTGATTATTTTAGCTAATAAATAAAATTTTTTAATAAAACACATGTTTCTATAGAAATTCCATTTAATTAATTCTTTAATGGTTTCAAACATTTTTATCTTTCACTGAATTTGAAAATTCTTTAATCGGTTCTAAAAATGGAGGTAAGTGAAAGTCGTGTGTTGCCCGCCCCAGATTTTTTTTTTAAATCTTTGTAAAGTATATATCCCATAAACTTCTTTTGAAAATTGTTAAATGTATTTTTACTTTCACTTACCTGTAAATGAAATATATTGCTATCGTGAAAATTTTCCTATGTGAGTTTTCACTGGAAATATACGTTTTAGGGCAGAAGAGCCATTTTATTCCATGCATCTTGGAATTTTCTACGATTTTCTCAAAAACGGCTCTTCTAGGATTTTAATTAAACTCGATTTGGAATTTAATTGTCTTTAATATGAATATTAGGGGGTTTTGAAACTCATTTTTAAAATCCTTAATATATGTTATTTTTTCGTGAAAATCAGTTTAGCTGTTGAGGAAAAAACAATTTAAGGGGCTAAACATTTGCAAAAGATAGCTTCTCATAAGTATGAATCAATGGTATAAATTTGGTTCTGATATACGCAGTGGCAGATTTCACATGCTTATTCCGCTCGGCCCTTTAATGAAATCTAGCCAAACGAATACACAACTAACAGTCATTTATGTATTCATGCATATTATTTTGGTATGAACGACTTAATAAATGTGGATTTTTTAATGGTTTCTTTTTCTTAACTGTTTTCTTTTTCTTCGTTTTGTGGATCCTATTTCATTCGCGTCCATATTACTTTAGATACAGTGGCTTAGATATCAACGGGTTAAAAAATTCCTAGTTCAACTATATGTTTATATATTACATAATGATCCAATATGTGGTAGTAGCTATTTTTTTATATGCTCTGGAAAATATTCAGCTAAATTAGTTTTGGCTGATTTTTCGTCTTTCTTTGTCTGCAACAAGCAATTGCTGTGGTTTGTTCTTTACATCATCCGCGAATGCTAATAAGGCTGTGGTTTATGTCTCGAAACTAATGATTCTTAGAGCAATGTTTTCTTTAATTATTTGTGATAATTGATCTTGAAATGATTTCTTCGTTTAAATACTTCTTCAAGTCTATTCACAGTGATGTTTAAAATTGGTCGCAAATATGAAAAAAAGACCAAAATTTCTCTGTACTGTGTAGTCACTGGTCGTTGTTTGTAACATGCAAAACCTCGTATTTTGAAGGTCGATTGCTATTTTTCTTTTCTTGGTCGATCAAAAAGGTTCGTTATGGAAAATAATAAACCTGATGGCATTGCTGAGTCTGCTCATGGTGTCATAATTACGAAACTGACATCCCGAAACAGCTGTGTCACCTTCCAACTGAATGAGATTCGTGAGAGATGCGTTTCGAGAGCTGTGTCATCCGGAGGGAGCTCACGAGAACACCTGCCTAGACCCTGGTCTCAAACGTGACAACAAAGCCGGGCCTCAGAACCGTTTCTCATTATTCTTAATAACTGTACTCATCCTGAGGTTCGAATTGCAATCTCGCTTTTAATAACAGGCACCAGCCGTGAACCTTGTCAGCCATCCATTATGTTGCGGCAGACCACCAACCCTGGGGGTCAGGGTCCAGTTCAAGTCAATGTCATCCTCAATCATCTATTTTGATTTTATTCTAGCCTCTTCAGTAATATGAGTGTTTTTTACTTTATTGGTTTATTATTTTCCATAACGAACCTTTGTAATCGACCAAACAAATAAAAAAAAATTACCTCACCTCAAAATTTGAGGGTTTACGTTTCAAGATATGTATTATCCGAACATCGAATAATAAAAAAAAATCCGTTTGTGCGCCGTCCGCGGTATTTCTCAGAAACTACTGGACCATTTTTTGTTTTGAATTCGCTACAAAAATGATTCTAACACCTAGTCTGAAAAGTCTGAGTCACCTACTGAAAAGTAACGATTCAATGAAATATCTCCTAAATATAGTTTAGCGCGTTGGAGATACTTGCCCGGGTATACAAAACAAATAAGTTAGTTTGATTTTAAATATAAAATATACAATAAATATATTTACTTAATCGGAGCAGGAAAGCTCATTAGAGCTCCTTATTCTCGGAAATAACTTTTTTTGCGATTTATGAAAAAAAAAATTTTTTTTGATTGTGGGGCATTTCGCCCCCTAAACAGTGAATAGAAGTCCAGTTTTTATGGCTTCATTTGGTATACAATTATTTAGTCAAATAAATTATATAAGGTTTATATGAATAATAGATACAAAAAACAAAACAAAAAAAAAAAAAACAAAAAAAAAAACAGATAACAATATCAAATGAGTTTAGTGAAGTATTATCAGAGTATAGATTTATCACATATGTGCGGACGATTGCTCTTTGAGGAGGTAGTTAAATAATTGGTGTTTGAATGTGGTTAGGGATGAAACTTTTCGGAGGAAGATGAGTAAAGAGTATCTAAGTATAATACCACGGGTAATGAAGGACTTTTCATAGGATGCTGTTCTATGAGAGGGAAGGTATAGTATGTGGGTTGGGGGCGGGGTAGCTGAGCGGGTTAGCGCGCGTTGCCTAGAAACACAGATGACCAAATAATTTGAAAACCAAACAATTATGAGTTCGAGACTCGGTGCTATGGGGGGGATTTTATTTCAGAATTTATCCCCCGCCCTCACCCCCTGGACCGAGAAACCCCGTATAGCCTTCAAAGGCGAGGTAGGGGAGAACAAAACAAAAATAAAAATAAAGATCGATGGGTTGGGATCTTGTATTAAGGGTGTGCGCGGAGTAAGGAGGTCGGAGATATAGCCTCGTTTTATGGCTCGCAAGGATTTGAATAGGAAGATGCCAAGTAGGTATTTTCTTAGGGATTCGGGAAGGAGCGACCTTTTACTAGAATACCAGTGAGAGACGTATGACTGTCTGCAGAGGCCGTACTTAAATCTTATAAACCTATTCATATAATCTTTTTAGCCTCGTCTCGTTACTGTATTGTTTTATTGACATCTTTTGGCTGAGAGTCTGTAAGTTTTGTTGTCTTCAGTATTTTCACCCTCAGGTTGACACGCTCTAGCTCTCTAGGTGTAGCTCAGGTCGAATATTTGTCCGCGTGCCAAAAATTGAGTGGAGATAATTTCTCGTTTGATAATATTTGTCGCTAGGACCTTAAAACCAGTTTAAGAGCTGTTAAATAAAAGTTAGAGTTGAAAAAGTTTAAGAATGATTGATATTCATTTTCGCTGAAAAAAATATACATATGTATAAGATTAATTAATATTACAATATAAAATTGTTATTTACAACAACCACTTAAGTTAGTGCCCTATTCTTCACTTAACATTTCACATTTTTGTGCATAAGAAAACATTTTTTCGTAGATCTTCAGCTTTAAGAATTTAACTGTATATTAAACATATATATTGATGTATCAGGTCATACTTTTAAACACGTAGAGAAATTCAAGTATTTAGGTTCAATTATAACTAGAAAAAATGAAATCCAGGAAGAAATAAAGTCCCGGTTAAAGGTGGGAAATGCGTGTTATTATTCAGTTGCTAAGTTACTTAGTTCGCGGCTTCTATCTAAAAACTTAAAGATTAGAATTTATAAAACTATTATTCTTCCAACGGTTCTTTACGGATGTGAAACGTGGCCGCTTACTTTAAAGGATGAACAACGGCTTAAGGTTTTCGAAAATAAGGTATTGCGTAAAATATTTGGTCCAAAGAGAGATGAGGCCACTGGGGAGTTTAGAAGGTTGCATAACGCGGAATTGCGGAACTTGCATCCTGTTAATATAATTGAGCTGATTGCATCGCGGAGACTCAAATGGGCGAGTAAAGTTGGGCTCGATGACGAGCGGATTCCGAGAAAGTTGGTATTTGCTGATCCGACTGGTAGGCGTCCGAAAGGTAGGCCGAAGCGGAGATGGGAGGATTGCGTTAAGGCTGATCTCGGGAGCTTGGGCTTGAATGGTGAGCATTGGACGATTCTGTGTAGGCAGAATTTGGTGGTATCGGCATCGAACCTTCGGGTTCGCTAAGCCTATTATTATTATCATTATTATTAAACATATATATTACTGTATATTAAACATATATATTATATTCGGGAAAAAATTGTATTTCGTTTTTTCTCCTTTAGTTGGAGATCGAATTCGTTCAACTTATATATTTAACCGTTATGAATGCTAACAACTGGAAATGGTCAGTGTTTTCGAATCTAAACAATTATATCCTGTAGCAATAACCTGTCAGACTATTTAAAACAGAATTGATAAATTGATCAGAATAAAAAATGTCACGGATTGATTAAGTGTTGGGATCAAAAAAGCTGGTGGGTGTTGCTCGCATTGAAAATTTGAAATTATTTCCGTATATATAATTTTTCGCTAGAACCTATATTTATTTAGTTTTGGCGCTTTTTTGATACGCACTATCACTGTTGGTGTTGGTCAAATCAAAATTTTGACGACAGTTCAGTGAAGAATTTTTTTTTTTCATATAACGTTTGTCGCTAGGACCTACTGTTTTGGAGCAATATTGGTTTCAATGAAAAAAGTCACGTTTGAAACCACTATTTTCTCTCAACTTATTTCAAATAATCGTTAATTGAATTAAATTATTGATTCCATCCCTCTAACTATAAAATTAATGAAAACAGTAGTTCATAGGTTGATATATTCATGATCTATTGTTTTTCCCAGTGAGGGAGAAATTTAGTTTTTTTTGCAATAGGCAATGTGTCTTAGCTTGGTTAATGCTTTTTGCCTCTAGAGACTGTGTATAGTGTAGTTCATTTGTAATCGTATTATTTACTTTTGATATTCTTAGCTGTTTGGCAAACTAGGTTTCGGAAGCCGTTAGTGTATATAGTTGTTGCCACTACCGATTGTTCTTTAGTTTTGCAATGTTTCTTACTTCTACCTTTCTTCTCTATCCAATTAGATCCATCTGAATTTAAATTATTATTTGTAAAAATATCTTACCTGAACCATTGAAGCGATGATAAAACCGAAGGTAATAGCGATCTGTAGCTGTGTCGGAGGTGCGAAGGCACCCCAGCTGAGGCATGACCCGCAACCCAACAGCACCAGGAACAAGGTACCAATAATTTCCGCAACTACGGACCTTATTATTTCGCCCTTGTCTTTAAACTTATCCTTTTCGAACAAATCAGCTCCTGCAAAAATCAATAAGAGGTTTAGCTGGCGTATTAGGCCCACTTAAATACATATATTGTCAAAAAAAAGTATCAATTCTTGAGGGGGTGAAGTCTAAAGATCGATTACACGAGGGATGAAAGATCCTCACATCGGTTTTCGTCAAGATCAACTCTTTTAAATAAAATAATTTATTTAGTTATTTCAACCTTGGCTAGCTTCGTTGTTGCCCCCTTCATGTGAATGAAAGACAAACATACTTACTAGCTTGTTCCTTGAATTTATCCATTCTATTCATCCCTTGTGTGTCCATGCTGGTATGTTTATTCGATAAAATATATATTTTTAATTTATAAGCTACTAAGTGCTAATACTCTAAGTTATCTCCGTAAAATTATTTTTATCTAACCAGTCTCTAACATATTTCACTAAGCTTTGAGTATTTTTTCTTGCGTTAAAATCACATGTTGCAACAATTTGCTCGAACATCTGCTTATATTACCGTGTTTTAATTCAGAAACATGCTGTGGAATGGTTCTCCCTTGTTTTCGCAATCTGTTCAAAAATCTATGCTTCCCTGTGATCTAGTTGTCTTTTTAATGCTGAATGAACTCTTTAAACTCCTTCATCGTAGCCAAGAAAAATCAAACGGATTTCTCATCAGTTCAAGGGTCACTCTTCATCGCATCTGAATAGTTTCTAAGAAGCTGTGAATAACTGGCAAGGGACCCAATTTCATTTAACGGAAGTAGACAACTTCCAGGCTATGCCAACGTCGTATATGGAACTTTTTAAGATCCAGATGCAGGGTGAGAAGGGGACAATTTAAGTGAATGGTTTATACGTTACAGAAGATTGATACTAAGAAAATAATAAAACGTTGATGAATACATTACGTACATAGTAGATCCTTATGTGTATAGAATTAAAAGGGAACGCAAGGTGGAAATGTGTCACCTTACCCCCAATCCTAGAGGGGCATCTCTACTCCCATTTCCCTTTTCCCCGCTGAAGTCAATAGATGTATTATATTGATGTAAATATCAATGTGTCTATTGTTGCTTATATTAGTGTTAACTAAGCATCCACAACATCCCAATCTCAAATAAAATTGTTTGTTTATTCATTTAAAAAAATGATAAATTGGTGGCAGAAAATTTTAGAAATGGAAAATACCAGACTTCCAAAAATATGTTACAATAGACTTAGAGACCTAGAAACAAATAAAAACATGCCTTTTAACTGGACCGCAGAAGTTCGTAGGTCACTGATTCTTATAGGTTCAGAGGAAATATGGGCTCTCAATGATCCAGCTGTTTTAAAAAATTCAAAGAGCAAACTGTTTGAGAAAATGGCTAATCATTTATATTCCAGGGATATAGAAGCTATTGAAAATTCCTCTTACAGTAAAATATATCGCCATATAACCAACTTCCAATTCGGAGAAGAATATTTAAATCTTAGATGCAATATATACAAAATAAGGTTAATCGCTCAACTAAGACTGGCAGGCGAGAAATCACAGAGGATAATAGTGAATGGATTATATTATAAATTTGAACCCAGCATGTCTTGCCCTCTATGTAATACCGATGGTTATGATAATATTCAACATTTTCTAATATCGTGTCCAGTTTTAGATCCAGTCAGAAGATTCTATTTATTTAAGTATGCTATGAAAAAATTTAATTTACAAGACTTGTTAACAATTACCACCTATAGGAAGTTGAACGATTTATTTTTGTTTTCAATAGAAGCTTTAAAGATAAGAAGTTTTGTTACAAACGACTAGTACAAAATTTATATGCATTTGTTATGTCATCACTTTTTGGTTATATAAAATTGTTATCAAGATACGTATTATTTAAAAATTTTTGTGTTCGGTTTTCTTGAGTTTATTATTATTTTTTTTTTATTTAAAGTTTCTTTGTTCATTATTTAATCAAGATTTGTATTCTTAGTTATTTTGTTAATTGTTATATTTTTTTTCTTATAATGTCGTTTCTAAAGTAGTTAGTTCAACTCTTATTTCAATATTCATAATATTTCCTTACTAAATGTAAAAAAATGATTCTGTCTAAATGAAATAGAGGCCAAACCTCTTGCTAAAATATGTAACTCTTAAAAGCAATAAAATATTATTATTATTATTCATTTATCGTCACTTTTATACTATTGTGGCCAATCGGACGATACTAAAATGGGAGTCACGAATTTCGCCTATCCAGGTTTTATTAGGGTGGGGATTTTTAACGATTACCTGACCTTAATGGCATCAAAGATTTTTTACTCCCATTAATGCCTGAGGTCGATGGTTCTAATATAGTTATATATCAGAAAATAAATTTTACGCGTTTTATGTATATGAAAGACTAATAATTTTAATCATCAGGTTATGATGTAATTGAGCTTAAATGAAAGCAGGACACGAGGGTATTATTGTTTTAGTCAAATAATTTCATTTTTCCATCTGATACTATTTAGTTAACAACCTCTTTTAGCTATTTTTTTAAAACTTATTTGCTCTCTCTTTCTCTCTTGGGCTCGTTTTATGTTCTGTCACACCTTATTTGACTTTCTCTACTCTACGCAAAATGGACTAGTGATATTTTGGAACGGTGAAATAACGCAGTATCCCAACTGTTCCAGTTCCGTATTAGGTTCTCTTTAAGTAACTCTTTAGCTTTCAATATCTCTAGTTTTAATTCTTCGGTTCACTCCTTGCCCTTAGTTGAAGCCTATTGCCCTATTGAAATTTTGAGTTTTTCCTTTATCTGATTTTTGATATGCAATGTCTGTAAATACCATATGATGACATCTTAATTTGAGATGGCGACATCATACATAATATCCAAGTAACCATCTTCTTTTCAGTTAAAATTGATAACGAAGCGAGTCGAAGTCTGTTGCTTTTCAGTTAGTGTAAGCTTAATATCAACTGTTTCAGAAAATCTGGTATTTTGGGGTTTTATAGATGATTCCGTGTATAGATGGTTAAAGGTTGAACTTTTAATTTTAAGAAAGCCTTTAGATAACAAGTCAGAGAAACAAGGAGAAATTTCATGTTTTTTTTAGAAGACCTAATCAGGGCGTTCATTGAAATATCAATTTCAAAATTAATTTTTTTTTAACACCGAGTCCTTTGTGATTCAACACTTTTCTGAATGTACTGATTGTTGCCTATAAAATATTTTTTCCTCAATTACGAAGTTTTTAATAACTCCGTTCAATACAAAATGTTTATATACAGGCTTTACACTATCCGTTTTAGAAACTAAAGTATAAAACTCGTTTAGCTGTTATTGGAGGTAAGCCGATTACTAAATAAGTGAGCAAGAGAACTTTTCATGTAAATGGGAATTTAAACAAAATTATGGGCTTAAATCGAGTTAAAACCGTTTGTTCTAAAAGTGAAAAATTGAATTACTGCTTTTCCATTAAAGCACTGGCTACATTAACCCATAATGTGGTTAGAGTTTTAAGCAAGCGTGGCTTAAAATACCTAGGCATCTCCTTAGCTAAGTGTTTAGGCTACTGAAATAAAAATGAAAACGCTGGAAATTATTACACAATGGTTTATTATTTCCAAATAACAATATTATTAGGGTATAACTGTTTATATAGTTATTAATAGGCAATTAAGTAATATGAAAAACAATAATTCAAAGGATAATGGCATATCACTACTGCCGATTTCAAAACGCTTTATCTCTGCTAGTTTTGAACTAATTTTAACGATTTTTTTTTTTGGTTATATAGACAATTTTAATCCTTTATGCAATGGCGCATATTTATTTATTAGTTAGGAGTAACGGATTTATTTTATTTGTTATTCGTATTATACGCATCTTGAAACGGAAGCCCTCTTTTATTCCTTTCTTTTTCTCTTTTTTATTATTATTCGCGGTATTTTGGTTTAAAAACACTTATAAATGTTTTCTCTATCTTAAAAAAAAAAAAAAAATAAATAAAATTAAAACGTAGTTACAAGCGTAATTATAGGAGGCGAGATTTCAATTTTGTTTTCTTTTCATAGTGCTTTACTGATTCTAAAACTCAATACATACTTTTCTCAATTTCTTCAAAAATGACTGAGCTATGAGCCTTTTTATGGGAAAAATTTCAATTGTTCTCTTTTCTTTTTTCTCTTTTATTTAATTATTCGCGGATTTTTTGGTTAAAAAAACAAATATTTTTTGTCCCTATTTTCAAAAATAACTGAGTTATTGAACTAGATTACATTTAATCGGCCGCCATTTTAAAAATCACTAGCTGATATCAATGTCTAGGTGTTAGGATCATCGTTGCATGGACTAGTATTTTTGTGAAGAATTTAAAAAAAAAAATGTCTAGTAGTTTCAATGGTAATTATTGATTTTAATATTTCGCATTAAAAAGAAATATCGAATATAAAATAGCTCAAATCATTCTAGTTAACTGTTGGGTATGAATTGGATTATAAAAGGGAATAGAGCACTGGAATTTGATATCCCGGGTTGGGGCTCGACTTTCACAAAAATGTTCTTAATTAAGAACATAATTTGTCACTTTTATGAAATGATCTAGTATCTCTTAATCGGTCAGCCTTTCTTCAAACTATTGATGTTGGATGTGTTTCTGTTAGATGTGTTTTATTTTGTTTTCTTTCTCCCTCAAAATTACTTACTCTCACCCTCAGAGGACTCACCCTCTCCGACACATACCTTTAGTTTTTTGCATTAATATCTATATTTGTTTCACCGAAATTTGTTAGGCAGTCGGCTATAAAATTTGTAATTATATAAGTAAAGTTGACGGTGAAAATTAATAGTGTATATTTTTTTAAGGTGCAGTCAGTGAAAATAAAACGATCCAATGAGGCCAATTTTAATGTTGTCGATACTTTTAGGCCTTGTTCAGGATTCCCTAGACCGAAATTCGTCTCTCAGCCATTCTTAAAAAAGCATTAAATTTTAAGAAAGATCAAATATTATTAAAAAGAATATTGGAATTCAGAAAATAGACTTTCTAATATTAAAAAAATTACCAAGATTTTAAAATTACTCTCAAATGAAATTTTTAACTTTCTATTGACCGTCTTGACATTAAGCAATATAGATGTTTAATAGAGGTTTTCTTTTTGAAGTTAAACTTTTTTATTTATGAATTAAAAACGTCTAATTACACGTAATGAATTAATTAACATAATGATCGAGTGACTCAGTAATGTTTTCATCAAGTTGAAACCTTTGAATTCCAATTATATATGCGAGTCACGCTGGCATTCATCAACGCACTGGTTTTATTAATGAAACTCTAGACGGTATTCTCACCTCGCACAAATTAATTAACATATTCTGTATTAAAAAAAAAAAAAAAAAAAAAAAAAAAACCGACAAGGAACTAAAGACGTAAGTAAGAGCAATTATTAAACTTATTCGTTTACATATGTGATATATAACATAAAAATAAATACGCATAACGTGCATATAAATGTGATTAGTTCTAGTCGAACACGAACATGTAAGTTCGTATAATATTTTTCAAATATTTTCAAGAACTAAGGCGGAAGACTAATAGGTTTACAGGAGTAAGCTCTGTTTTCAGAAATGCTTAAGTATTTTAAAGTTCTTTAATAGATGTGTACTTCTTTTTTTGGCATTATCATAATTTCTCTTAAAAGAACTAGATTAGTGGAAGGAATATTGGAAGAAGGTTTCTTATCTAAGACTTTCTTATAAATTAACTAATATTTAAGATATAAAGAATTTCTAGTTTTAGATCATTTGATAAAAACAAATGTGTTCTAAGAAACTAAAGAGAATTTAAAATTAAACTATAGGTAAACGTTTAAACTGGCTTAGCGGAACAATCATCTGAAATCTGCCCCCACGCATATCAGAAACAAATTTATACCATTGATTCACATCTATGAGAAACGACCTTATGCAAATTTTTACCCCTTAATCGCTGTGGAAGGAGAGATATGGAAAGGGAAATGAAAAATAAAAAATCACGCTTGAGGATTTGGGATCAGTAGGAACGTAAAGCCATCAGATACTCACTCACTATGCACCCACATACAATATTGATTTATCTTCAATTTAATGTAATATTTGTTTTTACTTGGATAACATAAACATAGCACTATTTGCTATACTTATATGAAACGTATAAAAAAATAAAAATACTATTTAAGACATAATAATAGGTATAATGTTTAGCATGTAGGTACATAGTGTGTAAGCTACCTAAACATGCCGAAGGTGCGAAAAATACTGGTATGTAGTAGATGCGAAAAAATGGATTTAAAAAGAACTCAAAGCAAACTAAAATTGGTTAACAATGTAGAACATATCTGACAAGAATCCGGCTTTTTAAAGAAAATTTAGCCATCGTAAAAGTGCATTGCTATACTTCTAAGCTCAGTGATTAAGAAATACCGTGGGGGGGGGGTACCAATCAAACATTATTCGACCACATGAAATACTTAGTAACATGCTTTGCAGATGGCTTCTAAAGATTCCAAACTGTACATTTCAGTTGTTGCTTTTATATATCTATATCCGTACTCGAGTAACAAGTAATTAATTAACTAATGTTGTAACATAAAGTGTAATATTGACCTAATTGCACGTGGTATCTCAGCTCACTAATTATCATGGAACTAATTGCCATCAGATCCAGTCAAGAACAATCTAGCTTTGTCCTCTCCCAACGCTCGAATAAACTTCCCACTTGGGCCTTCACATTAATTGCAATGTTTTCTTCTTGGCGAGCCCCAATTTCATATGAAATGATTCGTTTGACGACGTGTGGGACTATGTATAATTTGGAATGGCGAATCTGATACCTTGGGCGACTGTTTATAACAATCCGAAAACTTGAATTAATAAAAATAAACAAATATCAAGAAGTTAGGACTAACATATGAATCATTAGTCTCATCTCTAGTATGCCAGACACGTCTTCATTCTTCAACACACAACCACAATTAAGACGTTGATTTCCAAAAGGTACTAAAGGACATTTTTTTCATAAATGATATTTTGATATATTTGTATTCTATTGGTTTAGTTTTATCTAAATCTGTCATCAAATTTCATATAAAAAAAAACAACTTAAAAATCCTTTAAAAACGTATTTGAAAATTTCAGTTTATTCCACAAGTATCCACATTTAATTTCATTTCAAAAGTTACTAAAAACATTTCCTTCCAAAAATATATACTTTGTGAACGGATATAACCTTTTTTTTTTTTTTTTTTTTTATTTCCTTCCAAAAGGTACTATATTTCCTACAAGCACCTAAACCCGTAATATATTACCATTAATTTATTGTTTTCTTCATTTTGTGCATTTTTATTGTGTCATTTAGAACTTCTTGAATCACCGCTATCATTTGGTCAATGGCTTTAACCTAATAATCAAATTTTATGGACTGTTTTAAACGACTTAGTTGCGTATCTTAGGTTCTTGTAGTTTCTCGTAAATTTGGTTAAAAATTCTCCAGAAACTCACATTTTAATATAATAATGGTACTTGATCCAGTAAATGGTTAGAAGTAGCATTCCCTGGCTTTGCTAAATATGAGAAGAAAAACCGTACCTAATGTAACTTAATAGAATTTTTGTAATTGATTTAAATGTAAAATAGAAGCTTAAACGTTATTTATTTATCAGTCTCGATAGTTAAATATTGTTTACGCGTATTTAATAATATAAATACATTTGATAAATTTCCGGAAATAGTAAATAAAAATTCAAAACAAAGTTCATAATTACATACTTTCTTATAATAGGGGTACTCACTACGTTTGCTATAGCATGCTATTTGTGCTATTGTGCTAAACCCGTCGAGTTTCTACATTTATTTCCTGTATAAAATTGATAGGTTTAGCACAATAGCACAAATAGCATGCTATAGCAAACGTAGTGAGTACCCCTTATATGGCCATAAATCAATAAAAGGTCTTTTGAATATTTGCTTTCTTTATGAAAATAGATAATCAGATGCAATTTAACAACAAGGAAAATATATTTCTCAGAGAGAGAATATGGAAATATACATAACTTAGGAATTTACATTATAATGACATAATAATGATTGTTTTCGGTAATGTAAGAGGAAGGTTATTGTGACTGTTACCAACTCATGCGCGTTACATTCTACCAAAAAGTACTATATCCCTTTTAATTCTTTCTAAAAAGTCCTTTATCCACTTTTAAATCCATATTATATTGTTTTAAAGTAATGGAAAAGTGCAGGTTTAATTAGGATAGGGGTCTTTAACGAGTATCTGACATAGCACAGGCTCGGGACCTTTTAACGTCCCCTCTGAGGATTTTTTACTTCTATTAAAAAATCTTAGGGCCTGCGGGTTTGAACCCGGGACCTTGGGTATTGGGGGATGTTATGCTAACCATCATACTGCAGGTAACCCCAACGTCTCAATTGTTGATGACTTAAAACCGAATAAACAAGTCGCAATGAACAAAGATACCACAATACTACATGCTCAGCATTGAAAAGCAAATGCTCAAGGTAGGAAGTGGTGGAGCACGTTGATTGTGGTAGCAAGTGTTTTAATAGCTATGTAAAGTATATAGGAAAAGAATGTTAAAATTTGCTAATGTACATCTACCTACAGGGCACGCATATAAATGGTGCAATAGTAAATAAATAAACAAGGCACTTGTCAGAGGCACTGACTAGTAAAGACGTGTGCAAAAGAAGTGTGAATCATTCCTAAATGCTGGATTGAATAAAATGAGAAATACTCTAGTTTCCAGCGTTGCTACACAGATATAATAGGTTTCTACAAGCACTTATTTACTTTCACTAATCTGTGCACCGAAAATATAAACAAGAACAGTATAGCTATCATGAAATTTTAACATTTGTATTTGGTTCGTAAATACACTTTAGCCGCTTTTGGTTACTAGACAAACGCCCCAACCTTCCACTTAATTACAAAAGACTCTTTTATATGACATCATAAGACCGATATGGTCTCGTGGTGTAGTGCTATGGAGCTCTACTAAACCATCGAATTCTCGTATCCAATCCTTACAATAAAAAATCCTTCGTAACATCCTCAACGCTCCTTATTTTGTCACGAACAAGCTCATCCATAACGACCTTAATATTCCCTTTGTAGCTGATTTGGCCCGAACCAGGTATCAATCCTTCCATGACAAACTCCACTCTCGCTCTAACCCACTAGTTTCAATGCTTGCTTCTTCTTATATTCCTGACAATCCTCCGAGGCGCCTGCAAAGAAGATGGCCTCGAGACCTTCTAGTTTAGATTCATAGTGAAGTGATTATCTGACAGCTAATTTACTTGATGTATTTACTAATACAGTTGTAAATCTCAATAAATGGAAAAAAAAAATACACTTTATATGCTCGTTTTTTTCAAATCGCCAAGTCTCTGAAAAAGAACCGTGCGCGCGCATAATTAGCTCATAAAATTCTAGCATAAAAACTCTTGAGTTTCAAGTATATATTGCATATCTAAGATAACTATCCTGTATAAAATGGGTATCCTAAATTGGGGAAAAACCATGTCGTGAACTGAAATTTTCACGATAGTGTCACTTTATACGAAGAATTTTAGAAATTGTATTCATTTTGTAGAAAACGGTTCTTTAATATAGGTAGGTTTAAAATAATCTGAAAGAACTGACATTACGGATTCTCAAAATTATTACTTCTCACAGTATTATCTTTAATTTAACATGTTCACGTCGGGGCTAATATCTACGCTGCTTACGCTTCGTGGAGCGGGGCGACACTGTTCCAAGTTCGAACTCGCTAAATGCGAGATTGTAGCAATTTTGACATACACTTATGGCTTGAAGGAGATATGGAAATACTAAAAAATGATTCTTATATTGTCAGAATTAGGAATAAAAATATGAAAAGAAACCACGCACAGCTAAAGAAAATTCTTAAAGAAGAGCAATCAAATGAAATTAACCATTAAGAGTCCTTTGAGGGGGGTTGTTGAAAGTTATAAAATATTTAATAAATAAATCTTTTGCTTGCTTATTCCTACAACATATCATGTTGAGAAAAAATAAAATAAACTTATATATCTAACGACTTATTTTCTGAAAACATGTGACTCACCTCTAATGCACGTTGCTACAGGGGATAGTCAAGTGTTAGTGGATCACAAAGAAGAAAAATGAAATAATGAACCGCCGAGAAAAAGAGGAAAACTTATAATTTTCATCCACATTGAAGACGCATTTTTGGAAATAGGAGCAATAATAATATATTTATAATATTTCAAGGTATTAAAAATCTTGAAGGAATTAGAAGGTAGAAGGTAGAAGGTATTAGAAATTTTTAGTTCGCGGCTTCTATCTAAAAACTTAAAGGTTAGAATTTATAAAACTATTATTCTTCCAACGGTTCTTTACGGATGTGAAACGTGGCCGCTTACTTTGAAGGATGAATAACAGCTTAAGGTTTTCGAAAATAAGGTACTGCGTAAAATATTTGGTCCGAAGAGAGATGGGGCTACTGGGGAGTTTATAAGGTTGCACAACGCGGAATTGCGGAGCTTGTATCCTATGAATATAATTGAGCTGATTGAATCGCGGAGACTCAAATGGGCGAGTAAAGTTGTTGGGCTCGATCACGAGCGGATTCCGAGAAAGTTGGTTTTTGCTGATTTGACTGGTAGGCGTCCGAAAGGTAGGCCGAAGCGTAGATGGGAGGATTGTGTTAAGGCTGATCTCGGGGGCTTGGGCTTGAATGGTGAACATTGGGCGAGTCTGTGTAGGAGGAATTTGGTGGTATCGGCATCGAACCTTCGGGTTCGCTAAGCCTATTATTATTATTAGAAATCTTGAAAATTTCAATTAGAAAAAAACAAATTTTCGATAAATAATTTTTTCTATTATTTTTACAACTAATTTTAAGCATATAAAGATTTTTTAAGTAGGATAGATTTGTGATCGGCGCTCTAGACATAACATTACGAATGGTTATTGAATCTAATAAAGGGATTCAATTTTTATTTAATAATTTTTAGGTTTCATATACATGTATGTATTGTATTTAGATGTCATTCGCTGAGATATATTGGGTTGATGCAAAAATTAATGCAGGTTTTTAGTAGGTATTGTAAATACGCCATATCTTTACTTTAACCATATATATTTAATCAAAATAATTTCCTCTGAATCAATGCACTTTTGCCAACGTTCAACAAGCTTTCTTATTCCACCAGAAAAAAAATCCGAATCCCTGGACTCAATGAAATCACGAAAAGAATTTTCAATGTCGTCCTGGTTTTGAAAATTGTTCTCCCTCAAAAAGTTGTCCAGATGCCTGAAAAAGTGGAAGTCTGTAGGAGAGAGGTCAGGTGAATAAGGCGGATGTTGGAGAACTTCGTAGCCCAACTCGTGCAGTCGTCGAAGCGTTGGTTGTGCAACGTGTGGTCTGGCGTTATCGTGGAGCAGGATCGGCCCCTTCCGATTCATCAATGCTGGGCAAAGACGTTGCAATTTTTGAGTTCCGAGTTCCGCCGCCATTTCTCGTGTGGTTTTGGTTGGGTCTTCTTCCACTTTTGACCTCAGCTGGTCGTTGTCCAGAGCAAGATGACGGCCCCGACCTTCCTTGTCTTCGAGGTCGAAATCTCCTCTGCGAAACTTCTGGAACCAACGCTGCACCGTGCACTCATTAATAGCCCCCTGACCCCACACTTCATTAATATTACGAGCCGTTTGCGCAGCGCTGCGCCCTAATTTAAATTCGTAAAAATAAATTTGACGAAAATCGCACTTTGACATTTTCGATTCAAGACCTTTGAACACACTGAACAAAACGATTTTACTAAACAAATTCATGGTGAAAGAGAGGGTATTAGATAAGGTTTGTTTTGGTATAATAATGATCAATGTTAGGATTAGCTTTGTTTACACAATTGGAATTAAGATATTGCAATAGAGGAAACCTGCATCAACCCAATAAATTACAGTCAAGCGCTGTTTACATCTCATTTTTCGTAATCTAATATGATACATTTGCTGATTCAGCTGGTATGGGTGAATTTTTAAGGTAGAATCGAAGAAAAAAAGGAGATGGAGAAAAAAAACTGACCTTTGAAGATAATAGCAGTGATGATGATCAATGATAACCCTGAAGCCTCGTAGGTAAATTCTCTCATTGCCGGAGGAACTTGCCGTGACAAATGGTATCAAACGCTATTTCTGCTTTTATACGTATTTCTGACACAGGCTATTTCGCTTCCATCATCGCTTAAAATATTCCGCTGGTATCTATTATTGTTTCAGAACAAGGTTTATGCAGAATTTGTCAGTAGACTTTGAACTGTATAATATGTTTTGGAATAACTTCATAGTCGAATTTATCGGACTTTGGCAAATAATGTAAAGAGAGGGCTAGTATCTGAGTGGTTTTATTCCACAATCATCTAACAAGGAGAGGATCCCAAATGTTACTCACCGATTTTTTCGAACATTTTTTTTAGGTGAAACTGTATTAGCATATGCAAAATATCAGGAGACAACGCTCCCCACGATTCGTGTAAATAATCGGAGTTTGTGCTCGAAAAACACATTTTATTTAATATTTTTGGTTCTGTTGAAGGTAGGAAAATAATTTTAGAGTCATAATTACCATATTTAAACGTAATAATAAAAAATAAGCCATTAAAATATTTCAGTTTTATGGTTGGTTGTAATCTTTAAAATATAAATAATCTCGTTAATGTACTTTTAATAAGGTTTATTTCTTTTTTTGAATTCAATTTTATAAGGCTTATTTTATTTTCATTATTTCGCTTTGAAATAGCCCACTTTTGACACCCAAATTGTTTTTCTACCCCCACTTGAACCAGAGATGTTAAATAAATATTTTCCGATTTTTTTATGCGACTCCTGGGGTGCTTTGGCCCCTAATCTTTTGGGGATGGTATTCGTTTAATGTCTAGTTTCACCTAATTAAAAAATCATCAAAAATGGTGAGACACATATGGGATCCTCTCCTCGTCTGTACATGATAAGAAATAATTAGACCAGGTCTAAACGGGTTGACATTTATTTTGTGGCTTTTTTTTTTGTTGGAGAGTCAATCCATTTTTCATAACATCTTAGTGACAAAGATCGTTGTATTTGTATTTAAATAAACTTTACAACACCACATGAAAAAATGTTCCTGGAGTTAACGATTTGATTATTTAAAGTCAATTTAAAATTGATCTATAACGCCTCAAATTTTAGATTTAGAAAAACCTTCTATATAGTTTGAATCTTGTAGTTAACTTTTTGACACTCTAATAGTTTTTCTCCTAAAAATATCCATAAAAAAAAAAAAAAAAATCACTTTTATGTTCGAAAGAGATCTACTTTTTATCTTGAAAGCTGAGAGCCAAGCGTTTTAGGGATATGTCAGTATTTAAGTGATGTACTGCTACATTAGGTATACATAGGTTTGAGAGTGGCCTAAAGAGGAATATGTCAACTGAGCTCTCACTATATACCAATTATGATTGGAACGTTCAAAAGCAAAAACATTCGACGTTTAAAAAAATATTTTATAGGAAATCTTTCCTAAAGTTTAAGCTAATTTTGATATTTCTGACAATGTTAAAATAATTTTAAATTACACCTAATGAAAAATATGTCTCTCTCTTTTTCTCTTTGAGTAAAATTAGAAGGACGATTATTATGAAACAAAAAGAGGAAAAATATAATTGTACAAAATCTCTGTTTAATTTTTATTAAGCTTCTCTACATGTGTTTCATGCCTTTATTTATTTCATCTAATTTACTTGTTGTATTCCTGTATACAGTTGTAAATTCCAATAAATAAATAAAAAAAAAAAAAAAAATTTATTAATAGTAGTAATTTATTTATTTCCTTTTTTTTACTAGTCATTTTGAAACTAGAAATTGACTTAACTTTATATGGCGCATTAGCCTGTTTAAGTTTAGAAAAAAAAGAAGAAAATAATTTAAGTAAGTGACGCCTATTTTTCTACGTATCAAAAAAAAGAACCCTTATCGAATCCAAAGACGCGTTGTATTATCGCATCCTTGGATACGATATTGTCGATATTTATATTGTCGAAAGAAATGACGGAAAGGTCCCGGAGCCCGCGTCGAATCAACCGGAACGGAAGGAAGCTTGTATTTACGTTGACAAGTGAGTTTGCGTTAGTCTTGATATGCGTCTAATTTTAGCTTCGGCATTATCATGAACTTTTTATGTATAGAGTTATCGTCATTTCTTTCTTTAATTGTGATCATATCAATTGTAAAAGTAAATGTTTGTTTTTATTAGATATTTATAACAAGAAATACCGATATGGGACGAATCAATCATCATGAGGATTATCAATGATAAGTTATAGTAAATTGGTATATGATCTGAACTGTAATCGAAATTCAATGTAAGAGAATTCTATTTTTGTGCTATAATTGGGGATAACATATATCAGTATGATTTAATTATAAAAAAAGTAGTGTTTAATGTGTTATGAACTATGTTATTTAACCGTCAAAAGCTTCATGGCCTGACCCCGCTCTTTTGTATCAGTTACAATTAACATGTATAAATAAATTCTCATTACTAACTGTTATTATTAAAACTATTGTTTATTAAATTTATTTTACTATTGGCCTTTAATTAGAACCAAAAAAATTTATTTACAGTAAAAATGTATTTTTACGATCCTTACATCGACCGATAAACGTGGCTGGATAATTTATTTCTTAGATTTTCGCATTTATCTAGTTGAGGCAATGGGTTCTATGAAAATTTTTACTATTTTAAAATCTTTTACAGTTACCTGTTACTTTTAACCAGCAATCAGTTAATATAAGGTAATTGTTAAAACGTAATTATTTATTATAACATTACTTTTTTTTTTCCAACTATCTCTGAAATCACTTTTAACGAATCTGATGTTGCGAAAAACTTCTTTCGTCTTCAACAAAATATTAAATATCTTCGAATATCTCTAAGAAGGAAACCATGCTATTATTACGAAAATGTTTTTAAAAAAATAAGAAAATTAATTTTTAGCTTTTTAAATTTTATCATTAATAAAATTGATTTTTTTTAAAATTTATTCTTCTCGTTCTAATAGTTTTTTAAAAGTACTTAGATTAGTAACCTTTATTGTTCGAAAATTATTGAATTTTACATCTAAGAATTAAGATTGTTTATATATTTATTATATAAACAACCCCAATATATATTACTGTCACCATGTTATTATTATATACCTAACGTATTATTAAGTCTATAATTACATTGGTTGTTATCTTTTAGCCCTGATGAAGGCCCACAATATAGGCCGAAACATCGGTACAGTAATTAAACGTCACTATGTTTTAATGTGTGTTTCTCTATAATGACCGCACCCCAACCATCATCCTCATCTAAGAATGAAGATATAAAAAAACTTAAAAATTCAATCGATATTTTCATTAAAATTATTTTTTAAATCTATAAATTACATATTAAACCTGGAGAGGCAAAATTTAGGACTCCCACTGTAGCATCGTCCGATTAGCCATAGTAGCATAAAGTGACGTTAAATAAATAAATAAAATATAAATTACATATCCATATTATCGGACGGATATCTTATTGTATTGTAAAAAAGTTCGATGTAAAAGTTGATTAAAATTAATATGTTTCATATTCGGGTAGTATGTCTTGTGTTATATTTGCTTAGCACCTGAAATAAATATTGTAATGAGACCAGGACGTCAAATGTGTCATGTTTTCAGACGATATTAATTCCAATTAATAATTCCTAATTCACTTTTCATTACATGTCCTCTCAATTTCGTGAAGTGTTTATTTAAGGAGTCCATTTTTTTTTTTGTAAACACGAGGGATCCAATAGGAATATTACATTCGCTAACAAATTTTCATTTATTTCCAATATCAATAACTTAACTACCTAAGAAGACTTGATACCGACTTCAACGATTTTCACTGTTGACCATTAAGTTTATTTACAAATTAGAGCACCACTTTATGGCTAGTGATTTCACCCGCTCAAAAATTGAATTAATTTAGAATTTTCATAAAAAATCTCACACTAACTAAAACGTTTGTATAGTCAACTTGCTTTCTTCTGAGAAAATAACGTTGGAAACTATTATGAACGTAAGGTAGACTGTTGATGTTATTAATTTTGCCGACGTTTCGGTCCCAGCATGCGAGCCATCTTGAGGGCTAAAACCAATGAGGCATATCAAAGAGATGTTTCTTTTATTTTCATTCAGAGTATTTCAGGAAGCTGCATACGTTTCGGGGCTTTGTCCTCATACTTTATGTTATTCCAAAAGCTCATCATCATATGAGTTCATCATATGGTTAATGCTAATTTACATATTACTTTAACTTATCTATATATGAAATATATAGTGAGGAAAGGAATTGCAGTTGTGAAAATTTTCGAATTTCAGTTATCAACGGAAATAAACGTTTTAGGGTCCCCTGAGACCAAATGACCAAGTACCGCAAAAAGGTCTGTGTGTGTGTGTCCGTGTGTAGTAAGTCTAGTGCAAAAACTTAAAGGCATACGAAACTGTAATTTCTTACTTATGACAACTATACGCAAGAGATGTTACAACAACTTTTTCTTAAAAATCAGATTAAAAATAGGCTTCGGATCTTTTACGATTTTCTAAAAAACGGCTTTAACGATTTTGATTCATTTCATTATATCTATGTAAAATTTAATGCGCTTTAATATGCTATAGGTTTCATTTTGATTGAATATCGGTATTAGTTAAAAAAAAAAATTATGCACATTATCTTGTTAGCATTCATAAATAACAGCGGAATATGCAACTTGAGCGAATTTTATTAACAACTAAAGGATAAAAGTGCAAAAATATTTTTTTATGCAAGTTTTGTATTTTTGAACACAAGAAAAGTAATATAGATGTATAATATACCGTTGAATAGCTAAAGATTTTAGAAAAAAATATTATCTAATACACAGAATTGTAAAGGTTAATGGAGAGTGATGAAAAGCTAAACTGACTGATCGTTCTAGATAAAAGTATAATCGATTATTTAGTAAAACACATGTTGATTCTTTACCAATTTATGTTTACTCATAAATGTATTTTGGAATTCTTAAGTTGATTTTAACAACGAAGATAAGTGAAAGTCGTATGTTGCGCACCCCAGAATTTTTTAATCTAGTTTCTTTTTATTTATGCTACTTTAGGAATCCTTATTTTATTTTTTCATATTCACTAACTTCCATAAAATAATATGTTCTAAATGAAAAAATGGATGAGGTTTTTGAACAACATAAAATATCTTGAAAATGGGAACAAAGCACCGAAACGTTGAAAAAAAATGTAATTTAATTTGAAAATAGTAAATTATATTATGGAAGTTAGTGAATGCTTATGTGAATATGAAAAAATAAAATAAAGATTCCTGAAAAAGTATAATTGAAGAGAAACTAGATTAAAACTAAATTAAAGAAATTAGCATTAAACATATGATCAACAATTGAGACATCGATTTCCAAAAAGTGCTCTAGGACATTTTTTTATGATATTGATTTGTTTACATTATTTGTATTCTCATCATTTAGTTTTATCTATATCTTCTATTTGATCTTATTTAATGGACACTCAAGTCCTTTAAAAAAGATTTAGAAATACAATTATTTTCTGAAGGTTCTAAATTACACATTAAGTTTGGTCCAAATAATACTAATACATTTCATTTCATAACTTTAATATGATATTATTAATATAGTAAAAAAAAAAATACTAGACTCGTTGTTGTTGTTT
Organism: Piezodorus guildinii; assembly: GCA_023052935.1. Classification (NCBI taxonomy): domain Eukaryota; kingdom Metazoa; phylum Arthropoda; class Insecta; order Hemiptera; family Pentatomidae; genus Piezodorus; species Piezodorus guildinii. The sequence goes on along the minus strand of CM041296.1, from coordinate 68,073,263 downwards.
TGATTTTAAGGGCAAAAACTGCTTATAGTTATTATCGCCCTCACTTCTTTACAAAAAACAAAACAAAACAATACAAAATGAAAAGCAATTTACCAAAATGAAGATAGCAGAAAAAAAAAATTAAGTGAAGTAAATAATAAAAAAAATAAATTATAATTATGATAACATAGATAAATAATAAAAAATATGAAATAAATAATAATGATAACAAATAACAATAATAATAAATACAAGATAAGATAAAATATGAATATAACAAAAATAAAATAAAGAAAGGAAAAAAATCAATAATAATAATTTAACAATTAAATAAATAAAATTAAATTTTAAGTTAAACTTTTAAAGTAAAAAAAAAAGCCTTGTTATATTTGCTGAAAGAAACGAATATTCTTTATAAATTTAATGGTACTGTTAATAGCTATAATAAGTTAATAGCTAAAATTTTAGATTTTAATGCGAAAATAATTTAATTAGCTAGTTTAATAATATGGTAATGAGGGAATTTCATGCGAACTGTAAAATTCCCTAGAATGGATTTATACCAATGGTACTTTTGGAAATCAACATCTCAATTCTTCACATCTTAAAGAAAAAATGGACGAGCTTTTGGAACAACATAAAATACGGAGACAAAGTCCGAAAAGTTGAAAAAATTGAAAATTGAATCTGACAAGAATAAATTATATTGTATTATGGAAGTTAGTGAATACTTGTGTGTATATGAAGGGATATTTATATTTTTACTTTCATATTAAGGAGAGAAGTTCGGCATTTTTTCTTTTAAAAGAAATCAATTCCTGGTATTTTCTAAATTTTGCGCGTTCAAATAGAATTGGAACTATACGAAACATTTTTATTTTTATTTATTAATATCAAAGATAATACTATCTTATATTATTAACTTCAATATTATAGAAACTAATTAGATATTATACAATAGTATGTTCGCATCCGACGAATTTCTTTCATACCTCTCACAACGCGTGGCTTCAATTCCATCTTGTATCGCGAACAATACTGAATGTTCGGACACTTCTGGGTTATTCAATACCGAATGAGTAAAAGAGTTAATGAGCACTTATAATAGACAATTGGACTGATTATATTGAATATAGATAATAATGAAAAACAATACCTTATTTCAGTAACGAAAAACAACTTAGGCATACTTTAATTTGCTTTTGTTTATTGAAATTTATAACCAAGAGGGAAAAAAATCGAAATATAGCCTTGAACTAATTAGTGAGAGACCTGCTGAAAAATATGTGTTGCTCTTTTAATCTTAGGAACGGCGCTGACATAATGTACACAACTTGCGTAACTCGTGTTTGCTCTTCATCTTTCGGAATGTTATCTTTCTTTTAGTCCAATTACACACTTAAAATGAGTTGTAATTGATAACTATGACATATGTTTTACTAATTTGTTAAGTGTTTTACAACATTTTATTGACATTTCCTTTCGAGAATGAGTTGTATAGGAGGATTATGAATAGAAGCGCGAGCCTTAAGTGTTTCTCCTAGATTTTTGTATATCTAGTTTACCTTTGATTACAGATTTTATTTATATTGCAAGTATTACTTTCAATCTTTCATCGAAAGTTCGAGAGTATAAATACATGTGCTTATCTTTATTATTTATTTTGTACGATTCAGAGAAAATATTACATTGTCTAAAACTGAAGTAAGGTAAAATTAATTGCATCGAAATGTATATCAAATTTTAAAATACATAATTGAGAATATTTATAAACAGTTTACAATATGCTACATTCTATAAGTTTTAACACTTATAACACCATAAGTTCTAAATTGCGTGTTGACTTGGGAGCTCTTTACTGCTATCTTATTAACTCAGGGCTTTATTCATCCAATTATAACCTATATTGAAACACGTTTTATGCCCTCCTGGGTCTAATTGGCCAAGTCCCGCAAAAAGGTCTGTGTGTAGTAAGTTGTAAACGAAAACGAAAAGTTATACGTAAACTGAAATTTCATATTTAAGACAACTATACGCTCGAGATGTTACAGCAACTTTTCATTTGGATTGAAATAGTCTGAACAGGGCTGTAATGCCGAATTTTTAATTTTCTTTCTCTAAATTACCTTTAATTTTGTAGGTAGAAAAAATAGAACATATTATCTTTTTCGAATTGATAAAAAAAATGGCTAAATATACGAGTTAAACGAATTTGATGCAACGATACGAGAATAACAACCTTTTTTTTTTTTTTGAATAAAGATATAATATAGAAGTATAAATACCGTTGGAAAGCTAAAGATTTTGGAACAATTTATGTCTTATATACATAGCTGTAAAAGTTAGCGCGGAAAGACGAATAGGGAATAAACTTAAGTGATTATTATTGATAATAATTATTATTGTTAGATATTTAATCAAAAACAAATTTTCATTGAAATTTAGTTTCATTGTTTATCGTTTGGTTTATCATTTTCATAATGAACCTTGTAATCGGCCCAAAAAAAAAAAAAAAATGCCCTGAAATTAAAAGCTTTCTTAAATACAAATAATGAATAAAAAAATCCGTTTTCAAAACTATATACTAATTTTTTTTGTTTCATCACAAAATTACTAAGGCATGCAACGATGATCCTAACACCAGACGTTGTATCAGCTGGTTAATTTTTTAAATTGTGGGTGATTAGGGATTTGATTTTAAAAAAACAGTCATTTTTAAAGATAGAGTAAAAATTTGTTAGTGTTTTTAACCAAAAAATCACGAATAATAAGAAAAAAATTGAAATATTACAGCTATATAAACAGTTATACCTCTATATAGTTATTTGGAAATAATAAACCATTGTGTAATAATTTATTAGCGTTATTCCAGGTATAACATGATTTTAAAAATTCCCAAATTGATTTGAACAACGGAGGTTAGTGAAAGTTATGTGTTGTGTGCATCAGATTTTTTTTCTTGATATACTTTGTATGTATGGTTCTAATATTTATAATAACTACTGCCCTTGAGTGTGGCACCTTGTATTATTTTCGATGTAAAACTTCATTTAATTGTCTTGACCTCGGTCTCGACGTATTATACTTGAATCTAATAACTAGGTACCTTAATGATTCGCTTCTTCATGAACTAGAATTAAAGCTATCACATGCTTCGCTGGGTGAGATGATTCCTGCACCAGTCAGAGTTTGTGGTAGGAGTGTAGGATGCTCCTAGGAGTATAATATTTTTCAAATTTTTTGACTATATACATTTTTTTAAAGTATCCCGATGTTGCTATAAGTCAATGGTTATTTAGGTTAATATGCCTCTATCTCATTATTTTAAATATATTAATTACTTGCATGACAGCAACATTGATTCTATAACAATGGGCAGCTGACATGGGGTGGATTTCGAGGATATCACACAATTTGACAAATAAAAAAAAAAGTTTTATAAAATTATATTACTTGCGAGCAAAACTCTTTTAGCTTTCAGCAGTTACCAATCCTATTACAGTTCTCAATCAATCGAGGAGGTCTAAGTTAGTTGTGGTTAGTAATAATTTGGACTGACTGTTCCAAACTAATTCGAAATCGAGGATATATTATATTATCGCTTTTCTATTAGTTCCGTTGTGCCTCAGGTCAAAAAAAGTATTTTCGTTAATCTTATTTGTTTGAATGAGTCCTATTAACTGAATTAATAAGAACATCTTGCACCAAGTCACAATTTATATATCTGCTAAGGCAATTAATTTATACGTATAGCTATAAATTAATCAAACAGCTCTGAGAAAGACGAACGAGCAACACTGTCAAACAACTTGTATTCATGGAAGATGGACAATCACTACTTTTTCAAACACCATATCTCTGCTATTTCTTAACCGAATTAAATTATTATTTTTTTGTTTTGTTGTGTATTCGATCCTCTATTAATTAAGCTTTATGTGTTTCTTACAGACACACATTCGTAAGACATGACTACGTATTCTTGAAACGTAAGGCTTCAAATTTTTAGGGTAAATAATTTTTTAATATCTTCGTTTATTTACGGAGGTTCATTTTTGAAAATAACGATACCAAAGCATTTATTTACTAGACTTGTTTAATTTTTTTTCTTTTAATTCTTATAATTAATTGCGATGTATTAATTCTATTACTCTATACGATTTCTCTGTCTAAAAAAACACTGAATTATGGGAGTATACATAGGCAAGATTTAAATTTGTATTTCTTTTTTGTTTTTGTCGCGGTGTCCTGAACCTAAGACCATATACCTTGTTTTCTCTATCCTTGAAAATAACTGTCTTATGGTCCAATACATGGGTAAAATCGATCCTTTTTAACCGGTACATCTCAGATTTCTCTTCACACCCATCATTAGAACGATCCCTATACGCCGAAGATATGGCAATTATACATCTTCATATAGGATCGATACAATAATCAATAGGTTACAGGCACTCCTTAAAAAACTTATCCGCTATTTTTCAAAGTCATCATCATCATCCGTGGCGCTACAGACCGATGTGGTCCTTGGCCTCCTCAATAAGTCTTCGCCAGATGGTTCGGTCTTGAGCAGCCGCTCGCCAGTTGCGGGCGTCAAGTAGGCGAAGAGCATCCCTGGCAACGGTGTCCTCCCATCTAAGCCGAGGTCTTCCTCTTCCCCTTGTCCGGTGGAGCCTCCCATCCAGCAGCTTTTTGGGAATTTCATCGTCTGGCATCCGTACTACGTGGCCAGCCCATCGCAGTCTTCCTAAGCTGATTAACCTCATCACATCAGCTTCGCCATAGATCCGGTAGATCTCCAAGTTTGTCCTCCGCCTCCAGCTTTCCCCGATCTTAACTGGCCCAAATATCCTTCTTAAGATTTTTCTTTCAAATATGAGGATATCCCTCTCCTCTTTACCAGTGAGGGTCCACGTCTCAGATCCATAAATTAAGACGGGCCTAATAAGGGTCTTATACAAAAGGCACTTTGTGCGACGGGTGAGGTAGGCACTTCTCAGGTGCTTTCTGAGGCCAAAATAGCACCTGTTGGCTTTGAGGAGACGCTGACTTGTTTCCCCGGAGATCCTATTTCCACAATTTACCACTGATCCGAGGTACACAAATTGGTCAACGCTCTGGAACGCAAATGGGCCCATTATAACAGGATGTCGGTCTGCAGTCTCTGTTCCCGGCCCAGCTCTCATGTATTTTGTCTTCTCCTGATTGATGTGCATCCCCATATCCTTCGCTGCCTCCGCCAACCTGAGGAAAGCATCTTCCAAGGACTCAAATGACCTTGCGACAATGTCCAGGTCGTCAGCAAAGCCGAGAATTTGGACCAGCCGATTGAAGATGGTGTCCGAAGTCTGTATCCCTGAATCGCGCACTACCTTCTCCAAAGCCAAATTGAACAACAAACAGGCGAGGCCATCACCCTGCCTAACACCTTTTGCAGTTTCGAACTGTGGAGAGAGGTCCGTTTGAATGCGTACGGTGCACCATGTGTCATCCATTGTCATCCTGATCAGCCGAACCAATTTCAGAGGAACTCCAAGCTCTACCAACGCTGCGTACAACTTCGGCCTTTTTATGCTATCATAAGCACTCCGGAAGTCCACAAATAGATGATGGGTAATCATTCTGTACTCCTGGGACTTCTCGAGAATCATTCTCAGGCCAAACATTTGATCCGCTGTTGATTTACCTTCCCTGAAACCAGCCTGATATTTACCTATTTTTCTCTCGGCAAATGGTAGAAGCCTACCATAAATGACGTTGGAGAGAACCTTGTAAGCGCACTGTAAAAGCGATATGCCACGGTAATTAGAGCATTCCAGGATATCACCTTTCTTGTGGAGTGGATGAATAATGGCTTTCTTCCACTGTTGAGGCATTTTCTCTTCGGTCCAGACTGTGAGGATTACGTTGTAGAGGGCTCTCATAAACTCATTTCCACCATGCTTCAGGAGCTCAGCAGGAATCTCATCCTCACCTGGAGCCTTATTGTTATTGAGTCTTTTGACAGCCTCTTCGATATCATCAAAGGTAGGTGGGTCGGGAGTTTCGGTATCATTTGCACCTGGTATTTCTCACTCCTCTCGGTCTCCCGCGTTTAAAAGAGTGTCGAAGTGACGGGACCATCGAGCAAGAACTTCATCCTTTCCCGTGGCCATGGACCCGTCTTCATTTCTACATGCCTTGACACGCGGTTTAAAGCCGGCCCTACTCTTATTAACCTTTTGATAAAAGGTCCTAGATTCTCGTAGATTGCTGTGCTCCTCTATTTCCTCAAGCTGCTTCCTCTCCCATTCCCTTTTCTTTTTACGGTGAAGCCTTTTTTCATCTCTCCGTCTATCTGAATACTGCTTGGATGCTCCTCTGGTGTGTCGCTTCTGAACCATGTTTTTGTACGCTTTGTTTTTATTTTCTGTTGCGATCGCACACTCTTCGTGAAACCTCTTTTTCAAAGTGGAAGATTAAAATTAATGTTCAGAAAACTCAAGCGATAATTTTCACAAAAAGAATACCGTCTGTTACAAAAATTATAGTTATGAATGGAAACATAATCTCCTGGGCCCAGTCTATAAATTACTTAGGATTGAAAATGGACTAATCTTTTACGTTTACAAAACACATACACAATAAATGCAATAGAGCCTAAAATATTATCATAAAAAAATACTTCAATAGGTACTCAAAACTATTACCAAAAAAAACAAACTAATTCTCTACAAAACTGTCATCCGTCCCATATTGACCTTTCCTGCCCCAGTCTGGAGTGGAGTTACACTTGCCATTCCAACTATCGAAAAATGGAGGTGGTGCAGAACACATGGATGAGAATCATAAATAATTATCCTCGTTACACGCGTATCACAACCATGTTAACGGATTTGCAACTCCCGTCGATTAAAAACTATACGTGCTCGCTGAAACAAAATTTTTGTTCTCATACTCTTACTAGTGACAACGCAATCGTTCAAAACATAGGTAATTATGGCAAAAACACTCTAAAACGTTACGTACATAAACGCACTAAAGACATAATACTGAATTAATTTTTGAAATGAAAAAAAAAATAAATAAATAAAAGAGAAATTATTAGTTTGATATATTAGTACAATATAACCAAAATATTGTTATTTTGCACTGTTTCGTTTTTAGGTAGTTTTGTTTTGTACTATGATTTGTTTAGTTTTTACTTTAATTATTTTGTATTTACTTTAATTTTTTTTTTTATTGTATAGGTTTTTGTTTTAGATTTTTCCTACTGTTCTAAACGTAACTTAGGCTACAATAAACATTAACCCCTGTAAATATCACGTAAAAGATCATGTAATAGGTGCCATCACCACAAAATGTATGAAGTTTGAGGCAAGTGGCCACTTGTAAATATTAAAAAATAAAAATCTTAAAAACAAAAAAATCTACATGTGTAAAATTTCAATTAAAAAAAAAAAATATAATTAATTGCGGTGTCCTGATTTGAAAACTCTATCATTTTTTTATTTTATCTTAAAAATAAGTGAGTTACTGAAATAAAAAGGTTTTGATCCGCTGTTATCAACGTCGAAGTGTTAGTATCATCGCTGGGCATCCTGGTATTTTTGTGGCAAATTAAAAAAAAATATCGGTCCAGTAGTTTCGGAGAAAATTTGAATCTCTTTTTTTTTCTTGGTCTATTATAGAGGTTCATAATTGAAAAAAATAATTTTTAAAAATATTTAACGAAAAGTAATTCTCTGTCTGTTAAAGCTTATGCAGGTTGATATAAAATTCTCTAAACTGTAATGTGAATTGTTGTTTAAACGTACAATTGCTACCTGAAAACTTATCGATTGAGCCCAGTTAACTTCCTATCACATAGACTTTAACACCTGCTTTCCGGTTTCGATTACTTACGGTACCAATGAACTCTCCATCCGGTGAATGCTTAGCAAATACAAAACATTCCAAATATGGTTTCCAGTGATAGTATGTTAATTACCTATAAATATGTAAACACTTCTTAATTAGGAAGAAAGGTTTCATTAATGTGTATTCATGTGACAATCATCCGTTGTTTTCTAACTATTACTCTATTAGTTGTTGTTTCGTATATCATTTTGCGATAAATCCTGAATACAAATTTAGAATTCGTTGTTGAAGTTAAATTGGATCATCAAACTAATAAGAAGCCGTGATAGCCAAATGTGTTGACGCTTTTCGCTCTGGTTTAGGTAGAATAATAACAATAAACTGTAGAATAAATCCGTTCTGTTTGCCTTAAATTGAATATTGAATGGTTAGCGGTGAAATGAATACAAAGTATCAGAGTGGGGTCTTAAAATAAAAGAAAGTAGTAAAATACTAATTTAATAGCCAACGTTTCGACCCATCGTGAGGGTCTTCATCAGAGTTAAAAAACAAAATGCACTGTAGGTTTTTGTCGATAAGATATAAGAACATAAAACACTAAAAAATGAGTAACATTAAAAAACAAGAATAGAAAAAGAAATGGTGACTATATTAACATAATAAATAGAGAAATGAAAATAATTATATAAAGTTAACATGAAGTGGAAGCTAAAGCCGGGTGCCCAACATAATAATAAAATAGTATAGTATAATAGAAATTAAATATAAATTAAAAGGGGATCGTGTTACATTTAAAAGAGAATATGAACTTTAAAAGTCTAATAGAATAAATTGTAATATAAGCTTTATAAATAATAGAAATTAAAAGTAATAATAAAAATTAAAAGTATAAAATACGAAATATTATCCTTCATAATGAGGAAAAGATATTAATAATCTGATTTTCAGGAGTGCTACCATTGGGTAGTTCTTCTACAAGTCTGTTTCATGTAATTTTTCTTTTATCATATTTACTTGTATTATGAAGTACAGTTGTAAATTTCAAAAAATATAATGTTAAGAAGTAATTATTGAATTGTGCTCACATGAAATGTCCGTTTTCAAGGTAAAGGATTTTTATTTAAAATACGTTATGAAAACAAGATAATTTTATTCGAAGTATTTACCTTCTTTTTCTACACATTTTTCCCAACGTGACACCAACTTTTTTATACCCGAACTGAAAAACTCTGAGCTTTGAAGTGAAACAAAATCTGAAAACGCACTTTTCACATAATCATCATTTTCAAAAAGTTTTCCCTTTGCGAAGCTGTCTAAATTCCTGAACAGGTGGTAATCTGTTGGAGGCAAGTCGGGAGAATATGGTGGGTGTAGCCGTTCTTTCAATTTTGCACGTATGTTTTGACACTTCCGTCGCTCAGTGAGATCACGAGGTACCCATGTTTCGAGCTGTTTTTACTTTCCAATACACTTTAAATGTCTGGAAACGGTGTTTGCACTTGCATTTAGTTGTGCTGAGAGTCCTTTAACTGTTTGGTAGGTGTTTCCTTTACTGTATGTTTGAGGAATCGTTGTCTATTGCGGGCTGAGGTCTTCCTCATGGCAAGTTTTTCCAAGTCGGTATCCCCAGCTGAAAACTTAGCAAACCAACGGCGAATGGTCGTTCATTAACACTCCTTTCACTGAAACGCCTTGCAAATATTTCTAGCGCCTCAGCTGCTGAATGGCCGAGTTTAAACTCGTACAAAAATATTACTCGAAAATCGCTTGTTTCCATGTTCAATATTTGGAGGTATACTAAAAAATGGGTAATTGATTGGGAAGCTAATGTTTATAATAAAAAGGTATAGAGGATTTAAATATGTAAACATTCGAAAGAAAACAACAGAGACCTGCAAATCCTTTATGTATTTCAGAAACTATAAAAACCGGACATTTTCCAATTAAATAAAATCAATAAAAAAATTAAATTTATTTCAACGAGAAGGAATTGAAAACTATCAAAAAAATGTATAATTTTATTATTTTGAGAAATAAATTGATCAATCTCCAATAATCTAATAAGTAAAAATACGTTAAACGCAGAAATAAAAAAACAAAACAAATAATAACATAAATTTTTATGATTTTTAGTTCTCTACTTGGTATTATTTATTGCTCCGGTTTTCTTATTCATACTCTCTAACTAGAACTATTGATATCCAAAATTTCATAATTTTTATTTTAAATCCTATTCTACTGATAATGCTAATTAGAAAGTATTAAATGCATCCACTTTAAAAATCAGTGGCCCGTTGCAATTTTTTGATTGGTCATTTGTAATATGATTATAGTAATAATACAATCTAAATATAACTAAAATAATTTATTGTGCAATCCGGATATTGTTTGATGACTTTTTTTTTTGTTCAAGAAAAAGAATGCTTCACTGACAATTGCGCCAGAAACAGACCGACTGGCAAGGTTCAATAAGATAAAGGTTCAATAAAAAACAATATCGTTACAAAACTCTTTGAGATTCTGCCCACGTTACTTTTGTGAGTAATTTGATGTCGCCGCCTGTGATTTTTTTTCTCTGAAGTTTTTTCTTGCCAACCTGCACAGAATTCTCTAGAATTTTCAGTACCTGGAACATTGTTGGCCTCTTAAGGTCACTTTCATTTCCAAGTTTTCTACCTGATTTCATTTTGACTTATGATCAAACTGCTCTTGGTTTACAAGATACTTTCTGGAAATTCAATTCATGATGGCTTAGAAGTATTTTTTAACTGACCTACTGACCTTAATTTCCTTCTTTTTAATAGATTTTTAGACATCAAATGAATTCAATTTATTTTGAGGTAAAATAAATTAAATTGATTTTATTCGTTAGTTATTTTCTTTTTGAATATACCTAAACGATACCCAAGAATGTTCCACTAGACCGAAGTCGTGAAATAGAATGTTATTTTTTGAAATTTTAATTTTATTGTGTCTCTATTATGATACAGTTAATAAAAAAAAACTACGATGCACATTTTTTTTTAAAAAAAAAAATATAATCTTTTGCACTCTCCTTTCTATAAAAATTAACTACCCTTTTTTAATTATTATTACTTTTTTAGCTAATAGATTTTTTTTTTTTTTTTTTGGAATGGTTTGGGAAAGCAATTTTATTTATTGTCTTTTTGAACCCCTAGAATACCGACGGCTTCGGTGGTTTTGGAGATGAATGTATAAGTTTATATATATTTGTATATGTGTTTATATATATTTTTTTAAATTGTTCTTCTGTCTTTCTGGGAGTACGAGTGTTTGAATATTAAGTTTTTATTTAAATGTTTTTGAAATAATTTCAATAATTTAAATAATTAATGTCAAAACATTTTTTTTTTCTTCCAAATAGTGACTTGGTCTGGAGCACTTTCCAATGAGCAACCCTTCTCCTAATAAATATATATAGCCTATTTTTGTCTTTCTAGGCCTACGAATAATTGACTGTTATGCTTCTCTTATTTATAAATTATTTCAATAACAAAATTGTTTTATAGTTGATTTGGAGACACCCTAAAAGATTATTTTTTCCTTCGAATTTAATGAATATTTAAATAGCTTGCACCGAATAGCAAAGAATGCGGCGTTTGTTCCTGAATAGTCAAATAATAACCATGGCTAATAAAAAAAATATTGCAGCATGGAATAGCTGTGTATCTTTTTTTTCTGTTTATTCAAAGGAGTGGTGATCTAATCTGCGGAGATTCGACTCATATTACTAGGCAGGCACATCAGATAAGTTCTGACTTCATGCTTTTGTCCAGAATAGGTAGTTAATGTGTACAGGATAAAGCCACTATTTTTGCAAAAGTAGTACGTAAACACTTTGAATACACATATTAAAAAAATAATCAGATTTACTGTTCTATGACAATAATATATATATATATATATATATATATATATATATATATATATATATATATATATATTATCAATTTAACAATATAAACAATAACTACAATATGAGGAACAAAACAGATCGGAAAGGAAAAAGTGGGATAAACATCTATTCCATAATATGAGGTCGAGCTTTGACTTCAGGGAACAGTCTAATAAAAAATTCCCGTTTTGTGGTCGTATGTATTACTCCATAACGCGTGTACTCACGTGACTATTACACGCGTATAATAGTGAAATTTTACCTTAAGTCTTGATGTCTATATGCAGCGTGTATTTTATCTCGTTTAATGAAGGTACTAGATGAATAAGCGAATTTGTATTCAGAACTAGGACCATTACCGTTTACGATCAATATCAAAGCATTTTATTGGGTTATCTAAGATGCGGGGAAGAATGCGGTTATAGGAATTTTTCTATAGTTTGATTATAGAGATGAAATGTTTTTAATACTCCCGTATTCTTGATATATGTTTTAAAGGAAGGACGAAATGTCTCATTAACGAAGTTATGTTGTAAATACAAAATTTCTTTGATTTGGCTAGTTGTAGTGGCTTGATCTTGATATAAAGAATATTTTTACATGCTAGTGTAAATATTTGGAGTCACCTGTAGCATAGTGGCTAGCATAACAGTCTACTATGCCAAAGCTCACGAAATCAAACCGCAGGTGGCCCTAGGATTTTTTAATGGGAGCATGAATTCCCTAGCTATGCTGTCCTTCGGAGGGGACGTAAAAAGGTGGTCCCGAGCTTGTGCGTATAATGTATTCGTTATGTATGTATATACATACATACATACACACACAAAAACTGTAAAACGTATTGCAAAAAGATGAAAAGGGTATAAATAATCACTTCATATTTTAGATAATAATTTCTATTGAAAAACTCAATTCAGTTCATTAATCTTTTTAAATTCTAATTATATTTATGAGTTCTTCAATTGATTCAAACAATAGAGGTAAGTTAAAGTGTGTTTTGCGCTTCAGATTTTTTATTGTTCTATGGTTTATGACATTTTTTAGAGTAAAATCTTTTTATTTATTTATTTAATTTTTTAAATGAAATTTATAGCTGCGTATTATAGTACAACTAGTAAATATGCTGCTAAATGATAATAAAACACAGGAAAAGAGAGATAGAAACTGCCCATTGGCAGCACTGTAGTAGTCAATATAAACAAGTTTCGAGGTCATTTTTTTTCAGACGTCTGGGTGGATTATCAGGAAATGAAGAGGAAGCAAGGATTGAAACTAATCGATTAGATGGGGAATGGAGTGTAAAATATATTAAAAAGAATAAAGCAAATTAATAGATTAGGTTTATATACATATATATTTATATATATATATTATATATATATTATGTGTGTGTGTGTGTGTGTGTGTGTGTGTGTGTGTATGTGTGTGTGTGTGTGTGTGTGTGTATGTGTGTGTGTTAAATCAGAAATAATTGAACAGATTACCCTACCTCTTTTCTATTAGCATATTTTATTATAAACTAATAAAAGAAAGTTTTAAATGAGCTTAATTTTCCTGGAAGTCGAGAGAGGTTTAATCAAGTTCTTAAGAAAATTAAGATCTAATTTTGAACTTTATATTATGTTTGCATTGACTGTACAAATGTGGAAGAAGTTGGTTGTTTGAGCTATTTAGGACTATTTTGGTCCTTCTGATAGTAAATAACCTCGTTCGAACCCTTTTAACCAGGCAATAGAGCAGGATAGGTGCCTCAAGATACCTCGGCTGTGGAATTAGTGCCTCAATGAATCGCAATAAGGAACTCCTAACTACTCTGGCCTAGTATAGGATACCTGCCCTTTGTTTTCGAATGTTCGCATAAGTTTTAATTACCAGAGCGGTGTGGGCGGGCGGTGTTAGATCTGCTCTACCATCTCTTCAGATAACTTCTTGCGGTTTACCATTCAACCCCATGAGTATCTAATAAACAACTTAACACGGCCATCTATTGTCTCGCTTAATCTACCGTATCTCCTTTCTATATCTTTTCTAACACAATAAACATTCGAAATGGCTTTTACGTTTCCTCGTTTTTTTTTCTATCACGATTTTGCAACTATGTAATAAACGTTGAAATAATTGAGAATGTATATGTATAAATCCTATTTAGTTCTGCAACAAAATTTTTAACTAGATATGCAGCAAATATGTATGTCCGGTACTTTTAATAAAGTTAGAATGGAACATAATTATTTGAGGTTTAATCAGGTTTAAAATAAGGCTTTTCTTAGCTTTATTCACTTTATCATTGGAATTTATTTGAAAAGTTGATGTTTAGCGAGTAATGTTTATATATATATATATATATATATATATATATATATATATATATATACGCACAAGCTCAGGACCACCTTTTTACGTCCCTTCCGAAGGACAACATAACTAAGAAATTCATGTTCCCATTAAAAAATCCTAGGGCCACCTGCGGGTTTGATTTCGAAAGCTTTGGCATAGTAGACTGTTATGCTAGCCACTATGCTACAGGCGACTCCAAATATTTACACTAGCGTGTAAAAATATTCTTTACATCAAGTTCAAGCCACTACAACTAGCCAAATCAAAGACATTTTGTATTTACAACATAACTTCGTTAATGAGAAATTTCACGATTTTGCATCTATGTAATAAACGTTGAAATAATTAAGCATGTATATGTATAAATCCTATTTAGTTCTGCAACAAAATTTTGAACTAGATATGCAGCAAATATGCATGTCCGGTACTTTTAATAAAATTAGAATGGAACATAATTATTTGAGGTTTAATCGAGTTTAAAAAAGGCTTTTCTTAGCTTTATTCACTTTATCATTGGAATGTCTTCGAAAAGTTGATGTTTAGCGAGTAATGTTTATATATATATATATATATATATATATATATATATGTTTATATAGGGTGGTAAAATTCCGGTTCTAGGGTACGCTGATGCTTTAATACTTTTGGGCTAAGGCGCGGAATGAATTGAAAACAGGTATAGAGATAGTGCTTGAAATAAATACCGATACTTTATTTTTTCCGAAATATAGAATTAGTTGTGGAAACAGTATATACAAGGCAGGTAAATATACGTCTACCGGTATTCCAGTGAGGAATCAAGTTGAGACTATTTTACACTGGCACAGAAAGTTCACCGCGTGTAAGTATGAGGCATGTTTTTTAAGTAAGTACCGTTTTGGAATTAATAAAAGACGTGCGAAGATATCGCAATAATTTTTAAAATCCTCAAAAAATTCTGCCGCCTGACTTGTTAATCTTAGTGCTAAAGACGTAAAACCGATCGATATTCATCGTGGGATCGTTGAAGTTTACGGACAAAACATTATGAGTGATGGAATGGTAAGGAAATGGGTGAGAGCATTTAAAGATGGCCGCACAAATGTGCATGATGAAGAACGGAGTGGGCGTCCTTCGGTCGTTAACGAAGATTTGGTGCAGAAAATGGACGAAAAGCTGAGAAAAAACAGACGCTTTACAATTTCATCATTGTCCGACTGCTTTCCTCAATATTCTCGTAGTGTTTTGTATCGCATTGTGACCGAGAACGCCGAGAAAGGCGGCAGAATTTTTTGAGGAGGGTATTCAACAACTGGTGCCGCGTTATGACAAGTGCCTCAAAATTCATGGAAATTATGTAGAAAAGTAGATTAAGGTACGGGCTTTCATGTAAAAATAAAATTAGTGCGATATCGTTGCACGTATTTTTTAAATTCCAAAACGGTACTTACTTAAAAAACATGCCTCGCATTAGAGATAGGTTACACTCAAATTATGATATGTCAAAAATTAAGGTTTGTTTAGCGTTTAAATTAGAAATGATTATTAAGTTATTCTATATAAGCGTGGTTCTGCTTCGTTTAAAATGATCTCCACGGAGAAAAAGTAAAATAAAACTGGGCGAGCAAACTTTTGTGTAGGAATAGAGATGTCCAGATAACGGAGCGAGCATAGAAAACAAAATTATTAGCCGCTTGTAAGTAAACAGAGGTAAGAAGGCTGCATTAAGCAAGGCACGTATTGGCTAAGGTGCAAGGAGAATCGTTAATAAGCTCAACCGAGGTATGCGCACTCATCTTGTGCTTCGGATCTCTATTTTATCTCTAGTTACTTGTAACACCATATTTATGGTTTTTAACTGGAATAAAAGGATTTCAAAGTTTATATCACGTTCTCTTTGAAAGCAGTTCAGGAAAATATAATTTAGATGTATAAATCTCATTCATAATATAATTTTATTGTGAAAATATTGCTCGCTAAGAAACTTAAAGGTTAGAATTTATGAATTTACTATCCTGACGGTTTTATTAGGATTTGAAACGTGGACCTTATTCAAAACACGAAGAACGCCTTAAAGTTTTCGAGAATAAGTATCTAATTGAAATATTTAGTCCAAAGAGGGATGAGGCCACTGAGGAATCAGAAGGTCACAGCACGGAAAACAATAGTATACGCCGAACCGACTTGTAGGCGTCCAAGAGGTGAGCCTAACTGTGTGAGGATTGTGTTGTCTGATCTTGAAGACTTGGACTTGAACGGAGATCATTGGACAAATTTGTAAAGGCAACATTTGATCGTGATATCGGAAACGAACCTTCCACTACACCTTGGATGACTCCCTTGATTGGACTTTTCTCATAATGTATCGCTTTTTAAATAAAATCCATGTTGATGATTTATAGTTAGACTAAAATAAGGGATTAAATTCATTGGTAAGAAACTACTACCTTGTAGTACGTACGACATGGGTTTAAGAGGTTGAATTTTGGATGTAAACGCTTAAGTGGCCACTTCATTATTATTTTGCCAATATCCCTAATCTTATCAATCATTTAAATAATTGTTTTAATAATTAAAATGATATTTGTAAGTATTTCTAGATTTCAATGCAGTTTTTTTTTTTAATTATAACATGCCGTCTTGGGCATAGATTCTGTCTCAATTCTCGTCAGTCTTACAAATGCCCAATCATAATTACAATATCTAGATAAAATTCAGGACTTTATTGAGATGAACACTAAATAAATGATAACCGTATTACTTCTTAGAAGTTTGAATTTAATTCACTAAATATCGGTAGGAGTACCAAAATTTTATTAAACAAATCTGAAATTTTAAAGAAAGATAGTTTGCATACCAGTCCATGATTAAACATTCTATTAATCTTTGCCTTTTATATTTTAAAACCCCATCTCACGAAGCAATTATGAAATTTCCAATAACCCGCCTAACCTGTTTGGTTCGATTTCACACTTATTTCTTCCAATTGTTTTTTAAGCCCTCCAAAATTTTAATGTAGTTAAAATACTTTAGTAGACATTCTGCAAAAAAATTCGTTTAAGATGATATACTTCATAGAGCTGGGCTGGAGAGTTTTTAATAAAAGCACAAAGGGGTTCTCGGATGCTTTCTAGTGACAAAGCGATAAACTCACGCCCTATAAGGATTCCATGCAAGTATCCACTGTTGGTTTTATAAATTTGCTATTAATTGACCACATATTTACTCTCATTGCACATCGCTATTAGTATAATCAGTGCCTAATACTTATCAACAGTGGCTCCTATTTTATTTATTATCTCCACTTTATTGATTTTTCAGAAATGCTGCAAATTATTACACAATGGTTTATTGTTTCCTTTATTATAGACTATAACCATTAATAAGATTAAAACGCCATATATCTGTCTTCTCTTAATCGAGTTTAATGATAGTTTTTTGTTTTGTTGGACATTTAATTTTTGCTATTTATTTATTACGTCGTAAAGTGGGCAAAATCATTTTTTTTTTTTTTCTTAACCCCAATTTAGTTGCATGTTTTGCTAAAATATTTTCTGAATAATTTCCTTTTACTGTACCTAAATACATTTTAAGGATATTTCTGTTAGAGATTGTGTTTTTGTGCTATCACTGATTTGCTATTGCTCATAATTATATTTTAATTCGATTTTGAGATTATAATGTAAGCCTTCAAATTTTGAGGAAGGAGGCGGGTATTTTTTTTTTTTTTAGATTACAAAGGTTCATTATTGAAAACAACTTATTAAAACAAATTCAGGTAAGTTATTCTTTGGTCTCCTCTTCCAGTATTCATTGAAAGTGTGGGCCATGCGAATACCAGCTTTTTTATGTGTAACATCTATCATCTCGCTTCCCTGCCATTTGTGAAAATAATATTATAAAAAGGAACTGAAGTGTGTTAGAGGAAGGTTGGGAAGTGCGCTCTGTTTGATTTGATCAATGAGAGTGCGTAGTTCTGGAGTTTGCCTCAATTTATCTAAATCAATCAATTAAAATTTTTTTTTATTTTCTGTATTTCGTTCTTTGACCATATGCATTGAAATTTGGTGATATTTGACATTTGAGGTGGTTCCTCTCTTTTTAAACAAAGCTGAGCCACTCATAGCTTTTTAAAATGATGAACCCCAGCTCGAAATTAATACGAATCGAAATTTTTCGACAACTTAAAGTGATGATATTATTGACGTAGTTTTTCAAACTGACTCAAGTAGATTTTTTCATTTTATTTTTTATTTTTGTTCAAAAACCGGTCACTTTTATTTAGTAATTTTACTTTCACTTAACTATTTATGGAATATATAGTAAGGGGAAGTATTGCGATCGCGAAAATACTTCTTCTAAAGTATCTTTAATTTTGTAGATTTAAAAAAAAAAAAAATTGGAACATCATCTTATTAGAATTGATAAATAACGGGTAAATATGCAAGTTGAGCTAAATAAATGAACAACTAAAGGAGATAAGTACAAACATATTTTTTTTCCGAAATTTTTGTGTTTTTGAACCATATAGTAATATGGATGTATAATATACCGTTGGATAGCTAAAGATGTTAGAAAAATATTATCTAATACACGGAATTTTAAAGGTTGATGGAGATTGATTTCAAAGCTAATGAAACTAACTGATTGTTGTTGATAAAAACATAATAGAATATTTAATCAAACACATGATTCTCTTGAAATTCCAAATGATTTATTTTAACAACGGAGGGTAAGCGAAAGTCGTGTGTTGCGCGCACCAGATTTTTTCTATTTTATTTTTGTTTAAAGTCTGTCCCTGTTATTTATTAATTTTACTTTCACTTAACTACATATGGAATATATAGTAAGGGGAAGTATTGCGATCGTGAAAATTTACGAATTCCAATTTTCAATGGAAATAAACATTTTAGGGTACCTTGGTTCCAAACGAACAAGCCCAGTAAAAAGGTCTGTGTGGGTGGTAAGTCTAGCGCAAAATCTTAAAGTCTTAAGAAGATGAGATTTAATATTTAAAACAGCTATACCACCGAGATGTTACAGAAATCTTTTCGTCAAAATCAGATAATCAGAAGAGCCACTTTATACCATGCACTTAGCACATTTTTACGTTTTTTCTGAAAAACGGCTCTAACGATTTTGATTAAACTCGCTATATCGATGTAAAATTTAATATACTTTAATATCATGTAGTTTTAATTCTGATTGAAGTAGTTTGACAGGGCTTAAATGCCGATTTTTCAAAATTTATTTCCTTCCTTATTATTTATTAGTTCCTTTAATTTTGTTGTTTTGATGGAATTGGCCATATCATCTGATTATCATTGTTAAAAAACAGGCAAATATATAAGTTGAACGAATTCGATATCCAACTAAAGGAGAAAACTTCAAAAATATTTTTATATTGCAATTTTTATTTTTTGAACATAAGAACAGTAATATACATTCAAATACATTAAAATTCATTAATTGATTTTAACAACTGAGGTAAGTGAAAGTCCTATGTTGCCCGCACCATATTTTTTTATTTTTGGTTAATTATTTTCAATAATGAACCTTGGTAATCGACCAAAAAATAAATAATTAAATAACCTCCCTCAAAATTTGAGAGCTTATGTTTGAAGATGCGTAGAATCTGAATAACAAATATCTTTTTCGTCTAATAAATAAATACTAAAAAATTACATTTTGTACTAAATGAAAAAAGAATCATTGAAATTGGTTAACAGCTAGCTTAGGTATTGCGTTTTGAAATGAGCGGTAGTGTTATGATATGATGCATTGAATTAGTTAGTGCTTTTCATACTACTTAATTGCCTATTAACATCCATATAAACAGTTATACCCTAATATTGTTATTTAGAAATAATAAACCATTGTGTAATAATTTGCAGCGTTTATCGCATCGTGATTTATCATGATTAGAATAGTTAAGAGTTATTATATAAAATTTCCAACCATTCATTAAAACATAATTTAAACGTAGAAAGAATCATTAATGATTTAGTTAATTACCGAGAAAATACTTTCCGGCACAATATTTCCTGGGATTGATGAGATTTCAATTAAAGTTGGGGGCTCTCGTGCCCTGAAGAAGCGGCTATTGACAAAAGGGCCTGCCGAAGAAATGGAAGACCTTGAGGGCTCCGGAACCGATTGGTCTAATGGCTCATTATTTCCAGACTTCGATCAAGGTTGTATCCCATCACGTAAGGCACGGATCACTATTTGGCCAGGGGTAATCTTTTTCTGCTCCCAACAGCTATTTCTGTCTCTCGTCATGTGATATTAGGCCCTCATACTATTTTTATTTATTTGGTTGCCATTTCTTAATTTAATGTTATATATTTTGTTTGTATTAATTACTGTTAAGTTATTTATTAAACATTGGACTGCCGAACTTAGGTCTGACTTTACGAAAATTTATTTTTTGTGTCTACTTTTTTCCCTAATTAACGAATTCGGATGTGAATTTCAATTTTACAAACTACCATTTTTGTTTATTATTTTCAATAATAAACCTTTGTAATCCACAAAAAAATCTGGTGAGCACAACTCACTACTTTCACTTACCTTCGTTATTTATAAAAATTTAAGAACTTTTAAACAAATATAGAAACGAAATAAATTGTTAAATAATTATTTACATTGGATTTTAATAAAAACATGGGTTTTATTAAATAATCTATTATATTATTACCTACGACACTCACTTTGTTTTATCGGCTTTTCATCACTCTCCGTTAACTTGTTCAATATTATTTGTAAGGTAATATTTTTTCTAAAATCATTAGCATTCCTACGGTATATTATACATGTATATTACTGTTCTTATGTTTAAAAAATAAAAATTGCATTAATAAAATATTTTTACAGTTTTCTCCTTGAGTTGGATGTCGAATTTGTTCAACTTAAATTTTATAAAATATACAAAATTAAGGGAAGAAAATTTAAAATATTGTCATTTAATCCCTGTCAGACTATTTCAATCATGGAGTACCTGTACATAACTGCCTCCTATACCAAAGGTCCCCAGTTCAAATCCGCAGGTAGCCCTAGGATTTTTTAATGGGAGTAAAACTCCATAGTTATGCCGTCCTTCGGAGGGGACGTTATAAGGTGATCCCGAGCCTGTGCGATGTCAGTTCTCGTTAAAGAACTCGATCCAAATAAAACCTGGATGGTAATCTTAGGATATTTTAATAACTGATTGCAATTTAAGTAAGTTGATTGCCTACACAGCTATATAAATTGTAGCTATATAAATTTCGGAAATAATGAACAATCGTTTTAACTATTTGCAGCTATTTTTTTATTATATTTTTTTATGTTGAAGTTCATCTTTTTCAATTCTTTGCATAATATTATTGTGATAACCGACTACTGACGACGAACTATATCTAAAGGTTTCTATTGGCGGATACAGAAGTTTTTTTGTTTTTTTTAATCTTTCTTAACTCTAAGAACAGTTAACGTCGTTGCCATCTACAGTTTAGTCAATTATGGTGGATTATACTATAGGTTACAAAGCTATTCCAGCTAGAATGAAGAGGTCGAAATTCGTTTGCGGGATCGCCACAAAATATAACCTTGACCAGTCAGGATTCGAACTAGCGGTTTTTGACTTCGTGTTGATGTGATTGTCTTTTTCGTGGCGGTCTTAAGCTAATCAGCGTCGGTTATAACCCGACCTGTAGAGGTTGGAATTTAATTTAGTTTTACCGAATGAATATTGATCTTCTTATTATGATTAGATTTCGAGAGTTACTTCTAGGATATGAACGAAACTGGGTCTTATTCAAAATAAAGGATAATTGATTACTGTGTGTGCTTAGTATTTGTAGTATATTTAAACCATTT
The DNA here is from genome assembly GCA_023052935.1 of Piezodorus guildinii. Taxonomy (NCBI): domain Eukaryota; kingdom Metazoa; phylum Arthropoda; class Insecta; order Hemiptera; family Pentatomidae; genus Piezodorus; species Piezodorus guildinii. The sequence continues at coordinate 68,051,356 of CM041296.1, read as the reverse complement.
AATACATTTTTTTTTCAGAGATTATTTCAAAAGATAGAGTGTCTCCCCTTTACGGTTTCGTCTCTGAAACGTTTTCTAAAATCTTGTGTCATTTTATCTTCATCTATATTCAAAAAGGCCTGAACACTAAAACTAACTCACTGCTTAGGTGTAGAATATAAACAGTCCGTATATGTCTTGACTTTTATGTGGAATAAGATTTCTACAATAACGAAAAATGTAGCTTAATATAACTACCTTCTAAGCATTGCAATAACCACAATAAAACCCCTATATAAGATTTTATCTCTCAATCTTTGAATACAAAAACATGCATTTTTTTTATTGGTAGTAGTAGAAGTAACTGTTATTATCGTTTCGGTTGTTTTTTTACTTAAAATAACAGCCTGACCTTCTAAAAAAAATGTCACATTTTCATGCTATAAGCTAACCTCGTGAGGGCATGTGAAATTTCTCTTCAGAGAAGAAACTACGCAAGCGCTGTTAGTTGAATGCTTTCGATTTTGTCTGTGAATGAATTTAATAAAATTTGCGTGGCATAGTGCTGAGTTGCTAATTCTTGAGAAACTATTGTACATGCAGTTATTTTTGGTATTAATTAGGAGCACCGCATTGCACCATTTATTTATTTAAAGAACCTTTGTTTTATTAAATAAAGGTAGAAAAAAAAAGTACATCGCACATCGACACCAGTGGCTTACATGACGACGAATAAGTCACTCTTACTGAAAAGCCGGATGACCATAGAGTCGGGTAGGGAAAAAAAAAAAATCATTAAGTGGCCTTTGTGCGTGGGAGGTAGGGGTAGCATAAAAACGAAATGACGCACGGAACTGATATTGCATATTTAATATTGGTTTCCTCAGATGTTATAAAGTGACTTACTGAAATATCTGATTAAACAAATATATATGTTATAATAATTACTAGATAATTATATTTAACTAATGTCATGTAGGTTTTATCCTTATTTAAATAGTGTGAAATAGCTTGAAGGCCGAAAGGTTATGATTTCATAAATAAACTTTTCATTTTGATAATTTTAAATAATTATCTGCCTCTCATTGTTGCTAAACTTTGAATAATATTTCAGACATAATGGATGTATTTTAAATTTAATACGAACGGTTTTATTATTATAAGCTTTAAATTGTAAAGAATTATCAAATTCTAAAAACAATCTAAAATACAAAAATATTTTAAGTAGATTTTAATAGAACGTGTATTCATTTTCGTTGGAAAGATATGATTTCGATTAAATAATTTAACTACATTAAATATTTAATCAGTAATAAGTTTATTCCCTATTCGTCCTTTTATATCACCTTTTACAACTTTGTGTATCAGATAATATTTTTTCTAAAGTCTTTCCAATGTCTAGATTACTGTTCTTAATATAAAAAAAAACCCACAAATTACATTAAAAAATAGTTTTTCTTTTTATCCTTTAGTTGGTCATCAAATTCGTCCAACTTGTATGTTTAGCCGTCCTTCATGAATGTCATTAAGATGATATGATTAATCTTTTGGAATGTACATAATTAAAGGTAGTTTAGAGGAAGAAAAAAGGTCAGACTATTTCAATCAGAATAAAACCTAAATGATATTAAAGCCCATTAAATTTTACATCGATATAGGGAGTTAATCAAAATCCGTTTTTAAGAAAATCGTAAAAAGGTGCAAAATGTATAGTATAAAGTGGCTCTTCTGGTCAGTCGATTTTTTTTGGTAAAAATTACTGTAACATCTCGGGCGTATAGTTGTCTTAAATATGAAATTTCATCTTCGTAAGACTTTTCGATTTGGCGCTAAACTTACCACACAGACCTTCGGGCTTGGTTATTTGGACTCAGGTGACCCTAAAACGTGTATTTTCGTCGAAAACTGGAATTCGAAAATTTTCACGATCGCAATACTTTCCCTTACTTTATATTTCAGATATAGGTAAGTAGAAGTAAAATACTTTTGGCTTACTGTTATTAATACTTCAACGAGTTATGAAGGCCAGTGCAGAATTGAAGTGAACATTTGCCCAGAGATGTCACTCACTCAAGGAAATTGGTGCATTAAACAATTAACTTGTTGAAGTAATGGCCCAGAGCTCGTTTAGGCAAAATGGTAGCAGAGGCGTTTTGGTTACATACCAATTCAGATGCCATCGCTTTTAAACTGTAAAGAATGTTTGGATATACGTGAGCTTATTTAGTCCTTTTGCATAGGAACTTAAAAAGGAATAGAGAAATATTATTTCATTGTAGACTTGTAGGAAGATGTATCGTGTATTAATTTTAAACTAAATATTTAAGCTGTATCTCTATCTTTCTTTTTGGTTCGTTCTTCTACATTTGCGACAAAGGTAATTAGGAAATTCTTTTTATCGCCACCACAACGTTCAACTATCTAATCTGGGAATAACTGTTTTGTTATTAAGTCTAAAATATCTGGTACGGGCAACACAGGACTTTCACTTACCTGGTTGTTAAAATCATTTTAACAATCCATAAATAGAGTTCAAGAAGGTTTAAAGAATGATATTTAGTTTCGTTGGAAACATATGTTTTACATTGAATCATTTAACAATATAAAATAATAACATAATATTTTTTCGATAAATTATTAGTTTTCCAGCGGTATATTGTACATATGTATTACGGTTCTTATCTTAAAAAAAAAATTACATTTAAAAAAAAGGTTTGCTCTTTATTTGCTTATCGAATTCGCCCAACATGAATTTTTAGCCGTAATTTTTGCTAAAAAAAGATTAAAGATACTATTAAAATTCAAAATATTAGCATTTAATTCCTTTCAGACTATTTCAATCAGAAGGAAGAGTACATCACATTAAAGCCCTTTAAAATTTAATTAAATTTAATCGATATGGTGAGTTTAATCAAATTTTTTAAAGCCGTTTTTGAGAAAATCGGAAGAAGGTGCAAAAATCATAGTATAAAGTAGTTCTTCTGGTTGGCCGATTTTGATAGGAAAGTTGCTTTAACATCTCAATTATAGCCGCACTTAAAATATGAAATTTACTTAAAAAATGCACTCACGCACATATAGACCTTTTTGTGGGGCTTGGTTATTTTGTCTCAGAGGACCCTAAAACGTATATTTCCGTTGAAAACTGGAATTCGAAAATTTTTACGATTGCAATACTTTCCCTTACTATACACTTTATATATATACGTAAGTGAAAGTAAAAAAACAAAGAAAACATTATATTAACTTGATTAAAAAGTTCAACTTGCTTTTTTCTTCAATTCTAGATTTAAGATATATGATATTATTTCTCAAAAATCTTTCTGAAAAGTGATTAAAATTAATTAATTCCAAAATAGCGAATTTTACATTTGATACATAAACGTGGTGGTCACGTTATATGATCTTTAAACTACTAAGCAGTTAATACATTTTAAATTGATATATATATATATTTTTCTGTTTCAGGTATGTACAAGCCCATGCTCAAATTTTGGGTTCAGATTTTCTGCAGAAAGGGGCTATTGCGAAAAACGAAATAAAAAGATACACCTTTTTGGTTTAATATTTTTATTATACACCATTGTAATCGACCAAGAAAAAACAACAGAAGGTGATGTTTTACTTTTTAAGATACTCAGAAACCGTATAAGAATACTGTTTCCCCCTCGTTATTCCCATAAAATAGAGAATTGAAATCTGAGAATGTTTTTAAAAAATTGACCTTGTGGCCGGTTCGTTTTTTTTTCAATTCATTGATTACTTGAAAACTTTAAATATATAGTTTCTTATGGTCTGATCTTAGCTCAAAAGATATGTTTATTGCCAACAAACCTATATAATTAATTAGGGAATATTAAATTGTGTAATATTTTTCAGAGTTTTTTTTTTATTTGAATTTTCATATTTTTATTTTATTTTTTTAAATTTATTATTTTTTTTAATTCGGCTTATGTTTGTTATAACGACTTTCTTTTTACCAGTCATTCAGGGTACAGTTTAAAGTTCTTTTACGATAATTTTGAATCATCAATCGACGTTTTAGGGTATTTTCTTCCTCTTAAACATTAACAAAATTAAAAACTTTCCTTCACTATCATTAATCTCTAATCGCGTTTTTTTTATTAAAAAAAAACTATAATGATTTATTTCTCTACCTTCAAAAATAACGTAGTTACAAGCGTGTATATAAGTGAGATTTCAATTTTTTCATTTTTTTTTTTTTTTTTTTTTTTTCATTTTTTTTTTTTTTTTTTTAGCGCGCTCTACTGGTTCTAAAACTCTATCCAGACTTTTCTTTATCTTCAAAAATAACTTAGTTTTGAGCGTATTTATGTAAACAATTTTATTTATCTTTTCTCTATTATATTATTATTCGCGTTTTTTTGGGTAAAAAACCCTAATAACATTTTTCTCTATCTTAAAAAAAAAATGGAGTTATTATATAATATCACATTTAGTCGGCCGCCAATTCAAAACTAACCAGCAGATATCAACGTCTAAGTGTTAGTATCATCGTTGCATGGACTGATTTTGAAAATAATCAACCAAAAGTCAAAATAATTATTTGAAAAAATGCGGATTAATTACTGGCAGTAGGTTGCCAAGAACATGTAGTTAACAGCATCATTTTTTCAATTTCCACTTTTTTTCTTTTCCATTGACAAAATCAAACAATGGGGTTATGGCATAAATCCAATTCCAATCCAATAAATTCATGGAAAATGTATATACTGAAAGCAATTTTCCCAACTAAATATAGCAAAGGGACTAAGGACATTTGAAAATGACTTATTCAATCGAACTTCTTGTAAAACGAAGTTGAAGTCTATGTTTCCATCAACATCGGATACTGTGGGGGATACAGTTTTTAATACTTCGACGGTCGGAGGAGGTATCTCAGTTACGGTGTGGAAGGAAAGATGGAATTTTCGCAACCTTCTTCTTCTTTTGCATCACCCTGTAGTGCCTTTCAGCGTAGGGGAGCGTTTAGCCAGGATTGCCAATGTTCTCTGTTGTATGCTAGATTTCTGGCTTGGCGAATATTTTTATTTCGTTTCTTGCACAAACGGTCTACGTACTCCAGGTACGACATTCTTGGTCGGCCACGGGGTCTTTTACCAATGGGAATATAGTCCATGGTTTTCAATGGATCTCTGTGTCCCTCCATCCGGACAACATGTCCAAACCACTTGAGCTGCCGAGTTTCCAGGACATCCTTCATTGAGGGAACTCCTAACTCCTCTCTGATCCTATCATTGCGGATGCAGTCCCGTCTTGTTCTCCCTGCGATTCTTCGGAGAAATCTCATCTCTGCAGCAATGATTTTGCTCTCCAGTCTGCCAGTCATCACCCAGCTTTCTGCACCGTAAAGGAGTACAGGAAGGTACACCGCCTTAAAGATGTGCAGTTTCACATTTCTGCTGACTTCTTTCTTCCCGATCACTGTATTGCAGATCTGGTAGTATACAGCGTTGGCCTTGCTTATCCTGTTCACTATTTCTGAGTCTACTTTCCCAGATCTATGCATAACAGTGCCGAGGTAGGTGAAATCTGACACCTCTTCCATCGCCTCTCCATTGCAGTATACCAAAACATCTTCCTGTACCCTTCCAACCTGTAAGATCTTACTCTTGCTGGTACTGATGGTCATGTCCTTCCTGCGGAGCTCTTCATTCCATTCGTCAACTGCTTGCTGCAATTTCTCTACAGAATCTGCAATCAGGACAATATCGTCCGCATACAGGAGAAGCTGTATCACGACTGGAAGCAGATTCCTTCGCCCTAGGAAAGTCCTTTCTGTTCGCCTTTTGCAGATTGCAGCTATTTCATCCATATATAATGTGAATAGCAATGGGCTTAAGCTATCCCCTTGTTTAACCCCTCTAGCTATGCTAAAATGGTCAGATTCTTGCCCATTCAGTCTCACTATACCCTTTGGATCTTGGTATACGGATTTTATAGCTTCCACCAGGCTTCTTGGAACATTCTTGGCTCTTAGTGTTTCCCATATTTCGTTTCTTGGGACCGAGTCAAATGCACCTTGGAGGTCTAGGAAGGCAAGGTATAAATTTTTATCATGATCCCATGATTTTTGCATAATATTCCTTAGGGTGAATATATGGTCCTTGAATTTTCGCAACCTCTGAACTTAATTGCAGATATAGGATCGATTGCCTATTTTTATCAAGAATATATTCTAACTGATTATGTTTATTGCAGCTAAATAAATTAATTATTTGGGACTGGCATATCTAAAATTATACTCTTCATAAAATTATGTGTCCAAATTACGCTTATTTTGAAAATAATAAATATTAATTTTTCTATAAATGATCTACACTCTGAAATTCGAATTAAACCTGAAACCGAAAAGCTAAGGTAGGAAAACCTGTCATGGGTTAACGATACCGAGAAGACATCAAATGCATTTAAGCCCTGTCAGACTATTTCAATGAGGATGAAACCTAGTTTATATTAATGCCCGTTTAATTATATATTGATGTAAAAGTTTAATTGAAATTGTGAAGAACAATGAAGCCACGGCGTTCATCTCGCTGGACTGCACACAGGCGTTTGATTGCGTATCCCACGAGTTACTGCTTCGCCAGTTGGAAGACTATCGTTTTCCAGCTTCATTATGCCGATTGATCAGAAGCTACTTAAGCGGGAGATCCTTCGTCGTAAGGGTAGGCGATAAATTGTCAACTTCAAAGGACACCATTTGTGGGGTTCCTCAAGGTTCTGTATTGGGACCACTATTGTTTGTGATCTTTACAGCAAAAGTGATCTCAATGAAGCACCCAATGGCACTGGTAGCAGCTTACGCCGATGACATTGGCATCTATGCTTCTAGTATGAGACCGAAAAGGGCTCTCACCCTGGCACAAGGAGCATCGACCACTATTGTAGATGAGCTGAAGGAGATTGGCATTAGGGTGAACCCGAAGAAGACAGATGCTATTGTCATGTCGTTCCAGAAGGGGTAGAGCGCTTTGCCCACTGATTTTAAAGTGAACGGAGAAACACTGCCAGTCTCTAATTCAATCCTCTACCTGGGCGTCACTCTAGATAGGCACCTCACCTTATCTAGTCACGTACGGGAACGACTCAAACTGGCCAGGAGAAAGAGCTATAGACTTAATCATCTACTCACGTCACCTCAGCTCTCACTGAGGCTGAAACTACAGATCTACAAGGCTATAATACGTCCGACTATGCTCTATGGTGCGCCCTTGATGCGGCATCTGTTTAAGTCCACTCTCAAACAATTACAGACGTTCCAGAACTCCATCCTTCGGCGGATTGTCAGAGGTACCAACTTACAGAGGGCCAGAAACCATATCCTTCATCAGGAATTAGTATTGCCAACAGTGCCTGAATATATCAGCCGGAGGCACATTAAATTCTTTGATGGGCTGAAGGCCTGTGCTAATCCATTATTTTCTGATATCACCCCACCACCCAAGCCTGGGAGGTGGCAAGGATCACTACCTCTCGTTGACGTTGTCGCCGAGGGAAGGAGTTCGGACTATGTCTGAACTCAATTTATTGCCAAAACCCTGAAGAATGGTCCCTCCCATTTAGCAATGGATAAATAAAGGCTTAGAAGAAGCCCTTGAAAGATTACTAGTGCATCCAGCGCATATAGCAATCCTCTTTAGAATACCTCCGGGTAACAGAAGGACAAATCTGACAGCTATACATATTATATTTGTATTTGTATTTTGTTTGAAAATAAAACCAGAGGGTAAGAAAAAAAAAAAAAAAAATTGAAATTGTAAGTCGTTTTAGATATAAACTGGGACTTTTCCTTAGTCAATAGTTGTGAAAAACATGCTTTAACAACGTAGGCTTATATCTTTAATATATTAGTATTACTTTATAATAATAAAAACTTTGTTCTGGGACTTGGCCCTTACAAATAAAAAAAAATAGCGATATTCTAAAGTGCACTTTAATATAACATGTCTGGCCGAGAGACCAATAAAATTAATTTTATTTACAAATGTGCCAAAAAAAAAATAATATAAAGAATAAAAACCTACATATACGTAGAAAAATATGGATTATAGGCCAAAAAAGGAAAGCTAGGGAAAAAAAAACTCCCGAAAGATACTTGAGTTGAAGAAATACTCACCTTTGAAGGCTATACGGGGGTTCTCTCGGGCCAGGGGATGAGGGCGGGGGATATATGCCGAGATAAAATCCCCCAGCACGAGAGTCGAACTCGTAATTATTTGGTTATCACTTTTCGGTTATCTGTTGCTAGGCAACGCGTGCTCACAGCAACGCGCGCTAACACGCTCGGCCACCCCGCCCCCAACGCGCGTTGTCTAGCAACAGAGAACCAAAACATGAAACCAAATAATTACGAGTTCACATCTTGGACTTGAGGGGTCTTTGATCTCAGTCATTATCCCCCGCCCTCACCTCCTGGCGCGAGATACCCTCGTATACCTTCAAAGACGAGGTAGGGTAGGAAAAAAAAAATAAAAGCAAGACTTTCTTTCATGCATATACTTATGGGTATTTCGACTAAGGTGACCTTAAAACATAATTACCAACGGATCGGCAAATTTTCACAATCTCAATTCCTTGCTATATATTTCATACATAGGTAATTGAAAGGTAATAGTAGGATTAAGTGAAAGGAAATATAAGTAAGTGAAAGTAATAATTCGGATCATTGCTCGTGCATCTGACTTAAGTTCAGCCCATCTAAGTGTACCAATATTTGATTGAGTAATGTATTGTTAGGTGTACCTTATACAGTTATATAATATGTAATCCTCCATATCCTCCTCGTGCGAAATCGGTCTTCGGAGGACTCGATGTGTGGAGTGCAGCGGAGCGGGCTTCCTCGCATTTACCTTAACCTTGAGGTGTGCCAAGGACTATCCGACCTTCCGTTCCGGCGTCTTCTTCGCATCTTTAGAGGACGCAGTCTTCTTATATAGGAGTTGTCGTGGCAAGATAATTATGAAACAAGGTGCATGTATCGCGGCGCATTAATAGAATAACGTATGAGGCTTGAACTTCCTACTTTTCTGGTACAGCAAAGAGAAGTTTTAGGTTTTAGCATATTTAAAAAATATTCTGGCGAACATCTCACGATTTCCACTTACCTCCATTGTTAAATAATGTAACTAAGTATTTAAAAGTACTAATAGTACTAATAATACTAATAGTAATAAGTACTTATAAATAATGTTATAGAAAAATATGTTTTACTAAATAATCTATTATATATTTATCTCCAATAATCACTTAGTTTAATCTGCTTTTCATTACTCTGGATTACCTTTTACAACTTTGTGTATTATATAATATTTTTTCTTAAATCTTAAGCTTTCCAACGGTATATTTTACATCTGATTATAATCGTTCTTCTGATATATTTAGGCTTTTTTTTTGTAATAAAACATTATTGGTGTTTTAGAAGAAGAAAATTAAAATGTCAGGCTAAACCCTAAACTAACTAAACCCTTTCTGACAATTAAAACCTGAATAAAACGTCATATGAAAGGTCAATAAATTTTACTTTTGTATAGCGAGTTTAATCAAAATCTTCAGAGCTGTTTATGAGAAAATCGTTATAAGGTTCAAAGTGGCTCTTCTGTACTGCTGGTATAGTCGAAAAAGTTGCAGTAACATCTGAGGCATATGTGCTCTTAAAATATGATTTTAGTTTTATGTAACTTATCAAACACACACACACACACACACATATATATATTATTACACAAGCGTGGACACGTTCCTAATTAAAAAATAAAAAATTAAATATGCTATATAAAAAAATAAAATAAAAATATCGGCAGTAAAACTTTATGTTATTTCAAGGCAGATAAAATATACGTGACGTTATATCCAATTTAATTTAACATCAATATAGTGAGTTAAATCAAAATCGTTAGAGCCGTTTTTGTGAGAAAAAAAAAATATCAACATAGTCTTAAGTATAAATTTTTCTATAACTTGTCTTTTTGACCTAGACTTACTCTGACACTCACAGAGATTTTTTGAAGAACTTGGCCTTTTTGAACTCAGTGGATCTTAAAAGGAATATTACCATTGAAAACTCAAATTTAAAAATTTTCACAAGAATTTATTCCCTTTATATATATTTAATAATAGGTAAGTGAAAGTAAAAAGAAAATGAATTCATATGGTGATTTTATATATAATGTTATTTATTTTAGCATTTTGATTCCAAAAGTCGAACCATAACATCCGTAATAGTTAACCGTGAACGTTGTTTTCGGTTAATAATAGACCTTATTCCTTGAACGAAAAAATTCAACCTTAAGCAAGGTTAGGCGTGATCGCCGTTTGACAAGAGCTTTTTAACATGGCACATAAACATGCCATTATATTTTCATCGTGATCTGTTACCGGAACTTGTAATATTTCTGCATGTTTACTGGCATTTGTGTAGGTACTTAAGGTGTCGATTCAGTTCAATGTTATATTACTGTTCCCTGCGTGTTTTTTTTTTCCTCCTAAAATATCTCGGCTATTAGCTTCGTGGGATTGTTAGCTCGAAGACAACGAAATTATACATTGCGACCGTTCGTACTTGAATTATATCTCGGTTTTCGCCAAAGCAGTTTCTTTAGAAATGTTCTTGAACAGCCTCTATTTTGTGTATATACCATTTTTTCCCAGAAATATTGACGGAGTAGTGCAAACTTCCGGTTTTCGATTACCAATTTCCATTTCTATCGATTAAATAAAATCTATTTATTATCATTAATGAAATACTCAAAGTTGCACAGGATTGTGTTTATTAAGATGTAACTACTCTCACTTGCCTATGTATGAAATATATAGTAAGAGAAAGTATTGCGATCGTGAACATTTTCGAATTCTAGTTTTTGACAGAAATACACGTTTTAGGTTCTCTAAAATGTTCATTTGGACCTAGTACCGAAAAAAGGTTTCTGTGTGTCCTTGTGTATGGTTATGTCTAGCGTCATGTAGGTTTCATTCTAATTGAAATAGTATGACAGGGCTTTAATGGCGATATTTTAAATTTTAAAAGTACCTTTAATTTTTTATATTTAAAAAATTAACCATATCATGTCAGTGGCATTGATGAGGACGGCTAAATATACAAGTTGGACGAATTTTATGACCAACTAAAAGGTAAAAGAGCAAAACTATTTTCAATGTAATGTTTGTTGTTTTTATAATAAGAACAGTATTATAGACATATACTATACCGTTGGAAAAAAAAAGATTATAGAAAAAATATTATCTGATACAAAAAGTTTTAAAAGGCAGTATAAAGTGATAAATAGGGAATAAAGTTATTACTGATATAACATTTAATATAGTTATGTGATATAATCTTAATCTAATGTTTCCAACGAAAATGAATACATGTTTTATTAAAATAAAGTTTGTTGAAGTTTTAGTATATTGTGAATTGTACTATGATGATGCTTCCTGAATCCACATTGCCTGTCTCAAATAAGTTTATTTTATTTCTATGAACCAATTTAATCTATTATTGAGAATTCTCTCTATGAGTTTGCCTACGCAACTAGTTAATGCTATTGGCCGGTAACTTGAGGACGTGTTTTTGTCTTTATTTCCTTCGAGAATTGGAATGATAATTGCATTTCTCCAAACATCGGGGTATGTACCGCTTTTATAAATATCATTGATAAGAGTTAATAACTTAGATTTACCCGATGATGGCAATTTTTTTAGAAAATCGTAAGGAATATTATCTGGACCAGGAGATCGGGATTTTTATTGAAGGCGTTATTTAACTCACTACACGTTATTGGAGAATTTAAAGGATGGGTTGTTTGATTTATCAATATTGGTACGGATTCAATTTTCAATTTATGTTTAGTGAAATTTAGGTCGTAATGAGTGTCATCAGAGATTTTTAAAAATGTTTGAGCTAATAGGTCAGCAATTTTTTGGTGGTCTGTTACAATACCAGATTCCGTTCTTATTCCCGTTATAGTAGAAAATCGTTTGTGATTTAGCATTTTAATTTTAGACCATACCTCACTAGCTGGAGTGTTTTGGTTTAAAGATTCTAAAAATGTGCGCCACGATAATTTCTTTTTTTCCACAATTAATCGTTTGGTGCGCGCTTTCGACTGTTTGTATAGTAGTAAATTCGTATCATTAGGACATTTTATAAATTTCCTAAATGCACGTTTTCGTAATTCCTAATAGCTTTTGCGCAGTCATTGTCCCACCAAGGAATAGGGATTTTTCTGTCATTGCGATATTTTACTTTTGGTATGGATTTTTCAGCTGCTTTTATGACCAGGTCATTAAAACCATCAACGTCTAAATTAATTTCTTTAATATTCTGTGATAGTTCAATGAAAGCAATCTGAAATTTATCCCAGTCTGCATTCTTTGTTTGCCAAATCTTAGCTGTAAGTCGAGGTATGTGAAAGTCTTGTGTTGCCTGCACCAGATTTTTATTTTTTTCATCCTGTTGATGTGATATTTATATTTAATAACAAACTTATCATGTATAAAAAGTAGACTGTCCTTTGTAGGAAGATCCTCTGTTCAGTTTTGTTTTACATTATTTACAGAAATATAGATTTATAAAAGGGACAAAATCTGAAGTACGGTCATTGCCAAAGTGGTAAAACCGTCCGTATCCTTGCGATCATCTCTTCACAACTACATATCTCATGATAGGCGTTATCATTTTCCTTCTGGCGGAATCTGCAAGTTGCTGATGCTACTAACCCTATATTGTGGAGGTGCTTATTAAATTACAGTGTCATGTGTATAGTCCAGTGGCCCTCCTCAGAGTTATCCTGTCCATTGCTATGCTCGATTGCAATGTCCCTCCAAGAACATCTAAAAATGATGCTACTTTCCAGTATCACTCCACTAGAGCCCAGTTCTATTGCTAGCTGCCGCCTTGATTAAACCTTTTGCATAGTTGAGGCTTATTCCACAAACGGGCTCGAGTGTGGAAGGCATCTGAGCTGAACCCCTCCTTGGACACTTTCATTGCCTAGAATGCCCGAATTACCACGCACCCAATGAACCTTATTCCGCAGGGAAAGGGTTTTGGAATTTTCCTTACACAAGAAACTTGAAAGTTGAGGTTTAGAAATGATTGAATAATAAAAAGAATGTTTATGAATACTTAACTATTTTTAAAGTAACATTTGGCACTTTTTCATAACTCCATTTTGAAAGATCTCTTTTTTTTTTACCATAAAATCAAATGTATCTAATAACTTTTAGTTATAAAATAATACAAGAAATAAAAAAAAACTATAATAGAACAATTTGCAGTATTTCTTGGTAGATGTAAAAATAAGGATATAAACATTTTAAATTGTAATATCTAACAGCCAGTTTTAAACTCCCCAGGGTACTCACGCGGGGAGCTAAAACTCTTACTTTGACAGAACATTAATCATTTCTAAATAAAACACGCCGACGTCAGTTTTTTTTACTCTGAATCTATATTTTTTTCATGTTTTCTTCTTTTTATTTCTGTTATTTAGATTCTTAATAGTTGTGACAGAAATTTATTTCGAAGAAAAAAATTATGTTTTGTTTATGCCTATAGTATATGATTATACTATATAGGACTGTAAATAACCAAATACACAGTCTCTGAAAATATTTCCATAACATTTAACAGCCTCATAAAGCTTCATATTATAAATAAATAAGGATTTATTTAAGATTGGCATATAAAAAAAATTATGTTTTTATTTATTTACTCGTAGTTTTGATTTATATTACTTGCTTAGGGATCAGTTCTTATTTACTCTGACTATATATATATATATATATTTTATATAATATATATTTGTTTTACCATAAAATAAAAAATACCCCTAAATCTTCTCTAATAATATTTCCTAATATACTAAATGTGTTATAAAATATGTTTCATTCTATTATCAGCTCGGTGCAGATCGTTTCAAGTTCGGATCTTAGACTATAATTATAAGACCATCCAGGTTTGTTTGTTTTATTTGTTGCTTTTATTAATTATGAAAAAAACAATTGTTTTAGTAATGGTTCAATAGTAAGGGTAACTACTTGTAACTTGTGTTTAAAAATATTTTAATTGAAAAATATTGTGTTTTTAATAACATATAACTAAAAAAACAAAATATTATTTTTCTTTGGGAGGAAAAAGCTTTGGAGAGTGGACTCCTCTTAGGAATGAACTTGAATAAGCTATAAATGAAATTACCTTATAACTTTTAACTAAGTGTTTAACTGACAAAATTTTATTTATTATTAGATGTCAAATGGCAATTTTTTTTTTTCAAGTCAACGTACTTGCAAGGAGTATGTTACCCATCCATAATTAATACATAGTAATGATTTAAATATTTAATATAACCATCGTCTAACGTTGCAATTAATTTGCTACATAATTATGAATAAATCCTATTCGTAGGTGTGTTAAAAAAATCTTTTTCTTTTTTTTTTAATTGTTCTATTCGCGAGTTTTTTTTTTATTTACTTAAAGTTGTTATTCAAAATCCAATTAGTTATAGAAGGTATTTTCATGAAAACCTATACACAAAACAAGAAGGTGAAGTTTAATGGTTTAATATATCTGTTTATATAAAAATGAATCCCTATTTACCTTGGTCACGGCATTATTTCTGAGCGGATGGACCAATTTCGCTAATTTTTTTTTTTTGTCTTTATTTCTTTAAGAGAAGGCTCTTATGAAAAAAAAGATTAAATTAGCGTTGTATTGAAAACGCTTGGTGTAATAACAACAGCAACCAGAAGTGAGTGTGTTAAAAATAGTTGATGGAAGTTTGCAATGGTGACTAAGTAATTTGATTTACACGGTGGTACAAATAATTCTCTATATCATGTCATATATATATATATATATTATATCATCTAACAAGTTTCTTATTGCCAACGGTAGTTAAGTCTGGACATCGTTCCTCAGAATAGCTAGTTTATTAAAAATTTAGAATCTGCGATACTAATGCTCAGATTTAGATAGTTATGTTTCGGAATTTTAGGAACTTTGATTAACTTTCAAATAAGTATTAATAGTTATGAAATAAATTTTTTATATCCTTAAAAATATTTTTTTTAAACTCTTGGATGACGACTTCTTTTGAACCAATTTGCACATCTAGGCGATAACAGTAAGTAACCTCCATTTAAAAGTTCCGTTTCATAGGCGTTGTCACTTTTGAGAAATACCAATGATTACATAAGTGATAACTTGCCTTTTCATAAATATAGATATATATATATTTTTTTTTTTTTTGCATTATTACCGTTTAGTTTTTGAAGCTTTAATAAAAAATTAAATTAATGATTTAAAATTTTTCAAAGTAATATTTAATGTTATAATACGGCTTTATTACAGATAAAGACATATTTTCGTATCGTTTTGCTACTATCGTGAGAGTACTATCAGAACTGAAACTATCATCTTTAAGTGAGCTCTTAATGTATGATCTGAGCTCTGACTCTCCTATTCTTAGTCTGAAATTGATCTGCATTTCTGGATTACTAGTGAAGAGTATGACCCTTTCGATGAGTTTGTTGAACTGTTTTAAAAATAATTTGTCGGTAATTGCATATTGACGTTTCCCGTAACAGTTATGTAAAATGGCTTTCGAAAGTTGCTTTGAAATGATTTCACTTGAACTATCTACTTTCGTTAATATCTGCAACTTGCTCCGTAGATATAATTTACTTGGTCTTTCTTATTCAACGGTTTAATAACGACGGCCGGATCCGAGTAATCATGTATCTAATTCGGTATCTTATTTAAGGTTTTTTCGATTACCTCAGTACGTGACAAACAAATCAATTTTCTGCAAATCCCTTTGTTAAATTATCTAATTAAAATATAATGGATATTTATATTGAGTGCATGAGGTCTAGCTATGTAGTTACTTGCCAATAATTGAATTACATAAGAATATAATATATTTTTATAAAAGGTTGCGTTATGTCCGGAAAAAACAATAATAATCGCTATTTGGAGATAATTGTCTGATAGTTATGACCTTCCTGGTGTGAACTGAGACTTGCTGATCTCTGAACTCTAAAAGCCTTTACATTTAGTGTCTTGAAATGTCAAACATTTAGTATCAAGCGGGCGAAGACAAATAATTTTTTTTTTAATTTTGTATAAAGGTTCACTGTTGCTTTTTTTATTTTAACCCTCCCTGACGCTTTGTAAATACATGTTTATCAACTGCAGTGAAGTATTACTTACGGATTCAATCATGCTAGATCTGCCAATAAATCCTTTTTCATTAGAATTTCCTATCTTCCATGTAATATAGTGCTTTTATTTATTAAGTTAAAAAAAAGTATTTCGTTTGTATCCCGGCGCGCGTATCATACCCAACTTTTTTCTATGATCATCACCATCTGATGGCACTATTGCTCTTGCAGAACCTTTCCTCCCTCAACTACTTTCGTCCATTCAGACCTTTCCTCAGTTTCCTTTCTCCATCACTTAAAACCCAAAGGCAGCAGGTCGTCCTCCACAACCTGCAGCCACAGAGGATGCTTCTTGTCATTCTTTCGCCAGGGTGTTCCTCTATCCCCATTTTCGAAAACCTACCTGTTTCCACTCTTTGTTCATGTAGTAGCCATCTTATTCTGTTCCTCTTTACAAGAAAACAATGTAGAGTATTTCATGTAACCCCATTAGTTCTTCATTCCTCTTATTCTCCTAAAGATCTCCTTCTCTAGTTGGAACATGGATTGTTCTTCTCCACATGTTTCAAATAATTATGTGTATATCAAGTTCACTCCAAATATATAGCTATGTTGGGAATTAAATTATATTTTGAATTAGAACCAAATGTTCAGAAAGATTTTGTAACAATCAAGGACGAAAGGAACTATATTTTTCAGTTAATTAAAGTATAAAAGGGGGAGCCCGTGGCTGAGTGGCTACCGCGCTAGTCTCTCATACTAAAGTTGTGAGTTCGAATCCCAGTCCTTACGGGGCTTTTATAAGAATATAATTAAATGGGGATTCGCTCACAGACTCTCCCTCGGGTATGTGGGACCCGTCAGCCAAATGGTGGCCACTCACAAAATTAAGGGTTGGGAGTGATGACCCTACACTAGAAAATACATCACGAAACGTGACTGTAATCTTCCAGATTACACCGCGAGACCCAGGGCCTATACGGCCTGTCGCGCCACGGAAAAAATAAATAAAGAAAAATGAACTAATCTCATTCTTTATTTATGTTCCTGACCATTTACTAACCACTTCTGTTAAGTTCATAACGTAATTTTTCCTCTAATACTTGACCTAATCGAAAAATAATTATGTTCCTTACTTCACAAGGCAGGCGACGAATAGTTTTTATTCGATATTTACATTTTAGATATTCTGAAATGCGAAAACTGGAATTTTGAGTAGAGGTCATTCATTACTTTTATTCTTGGTTGTGTACAATGTTTCGTTACTGAAAATAATATATTCAAGTTAAAATGAAGTATATATTTGTGCATATGCTTAGTAGTGGAGAACTCGTCAGAATTCGTAGGAGTGTTCAAATTATCATTTTAAGCCTATAAATAGAAAATCATGAAAAAATAATATAAAATGAAAAAAATTCTAAATTCACCTACGCATTTCTGTCCGTTTAACGGTGAAATTCGAACAACCCCTTAGGGACATTGAGTGTAAAATACAGGTCGTAAATGCTCACGAATACTCCGAACAGAGATGGAAACATTGTTCTATTATGAAGGCTTATAAACCGGACGTGTGGAATGGCGGGGCATGAAATGCGGTGGATATAATTCAACTAATAACATACTGTTGAAATGAGTATGTAAAGTAGTTCGGCAGGTTAATTAACGAATCCGAAAATAGTTAATTCGGGTTTGAAATGGCGGGTAAACGCCCGAGGCGTAAATGGAGATGTGGATGAGGGAATCGCATTAGGCATAATATACTGAATTTAGGTCTTGATGGTATTCATTAAGAACTACAATACTATAGTTTGGGAAGTTAACTATCAATGGTGTTATCGGAATAGAAGCTTTTAGGTTTTTCACTGTATTATTATTTTATTAGAAATGTTTTTATTAATCTTATTCACAAATAACAATAATATTAAAACGTGTTAGAGAGAAATGCTTTATTTCATTAAAAAGTACAACAAAATAAAACAGTGCTGCCCAACTGTACTGGGTTTCTACCACACACAGCGTACCTATCAATCTAATGACATGTGTATTATTTATAGAAATAGTTATTTAAGTACATAAGGATTTACCTAAGCTTATAACAGTATATTTTCTCTCTTTTTTTAAATATTACTGTTTTATTTTTATGCATGTGTTTTTAAAATTTTTTTTCAAAACGATTTACTCTTGTAATTTAAATGTGTCATTTATGCTTTAAAAAGTTCAGTTTGACCAATTAAAAGTTTATTACTTTGGTATTGTTTGTGGATTGACACTGGGTTCAATGGAATATGTTTATTATATAACACCCATTTATTATTATATTTAATTCATATGTATTTAAGGGTAGAAATTACGTAACATAAATTAGTCAAAAAATCAAAATTTGTTCAGTTTATTTGTTTTTTTATATAAACGGTTTCTTTTTTATTAGATTTATATACTTTATATTGCAAATGAACTTTTTCTAAATCAATTTTAAAAGCTTAATTTCGGTCTGCGGAACCATAATTAATTTTACATGAAAACAATATAATGATCTAAAAATACCGTTGTTAATTTATTGATTTATAATAATTTTCTATTTTTTTTTTTAGCAACTTACGTACGATTTAGTACTTGATAGTTTCATAAAGTTTTGCGGACTGAATGGAAGAACATAATCGAGATACAGAACGGTGGCACTACAAAGTCGCCATAACCTTCCTCATCACAACATTACAAATAACATATGTTCATAAGAAATGCTTATAACACATTTATGATTACATGTGCGACTTATTTTATTTCATTTTAACTTTTCTAAAATCTTTTACTTTCCAACGGTTTGTTATAAGTCTATATTACTTTTCATAATTATAGGAATTTTTTTTTTAAGACTTGGTTACAGAAAGTTTATTTATTGTTTGGTCTCTTTAAAAGAAAAACTTAATTGCTTCAGGAGAGAATGCCCTAAATGATAGTGATCGGAATCCGTCATGGAGGGGGGGAGAGATATCTAAATAATTTTTTATTACTGTTTTTTCATTTTTGTTAATTCATTTACGTTGTTATATACTTAAGAATATTCATGAAAATATTGTCGTTAGGGGTGTCTTTGGTATAAGATATAAGGTATAAGGTATCATTGTTAAAACATGACGGCCGATCTGGAAATGTATTTTTTTAATACACCAAACTAGAAACAAGAGATTAAATTAGAATAATAGTATTAAAACGGTAATAAAAGTAAAAAAAATATTATAGAGATAAGAGAAGGAAGCAGACGAATTTAAAACAAAAGAATGACCCATCCTTTCTCACTCTTTTGTACTATTTACCGAAGGCCATGAGTACCAGTCCGGTTGTGACAGGGTAATTGTCTTGGCACAGCCCGTCATTGGTTTGTGGATTAACACTGCGGTCAAGAGACTCTTCTTGAGTTGTGGGTTTCGTTTTTTGAGGAAAAAATATGCGTCTGGGTGCAATTTTGGTCGTATCACCTTCGTGCAAAGTATTTTTCAAGAAACGTCCATAGTCAACTTATGTTACTATGCAGACTCTTCAAATGTTATAGTCGTGAAGGCTAAAATATATATGTATATATATATTTACAAAAAAATTTTGGCCAAGCCATTTGAAATCGTCTAATTTTAGTTAATTTTTCCGTTCAAAATATTTAATTTTCATGGTATTTTTACCATTTTTTTATTTTTTCTAAATTTGAAACCATAGATAAAATAAAATTTCTGACTAATACTTTTAGTTTGGCAGTCATTTTAAGTCGATTTCGCGGCTAAAAACATGTGTTGGGAAAAACTCTTTAACTCTAGTAATTTCAAAGATATCAAATTAAAACAAAAACTAACGATATGATGAGGGTGTACTTTACATTTTTTTCCTCACAATATATTACCTAATTAACGAAGGAATCGATTATTTTTTCTTGTATTACTTGGTAACTAAGTTATTTGCTGTAAAAATTTTGATCTTGAAAGCATAATCCTTTATTTATTTATTTTTATGAATTTTCAAATACAAAAAAAATCCATTTTTCTAATTTTTTTAACTGTGTAGTATCGCTACATCATCAAAATTTAATTTATAATGCACTTTTATGGTATGGAATGGAAGAGCTATAGTGTAGTGTTCACAGTTTTACATCTTGGAAATGTGTTGAGCTATTTAATTTTTTTTTTTTTTTTTTTTTTTTAATAGCTCGCATATAAGTGAACATAAAAATTGTATCACAATTTTAACATTTCAACTTGTTAATCTACAATAAAACGATGGTGATTAAAAGGTAGATAAAAAATTCTATAGTATTGATCAAATCCAATATATAAACTATGCATTCATCATTACCTATTGCATAATAAAAATTAAAAATGCACAATATTTTATCTTTATCTCGTATACATCCCCCGTTGGACAGGTAAAACAAGAGTTGATCGCTGGTTGGGGTTATCTCGGACACGATTTTGCCTGCGGGCACACTGTTTTGGATGTCCTTTTCTAGAGTAATGTTAAATTTCAGAACAACCAAAAATATTTTTTCATGTTGAATCAAAATTTTTATTTTTCGAGTACGGTTTTTTTTTAAATAAGTAATAAATTATTTTTGAATTTTACCCGGGTTTCAAGGTATCGATTTTAACCTGACAATTATTTAATCTATATAATTGTTACTTTTCTAGTGTTTTATTTTTTTATAGTGTTACAGTTCTAAAATTAACTTAAAGAAAATTTAAATAAAAAACGCTGCAAATTATTATACAACGTTTTATTATTTCCAATAAAAGTAATTCAAATAAAATTTCCTGATTCCAGAACACCTTACATTTATTCTTCAACATCAATAATGACCGAGTTATAAGGGAGTCACATCTCAAGTTTTAGCTTGACCATTTTTTTTTTCTTCTCTATGTTCGTCGCGCTGTCTTGATCTCAAAAGTCTTTTCGATTTTTCTCCATCTCCAATAATAACCCTTTTTTTTGTTGGTGGAATTACATATATTTATTAATTTATTTTTTTGAATTATCGCACTTTACTGGTTATAAAACTCTATACATATTTTCTTTATCTTCAAAAATAAAAGATTTAGAGTTATTGGCGTATTTATGGATAAAATTTCCATTTTTTTTCTTTTTATTTTTTGCTCTTATTTATAAACATAAAGTAATTTTTTCTCCATCTTCAAAAATAACTGAGTTATTAAATTAAATCAGTTCTGGTCGGCTGCCATTTTAAAAAATAACCTGCTGGTATTAACGTCTAAGTGTTATGATCATTCTGACTATTGTTGTGGCGAATTAAAAACAAGAAAAAAATGGTACAGTAGTTTCGAAGAAATGCCGCGGACGGTGGACAAACTGATTTTTTTTCTTCGTTTTCCTCGCATCGGGTTCTATGCATCTTGAAACGTAAGCCCTCAAATTTTGAAGGGAGGTAAATTTTTTACTTGGTCGATTACAAAGGTTCATTATCAAAAATAATAAACCAAAATTATGTCATTTTATAATTGTACATCGAACTCTTACTGAGCTCATTAATAAACAATTTATGTCATGATATGTATATATTTATAATAATAATGTGTCTTATTATTATTCATAAATCTGATCTAGGCCTGATTAAAAACAAAAACTCTAACTATTATTTTTTGATGTACGTCATTGGGTCAAAGACATATTGGATATATGCAAATAGCCACTTCATTATGCAGTCCTTTAATAAATAGGACGAGAATAGATCTCTGAAAACAAGCTACCGTACGCAATTAAAAATGTAAATATTATTAAAGGCTCTTGTAAATAGTAACTCATCGTTGGTGTGCTAGTGGCGATAAGAAGTGCTTGAAACAAACGCCAGAATATTTCCACATAGTTGGCTTGTCTTGCCAAATTTCAATGAATATCTTTTCTGTATGAAACTTTTGGGAAATATTGTGACAAGCCACAATTTTTAAGTTTAATAATTGGTTAAATTTCATGAGATAACAGGGCTATTATGTGAAATATATCTAAAATACAACATAAAGAGCTATGTAGAAAAAAAGTAATGTTTCGTACAAAATATCTCCGATCAACATTGTGGTTTTGAGCTCTTCTACTATCTTTGTCACTGGTGAAATAACTAATATTTTCCGTAATTGAGATATTCTAAAATTAAAAGGTTCTCAATGAATCAACTTATACTTTTACCTGAATTTTACGTATAAAAGTATCCAGAAAAAAACAATGGGGATTTCCTTAACCTCGTCCACTACCGGTACATTTACCTTGTATTTATATAAATAACGTTTTATTCATGCTTGCTGACATTGTGATGTACATTGGCGAGACGACCTTGAGGTTTCATGTCAGTAGTTAAGATAATGCCGTGATGTTCTCCAAATATACCCGGAAAAGGTTTTGTTCTGGTCTTTCAGGACTCTTTTGTTATGTCTGTCAGATGCCCGAAAGTGGCAAGGTCGAAGTGGCAATCGATCTGGCGAAGAGATTTCCACGGAGATACTTATACAATATATGTTGTTGTTTTTTTTTGTCGGTAAATGCTTTGTATGATCTTAGCATGGAGACTGCGTAAGGCCTTCCTTAGCTACGCAGTGAAATTGAGTACCTCCGTTCTTTAACAACTTATAGCCCGTGAACCAGCAACGAAAAATGCAACCCATTTAACTAAAATTTTTAGTATGTTTTATTGAAAGCATCTATCATGGTATAGCAAAAAATACACGTCTACCAACTAAAAACTGGTAGATTACAAAATGGTGGCCATTCAAAAAGGGGCCATAAAGACGAAATACTTACCCATTTGACCACAATTTTCCTTTTGACCTCATAATACTAGTCTGTCATCTAGAGGTGGGTAGGAAGCCGCGGCAGACTCGATTTTAGGGACAGAATTTCTGGCCCATGTAATCATTGCATTGACATTATATCGGTGAGTATTAGATCTACGGATTTCTATTGCTACTCAAATTAAAGCTAATTTTATGCCTCGTAACGTAGTTTATAACCATTATATTGTTAGATACAGCCGTTTTCATGATATCAACCAAATTAATTTAAAAAAAAAAAGAAGTTTATCGGTTTCCGTTTTTTCGTAAGAACCATATCTATATAACTATTTGTCATAGAGACATATTTTACAACTCAAATTAAAGGTGATTTAATGTTCTAAATTGATTGTTATAACAATTATCATTGTAGGATAAGCCGTTTCCATGGTAGCAACCATAATTATGATAAAAAAGAGTGATATCTAAACTTTTTTTTTTTTTTTTTTGTAATATCTGTATATCGTTGAATATTGAACATACAAATGTATTTTACTACTGAAATGAAATCTTATTAAATACTTGATGATTTACTTTACACAGATTATCATCATAGGTTGGGCCTTTTCCATGATAGTAACCATAATTTGTTAGAAAAGAGTGATATTTTTTTTTCCGCAAAAACAATTTTTTTTTAATACCTCTATATCTTTGAATATAAGACATAAAAATGTCTTTTACGACTCAAATGATAGCTTATTAAATAATTAATGATTTACTTTTTTACTATTATCTTCATAGGTTGAGCCGTTTCCACGATAGAGTGATTTTGTGTGATATTCCCTTTATACCATATATTTTACACCGTTGATTTCACTTGAAAGATCGCTTTAAGATTCTATCTGAAATATAAAATTTCAGTTTCGAGCTTGATTTATAACTTTGAAAATTATTACATTAATACTTCACATTTTTACCAAATTATATAAAGTGAATCTTAACTTGAATTCAAGTATTCGAGGTCTTTTAAATCAAGTAAAATTCCTTTATTAATTACTTTAATCTTCGAATTGACTGACACTCATAAGTCAAGACATAAATGAGAATATGCTAGTTACATTAGTCTTTTTGTCTTTTAGCTAGACTATGCACGGGCACACAACCATCACTTATCAAAATGTTTTCATTTCTAATCTAGGGATCATAATGTTTTAATAATTTCCTGTGAAAACTCTTATCCTAATACTTTTATTAATTGCAATGTTTTATTGTATTTACATTTCATATACAGGTAAGTGAAACTGAAAATAAAAAAAATAATGAAGTAGTGCTTTGTCTAAAAGTTGTTATAATCATTGACTCATTTCATACCTCTCTATTATAGTATGTTTAATGTTATGGTATAGCAATAAAATTACATAAGTTGTTTCTCATGCAATGTCATTTTTATACCGGTGATTGCTCAAGTTTTATTGATAGTACCAAAACCTAATATATGGTCTTTCCATTCATCCTGTCCTGAGATTTAACTCTAAGCAAACAAGATAGTAGTTGTGTAATGTTTTGTCCGGGAATCGTCTGTCGGAGAAGCCTCTTAAACTGTCCAAGTATCCTTGATTATGATAGAACGATTGTTTTGTCTTGGGAAATTCAAAGGTTTTATAATTTTATCTGGTTTGTGGGTGTATATTTTTGTACTATTATTATCTGACTATTTCACATAAAGATTTAAGTAATCTAGATTTAATTTGTTTTGTCTGTTTATTAATTTAACATCAAATTATGCTAATGTAGATAATCGAACGATTTTATAGTAGAAGTACTAGATTTTGCCTTATCTTTGATATATCATTGCAAAGGCTACTATTTTACGTTTCCTCCGAAGGACGGCATAACCAAGGATTTTTTATTCCCTTCAAAACATCATTGGGCCATCTGTCGGTTTTGAGTCCCCGACCCCGACCTGGGGCATCGAAGATTGTTATGCTAGCTACTACACCACTGGTGACACCCGCATATGACATAATAAATTAACAATACCAACTTTTTTTTTTATTAGTTTTTTTTTTCTAATTACAGTTTTGTTAGACAAGAAACAGCTCGTAGATACTGTTTACTATAATATTTATTATAAAAATATCCACATACCACAAACAATTAATTTATATTACCATCATTAGGCCTATTTGAACTTATGGGATAGAGTTATGGGGATCCACCAAACCGTTCAATTCTATCCGCATTCAATCCTTGCAATCCAAAATCCTCCTGAATGTCCCTTACTTTGTCACCAATAAAATAATCCACAAAGAACTAAATATCCCATTAGTCGCAGATCTAGCCCGAACTAGATATACCTCCTTTAATTCCAAATTACCTGTCCACTCCAACCCACTCGTCCGCAACCTCTCATCACCATCTATTTCTGATAATCCCCCGAGGCCTGGCGTCCTACTAAATTAAATAAACACTAAAGTGCTACCACTGGGTAGTTTCTTCACATGCCATAATATGATTAATTAACACATTTACTTAGTGTATTTTACTGTATAATACAGTTGTAAATTTCTTTTAAAAATGTACCTGTTTCTCTTACGGTTTGCCAATATCAGTAATCGATTAAAATTATATACACTCCGTTTTATTTATCATCCCTAATATTGACATTGCTGATATTTAAGATATTGAAAAACAAAAAAATAAATAAATCCCTGAAGGTTGCTGATGTACTTATAAAACCCGCATATCGCTTGGCATGCCCTTGACTCGAACACTATCTGCCCGTTCTAGAAGAATGGGGCTATTGTTCCACTTCGCGAGTCTCTTGTTTTTTAGCCCTCGTTTCATGTAGCCCGAATGATTAGAATTCAGATAAAGTGACTATCCATGTTAATGTACTCGTTCTATGTCCCCCCTGGTAGTTGTAATACGTGACCGTCGATGGAGGATGGGTCATTCATTAGACTCGTCTACCGACTTGTTGCTTGATCGTTATACCTTCCGCTATCATTTCCTTTCTCGAGTTACTTTCTAAGTATTCGGGTTCGGTGAACTATCACCGAGGTGTTTTAAACCTGTTATTGGCCGGTCATTAGTTTTCCTTGTCAAAATGACTTCTAAGGAGTAGAAGAGTATTTTGGCTTTCTCTTAGAATTTCTTGCTGTGGAAAGTTCGTTTTTTTTATTTTATTTATTTTTACATTGATGCAGGAATGAGAGAAATTTATTACTATCAACAACTATTAATTGCAGTTTAAAATGATGTAAGTAGGTCGTGGGCATTCGTACAGATATCATTGTTAATTAATTTAACTGACCTTTTGAATGAATATTGTGATAATAATAAGATATTTAAATCTATCTAACGATGAATGTCAATGTACCGTCCTGGTTCGAAAAAAAAAATTATTTATATGATGAATGACTTTTGTTTAGTTATTTTTAATAATTTACTTTTTTAATCGACTAAGAAAATGAATTTACACCTCTCTTAAATACCTAGGTGATATATTTCAATAATCGTAAAATTGTTATATCTAATGCAAAAAAATAAATATATCTCCAACCGCCGGGGGATTTATAAAAATAATTGTTGAAATCGGACTTGTGGCAGAGATAGGCTAATATCATGTCTATTTCTTAAGAGGAAACTGTTTCACGCATTGTAGGTTGGTTGAATTAAAAGACTTTTTTGAGTCGGAAAAAGATTATTGGTATCGACAAAAAATCAAACTACTTGCTTGTAGATGATAGCTTATATTATACATAAATAATCTAACATAATGAACTGTATTTCGTATGTTAGTAGAAATTCGATTTTATAAAAACATAAAATTCATTTTAATCCTTGAAATCCTCTTTGTAAACCTATGACATCCTTCCCGACAGTGTAGTTTTATAATATTCCGTTTAAACCGAGCTGCTATCTCAAGCTCCTGCTTGACAAACTTCTTACATGGAATCCCCACACATACCTGAAACGACTAATAACTACTCGCTGCTTTCAGTTACATCTACTCTTACTGGACAAACGCTCTAACCTTTCACATAACCACAAAATCATATCTAGATCACTCTCATAAGAGCTATTTGAACTTGGGATTTGAGCTTTGGGACTCTACTAAACCATCAAACTCATCCACATCCAATCTTGACAATCTAAAATCCTTCGTAAAATCCTTAACTTTGTCAATATAAACTCGCCAATAAAGATCTTAATATTCTATATGTTACTGATTCGGCCGAACCCGATATCACTCCTTCTATGAAAAGTTCCAATTTTACTCTAACCCATTAGTTTAAATCCTTGCTTCCTTTCAAATCCCTTAGAAGACAGCGTTGTTGTTTAGGTTACCTACTGGAATGTAGTTTCTCTACACATTATTTCATATATTTTATAGTAGCATATCTTCTTGTTATATTAAAAAATACAGTTGTAAACTTCAATATACCCAAAAAAAACACAACAACTTTGAAATGACTTTTTTTCCTCCTCTTCTGGCGCGACAGGTCTTGTAGGCCCTTGGCCGCTTGGTGTAATATCCTGGAAGAATATTCCCATTAAGTTCCTCGATGAAATTTTATAGAGTAAGGTCATCACTCCCTACGCATATTTTGTGAGTAGCCACCAGTAGCCTGTCGGATCTCACATACTCGGGGGAGAGGCTGTGAGTGAATCCCAATTTAATTATATGCTAATAAAAGTTCGCCGGGACTGAAATTCGAACTCACAATCTTTGCCGTGCGAGACTAGTCACTCAGCTACGGGCTCCCTTTGATTTATGATGATAAATATTTGTAATTGTTTCTCCATTCAATATGTAGGTACCTGAACCATTTTGAAGACTTTAAAATCAACGTCTCATTATACTCCTGAAGCCCAACACATTTCTGAACTTCGGCTAAGTTAAGTAAAGAGTTAAGGCATTGAGCTAGAGAGTGTGGGCCATTCGAGAAGAGGACTTATGATATTATTTCATTAATAATTGAGCCTGAGCAGACAATGTCCCCCGGCCCATTGATGCCTCCAACTTCAGTAATTAGTTAGTGAACAATTTAGCCAAAGTTCCTACCTCTCCGCAACTTTGACTTTTGGCAACAATACATAAACCATTCTTCTCTTCACGCGGATTCGCACACCCACGCCTTTTCTCTTTACTCGCTTAGTTTACTTGGTGTACAAATATTTACTTACAGTCTGATTAGAATAGATGATATTCCGAGCTAGTAATTATAGGTTTTCTGTTCTATTTCTGCAGAATTAATTTAATAGGAATTAAATATGCTCGCCATAAAGTATCTTGATATTTTTAAAGTAGAGCGAGAAAAAGAACACAAATGTTTTATTAAAGAATGGTTAAAGATATTGGGTTGGACCTTTTTGGCCGTCGAATTAGAAAGATACATAATTGAAATGCGAATAGAATACAAGAGTTGACTCTGTGATAAAGGGTATAGCCCGGGATAGGATGGTAAATCTGCCTCCGAGGCTTTTTTGACTCAAACTTGGGGTATCAATTTGGTGTCGAATAAAAATAATTTACCCCATTTTTTTAGCTTTTTAATTCAAATGGTTTTCGAGATTTAAAAAAAACAAAAACTCTTTTTTCGATTTTAATAGTAAAATTAGAAATTAATTAATGATGATTTTTTCTCTAATTCTTAGGATTCAAGAGCATGAAACAATTATATGGTCATGAACGAAAAGCCAATTTTTAGCGGAAGAAATAAAACAATAAAGTGTATTTTTTTAACCATTTGAAAAGTGTCAATCACCGATTTTTTTTCAGAAAATGTCTTTTTACTCCTCTATACACAGGAATTTTTTGACGTGGTGGAACAATATGAAAACAAATGAAAACTTATTTTTTTTCTAAAATCTCTCATTCAACTTATATTTCTTATTATTATTGAACAATGTGTAAACAATCGTTTCTCACCAAAAATTCAGAATTACATTACTGATAATACATTTTCAATCATTTTTCTACAAAATGATTGGATTAAAGCTATGTTTTTCAAAACGCGCGCCTGGCTAGCGCTCTGTAACGTCGTCTATTTAGCCTCTATCAATAATTTCTTATAAGGTTTCGCTTGTTTAAGTATTCACTATGGATTTTTCTACGAAGAATGTATTTTCAGTGAAAAAAATACTTGTCTACACATTTTTCGATAATCTAAAAACTATAACTTTCTTAAAACGCATGATTTCGGAAAAAAAAGTTTTTATTTTTTTCTATATTGTTCCACCACTTCGAGAAAAATTCTGCAGTACAGAGTAGCATAAAAGACACTTTCTCAAAAAATTCGGTGAGTGACACCTTTCAAAAAGGTTTAAAAAATATATGTATTTTGATTTTCATTCATCTGATAAAAAACGGTTTTTCGTTTTAGAATTTATATTAAGTCGTTGATTCCTAAAAAATGATTATTTAACTCTTCATCTATATAGAATTAAAAAAAAAACAACAACATAGTTTTTTAGAATTTTCTTGTTGTATTTAAAAATTAGTTATAATGCTTTTTTTGAAGGTGTCACCGGAAAAAATGGTTCGGGAGGTAGTAAAAATAGATGAGAAAATATGGAAAAAATATGTATTATCCCACTTTTC
This sequence comes from Piezodorus guildinii, assembly GCA_023052935.1. Classification (NCBI taxonomy): domain Eukaryota; kingdom Metazoa; phylum Arthropoda; class Insecta; order Hemiptera; family Pentatomidae; genus Piezodorus; species Piezodorus guildinii. Next base: position 68,021,827 of record CM041296.1, on the reverse strand, counting down.
GACCCAATTTGCGGATGGTCATCACGGATTCCAGGCAAGAGTCAAGAAAGAACTACGCAATAATAATATCCATAATAATAAACAAGCTCCAACTATTTCTGTAATAATTCTGAATGTACTTTAGATAACTTCAATAGGTGGTCTAGAGCATAATATTTTGATTTTCTTTATTGAATCGTGCCTGGAAGACCTGGTGAAGACCTGCAGTATGGGTCGAAACGTTGGATAATAAATAGTTTTTTAAAAATGTTTTTTTACCACCACCCCAACCATCTTATCATTCACATTCATTTCACAGACAACTATTTAATATTAAAAAATCATATATATATATATATATATATATATATATATATATATATATATATATATATATATATATATATTTATATAGATAGATAGATAGATAGATAGATAGATAGATAGATATAAAATAAGTTTCTATTGTTCTTAGGTTTCAGTCAATGAATAAACAATTCTATTTATGCTACGTTTCGAGAATTTATTGTTCTCATAATCATGCAATTTTAGACAAAATAGTGTCTTAAATAGACATATGTGTAGACGACAAACTTTGACAGAAGAACAGTGTTACCACTTTTTTTTAAACTATTGTTTTTCAGATACTCATTGCCCCAGAAGGTGGCAGATTGTATTATCTCTTAATAAAACAAATTGAAAAAAAAAAAAAAATTGTTTTTCAGAAACAATTCTTTATTGAGTAATATTAATATCAGTTCAATTTAGGGCATTTCAATAGTGATAAAGTAAGTACAACATTCATATTACATTTACAATATATATATATACAAAACAATAAATTTATATAATAATAATACAATTTACATATATACAAAACCGGATCAATAAGAATATATACAAAAGTCACTCATACCTATATACAATTCTCAATCATACAGCACGTAAGTGGAGAATCTAGCCAATGCTAGAAATCCAATATACATGTTACAAGAGATCTCGAGGCGACTGGCGTTTCAACCTTCTAGGAGGATGGTAAGGATGTGTGGAGCTAGATAAGGATTGAGCTAGGGGATTAGGGTGATGGATAAGGTTCTGATGGAATTTAGAGAATTTCGATGGTATAAGGTCTTTCATTAAGTTCTTTTTGTTGAAGTCTAGTATGCGGATTCCTAGGTAGTCTTTTTTTTTTTTTTTTTTTTTTTTTTTTTTTTTTTTTTTTTAAACTATTAGATCTATGGTATTATCTCAACGAAAAAGAATCCTTAATTAAAATAAAAACATATTTTAAAAATATATTGCTTATTGAGATTTACAACTGTATTACATAATAGCAGAAACGGTGTCGATCTTGGTGATATGGATGTATCAGGTCATACTTTTGAACACGTAGAGAAATTCAAGTATTTAGGTTCAATGATAACTAGAAAAAATGAAATCCAGGAAGAAATAAAGTCCCGGTTAAAGGTGGGAAATGCGTGTTATTATTCAGTTGCTAAGTTACTTAGTTCGCGGCTTCTATCTAAAAACTTAAAGATTAGAATTTATAAAACTATTATTCTTCCAACGGTTCTTTACGGATGTGAAACGTGGCCGCTTACTTTAAAGGATGAACAGCGGCTTAAGGTTTTCGAAAATAAAGTATTGCGTAAAATATTTGGTCCAAAGAGAGATGAGGCCACTGGGGAGTTTAGAAGGTTGCATAACGCGGAATTGCGGAACTTGCATCCTGTGAATATAATTGAGCTGATTGCATCGCGGAGACTCAAATGGGCGAGTAAAGTTGTTGGGCTCGATGACGAACGGATTCCGAGAAAGTTGGTATTTGCTGATCCGACTGGTAGGCGTCCGAAAGGTAGGCCGAAGCGGAGATGGGAGGATTGCGTTAAGGCTGATCTCGGGAGCTTGGGCTTGAATGGTGAGCATTGGACGAGTCTGTGTTGGCGGAATTTGGTGGTATCGGCATCGAACCTTCGGGTTCGCTAAGTCTATTATTATTATTACATAATAGAATCAGAAAATATGATAGAAAAGAGACATGAATCAGACTGGTAGAGAAGCTACCCTTTAGTTGCACTCTGGATAATATAAACATAAAAGATAATTATTTACTTCTTATTTTTTCATCAAAAGAATCTTAAATTAATTCAATATACTAGAGTGCTGCCAATGGGCAGTTTCTCTTCATGTTTTTCATGTACACTATCTTTTATCAGCATATTTACTTGATGTACTATACATACTATACAGTTGTAAATTTCAATAAAATATTTTTTTTTTAAATCAATATTAGCTTGAAGTAAAGGCTATGTTTTTTTTCTAGTGTCAATATTTTTATAATTAAAATTATATAGTATATATTCTTATTAATGTTTCGGGGTCCTACCCCATGATCAGGATATTCCGTCTTTAACTAAATCTTCATAATATTACTACTATTCCGGCTATTAAAGAAACATATACGTTCATTAGTCTGTAAAAATAAATAATTAGGAAAAAATATATTTTTATCTTCCGAAGAACTAATAAGAAGTATATAATTATATTATTTTACACGTTGCATTTTTTTTTTTTTTTAAATCGATTGAAAGATATTGATTTAATTGTGGGAATTTGCTATAGTTTTTACTATAATTTATCTTTATTTACTAGTTATGCTCACTTTTAATAGGTAAATAACTAGTAATTATTACCAGGATTACCCATTGCAACCTTGAGACGCTATAATCGGTCCCAATTATCGTATATAGGGTTTTCCCTATTGTGGTTTTTCTTATTAATCAATACTTCTCTGAATTATCAGATTCCATGTATTTATAATTATTATATTGTATTTGTATATATGACTTATAATCAGTATATAACAACTAGAAGGTTAGCCCAAATTATATAACATAATTTTTTACTTTTTTTTAAAATAAATTCATGTTATAAAAATATGTAGCGAATTCTTGGTACATTTTAACGAAGCCATTTATCATACATTTCAATGAAGTGATAAATGTCTGAAAAAACGGTATATCTAGAGAAACGGTCATTATTCACTCCATTAAAATGACTGGACGTTTGTGAAAATATATACTGCCATTATCTTCCGCTCTCCAAATATATTTTATATGGCCATTAAAGTTAAAATTGTCGGTTTCGGGGTACTGCGGATTAGCCGCAGGTCGTTCGGAGTCAAAAGCTTGGATTTTTTTATTTTATTTTTTATATTCTTTATATGCTTATTATATATATATAATCATTTTAAATACATTACTTTTTTATATTGTATAATGCTTGCAATTAAATTAGTTTGTTTATGATTAAATCTGACTGTTCAATAGAGACGTTGATTTCCAAAAAGTACTGTATCCACTTTAGACAATTTTACTGGAAACGTAAAAATCTGTCGGACCAATTTACTTGATTTTTTTTTTATTAATATCTAAAGTTGGTTTTTAAGTGTGTTGCCAACTTATTTTTCCAGATTATTGTACTTTTCCCAGGACTTTTAAACTATACAATATGGATATAGTACTTTTTGGAATGAAACGTGGATATAGTACTTTTTGGAATGCATTAAAAGGGATATAGTACTTTTTGGAAGATAATAACGCGAGATAAGTTAGTAACAGCCACTATAACCTTCCTGATACAACATTACCGATAACTAACGTCTTTATACTGTTAATTACTAAATTATGTATATTTCCTTATTCTCTCTCTGAGAAATATCTTTCTTTGTTGGTTAATTACATTGATTGTCTATTATTCATAAAGAAAGTGAATATTCAAAAGACAATTTATTTATTTATGGCACTATAATAAGAATGTATGTAATTATAAAGTTTGTTTTGAACTAGTATTTACTATTTGTGTGAATTTAGCAAATTTTTCTATATTATTAACTATGTGTAAACAATATTTAACCATAGATACTGATAAATAATAACTTTTAAACTTTTATTTTACATTAAAAAATCGACTGCGAAGTTTGATCAGGTACGGATTTTCTTCAAATATTTAGCAAGTTCGTATAATGCTAATTCCAACTATTTACTGTTTCAAATACTATTATTCTGTTAAAATGTGAATTTCTGAAAAATTTAAAACTAAATTTATGTTGCTGCAAGAAAAAATACTATGAAAAAATTTAATTTAATTGACAACCTAAAAGAACCAAAGCCACGCAACTAAGTTGTTTCAAATAGCCAAAAAACTGATTATTAGGTTAAAACCATTGATCAAAATAATAGCGGTGACTCAAGACGTGCTAAATGTATCAATACAAATTTTCAAATTTTCTGTATCTGACATTCTTAGTTGGCTAACAAGTCTCAGTTTATTTATATTAACATGATAGGTTGAATAATCTTGCAGATGAGGGCTGTTAAAGTTACAAACAGTTCTATAAAGTGGGTTATATTTAGAGTTCCTAATATTAATAATAATATTAGATATAAAAGTGTTACGTAATCCTTACAAAATTTCACAAATGCACTGTAGAATGGATTTAATAAGTGATTTCTATTATTTACAGAATATTAACGATAGATTCGAAATTTCTTATCGTTCAATCCTAATTGTTGAATTTCTTGATTTCATTATGCTGAACTGTTGTTAATAAAACTTTTAGTTTATTTAGCGCATTACTTTGATTTTAATCAGTTCTCGGAAAAAATGTAGTTCGGAAAAATCTGATCCTTTTTTAAAATTATTTTATTTATTTTAATTTAACATCACTTTGTGCTACTGTGACAATTTTACGGCATAACTAAGGATTTCTTACTCACATTAAAAAATCCTAGGGCGATCTGCCGGCTTTGAAGTCGCGACCTTGGGCATAGTGTCTGTTATGTAAGCCACTACAACAGTGGTTCCCAACTGGTGATATCTCCAGGGGGTCCGCGAGTTGGCTTTGGAAAATTATTTTAAATAACCTCAATAAAATATATTTGGTAAGCCTTGGCTTCCTACAAAAATCACTCTAACATTGTAAACATGCATTAAATTTCTCATTGTATTTGATGAAAAATAGTCACTTTACTATATTTCTAAATTTTGGTAAATCTCAGCGTACAATGTTTTCCGGATTGTAGACGGTTTTTAGATTCTGGATCTAGCATATACTATCTCAGATTATTAATTATAATTTATTTAAATCGCGGATTCTAAATCGTAAGTCCATTATTAATAGAACGAAGTAGTCCGTTACAGTTAAACAAAATCTTACCGTTAGTCAGATATATCTTAAAATTAAGACGATGATTTGTAATAGGTGCTATATTCATTGAAGGAAATATTCAATATGAAGGAATGTAATTGATTATTTTTGAATGGAAATCTAGAATTCTTTAAATAATATATTAATAACTTTTCATATTTCTTTTTTTACGTTATGAAAACTATTATAATAGGGTACTTTTAGTGTGTTTTGGAACAAAATTAAATATGAACATCGTAGCTTTTTGGTAGGTAATTTTTATCATATTTTATATATATATATATATATATATATATATATATATATATATATATATATATACTCGTATATCACGATTTTGTTTACATTTGAGGGTCCTTGTCACTGTACTTATTGAATAAAGGGGTCTGCGAATTTTTTTTGTTGTTACAATCTATGCTATAAAACATACTCTAATAATCTGGCTGTTTTTGTTTTTCGTTTCTCTAAGATATCTCGTTAACGGCTTAGTAGTTATATATAGTTAACGACGTAACATTACTATTGATGTTGATACTAGCAAATCAATTCTCAACGCCTGCTGAGGATAATAGCTTGAGGTACCTGCAGGTGACAGATTGAGCATTGCTAAGAGATCATTATGTTTTATAAAAAAACTGAGCCCACTACAACGATCTTGTTCGACTGTGAAAATATCACTATTGATTAACTTGGGATATGTTATATATTTTATAAGAAATCAATCATAATAAAATTAGTTATTCAGAAGAAATTATTTAATTTATTATTGACAAAAAAAAAAATCTGGTGCGGGCAACACACGACTTTCACTTACTTCCGTTTTTAAAATCGATCAAAGAATTTTCAAATACAGTTAGAGATAAAAATGAGTAAAACCATTAAAAAATTAATTAAATTGAATTATTATAGAAACATGTGTTTTATTAAAAACTCTTCTATATTATTATCTAAAATAATCAGTTAGTTTTATCGGCTTTTTATCAATCTTTATTAACTTTAACACCAGCTTGTATATAAAATAATATTTTTTCTAAAATCTTTCTTATGCTCAAAAATAAAAAATTGCATTAAAAAAATATTTTTTTCATTTTCCTTCTTTAGTTGTTTATCAAATTCGCTCAACTTGCATATTTAGCTGTAATTATTATTGGTTACAAGATAATATAGTTAATTCTATAGAATCTACAGGATTAAAGGTACTTTAGAGGAAGAAAATTTAAAATATCGGCATTTAAGTCCTGTCAGACTATTTCAATCAGAATGAAACCTACATCATATTAAAGCCCATCAAATTTTACAACGAAGTATAGAGTTTAATCAAAATCGTTAGAGCCGTTTTTGGGGAAATCGTAAAAAGGTGGTAAATGCATGGTATGAAGTAGTTCTTCCGATCAACTGATTTTGATGAAAAAGTTTCTGTAACATCTCGGGCGTATAGTTATCTCAAATATGAAATTTCAGTTTCATAGGACTTATCGTTTTTGCCCAGGAGTTACCATACGCACACACAGACCTTTTTGCGGAACTTGGTCATTTGGACTCAGGAGACCCTAAAACGTGTATTTCCGTTGAAAACTGGAATTCGAAAATTTTCACGATCGCAATACTTAACTTAAACATTGCTGTAAGATAAATAGACTTTTATGCAATATTATAATTTGTTCTAATTTTGATTTTTAATGAGTATAATTTTCTACTAATTATTAATAAATAATAATTTGTAAATGTACTGTAGTGAGTCATGATGATTTTAAAGCCTCCGAAATCTTGAATCTTGTGGAACAAATAAGATACATTTATTTATCAAGAAATTAATGTTTCAAAATTATCTTTATTTTAAATATTTCTATGATTTCATTTTTATTATTAGTGTGGGAAAAATAAAGGAGATGAAATAAAATTATATTTATAAACCTATTTTAAAAAGTTCTTTGGCTAAGAATGTTTTAGTTGTGAAATCGTAAAATGTTTCAGGCTTATGATTTATGTTTTTACTTCTAGCGATATTTTTAGGTTCAGTAAATCAGATCTATTCTCTACTGTGGGAGGTAATTTTTGTAAAGTGTATTTTTGTAATTATATATAAAACTAAATCGTACGTACATTAACTTTTAGTTTATTTATTTATATTTGATAATTTTTAATAATACAATATTATTATCTTAAAAATAATAAAATTCACCTGAAGCCCGAGAAATGTAGCTTGTGGACGTAAGGTGCCAAATACTTAGTTGTTTTTCATTTATGCTTTACCTATTTTAAATCTAATAACTTTACGATTATCCCAAAAATATAGTACATGGAATAATAAACAAATTATATAGCTTTTCATCAAACAGCAGGATGTTAAATAAAAAAGTTCTAGGACCTCCGTAAAGTAAACAATTTCAATAATAAAAAAAAATTAAATAGGCGATTTAGAAAAAGTGAATCAAAGAGAAGATATTTCCCTATTCTCTAAAAAGGTACATCGATCATTTGTGAAGATAATTAAAAACTAAAAAGTGCTATGGAATTATTATTATTTAGTTATTAATAAGTATTTGAAATATATGGTTTAATTAATTTTTGTTTTCAATATGTGTTCTCCAAAAAATCATAGCTCATGGTCATTTTCTTTTATATTCTCCCTCGTACTTTGAGTCTTGTGTGAAGTTACTAACTTACAAGCGAGTTGTAAGGATATTCGATACTTTTTTTTCTGATCTCCATGAAATGCAAGTTTTTAGTCGGATTTGTTTTTCTAATTCCTCTTCTGGTTATTTCTTCTGCTGCATCAATGTCTGCTCGGTGGGGTGACACTCGAATTCAAGCCACGTTTCATCGATTATTGCCTGTTTAGACCTGTATACGAGTTGTACTTTTGCTAACAGTCTAGTTAGTGCTTATTTTGTAAATTTGTGTAATTAGTGCGGTTTTTTTATCCCAAGCTCAGATTTCTGCCCCTAAGTATAACTCGAAAGGAAGTTAATATGTTTTATTTTTTTACCCTTGTAAATAATAGATAACATGGATATGGAAATACCTCTGGTATGCAGCGCCCGATTAGACAAACTGGCGTGGGCCACCGGTGGTACGCGCTGTCCCATGGGACAGACTAGTGCGGGTCACCGGTGGTCACTTGGTCCGGTGGATTCTTATTTAGTCATGGCCGAGGGATTTTTCTGCCAGCGTTGTGGTCGTTTTGGATTTCTCTCGATTACCGCTGATATATGTAAATCATCAAAACATAAATTTTCGAGGGTAAAACGTGAGATAAAGTATTTGATAAAATTGCAAAATTTCATGGGTTCCAAAAACCAATGGATATTGTTAACTTTCCGCTATTGGTCATTAAACTTAATTATAGAAATTGATACAGTGGACGAATTTCCTCCGTTAAGGACTTTGACCGTTTGCGAAGCTCGTATTAGCGGAAAGGGTTCAATTGCTGTGCAGAGGTCCCGCACACCGTGTTCCCAGTACTCGTGACCTTTCTTTGAAGTCCGGGATCCATACTAATTACAATTGGGTTCCCGCTCCCGAGGTTTCCAGGCTTAGGGCAGAGAGATATTCAAAGGGCTGAAGGTTCGAGGGACTGGGTTTCATGTGAAAAGTCACAACTTGAAATGATTAGAGAGGGATTTTATCTTTGGTTAAGTTTTCGAAACCAATCTAAGTTTTATAGTAAGAGAACTAGATGAGTCACAAAAAAAAAAATCATTTTTTTATTTTCACTTACCTATATGTGAAATATTAACACTTATACCTATAAGGGAAAAGTATTGCGATCGTGATAAGTTTCGATTTCAAATTCTCCCCGGAAATCTACGTTTTGGATCCCTTGAGTCTAAATGACCAAGTCCCGTAATAAGGTCTGTGTGTGTCTGTGGTAAGTGATAAAGACTGCAACTTACACGGACACACCAACACATTAACAAAAAAAAAAGCTACCAGCATAGCTTACAACATTCACAAAAGTCTGAGAAGAAGTTGGATAAGAGACCTGACTAAAATATATTTACACTTCATATGCATTTTGCACTTTTTTACGATTTTCTCGAAAAGTAGCAAATAGGGCATAAAATTAAGTGAATATTGTACATAACAATGTTATATTACTAGTTCCTTTTTAAATGAAATGATCTATTTTCACTTTACTCTTCTTTATTTCTTTCTCCCTACGTTTCGGCCTTTACCATTTTCAAGGGTTAATTAATCATTCTTTTATATTGCACATTTATAAAATACATTTTGTTACATTTAAAAAAAAAAAAAACTATCACAGGTTGAAATAGCCTTGTCAGCTTGTTATTATCTACTACTAATGGATCATGTTATTATGGAAAATGGATCATTTTATTCAAGAAGAACCTAGCAATACATCTATTCACTCAAGCAAATATTAATTACAATATAATAAAACTTAATGTTATATTATTTTATCGCGTTTCCAACGGCACTGAATATAATTATTTGAATTTTTTTCATCTATAATTTTATTTAATAGTTTTTCAATTGACTTTAACTACCGAGCTAAGTGAAGGTTGTATGTTGCCCGCTGCAGATTTTTTAATATTTATTCACTAATTTATTATTAAGAATGCACTACGTGTGGAAACTGGCAGTCGTTCCTGCTCGTCGCCTATATACACTCAAATCATTACATTTTCGTAAAATTTTATTTAGACAGTAACCTGAACATTAAAAAAACAAAAAAAAAAACTGAAACTTAGAATCATTTTTTCATTATATTTTCCGTAATAACTAGTAAAAAATTTTAAAATAAAAATATTAAATTTAAAAATTTAGATAAAGTAATAAATATAATAATTAAAAAATAAGTAAAATAAAATATAATAGGAAATATAAAATAAAAAATAGATTAAGTAAAGAGGAAAACAATAGTTGTTCAAATCTGCTTGTAAAAATCTATTTGAGAGAGAAGACACATTAATTCATCAATTCCTTTTCCATTGTTTCCCAAAGCATCTGCGACGTTGCTTGGAAATTGTTGGTGAATATCTAAAATAGATTTATGTTTATCGCAAACATTGTAATAAACGAATGTAAATTATTGTCAGGTATGTCGGGATGGCCCTATTTTTTATTAGTGGGTTATTATAATATGTCCGTTTCATGTTGCTACAGCCAGGTTTAGTAAGGTCCAAACGGTCTTTTTTAATTAAGCGAATTGTTCAATTTCTGTTATTGTTTTTAGAGCCCGGTTTTAAACCTTCAATTTCCTGTAAAAACTAACTTTTCAGAAATACTTTATGGCGAGATAACAAAAAAACAAGTGGTAGCTTGATAGTGTTACTTAAAAGCTGTTTATAAGTCTATATAAATATAATATACATTAGATAAAAATCCCTTTAACATCAATATATTTTTTTCCAAGCAAATCTGTGAGAAGATGAATGAGTTTCAGCAGACTACCTGGATGTTGTTTGTCGATTTTAAGGCCGCCTATGATACCATAGTTAGGAGTAAGCTCGTAGTAGCCATGCATGAACTGGGACTACCATGTAAACTAATTCGTTTAGTAAAATGCACAATGGCAAATACAATTTGCCAAGTTAAATGCTGTGGGCTATCGGAGCCGTTTGAAGTAGAAGGTGGTCTGAGACAAGGAGATCCAATAGCTCCTCTTCTGTTCAATATTGCTCTGCAAGTTATCATCAATAGGGCGGAATTAGAACAACAAGGGACAATATTTACGAAGATGTCTCAAATTCTCGCATATGCAGATGACGTGGTCATTATTGGTAGATCCCTGCCGAGCATAAGAGCGACCTTTGAAGCAATGGACAAGGAAGCAGGAAAGATCGGTCTAAAAGTCAACGAGCTGAAAACTAAGATAATGGTACTAGGCACACGAATGGACCAGAGGCAGAGTCATTATGAAATGGGACCCTATAAAATAGAACTGGTAAGAAGTTTTCAGTATCTAGGCTCTATTATAAATGATGACCTGAAGGAAGAAGAAGAGGTAAGGAAGCGTATAGCAGCTGGTAATAGAGCCTATTTTTCCTTATCAAAGCTATTTAGAAGCAAGCTTTTGAGCCGCTCCACCAAGTTGATGCTATACAAAACCCTTGTAAGACCAGTGGTTACGTACGGTGGAGAAACGTGGATCCTCAACAACAAAAATGTGGACCTGCTTGATAGGTTTGAACGGGTAATCCTAAGGAGAATCCTGGGAGCCGTATTTGAGGATGGTCAATGGCGGCGAAGGAAAAATAAGGAATTGTTTCAGCTCTACCAGGATATCAGTATCTCCTCTCATATTAAGATACAGAGGTTAAAATGGATTGGGCACGTGATGAGGATGAATTGTGACAGGGTTGCAAGTAGAGTGTACAGGAATGTTCCGGATGGCCGGCGCCGGCGTGGCAGGCCGAAGGGTCGATGGAAGGATGGTGTAGGGAAGGATCTTAGACAGCTCGGGATCTCTCTGAGACGAGCTGAGGATCGAGAAGGATGGTTGGCGACTGTTGAGCAGGCCAAGGGCGGCCTCATGCGCCTGTTGAGCCAGTAGAAGAAGAAGAAGAAGAAGATATTTTTTTCCAAAATGAATAGTCTTTTATAACATTAGTTTAGCTTACAACAGATTTTTTGCTTAAAAAAACTGCTTTTATAACATAACGGTAGCATTTTTTTTATCAGAACTATTCAAACAGTTTTGGCCTAGTTCAGTCATCATATCGTTAAGATAATATTTACTATAAGATTTTTGGAAAGAGTTACGATTTCTCTTTCGAGCAAAGCAACCATTTATTTATTGAGATAATATCTTAATAATTCGTCTTTTTGATGTGCTACTATAGAAATATAAAGTATTTTGTTTACTCTAGTTTTCGAACTTGTAAAACAATAGGTTTTTGTAGTTGAACCCGAAATATATAAACAATTATTTTAATTTATGTATGTATATATATAATCAATCATATTTCCGAAATCTCTCGTCGTACCATTTCGACCTTCAAGAGCCTGTATTCCCTCCGTCACCTATTCCAGTATGAAACTCGAAAACTCCTCGTTACCTCTCTAATATTTCCCCACTTCGACTATTGCTGTACGCTCGACTATTAATCACGCTCAGCCGCCAGGTTTTTCCCCAATTAATTTGGGTACCCACTTTATAGAGGCTGGGTCTGCCCCAGGAGGGTCTCCATACCCTAGGGTCGCCCCCCGACTGAATTAACAGAATAAATAATGTTTCTGCCACAGCCGGGATTCGAACCCAGGACCCGGAGCACAGCAGACTAGTGCTCTATCCACTAGACCACGCCGCTCCCCTCTACAATTCAAATCCTCTGTTAATTCCTGTTGTACACGCTCCAGGCCTTCAGATGTATACAGTACGGCCCACCGAACTGCACATTTCGCCTGATCCTTTCTGATTCGATCCTCAATCCTAAAGAATTCTATCCCTCCTTTCATCCGTCACTCCTTGTTATATGAGTAATTCTTATCTTATTTATATGTATTTAATATACTTTAAGACTCCAAAGCACACTTTGTATATTCTGTATGTTTTATTCTAAAGGGACATGTCCCAGGATAATAAAGAATTTATTATTATATATATACATACACACACACACACACACACACACACACACACGCACACACACACACACACACACATATATACATAATTGATAATTCAGTTTACTAAACATTTTGTTATTCTTATTTACCTCAATTCTTAATTACTTTTTATATTATACTTTTCATGGATTTTGATTTCTTTTGTTTAGTAAAATTAATTAAAATGAGATTATGATTAATTAAAATCTGAATAAAACAAGTCCTTAAAATAAAATTAGTTTTATTACTAAAGGTCATATGTTTTAAAATCTTTGCAACAAACTATTTAAATTTACGTTATATAACTACTGAAAAACACCTAGAACGTCGAGAAAATTAAATGTTATTGATGGTTTTCTTGAGACTATGAATTTTCATAAAATATGGTAATAAATGTGGATGATTGTTAGACCACATGCAATGATTTAATGTCTACTTTATGGATGATTCTATCAGCGTCAATAAATTGTATATATGTAATAATTTTAATATCTTGGTAATAATTATTATCACTATTGATATGACCCTTAATTAATTAGATTTTCAAGAAATTAATTTAATTAACCTTGTTATGGATTCGTCGGTTTTGTATTATGGATGATATTTAATCAGTGCAAGTGTGGCTTTTATTAAATGTTTATACCCTCATGTCCTAGAAATAAATCAAATTAAATCTTAAAATTGCGTCTCTGATAGTTGTCTTTAACAAATTTATATAATGTATTACTTTTGTTTTTTAATATTTCCGGTTTCCTGTTTCTCTGAACCATAAAAAAAATGGAAAACGAACGTTCTTATCAACAAGGAAACATTTTTTTTTTTTTTTTATTCCGATTTTCGAGGGTTATTCCTAGTTTGATAATCACACATGTAAGCTTTCCAAAGTTCAATTAATTTAAATGTTTATTTGCCAAAAAATTAATTTGATAATAATTATTTGATCATAAATTTGTATTTTATTATGTGTTGTTCTCGCCCTTTTTCATTTAATTCAACACTTACTAGATAGACGCTCTAACCTTTCTCAAAACTGCAATTATGTAAATAATAATAAAACCGGAGAGTGTGAAGAAAACAACAAAAACAATCCAATAAACAACAAGACTATCATATGGTCATTTAGGACTTACGGAATTGGGATTTGGGGCTCTTCTACACAATCGAATTCTTCCCTATCGGATCTGACAATCCAAAATCCTTCGTAAAATCCTCAACGCTCCTTACTTTGTCACGGATAAACTCATCTACAAAGACCTAAATCTTCCATACGTTACAGATTACTCTAACACACTAGTTTAAATCCAGGCATACTCGTCTATTCCTGATAATCAACCGTGGCGTCTGAAAAGAAGGTGCCCTCAAGACCTACTTGTTTAGTTTATCTGACCAATGGGCAGTTTCTCCTCATGTTTTTTTTCATGTAATTTGTCTTATTGCTAATTTTCTTCTTGTATTGTAAAATACAGTTGTAAATCTATGTAATAAATAAATTTAAAAAATATGTATGTTCTTATTAAAAATTAAAATAAAAATCCAATTATTATTAGGTATAGTTGTCGTCAGACGCATAAAGCAAATAAATACAAGAATATGTATATTCATCTCCAAATTTTTATTAATTTATTGCAATATCCAGCATGTTTAATAATATTAATTTTTTGTAATATGTTGGTATTAGATCAGTTCCTTCCAAAGCTAAATTATTCTCCCACTCAAGCAGTTTTAAAACTATAAATTATAATATATATATATATATATATATATATATATATATATATATATATATATATATAGTATATACTATAATTTTATAAATGAAAATTTAGATTCAATTAATTATGTAGTAAAAATACAATACAAGTGAAAGGAGTTCTAGTTTGCACTATTTTTAGCCATTGTATGGGTATTTTAAACTTGTGAATAAACAAGAAGTAATATTAAATAGTTTGACCTTAATATAGATTAGACCTAAGAAAAGAAAGTTACAATCATGATGCGATTTAAAGATGTATCAATGCGAGTTTTTTATATAGGGCAAAGTAATTTCGTATCATTTGGCTGTAGAACTGGGTGACCAGTAGAACAATATATGGATTCGGTTCGAGGAGTTTTGAAACTGTAATAGAATTCAATAGTAAAAGCTTTCACATACGACCCGGAAACAGAGGAGTCTCTTCAAAGTTTATGTCAGGGATTGTTTAAATATTTTTTGTCTCTTGCTCTGGATTGTATTATTGTTTGGGATCAGTTTCATGAATGAGTATATTTTTGAAAATTGATTTATAATGTACCTCATTTGTTTTGTTATGTATATATGTTAGACAACATGAGCAGAAATGATTGGTCAGAGTTAAGTTGAATTTATCATTGAAATTAACGATTTTTAAAATAAATTATATTATATTAATCAAAAATATGTTTGATGTTAATGTTGTTTATAAATATAAATAAGAATTTTTAAAAAGCTTTTAGAGTAGTTTTGATATCTGAATAATTTAACAACGATTTAAATTGTCATAAATAATTCTGCAAATACTGTAAAATTAAAATATTTGTTATTTAAAAACAATTAAAATTCAAACGTTGAATTTTCATTTATTGGTTAGGAAAACGTTTTGGACTTAGTCCATTTGGATCCCGAAAGTATAATCAATAAAAACAATGTCAACAATTAATTTACAAAAAAAAAAAAAAATACCAAAGATAGTATGAATAAATTGTCATCATATCAATAAACAATATTAATATTAAATATTGTCGACATCAAAATTTTGTGATTAATTTATGTATAAATTATAGATTTTGAAATCATGCCCAAAATTAAGAGTAAATTATTTAATTTAATGTTGTCGTGATGCATCATTCATTATTTCAACTGGAAATTAAAAAAAAAAAAGTGTTATAAAATCAAGATTTTTTTTAATTGTTTATTTATTGAATGTCACTTTGTTCTACTGTGGCTAATCGGACGATGCGTCTTCAATTTTGCCTATCCATGTTTCATTAGGATAGGGATTTTTAATAAGTACCTGTCATCGCACAGACAAGGGACCATCTTTTTACATCCTCTTTGAAGAACGGCATAAATAACGATTTTTCGCTCCCATTAAAAAATCCTGGGCCACCTGCGGATTTGAACCCGTGGTCTTGTTTCAATTGCTATCATATTTGAAACTATTAATATTTTTTGTATAATTTGAAAAGCTCAGGCAGATAAGCTGTATTAACGTTTCAATATATATTTGTATTTTAATATTTGTTTATATTTGTTATTAATGTGATGCTGGATTATATATCAATATTGAACCAAATTGTTTAAATTATTTAATAAAATAATATATATCCAAGATAAGACCTTTTTTTTTTTCAAATGAATTTAATCTAAGTTAATCTGATAGGTTAGCATCATTAAACATAAAATTTAAAAGTTTAAAAGGAAATTATAAAGAGAGAAGAAAGTATTGTATCTGCAGCGTGTTGGTTATTATGTTTTTGGTAAACTGATTTCATACGGATAATGCAAATGAGTTCCTTTTGGATTTTTTGGAGAATTTATTTAATCAATAATTAGTTTTGGTATAAATTTATGGCGAGTGATATGATTACATTTATTTTAAGTGATTTCTCGTCAAATTCATAACAGTTTAGTTTTAAAATATTTAAACATTCATTAGCTATTTATTTATTTTTTACGGCCGACCGTTTCAAATGTCCCTGAAAATCTGCACTTCAATAAATTCAAATCTTTCATTCTAAGCTGTGCTATAGATTAATAAATATAAATAAGAAAGTTCAATTAGTATGATAATTGTAATTGTAATATATACGAATAAAAAAAAAAAAAAAAAAAAAAAAAAAATTAGTATGATACCAAAAATGCCATAAAATGTAATGCCATAAAACTACATGGCGTCAACGCAGGGTCACCGAGATACGAAGCAATGAATACAGGGAAAAATCAATCGGAATTATTTTATGTATTTATTGCAATATTGTCTCATAAATTCCTTCATTAATCCTATATAATCCACTTTGACAAGTGAATTGGATTTTCCTACCAATTAATGGTACAATAAGCGAATTCGCCAATATTACCTTATCTCGTCCTTGAGTATCAAAAGCTAATATTTATTTAATCCGTTTTATGGCTGCAAATTTCTTGAACGAATCAAGAGCTATTTATGATTCAACACGTGTTGGAATCTGTCGAAATAATTTGAATCGTGATACTTTTCTTAAATTTATATTTTGAGTGTATAACGGTTTATTAAATATACATGTTATATGAAAATGAGTAGCTGAAATGATATGTATACGTTGGTATTTACCCATGGTGGCGTTTCTTGCGGTGAGTTGTACTGTGACTGAGGAAGCAGCTCGACTGATAACGTTTAGCGTAATCTGCCCGCCCCACTACCTCCAAGAAGTATACCCTCTACTCCGAGCCTCTGGCCACCCCTCCTCAATATATACTGTCCGCTCAACGGGTAGGGGATTTCATTAGTTTTAAAATATCTTATGTAAATTGTTCAATCGTAGTGAAGTAGTAATCGTAGTAATAGTAGCTAATTAAACCCCTAATAGATTTCCAGAGAGAGGAATGATTTATTTATTCACAAAAAAATGTATCGGAAGGACCCCGAACTTCTAAAAGTATACTTCTAGTATAAGATATGTATAGATTTATATTTTTAGTGGCCTACATTTTATTATGTACATTTCATGCGAAATACCACTGCTACCAAAAATCTACAAGAAATAACCAAATAGGGGGAATGGATAAATGAACCTATGAACCAGGCTGTAGGAGTTAACTTCAATCCGCGAAACCTTGAATTACTAAAATTTAAAACTTTGTTTTTAAAAACATTTTATTTGTATTTACAACTGTATTAAAAAAAAAAAAAAAAAATACATCAAGTTAGGTTACTTTGTTTTCTTACTCGATCAACAGCAAGGTCATTACGCCCTACATCAAGTAAATGTGATGTGTTATATAATACAAGGACATGATATACTTGTAGAGAAGTGTTCCCATTGGAAGCACTCTAAAAATATTCTAAACTAGAATGTCCCGGGGCCATTTCCTTTTCAGGTGCCTCGGAGGATTATCCGGAATTGAAGAGGAAGAAAGGATTGAAACTGGTGGGTTAGTGTGAGAATGGAGTTTGTCATGAAAGGATTAATACCTGGTCCGGGCCAAATCAGTAACATAGGGAACATTAGGGTCATTATGGATAAGTTTATTCGTGACAAAGTAAGGAGCGTTGAGGATTTTACGAAGGATTTTGGATTGTAAGGATTGGATGCGGTAAGAATTTGATGGTTTAGTAGAACCCCAAAAAGCTCTACTCCGTAAGTCCAGATTGGTCTTATAGTAGTCATGTAGATGAGCCTTTTTCAGTTCAGAGGAAGTTTTGACCGTTTGTTTAGTAAGTGTTGAAGTAGCCAACGGCGAGCAGTTTCTTGTCGTTGTAGTCGTGTATGAGGATTCCAAGTAAGACGTTTGTCAAGAAGAAGTCCTAGGTACCGGATCTGTTCAACAGCAACTAGTTGAGTGTTATTAAAGGATACTGTAGGGCAGGAAGTTGTAATTTAAAACTAAATTAATAACATTGATGTATGGTGTCAGAATTGGAGAATTAAAATAAATTCCAACAAATCCCATCTAATTACCTTTACCCTTCGTCGTAAATCTATGAAATCCTGCCCTACAGTGTCCTACAATAACATTCTGCTTGTTCCTGTAGACCAAATCCGATATCTATGACTCCATCTTGACAAACGCCTTACTTGGATCACTACAATCCAAAATCCTTCGTAAAATCAAATTGTTCCTTACTTTGTCACGAATAAACTGATCCATCTTGACCTAAATGTTTCGTATGTTGCTAATTTGGCCCGCACCAGGTATCAATCTTTCCATGACAAACTCTACTTCCAATCTAACCCACTAATTTCAATCCTTGCTTCCTCTTCCATTCCTGACAACCCTCCGAGGCATCTGAAAAGAAGATGGCCTTGAAAACTTCTATTTTAGGTTACCTACCGGAGTGCTGGTTGCACCTCCTTCAATGGGCAGCATCCTCTTGTCTTTTTCATGTATTTTATCTTACAGCTTATTTACTTAATGTATCAACCAATACAGTTGCAAATATCAATATATTTATATATATATATACACAAATAAAAAAATGTAACTCATTGAATCGGTTAGTTAAGCTCAGTTTTTTTTTAGTCAATTTTGAGTTTGCGATTGTGCAAAAGCAGCAATTCATCAATGATAAATAGAAATTTTATCTCTTAAGACATTTAATTTGTCTGTGCTGAGCATGTAAGATCAAAAGCTGAGGCTTAGCGTAAGATATTAGTTACGCTAAATTAATCTTTTTTAAAATTGTATTATTATTATTTATTTAACTTTACAGTTAATACATTAAGTAAATTAGCGAACAGAGAAAGTAGATGAAAAAGACATATAGAGAAAATGCCCATTGGCAGCACCCCACTAGTTTATTTAGATTAACTATACGGTCTCGAAACCATCTTCTTTTCAGACGCCTCTGAGGATTGTCAGAAATGGCTAGTGGGTTAGAGTGGGAATGGAGTTTGTAATGGAATACTACTACTCGTCATATTTTACATTCGATGTGATTAGATCATTAGCTCTCGGTTTCGCTCAGCAAAGGGATCCTATTTAGATTTAAGGAATGTTTGTTTAAGAGGAGTGTGCGGTTTGTCTGTCCGTTTTGGATCACATTTTTTTTGGATAATTTTCAATTGAAAAAAAATCGACCAATATTATTTCTCTTCGTCCAAAGAGCTCTTGAGGCTCATGAAAAAACAAAAACAAAATAACTTGAAGAAACTGCGGTATTTCATTTACCATGTTTGAATCATGATACTATGCCGTTACATTTTCCTGCAAAACATTTGTTATTTGGATTGCATTGATAGAACAATTTTTTTGGACAAATAAGAAAAAAAAACACCAAAATTTGTTTAAGAAGCGTGTTGATAAATAAAAAATTAATACGATGGTTTCCAGTAGGTACTATATACATTTCAAAAAATATTAAATGATTAAATGAACGAAAATCTTTGATTACATTTTTATTGAACAATTTTTTCTTTTTTTAAATTATGAATATTTTTGTTCAAATATTTGCATAGGACGTCATCAAATATTTTGTGTTACAAAAGAAATTATTCATTATTATTATTATCATTATTCGCAAAAAGGTCTGTGTGTGTGTGTGTGTGTGTGTGTGTGTGTGTGGTAACTCTCGGGCGGAAACGGTATGTCCTATGAAACTGAAATTTTATAATTAAGACTACTATACGCCCGAGACGTTACAAAATCTTTTTCATCAAAATCTGCTTACCAGAAGAGCCGCTTTATACCATGCATTTTGCACCTTTTTTCGATTTTCTCAAAAACGGTGCCGACGATTTTGTTTAAACTCGCTATATCGATGTAAAATTTAATGGGCTTGAATATCATTTAGGTTTCATTTGGATTAAAATGGTCTGACAGGGCTTAAATGCCGATATTTTAAATTTTATTCCTCTAAAGTACCTTCAATTTTGTAGGTTTCAAAAAATTTGGAAAACTATCTTATTAGCATTGATAAATAACATGTAAATGTGACAGTTGAATGAATTAAATAAACAACTAAAGGAGAAAAGTATAAATATTTATTTATGAAACTTTTGTGTTTTCGAACACAAGAATAGTAATATAGAAGTATAACATATTGTTAAATAGCTAACGATTTTAGAAGTTTTTTTTTATATAATACACGGAATTTTAAATGTTAATGGAGTGTAGAGAGTGTATGTGGAGTGTGTGTGTAGTGAGTGAAAATTCTTTAATTGATTCTAATAACGGAGGTAAGTGAAAGTCGTGTGTTGCCCGCACCAAATTATTTTTCTCTACTTTTCCATGTCGTGCTTGAAGCACTATGAAAAATCATAAAAGAATATTAAAATATAATAAAAGAAGAACTATAAAAGTTACAAAATTATAAAATACAGTTATAAAACTTGTTGATATTTTTGTATACTTATTTGTGTTTTTTCTTTCTTTGGAATGTTTGCTGTTCTTCAATATTTAACTTATTTATCTATTCATTTCTTACTATAGCCAACTACTGTAAATTCCTTCCTATGGGAGAGGCTTTTGTCAATACTGATGTCAATAAATTTTTTATTATTATTATTATAAAACTTTTGTTTTGTGTTCAACACTAGGCTTATGTCCATTTAATTTGAGACAACTTTGAATTCTCCAGTAATAGAAACATTATTTTAGCTCCTGAGAAAATTGCAAAAAATAGATAATCATTTCTATGAAATAAACTAAAATGCCAACTAGTACCCCCTAGTAAATAGTCATGCTATGTTTAATTAGTCATGTACATATTTATTAACATGTGAGAAATCCGGTAAAAACAAGATTTAAATAACTAATTGTAGACAAGGAACTAGTTTTATTAAGTTTTTAAGGATTTCTATAGAACGTTCCCGTCTCTGTTGGCCTTGCATAATATTCCAATATTTTTTCGTGAGCCTCCGAGCAGCCTGTAAACTAGTTTCCGAGTTTTCTTTTCATAATTTAAATCAATGTGTTTTCTTATTGTTAAATCGTTGCATGAAACTTTCTTAATAACTAAATAATATTAATATAATTTCATGATGAAATTAAACTAAATATTATTTATCAGTTAGAAAACAAAAAGTCTTCAATCATAGATTTTGTTTGCACAATTAAATATGCATGCCTCTTTTGTTTAAATTTCTTTGGATTTAATGGATAATTATAAACTTATGTATCTACCTTAAGGCGCCTTAAGTTGGGAATTACAGAAG
This sequence comes from Piezodorus guildinii, assembly GCA_023052935.1. Classification (NCBI taxonomy): domain Eukaryota; kingdom Metazoa; phylum Arthropoda; class Insecta; order Hemiptera; family Pentatomidae; genus Piezodorus; species Piezodorus guildinii. The sequence continues at coordinate 68,000,193 of CM041296.1, read as the reverse complement.
GTTGCTGATTACCAAGAAAGAAAAAAAAAAAGAAAAGGAATCACCATCCTTCTGAAATTCCCAAGAAACTATCAATAACCCTATCTAAGCTAACATCTATTCTGTATCATTTTTAAATGAACTTGTGAGTTGCAGTTGTAATTAATAATAAATTATAACTTAAAAAAAAAACTTGATATGAGCAAACTTATTACCTCACCTTTTTAAGAAAGTATTAAGTATTTTTAATATAAAATTGGAGGCTGGTAATTGACTTCATGGCAGACGTGGCGCTTCTGGGTTAAGTTCCCACTCTCCTTAATATAACAATTGTGCTTGCACCAGAAGATAGCATTATATCCGAAACGTAGTGCATCTTAATTAAATAATATAGTGAAATGAAAAACTTCTTTATTATTCTGGGACCAAAGTCCCTTAAGAATAAAATAAAAAAACAGATTTGATGTCCGGAACAATATGGGCATGGCTTTAAACAAAAAATAGCTAAACTAAAATAATTAATTGAGGTTGTAAATTACGCACATATTTACAAATCAGAATGTTAGAATGGAAATAAAAAAAAAGCTATTTCATTAGTGATAATTGAAATAATATTAACACAATAAAAGTGGTATTTTCTAGCATCTGCAGTTTGAGATTATAGTCTGTTTGACTGGGAAAGGAGAAGGTGATTAAAAAGGAAAGGTTTAAAGGAGGAAGCAGTTCTTGTATGACGGATCTCAGGAGGGATAGAATTCCAAAGAGAGGTTGCTTTGGCAAGAAAGGACTCGTCAGTACGGTGAGGAGGGGGGTAAAGGTTAGAATGACGGGATCTGGTAGAACGTTACTGAATTGATGATTTAAATTGAAGGGTTTGAAAGATATAGCTGTGACGCTGAGTTCTGATAACCTGATAAAGGAAGGAAGCTAGGAAATACTGGCATCTGTAACGAAGATAAGGCCACCTAAATCGGCGTAATACTGGGTTATGTGCGTGTCTCTGGTGATCCCGAATACAAATCGTATTGCAGTTCATAATACGCGTATAATAGTGGTGAAGTTAATTATCAGCTTCCAATTTTATATTCAACTTTGACCTTCACCTTAAATAATCTACACTCAATTAATTATTTATACATAAATTCTCATCCTTTTCCCCTTCTTTATCTTCCTGCTATGTGCCATTACTAACGTGGAACGACCTTGATCTAACGCTTCACGATCTCTGTAGAGCTGTTTTAGTTCTTCTAGTCTCTGGATATATCCATCGTATAAAATCCTACGCCTTCCGTACGGCCTCTTCCCAGTCGGTCGAGCTTCCAACACTTTTCTGGGTTCGAGGTTCTCATTCATTCGACAAACATAAACGAACCATTTTAGCTGTCGCTTCTCGAGGGTGGTTTTCAGCTCAGGAATTTTCAGCTTCGCTCTAATTCTTTTATTTCTTACGCGGTCTCTTGTCGTTTTTCCTGCGATCCTACATAAATACCTGTAATTAAGCATATTTGCTTGTCCAGCATTAACCAGCTCTCGCTTCCTCTTCTAATTATGTAAATAAGAAATGAATATGTACTTATTAATTTACTGATGGATTAATCGTATGCAAATAAGTTATCTATAAATCATGACATATATTGTAAAAAAATGATAAAACTTATAGTTTTACCTGATTCCTTATTTTATTCATTCTCCGATTTTTTTTTAAGCCGGTTAGGTGTAACTTTTATTGACAACGTCGTGGGTAGTTTGGGATCCAAATTTTATTTATTTTTTTTACAACCATTTACTTTTCTATACCAATGCCTAAGTCCGACGTTTCTATTGTTATTTTTTCTAATTTGAATTGTTGTATGTATGTTTAATTTCATATTGCTCCACATTTATCTTTATACTTTTTTTTTGTAAAGTGTAAGGTTGTTTCACCTTGATTTTTTTTTAATGTGTATTAACTCAAATTTTCTTTATATTGATTTGGTTTGCTGTGTACTATATAGCAATCCACTCACTGTATTTGGGCAGGATAATGTATAATAAAGCATATTTTCTCTTTTCGGAGTGAAAATTGCTTCGTTCTAAGAAACATTCCAAGGTTTTAGCTTTCAGACTTTTATCCTCCACAACTTTTAGTAAAAGTTTTCAAATAAGATCCAAGCAACTCTTTTACTGTAGAAGTACATTCCGTAGGACCCTTACACCCTGGCATCCCTGAAATAAGAAGTTCCATCTTGTCAAGGACCCTGTACATCTACTATTGTGCTGTACATTTTAGTTTACGCTGCCATGTTGTATTTAAAGTTTTATTAGGAGAAAATGGGTTTAGTCTCAATTTTAAGAAAAAACAACAAAACGGAGAGGTTTTCTTCTTAAGTCTCCGGTTCTCTCTCTGTGTCTCTCTTTTTAATATATTATGAGTAAAACATTTTTATTGTGAAGTGAGAATGGTTGACTATGCATATATCTGGAAGAAGTTAGTTGAGGGTGCACTCAAATAAATTCTTTAAAGTCATTCATGCTAGGAACAGTTTAGCTGTTTCATTTCAAAGCCAATCAGGAGGGATTCTATACATCAATGTATTCATTTTATTTTTCGGACTTCAGAATTAATGATCATTTTGATTTTTGTTATTAATATTAAAATTGTTCAAAATATGTCTACCCAGAAAATTTGATTAATATTATACACCACGACCTTAATGTTCCATTTATTTCAGACGTAATTCCATCCAAATTTTCCAAATTCCACCAGAACCTCATTCATCATCCTAATCCTCTAGCACGATCCCTATCCAGCTCCACTCATCCATAAAACCCACCTAGAAGGTTGAAACGGCAGTGGCCCCGAGACATATTGTAAAACATCTATTCTGGAGTTCTGACACTGGTCAGATTCTCCTCTCATGTGCGGTGTGATCGTGGCTGTGGCGCCCTCACTTAGCTTCCGCTGGCTCTCACCAGTGATGCGGCTGAGAGGGAGGCGCTGGGATCCTTTGGACTCTGCTTGTCCTTCCACAAGTGGGGGAACAAGCCCCGTCTGGGGTTCCCGAGCTGATTGTAAATATTGTACATAGGTATGAATGTGACATATTTTGTTTATTTATTTGTTAACTTTATTTATTTGTATTTATTTTGTCTACAAATTTTGTTATTGTATACGTTTATTTATTTTGATTTTATTTTATGTAATTTGACTTTCATTTTGTTTATATTGTATGAATGAGATACTGTAGCACTATTATTATTGTCTATTATGACAAATTGTAATATATTCGAATAGAAAAAAAAAATATATTATACAATATATAAGCGTGGTTGATGATAATTCAAACTAACAATAATATTTTTTTATCCATCTAACGTCACGTTATGCTGCTCTGACTAATCGGAAGATGCTACAATGGGAGTCCAAAATTTTGCCTATCTAGGTTTAATTGGGATAGGGATCTGTAACAAGTACCTGACATCGCATCGTATCGAGACTACCTTTTTACTCTCCCTTCAAACAACGGCATAACTAAGGGTTTTTTACTGTCATTAAAATATCCTAGGACCAGCTGCCAGGTTAGAAACTGCGAAGGCTGTTATGTTAGCCACTACACCCCAGGTGACCCCTCACAATATTAGTTCGCATAATAAAATCTGTTTTAATTAAGTTGATTGGGGATATTGAAGAGAATCCCTGATTTTTAAATTTAGCCTGGTTATTGCCAATCTAAGTCACTGGTTGTCAGTGTTTTATCGTTATCATAATGTTCTAATCCTGTGGTAAAAACTTTCGTAGTAACTTAAGTAATTATTAAAAATATTTTTGTTTTTATATCATTTATCGCATAGACGTACTTATCGTTGAAGAGCTTGCTTTACAGAAAATTAAAGTAAAACTCAATTTCTTTCTTATCTACTGATGCTATGGGCTGTGTTGCATTTTTTTAAAAATATTATTAAATAGTGGACGGATGTTTGAGTTCTCGTTGGACCACACCAGCAAAAAACCCTTTGCTAGCTTAGTGGCATACCCATCAATAAGTTTATCTGCTGCACTGCTTAGAGCAGAAGTTGCAATGCATGGTTGACTAACTTATCAAACATACAACTAGAAATATTTTTTAAAATTAGTTTATACCACACTTATTACAGAATTGGATTTCTTGCGGTTCTTAAACCCTTACTAAGCAGATAATTAATTTAATGAATCTATCAATTACATCCGAATTTCTTGTCCATATAACATGCCATTAGCCTTTGTTCTAGCTACTCAAAGATGAAGAAAGTACTTTTTTTGCTTATTAGATACTCTTACTTATGACTACCAGAAGAGTATACGCCCAGCGATATCGCGTAGAGGCTGGTAGCCCACTCTTTGGTTGATCTGATGGCCCTAGGTGTGTTATTTACGGGGTCTTGAATTATACTAATGCGTGAAAAATAAATTACTTCAAACAATTTAAACATGTAATGCATGTTGAATTTTTTTTAGTCTTTCAATCCATACTAACCAAAATCCTTCGCAAAACCTCGCTCAACATTTCTTCACAAATGAAATCCTATATAATGAATGACCTTAGAATCCCATTTGTCGCTGACCTATCCTGAAATAGATATACCTCTTTTAATTCCAAACTCCCAACCCACACAAATCGCCTTGTCCGCAACTTATCATTCCCACATAGTCCCGACAACCTTCCGAGACGATTGAAAATACTTAAGACCTACTAACTTTACTAAATTAACATTTAAGTGCTACCGCTTTGTAATTTCTCTTCACGAGGCATTTTCACGCCTATAAATGCAACTTTGCCCTTTTAATTTTTGTATTTATTTTAACTACAGTTGTAAATATCAAAAAATACAAATAAAAAAAAAATAGTCTCAATTTTTGGATCGACCTGAAATGTTGACATTTAAATGTTGCAAATTTATTAAAGTACAAGATAACTTTTGACCCAAACATCTTTGTTTATATTAAACCTTAATGTTTTCATATTGACATTTTGTATATTTCTTTATGCATACTAGAAGAAAAAAAAATGGCAAAAGATACTTGTTATCTTCAACAAAAGAGTAAAAAACAAATAATAAAAACTGACAAAATTAAATATTAAAATACGCTTATATTTATTTTTAAATTCAATTTGTTACATTATCCTCACACAAGACTGAAACGACGAGAAACTGTTCGATGATATAGGTTACTACAACACTTACTGGACAAACGTTTAAAGCTTCCAGTATATTACAAAAGACTCATTTACATCACTATTATCAGACCTATTTGGACATATGTCAATCAACATATGTTGATTTCCAAAAGATACTAAAGGACATTTTTTACGAAATTGATTTTTTTATATATTTGTATTCTCATCATTTAGTTTTATCTAAATATTCTATTTGATGTGATCTAATGAACTCTCAAGTCCTTAAAAAACGCGATTTAGAAATACGGTTATTTTCTTAATATACTAATTACGCATTTATTTTCCTTCGAAATCATTCTTGAAAAAATCATTTTATAACTTTAATATGATGCCATTATTATAGTAAAAAAATAATTCTAAATTTTAATGCAAAAAGACCCAAATTAGCTGATTCAATAATATAGTAATAAGAGATTTTCGCGCTTCCTGTAAAATTTCTTAAAATGGATATAATACCTTTTGGAAATCAACGTCTCATATGGAGTCGACCAATTGGGGCTCTACTAAACCATCTAATTCCTCCTGCATCCAATCCTTACAATCAAAAATCCTTCGCAGAATCCTGAATGCCCCTTATTTGTTACAAATCAACTCCTCCATAATGAACTAAACATCCCATTTGTTGCAGACATAGCCCGTGATAAATAACACACCTCTTTTCATTCTCCAAGGCGATTGAAAAGAAGGTGGCCTTGAGACCTATTGCTTTAAAATAGTGAAGTGCTACTACTGTGTAGTTCTTTCACAAGACATTTTTATGACTTTTCTTCAAACTGCATATTTACTCATTGTGTTTTATAATAAAGTTGTAAATTATAATAAAAAAAAAAAAAAAATAATTGGTTAGATTATAAAAGTCTATTTTTGAAAATATTAAACCGAAATGTTCCTGTTAATTTCATGAAAAGAGGTATAGAAACAGCTAACAGAATTCTATATAAAATAGACTACACTTTTACTTCCGTTGACAGAGTGGTGTCTGAATGCTACCGGGCGGAAGTTCACTGCTGCTGGATTGACATTTCTTTACTTTTTCATACTCCTTTTATCGATGTACATCTGGTGGCATTTCAACTTGTCGGGTTCGTCAATCGTCAATTATTTACGGAAGTATCTGTAGTGGAGTCATTTCATGCCATTCTTTAATATATTTTCAACTCAAAGCACCAACAAACAAATTTTATTTTATTGAATTTGTCTAGGGATCATCATGTTTTAATACTTAAGTGATATAATGAATCCTAGACTAATATAGGTAAAATATGTTTTGTTGGACTTGAATCTAAGGTAATGAGAAACACACTATATTGTTGATAGAACTATTATAATTTTTTTCTTTCACTTGCTTATATGTAATGGGGGGTGCTGAAAAGCGAATAAAACTAACTGATGTTTGTACTGATAAATATTTTATATTATTTAATCGGAAACATGTATTTCTAACGAAACTAGATGTATTTATAACTTTTTTAAACTCTATTTATTAGATCTTAAATTGATTTTAACAGCCATGGTAAGTGAAAGTCGTGTGTTGCCCGCACCAGATATTTTTACTTTCACTTACCTATTTATGAAATATATAGTAAGGTACAGTATTGCGATCGTGAAAATTTTTGAATCCGAGTTTAAACTGTAATACAAGGGTCCTCTGAGTCCAAATCAGTATGTCCCGAAAAATGGTCTGCGCGTGTGTTTGTGTGTGTGGTAAGTCTAGCGCGAAAACGAAAAGACTTGAACTGAAATTTCATATTTAAGACAACTATACGCTGGAGATGTTAAGCAATTTAAAAAAAAATCGAAATCAGCTAAACAGAAGAGCCACTTTATACCAAGTATTTTGCACGTTTTTTTCTCAAAAACGGCTGTAACGATTTTGATTGAACTCGCTATATCGAGTAAAATTTAATGGGCTTTAATTTCATATAAGTTTCATTCTGATCGGAATAGTCTGACAGGGCTTAAATGTATATTTTTTAAATTTTATTTCTCTAAAGAATATATCGTGTGAATGCAGTATGAATGTTGTACTTTATCCCTATTAAAAATGTCCTAAATTGGACAGATTGTAATATTGTTCAATAAAGAATTGTTTAATGAAAAAAAAAAATTCTCTAAAGTACTTTTAAGTTGGTGTATTCCGAAAGATTAACGATATTATCTTTTTAGCGTTGATAAAGAACGGCTAAATATACAAGTTGAGTGAATTTGATTACGAACTAAAGGATAAAACTGCGAAAATATTTTATAAAGTGATTATTGTTTTTTTTATAATCAGAAAATGATCAATAATATAGCCGTATAAAAAAAAAACCATTGAAGAAAAAATCTTATCCTGTGAGGATGGGCAATGGAGAAGGTGTTGGAATATAGAAATTCTATTGCCTCTATAGCGAGCCTGACATTGTTGCAATTATCAAAACTGGGAAGTTGAAGTGGGCCAGGACACCTCGAAGGGATGCTTATAATTCACTACCGAAGAAAATACTAACGGAGCAGCAATTTGACCGGCGAAAACTTAAGAGACCCAGGTTATGGTAGTCGGTCTCTCTTGCAGCTGATTTAAGAACCATCGTAGTAAGGCAGTGGATGGCAGCAGCACGAGATTGGTGATTGCTAGTAGCTGATTTGCTTGCGTGTTGTAGAGCGTATCTAATAATAATAAATAATAAACCTTTGGAAAGAGAAGGATTTAAGGAAAAAATATTATCTTACACACGTAGTTCTAAAAGCTAATGTAAAGTGACAAACAGGGCATACACTTATTACTGATTATTATTTATTATAAAAATTTAATATAGTTATATTATTTAATCTAAATCATATGTTTCCAGCGAAACTGAATACACATTTTATTTCAATTAACTTAAAATGATTTTTCCTCTGATTCTTAGGAGTCAAGTACATGAAAAAAATGATGTGATCATGATTCTTAAACAAAAAGCCGATGTTTAGGATGTTTAGCGAAAGAAAGAAAATCAAAATATATATATTTTTGTAACCTATTCTTTAAGAGAATAACTTTTATACTACTTTATACACAGCAATTTTCTCAAGGTGGTGAAACAACATGAAAACAATTTAAAACTCATTTTAATTCCCTAGCAAGGATGTATTTTCAGTAAAAAATAATTTTCTGCACATTTTTCGATAATCTAAACAATAAGTTTTTTAAAACGAATCTGAAATTGTTCTATATAGTCAATGTTGTTTAAGCAAAATCTACTTCCTTTCTCGTCCTGTTACTCGGACTGACAAAAGTACTCATAGCTGGTTAAGTATAGTAAGTCTGCCCCCACGGCTTTTTTGACTCAAACTTGAGGGATCGATTTGGCGTCATATAAAAATATTTCACCTAAATTTTTAGCTTTTTAATTCAAACGGTTTTCGAGATGTTTTCAAAAATCTTTTTTTTTCGATTGTAAAATTTGGAATTAATTAATGATGATTTTTCCTCTGATTCTTACATGAAAAAAATGATATGATCATGATTCGTAAACAAAAAGCCGATGTTTAGTGAAAGAAAGAGAATCAAAATATATGTATATATTTTTAACCTTTTCGAAAGACGTCAATCACCGATTTATTTAAGAGAATAACTTTTATACTACTCTATACACAGCGATTTTCTCAAGGTGGTGAAAAAAATTAAAAACTCATTTTTTTTTCTGAAATCTTGCATTTAACTTATATTTCTTATTACTATTGAAAAATATGTAAAACTATTCCTCACCAAAAGGTCAGAATTACATAACTTATAAAACACGTTCACTTTACTAATTATATATTATACGAAAAGATACGTTTTTTTAAAAACGCGTACCAGGCTACTAGAGCCCCATAACGCCGTCTATTCAGCCACTATCAATAATTTCTTCCAAGATCTTGCTTGTTTATATATTCTCTGTGGTTTTCTCTTGCAAGGATATTTTTGTCGGTAAAAAATAATTTTCTGCACATTTTTCGACAATAAGTTTCTTAAAACGAATCTGAAATAGTTCAATATAGTCAATAATGTTTTAGCCAAAGCTACTTCCTTTCTCGTCCTGTTACATCGGGATTCAAGTAATTATGGAAAAATTACCTGAGAAAACCGCAAGACATCTCCGCAGATCATCATCGTTCCTTTGCCAAAATCATGCAAATTCGGGGTCTTTCATAACACTATCTGCATAATTAGAGGTGAGTGCTGTTATTATTGAACTAACAATTTTGTTGAAAAGGATAAATAAAAAAAAAGGCTAAAAGTTACCATTCGCTTACGATACGCCCTGATGATCACCCACAATAGGGTTCGAAACGTTAGCAAACAATAAATAGTTGAAACTATTTGGTTGTTTCATTTACTGTTTTCTTCCATTAAAATATGAAAGAAATTGGTGGAGAAAACAGCAGATATATTTTTCAAGGTTATATGTTTTATTTGTTGTATAATACACCATTAGAAACCTAAATGTTTTGGAAAAAGTTGTTATAAAAAAAAGATTATACCTAAGTGGCTGTTGAAAATAATAACTTATATTATTATATAAATGGGACTGGTGGATTAGCATTAGTCTCCTGTTCTCCCGTTGTTTTGGCTTCGAATCCCGGCTGTGACAGAATATTATTTATTCTGTTATTTCAGTCGTGAGGCGATCTTGACGCATAGAGACCCTCGTGGGTCACACCCACACAAGTACACTGTATAGAATAGCGGGTACTTAAGGGCTATTTTCTAATGCAGGTGCCCTCAGACTGGAGAAAACTGGGGTGGCTGAGCGTGATTTTTGGTCTCGAACTCTTTGGCCTAGGAACAGTACGAATCTCTGTTTACGCTGAGCCGAAAATAATTCATAAGTTGTAGAGGTACAGGACTTTTTTTATTTTATAAATGTCTCCATAAAAACAGAGAGAAATGCTTTATTCATTAGCAATGCTGCCCAAATACATCGGGCTACTTAAATTTTTTTCAAGTAATTATTTTTCATTCAACTTTTATTTTTTTGAAATTTAATTTCAAGAAAAAAAAAAACAGGTAAGTATAAATCGTGTGTTGCATATACTATTTTTTTTTTTATTGTTAAAATTATTTTTTTATCAATAATCACAATTTTCTAGGATCACGATCAACATTAGCCTGTCGGTAACTCTTAGTCTTACGATAGGTTAAATTATATAAAAAAGAGTATAATTTCGAAAGTTTAATTTCTTGTAAATACCATTGCAACATTTATCTACTATCCTCACGTTGCTTCATTGTACCTCATTCAGACCGCCCATGAAGTGAGTGGGTGGATAAACACCGAAAGAGCAGACCATATGTGTAACGTGAGCTGTTTCACGTTTTGATTCCCATGTTAATTCCGTCTGCCTTGTTGCACGGCGCATTCCTCACTAGAACAAATCGTACAAACGGTGTGAACAAATACCTTAGTCAATGCCATGCCTGCCATTAAAAAAGTAATAAAAATTAGTGAATTCACAAAAGAATTTTGTTTCCGTTCCCATGATTTTCCTTATTGCTTTGAGAGTGAATTGAATAGAAAATCTTTTACTTTATCTCAATATGATATAGATATGTGTATCTCGAATTTTTACGGAAATGTAAAGTTTTGGTGACTTATTTTCAAACTTTCAGAAGAATGCAAAGCTGCTATTCTATCTTGATCGAATGGATAATTAAATTCCATACGAAAAAATAAATCAATAAATAAAATCGTTTTTGTATAAGCCAATATACAGAGCGAGTCAAGTCATATCGTGAGAGCAGATACTAGACCTGAAGTAGGAAAAAAATGTATATATGAGCCATAGACTGATTCTAAACGGTCAGGAATAATGAAAAATTACTTTTAAATAAAACAAACCATAATGTAATAATTAACTTTTTTTTTTCTCATCCTCTATTTATTTTTCAATCTAAACATAAACATAGAATAGAATAAAATACAAAAAGAGAAATTATTTTGGGAATAGGTCCCCTAAGAATAACAGGTTTGTACTGTTAAAATATACAACATGTCTGGCCAACAGACAGAAGGAACATAATTAATAATTGATTACAATTATGGGTTAATATATACAATGATAAAATAAAAATAAAAACAATTATTAGAAAATATTTTGTTGAACAAAATTTTAAAAAAATTAATAGATAACAGCGTTTAAATATAGGCAATGAACAAATATTATTATTCTTTCAAAGTGTGGTGTCTGGAATATAAATATCACAGTTTCTAAGCGTCTTTTTGGGATAATAAAAGGTATTGGAAAAGTTGGGGTTTGAATGAGGAGAGGGAAGCAGCATGGCGGATATGAGTAGGTAGAGGAGTGGACAAGAAAGGAACGATCAAAAGTTTTACTCCTGTGGGTAGGAAAATAAAGGTCGGAATGGCGCGATCTTGTTTTTAAGTGAATGGACTGAGGATTTAAATTGTAGGAGACTGTGGATGTATGGAGGGAGTTGGAAGTTAATGATTTGGTAAAGGTATGATCCAAGGAAATATTGTCTGCGAATTGAGGGAAGGAGCTACTTTAACCCGCCGTAAAAATGGGTCACATGAGACCTCTTCGGAGTACTGAGGACAAATCTTGAAAATATATTCATTATTCGTTTTAGCCTGTCCTCAAGCACAGTCGAGAGGCTACCATATACTAAGCAGCAATAGTCAAAGTGGGGGAAAATAAGTGCGGATACAAGCAGGATATGGATGGATAGTGGAAGAAGATGGCGGTAGCGATGGAAATATTTGAGGGTACTTATTGTTTTTCGGAAAATTTGGGCGATATAGGGTTTCCAGGAAAGGGTTTGGTCAATGGTAATACCCAGGTTTTTGAAAGAGCAAGTGAAGGTGATTGGGTGATCATTTAATATGAGACTCGGAAATGTTATAGGATCTAAGGAGGGAATCGGAACCAATTAGAATGACCGGAGTTTTTGTAGGATTTAGCATTAGTTTATTCAGGGTTGCCCAGGCGCAGAGTCCATTAAGATCTTCCTGAATATTGGCAAATGCTACTAGTGAATCGGAGGGAGAGAAGGATAAATAGGATCTAGAAATCGTCAGCATAAGTACATACATAAAACGTAATTAATTATTAACATTTTTTTTCTTCAAATTTTTGTATGTATTATAATTTGTAATTATTAATAGTGCTTTGTGTTATTAATATATTTGCGTTAAAGATTTTGAAATGTGTTAGATATTGGGTTGTTTCACATGAAATGTCGTTTTTTTTAGTTTCTGAAATACATGAAGGATTTTGTAGTTTTCTTCCGAATGATTACATATTTAAAGTAAACAGTTACTGATCCTCTACCTTTGTATTATAAACATTAGCTTCCCAATCAATTACCACTTTTTAGTATACCTCCAAATATGAACATGGAAACACGCGATTTTCGAGTAATATTTTTTTGCGAGTTAAAACTCGGCCATTCAGCAGCTGAGGCCGCTAGAAATATTTGGAAGGCGTTTGGGGAAGGGAGTGTTAATGAACGGACCATTCGCCGTTAGTTTGCTAGCTAAGTTTTCAGCTGGGGATACCGACTTGGAAAACTTGCCCCGAGGAAGACCTCCGTCCGTAATAGACAACGATGTCCTCAAACATACAGTAGAAGGAAACCCCTACCAATCAGTTAAAGGACTCTCAGCACAACTAAATGCAAGTGCATCTACCGTTACCAGACATTTAATGTGTATTGGGAAAGTAAAAAGCTCGATACATGGGAACCTCGTGATCTCACTGAGCGGCATGATTCAAAACATACCGTGCAAAAATTAAAAGAACTGGGCTACGAAGTTCTTCCGCACCCACCATATTCTCCCGACTTGTCTCAAACAGATTACCACCTGTTCAGGAATTTAGAAAATTTCCACAAAGGAAAACTTTTTGAAAATGATGATCAAGTGAAAAGTGCGTTTTCAGATTTTGTTTCACTTCAAAGCTCAGAGTTTTGCAGTTTGGGGATAAAAAAGTTGGAGTCACGTTGGGAAAAATGTGTAGGAAAAGAAGGTAAATACTTCGAATAAAATTATCTTGTTTTCATGTCGTATTTTTAATAAAAATCCTTTACCTTGAAAATGGACTTTTCATGTGACACAACCCAATAAAACACCAATACACTGTTTTAGTATATATAATTGCTTGTATACATTAGTACCGGTTAGGTATCTTATTATCTAGTAGGGAGTTTGATTATCTTATAATTGTATATCTATGTTATATATAATCAAATGTATAGTTTTTGAAATATATGCTGAATAAAACTAATTTTTGTGATAACATTTTCCTTGCTCGACTAAACCGTTTCGAACCATAAAAAAATATACTTTCAAAATATGATCCCTAAATAATAATTTTCTTCCCATGCTTTCTCGGGGAAATATGTTTATGTGAAGTGTGGGTTTTAGTTGATTGTTATATTTTTTTCAACAGTTTTCTAATAAAGTGTATGAATTTCGTCAAAATGTACTGATTAAAAATTTATGAAATTCAGGTTATTAAAAATAAAGATCTCAATTTACCGAAAACATTAAATCAACTTTTTAGCTTAAGGAGATAAGAGAATCTTATTTTGAGTCACTGTTTTTTATTTTTTGCGTGATTAAGTACCAAATTTTCTCTTTTAAAAACGAGCAGTAAAAAAAACGTGCAATTGGTTTACAACCGGTTGGTAAACTTAGCAATTCTTATTAACATGATGCATGAGGAGACAAAAATAATAATTTTCATTAGGTGCATGGAGTAAAATCCGATAAATGAAAAACGGTATTATCATTCTGACAATCAAATTATTTTTATACACTCGTCTAATTACGCCTTCTATCTAAAATATTTTTTGTAAGAGGAAATGACCTTTCCGTATCTCCAGTTTTAATTGGATATGTTAAATGAACTTAAAATATTTGGTGCATTATCCGCATCAGACTTTTTCCCTTTTAGAGCCATTGTATTATATTTTAATAAAATGAGGTTTCCAGTTCAAACCTGGAACTTGATCCTAAGACTTTTAATGGAGTAAAAATTCTTTGTTACGTCGTCCTTCGAAAGGGACATCGAAAGGTCCAGTGCTAGTGTGATATCAGGTCCTCGTGAAAGATCCCTATTCTAATTTAAACCTAGATTAAGAAATTTTAGAACCTCATCTTCCGATTAGCCAAAGGAGCATGAACTGACGTTTAATGAATAAACAAACAAACCAATAAGATGCCATCTGGCTATTTTGTTGCTTGTTTGTATTGTACAATACTTCGCTTTATATTAGAAACGGTTAGCTAAAATGGTAAAGATTATAGGTTAAAAGGTATACTTTATGTTATTATACAGAATAGATAATTATTTTAATTTAGTTATCATCTCAAAGATGTGATGAGTTTTCAGTAAATAAAAATGTTTGCTAAGTTATTGTTAAACTCATGATGGTTAACAAATGATTTTGTTAATAACAAACCTCTTCAACAGGTAAAAATCTATCCTATATCTTTTAAGAGGCATTACATTTACCTAATTGTATCGTTTAATATTGTATCGTAAAATATTTTAAGCATCCCATTGTTCACAAAAAACAATTTATTAATAAATATTTTAAATGAGACTGTGTTGTTTAATTTTTTATCTGTTCGCAATATAATTTGTGGCGCGAAATAAATGGCTGCTTTAACAATGGTTGATTAATCGGAAAACTGTTGATAAATTTTTTTTTTTTTTGGAAATACATCATAAACAAATTACGTGCGTTGTGAGTTCTATTTATGTACGGGTTGTAGAATACTAATTATTTGTTCACGAATTTCTGTCCCTCTAGAATCAGTCGTTTTAGCTAAGATAAAACTTGTACTCGTATGTTCGAAAACTGTAAGAATTCTTTCTGATTCATAAAAATGAAGGCCTGAGAAATAGCTATGCGATATTGGTTTGAACTTGAACTTAAGGAAATACTAATTTCAACGCTAAAGATTTTTCCATGATATTTTGAATATTATACTTACTTTAGTAGTAGAAAATATTAGTTAAGGTGATGGCCCAAGAATCATTGTGACATTTCACATAATTGCTCATATTTCTCCACAAAATGTTCTTGGAATATGAAACTTTTTTTTAATTTAATTTTTTTTTCTGTATTTACAACTGTACTGTGTAAATACAAGTTAATGTGAAATATGAATACATGTCATGAAAATGTCTGGAGTAGGTTCCTGGGCCATTTTCTTTTCAGTAGCCTCGAGGGATGTAAGGGATATATAAGAAAGGTAGGTTACGGACATGTTGATCCATGTTGGTGGAGTTTCGAAATATTAGAGGTATATCTATTTCGGATTATTGGATATTAAGGTTATTATGGATGGTTTTATTTGTGACAAAATAAGTTGTATTCACGATTTTGTGAAAGATTTTGGATTATAATGGTTGTATGTCGGAAGAATAAGATGCTTGAATAGTGTCCAACGCTGGATTCCATTAATGGGTATATGTAGTCGAGCTTTTTGTAATAGACTGACTGGACGTGTTGAACGTTAGTTTCGTACGTGTTGTAGTCTTTGGTATCTTCGAGTAGTTTCTTGTCAGTCTTGTTCAAGGATTCCAAGCAAAACGACAAGATGGAGTCCTTGGTTTAGTGTTTGTTGTACAGGAATAAGTGGGATATTGTTAAAAGATACTGAATGACAGGCTAAAAGTAATTTAATGAGATTCGTTAGAATATCAACCGTCCAAATGCAACACCATTCTTCAATAGCCGTGATGTGAAACTGAAGAATGTGGGATTCAGCAGTCGTATCCTTATGAACGGATAACACAATGTTTCATTAGCTTTAGTTATGCGAGCTCTGCTAAAATATAAAATTGTTACTGATTTCCATCTATCTAGTCCTGCCATAAATATAGTAACAAACGGATATTTACAGATTTCAACGGAAAAATTAACATTTTCAAAAAGTTTATATGAAAGTAAAGTGTATATCAATAGAGACTAAAACAAAAAATATATGACTCAAAATGTCCTGCCCTTTGCCTTGACACAGGCATTTAATCTCCGTGGCTGGTTATCAATAGCAGCACGCATCACTTCTTAAGGAAAGGTCTCAACTGCTAGGTCCAGATATTGTTTGAGGCTTTCCAAGTTATGGTGTGCTCTGTGGCATGCATTCCTCTCCAGTTTGGACCAAAGCTTATTTGTTGGTATTAGGGTTTCGAAGGGCCGATCCGAGCCAGAGATGAACGCTGGGATGTTATTTGGAGTTGATCTGGCCTTGCGAGCTGGAACGGGATCCGGCTGGAAAACCCACTGACTGCCCGCAAACAGAGTGTGTTCATGTTGACTCTTGATAATAGGTTCCGAAATATCGTCCTGTTAGTTTTGACCATTTTTCACAAAAATGGAGCTTCGTGGTGCCATCAAAGCAAACGTCTCTCCAAATTATCTCCGAGAAAGGGTGTTGGTATCTTTCCATTCTTCTAATGACTTCCCTGGTTTCTTTAGAACTTTATGCGTACACACGATCATTTTGGCAATTAAATTTTTATTGGATTGTAAACATTTTCTCATCGCTAAACAACATCTTTCGATGATGACCATTGGTGTAACGGCCAAGGAGCACTTCACATCTATCCACTCTAATTTTTTGGGGGGAAGTGATTAGCCTTAGTCCTGTGATTCTTCGAAATGCACCCATCCTAAGGTCACTTTCATTATGCGAGAACCAAAAACTTGAAAGAATTCAAAATCTATCAATGCGGATAATTAATAATTACCCCCGCTACACTAAAATATCATCTATGCTCCAGGACTTCCAGCTTCCAACAATTAAACATTTTGTCCATACTCAAACAGCTTCTTACTTCAGTAAAACACCAGTCTCCGAAAATTCATTAATAAAGGAAATCGGTAACTATAATAAAGCATCTCTAAAACGCTACACTCATAAAAGAACTAAACATGTGTTGCTAACTTAAGCTAGTTTATTTTAATGTCTAATTTTATATTATCAATTATGTTATCTGTTTTTATATTATATAATTATATTAGTAGGTTTTTGTATAATTTTTCCTACAACCATAAATAATCACTATTTAATTTTACCACTAATTATAGATTAGATAATTAGATTATAACTACCAAATGAAGCAAACATTTGCTGATTGTAAGGATGTCTCATCCGAAATCATTTATAAATATGTAATATGTTATCATTTTGTCAATATGTAAAAACGTAAATAAAGTTTATTTTCTTCTTCTCTTATGCGTGAAAGTCATCTGACAGAGAATCTCATTTCCTGAGACATGATTTGTTGTTTCCAATTAATATTTCTTCTGATTCGAGCAACCTCTTCTCTCACTGGATTCGCAGTTCTCACAGTGCGGGGACGACCCGGTCGAGTTCTGTCACGTACTAATAGGGTCCCACGATTGATACCCAAAGGTTTCAAAGTGTTTAAAATCTCTAACCTTTACATTTTTCAACTTTGTGTTAGGCGACCATAGCTATTCAGTTTTCTTTATCACCCGAGTCCATGTTGACTGAGCGAAAGAAAAATACAAACTAATTGGGATTATTACCCAGACAGTTTATGAAAAAGACCTGATCGAAGTGAGAATTATTTAAACAATACCCAAGGATGTATAACAAGTTCAACATTTGTAATGTATTTATGGCAGAACTAGATAGATTCTGTAGAAATCTGTTCTTTAGTCTTTTTTAATAAGGATGTATATAGTTTTCCCTCTATAGAAAAATATGATGGGTAGGAATATAATTGACAATGATATGAGATATATTTGATATTATCTGCGGTAAAATATGCCCACTTAAACTTAATATTTAAATTATTTCGGGAGATTAGTTACCCGTAATTGATATTTTGTATAGCTCAACTTTCACAATCTAGATGGAAATGTTAGTAATAATAGGATAACTTTTATCTCAGTTATATCAGAAAATATTTTATCTGAGGACGATTGCTAGAAAAAGAAAGTATTCTTCGTTGATAATGTAGTTTTTAATCATTTACTGTAAGATAGTGTCAGCTAAAAAATGTTCCAACGAATTAAATATAAAAAACAAATATAAAAAAAACTACCTACAAAGAACACCAAATTACTATACTATAGAAAACAAGTAATTCTAAAATTAATGTTAAGGATTGGACCTTCTGTTTTCCTCAATATGAAACTTATATACGTTTAGTTTTTCTTAGGGAATTTCTGCCATTCCCGTTGTTGTTGTTTTTTTTGTAGCTGCGTCCCAGTAGGTACCTTTCGTTCTATTTATTTGAAATGAGTAGCTTTGAGAGGTCGCTTGTAGGAATACATAAAGTAAAAATAAAAACAACCAAACATTTTTTTAACGAAATAATTCAACTTAAGCAGAAGAAGCATTCTCTAATATAGAATTCAAGATGGCAGAGAAGTGTCTCGTTATAAGTATTCTGGAAAGATAAAGATAAAAAGAAAAAAGAAAATCTACAAAACAAAGTCATACAAGGTAATAAGATTAAAGATACGCAGTCGTTAACTATGAAAAATAATTCTAATTTTCACTGATTATTATTAATATAACTAAAAACAATTATTGTGGATGTAATTAGTTGACCGTTGAGAATTACTGGAAGGAATTAGTCCGGGTGGCGGTCATTAAATTAAATAACTAAATAGTTTCAACTATTTATTGTTTGCCAACGTTTCGACCCCCTTTTTGTGGGTCATCATCAGGGCGCATGGTGGGAGAATGAAAACGGAGTTTCCATTTCAGTTATTTTCATTCAGTTTCCCTTCTCCCACCATGCGCCCTGTTGATGACTCACAAAGGGGGTCGAAACGTTGGCAAACAATAAATAGTTGAAACTATTTAGTTATTTCATTTAATGACCGCCACCTGGACTAATTCCTTCCAGTAAAAACAATTATGTCTAGCTAAATGTTAGGATTTAAAATGTATTTTAAGTAAAGATAAAGTGAATGGTGTGAGATATGTTCTTTTTTTTTTTTTTTTTTTTTTTTTTTTTTTTTTTTTTTTTTTTTTAACTACGATGCCATCACATAATTATATATTTTTTCTGTTTTTTATTGCTTATTCTTACCTTTTTTTATATTCATTTTTATATAGCCTATTTTAAATTTAATTATTTGTCATACCCTTCCTTTCATTCAAATAATTCTTTTAAAAGAATTTTACCGAAAGAATGAGTCGGTAAACCTTTTCACTTTTTTTTTTAATTCAACCCTATTCCTCTTTGTTGCTGAACAAGGTATTTTCAGAGAAATAGGAATGTTAACCGTAATTAGCGGTTGATAATAGAGCGAGAATGTTGGACAATAGTGATATGGAAACTAATTGGGTATGCAATGATATTCAAAACCGCCCGGGAGAACTCTGTTCAATTCAAAAATTACCTTAGCCATTGTTAGCAAATAACCACTTTCGCTTTATGTAAATTAAATTAAATTTCTCCTAACTTTTGACCCTTGTAGCCTTAATAAATTGGTCTGCTTTACGGCCTTTTTATTAAGTGTGCTCAAACGTTGAACGTTTTTATCTTTCAATTAGGTTTAACCATGATTCCTGGAATGGACCATAAAATACCTTCTAGTGTCAAATTTTTTACATCGAAATTCCTTTATATAAACCTTTAATTGCAAAATGTATGCCTATACATTTCCTATTTGAGTAATTACTTGACTACTAGACACTGAATTTTATTGAAATTAGGAATAGAACTAATGATATAAATTTGTTCCGAAAAATCATTAAAACATGCTAACTTAAATACCTGTCAGCATATTCCGTATCTGGATTTGAATTAATAAAAATTACATAAAATAAAAACTTTTTCCTCTGATAGTAATTTAAATGAATTATCGTTACATTTTTATTGTTTTATTTATTTGTTTGTAGAAAATTACAACTGTATTGATCCAATACAAGTAAGTACGATTAATATATGAATAAAACACATGATAGTCCTGTGAAGACTTCCCACTAGTAGCACTCCAATGTCTAATTTATGATAGGAGGTCTCTGACCATCTTCTTTTAAGACGCCTAGGTGGATTGCCAGGAATAGATATGGAGGAGAGGTCACGGATGAGTGGGCAAGGAGTTCGAAATAAAAAGAGATATATCTATATCGGGCTAAGTCTTCAATTAATGAGATATTTAGTTCTTTATGGGTGATTTTATTAGTAAAAATGTAAGAAGCATTGAGGATTTTGGGTTGTAATGATTAGGTGCGAGAGGAATTTGGTGGTTTAGTGGATCCCTATAGCTCAAATCGTTACATTATTAAAAAAAAAGAATGATGCAGGTATCCCATAACTTTCACTTACTGTGACATTATTCATTTCTATTCACTCGCAACTTATTACAATAAACTTAAGCATTTAATAATAGTAATAATTTACGTTAATTCCTGCTGAAATTCCATTTAATTTCCATTTATACATCTGTTTTATCTAGTTTACACTCTTTTTGGCACTCTCTATTAAAAAAAAAAATCCTACAACTGAAGCAACTCTGCAGGACCCGTGAAGCCTGACAGAGTTGTACTGAGGCCAATGATGTCACAAGGGAGGCACTTAGAGAAAAAAAAAGAAAGTCCTAGAGCCATCTGCCAGTTTTGAAGCCTCTACCTTGGCTATAGAAGCCTGGTGTGTGCTACCAACTAAAGTGATTTTACATAGAATTTAAGATTTTACATATCTACACAATGATGTGTTTTAAAGTGAAATCGTTGTTTTGGATATTTCTCATTTTAAATTTCTTAATCTTTGTATTAAATTACTTAAAATAGATATTTAGGAAATTAAGGTTTAACCATGTTTTTTGTTGTCAGTTGGATGTTTCTAATTTAAATAAATCACTGAAGATCTACAACACTGATCTGATTTTATGTGTTTATATTTTTTAAATAAATTATCCTTTCGATTGTCCATTGCATTTTAAAGAACGGAATATAGCAGAAGTATCCGAAAAAAAAAATATTCCTATCCATTCTGCTGCACCTTCAGGACCACAAAGACGCAATTCATTTGAAAGTGATCCTAGCATTTTAAAATACGCCGATTTTGATCTCCTTATGAAGTATGAGATAGACACAGCTCAAATATTACAGCAGTCAATTTATTTATTTATTCGACGGTTGCACTTCCCGGATAAATAGCCATGGAATACCTCATTAGTTGCTCAACAGCTTCTGGACTGTGGTATTGTGGTACTCCTGGAGAATCACAAACGAATTAACCTTCCCCAGTACCGTAAATGCCTCACTAATCTTCTTCCGTACTTTCTCAAGACAATGTGCCGGTTACCTTATGCTCATGGAAACCAATCTGAACTCCAAGTATTGAGTCTAGGTCATCGATACAGCTCAACCTTTTCAATGATTGCTTTCCTTGGTATGAAGGCTGTTGATTTTCCGATGTTTTTTTTTTCTAGCTATCTTATAGACAAAATAACATAAACTTTTATAAACGTTTATTCGCATTAAAAAAAAATATTCCTTTTTTATTGATACGGTCGGAATTTAATGTTCCCCCATTGCCTAATCTCAATATTAAAGCTTTCTCTCTCTTGGGTGCATAAAATTTTAAAACTCAGTGATAACCGACTCCCAAAAATATGCTTCAATACACTAAAGAAAATGCATAAGCCAACAAATAAAGAACAAAAATACAACTGGTTTCACAAATTATACTGTATATTAAAACTAATAAACAAACAGTCTATATTAGAAATAGAAAACCAATCTATTTTACTTTCACTTACTATATATAGTAAGGGAAAGTATTGCGATCGTGAAAATTTTCGAATTCCAGTTTTCAACGGAAATACACGTTTTAGGGTCCCCTGAGTCCAAATAACCAAGTCCCGCAAAAAGGTCTCTGTGTGTGTGTGTGTTGTGTGTGTGTGTGTGTGTGTGTGTGTGGTGTGTGTGTGTCTGTGTGTGTGTGTGTGGTAACTCCCGGGCGGAAACGGTAAGTCCTATGAAATTGAAATTTCATATTTAGGACAACTATACGCCCGAGACGTGACAAAACTTTTTTCATCAAAATGAGCTTACCAGAAGAGGCACTTTATACATGCATTTTGCACCTTTTTTCGATTTTCTCGAAAACGGTTCCGACGATTTTAATTAAACTCGCTATATCGATGTAAAATTTAATGAGATTTAATATCATGTAGGTTTTATTTAGATAAAAATGGTCTGACAGGACTTAAATGCCGATATTTAAAATTTTCTTCCCCTAAAGTACCTTTAATTTTGTAGATTCAATAATAATAACTAGATTATCTTGTTAACGCTGATGAAAAACAGGTAAATATATAAATGGAATAAATTCGATACCCAACTAAAGGAGAAAACAGAAAAAATATTTTTTTAATGGAATTTTTCGTTTTTGAACATAAGAGCAGTAATATACATGTATGATATACCGTTGGAAAGCTAAAGATTTTAGAAAAAATATTATCTCATACAGAAGCTTTTAAAAGTTAATAGAGAGTGATGAAATAAACATAAAACTAACTGATTATTTTAGATAATAATATAATAGATTTTTTAATAAAACACATGTTTCTATATAAATTCTATTTAATTATTTCTTTAATAGTTTCACGTATTTTTATCTCTAACTGTATTTGGAAATTCTTTCATTGATTTTAAAAATCGAGGTAAGTGAAAGTCGTGTGTTGCCCGCACCAGATTTTTTCAGTTAGAGATGCACAAAACAATGATACTGTTTACAAATCATATGGAGACAATAGATAAAGAGAAGTTAATCACCCTCGGTAAATACAACCCACTCTATCCATCCATTCATAACAAAAGACATAAGCCTCAAGCTTACTTATTATTAAACGCACCGTTCCCTGTCATAAAAATATTTGCACAACTAAGACTTTCTGGAAACTACAATATCAAATTAACATTTAACAATATATATTACCATTTCAAACCCAAGGAGAACTGCACCCTATGTAATCTGAACGAAAGAGAGGACTTATTCCATATTTTCATTCGATGCCCCATATACGCACCGTACCGAACCCATTACATCCCTAGGGCCTTAAATATGAACAGTACAAATTTTATCACCTTTTTTACCACCGATGATATTGATGAATTAAAAAATATTTATTATTATGCCAGGCAATGTTGCCAAATCAGATAATTTATAATTAATGAATGAACGTATTTGTTAACTTTATTAGATTATTTATCGTGTCTCGCCGTATTATGTAAAATAATATATTTATGTATTTATTGTATTGGAAAATGTTATATCATTCACATATTGTCTTTGAGTTATTTTGTTTTAGGTTTTATTGTAATTTATCATTGTTTATTGTACCTAGAGCTTATAATGTAATGAATTAGTATCTTGCTAACTATTTATTGAAGTATATTTTGTATAATTTATTTTTTATGTAGCCAGCTCTATTTGTATGGGGATTACCCCGAAAGCAAATAAAGTTATTCATTCATTCATTCTTATAAACAAAATATGGAAAATTATGAATAAACTGTATTTTTATCGTGTGGATGAAAATCATTTTAATTAGTGTCAATATCTTCATTAAGCTCATTAGCCTAATTTTTATTATATCATTTTTCGAACAATTATATTTTTTTAAAAATCTGGAGCGCACACGACACACAATTTTGAATACCGTAAGGTGTTACATCACAATAACCATTTTGCTCACCCGAATTAAAAAGGATTAAGTGAAGGTTAAGTTCATAATAGATCCTAACATAGATATTATGATAATACCCTAATGATGAAGAAAATTAGAAACCTGGAAAATAATAATTATGACCAAAAATGTTTAAACATTGTCATAACTAGTTACATCTAGCAGAGGTAGTTTTTTTATATTTCGCGATTTTTATATTTTTTTATCCTCAATGCTCCTTACTTTGTCACCAACAAACTTAAGACATAGTGTCCCATAACAAACATAAGACTTAATGTCCCATATGTTACTGATTTGGCCCGTACGAGGTATCATTCCTTCCATGACAAACTCCACTCCCACATTAACCCACTAGTTTCAATCCTCGCTTCCTCTTCCATTCCTGACAATCCTCTGAGGCGTCTGAAAAGAAGATGGCCTCTAGACCTTCTAGTGTAGATTAGCTAGTGGAGTGTTGCCAACGGGCATATTCTCTTCATGTCTTTTCATGCATATTATCTATATTATGAGCCAATTTACTTGATGTATTTACTAATACAGTTGTAAATTTCAATAAATTAATAAATAACAAAATATTTTTTAATTTCAGATATAAGGAGAGTTTTTAGCAAAAAATAATCCCAACCTCGTTTTTATATATTATAATTTTAAAGAATGTTTAAAAATAATTGATTTGACGAACCCAAATATGGGTGTTTCGAAAAAAAGATCGTTGGCCTTTATGAATTTTATAATGAATATATTATTATTTTATACTTCAATGTCTTATCTATCTTCCCGAGTATGTTTTTCCTTTGCCTAAAAGGCATAAATAAGTTGCCAACAAATGGGTTTATTTAAATCATACACAACAATATCTTGGGATTTGCTAAAATAGAAGGCACCATAGTTGGTACAAGTTTTAGAAGCTTTGGCTACAATGACAATTTCAAACATATTAGTTTTGCTCTCAAACGCGAAATTGGAACAACTAAGGGTATTTACACCAGCCAATTTGGCCCTATGCTTTACAGTTTTCGAATATACACCCAAAAGTGAACTTCAAATTTTTATATCATCAACGTTCAAGAATATGAATAACTTATAGTTCATGGTAACTCATCAACATTACTATACCTACAGATCTCACGCCGGCGTTTGAGACGTTGATTGCCAAAATGTACTATATTTATTCTAGGAAAGTTTACAGGAAGTGCGGCAATCTCTCATTACTATATTATTAAACTAGCTAATTTGATTCTTTTTCCTTTAAAATCTAGAATTTTTTTTTATTATAGTAATAACAACATATCAAAGTTATTAATTAATTACTCAATTAATGTATAGTATAGATTGCCAATTACGACAGACGATGTTACAACTCACAGCGTGAGTCTCACACTAGTAATTAATGTATTAATTCACTATTAATTAAAGAATTAACTCACTATTAATGCCACGAATACCACCTACTCACAAGAAAAACCCGTCTTCTGTCCTATCTGTATAGAATAAACCTAAACAGAAGAGTTGCGATTGGGCACTCTTTCTAGCCTATCAGGCTATTATGTCAACACATTAGCCTAAAATTATGGTTTTTAGTTAACAATATTGCTCCGAATGAATAAATTAATCGAGTTTAACAAAATTTTGTTTTTTGGTCAATTTAATGATGCTGATTTTCTGAAAAAAAAACTTAAAATGGCGAAAAATTATTCTTTTGTTATTTTTTAATTTTGCCCTAGGACGATCCTAGTTTTCCGATAATTGCCTCTCACACAACCAAAAGGATTCCTGTTAAGAGCTGTATTTATCCAGTCTGTTGTATTTACTTAGTTTCTAGCAAAGTTCAAAGTTCAGCAAACGCTCCAGACGACACCATACCGTGGAAGATATCCCTACTGTCAGAGGTAGTACAAAATCAATATTGTTTTGCCTCTAATTCAACAACTACACGATTGTGATACAGAATCGTTTTAACATTGACAATTATTTAATTATAGGTCCATCTTTTGAAGGTCAGATGTTCAATTGGAAAATCGGTCTCTATAAAAATTCAGAGAATATGCGAGGTCATTTTAAGCAAGACCTTGTATGATATTCTTCACAGTTAGCATACTCTTGTTTAAAATGCTACTTAGAGAATACTTTAATGTTCCCAAACAAGTATATAAAAATATATATTTTTAAGTTACAACCAACTAATACATATTTCGAAAATAACACGTTTGTCTTTAACAAAAATATAAGAACAAACATTTTACAGAGGGCATGATCTCCTTGCTGACCTTTTCCAAAGGATTTATATTATGTTTTTGAATAGCCCGAGTCTCGCCAATGTTGTTCTTTTTTATGAGAATGATAATTTCTTATTTATGGTTTATATATATTTGATTATACGGCTGAGGTTCTAAAGGTCATGTGGATCACTTTAAAAAAAAAACTATTATCTCAATGCCTTATATATTTTTCTCTCAATACGATTGTTCTTCTTTCTCACTCTTCAGGTAAACTATCGCTCTCATGGTTTAGAATCCTTTCTTTCTCCTGTTCCTGAATATGTGAGTTGTGAGTTTCTCCTGAACTGAATCTGGATCTTCCACGAGGACGCGGTACAAGTCTTGTTTAAAATACTTCTTTACATCTCGGTCTTCATTTATTCGGCTGAAACATTTGAGCTGCCACTATTTTATTATGTTTTTTTTTTTTTTTTTTACTTACTCCGATATCCTCCACTCATTCTTTCCTCTTTCGGTTAGTCATTTTTCCCGAAGGTAGTTTTGGCGATTGCATGTAGGTATGGATATTGCATTTCACTTTCGTCAGGTTTTAATTGTTAGCGGTAAACATGTTCTGGAAAAGATCTTGTAAAGCTTGTAGGTTTGTTTCTCCTGAATTTTTGTATATAGATGACCAATTTCAGTTGCATTCTTACCATACACATTATTCGAAATATAATAATAAAAATAACTTTATTTTGGGACTATGTCCCTTAAGAATAATAATTTTGTACAGTAAATATGCACTGCTATATTCATGTCTAGCTGAGAAACCAATAAAATACATTTTTATTCATAAATATGTACAAAAATTAATAAAAAAAAAAAACCTATTTATATAAATATATATATGGAATATAAACAAACATAAAATATATCTTATAAAATGATTGAGCTTAACAATTTTCAAATAAATAAAAAAATTAATTATTCCATAAATTTAATATTTCGATAAAATAAATAATTTTGTCTTACGTTGAAATTAGGATAGTGGATTCACAATTATATATTTAGTGTGCGTCTCTTTGGGATGCTAGAAGGTGCTGGAAAAGATGTGATTTGAATGAGAGAATGGAAGGAGCAAGGAAAATATGAGTAGATAGGGAATTCCAGAGGACTGCAAAGCGGATATAAAAGGAATTATCAAAAGACTTAGTTCTATGGGTAGGAATAAAAAGGTCTGAATGGCGTTCTCTGGTTTCAAGTAAGTGAATTGAGGATTTGAATTGATGGATACTGTGAATGTATGAGGATATTGGGAGATATTGACTTGGTAGAGGTAAGTTCCGTGGAAATATTGTCTACGTATGGAAGGTAGGAGCCATTTCAATCGCTGTAGAGTGGGTCACTGGAGACCTCTTCGAGGTACCGAAGATGAATCTTATGAACATATTCATGATCCGCTTTATTCTGTACATCAAGTACAGCAAAGATGCCACCATATACCACACAGCAATAATCTAAGTGGGAAAAAATAAGCCAGATAACCAGCATCCTACGGGTGGGAAGTGGGAGAAGATGACGGGAGCGATGGACTTAAGAGTACTTATGGATCCTCTGGAAATTTGAGCAACGTGGGGTTTCGAGGAAGGGTTTGGTCTATGGTAATACCTAGGTTTTTGACAGTGGAACTGAAGGTAATTGTGTGATCATTTAGGATTAGACTAGGAAATGTAGTATTGGCTCTGAGGAGGAAATTGGAACCTATTAGGATGGTCTGAGTTTTCATAGCATTTAACCTTAGTTTATTCTGGGTTGCCCAGGCACTGATTCTATCAAGGTCTTCCTGAACTTAGGCAAATGCTACTAATAACTCAGAAAAAGGGAAAGATGGGTAAATCTGAATGTCGTCAGCATATAAATGGTGGGAGCAATGAAGATCATTGATAAAGGAATTGAAGAGGAGAGGGGATGTTTGAGCCCTGGGCAACACCTGCTGAAAGGGAAAGGAAGGAAGATAGAGGGGGATAAGGAATTGTAACAGCTTGAGTCCTGTCGGAAAGAAAAGACGGAATCCAACGGATAGTGCTATTGGAAAATGATTAAGATTTTAGTTTGGAAGAAATGATAAAATGGTCAAGAGAGTCAAAAGCTTTTGAAAAATCAGGAATTGTGAGCACTTTCAACATTTTTTCGTCCATAGCAGTATGAATGTCTCTAGTGATATTAGTTATTTACTGAAAAAGTCAGTCCTCAGTGAGATGACATTGAATTCAACATAGGTATTTTTTAAGTAGGTGTTTCTTTCAATCTGTCTTAACAAATCAATTTAAAGAACTGCCTCTTTTCGGGTATTTATTTAAAACTTTAATCTAAACCTTATGAAATGGTATTAAATGCAATACTTTTCTTTATAATTTGTATTTACAGCAATTGCTTAATAGTTTTAATGTAATAAACTTAAGAAAATTTGAGAACGCTAAGGGAATTTTTTTAAGTAGGTCTTGCTCGTTCACCCTCCTGCTTTAATATCTCTGAGTCGCTTCTGTTTTCAATTTTTTATACACCAATCGTTTCCAGACCCTCGTTGTAGTCGGCTATCTCTCTTGTTCCATTTCAGCGGAATCATAATTCATTATTTTTTCTTTTTTTTCTCTCTGCGATCAATAATCAATTTCTTTCTTTTTGCCTAATTTAATTGACATCAGTATTCTGTTTTATTTTATTCTACCAACTGGTTAAAAGAACAAAAAAAAATTCGAATTCGTTCAACTTATATATTTACTTGTTTTTCATCTGTGCAAACAGGATGATATGGTTAATCTTTTGGGATGCAAGAATTAAAACGTACATTAAGAAAAAAAATAAAAAAAAAAAAAAACGTCGTTTGGGGGCCCCCCCCCCCCCCCCCCCCTGGTTTTTATTTCAATCGATTGAAATTTTAATATCAAAAAAAAGCCCTTTAAAAAATTTTTACATCGATATTGAAAAGGGATAAAAAAAATCCTTTTAGAGTTTTTTTTTTGAGAAAATCGTATAGAGGTCCAAAATGCAGGGTTTTATTTATTTTTTTTTCGTAGGTTTAAAACCCACTTGGGGTCTTTTTTTCGCCTTAAATACGGATTAAATATATAGTTTATTGTCAAGTCTGTCTGTGTAGGAAGCAAAAATTTTTTGGCAGTTGTTTTTTTTTTTTGTCGTCTTGAAAAAAACGGTTGGAATCATGCCCCAATTGCAATAAAAGCTTTTGGTATCAAACCCCAAACCCTAAATGAGGGTAAAAAATGGCTTTTCTTGTTAGCTGAATTTGAGAAAAAGCTTTCTTAACATCTTGGGCGTAAATTCCTTAAATATAAAAAAATTTTCTTTTTCATAGGAAATTTTCTTTCCGCGCGGGATTTTTTTCCACACACAAAAAGGGAGCCAAAATTCTTTTTGTGGGGACCTTCATTTGGACTCGGGGGGGCACGAAAACGTCTTTTTCCGTTGAAAACTGGAATTTCAAAAAATTTTTGCGATCGCAATACTTCCTCTTCTATCCTATTTGGGAATTGAAAGTAAAGAGTAATTAATTTTTTTTAAAAACAATTATTATTTTGGAAAAATATTATTTTATTTTCATTCACAAAATATGGCAATGAACCTTTTTTTTGTAGATTAGTGGTAAATTATAATCTGCTTTTTGTTTGATTACAGATAAATAATTATTTTTTATTTTTTTTTTCCCGATATCTTTCATTCAAAAAAATAATGAAAATTTTTAAAGTATCTCACTTTTGTTAAAGGTTTTACAAATAGTAAGTTAGGGTTTAATTTTTAAAAATTTTTTTTTTTGGATTCCCTTTTTTATGGTAAAAAAAAGGAATAAAAATTTTTCATTTTTTATACCTTTAAAAAATTTTTAAAAAATTTTTAGCACAAATTTTTTAAAAATTTTAAACCTTTTTCCCTCAAAAAACATTTTTTAAAAAAAGGGCCCCAATGTTTAACATTTCCCCAAAAATTTTTTTAGAAAATTTTTCCCCCCCTTTTCATTTTCCCCCTAAAAAAAAAAAAAACCCTTTTTTAAAAAAAAATAAAAGGCAAACTTTGGGGTTTTTATCCACCCAAATTTTTTTTTAAAACAAAAATGGATGGGGTACCCCTTTTACCAGGCTTTTTTTAAAAAATTTGTAATAAATTTTTTTAAAACCCCTAAAATAATGAGTTTTACCAAAAAAAAACCCCCAAAAAAAAAAATTTTAAAAAAAAAATTTAGGAAAACTAAAAAAATTGTTTTTCATTAAAGGGGTTAAAAAATTTTTTTAAAAGGGGGTTTTTTTAAAAAAAAAGGTCAATAGGGCTTTCTTTTCCCAAATTTGGGTGGGAAAAAAAAAAAAAAAAAAAAAAAAAAAACCAATTTTTGAAAAATTTTAAAAAAAAAAAAAAGAAAAAAAATTAAATAATGTAAATTTTTTAATTTTAAACCCCCCCCATCAAAAATAACAAGGGGGCTTTGGGTTGTATGAAGGGGTTTCAATTCATTAATTTTAAAAAATTTAAAATTTTAATTAAATTGGAATACAAATTTTTTAAAACCCCTTTTAAAATTCCCATTTTAAAACCCAAAATACATTATTATGTTAAATAAATTTTTAAAATTAATAATTTTAAAAACCATAATTTTTAAAAATTTTTTTTTTTTTTTCTAAAAAAATTTAAAATAAAATTTAAAACTTTTTTAGCAAATTTTGCTAACATTTTAAAACCCCAAAATTTTTTAAAAAAAAAAAAATTTAAAAAAAATTTTTAACATTCCCCCCAAAAAAATTGTAATTCAAAATTTTTTTTAAAAAAATTTTTTTCTTTTAAATTTTTTTTAAATTTTAAAAAAATTCATTCCCAAAAAACTAAAAGAATTTTTTAAAAAATTTATTTTTTTTTTTAAAAATTTTTTTTTTTTATTTATTTTATTTTAAAAATTTAAATTTACTATTAAAAATTTTTTTTAAAAAAACTTTTTTTTAAAATCAATTTTTAAAAAATTTTAATTAAAAATTTTTTTTCTTTAAAAAATATTTAAAAAAAAATTTTAAAAATTTAAAAATTTTTAATTTTAAAAAAAAATTTTTAAAAAAAAAAAGACCAAAAATTTTTAAAAATTTAAAAAAATTTTATAAAAATTAAAAATTTTTTTTTAAAATTTTTCCCCCAAATTTAAAAAAATTTTTTAAAAAAACAAGTTTATTTTTAAAAATTTTAAAAAATTAAAAAATTATTTAAAATTTTTTTTTAAAATTTTAAAAAAATTTTTTTTTTTTTTTATTAAAAAAAAATTTGTAGTTTAAAAAATTTTAAATTTTTAAATTTTTTAAAAAATTTTTTACAAAAAATTTATTTTCTTAAAATTTTTTTTAAAAAAAAATAATTTAAAGGAAAATGGCCTATCACCTCACCACTGCTAATTTCAAAAAGCTATGTCTCTGCTATTTCTGATCTATTTCAATGATTCTTTTTTCGTTTCGTAGGAAATTTAATTCTCTATCGAAAAGCACTAACAACAGAATATTAATATTTTAATATCCGTTAAACCAAAATTAAACGTTATTGATTTATTTCTACATCAACTTAATTCTGGCCTATATATTCATTATTATTGCATTTAAGGTTTCTGTAGAATTCGTGAAAATAGGAAGGAATAAGCTGTAAAAATGTAGTTGATCTTTTTCGTTTAATATTTGGTTTTTAAGATCCCTTATGTCCTTGATCTCATCCCATCTAAATTCTCAACCTTCCACCAGAAACTTACTCTTCTTCCTAATCCTCTGGCACAATCCCTATCTAGTACCAACCATCCTTACAACCCTCCTCGTAGTCTGAGGCGGCAGTGGCCGAGAGATCTCCTATAAAAATGCAACTGGAGTGCTGGCAATGGCCAACTTCTCCACTCATGCCTGAGAGTGTGTGGCTCTAGCGCCCTCACTCGGTCTCCACTGGCTAGACTGGTGACGCGGCTGTATGAGAGGCGCTGGGAACTCATGGTGTTGTGCCACTCCATCCACTTCTGGGTGTAGGGGTTCGATTCGGAGTTCCCAGGGGCAGTATGTAAATAATGTATATAGGTATGAATGTGGCCAAGATTTTATTTACTTTATATTTTATTTTTATTTTCATTTGTTAGTTAAGTTTGTTCTTATTTCATCTTATGTTATTTTTTATATATATATATATTTTTTTTAATTTTTATTATTTACTTATGCATTATTATTACTTTTTTTTTTTTTTTTTTTTTTATATTGTTACGTCTGTTTTGTTTTGTTTTTACTGTGTACATATGGTATGAATGACTTCTTTTAGCCCTAATACTTATTGACCAAGATAGTGGCAGATTGTATTATTTCACAATAAAGCAATATTATTAAATAAAAAAAAAAAAAAATATTTGGTTTGGCTCACTGTAGGCATTTTTTAACGTGAATGTTCTCCGCATTTCCTTGAATCTTATTTATTCAGATTTTTTTAAAAATTAATCTGTTCGAAGTCATCAAACACTTTTAATCTTCACACATTATAGTAAAAAAGTGTTATTAAGTGTCACGTAAGACTTTCGAATCAGTGCCGAAAAGCAAATATGACTTGTGACCCAAAGGTCAGCTTAAATGTATATTTTAGTAAAAATTAATTCTCTTAAAACGATTGAACCATTAAAAAAAAAAAATAAATAATAATAGGCTTACCGAACACGAAGGTTCGATGCCAATACCACCGTTCAGGCCCAAGCCCCCGAAATCAGTCTTAACGCACTCCTCAAATCGGCGCTTTCGGACGCCTACCAGTCGAATCAGCGAATACCAACTTTCTTGGATTCCGCTCTTCACCGAGCCAAACTAATTTATTTGCCCATTTGAGTCTCCGCGATGCTATCAACTGAATTATATTCACAGGATATAAGTTCCGCAATTTCGTTGTGCAACCTTCTAAACTCCCCAGAGGCCTCCTCTCTCCTCGGACCAAATTTTTACGCAGTTCCTTATTTCCGAAAACCTTTGTTCCGTTGTTCATCCTTTAAAGTAAGCGGCCACTTTTCGCATCAGTAAAGAACCGTCGGAAGAATAACAATTTTATAAATTCTAATCTTTAAGTTTTTAGATAGAAGCCGCGAACTAAGTTACTTAGCAACTAAATAATAACACGCATTTCCTACCTTTAACCGAGACTTTATTTCTTCCTGGATTTCAATTTTACTTGTTATCATTGAACCTAAATACTTGAATTTCTCTACGTGTTCAAAAGTATGCCTTGATATATCAATATCACCAAGATCGCCACCGTTTCTGCGACTAATCATATTTTAAAAAAATAGAAGATATGAATACTTTATTCTCATAAAAATGACGACTTAATCCCTTTTGCCCTAAACTGCAGTGATATTACGTATGAATATTCTAGAAGGATCGTCTCCATGTCAGTCGTATTCAGAAGACGGGTATGATTCTCTCGAGGCCCAATCGAAAAAACAATAAATAACCTTTAAATCCCTAACCTTGTGATATGTGAGCCGTGAGTTGCTTGGCATCCGTTGTGTTTGAAATGAACCTGGAAGTGAGAGAAGACCGCTAACTTAATGAAGACCTGTTGGGACTACTTGGGTTTTCCCAACACTCTCTTATTAAGTGGGTTATACTTCAGCGGCAAGTCCCTCTGCTTATTCGCTCTGGAGTCGTTTATTAAGGCCCGCGAATTTCATATAATTTAGTTATTTAAAAACTCTGTACTTACCAACTACTTGAACCTAACTGAAATTTTAATACAAATGGAACAAGTTGCTTTTTTTAAAGTGAGTTTTTAAATAGAGTTTAAGTTTACTTTATTTACTACCAGTATTAAAAGAAGCAATGGATAAATTTAGTTATCTACCTTTTTTTTGGATTTTAATTATTTACCTTTATTGATATTTTGGTTTATTATTTTCAATAACAACCTTTGAAATAGACAAAAATAAGAAAAAATTACCCCTCCCTCAAAATTTAAGGGATTACGTTTCAAGATGCGTAGAATCTGAATTTTAAAAAATCCGTTTGTACGCTGTCCGCCATATGCATCCTTTTCTCCGAAACTACAGGACCTATTTTCTTTAAAACTCGGCAAAAAATACTAGCGCATCCAATGATTATTTTAACACTTAAACGTTGATATCGCAGATTAATTTTAAAATGGCGGCCGATTAAATATAATTTTATTCAATAACTTAAGATAGAGAAAACAGTTAATAGAGTTTTTTTACTTAGAAACCGCGAATAATTATAAAAAAATAACAAAAAAATTTTTTATCTATATATACGCCTTCCATTTGACTCTGTTATTTTTTAATATTGGAAAATAGAGAAAACATTGTATTTTATGTTGTGTTTTGTGACTGGGCACCGCGACGATGCTGATACGCTTGTTTATTTATTTTCTATTAAACGATAAAAGAATAATTGAAATCTGTTTAGAAAAAGCAGAGATATAGAGTTCTAAAATTAGCAGTGGTTATTGTCAATTTTCCTTACAATTTTTTGTTGCATTTCATATACAGTTAATTGCATTTAAACAGCTATAAAAACAGTTCTTTATATTTTTTATATCAAATGACCCTCAAGGAAATAATAAACTATTGTGATAGTTTAGTAATAACCGCTTTCAGCTGTATTTTCATCAGAACGCTGACAAAGAATACTTTATTTCAAAGATATTACTAGTAACACTTCATATTTGATGTATTGAGAAGGCTAATAAATGAAGTGAAAAAAAAATTAATGTCGATTTCTTTTTATTTATTTATATAGAAGTTTTGACAGTACAATGACATTTTCTATTTACTTATCCAATAAGCATATATGCTAAAAAATGACGTAAGTGCGAAACTGCATAAGACAGATTGAAAAACAAAACAAATAACTCTCAGTATACGAGATCTCTTGGCCTAGCGCCTCGATGGTCTTTTGGGCCGATTATATCGGTTTGTGGCAGTTGATAGGTTTTGAGTCAGCGGGTTTGAATTTAGGGTCATTCTGTCGTGAAATTTATTGTAGCGATCAGTGGGAATAGCAATGACGAATTTGATTTATAAATTTTGAAAAATAAAAAAAAAAAAAATTAAAAGACATTAATTAGAAACCGTACTTTTATTAAGATTTCTTAATAACTGTGCTCGGATTAGGTTTCATTTTTGGGAGTGAGTTTTTAAGAAACCTTAATGAAAGTACTGTTTTGACGAGATTATTTATATTTTTAGAGTTATTACGAAGCATAAAACTTAAATATTTTGATGGGTTATTTTTTTTATTATCCCGCTTTGAAATAGGGCAATTTTGACCCCAAACTTATTTTTACACTTTCACTAGAACCAGATATATTAAATAAATTAAATAAAATGTTTCAAACTCCCCGGTTTTTTTTTACGCGACTCCTAGGGAGTCCCCCTAATATTTTGCATAACCAATGGTTTATTATCTATGTTTTACCTACAAAAAAATTCATTAAAATCGGTGGGGCACATTGAAATCCTCCCCTTGATGTTAATAATTGAAGGTACAATTGGGAAGCTTTACATAGATTCATCTAATTAAATATGTTTTGAATGATTACATAAATTTGTAATATATGTAATATTATCATTTAATGGAGTATTTAAATGACAAGAGAGGTTGCTCCTATCAATTGCCTGCAGTCAGTCAGTATGTGTTTTATGGTGATAGCTACGTTATACTGTGCACAGTAAAGTCTTGATGTTCTAGTCAGTAAATGTTGTTGGGTTATTTATTTATTTAACGTCACTTTATGCTACTATGGCTAATCGGACGATGCTACAGTGGGAGTCCTAAATTTTGTATAAAAATAAAAGTTTTATTAGAATAGGGATCTTTAACGAGTACCTGACATCGCACAGGCTCGGGACCACCTTTTAACGTCCCCTCCGAAACGGCGTAACTAAGGATTTTTCACTCCCATTAAAAAATCCTATGGCCACCTGCGGGTTTGAACCCGTGAGTTGTTGGGTTAGTTCAATGCCGAGTATTGTCAAACATCACCATTGTTGTGGATTGCTTCTATTAATAAATAAT
The DNA here is from genome assembly GCA_023052935.1 of Piezodorus guildinii. Taxonomy (NCBI): domain Eukaryota; kingdom Metazoa; phylum Arthropoda; class Insecta; order Hemiptera; family Pentatomidae; genus Piezodorus; species Piezodorus guildinii. Next base: position 67,964,063 of record CM041296.1, on the reverse strand, counting down.
AGTAAATTACTATCTATTGGAGGTGTTATAGGTTTTAATAAATCGATTATTATCTAGGTTTAGATAATAAATATCCGAAATGAGTTCATAAAGCCTTTTTTTACTTCCACTTACCGATATATGAAACAGATCTAAGATATAAGAGACAGATTGACATCGTGAAATTTTTCTAATTCGGTTTTCTATGATAAAGCACGTTTTAGGGCCTCTCGAGTCCAAGTTAAAAGTCCAGAAAGAATACAGCCTTCTTGTTTGTTTATTTATTTAACGTCACTTTATGCTACTATGGCTAATCGGACGATGCTACAGTGGGAGTCCTAAATTTTTGCCTATCCAGATTTTATTAGGATAGGGATCTTTAACGAGTACCTGACATCGCACAGGCTCGGGACCACCTTTTAACGTCTCCTCCGAAGGACGGCGTAACTAAGGATTTTTTACTCCCATTAAAAAATCCTAGGACCACCTGCGGGTTTGAACCCGTGACCTTTAGCATGGGAGGCTGTTACGCTAGCCACCCAGCTACAAGTGATCCCTAAAATACAGCCTTCTGTCTGGGTGAATATTGCAAGTTTGAATTGAAAAAGATTAAGTCGAACTGAAATTCCATATTTTAGACTGTTATATTCCTCGAATGTAACTGAAACTTTTTCTATCAAAATAAAAATCCTCGTACCAGACGTGGCACTTCATACGATACCAAGTATTTTGTACTTTAATTCGATTATATCTAAAAAGACTCTAACGATTTTAGTAAAATTGATAAATTGGTGTAAAATTAAAATGGTTTTAATTTCATTTAGATTTTATACAGGTTGAAATAGTGTGACAAGGCTTAAAATCGAAATTATACCAAACTTTCTTTTCTTGAAGTACCTTTAATTTGATTTTTTCGGAGCTAAGTAAATACACAAATTAAGAATTTAAAACAGGGTGATATTAGAGATGATATACATAGCTTACATATTTTTTGGAGGCTTGAACCCTAAGCGACAAGAAGTTTTGTGCAACATTTATTTACTTTGTAGCTATTATATGGGGAGCGGCGTGGTCTAGTGAATAGAGCACTAGTCTACGGTTCTCCGGATCCTGGGTTTAAATAAATATTATTTATTCTGTTAATTCAGCCGGGGGAGGGGAGGGGGGAGGGAGGAGGGGGCGACCCTAGGTATGGAGACCCTCCTGGGGCAGACCCAGCTTCTTTAAAGTTCCCACAGATACGAAGTGGGGAAAAACCTAGCGGCTAAACGTGGTCAAAGCCTAATCACCTCATTGCATGGCCATTGTCCTAGAAATAGTACGAATCTCTATATGTACTGAGCCCAAGACCCTTCATCGGCTGAAGAGGAACATATTTTTATTTTTATAGTTGTTATATAACTATTATTATTTATTTACATGCTTATATGTCACTATTTATAAATAAGAATCTATTTTTTCAAGAAATAAATTGTAGTTTTTTCTTTCTTCCTTCATTATGGGACTGTATTTGATAATTTAACCTTTTTCCCAAAAATTAAATATGTCCTACATAATGATATACAAATCTCAGAAATAACTGTTTATGATATATTATGATATAAATTTGAAATATAGAAAACTTATTGGATATCTTAAATTGTTGAAGTTCAGAATTAGCTAAAGTGGTGACTTTGGGGTAAGAAGACCTTTTTTAGGAATACCATGGTATACCATACCTCTATAAAGTGATTCTGAAAAATCAGGAAAATACTTTTAGGTCTGAGCAAGAACTTTTATGGGCAAAAGATATGCAGTTTTTTTTGTTGTTTTTTTATAACTAAGAAATGTGTTTTGTAAATTATATAGCGACTTAATTCACTGTATTTTATAATACCAAGATAAAATAATATTGTTTTTCCTTAGTAATTATGACGTTTGGGTGTCTCGGTCCTCTTCCAACCCTATGTTGTGAAATTGTCGTATTGTCTGTATTGAATTACAGCCGTGATCATAGAAATTAATTTATTTAATAACAAAATTGTTAAAACCGAATTAAAACATAACCTCATGTTTTTAGGAATGCTGATTACACTTAAAAATAATATTATATATTGAAAATAAAAGAAGAGCACATAAAAATCTATGAAATAACTATAGAAGTTTAAGTTCCCTCTTCAGATGAACTATATTTCTGTGGCGGTCGTGAAAAACTAGATAACTCGAGTTATATAAAAAATAAGTTAACTTCACGCATCGCTCCTTCAGACCTTCTCCTACGTCGTGTTAAATTGGTTAAAGCAATTTCTCGGTGGAAGAAATTTTAGATGGAAAGAAAGCTGTTATTATTAACTCTATTTTGGTATTACGTAAAACTTTAAGTCGCTAACCTGTAAAATGAAAGATTTTGACTTAACCACTTATTCACGACCGCCACAGATTTATTTTCAAAACTGTGCAACTGTTGATTTATTTCACCGCGGTTTTCCATAAAAATAGTTCCTCTTCATGCAATCTCACAATGTTAATTGTTTTTTATGTCAAAATGCTTAAAATTAGACTAAATCAGTTATTCTGGTAGTAGTTAAAATACTAACCAAGAACTAAGAAACTTTACTTTATTTGTTTTAAATTCCTTTTTTTAATTAAGCTCATGATTAAATAAGTAGACAAAAACAAAAATATTCAATTGGATCAAATTCATTACCATAAAAGATTAAGTGATGCAAGTGAATAGGTGATGCAATTTCTATGATCCCGAATGTATATTTGTTTACTATTATTACGGAAATCGTATTTTTATTTATTTTTTATTTTTTTAATGTAATGTCGTAAGTATACTGTAAGAAAACTTTTTAAAAGCACTTGTGACTCCGGCAAGCCCATACAGAGCTTAATATAAAATAAACTTTAAGGCTAAAGTCTTATAAAACATATAAAAGTCAAGAATTCTCTGGAAGCGATAAACAAGTCTATAAAACGTTTCTATTTTTGAAATAGCTAAAATAAACCGGGATTTAAGTGAGTCAGCAACAATGTCTTTAATATGCTTAAATAAAAACTTTTATCCCTTGGAATACAAATATTTTTTATATCTCCACTGTTTTTCGGCTTGACACTAAGTCCATTTTCCTTTTCTATATAGGTTTTTTTTTAAATTTAAATTCAAACTATGTGATAGTATGTAAAATAGTATTCAGAGATAATCGACGTCCTAAACTCTCAATAGAAATATTTAAGCACTAATTGCTTCTAAAGATACTATTGGTTTGTGTCACATGAAATGTCCGTTTCAAGGTAAAGGATTTTCATTAAAAATACGATATGAAAACAAGATAATTTTATTCGAAGTATTTACCTTCTTTTTCTACACATTTTTCCCAACGTGACACCAACTTTTTTTATCCCCGAACTGAAAAACTCTGAGCTTTGAAGTGAAACAAAATCTGAAAACGCACTTTTCAATTGATCATAATTTTCAAAAAGTTTTTCTTTGACGAAGTTGTCTAAATTCCTGAACAGATGGTAATCCCCAGTTCTTTCAATTTTTGCACGGTATGTTTTGAAACATGGGGTCTTGCTGCCGCTCAGTGAGATCATGAGGTACCCATGTATCGAGCTTTTTTACTTTCCCAATACACTTTAAATGTCTGGAAACGGTAGATGCACTTGCATTTAGTTGTGCTGAGAGTCCTATAACTGTTTGGTAGGGGTTTCCTTCTACTGTATTTTTGAGAACATCGTTGTCTATAACAGACGGAGGTGTTCCTCGGGGCAAGTTTTCCAAGTCGGTATCCTCAGCTGAAAACTTAGCAAACCAACGGCGAATGGTCCGTTCATTAACACTCCCTTTCCCAAACGCCTTGCAAATATTTCTAGCGGCCTCAGCTGCTGAATGGCCGAGTTTAAACTCGTACAAAAATATTACTCGAAAATTTGTTTCCATGTTCATATTTGGAGGTATACTAAAAAGTGGGTAATTAATTGGGAAGCTAATGTTTATAATAGGTAGAGGTACCAAAAGGTAGAGGATTAGTAACTGTTTAATTTAAATATGTAAACATTCGGAAGAAAATAACAGAGACCTGCAAAATCCTTTATGTATTTCAGAAACTAACCTTTATTCATGTGAAACAACCCAATAATTTAAACTTAGTGCTTATAAATTATAAAAAAATGACCCTCAAGGGTAGAGGCGGATAAGCAAATAAAAAAAAATAAAATAAAAAATATATATATTCTAATTCATCCAGTATATAAATTTTAATACGAGTATAATAGTTTATTGTTTATAAGTTTTTTTTTATTATATCCAAATAGATTAATTTGAATTTAATAGTCATTTCAATTTTTTTTATATACATATATTTTTTAGATCCTTTTATTGTTTATTCACTTCACGTTGCTGTGGCTAATCGGACGATGCTCTACAGTAGGAGGCTTAAGTTTTGCCAATCCAGGTTTAATTAGGATAGGGGGTCATTAACCAGTACCTGACATCGCAAAAGCTCAGGACCACCTTTTTACGCCTCTCCTTATAATTTAGCTAAATTTTTTATTTAATTGGAAACATAGCGATTAAGGAACGCCAAGCCTTAAAATAACATAAATTAGCGCTTTTAACAAAATTGATTATACATTTTATAGATTGGTATATGAATAAGTAGAGTATAAAAAAATATATACATGTAAAAAAGAAAAACATTTTGATAGCAGGTACTTTTCTTGTGTTATTATGAATGATTTTGTCCCCCTAACAAAAAAATAAATAAATAAATAAATAATAATAAAAAAATACTATTATTAGTGATGACTATATTTTTATTTCTTAATATTTTTCTATTATTATTCTATGCGGTTGACAATCTGTGAATGTAAATGACAATAAAGTTGATGTGACGTGTTACTTAAAATTAAAGTGAGTAGTTTTACTAACGTTCAATTATTAATTGTATTACTTCATATCTGACATGATTAAAGTGTTTATATGCAACTTTTGTTTTAATTAAAAAAAGAGCAAGGGAAAATTCCTGTACTAATTTATTCTATAAACCGATTAATAATGACGAATAAATATTACTTTCGTAATCAGGATTTTTCCATATCTAAACAACTTAGCAGCGTCAAGAATTTTTATTTTATTTTATTTTTTGCATATACTGATACGTAATGTTGTATCAAATTATGATATTTCCAATAATTTTCCACTCCTTCAACTGAAATATTTAACTGAATATCTCGGGACTTCCTGATATTTAATTTCTTCTTACAACAATGTTTCAATCTAGGATTCTATTAATCCTTTATAATTTCTTATATCTGAATTTATATTATGTTATTTAGATATTAAAACAATACTACTATTGTCATGTATTTTAAACTTTAAAATATTTTACATGTATTTTTTAAAAATGTATACGTGTATTGAAAAGCAGTATAGTTACCCTGCTATTTAAAAGCTAATTTTATGTTTTTTTGCTGATGTAAATTGTCACCATATTATTTTTTAAATAATAAAATCTTTCATACTCTAAGGTAATAAGTATTAAGGCTATAAGAAAGAATTTATCCTATAAAAAACTAAATATAAACGATTGAAACAAATAAAATAAAAATATTAGAACAGTAGAATTAAGTAAAAAAAAAAAATAAATAAATAAAAAATAAAATTAAAGAATATCTAAAGAATTAAAAATAAAATAACTAGTATTGACTAAATTTATACATATTTACAATTTCTAAAAGCTAATGAAAAGTCACCAACTTCCGATTATTTTTAGTGCCATTTCGTTTGTTTAACATATGTTATGTTCTATTGTGTTGTTGCTGTTCTTATTTACTTAAATTTTTTTTCACTAATTTTTTTTTTTACTTAGTTTAGTAGGAGTTTAAATTTTTGGTAAAAACAAGCAAACCACAATATTCTAAAATCACCGGATTGTTTCTTGAACTATACTTGCACTGCAAGAAATATATTATTATAATATTTATAGCCTTCTGGCACTGGCAATCTGCAAATTCGAATTTATCAAAAACATTTTCTAAAAATATGGAAAATGATCTATGTACTATATTAATCATTAATTTATCCTCTTATAGCTAAAGTGATTTTTAGTGTTTCAATAACAAGAACATATCTTTATCAATTGACCAACGTAAAAAAAAAAAAAAAAAAAATACTATTGAATTAGAAACATTTTTAAAACGATAAAAATTAATTTAATTCTATTTAATAATAATTAATAAATTATTTTATGAAAAATAATAGTCATATTTTAGATGCACAATTATGTCAATAAAACTGACATATTACAGATATTTTCTGTATATTATAACTCATTGAATTTACATACAATACTTAGTAGAAAGCGCCTGTAATATGTAGTTTGGTAAATTTTGTATGAAACTGATCCGACGTGCGGTGGGCGTTGGTTTATTTCAGGATATTCCGTTTTGCCGTTGCTTGTTAATACTATGCTGTTTTCAAAATGTCAGAGCAAACATTACAGATGATATTTCTCTTTTAAAACATAGTACTGGTTTCGACGACGTTAGTATATACTACATTTGTTTTTTATTTAAAAAACAAATATAGTATAAATTATAAGGGCTTTTCCAAAGGGAAAGCCTTTATAATTTAAGGAAAGACAATTTAATTACTATCTTTGGCTATCTCCATATCTACAACGTTGATAAGAATTATTCTTTATTCATTTCAGTAAACATTTTGAACTACATTGACCGCATTTTTGTTTATTCTTATCAATAATGAACGTTTTTAATCCACATAAAAAAACAAAATTTGACAACCGCACCCTAAATGGAAGATCTTCTTACGTTCCAAGATAGCTAGAATAACGAATAATTGAAAATCCGTCTGTCTACAGAACGAATTTAAATTTAAATCCCCCTCTCCCCCCTCCCAAAAAACAAAAAAAAAATACAATCGGTTAGAAATAGTGGTGATACATACTGCTCCACAAGAAAAGTGGCGCACTTTGAAAAATCTATTTATTTGTTTCTTGTGAAATTAATGTGCATTACATCAATATTTTTATAAAATAGTATTCTGTTGGGATGATTTAGAGGTGAAATTAAGATAAAGAAACAAAAAATCTGGTGCGGGCAACACACGACTTTCACTTACCTCGATTTTTAAAATCAATGAAAGAATTTTCAAATACAGTTAGAAATAAAAATACGTGAAACTATTAAGGAATTAATTAAATTAAATTTCTATAGAAACATGTGTTTCATTAAAAAATCTATTATATTATTATCTAAAATAATCAGTTAGTTTTATGTTCATTTCATCACTCTCTATTAACTTTTAAAAGCTTGTGTACGAGATGACACTTTTTCTAATATCTTTAGCTTTCCAACGGTATATCATACATGTATATTACTGCTCTTATGTTCAAAAACGAAAAATTGCATAAAAAAAAATAATTTTTCTGTTTTCTCCTTTAGTTGGGTATCGAATTTATTCAATTTATATATTTACCTGTTTTTCATCAGCTTTAACAAGATAATCTAGTTATTATTATTGAATCTACAAAATTAAAGGTAACTTCTTTTAGGGGAAGAAAATTTAAAATATCGGCATTTAAGCCCTGTCAGACCATTTTTATCCAAATAAAACCTACATGATATTAAAGCCCATTAAATTTTACATCGATATAGTGAGTTGATTCAAAATCGTCGGAACCGTTTTCGAGAAAATCGAAAAAAGGTGCAAAATGCATGGTGTAAAGTGCCTCTTCTAGTAAGCTCATTTTGATGAAAAAAGTTTTGTCACGTCTCGGGCGTATAGTTGTCTTAAATATGAAATTTCAGTTTCATAGGACTTACCGTTTCCGCCCGGGAGTTACCACACACACAGACACACACACACACAGACCTTTTTGCGGGACTTGGTTATTTGGACTCAGGGGACCCTAAAACGTGTATTTCCGTTGAAAACTGGAATTCGAAAATTTTCACGATCGCAATACATCCCCTTACTATATATAGTAAGTGAAAGTAAAAATAAAGATTTATTTAGAAAAAATGGAAAACCAAATTATATTACAAAAAAAATTGTTTTTCTCAGTTGAATTCAACTTCCAATAACGGGTATTGCTTCCTCTTGCTTGAATTTTCCTCCTCCTTCTCATTCCTTCCTCTTTACTGCCTGGAGCTTAGTAGGCATACTTCTATTAAGGTTTGTTACATCTTGCGGGATTTCCTCCCATTCTTCCAGTAAAGAAGTCCCTAGTTCCTTTGAGTTTTCAGGAGGGTTAATTCTTCTCACACGCCTGCCAAGTTCATCCCATAGATGTTCAATAGGATTTAAGTCAGGGCTACGAGCTGGCTATCTTAAAGTCTGAATTCGTTTATCATTAAGATATTGCTGAATACAGTTTACAGTGTGTGGTCGAGCATTGTAATTCGTAAAAATAAAATTTTCTCGATTTAATGGAGGTTCAAGGATCTCTGTTATGTAAAAATCTGCATTTAGGGAAGGTCTGTTAAGACATGGAGATCCATTTTCGCTTCCAGAGATGTTCCTCCCCACACCATCGCTGAACCAATTCCAAATTGCACTCTTCCAGCAATGTTACCATTCAGGATAACGCTTACCTGGCCTTCGGTAAACTCTAGCACATCCATCTGGAGAAAAGTGAAAAACGTGACTCATCGGAAAAAAGTACAGTCCTCCATTGCTTGTTGTGACTCCAGAGGAGAAGGATCTCAGCTATCAGCTAAGTCTAGCATTTAAGATTCTACTCATATTTTTTTCTTTTTTCCAACTTCTTACACTTTTATTTCTCTCATAACATTATAATTAGAACAAGGAGCTTTTATTTTACTTATAAGTAGTATTTTTTTTATTTATTTTTTTTTTCCCTTTTATTTTTTATATTGCTATTTTTTATTGTGTTTTTTTGTACTCTTATTGGGTTTCCGTACAATGGATGACCCAGACGATCCTAACAGCCCTTTGGCTAAAAGAAAAAGGCCTCGGGGGAGAATCAAAAATCCTCCTGAGAAAGTTCTTCTCTCCGAAACGCCCAATATATCCCCTTTATTTCTTGTCATGAAACGAACCGATGAGGACGACTTTAAAAAAGTCTCGCCGTTTTTTATAAACAAATTTATTACCGGTCTCGTTGGGGAGATTAAAAATATTAAAAAACTGCGTGATGGTTCCCTCCTCGTCGAAACCTATAGGGGCAATCAATCGACCACTCTATTAAAAATTAAGGATTTTGGGGGCCAATTTCCCATCGAAGTAGTTCCTCATAATACATTAAACTATAGTAAAGGAATTATCAAAGTTTTTGACTTCCAATATTTATCTATAGAAGAAATTAAGAAAGAACTCTCTCATATCATTAACGATATCGTTCGTATAAAAATAAAAAAAAACGGAGAAGAAATAGCTACCCACAGTTACATAGCGACATTTTCAACTCCTATGGTGCCAAAAACTATTAAAGTGGGCTTCCTGACTGTTGACGTCACGCCTTATATACCTTCGCCACAACGATGTTTTAACTGTTTAGGATTTTACCACCCTACGGCCCAATGTAGAAAAGAATCTGTTTGCATACAATGTGGAAAAAATAAGCATGGAGAAAATTATCGTTGCGAAAATCCTCCTCATTGTATTAATTGTAATGGCCCGCACCATGCACTAGACCGTTCATGCCCGATATTTAAAATTCAAAAAGAAATCAAATCCATTCAAATCAATAACAAAATATCTCTAAATGAAGCCAGAAAAATATATAAACTTAGAAATCCGACAACTTTCGTTAAATCCTTCGCGGCTGTAATGAAAGAAAACGAAACTAAAATTATGACGAAAGAAATCGGCATTCAAGCTGATCTCCCTTTGCTGTTTATTGAGCCTAAACATATTATTAATACCAAAAATACAAGAGATAACATTACTAATACCGAATCTTATACTTCCAACAAAAACATAGCCAGTTATCTAGAGGAAAAGATAAGACGCTCTCCGTCCCCACTCCTCCCCCCACCACCGACTCCGTCCCAGAACCAGCTTAGCACCCGTAGGACAAGGAGCTTATCTCTACAACGCCCCTCCACCTCCTCCCCCACCACCGCTCCCTCTGCCTCCCACCCTACCCCCACCCTTCCTTCTCCGGCCGCTCTAGCCAGCCTCATTCCATCGCCTATCTCTGCAGAGAACACACCTTCCACCGCACCCGTCGCTTCGATGGGAGGAGCGGCGGAACATTTATCTGTAGACGATGAGGGTTTTATTAAGGTCAAAAACTATAAAAAATCAACAAAAAAGAAAAATGACACTTAATCTAATATTGACTCACAATACACTTCTCATTACTCAATTATATATTCCTATCCAATTCTGTTTGTGTGTATGTATATGTGCCTTCTATATCTCTGGGTATATATGTGTGTATCCACATATGTGAAAACTGTATGTGAGTATGTGTATATCTATGTACTAAGGATGCCATTATGTATTTTTATTTTATTTTATTATTATTTTTTTTTTTATTCTGCCTGCTTCTGCCTATGTACCTGCCTATACTACTTTATTTATTTATTATTTTATTGTGTTTATTTTACGTCTCGCTATTTTATTATAATTATATGCCGGTGTATATGTTTGTGTGTATATGTATGTATGGGTGTGTGTGTGTGTATGTGTATGTATATATATATATATATATATATGTATGTATATGTGTATACACATATAATTTTTCTTCTTTCATTATTATTTTCCCCCTTATTTATTCAGCCATTTATTCTCACAACTATTTTATTTTCCTTACTTATCTCTTCTCCTTATTATTTCATTTTTTACTATTATTATTATTCTTATCTATTACAATTTTTTATAAATATAATTATTTATTTTATTATTATTTTTTTATTTATTTATTTATTTTTTATTTATTTATTTTTATTTTTTTATTTTTATTATATATATATTTTTTTAAATTTATGCTTATTTATTTATTCCTTATTATTTATTATTTATTTATATTTACTTTATTTATTTATTATTTACTTATTTTATTTTATTTATTTATTTTATTATTATTTATTTTATTTATTTTTTTATTTTTTTTATTTATTTATTATTTATTTTTTTTTTTTTTTTTCCATTTATTTATTTTATTATTCTTATTAATATTATTTTTTGTTTGTTTTGTTTATGTTATTATTACTATTTATCTTCAATTAATTATTGTCTTGTCTTGTATTTATTGTCCTCAAAATCTAAAAAGATGTGTATTATTTCCTCTCTCATGTGTAACTGTCCTTTCCATATATTTAAATTTACCACTACCACCACTACTTATTTGTTTAATTCTACCCTATCTTACCTGTTTATTTATTTGATCCTATCTGCTATAAACTATTATTTTTTTAATTACTCGTCATATTTTGTTTTATTATTTTTTTCTCTTCCACTTATCATTATGGTCATATTGCCTCCTGACTTTTTAACTGTTAGTTGCCTATCAACAATTCTTTCCGACCGGAAGTGCATCCGTTCCGATGAGTCTGACCAATCTATCAAATTATCTTTCAAAAGTAACTATATTCCAGCACAAAATACAATTATTACACATCTTATTTTATCTTTTCTAATTTATTTTTTAGTCTCCTTATTAACATATGAAGATATATTTTTAATTTCCTCTCTCATGTGTTGCTTTCATTTCCATATATTTAAATTTACCATTACCACCGCTACTTTTTTGTTTAATTCTACTTTCTCTTATCGGTTTATTTATCTAATTCTAATTACCATAAATAATTATTATATTTTTTTTAGTTACCCGTCGTATTTTGTTTTATTTCATTCTTCTTTTGCACTTCTCTTCATGTTTATATTGCCTCCTGACCTTTTAATCTCTTTCGATCATATCCCTCAAAATGGCGATACTTCAATGGAACTGCAATGGCTTAAGATCTCATTTCAATGACTTAAAAATTTTAATCCACGACAGTGAGGCTACTGTCATTGCTCTTCAAGAGACAATGCTAAAAACAACGGACCCCTTTTCTCTAAAAAATTTCGAAATATACCGAAAAGACGGACCAAATCAGAACCATGGTCACCACGGTGTCCTCATAGCAGTGCACACATCCGTTTACTCCGAATCGATCCCTCTCAACTCCCGGCTACAAACCGTAGCCGTTAGAGTACATCGAGACTTTCCGTTAACCATATGTACTATATACCTCCCACAGGATCCTACAATAGACACCAATCAACTCTTGGATATTTATACCCAATTACCTCGTCCTGTTCTTTTTGTTGGAGACATGAACGGACACAATCCTCTTTGGGGTTCTCCAAATATGAATATCCGGGGTAAAATAATAGAAAACTTTCTAGACACTTCCAATCTCCTACTTCTCAACTCCGGTGACCCTACCTTCCTAAGTTCCAGCTATGGGACTTATTCAGCTCTTGATCTGTCCCTCTGTTCCCCTTCCCTATATAACGACGTAGACTGGACCGTCTTGCCCGATCTACATGGTAGTGACCATTTTCCCTTGCTGATTAAAATGAAACATGTTCAACCTATTCGTATAACTCCGAAATGGATGCTCCATAGAGCGGACTGGGATCTCTTTGCCTCCTTAGCTTCGGCACCTCGAACCCCTCCTCATGAATTGACCATTGATGAGGGTTGTTCAACTATCACTAACACGATCATTCGTGCAGCTAAAGAATCGATACCAATGTCTTCTGACTCACCAAGAAGACCACCCGTACCTTGGTTTAACGATGCTTGCAGGGAAGCGATCAGAGATCGTCGAAAAGCGTACAAAAAATTCCAAAAATGTATGACATCAGAAAATCTAGTAGAATATAAGAGGCAGAGAGCTCTTTGCCGAAGAATAATCAATCTGAGCAAAAGTGAATCATGGAAAAAATATATAAGCTCCATAAATTCGTCAACGACGTCAACTCAAATCTGGAAAAAAATTCGTAAGATCACTAAATCCTCTTCTTCAACACGCTACACCATCCTCATCAATGGACAACTCTCCGACGATCCTAAAACCGTCGCAGATGCTTTTGGCAATTTCTTTTCTGAAATCTACACCTCTGGCTCAAGCAATAACGATTGTGAAGTCATAGATTATGTAACTAGAGGTGTACATGATAACTCCATCGATTATAATATCCCGTTCTCAAAGTGGGAACTAAAAAATACTTTGTCCTCCGTTAAAGGATCCACTCCTGGCCCCGATCTTGTCCATTATGACATGATTAAACATCTACCTAGCAATACGCTTACATGGCTGCTTAATTATTATAATCATGTTTGGTCCACGGGACAATTTCCGAATTTCTGGCGTCACTCATTTGTCATCCCTATTCCAAAAAATGAAAAAGATAAGCGTTTACTCAACAGCTATCGCCCCATATTCCTCACTAGTTGTTTGAGCAAAATTATGGAGCGTATGGTAAACAAAAGACTGATGTGGACGATAGAAAACAACAATTTGCTTCAACCATTTCAATCGGGATTCCGCAAAGGCCGCTGCACAGTTGATCACCTAGTCACACTAGAAACCGAAATCCAATACGCCTTTATCAATTCCCAACAACTAATAGCCATATTCTTTGACATGACAAAAGCTTTTGATAACATTAACCATTCAGTGATCCTCAGCAAACTCTCGTCCAATGGGATACACGGTCATTTATTCCATTACATACAGGAATTCCTTCAACATCGTTTCTTTAGAATTAGGATAGGGTGCGAACTATCTGCGAACCAAGAACAGATGAACGGAGTCCCACAAGGCTGTGTGCTTAGTCCGACTTTGTTTTGCCTCGCTATCAACGAACTGGGGCTCAACCTACCTCGAGGTGTCAAACCGATGCTGTTCGCAGATGATTTCGCCATTGCCTGCCGTTCTGGAAACGTTACTACTATACAGCACAAGCTACAAGACGCTATTAATCGCATCAACAACTGGTCACATTCCATTGATCTCGAATTCTCCTCCGAAAAAACCAGAGCTCTACATTTCAGCAGGAAAAGAAATACTCCCGCCTCCCCTACACTTTACCTCGGAAATTCTCCCATTCTTTATACAAATAGTCATAAATTTTTGGGGTTGACGTTCGATAAAAGACTATCATGGGAACCACATGTTTCAGCACTTAAATCGGCTACAACAAAAAAACTTACTATATTAAGATACCTTAGCAATACTTCCTGGGGATCCGATCGCTCTACGATGTTTAAGATCTACCAACATTTAGTTTGTTCCAAATTAGATCATGCTTGCTTTGTTTATGGATCGGCTCGTTTTCGTACTCTAAATAAGCTAGATACAGTGCACCATATGGGCATCAGAAACGCAACCGGGGCCTTCCGAACAAGCCCAGTTCTTAGTTTATGTGCCGAAGCAGGTATACCTCCGCTTTTATTTAGAAGAAAAAAACTAGCTGTGAACTATATATCGAAATTAATTCTCCAACCTTATCATCCTACCCATAGCTCTATATTTAAACCAAAATTCACAAATGCTTTTAGAAACAAACCTAACTCAACCCTCCCTTTAACAGAAAGAATGTCTTCCGCCATCGATTTCCTTAAAAGCTTACCTATCTGCAAACCAGAACCTCTAAACCCTCCGTGGCTTCACAAACCCCCAATATTATGCTTGACTTGTCACGATTACTCAAAACCAATACCTCCCCTTCCGAATACAAAAATGAATTTACCACTCTGCTCCATACTCTTCCGGATACCTTTTTAATCTATACAGATGGATCAAAATCAGAAGAATCTACAGCCTGCTCATTCGTTACACACAACTCGACACACAAAATAAAATTACATAAACTATGTAACATTTATACTGCAGAGCTTCAAGCAATAGTTTCAGCTTTACACTACGCTATGTCAGTTCCCTCACACTCAATTACCATAGTTACCGACTCACTGAGTGCCTTAAAAGGTTTAAATAGCATGTACTCTCCCCAACCTCTCGTCCTAAAGATACACCGATATATCCATATGCTCCAAGAATTGGAAAAGACAGTATGCTTTATTTGGATCCCAAGCCATGTGGGGATAGTGGGTAATGAGCTGGCGGATAGGGCCGCCAAACAGGCGCTCACCCTTCCGGGTCAAGGTGTAGCTATCCTAACACCGCGAGATATGTCTCAGCCGCTCCGAATGGAAATATCGGCTGCCTGGCAGTCCATGTGGGACGAGAGTCCTGCTAGTAAACTGAAAGTCGTCAAAACAAAAGTGGGGCCTTGGTCCTCATCATGTCGCTCAAACCGCAGAGAAGAAGTTGTTCTGGCCAGATTAAGGATTGGCCACACTAACATGACCCATCTTCATCTCATTACCAAGCAACCACCTCCTAAGTGCCCACATTGTAACAGTATCCTGACTATCAGCCACATTTTAGAAGAATGCCTTTCTTATAGGACAGGTTTAAACAAATTTGGGCTTATACCTAATATATCCTTCATACTTTCCGATAATGAAAACAACATCTCGGCGCTGTTCAGGTTTCTTAAGAAACACCTACTATTTAATAAAATATAGTCTTTTAATTTAACTTATCTCTATTTTATTTATTTTTTAATTATTTATTTATTTTTTCTTACTATTTTATCTAATTATTATACGCCTAGTTTATTAGTTTTGATTTATTTATTTATTTATACTTAAAGAGAACTATAGGCGTTGATGACCCCTGGGTTTTACGCCTCAAAACCCCAAACAACAACAACAGTACAGTCCTCCATTCATTTTCATTCCACAATATGTGCTCTCGAGCAAACTTTAAACTGTCTCTTCGATGATTTACAGTGAGGCGTGGACCTGTGGCTACCTTCCTGGGATGTAAGCTTATTCCAGCAAGTCTTCTGATAGTTTCGACTTTAGATTTTGTAAAAACAATAACGATTCAACACACAAAATATGTATGCGAATTATAGAATAGAATAGAAAATGAACTTTATTCTGGGACATAGTCCCTTAAGATTAACATTGATGTTACAAGTGAAGATAGCACTTCTGGCCAAAATACATTAAATAGATTGAATTATTTACATAAGTATAGTAGATTAATCAAAAAACAAAATAAATACATACACAAATCACAAAGTAATAATCATAATAATAATGGTAATAAGTACAATAGAATGAGAAAATAAAAACAAACTAATTTAAAAAAAACATTTATATAGGTAAAGTATATTAAAAAATATATATTTATATATATGTACACACACTCACATACATACACAAATCACAAAGTAATAATCATAATAATAATGCTAATAAGTACAATAGAATAAGAAAATAAATACAACAATTTTGTAAAAAAACAAAAGCAAAATAAAGTAAGCATTTAGTCATTATAATGATTAAATTCTATCATTAAATATCAGATTTAAGGTCAACAAGCGTCTGTGAGGGATAATAGATACTGGAAAAGGAGATATTTAAATGTGGATAAGGAAGAAGCACGACGTATATTGGAAGGAATGGAATTACAGAATGCAGTGGAACGGGCAAGAAATGATCGATCAAAGGTTTTAGCTCTGTGGGTTGGGATATTAAGGTCGGAGTGGCGCGATCCTGTTCCAAGCAAATGGACTGAGGATTTAAATTGAAGAATACTGTGGATATAGGAAGAATGCTGGGATTTTATTGTTTGGTAGAGAAAAATATGGTTTTAATATATTTGGTGTTTTTGTGTACTACTGTTTAGATAAAGACGTCTTTTCTTTTTTTTAATAGTGAATTTTATTGCCTTCAAATGAGTAGAGGACGATGTTTATGAAACCCAGCCTTATTGCACATCTGGCTGGTAACAAGCCACCATTAAAATTTTCCGCTTCATATGATTGTAATTTTTGAGTTTAAGCGATGAGTGAATGGTCATTCTGTAAATGTAAAAAAAATGAAAGGAAATCCAGGGCACGGAGTAGATAAGTGGGTTGGGCACAAGTCTTGGATCTACCCTAAACCATGCTTTGTAATAGGGATTCCCGAAACTGTGGAAAAACCAGGCGGTAGAGTGTTTTTTTTTAGACTAATCATATCATTACTTATCTAAACTTTTTATTGAACCCAAGGCCTTTGACGGTTTCTCGTGGTAAGGTTTTTAACGAATTTAATATAGGCTCGATCCTCAATTATAATTGCTGGTTCAATTGTATACGCCGTCAATCTTCTATTTATTATTTTGTTTGAATGTTAATATTTACATAGGAGTCAATTTGAAATGTTTGGAAGAACAAAGGTAAAATTGATTGCAGTGGAAAATTCCAGGTTCCATTTGTAATGGAATCCGCCTTTGTGGTGAGACACGGCCTTGATTACTGGAATCCCAGAGGATTGCCCCCGAAGAGGTTTGTTCTAGGCTCTTCATTTAGTTGCCAGGAATAACGTCGTAGTTATTTTAATTGAACGTTTGCCCTCAAGCGTTATATGTTTTTTAAAGATGAATTTTCTCCGTTATATTTTAAATAATTTTCTCGGAATTCATCTTTCCAAGTTTATAAACATTCCTGTCTCATATACGCAATTTTATTCTCTATTCGTTTCCACAATGTTTGGTATCATTACCTCGTTGACCTCATGTTCTAGGAAGCGAGTACGTACTCAAGCGCTGTGTTATCATCTTCTAGTTAGAGAATTTCCTATTCTACTTGGAAATCGAACTATTTCATACCAACTCATTCCTATGGTCTTTGTATGTAAGGCATATTTATAGAAAATAATATCAGAATTATTAAATAGGATAAATTGTAACTACATTACATACACAGACACACACACGTATCTTACGGGTCTCGAGGTTCAGTCGATTAAAAACCTATAATTTTTTAAAAAATCTATTTATTTAAAAATCTGTACCTCGATAATCCATCTTGGCTCAGTACAAATAGATATTCGTACTGTTTCTTAAACAACGGCCGTACAATGAGGTGATTCGGCTGACATCACGCATAGCCGGCAGGTTTATCCCCATTTTTAGGTACCGATTTATAGAGGGTGGGTATGCCCTAGAAGAGTCTCCGTACCACAGGATCGCCTCACGGCTGTAATAACAGAATAAATAATATTCTGCCACAGTCAGAATTTGAACCGAGGACCTGAAGAACAGAATACTAGTGCTCTATCCACTAGACCATGCCGCTCCTCAATAAACAACCATTAGTGTCTATAAAAAAAATGTATTACCTTTTTTTAGAATAGAATAGAATAGAAAAAAAAATATTCTGGGACTAGGTCCCCTAAGAATAACAGTTATCTACAATTTTAATATATAATATGTCTGGCCAATAGACAATAAAAACATGATTAATTATTATTTACAATGATTATTAAAATTACATATATTTACAATGAGGAGTTATATACATAAAAAAACAAAGAAATTAATAAAAATATATATCTTCTAAATTTTATCTTTTGAGAAAATAAAAATTTTATTTAAACAAAATCGAATTAAAATTTGGGCGGTAAACAGTAATCTTCATTCATTCAATGTAGATTTCTAGAGAGAATTGACATTACATTTGCTAATCGTCTATTTGGGATGACAGAAGGTATAGGAAAAGTTGGGATTTAAATGAGGATAAAGAGGCAGCATGGCGGATATGGATTGGTAGAGAATTCCAGAGTGTGGTAGAGCGAACAACGAAGGAACGATCAAAGGTTTTGGTTCTGTGGGTAGGAAGGTAAAGGTCAGAATGTCGCGATCGAGTTTCAATTGAGTGGATTGAGGATTTAAATTGAAGGAGACTGTAGATGTAGGAAGGATGCTGGGAGTTAATAGTTTGGTAGAGATATGATCCAAGGAAATATTGTCTGCGGGTTGAGGGGAGGAGCCACTTTAATTCGTCGCCGTATAAGTGGGTAACATGAGACCTCCCAGATATACCGAAGACAAATCTTAGGAAAATGTTCATAATACGCTTTAGTCTGTCCTCAAGCACAGCCGGGAGACCGTTATACACCACACAACAATAGTCAAATTGGGGGAAAATAAGTGAGGATACGAGGATCTTGCGAGTGGATTGGGGGAGGAGATGACGGGAGCGATGGAAAAATTTAAGAGTACTGATTGTTCTTCGGGAGATTTGGGCAATGTGAGGTTTCCAGGAGAGTGATTGGTCGATGGTGATACCTAGGTTTTTGACAGTGGAACTGAACGTAATTGGGTAATTATTAAGGATTAGACTTGGAAAGTTGGTATGACATTTGATAAGGGAATTGGAACCTATTACTATTGCTTGCGTCTTCATGGCATTTAGCTTGAGTTTATTCAGATATCTCCAGGCGCTTATTCTATCCAGGTCCTCCTGAATCTTTGAAAATGCTAATAATGTCTCGGAGGGGGAGAAGGATAGGTAGATCTGGAAATCATCAGCGTACAAATGGTGGGAGCAATGATGGATAGAGTTGGGAAGGTCATTGATATATGAATTAAAAAAGGAGAGGAGATATACTTGAACCCTGGGCCACACCTGCCGAAAGGGCAAGAAAGGAAGATAGAGGATGATTAGAAATGGTGACAGCTTGGGTTCTACCAGAGAGAAAAGAGTGAAACCATGTTTTAAATTTACTTTTTGAATAAACTAATTCAAATATGGTACCTCTCTTTGTAAAAATAATGACATCTACTAATTATTGTAATAAATTGAGTTGATAGCATCGCGGAGCCGAAGCGTCGATGGAGGATTGCGTTAAGGCTGATCTCGGGAGCTTGGCTTGAACGGTGAACATTAGACGAGTCTGTGTAGGCGGAATTTGGTGGTATCGGCATCGTATCGGTTTCGTATCGGGTTCGCTAAGCCTATTATTATTACTAATTATTGTATGTAAGTTTTAATATTCAGTTTTGTTTTTTCTCTTTTACCACATGAACATAAGTATAGAATAAACATAATTGTTTATTTATTGAATTAACCTTGAGACCCGAAGAAAATTTGAATATATATTGTACAATATATAAACATTGCCGGTCAAAATTTTAATTTTGAGACCTCCTTTGGTTTACATCAATAACTTATGAATAACCTCTAAGAATACCTAGATAAAATATAGATATCATATTATTATTTGTATTTATGAACAAATTTGCTAATAAGGAGTAAAATTTTATAATAAGCTAAAAGGTTTGTGATCGTAAATAACATGCAATATATTGAGGATGTATTATAGTCGACTGTAGAAACTATTATAGGTGGAATAATCGGGAGTCAGTCTTTTTCTAAATATTTTAATTTTGCCGACGTTTCGGCTCAAGCTTGTGAGCCATCATCAGTAAAGAGTAAGGCATTACTCAGCCTTCATTTGATAACATGAAATAATTTGATTAGATGTGTGATTACTGATAATTCTAAGGTGAAAAAAATAAATAAGAATAAACAATGTGATTTTTATGTCTGGAGCTTTATATACAAGATAAGATAAATTTTATTCTTAGTTTGATTTAGTGATATCTTGAATGCTAGAAGTTCATTGTGCTGTTAATTTTCATTTTTTTTTTTTTTTAATTTAAGAATGAACGGTTAAAAAGAATGAATTTTCCTTTAAATTGGGTATTGGAACACACAAAATACACTGAGAGAAAAAATCCGAGAGCCACACAACAAAAAATTCAAACAGATTAATTGATATAAACCATTGATGGTCTGTGTATGCATGTACATATAATCTGGTAGCTCTGAATTCATTAATTCAATTTATATGTAATAAAACTTCTATGAAATTATTATTTAGTTATAATGAACTGATACAAACTAAAAGATAGATCTGTTATGAAAGAGGGGAAGAGGTTTTTCTGCTGTTAGGCAAAACAGATACCACCCGTGGGCGGCTGAGTCCTTGCTTGACAAGCTTAGCCTGAAAACAAATATAATAAAAAAAATAAAAAAAGAAAAGTTTTATAAGCCGTTGATAAAAGGAAACCTCTGGTAGGTAAGGCTTATCCCTGGTACCACAACGTTCACCTCCTTCCTCGTATTTTGGAGACCCTAACGGACTGGAGCACCATTTCGTCCCTCAACCCTCTTAAAACTTCTCGGCGAGCCGGGTTAATTTAGGAAACTTTTCTTATTATACAATATTATGTTCTCTCTCAATCTTTCTCTCACACACAACTTTCTATTTATTATGTATAATAAAGAAAAATAAGATACGATTTCCTTTTGGATGAATATTAAATTAACGGTTCTCTTAAAATAAAATCACTTACCCCCCTTATTAAAATCAATTTAAAAAGTTTAAGTTAAAAAATATTAAAGAATTATATTATGTTTTGATGGAAACATGTGTTCCTGAATAAATAATCTATGACATAATTATCTCTCATAATCGCTTAGTTAGTTTACCCTTTTTTTATCATTCTCTATTATCTTATACTAAAAAGTATATACATATAAAGCCATTTATTACGATATAAAACAAAAATAATAATAAATATCTTGATTAATTATAATAACAAATATATACTTAGAACATATGTGTTTCACCTAACTTCCAGCAGGCCTACTCTAAGGATATAAACTATTTTCAAGATAAAATTCAAGTGTTAATTTTTATTGATAATGCTTTTACTTAATAGAGAATCGCAATCCATTCTATGTTTATCTATATCTAGTAGCGTTCTTTTTCTTCATTTTCAAGCAAATTGGAGATTATTATTTTTTTATTGAAACATATTAATTGATATTTACAATTGTATTAAAATACATCTAGTAAATGTATAAGACAAATGGTAAACTGACATGAAATACATGTAGCGACACTACCCAATGGCAGCACTTAAATATTCTAAACTAGGTCTCGGGGCTATTCTTTTTATACGCCTCGGAGGATGATAAGGTATTGAAGAGGAAGAAAAGATGGAATCCAGTGTATTAGAGTGTGAAAGGTGTTTATCATGGAATGATTGATACCTAGCTCGGGCTAAATCAGTAACATATGGAATATGCAGGTCTTTATGGATAAGTTTATTCGTGACAAAATATGTAGCATTGGGATTTACGAAGGATTTTGGATTGTTAGGATTGGGTACAAGAGGAATTGTTTATAATAGTTCTAATCCGTAAGTGCAGATTGGTCTTATGATAGTCATGTAGATGAGCCTTGAGTAGTTAAGAAGAAGCTTTGACCGTTCTTCCACACGTGGAGTTACTAGCGAACGGGAAGTTAACGCTCGCGTATCGTAAGTCAAGACGAATTACTGGGGGCTGCCCGAAACATTGCAAGCGTTGTGGCGGCAGTATTATTGTTGGGGGAATAAGCCCACCATCCAGGAGATCACCGGCAATGGTGACGTGGGCCTACGCGCTTAATATAATCGGTATCCAAGAATTGATCGAAATCCAAATCTGAGCCGCTCGGTGATCTGCAGGTCGATTCCTTTATGTGGAAGGGCTATTAATAGTTCACGGTGTTAGACTTGTTTAGTAAAGTGGCGATGGCTTATCCCGTTATTTAAGCGTACGGCTCAGGCATTTTTGGGCGCACTTTAGATCTGGTTCAAGTTTTATGGCGTGCCCGACAAAATTTCGTCGGATAGTGGTTGAGAATCGGACATCAGTGTTAAGGAGAATATGAAGTTATCGAGGGCCTTCACATCATCCTCAGCGACCACCTGCGGGTTTTTCAGTTAGAAAAGGAATTAGAGCCTGACGTGGATATGGAACGCGCGATCGTCGCTTATAACCACTCAGTTTTTTCAGTGACAAAATTTACCCCTTCCGAAATTCTTTTCGGGTTGCAGCGTCACTGGCGGAAATGCCGCGGTGCGGCGGCTGGTGAGGGTGAAATCGTGAGCAATAGTCTTGCGCTTAGGAAGCTCTGGGTCACGATTCGCGATCGGATCGAGCAGGAAAAAGCGTTGACAGGTGGCACGTCATAATCTCGGAGTACTGGATCTGACGGTGCACAACAAAATTGATATGGTAGTGTACCATCGCGTGGGGACCAATAGGGGGAAGAAACTTCAGTGTTATGAGTGCCTATTCCGGGTGGTTGTAATTCGTGAGCATAACTTGGTCACGACTGAGAGCTTGCGTGAAACCAGGAACCATACTGGCGTATGGTTCACCTGAAACAATTGAAACTGCCACCGATGGAGGCATCCTAGGAAGGAGTGTCCTCTGCTTGCACTGTTTTTGCTTTTTTTTTTGGTTTTTGTTCGTAAACAGGCGGTGGTGGGAGGGAGGAGAGTTTAGGTCTGATGAGATAGACTATCAGACTCAATTCCAACTCGCCTTTTGTAAACAATGATAATATTATATATAGATAATTAGAGGGACACATAAATTAGTGTTTGAATAGCTATCAAGTGTTTCTCTGCCCATTTCTTTATATTTTTAATTTTTTTCCGGCCAGCTCATAAGTTTTATATATATATATATATATTTATATAAATAAGTCCTGTCCATATACTGCTAATGGAGGGTCTTCGGTTACGTACATATAGTACTGGACTAAAGGTTGTAAGATGATTATGCCGAGATGATGCCCAGCCCAGCAAGTTTCTCCTCCGATATTTGGATAGCCATGGGGGTATAGTGCTCCAGTAGGGTCTCTACATTCTAGCGTCATCCTATGGCATTAATCGCTTAATAAATTATGACTCAGTCGGGATTCGTTCGCTCACCGAACTACATGCACAATTATCTGAACACAATTTTCCATTATGGAATTTACGTACTTTATTCTTAACAGATATCTTCATAAAGACGATATTTTTTTTCCTTTACTGTTTGAGGCAAATCTGAACATTAAAATAAAATTTATTTAGGCTTAATAGAAATAATGTTTGTATTACTTATCTCTTTTTACTTTAAGTCTGTATGAAGATCGTGATAACTATGTAATAAAAATGTAATAACCAGGTATGAATAACCACGCATGGTCCATTTATTTACAGCTTAAAACAGGAGACATGAAGTATTTTCCGGGAGAGCGAGATGTTGAGGCGTAGTATTGGGACCCCACTGCTCTGCTTAAAATACAAAGTAAATATTTTCTGAGCTCTGCGGTGTTATTGTTCTCTGCTGATCCTTGTCGGTTATTTACCTTCGGTTGTGTAGAGCTTTAAAAAACTTTATCTATAGATTATTATAATAGTAGGAGCTGATAGATTAGTATAATAGTGGTTCAAAAGTGCCCCCTTTTTTCATGCATCTTTTTAAACATAGATATTGTTATTTTCCTTTAGATATATATTGAATACCTGATAGTAAGAAACTTTTTTGAGATTCTAAAAATTGTCTATTTCGAGTTACAACAGAAAACGTAGTTTTGAGGATCCAAATAACTAACTCACAGAATTGTCAGTGTGATTCTATATTATAACCAAAAAAATGTTTGGAAATTTAAATTACATATTTATTATATGTATACGTTATGTCTGTGGCCGAGTGTATAGCGCACTCGTCTCTCACGTTAGTTACTGGTTTTGAGCTCGATTTCAGTCCCTGCGGGGCTTTTATAAGGATATAATTAAATGGGGATTCACTCACAGCCTCTCCTCCGGATATGTAAGACCTGTCAGCCAAATGATGGCCACTCACAAAAAAGGGTAGGAGTGATGATCCTATCCTATAAAATTTCATCGAGAATCGTGAGTATATTCTCTTATGAGGTTACACCACGCGGCCAATGGCCTACACGGCCTGTCGCGCCAGAGAAAAAAAAAAATTTATGCCAATATTTTCCTTTCGTCAAATGTTAGGGAAAAATTTGTAATACAACGGGGTATTCCATCAACTTGATATCGATTTTAAAAAGGCTTTTGGATTCTTAGACCGCCAGAAACTATATAACATGATTAAAACAGGGGATACTTACAAAGTTAGCACACCTAGTAGAGATGTGTTTTTCGGATACATTCCATAAAGTTAGTATCGGTCATAATTACTCTGAGAGGTTTGAGGTAGGAACGCCTGTTTTATTTAATTTAGCATTAGAATATGGCATAGAAAAGGTAACGAGTACCGAGAAAGGTTAAAATCTGGGTGATAAAATTCCGGTTATGGGATACGCTAATGATTTGGCACTGCTAAGACACGGAAACTATGCAACTAAATACAAATGCGTTAAAAAAAACTTGTAAAGAAATAAAATAAACACCGATAAGACTAAATATATGATTAGTAGCAGAAACGGAGATATTTATATATGAGGACATACGTTTAAACACGTAAAGAAATTTAAGTATTGAGGTTGAATGATAACAGAACAAAATTAAATCCCGGAGGAAATAAGGTCTCGGTTAAAGACGGGAAATGCTTTTTATTATTCATTTAAGAAATTACTTAGCTCGCGGCTTCTGTCTAAAAACATACAGGTTAGAATATATCAAACTATTATTCTGCCGACGGTTTTTTTACAGATGTGAAACGTGGCCGCTCGCTTTAAAGGATGAACAACGTCTTAAGGTTTTAACGTAAAATATTCGGTCCAAAAAGAGATTAGGCCACTGGGGAGTTTAGAAGGCTGCACAAGGCGGAATTGCGGAGCTTGTACTCCGTGAATATAATTTAGTTGATAGCATTGTGGAGACTCAAATGGGTGTGTAAGGTTGTTGAGCTTAGTGAAGAACGAAATCAGAAAAAGTTGGTAATCGCTAAACCGACTTTTAGGCGTCCGAAAGGTAGGCCGAAGCGGCGATGGGAGGATTGCGTTAAGTCTGATCTCAGAGGCTTGGTCTTGAAGGTGATCATTGGACGAGTCTGTGTAGGCAATACTTGGTGGTTTCGGTTCCGAACCTTTTGGTAGGCCTATTATTATTATTATATACTATGCCACATACATATATTACTTCAAATTTTTACCTGATGATTTCTATATACATTCGACTGATGATTTATATTTTCAGATTATATAATGAAAACGGATAATGTCCGAAAGTAAACGGGATTTCAACGGAAAATGAACGCAATTTATTTAAACAATTTTGACGAAATAATATCTAATCGTAAATCTTCTACCTGTAAATATCTAGATCTTCTGGTACTAGGTCACTCTAAGGTTTACCTAATGATCAAGTTGTAACAGAATATACATTACTAATGTGTTTTTGACCACACGATTATTATTTCATAAAATCCTAGGGTGTTGCCGTTTCCGGTTTATCTGGAAATCCCTGGGTACATTATATTATTCTTTGTTTGATGGGAGTTTTCAGTATTTAAAATCACTGGTTTGAGTCAGTAATTCAGGGAATCATATCATTTTTGTAGACTCTTCTGAAAAAAAAAAAAATCATGGGAAAGGATGTGGTGGTAAATATCTTGATAAGAGACATATATTTCGTGATTACGGTAATTGGTATTTAATTGTGTGAACTTGTCAGCAAATGTTATCGAGATTTTGATTTCGGGATTGCAGAGAATTGTCCAATCTAATTATTTTGTTTAAGAAATCGGTTCTGATAATTTTAGTTTCTTCAGTTTGTTATAGACTCGTTTTTTGTGAGATCTAATATAAGCATAAAATCCTTTAGAACCAAAAAACCCATTTATATCTACAATATGTTCACCCCCCTATCCTCTGTCCACTTTATCAACACAAGATCCCAGCCCTCGAACTTGCTCATTCCATCCCACAGAACTGCTTCCTTTAAGAGATCCTTTGTCATACGTGCATCTTCATTTTGGAATTCCTTACCCATGTCGATTCGTACATGCCAATCCTTAGCCTCCTTCAAACATCACCTATTTATCCATCTCCTCGAACATCAATCTTCCGTGCCTTTATAAACTTAATCGTTTGGCCTCTTTATTTTTATCTTAATTTTCACTATATTTTGTTTTAATATCTGTATTTCTTTGAGGTAATATGACCTTGTATATGTATATATATATATGTGTTTGTGTTTGTGAATGTATGTATAAATATGTAGGTATATAAATGAATGTTGTGTGTGTATATATGTGTGTATGTCTGTGTGTGTGCATGCATGTATATACCATATGCTATGTAATTTGATACCATGTTGTTAAAATTTATATAGCCAGAATTTAAATATTTTATTGTACATTTATATTATTCTTAGGGGACTAGATGTCCCAGAATAAAATTTCTTTTCATTTCATTTCATTTCAAAATCATTTTCATTATAGGAGCGACGGTCGTGTTATTCCGATCCGTGATGTATCATTTATTGAATAATGATTTTTTTTTTTTTCAACATTCATCATCACCGGGTCTACAACACGTTTGGGGTCTTTGCTGCTTCAAGTAGTCCCCTCGATTTTTCTTTGTCCTGAGCCATGATCCGCCAAGCTTTGGTGCCTACAAGTTTCTTGGTACCTTCTTCGACCTCTTCCTCCCATCTCTGTCGTGGAGGCGAAAAAAACTGGGTTTCCTCCTTTTTTCAACATTAATTGTTTTATATCAATGGGCAAAATATAGGAGTACTAAATCTTGCCTATTGAGTTATATTTTGGGTTGAGATCTTTTTAACGAGTATCTTAAATCTCAGAGGTTCGGAACTACCATTGTTTATTATCGAAATGCCTGAGACGTTCCAAGGGACTTTTGATAATAATAAAATAAAAATAATGTATGGGCTGGGATTTTTGATGAATGGTGGACTTTATAAATGAGTGATATCTATTTGTTGCTATGGCTACATGTGGTAAGGAGGGTTAGTCATCTTAGTCTATTGTACATATCTGGTTATTTCTTTGTTATTTCCCTTCGTCCTCTTCTTTCTCGGCCCATGGGTAGGCGGGCTCCTATGGTTTACTCCTCCATGATGAAGTAAGTATTCAAGGTAATGAAGAGAGAAATGTTTCTTCTACTGTTGGGCACATGTGCTCACTTCACTCAACAAGTGTCTCTCACTCAATTGCTGATCTGCTTGGGGGTCTTGCCAATACCTGCGAATTTTGGCTGCCCCTCGATGGCGTTGTGATGACAGTGTCTGCTAGATGACAGTAGTAAAAGTCTTAAAGCCCCTGTTCTCTTAACAACCATTTTACGTCCCCTCTGAAGGCAGTTATTAAAAAGGATTTGTAATCCATCTAAAATATGCTATATTGAGTTTGAACCCACGGCCTTGGGCATAGAAGACTGTATGCTTCTACCACTATACCACAGGTGACCCCTAAACTATAGAATTTACAGAGTTATTATTCTAACTTAAAACTAAAAAAGTGAACATTTTAGAAAAAGTTCAATAACTGTTTCGTTTTCTTACTATAATTTACATAATGTCTTTTTTTTAACGCTTTATTTCTAATCCCACCTGAGTAATTTTATTTTTAAATATACTACATTGGATGTCCCTGGTACAAACATCAACTACAGCCTCATTCCGAATGTTTGTGACTATCAGGGTTCCTTTTATTCCATCTGATTTTAAGCATTCGTGAAAACATGGAGTGAGAAGTGAATTTGGTTAGAATCCTGAATTTGTGGGAACCAGATTACGAGTTTTAACAAATATACAACTAGATTGGTGTATACTTTATACATTTTCATGGTTTTAATCAACGGTAATATGATAAGGAAATATATTAACCATGATGTTTTCTCTTAACCACATTTAAGACAGATACTCCCTATTATATAACATTAAGTAATGGCCGAATATGATAATGCTTCTTTAATTTTAAAAGGGTTAAAATAACAAATATTTCTTAAGGTTAGTACATTTCATTGAAAAAAAAAAAGGAAAAAGTTAATCATTAATGATATTCGCGTGGTCTTAAAGGCCGTTTAAAGTTAAATATTTTATTTGTGAGAGAGTTGTGTCGGTTATAATATTATTTTTGTTAATTGTTAAAATGCTGGGTGAATAAAAATAAGGAAAGTATTGTTTTGTGCAATAAAATACTTTTTTTAGTCCAGCAGTGTGGGAGTGAAACATGGAATATTGGGTTGATGCAAAATTAATGCAGGTTTTTAGTAGGTATTGTAAATACGCCATATCTTTACTTTAACCATATATATTTAATCAAAATAATTTCCATCTGAATCAATGCTCTTTTGCCAACGTTCAACAAGCTTTCTTATTCCACCAGAAAAAAAATCCGAATCCCTGGACTCAATGAAATCACGAAAAGAATTTTCAATGTCGTCCTGGTTTAGAAAATTTTTCTCCCTCAAAAAGTTGTCCAGATGCCTGAAAAAGTGGAAGTCTGTAGGAGAGAGGTCAGGTGAATAAGGCGGATGTTGGAGAACTTCGTAGCCCAACTCGTGCAGTCGTCGAAGCGTTGGTTGTGCAACGTGTGGTCTGGCGTTATCGTGGAGCAGGATCGGCCCCTTCCGATTCATCAATGCTGGGCAAAGACGTTGCAATTTTTGATTCATGCTGTCAATTTCTTGACAGTACTTGTCAGCAGTTATAGTCTCACCTCGATTGAGAAAGCTTTGACCTCAGCTGGTCGTTGTCCAGAGCAAGATGACGGCCCCGACCTTCCTTGTCTTCGAGGTCGAAATCTCCTCTGCGAAACTTCTGGAACCAACGCTGCACCGTGCACTCATTAATAGCCCCCTGATCCCACACTTCATTAATATACGAGCCGTTTGCGCAGCGCTGCGCCCTAATTTAAATTCGTAAAAATAAATTTGACGAAAATCGCACTTTGACATTTTCGATTCAAGACCTTTGAACACACTGAACAAAACGATTTTACTAAACAAATTCATGGTGAAAGAGAGGGTATTAGATAAGGTTTGTTTTGGTATAATAATGATCAATGTTAGGATTAGCTTTGTTTACACAATTGGAATTAAGATATTTCAATAGAGGAAACCTGCATTAATTTCGCATCAACCCAATATATGAATTGTACAGATACACTTTTCCTCACAGAGGCGTATTTTCCTCAGTCTTTAATAATCAGGGGGTTTGTGGAAGTTGATTAGAACATTTCAATAAGGTTTTTCTATTTAAGTATATCATTATATTTGAAAAAAATAAAAGTTTACATTTGTTATGAAGGATTGCTTTCCAAGATCAAAATTCTGCTTGCTGGTAAAGTAGGAATCGCTGTTATATCGTTGTGCGTGTAATATCGCCTTATTCTTATTGTTATTAGAGAAAACATTGTCTCTAAATAAATTTATAAATAATCTTATTGTAAATGATCAAATTTCGTTGGCAAAGAATTTTTTTATGGTTTGGATCTGACATTTTACACATTCTATATCGGAGTGTGCTAAGACTGTTTACGCTGGAGCGATGAGATGGATACCACCAGACACTCTTCTAGGTCTAAAGTCGACTGTTTATGATAGGTAGAACTCAATTTTTATTTTATTTATAATTACGTTGTTCATATTATTTTCAATTGGTATTGGAGAATCGTTATCATTGCTTTATTATCTATTTTGTCCCAAATACGTGACATTTTTAAACACGTAAATATCATTTGTAGTTTGGTTTTTATAAGCGTTTTTCCGAATCGTTATATATTTGTCAAATTCGGCCGGTCCACAAGGCAGTGTACTTGGACCTTTAGTATTCATCATGTACATGTCAGATCTACTTGTGAATTATTACAGTTTATTATTTACTTTTGCAGAAGACACAGCGCTCTTGAAATCCCACCAAAAACCAGTTCTGGCATCCTTCTCATTGCAAAAACATCTTCATCTTTATTTATTATACTCTAGCAAGTCGGTTCCTATCTCTTTTTCTTCTGGAAAAGAGTTGCCGACCAGCGGAGATTTAAGATTGAAGATTTTATTATTCTTGGGTATATTATTCATGTCCCCAAAAGGAATATTTCATTAAGGGAGGTTAGTTACTCTCAGTTCAATGTTAGTAGGACTGTTAAACAATTTTATATTTTAGGTAATATTTAATTATAGATTATGTTCGTAAATCAATTCATTATGTCAATTCATATGTCCAACTAATTGTGATATATAGGCGTAGGGAGTAATGACCGTACCCAATGCAGCAGCCGGGAAAACCTTAGGTTATAAAAATAGGCCTACTCGGTCACCATGGTTTGATACAGAATGTCTCCATGCTACAGCTTGTAAGAATGAAGCCTACATGAAAATGCTGCAACGCCACACAAGAAGGTCAGCTCAGATTTATAGTGAGAGGAGAAGAGAGCAAAAATCAATTCATATAGAAAAGGAGTGAGCCTGGGAAAATAAAAAGAGATGAAAAATTTTTAAAAAGCTAACGAGTCCAGACTATTCCAGAGAGTAAATGATGGAAGAAAAACATTCTCACCAAAAGTCACCTCTTGCAGAGATGAAGATGGAACATTTCTTGTTCATAAGGATCAAGTTCTGCAAAGGTGGGTGAAACACTTTAGGCAGCTGCTTACTAAGGAACAAGATCAACATCCAGAACCGTCCGTCATATCGCACAGAAGAGATGATTTAGAACCACCTGACCAAGATGCCGCATGAATGGAACAATGGTGTAATATGTCTCCCGCACAAGAAGGGGAACCGTAATCAATGCGCTAACTATAGAGGAATTGTGTTGCTCTCTTGTGCTTGTAGAGTGCTGTCCAATGTACTGTTTGAGAAACTAGTCCCATTCGCAGAGAGAGAACCTGGAAATTGCCAATCAGGTTTAAGAAGAGGCCGCTCAACCACCGACCAGATCTTTACATTACGGATGATTCTGGAGAAGGGTATGGAATACAAGCTGACCACTCACCATCTTTTCGTCGACTTCAAGTCGGCATATAATAGCATCGTTCGAGAAGAACTGTACTAGACCCTAGAAGAGCTTAAAGTCTAAGGAAAACTTATAAGACTTGTAAAGATGACTATGGAAAACTCAAAATGCGTTGTCCGTGTGGGGTC
Source organism: Piezodorus guildinii (assembly GCA_023052935.1). Classification (NCBI taxonomy): domain Eukaryota; kingdom Metazoa; phylum Arthropoda; class Insecta; order Hemiptera; family Pentatomidae; genus Piezodorus; species Piezodorus guildinii. Next base: position 67,932,288 of record CM041296.1, on the reverse strand, counting down.
AAATCTTTCTGATGCATTTAGAACCAATAGCGGAGTAAGACAAGGAGACGTCCTTGCTTGTCTTCTACTTAATTTGGCATCAGAGGTAACTGTGCGAAAATCGAAAATTCAGACAACGGGTACTATCTTTAACAGGACTGTACAGCTATTAGGTTATACCGATGACATTGACGTCGTGGCGACTTCAGAAAAGGCATTTAAGGAGGCATTCATTGCTTTTGAAACAGCTTTCGCAGAATTTGGTCTCACAGTTAATGAGCATAAAACTAAATATATGCGAGTAGGGGGTGGTGGTGGAGACCATATTGCATTCCTGAACATTGGTCCCTATAAGTTCCTCAGAGTGGTGTACCTTGGATCCGAAATTAATTCTAGGAACGATGTATCTCAGGATATCAACAGACGAATCAATAGTGCGAACAGATGCTTCCACGGCCTTTCTAAGCATTTTAGGGACAAAAATCTTTCCTCCTGTACAAAAATTAATCTTTACAAGACCCTGGTACGTCCATTGCTCACCTATGGATCAGAGGCACGGGCAACCACTTAGGCGGACGAGAACAGGTTATTAATATTCGAAAGACAGGTGCTCAGAAGAATATTCGGAGCAGTGAGAGAAGGAGAAGTCTAGAGGAAAAGAAAAAACAGGGAGCTCTACATCATTAAGGATGCCGACGTCGTTAAGATTATAAAGCTAGGACGACTCCGATGAGCCGGCCATGTGGCTCGAATGAGTGATTCTGAGATTTCAAAGAAGATACGGACACAAGAGGTGCACCGAGCAAGGAGAGTTGGACGACCCAAAACAAGATGGCTGGATGGTGTAGGGATGGATGCGAGGAGCCTGCACTACATCAGGAACTGGACTGCTTTTATTATAGGTTAGAAAGCTTATTTTGTTTATTACAGTTCTAATACATCTATTTGATTTATGTTTCAATGAAATATTTTTTTTTAAACTCAACTCCATTTTTATGGGCTAGCCCGAAGACAAATAAAAATAAAGAGATTTATTATTTATTCTACCAGGAGACTAAACTACTCGGCCAAGGGCCTACGCGACCTGTCGCGCCAGAGAAAAATCGTAATATTATAAATCTATATTTTAGCATTGTTGAACTCTGTACTAATTTAACTAAGAAGAATTACATGTATTTATTTTTTTAATCAATTATTTTACGTGACATGTTTCTAATGACCAAGCAGTAGTACCATTGAGAAAAATCAAGTTTCAAAGGTAAAAGGAAGGCAAAAAAAAAAAAAAAAAATTAAATAATAATAAACTTAGAATAAAGACACGGTGTTATAAGCGGAAGATGCAGATTAGGATTGAAGACCAAGGTTGGGAAGACCTCGCGGTGAAGGGTATTGTCTTATTGTTTATTCTCTACCAGCCATCTTGTTATTTATTCAGTAACAACTGTTTTTAGGGCGCCGCAGGGAATAACTTTAGCCTCATCATTCACACCTGTCCGGGCTTCTATACCTCCTGCTAATTGATTGTTAAGCCGTTTTTATGCCTCGTTTTCCGAGTGTTACGGGAGGATTATAAAGGCACTTTAAATAGACTGGTTAGTAATCGTTTCTTAGGGAAAACTCTAGTTTGATTTTTCCAGTATACTTCAGGACTCAAAAGGATATATTTTTTGTTATAAACGTTCTCCGATGAGAGTATTCGATGATTCTTCTGTCGATATCAAATTAAGATTAAGTTGTTTTTTTCTTATCATGATTTGTCATCGCTGTTTGGTTATTTATGCTGAGAAGACAGAACTTCTAAGAAATGGAGCTATTAAAGTAATGAAAAAATTTAATTATTTCTGGAGAGAAAGATTAAAAATTTCGCCCATCTTACAAACTACCTTGCTTCCATTATTGATTTTGAAGGTGGTTCAGGAAGCAGAGCAATCAGGAGAAGGGCCTATATAACTATAAATAGAATAGAAAATATACTTCTTAGAAATCAAGTATTTTGTAATCTTCATTTAGTAAAAATAAAGTAGCAAATGAAAATAGAATGTGTCGGAAACCCATAACTGTTACAACATCTCTTCTTTCAACATATTCTTTATTTGAAACTCTAAATTGTCGAACATTTTTTTAAATGTATCCTAACGTTTCGAAGTTTAACTTCATCCTCAAGGTTCAAAGAGATGTTCCAACTTTTAGAGACACCTCTATCACCCGATTTTATGAAGAGTTGTATTGGCTTTACCCTTCCTACTGGACTAAGCACTTCCTGGCATCCATCCTTTATCATGTCATCTAATCCTGGTTTCCATCTTACAAATCAGATCTTCTTAAACTCAAATCCTCCGTTCATAGTCCTGGCTTAAATCCTTCTCAGCGAACCTCAGCTATCGATAGATCGTTCTTAACAAACTCAACATTTTAATCACGCCTTATTTAGCCAATTCCTTTCCATTTGATTCCCAAAATATCTTTAAGAAGATTTGCTAATTTCAGTGCAAATCAACAAATAAAACAGATGGATACGCTATTAAATTTATTTTATTCAGCAAATAGAACACATAATATTATTTAGAATTAACAGTTTTAAATGACGTAATATTAACTGATTTATCATTTTATATAAAGTTCAGAGGTATTGTAAATTTCGTTTTCTATACGAACTGTATAATTAAACAAAAAAGTTATATTAATGATTTTATATAATGAGTTTAGTTTTTGAAAAGTTTAGTGGTAGTATTTTCATTTTTATATCCAATCTGTACGTTGTTACATTTTTTTTCTTTTATATATTTTATTTAAAAAATCTAAGGTATTGTGAATTTCTCTTTTCTTTTTATTTATTTTTTTATCCAAACTGTATATTTTTAATTTTTTTAAATCTCACAGGTATTTTAAATGTTTGTTTGTTTTGATCGTTCATTTCTTTTATTTATAGTTATTTTAACTCTAGGACTCTTAAGTCCACTTTTATGTACCCTATATTATCCTTCAGCGGATGCCATAGAATATATAAAAAATTATTATTCGTATCATAATTATATTTGTATTATATTCGTCTTCGGAATACCCTACTCCGAGTTGAAGTGGCTTTACCCAAAATTCCTAGGAACCTATCTTTCCCTATCGTTTAGAACCAAAAAAAATCCTCTATATTCCTTATTATCCTTTGTCCACTCTTCCAATACAAGATCCCAGTCCCTGAACCTGTCAATTCCCTCCGACAGAACTGCTTCCTTTAAGAGATCTTTCGTTATTCGCGCTACTTCATTTTGGAATTCCTTACCGATGTCCATTCGTTCATCCCAATCCTTAACTTCCTTCAGGCATAAACTATTTACCCATCTCCTTGAATATCAGCCTTCCGCGCCTTTATAAGTTTTGACTATTTTCACTCTTTATTTTATTTTAATTTTAATTATCCAATGTTTTAGTAGATTTTATTTCTTGTATTCATTATAAGGTTGCAACATTACCTTGTGTGATGTATGTATTTTTGTATATATGAATTCATAATATGCAGTATAATTTTTTTTTTTAAATGATGTATATTTTAAAGACTTAATAGCCAGAATATTTAATGTACATTTATATTGTTCATAGGGAACTGGCTGTCCCAGAATTTGAAAATTATTTTTTGAGTATAATAATACTCAATCATAATATTTAAAAAAAAAAAAAATGTCATATTTCAACTTATAGAAGAAAACTTTTGTTTTTACGGAAACTAAATAGAATTTCTAGACGACTTTTGGGATTTCTGTAAATTTCAAAAATTTATTTCAAGTTGAGAAGTGAGTAAAACTTATGTAATGTGCTCATCTGAATTTGCATGTTTACAATCTATTTCTATTGTGGACATGAACCTCGTGGTTAAAATGAACGGCCTGCATTAAAAGGACGGAAGGTGGGAGGTGAAGATGCACGTGCTAAAAAAACGGCTACTCAGTTTCCCGACTTAATTAACAGGGCAGCTAGCGGTTTGGGTTTCAGGCCTTTCCAGGGTACTATCGGTTTCTGCAAATAAGCAACCGGATATCTTACAGTCCTACCAATCAACTCCTTCATCTAACCTCTTCTCTTAATTATTAAAGGTCGGTCAGAATGTCGTAAAAAGTCTTATTGTCATCATTCTGGGATTAGTTCATCTTGTGTTACCCAATATATCACACTTCTCTCCATTTTGGGTGAATTCTGACCAATAATTATATTGACGATAGAACATGAATATCTGACTGGTGTCTCTCAGAGTTAGAAGGAAAAGATCACACCGTACAAGAAGGAATGAACTTACAACCTCTTCCAACTAATTTTTAGCTTTTAGCCACCATTGAGTGTGATGCGACAACTCCAGGCACAAATGCGGTTTCAAAGGCACAAACTAATAAAATTGGTTAGTATAGGGAAGAAGAAAGTATTTATTTTCAACTAGGATAAGTAGCCTCGCTAAACATCCTGCCATAAATATTGTTACGAGGAAATATATACATATTTCTTCATAAAAAATTAACTTTTTCAGAAGCTTTATTAAAAGATAAAATGTATATCTTATTAAGTCATTAATATTTAAGAATTGAGAAAACCTCAATCATAATTCTAGTAATGTTTATCACATATGTATCGATAATCGATGTCATCACATGTGCTTAGAGATATAACAGTCCTCCTCCGCTAATTGGCTCCCTCACATACGAAACCAGTCTGGTGGCCTGCGCTGCCTCGTAGATCTCCTCAATAGTGGGTGCTCATCATTCGATTCTTTATTCCTCGTACGATCCTGCGCTGGTGCCTCCGGTGAATTTCCTTCTTCTTGGGTTGACGTTATAAAAGATCCGTTTCTCCCCTCCTTATTTTGTGTTCGATCTGGACGGACATTCCTTCTCCCCGGTGGATCCGTAGATGGCCAACCATAAAGACGCGCTGTACTTTTTTCTTGTGAAGTCCCGCATATATTAGTTTTTCGCATTTGATGATAATCGATCTCATCACATGTGCTTGGAGATATAACAGTTCTATAGAGAAATATACATTTTATTATATAACAAAAAATACATTAATCAAAAAGCCCCCCTTTTGGCATGGCACAGGCATTTATTCTACCTGGCCAATCATCAATAGCAGCAAGCAGAACTTCTGAATGAATGATTGGAGAATAACTGCTCGGACTAGAGATTGTTTTAGGCTTTTCAAGTTATGGTATGCTCTGTGGCATGCCACTCTCTCCAGTTCGGAGCAAATCTGGTATTTTGGTGGGTTGAGATCAGGGTATCTTGTGGACCAATCGGAGCCAAAGGTGAACGGAGGAATGTTCTGCAGATACTGCTGAGTAGAATTGTACTCGTGAGCTAGAGCGGAATCCTGCTGGAAAACTTAATGACTTCCAGCAAACAACGTATCATTTAGGGGATTGACGACACTTTCTAAAATATCGTCCCGATAGTTTTGAGGTGTCATCAAAGCAAACTCCTCACCACACCATTACTGAGAAAGGGTGATATATATGTAGGTGTTATGGTTCGAATTATTGTTTTGATTAATTTATATTTTTTTTAATAAATAAATCTGAGTTAATTATTTTTTCTTGGGAACTCTTATGATAAAATTATAAAACGTAATATTTAACGTTGTCATAGGCCATAATTAAAAGTAATCATATCTTAGCGCGTGATTCAGTTTCGTAGAAAAAACATGTATTTTTAACCGATAGCTACAATGTTTATTAAGACAATACCTTAGTTATATGATATGGGCATAAACTATAGATCAGTGAGATGCTGTAATTCTACCCCTTGAAAGATTCCGTGTATTCATGAATAACTCAGTACGGAGTGAAAAAACATGGACTTAAGTGAAGTATATATTTTACTTATCTTTCAGATTTAATCAATACTGAACGTTTCGTTTGCTAATATTCAATATTTACTATATCATGTTCATTTTTCAATGCTTGTTCTATGTCTTAGTTTATAAAATGATATATTTTTTTGTATCCCTGATGTAGAAATGTTGAAAAAAATTCAAAAAACTAACAAAAACAAACAAACCGTTGCTGTATTTTTTCATTTTATCTATATATCAATATTTGATATTTCCTGAACCGACTGGAAGGTGTCCGAAAGGTAGGCCGAAGCGTTGATGGGAGGATTGTGTTGTCTGATTTCTCGGGCTTGGGCTTGAACGGTGATCAATGGAAGAATATGTGTAGGCAGTATTTAGTAATATCGAATTGAAACGTCGGGTTCAGTAGGCCTATTATCATTATTTATATTTCTTTTAGGTTATGTTATGTTATATTTGTTTTGATATAAATAATATTTGTATTTAATGTTACAAAAATTATAAAGTTCAGTATATTAAATATCGAGAGGTATGTAATAAACCTAAGGCATAATTAAATGCAACAACAGCAAACAATTAGTTAAAAACAAAATTTTATAGAATTTAACTGATGACAGGTGCGAATCAATAAATGAAGTGGAATTATATATATATATATTGGATATATCTGGATATATATATGGATATATATATATATAAATACATATACATACATATACACATATATATATATATATATATATATATATATATATATATATATATATATATATATATATATATATATATATATATATCCTGATGGTTATCATCGCTCCCACATATTCACAAAAAAGAAAACAAAAAAGAATAGCGATTTACTAATTGAACTATGAGGATAGAAGAATAAAATTAAGAGAGGAAAAAACGAACAAAATACTCGAACAAATAAATAATGCTAAAATAAATAATAATAGAATAAATAAATAATAATCATAAATAAAATATGAATATAACAAAGAAAATAATTAATACAATAATTAAAAAATAATAATAAAAAAAATGCATACATATACACACACACACACACACACACACATTTACACACATACATACATATATATATATATATTATATATATATATATATATATATATATATATATATATATATATATATATATGTATATATTAGATAAGTTATATTTGTTGAAACAAACGAATATTCTTTATAAATTCAATGGTAATGTTAATAGTTGCTTCATTATCGCCCAAGGCCTCAGAGACCTGGCGCGGCACGCCATATTTTTCAATTTCTCTCCTGTACCGTGGACAGTCCTCCAAAATATGACTCAACGTGAGTGTCACCTTACGAAAGAAGTAGTCTCATTGTATGAAGTAGTACCTTAAGAAGTAGTCTTATTAATCCTTTAGTGCTTTGAGTATACTAAACCCGCAAAACTTATCAGTCTTCACGGTCAGATGCTATTGCATGTTCAAGGCGTTATTTCTTTAATAATATTAAATTATAACTTTTTAATTTATGTAATTATTTAAAGTAGATGATTACCTTAAAGTAGATAGTTTCCCAGGATTCTTAGAGCTACCGAACAAGCATTTAAAAATTTTATAATAGGGTTTTCAAATTTTTATAATTATAAAAAGTTATGAAATTCAATTTAACTGCACAAAGTTATGAAACGATAATAATTTCAAAAGCATAGAGCAATATTTATAATTACCTAACGGAAGATTTATTATTTCTAATTTGCTTCAAAGGAATGATAAATAAATAGGAACGATAAATAAGTACTTACTTAATTATTCTATTAGTATCAAAGCTTTTCAGATGTCATTTGATGCTCTGAAAAAAATGACTATAATAATTATTTATAGAGTTACAAAATATTACTGGACAAATTAAAATGAACACTAAATTATAAAATATTGTCCCTATTTGTGAAATTATCTGTTTAATATAAATCTATTAGTTGAATACTTTTTATTTAATAATTTATTAGAGATCATGTGCATTTTTAAAACATCACCTTTTACTAGGAATGGAAAGATATTAGTGTGTGCTCATCTAAGGATTTTTCATTAGATTTGTAGTTTTAATTTACATTCTTAACATATAATATTTTTTGACGCGCACTTTTTTTCCTTCTAATTAGACCAAGGCATGCACACATTCTCACCATATTTTGTTTTTCCCCTTTTGGTTGGTTACTGATATATGGCTGTGAAACATGGACAGTAACAGGTAGCCTAAAAGAAAAATTGAATGATTTTAAGTAAAGACCATCTGTGTCCAAATAAGAAAGTATATGAGCATTAAGTCTAGAAATACGAAAAGTAGTTCGAAGCTAAATTTTATATTTCATTCAGCCGATAGCATAACTGCAACTTTTCTAAAAACCAAAATCGAATTACTCGAAGTTTCACTTTATACCACAAATTTTCATACTGAAAATTATCTTGACAACGGTTATTAGAATTTAGCTTAAATTCCTTAAATCAAAGTAAATTTCAATCATCTTTAATACCGGATATATTTTGTCATTTTGTGTTTCATACATGGGTTGAAATAGTTTTGAAAGAATTAAATGCCGAATTTTCACAATCATCCTAATTGATCTTGCTTGTAATAAGTCTATACATATAAATATAAAAGCCAAAAAGAGGATAAGTAATTCTTCAAGATGACAAAACCTGTCTGAAATTAAGGACAGCAATATATTAGTTTAATAACTTTATCTATGTCACAAAGTCTAGAAAATTAAATATTCTATTTTTGTTATCCTTGATAGGTAATGGCTCCTAAAGAGATGTACTGATCGGAAGGAACTTATGTTTGCCAGCATTATTCTTCTTTTAATTATAGTTGTCAATCTTAACTCCCGTCCAAATTTGCCCTTTCTTGCTCTATGGCTCTCAGACTTGGAACATATCAAAATTAGATGAGCAACGATCACTTGTTTTTGAACAAGAAATTCTGGAGACAATCTACAATTTATTGAAGGTAGGTGAGAACTGGAGGCAGTGATCCAACTCTTCTGACTAGTAGTATCATCCTATCTAGCTCCTACCTCATATAGCTCCGACTTTTCTCGAACGAATCCTGAACAACAGAAGAATTTATGTTTCACTGTTTCTTCTTGGGTATCACAAGATGGGCACGATGAACTAACTATCCTCTATTTTGAAATGGGCTAAGTAAACTCTGACGTAACCATGCCTAGTAAGCAGTTGATTGATGTGTGACTGCACGTGGCAGGATTGTGATGCGTACCCAGATCGGTGATGCGTACAGAAGCGAGTATGTGTGTGGTAAGCCCAGCTCGGAAACGATAGATTGTATAACAATGAAATTTCATCTTTTTGATGCGTATATGCCAGAGATTTTTTAGCAACTTCTTCATCAAAATCGGTCTACTAGAAAAGCCACTTTATACCATTCATTTTGCACCTTTTTTAGGATTTTCTAAAAAACGTCTCTAACGTATTGGATTAAACTCTCGATGTCAAATTTAATTGGCACTAATAACATGTATATTTCATTCTCACAGAGCGTAAATGACGATAGTTCAAGTTTTCTTTCTCTGTATTATACCTTTGGTTTTGTAGATTTTAATAATTTAACCATATAATCTAATTAGCATTTTTAATAAACGTCTAAATATACAAGTTAAAGGAATTTGATAATGAACTAAAGGAGAAATGATCAGAAATATTTTTAATGTAATTTTTGGTTTTCTGAAGATAAGAACAGCAACATAGATGTATAATATACCGTTGGAAAGCTAACGAATCAATGAAAAATATTATCTTATACACAAAATGTAATGTAATGGAGAGTGCTGAAAAGCGGATAAAACTAACTGATGGTTGTATCGATAAAAATCTTATCTTGTTATATTATTAAATCTACTAAACTCGCTATATCGATTTATAATGTAATGGTTTTAATATCATGTAGGTTTCATTCTGATTGAAATAGCCTTAAATGCCGATATTTTAAATTTTCTTTTAAAATTGCTCTGAACTACGTTTTACATTTGAAATTCGAAGAAATTACTGATATCATCTTGTTGGTATTAATAAAAAAAACGGGTAAATATAGATTTGTAAAAATAGTATTTGATAAAAAAATAAAGGAGAAAAGAGCAAATTTTCTTTCTTTTTTTTTTTATACAATTTTTGTATTTTCGAACATAAGAACAGTGATATTTATGTATAATATACCGTCGGAAAACTAAATAGTGTAGAAAAAATAATATCTTATAAACAAACTTGTAAAAGTTAGTGTAGAGTGATGAATAAAACACATGTTTCTATGGAAATAAATTTTATTAATTATTTAAACTTATTTCATCGCTAACTGTATTTGATAATTCTTAAATTTATGTAACAACGGAGGTAAGTGAAAGTCGCGTGTTGCGCGTACCAGATTTTTTACTTCCTCTAACTCCTATTTTAACTCTATTTGAATATAATAGTAATTTAATCGATTTAAACGATAGAGGTAAGTAAAAGTAGTGTGTTTCCCACACCAGATTTTTATTTATGCTTTATTACACAGTGAAAGTACACTTGAGACATATAGGAAACTTAACGTTCGACCCCAGTTGCAAGTTGTTTGGTTTTCTTTAACTTGTTTGTGAAACGTTAGAGAGCGAGTGGAGGGAAGTGGTTGCGGTCAACTATAACAGAGCCGAGCAGCTAACAGCCATGTCCAATTAACGACGGCAAACTACCCGAGTGCTCTAACAACAACCGCAAACTATCGCACTCTGTACTCATCAAATCGGGCTTCGCCTCTCCTCACGTTCCTATTGTTACTATTACGATTTACAAATAGCAGATACTACTTGTATGTAAACAAAGGACGTTTGCCATAAATAATAAGTAATAGATAAGACAAATAAATAAACCCTGGAACGATAAAGATTCTTACAATGAATTTCGCTTGTTAATTTTTAAAAATATTAATTTTTTTGTAGAAAAAATAATTGGACTCTGGGGACCCTAAAACGTGTAAAATAAATGGTATAAACTAGCTCTTCTGGTTGGCCGATTTTTATAGAAAAGTTGCTGTAACATCACAAGCATAGGCGCTGTTAAAATATTATATTTCAGTTACATCATACAATTTACATATACAAATACACAATAAGTACCACATATACACACACACCTTCTTTGGGGGAACTAAGAGACTTAGTTATTTGGACTATGGAGACCCTAAAACATGTATTTCCATTGAAAAGTGGAATTAAAAAATTTTCACGATCGCGATATTTTTCCTACATTTCATATATCGGTAAGTGAAAGTTAAAAAATCTGGTGCAAGGAACACACGAATTTCACTTACATCAGTTGGTAAAATCATTTTAAGATCTAATAAATAGAGTTCAAACAGCTTTAAAGAAATATATTTGGTTTCGTTGGAAACACATGTTTCAGATGAAATAATAAAAGATTTTTATGGATGCAGCAGCCACTTTTATCCGCATTTCAGCACTCTGCATTACATTTTACAACTTTGTGTATTACGTAATATTTTCTATCATCAAGATAATCAACTTTTTACCTTTCCAACGGTATATTATACGTAAATATTATGCTTCTTACATTGCAATAAACAAAAGTTACATTAAAAAAAATATTTTTGCTCGTTTCTCCTTTAGTTCATTATCATTCGTTAAACTTGTATATTTAGTCATTTTTATCAATGCTAAAAAGATGATATGGTTAAATTATTAAAATCTACAAAACTCAAGGTATAATACAGAGGAAATAAAATTTTGGATTATCGTAATTTACACCCTGTATGAATGAAACCTACCTAAATATCACCTAATATCATAGTGCTTATTAAATTTTACATCAATATAGCGAGTTTAATCAAAATTGAGAAAAGGTGGAAACTGCTTTTTATAAAGTGGCTCTTCTGTTTCTCCGATTTTGATAAAGTAGTACCACACACACCCAGACCTTATTGTGGGACTTGGTCATTTGGACTCAGGGGACACTAAAACATGTATTTCTGTTGAAAACTGCAGTTCAAAAACTTTCTGGATCACAATACATCCACTTTCTTTATATTTCATAAATATGGTAAATGAAAGTAAAAGCGTATCTATTCGGGATCAGTTGTGGATTTGTCATTATTCCTCTTTTTAAAGTTTTGCTAATACGTCAGATTCCGGCACTTATTATTTCCATTTTATAGTGTTCTCTGTCACCGCTGTCCTCCTCCTTCAGATCTCTAGCTGCCTTGTCCTCTATCCACATTTTGCAATGTCTGTTTCGCCTTCGTTTCTTTTCGGAGTAGTATTTTAGTAACCAATGTGGCCAAATGTGTATCTTCCATCCTTATGGCGTGACTGGACCACATCAGTCCTTTCTTTGCAATTTCATGAAGATTGTTAATTTCAGCTCTTCTAATTTGCAATTTAGCAGCTGATACGCCACAGGGTCTTCTCTATAAGTCTAATTCTAATGATGATAATGAGAAAAAATTGTTATTGTTAATGTCTTCGCCCTAATTAACCTAATATTTATGCAGAAATGGGGGTATATCGATGGCTTAGTGTTGCAAGAAACTCATTTAAAAAGACCTATAATCATTTGATCATTCCCAATTTTATTATGTCTTTTTTTTTTTTTTTTTTTTTTTTTTTTTTTTTTTTTTTTTTTTTTTAGCTAGCTAGGTAGTCTATTGACTCCTTAACATACCAGTATACATTAATTTTTTGGATGTTCCATTCTTTTAAAGAAATAGCCGAAACAGGTGAGTTCCACGCCGTATCCGATTTTTTAAACAAGTAAAAGGAGCTAAAATCTAAGCATTAGGAAGAAAATAAATTTTCACACCGTCGTTAGTTATGCAGGATGTATATCAATGAGCTAAAAAAGGAATTTTTGAGATTTGTTAAAGAGTAGAAGAACCTACAACTCTCACTCTTCCATAACCAACTTAAGGAAAAATTGAACCTAACTTAGAAATATTAATTCCCAGAGTGAGATGCCTGGTATAGTTGATTATTGTTTCTTAGGATAGAATCCAGTGCTCCAAAGTTTGAATCTTATAGAGCACGAAGCATTGTTGAAAGGTTTTAAACAAGTTAAAGGATGTCATGTATTGAGCGGTGGGTTTGTATATTTTCTGAAGGTTATGCCATACAAATAAGTTTGTAATAATGTAGAAGGGATATTTAAAATATTCCGTCTAGGAATTCTGACATTTCTTGATTCAATAAGCGACTAATTTATTCTCTTCCAAAATTCCGGTCGTGCTGAGTAATGGGTATAGATGGTGCCAGTACTTAGTGTCTACAATGGAAATTATAATGATTATTGTGTTATGTTTTCATGCTTTCTTTTATTTGAACGGATTTCCTATGCATTCCATAAAGCAGAAAAGGTTGTGATATCATATTAGAACGTCATGGTATATTGTTATACATGTTATAATAGGCTTGCTAGATCAAGGGTATAGATATATTGTTATAAGATATATTGTTATACAGACTTAAAATAGATTGACCATTCTATATAATAAACTGCTATGTTTATGACAGGTTGCTTCAAAAACTAGATTAATTAATATATTTAATGCTACTGAAGATGGAATTTGTGTCAGGCGTCCCTTATCATTCGTATCAGCTGGCTGACCTTGCTCCCGAGCCCCCGGCAGACTTCTCTGCGATCTCTTCTTCTTCTGTGTCTTGAAAACGACTGCTCTCTTTTTTGTGGATGGAACACGACTTACCTCTTCGAATCTCATTTCTCACACTCATCACCTCTAACCCCTCTTCTTTTCAAAAGTTCTATTTTTTAGGAACTAACAATCTTCTATTAGTCAACACAAAGTGGGACGGGGCTGATATGGGAAGTGCCCGAAGACGGCGGTCCAGCCTTTGTATACACTACTTTTAAGAAATATTCCTAATCTCTTAGGTACTGCGTTGTAAGCCTTTGTGTATTATTTTTTATCTTTTGACCAACCTAAATACTCTTTTCGGCAGACGCTGGGCTCTAGAAAGTTCCTTAGGGATTGGGGGTAGGGGCCAGACCGATGGGGAATCCTAGGAAGTATTAAAATAATCTTATAATGAATTATCTCCCCTCAGTATCCTCAATATGTAACAGAAACCTCAATGAAGTGGGTATTAGCCAGGCACTGGTTGGGAGATGACATTAGCGGTTGAACATCATTTCCTTCTATATACTTTGAACTAGAAATGGTAGTTTCCTAAAAAGTACTAGATTAAGTCTTCTTTTTTTTTGGTTGCAGTAGTACATGTTAATTTTATTTGGACAAATATTATTTAAACTTGTATAAGAATTCAGCATTAAATTGAAGAAGGGGGATAAAGAAGAGGAATCGCCGATAAAAATGAATCTGGAGTTTAAAATAAATATAGCGTCAATAATGTATGATTTGCCGAGAGAATTCTTTTTAGACTACACGAGTTGGCAGACTGAATTCTGGTTTATATAGAGAGGGTAAATAAATAAAATTGAGAGACAGAATATTTTTGTTTTGAACGAAGAAAAAACACTGAAAAGAAATAATGACTGGTATTGGAAAACGTGGCAGAATTTAGCTGGCACACCAAATGGAGAAATTTGAAAAATCGGAAAAGGATTTTATTCGAAATATCAATCCAATAGTTCCTTCAGACTCAACTTGACTAAATATTGTAACACGGTTTCTTTTAGTAATCATTAGCGAAGTTGCGGAAAATATGGAAGTAGACTAGATACTGGGGGACTTACTATTACTAAATGTCAGCGACTGTATTTTGGAAATACATTCTTATATTGATCCCTCAAAAATACTTAACGTAACCACTATAGTTTGAGAAGAATCCAATAAGAGAGTGTTTGATCCGATTTCACATTACCACCTGTGTTTGAGTGGCCACAAACGAAGGTCAAGGAACCAGGAAAAATGTTGTCACGCAGTATCAGCTCATTGATACATTTTTCATCTGCAAACTTATCCATCATCAGTAACTGTCAATTCCTTGTTTCAGGAAACAATAGCCTTTCAGCAATTGTGCCGTTTGATAGGGGACAAAGGAGAGGTAGGGACAGAGTCAGCCGATAAAAGCCTTTAACTCCTGGTTGCTAAAAACTCGAATATTTCTTCATAGCAATAATTACAATTTTCAAGTCGAATATAATATTTTGTTTATACGTTAGTTATTATATTTACGTGTATAAATAAAAGAAATATTATATTTTTAGCACCATCATTTATATATTATTCACATCTCTCAGTTAAGCTTTCAAAGACCAATATATACGTATGTCTTCGCGTACGACTTACCATATACTTTTTTACAATTGGTAAGCTGAAATAAAAATTAAACTAAAATAAAAAAACATTGATTGACTTGTTTACTGCCTAATAATTAATTTAACTTACTCAACCCAATAGTATATATAACCCTTTTAAGATTTTTTTTTTTTTTTTTTTTTTACCTCGACTTTCCTAGTAAATGGGCATTAGTCTTTGTTCTGCAGATCTAGGCCTATTACTTGAAGCTTTAGAGGACATTACTCGATGAAAATATCGTAGTTCATGTGACGAAATTTAAGAACATTAGAAACAGAAGGGGGAAAAAACAATAATTTAGTAAAAGATAAGAGTAGGTCCAGGCTTGCCGAGCTATTGTTAATCAGCTGATATTAAGAAGTGACCTTTCTTTCACCATTATATAGAACCCTTTAAGTAAATATTTCTAACCTATACTTTTCTTGTAAATTAGCATTACTTTCTGTTTGGGGTAAATCTCAGCATCTATAATCACCAAGTTCAAATAGTCATATTTTTGTGGTTTAATTTTATTTTTGGGGGCAGGGTTGCCATTTGGCCTAACATGCTTAAACATTATCGCGCGTTGTACGACAACCTGGTGATGAATCTTTTTTTTTTTTGTTTTACCCCTATCCCACCTTTAAAGACTATTCGTAGGTTTCTCGATTCAGGAGGTGAGGGCGGGGGATAAAATCCTTTCTTCCTCCTCGGCACAGAGACGCTAACTAAAAAAAAAGTGTGGTCATAGACTGTTTAATCTTTTCTGTTTTCTTTGTTTCAACTGTGTAATTAATTTTTCAAATTATATATTTCAGGTTTGAAAGAATAACTTATATTTTTGACTAAACTGGACCCATTAACTATTTTTTACCTACTCCCCTCTTCCCCTAACGATATTCCTGTGAACGTCAAGAACGCATAAAAGAAGTGCCATAGAAATATGTTTTATATTAATGATATGTTACACAAGCGTACTTATGAATTAATTAAAAAAAAAAAAAAGAAGTGAGAGACTAAGAACTTGATAATTCATAAGATGACCTTATTTCCTGCGAAATACGGAGCTTTTTAAGCTTTTTGAGCACCGAGACGCGTACTTAAACCGATGTTATAAGATAAAAAAATCACGAGTTCGCGTCTCGGGTGCATTGGAGGGAATATTTATCTCTGGCATTAATCCTACTCCTTTACCGCTCGGTAATAGAAACCCCTCGTGTAACCTAAAATGTGAGTTAGGAGTGAAAAAAGCTCCATATTTCTCAGGAAATAAGGTCATCTTATGAATTATCAAGTTCTTAGTCGCTCACTTTTTTTTTTTTTTTAATTAATTCATAAGTACGCTTGTGTAACATATCATTAATATAAAACATATTTTTATGGCACTTCTTTTATGCGTTCTTGACGTTCACAGGATTATCGTTAGGGGAAGAGGGGAGTAGGTAAAAAACAGTTAATGGGTCCAGTTTAGTCAAAAATATAAGTTATTCTTTCAAACGTGAACTAAATCCATATTAATTTGAAAAATTAATTACACGATTGAAACAAAGAAAACAAAAAAGAATAGACGAGTTCGCGTCTCGGGGGCGGTGGAGGGAATATTTATCTCTGGCATTAATCCTACTCCTTTACCGCTCTGTAATAGAAACCCCTCGTGTAACCTAAAACGTGAGTTAGGAGTGAAAAAAGCTCCATATTTCTCAGGAAATAATTTCATCTTTTGAATTATCTGAAGTTTTTAGTCGTTCTTCTTTATTTTTTTCCTTTTTACGAATTCAAATGTAAAAATCCCGTAAATATATCACCATTAATTTATTGTTTTATTCATTTTGTGCATTTTTATTGGTTCATTAAATCACTGCTATTATTTTGATTAATAATTTTAACCTAATAATCAGTTTTTAGGCTGTTTTAAACAACTTCATTGCGTCGCATTGGTTCTCGTAGGTTCTCAATTAAATTAAGTTGTTTCATAGTTTTCTTCTTGCAGCCACATAAATTAGAAAGTCACATTTTAATAGAATAATGGTATTTTATCCAGCAAATGGTTGGAATTAGAATACCCTGACCATGCTAGCTAAATATGGAAAGAAAAATCGTGCCAGATATAACCTAATAGAAGTTCAAAACAAATTTCACAATTACATACTTTCTTATTATGGTGCCAAAAGTAAATAAAAGGTCATTTGAATATGCTTTCTTTATGAAGAATAAACAGTAAAATCTAGTCAACCAATAAGGAAAGAAGAGTGATAATAGGGAAATATACATAACTTAGTAATTAAAATTATAAAGACGTTAATTATGAGTAATGTCGTAAGAGGAAGGTTATGATTATGATGACTGTTATCTCGCATTATATGCTTCCAAAAAAGTACTACATACCTTGTAATTCTTTCCAAAAATTACTATATCCACGTTTCATTCCAATAAGTTCTATATCCGAATTAAATTGTTAAAATGTCATGAAAAAAGTGCAATAATTTAGAAAAATAAGTTGTTGATACAGTAAAAAATCAACTTTAAATTCTAATAAAAAAGAATCAAGTAAATTGATCCAGTAATAAATAAATAACAGAATGTTACTTTTCCTGAAAAATTGTCTTAAGAGGATATGATACCTTTTGGAACTCAACATCTCAATTGAGGAAATGAGAAATTAAAATAAAGAAAACAAATTTTGAGATTAATATTAATGAGTAACATGGCTGTTGGTATGGTATGAAAGAAGGTGACCGCGGCCCGCAATTAAGCATTAGGTGGGACAAATACAATATAATATAACGTGATACGATTATAAAAAAAAAAAAAAAGTGTGGTCATACAACTTTTTTTTTTTATTTATTTATTTTTTTCAAGCACGTAATTAATTTTTTAGATTAATATGCAGGTTTGAAAAAATAACTTATATTTACGACTTAAGTGGACCCATGGACTATTTTCAACCTACTTCCCCTAACGGTAATCCTGCGAACGTCCAAGTAAAGCACGCATAAAAGAAGTGCGATGAAAATATGTTTTATATTTAAGATATAATACAAGCGTAATAGGAAATAGCCGTATAATAGGAAATATAGTACCTTTTAGTAGGAATTTTTTTTATTTATTTTTTTTTTATTTTATTTTTTTATTTTTTTTTTTATTGAGAAATATTACAATTTGTTGCATAATGAACAGTAGTAATAGAGATGTAGTACACATTCATACAATATATACAGCCAATAATGATAAACTCAAATTACATAAAATCGGAAATAAATAAATTCAAATATATACAAAAAAAAACAACAAGAAACAAATCAAAACAACAACCTGTAGTAGAGATAAATACAAGTTGGGAAATAAATAAAAATAATACAAGCAAACTATTTTGGCAAACCACAAGTGGGGCGAGAAGCGGAATCCAAGAGATCCCAGCGCCTCCCACTCAGCGCTTCACTGGTGTATGCCAGTGGAGGCCGAGCCAGAGCGGAATAGCCACAAACATACAGTACATGAGTGGAGGATCTGACCAGTGTCAGAACTCCAGATAAATGTTTACAAAACGTCGCGGGGCCACTGCCGTTTCAATCTTCGAGGAGGATTGTAGGGATGGGTAAAGCTGGAAAGCGATTGAGCAAGAGGATTAGGATGATGAAGAAGGTTCTGATGGAATTTGGAGAATTTGGATGGTACCAGGTCTAAAATAAATGGAATATTAAGGTCATGGTGTAGGGTACAGTTAGTAACGTAATAAGGAGCATTAACTATTGTTCGGAGGACTTTGGATTGGAAGGATTGGATACGTTTGATGTTAGAATGTTTAGTTGTCCCCCATAGTTCAAGTCCGTAGGTCCATATAGGTTTCAGTACTGTCTTATATATTAGTAATTTGTTGTCGACTGTAAGATGAGATTTTCTGTTTAGTAATTTGTATAACCGGCCGAATCTGCGGTTGAGTTCTATCCTTTTAAGTCTCGTATGTGGGTTCCACGTCAGTCTTTTGTCTAGTAAAAAGCCAAGGTACCGGACTGTGTCTGAGGAAGGAAGCGGTATGGAATTGAATTTAACTGTTGGACAGGATTTACGTCGAAGGGTGAAGGTGACGTGTGTACATTTGCTTTCGTTCACCTTAATTCGCCAAGCCTTACACCAGTCTTCGACAAGGGAAAGGTGCCTTTGAAGATTTAGAGATGCTACTTCAGGATCGGAATTGGATGATAAAATGGCTGTGTCGTCAGCAAATGTTGCCAGAAAGGTATCGGGATCGGTAGGGATATCGGCGGTGTAGAGGATGTAGAGGACGGGTCCTAAGACGCTGTCTTGAGGAACACCGGCCTCAACAGTATAATGTTTGGAAAATTCGGAACCACAGCGAACTCGGAAGGAGCGGTTTGATAAATAGGATCGGAGGATTAGGTATAAGGATTGAGGTAAATGGGTTTTGAGCTTAAAGAGCAATCCCGGGTGCCACACCGGTCAAAAGCTTGAGCTATGTCCAGAAAGGCACCCGAACAATACTCCTTGCACTCAAGGGCAGAGGAAATGTTATCCACAACTCGGAGTCCTTGCTGAACTGTGGAATGTTGAGAACGAAATCCAAACTGATGAGAAGGAAAATTTTTAAATTTATCTAGGATTCGTTTTAGTAGGAGCTTTTCGAAAATTTTTGAGAGGATCGGAAGTAGGCTAATAGGTCTGTAAGATGACGTGCTGTTGGAAGGTTTGCCTGGTTTCAGGAAAAGGATGATAGTTGAATGTTTCCATAAGAGAGGAAAATAGGTAGTGCGTAGGATACTGTTATAAAGATATGTAAGGAATGTAATAGCTTTCTGTGGAAGTTGTCTTAAGATCTGAGGCGTGAGGAGATCGTATCTAGGGGATTTACGGAGAGGAAGCTTTTTAAGAAGATATTTGACCTCAGAGGGATTAACTGCTTTAGGAGGTAAGGAGAGTGGTATTGGCGAAGTAAGGAACTGTTCAACTGTTGAAGTATGGTTTGGATTCAACTCAGGATGAGGAGTGAAAACTTTGGAAAGGTGCTGTGCAAATTCCTCGGCCTTATCCTTGTCAGAAGCAGCCCAGGAACTATCACAGCGCCGGAGAGGATGGGAAATGGTGTGGGATTTTAGGATTCTCTTCGTGACATTCCACAGGGAATTGTCACGAGTCGAGAGAGAGGAGAGGTAGGAATTGTAGGATTGGGAACGAAAGGTCGCCAACTCCCGCTTTAATTTTCTACAATAAAAGTTATAAGAGCGGCGATCTTCTGGGTGGCGGGTGCGTTGCCATAATGTTCTGGCTCGGCGCTTGGTGTTGATGAGGTCCGTCAGGTGTTGTGGTAAATGGCATTTGTAAGGAATAATTTGGGATTGTTTAGGAAAGGAGGCAGTCCAGGCAGCTTGTTAATCAAGGTTGTAAAGGAATATACGGCATCATCAAGGTCAGAAGGGGTTTTGAGAGTTACTCTGAGGTCGATATCATTGGTGAGGATTTCGCGGAAGAGGTTCCAATTGATGGGGCCTCTGATGAATGACGGTGGGAAAGGTTTCGGAATAGGAGTCATGGATACATTTAGGATTAATGGACTATGATCAGAGGATAGTTCATCAAGGCGAGTTACGGAATAGTTCAGGGAGCCTAATCCGCTGTGGATGAAGAAGTCGAGGATGTCTGGATTACGGTTAGGATCTGTTGGCCAGTAGGTAGGGGAATCGGGAGGTAGGAGATTAAGGCGTCTGGAGTTGAGTGCGGACTGCAATGTCCGTCCACGAGTATTTGTGGTTCTGCAACCCCATTATTGGTGCTTCGCGTTCAAGTCTGCACCAGAATAAAGTGATTCCCCAATGAGTTGAGGAAGGAACCAAATTGGGTAATAGAAATAGAATTTTTAGGAGGGCAGTATGCTGATGCGATGACTAGCGGAAAGGAAAAGGTCTTGATTATAATAGAGGTGGCTTGTAGGAAATCGTGGGCGGGGAGTGGGTGTAAGTGATGGGAGAGGGATCGGTTGACAATGATAGCAGTACCGGCATGGGCTTTCCCGTCTGGATGGTCTGTCTGGTATGTTGTGTATTCAGGTATTTTGAAGTACTGTTTAGTGGTTAGTCTAGTTTCAGTAATGTGTGCAACGTCAACTTTTTTGTCTTGGAGTAAGGCTGTAAGTTCGTCAGTGTGAGTTCTAACACCATTCGCATTCCATAGGAGAATAGATAAGGAGTTAGGTGAGGTCATTTATGGATTTTTTAAGTTAGGAATAAGATTTGATACAAGATTCGTGAGGATTGTTATTAGGGGCATGACAAGGGATTTGATTTCGGAAATGAAGGATGTCATCAGACTGGTAAGATCTGTGGCATTTGAAGGAGGGGGAATATGAGAGATTTGTTGTGGATGAGGATTTTTAGGACTGATTACGTTTTGAGAAAGAGGTATTTGTGGAATGGATTGAGGATATTGAGGTACATTTTGTAGTTCCGGCAGGGCCTCGGCTTCAGTACATTGGTTCCCACCTCCAAGTAAGTGGGCAAATGATACATTGGCATCGATTAATTTTGAGGGTTCTCTTCTAGTTCTAGCCTGTCTTGTTGTTTCATCCAGTACTTGGGGTTTTTGATACCTGGTCCTCAGTTCCTTATAGATTTGGCATCCTTTGTAGTTGGCCGGGTGGTCCTTGAGGCAATGAGCACATACAGCGGGTGTTGACATCGGTTTTGTACATTCCACAGACTTGTGCTGTTCACCGCATTTCACGCAGCGTGGTATGTGGTGACAGTAACTTTTGGTATGACGCCTGACAATTGTAACACTGAACAATTTCTCTGTTTGTATAAGGTTTTTCGACTCTTACACTTGTATAATACAGTCTTTTTAGATCATAATTTTTTTCTACTCCTGCTAATGGTTCCAAGTCAGCGAAGAATAGAGGCAGTTGAACTCTATCTTTTATGACATTAGTGACTTGTCGCACTTTGTAACCGATCTCCATGAGTTCTTCTTTAGCGTCAACTGGTGTTGAAGGGTGTAGATTTCTGATCACAACTCTAAGAGCTCTCTCTTGCCGTAGCTGATAAGTGTGAAAATCCGCTTTAGTTTCAGTTAGGTATTTCACAATTTTTCTATATGCCTCGGCGGTGGTCGGTGATATTTTGGTGTCATTGATTCTACTCATACAGTAGTAGCTGGTGGATTCGGTAATCTTGTTTAATTGCGCACATAACAACTGGAAATTTTTAATATTTTTGACAAATATCGGTGGAGGCCGTGGTTCACTGGGTGTAGGAGCAGATTCCATGTTTTCTTTTTCATTATGTAGGATTTGAAAAGGATTTGGGATGAAAAACGGAGATTCGTCAGTCATTCCCTGTGACGATGTGCCAGGCTGTGGTTCAGATTCTGTATCAGAACCTGAAGGGGTTGCTTGTTGATTTAATTTTTTATTAGTATCACGGCGGGGTCTTTGTTTTATGGGAGACGTGATTGAACCACTAGATCTAGATCTTTTAGTTGATGCTTTGGAGGACATCACTTGGTGAAAATATCGCATTTCATGTGAAGAAGATAATAAGAAAATAACTAGATGTTGGTAATAAAACAATAACTAAAGAAAAGAAAACCAATCCCGGCCTTGCCGAGCTATTGGCAATCAGCTGATGTGAAGAGGTTACCCAGCATTCACTTTACACCGTAAATTGTAACAAAACTTACTGTTGTTTGCTCCAATATTTACTGCTGTTGTTATCCTGAAGTCTGGTGATGTTTTCAAGATTGCACTGAAGAGAATTCAAACTGAAAAAGCATGAAATCCAAGAGCCGATTTGAAAGATGACTGCTATACACATGCGCATGCGCAGAACTGGTAGGAAATTAGAGGAAAGGATATTTGTTTACAGAGGATATATTACGTTTTGGAAGGAAATGTTTTAAGTACCTTTTGGAATGAAATGAAATGTGGATTTAGTACCTTTTGGAATGAAATAAAATTTACAAATCCGTTTTTTAAAGGATTCCTTTGTTTATAAAATAAACCATTAGTATACAAATATGTCAAAATATCAATTTTGAAAAAAATGTTCTTTAGTACCTTTTGGAAATCAACGTCTCAATTATTGGAATTTCTCCTATGGTCACTACTTTACATTTAAAAATGGTATAATGAAGGGAGCCAATATTCTGCGAAATGCTTAGGCCTTCCGCGTACAGGATGTATATGATTATGGAAATGAGATGGCTATCGAAGGGGTTCGTACCGACGGCACAATGAATCAGAGTGCTCCAGTGGGTACGTTCTGTATGCAAAGCAACCTGCACCTCTTGACCTTTGTGCCTCCATCCTCCTCTTCAGCAATCCCTGGAATACCCCCTTCATCGGAGTTGGATATTCGACCCCTCTTGGATTCGATAGCTTATTTGGTTTATATTATACATATTATAGATGTTTCCAACAGAATGCTTTTCAACCAGTTTCATACACTTCTAGTTAACGAGGTATGGTTGACTGGATATTTTAGGACCACATTTGTATATAATACATATATTTGGAACTACAAATTTGGATCTGTAAAACACATTTAGATGACATTTTTTTACAAAATAAACGATCTTAATACATAGTTACAATATAATTAAACTATAAAAACGCTGCAAATTATTACACAATGGTTTTTTTTCACAATTTCCAAATAAATACATTAGGGTATAACTGTTTATATAGCTATTAACATCTGCTAAACTTTTCAATTTTTCTCTTTTTTCATTTTTCATATTTCTCCATGTACATACTTGGAATTGAAATCAATTCATTTTTTTTTTCATATGAATAGTATGTTTTTTCAAAATGATATTGGTCTGATAGTATTAAGTTTTACTTTTGGTTGAATTGTTCCTGTACTTAGGGTTTATACGAAAACCGGTTTTAATTGGTTTAGAATTTTTATAATAATTTTTTCTCGCATATTCTATGATTCGAACAAAAAATTTAAAATTTAGTGTGATTAAAAGCAATTTTTGACTAGTACTATTTACTGTTAAATTTTATTGATAGTAAAATTTTTTATGCAATTTAGCAGAACAAAGAAGGATTAGTTGAACAGGATTAAATAACTTTAAAAACAATTATTCGTTGTTTATGCATAATTTTCACTACACGGATGTAAATATTTTTATAATAGTGAAACGAGTTATTTAGCAAAGGGTTCAAATAGATTAAAACAATACATTTTCATATTTTTATGATAACCATATTATTTTTTTTTAAACAATGTTATTAGATATAAATGGATACTTATTAAAACAATGAGAAAATATATTTAAATATCTTCGATTGCCTTTACTAGTCCATTTAATAAATAAGATTCATAACTTTGTGGTAAGCAATAATTTCGTTGTTGCGATGACTCTCGTATGAACGAGGTATTTGTTATGCAATTAATAGATAGTCTATCCAATGCACCAAGCTTTGATATGATTTCTTCTAAACTAGTCCTTTTCACAAAGTTAAGAATACAGGGCTGTGAACTTGTTTGTGAACTCGGTCCGGCATCAGGTGATTTTTTCGGTTATTTTATCGGCCACTGTTTTCAAATGGTTATGTAGACTGCTTGTGGTTGATCCTTTGCAATTAAGCATTTTATTGCATTAAATACAACGGACTTATTCTTTTTAAAAATAATTCCACACGTCTGACATTTAGTACTACAAAGATATAAAAAATATAAATAAAAATTTATTATATCAATATATTCTAAACAAGGAAGAGCTCATTTAATTATTAAGGTTGATTTAGGGCTGAATAATTCTTCCATTAATACTACTATAAACCGGTTTTTGTATTGCATAATTGTCTCAAAAAAAAACAAAAACAAAAAACCGTTTTTAAAAACTGACAAACCCTAGCTGTAACATCCCTGACATATACTTTTCTTAAATATGAAGATTTCAGTTTCTAAGCACTTTTAGTTTTGGGGCTAGAATCACTACACGTTCACGTACTATTTTGCAGGAATAAATCATTTGTACTCAGGGGTTCCTAAAACGTGTATTTTTTTTTAAAAATCGGATTAAAAATTTTTCGCAATCGCAATACTGTCCCTGATAGATGTCTTATATATGTGAGCGAAAGTTAAAAAAAATTAAAAAAAGTACAAATATTTTTCAAGATTCACTTTGATCGCCTCAGTTTTCTGGTATTTTGTTTTTATCGATTATTTTATATAAAAATCGCTAGTCTGCTGTGCTCCGGGTCCTGGGTTCGAATCCCGGCTGTGGCGGAATATTATTTATTCTGTTAATTCAGTCGGGGGGCGACCCTAGGGTATGGAGACCCTCCTGGGGCAGACCCAGCCTCTATAAAGTGGGTACCCAAATTAATTGGGGAAAAACCTGGCGGCTGAGCGCGATTAAGGCCTAATCACCTCATTGCACTGCCGTTGGCCTAGAAACAGTACGAATCTCCATATGTACTGAGCCCAAGAC
This sequence comes from Piezodorus guildinii, assembly GCA_023052935.1. Taxonomy (NCBI): domain Eukaryota; kingdom Metazoa; phylum Arthropoda; class Insecta; order Hemiptera; family Pentatomidae; genus Piezodorus; species Piezodorus guildinii. The sequence goes on along the minus strand of CM041296.1, from coordinate 67,906,719 downwards.
CCTTCATGGGTTGTAGTGGTATAGGTTTTTTTTTTTTTTTTTTTTTTTTTTTTTTTTTTTTTTTTTTTTTTTTTTTTTCTCTCTCTCTCTCTCTCTCTCTCTCTCTATATATATATATATATATATATATATATATTATATATATATATATTATATTATTATAATAACAGAAGTACCTTTCTTAAGAGGCATTCGCGACACTTCTCGCAGAAAAGCGTAACAAGTTGCCAACACGGACAAACCTCGAAGGCAATTAGAGAAATAATCTAGATTAACGAAGAGCGATTCCAAGCTCGTGGTGTGAGCCGGGAGATTACATCTGCTCTCGATAATAGTCCTACCGCAGCCAATATGAATTATTCAGTGGCTGACCCACTTGGAGGCTTAGGGGCTCGCTTGGAACAAAGTGTCGCTGCTGCCCGCGATGAATGGTCTCTGTGGATCCGAAGTCTGGGGGAATCCTAATTTGAATGCGATGAAGAATGACTTTATCATCAGCGTATTCGTTCCAGTTTACCCGTCTAGTATAGGAGCGAAGTTTGCATGCAAAAATAATTTATTATCTGATGAAAATTCATCATTCACTGTTTGATCATGATAAGGAGCAAAGTAATCTGAGTGGTTTAAAATACATTAGAGGCGATTTTTAAGGGTCGTAGCTCAATAAGGAACGTTCATGGGTTAAAGTGTAAAACAACTATTAGAGTTTGATGCACAAGGTAGGATATTTAACTCGTGAGCTGGATATTTGACATTTCGCTGCAAGGAATTATAATAAGGGATTAAAAGATTGGATGAAAAAAATGTTACCAAATATTCTTTATAGAATGATAAAACGGAAGGACAAGCTTTGTTGATCAGTGGTGGGATTGAATTTAGTCACTTCGTGTGGAAGGCTTAAAGGAATGAGATGAGGGCTTGTGAGTAAGAATACAAGAAACGATCTTTTTTTTTTTTTTTTTTTTTTATATATAAATTCTTTTTTTTTTTTTTTTTGTTATTTGCCTCTACCCTACAGGGTCATTGGCAACTGTGGTTTTCTATATTTGGTTGTGATACTTAATTTCTTTTAAATAGCTCAGTAACTTTTTCACCTTGTCCTCATCGTCATTCAATATATCTTTTAGGGTTCCTGTCAGTTTAATTTTGCGTCTTGATGTTTCGAAAAGGGGACACTCTAATAATAGATGTTGAATAGTTTTTGGAACATTATCGGAATATTCGCAGGTGGGTGCTTGCAGATTTCTCAAAAGGTAACCGTGGGTAAACTGACAATGTCCGTCCTATACGGAGCCGGCATAAAATGATTTCCTCTTTAATAGAAATCCTCGTACTCGTGGTCCATTTTTTGGTGTCTCTTTTTACATCCAACAGTTTATATTGTCTTGTTATCCACGTTGTTTCCCAGGTTTTGAAGAGATTTTTCCTCAATTGTCTGATCCAGTCTCTACTGTGAGTTCTTCCAGTACCGTGCTTTTAGATCTGTTTCCTTGTCTGGCCAAGCTGGCGGCTCTGTCTGCTTCTTCGTTGCCTGGAATACCACAATGTGCTGGAACCCAGATAAAAACTACAATTATGCCTTTATTTTTAACTTCCCACCAAGCGTTCAATATTTCCCTGATGATGGAATTTGGAGTGGACCACGACGTATTTCCAAGGGCTTCCAATACACTCCTAGAGTCTGCAGCAATGATCCAGTTTTTTGTTTCTGATCCAGTAAGCCAATGGAGAGCCTTTAGGATGGCTGTCCCTTCTCCACTGAAAACAGAACACTGTTCTGGTATGCTGAAAAGGAGTTGTTGCTGTTTTATTTTTAATGCGCAACCTACACTATTTTCCATTTTCGAGGCGTCCGTGTATATAACAGAGAAGTTGTTATAACTCTCTAACAGTTCTAGGAAACAATTATGTACATCTAGTGGACATTTCATTGAGTATCTTGACATTGTCTTGTCAACGATTGGTCTGTTACTCTTCCATCGAGGTATTTCCATGTCCGAGGAAGGTTTTATTGTCCTTAATTTCATGTTTAAAGTCCTTAGCGATGTGAGGACTAGCTGTTTGAATACAATATTTTCTGTATTTTGTAGGCCACGGTTACCTTGATTTTCTGTAAACAATGTTGAATTTAGAGTGCATTTTACAGTGCAAGTAGAAGTCACTATCCCACTAAGGCAGACCGGTATGTGCGAAAGTAGTTTACCTGCGGCAATTCAATGAAAGTACAATAACAAATAGTACAGACACACAGTACACAGTAAGAAACAAAACAAAACTTAAATAATATTACAAAATATAACTCATTTTTTTTTAAAAAAAACAGTAACACAGTGCCCAGTAAGGAGCAGTAATTGACTAACCTAAAAAGCTATAAGGAATACATATACATATATACAATATATTGTATAAAAATAAGCCATTTAAATACAAAATTGAATTATATAATACCCAATTAATAAAAATACAAAAACAATTTTAAGAAATAGTAAAACAGGGGGGAGCCCGTGGCTGAGTGGCTAGCCTCTCATGCTACAGGTTCTGAGTTCGAATCCCAGTCCCGGCGGGGCTTTTATAAGGATGTAAAAAAATTCACTCACAACCTCTCCCCCGGGTATGTGAGAACCGTCAGCCAAAGGGCGGCCACTCAGTAGTTGATAAAAGGGTGTTGAGGAATTTTTTAGGAGCTCTGACCTTGAGGAGAAATATCATGCAGTAGTAGGGTGAATGTTGACCTTGAGAGGTCATTGACCGACCTTGTGCGGGCGAGGGGGGTGTTGTGTTAGGGCGAGGGGGGGTGTCCTTGAGTAGTGTGAGGCTGTTTTGGGGTCGTTGCCTGACCTCGTTTTTTTTGAAAAAAGTTAGATGGCAACAGTGTATGTAGATTTGGCAACAGCGCGGAGCAGATGGCTCTGGGCCGGTGCCCCCGCGTATGATGACGTAATCTTACGATGAGTCACGGATCCATTCATGTTTTTTTGTGAATTTCATTCAAGTTCCGGATGTGAGTCACGGACCCATTTAATTTTTTAGTCAGTTTCATTCAAGTTTACACATACGTTGACCATGTGTCTAGAGGACGGCCTTCCTTGCCCACGGTGGCGGGAACATCTGTCTGTCCCCCGCCTCGTATGAGACGGCAAGTGGACGTCATTGACATTAACAGTGTCGGGGAACATGGGTAATCTGTCTCGCCTCGAGCCATTTAAGGTATAAGAATCCGGTGTTGGTCGTCTTTGATAAATGTTATACTACCTTTACTTACTCAGCTGTTTGATTTCGAGTTCATTCATTGATACTTAAGAAGTAAACCGCACCGGTGTCCCACGTATAGTGACGTAATCCATTCAAGTTCCGGATTCGAGTCACGGATCCATTCAATTTTTTTTGTTTTTAGTCAGGTTCATTCAAGTTCCGCATGTGACTCAGCTGTGACCGGATGAGTCATTCAAGTCTTATCGTGTGAGACGTTAGGACATTAGTTCAAGATGGGGAGGCGAACAGGTTGGAGCCTAAGACATGAAGAAGACCGTCTGTCCACATTTGTCGGATGGACTTCGCCAGTGAGTGTTGTTAAGCTTGCATCGGCAGGATTCTATTATTTGAAAAAATCGGATCTAACCAGGTGTCCTTTTTGCGGAGTAATACTACACGAATGGTTGGAACAAGATGATCCTTTTGTAGATCACAAGAAATGGTCCAAACATTGTCCCTTTATCGAGTACCTTGAACAACTAGAGGAGCTACCGTTATTAATTATAGATGAAGTCGATAAAAAAGGGAGCTGTGGATGTTGCTGACATGCGCAAGAGGTTTAAACGGTTTACTCGACAATTATACTCATTAAAAAACCAAATTAATTTATATGAAATAAAAAGAAACGAAATAAATCAACTCATAGAACAAGTAAAAAAACTTCATCTTTCCCCTCCTCTCTCTCAGTCTCGTCGTTGAAGCCTTGAAAGATGGTTGGACGAATGGAATTAGTGACCGAATACCCCATCACCAGTACTAAGTTAGTACGAGTCGGTCTTTGTGACTTTGTACCCACTGTTGCGATTATTGACAAGAAAACGATCGTATATATGGATACAGAAGAATGGAAATTCGTCGTCAACCAAGTTCCAGGTATGCTGTCTCTTTTGCAAAGTAAAAAGAAGAAAACAGTAGAGGTAGGAGAGCGAGTAAGGTGTAAAAATGTATTTTGCTCAGTTTCCAAGAAAGGGAGGAATAGGATCATGAAAATAGAACAGGTCGTACTATGTTTCGCCATGTTTAACCAGAGTCCATCGACCCTTGAGTCACCACCTTCGACATGTTTTAACAGGAATGAAACGGCAAAGCTGTGTAAAGACTTGAAAAACATCGACAACTCATTGGAATTGATAACCAAAATGAGCGAATTATATAAGAAACATGAAGAAGGTCAACAACTCGTGGAACCGAGTGCAATGGACTTTAATATTAATACAGAGACTCTGTTTTATAATTTAAATGAATTGAAAAAATATGTAATAATACCCACATGAGTTGTAAATTTTATGCAATAAATAATATTCCTGTATATGCTCTTCTTTTTATTTCTAATAAACAAGGTAATTTAAATAAACAAAAAAATATTGTGGTTTTAAAATTGCATGGTTTATTTTTGAAAGAAAACATGTGATAAATGTTATATAATAGTACAATTAATAATTAATATATTCATTGAGGTATGAAAGTCTTCGCTTCTGGATAAATTCCTCGTCATCTTGCCACTCCTCAGGTAAATTGTCCCAGATGTAGTCTAATGTATAGTCGAAAAGGTACAAAAGTAATGATCGGGGTAAAGCTCTCAATTCTTCTGTGGACAAAGTTTCGATTCCTTCCTCTCCCAAACGACGTATCGCAGACTCCATCGTATCCAGCATACTGATGAATGGAGCTATTTATATATACTGCTCCTCCTCCTCCGCCGCTTGTAAACACTGCGGACTATGTTGTTTATGATATCTGAGAGGGTGGTATGTGCTGTCAAATACCAGTCCACAGTATACACATTTAACTCTATCCTTGACACCTCGAATAAATCCAGCATATGAGAGCAGATGATGAGGTGTGCCAATATTCTTAAAGGTTTTTCTCCTTATTTCTTCTTTTCCAAAATTTACAGCTTCAGAATTCCTTCTGACCCACGAGGCCAAACGATGGGCTTGATTCAATGAGCAAACAAAAGAACTGTTTAGATGAAAATGACAAAATATTGTCTCATTATCTAGCTGTTTCAAGTTTGGACAGTCGAAATCATGAAGATCAAAGACAGGTCTATCGATGAGTTGTTTTATAAACTTGCACTTTTCCTCTCCCTTTCCGTATAATATGTCATAGTCTTTTGTAACGGATACTAATAAATACTTCATATCTTCATATTGTACATCGCCATAGTCCCATTCTAATCCATGAATATGTTTTTTTAACCAAAGATTTGTCTTCGACTGAGCGGCCTCTCCAACATCCCGAGGTGGTTTAAAAAACCACTGCCACGATGAACCATGACTGATTGAAATAATCGATAGTTCTTTAACAATTAATGAGTTAGAAGTCGAGCGATAGCCTTGAAAATCAATTATCGCCGAACGCATCTTCTCAAAGTCCTACGGTGAAGTGGCATTATAATATCTGTGGCTATATTTATATCAGTACATTTTACGGACCAAACCGGTTCCCGCTTCATATTCTACAATGTTGTCATGAATAATGAGGCAGTATGCCTTGGTGTTGGAGGGAAAATTTTCACTCGCTTCTAATTGCACACGAATATCAATAGTTGTACTTTTTATTGCTTCGGATTGCTTAGAACAATCTATAACGACTATAGGTGAGAGGGACTCAAATTCCGATCGTGATAGCAGAGGTTGAGAATGGCGACTACCATAATAACTCGTTTGAAACTCGTTATACATTTCGTAGAGGAGAGCCACTTTTCCTTGCGCGAAATCTAAATTCAGATCGTCATAAGGATATTGTTCACTATTCAAATAGAGTTTTAAATTTTTCAATTTGCAACTATCAAACTGACTGCTATCTTTGCTAGCGTTTCTGGTTCGATCAGTCTGGAATGCGATTAATACGTATCGCGGCTTTTCTAAATTTGTTGATGTTTTTACAGTCCAATTTTCTTGCTGTGTCGCAGGTAAATTAGGGTATTTTCTTCTTATAAAGATCCCAAGATCGGAACGGAATAGAAATGCCCTTGTTTTTCTCAACTACCTTCAACAACCTGAGTCGCTCTTGATCTGAAACACGAACGTGTGGCATTCGCCAAACTACTTTATCTAATTTTATTTCCACGTCATCATTACCCTTTACACAGTTCAAGTCCGTACTCGATCTGATTAAAACGAGTTCTTGTTTAAGATTAATTAAAACTTTTCTATAGTCTTCACAAATTCCCAAAAGAATATCCAAGGGCAAGCATGCGCTGAAAAATCCGTTTTTATCCAAGGAAAGAGTTTTGTCAACACCGGGGACCGTCCATCCTGCGTTTTCTAATCCTTTTACTTGATTAGCTGAAAACGATACGTGACCTTTAAGCGTTGTAGTTATTCCAGGGTTTCTGATTCTATCAACTTCAATACCATTTAATTCATATCTGATCTCGTCAAACAAAAACGCAAATGCGTTATTAGTCAATTTTGAAGTAGCTCCTGGAGACCCGTCTTTTTTTAATATTCGACCTTCCAAATAAATAAAACTTAATGAAGGAAATGTGTAGACATCTTGTTGATGAACAGGTATTCTGATTTCATCAGATTTGTTAAAAGTGTTGCCTGCATACGGTTGATGCGAATGATATTGAAATTGTGTAAGGGAATCATCAAATTTTACGTCTGATGTTATGTTTAGTATGTTATTCATGTTTTATTTTCAACCGAAAACCACACTGTTTTAAAAAGTTTGCGTTTGCAGGTGTTAACCGTCTCAATGATTTAGGTTTACTAAATCTTAATGGGGTTTGACATCTCCTTTTATAACCAGCTAGATTCCGATCAAGACTATCTCTGGTAAAATCAATCCCCATTTTTCTTTAAATGTAATCTTATTGTAACCGTTTCTCCTCTAAAATCGATAAGCTCACCGTCCTGATCCGTTAAACGAACAGTAATATTGTCAACAGTCCTCACGTTAGTAGGATAGTAAATGACGGGATTGGGGGTTTCTATTATCTTATATCCTGGTTCTACTGCAGGAAAGAATTGATGTATACTATGATCCGGATCTCCATTTACGAAAGACCCTGACGCGATGTTACACTGAATGAAAATAGTATTTACACCAAGAATTTTCACAATGTCGTTTGATTCAGAATACTGTGGCCTTGGGGAAATGGTAGTATTGGGATTGGTAAAACCCAGTAGTGGACCGATGGAATGTGGCTTATCGGGAAAATTGAAATAGATTGGTTTACTTGTTTTAATTTCGCACTTTAAAGTACTCTGATTTCCCCGCAGTACTAATCCCGCAGCAGGTTCAATGTGACTAAGCGTTTCCCGAAGATGGGAATCTAGAGAATCGATATCGTATGATCCTTCTGGTATGCGAATGGCATGAGTTCCAAAATAGAACTTGTCGTTAACATCTTTTTTAATATTAGGAATAGTATTATATGTGTCGAAAGATAATAACCCGATGGTATAATTCGAATTTAATTCGAGCGGTGGTAAAAAATTCGCATGAAGAATGCTAGAATTGCCTGTAAACGTCACTGTATAGCTCATGATTAATGAATGATCAAAATTTACGAGAGAGCTCGGCTAAATACTTTAAGCATAAATGTCCACAAATCAGAGTATTCCACTTTTGATAACGCCGTCTATTGTAACTTATTTTTAAACCCTTGAAATAGTCGAGCAGTTGCGGTGGGGGTTTTAAATTTCCAAAAGAATCAAAGTATTTCACAACATTATCTTTTTTTACATAGCAGACCCAATGAGAACCAGGTTCTAAACTCGTATTTAAATTTACAATAGCCGACTCATGTTTTTTTGGATGATTCGGTAGATTATCGATCATAAATACTCCACGGAAATTCGAAATATTTAAAACTTTTGCTAAATTAATCAACTCTAAATCTGTCAATGGTTTATTTGGCAGTCATATCTTTCTTGTTTTGTTTTTACGGATTATAAACAGACCGTAACCGTTCTTATGCGGTTTCAAATAAAGTCCGTTTCCAACTTTCTGACCTTCCATAGTCAAATTATGTCTTTTTTGCTCATCCAATTTTAATTTAGCTTCTTTAGCTTCATTGATCGCCTTGGCTACACTCGCGGCCCCTCCTGCCAAAGATCCCACAGCGGAAAGTCCGGCCATCAACGGTACAAGAAACTGTAGAAAGCCTCCCTCTTTTGGTAGCGGGAGAACTCTAGGTGGTGTGGGTTTCTCCTTACCGCGTAAATGCGTTTTAGCCTTCTTGTATGCCACTTTAGATGCTTGAAGAATAGACGATACATCATCTACTTTTGACGATTTGACCAACTCTTTGAAACTAATCTTCTTTTTCTTATTTTTTTTTTTTAATCCTGATCCAATTTTTCCTTTAGCTTTCATGATATTTGTAACTAACCAAGCCGCTGCTTTTTCTCCCAATGACGAATCTGAAGCTTTAACACGTTTCCAAGCATTATCGACAAGGATCTTGTCCGCTTGCTTACGACTCTCCATATCCTTATTTATGCTATACGCTATATCGTGTTCTTTACAAGCTCTATCAAGTTTGTTTATTCCACTATCACCAGCAATGAGTCGTTTTTGCAGTTTCGTACCAGGTCCACAATACTGATATCCCGGAAGTTGCAATTCAATCGGTAACCTGTTTATAAAACTGTTTACCAAGCCTCTTCCTTTGTGAACTCTACGAATCATACTGTAATCAAAAATGAAAAACTAGAGTATATATATATAATATATATATATATATATATATATATATATATATATATATATATATATATATATATATAGTCGTCTTGATCGTTTGCATTCAGAATGAAATTAGTTAAACAAGTGCAATGTTTCCCTACTACCAACTTTTCCCCAGTTAAAGAGGAGGAGGAGAGGCATAGTTCATTATTACCAAACACTATACGAGCCTCGATATGTGGTCCGAGCGGATGTGGAAAGACCAATATTATGATTGGATTGTTATTAAACCCTAACGGTTTAAAATTTAAAAATGTCTATCTTTTCGGAAAAACTTTACATCAACCTAAATACCAATATTTAAAAAACGTACTAAATCTTGTTCCTGAAATAAAATTATACGAATTCGAAGATGCGAAAGAATTGCAAAATCAAAAAGTTCAATCCGATTCGGTCTGCATATTTGATGATGTCACAATGGAAGATCAGGATATAATTAAAAGATACTTTAGTTATGGTCGTCATATGAACCTCGATTGCTTTTATTTAACACAAAGTTATGTTTGTATCCCGAGACATCTTATCAGATGTAATTTTAACTTTTTAATAGTTTTTCCTCAGGATGAATTAAATTTGAAACATATTTATGATGAACACATAAGCACACCAGATGTAAGTTTTACTCTGTTTAAAGACATGTGCTCGCTATGTTGGAAAGAACCGTTTGGCTATCTCGCTATTGATAAAAGTAGAGACCTAAACAATGGACGTTTTAGAAAAGGAATCGACACATTCATTGTAGATATATAAAGAGCTATCTCCGGCAGTAATTATCATTAACAATCATGGACCCGAAAGTCACTCGTGAAATAATAAAAACAAGTGAGATTTTGAAAAACAAATTTAAAACATTGAAACGTAGCCTCCAGGATAGTGAAAAAGGTCGTCAAGAATTTTTTACGCCCGTGCTTCAACCTCTAGAAGATATTAAAAGATCAGTACAGTTGCGTAAAATAAAAAAAAAATGGATACATCAGAACCTCCATTGACTCCTAAAATGGTAAAAGTGAGTGAACCTGAATCACCAATCGAGTCTACTAGTGGTATTTACCGAAAATCGACATTATTGCCGACCGCAACGCCTCACTACGAAAAAAAGGAAATTTTATCCGATAAAACCGTTACACCACTCTCTCATATTCCCGTATTGACATCGGAAGAATATGAGAGCGAGTATGACGATCCGCTATCAGAAAGAGTCAAAGAATATGCTTCAACTCCGCAAGGAGAAGCCGAATTTAAGGAGCATCTTGCCGCATTTGGAAACCTTCAGAGAGAATACTTGGACAAGTTGTTGAAAGGCGATAAGACGCTTGATACTCGTTATGGCTTTAGAGTCATGTCTGGTGGGGGATTGGCTATTGGAGACTCGACCAATGTTCAGCTATTTGAAAACAGTGATGATATATCTATTAATGGAGTGGAATATCAAGGAACACCGGGATTACTGCAATTACTCTACTTGAAAAACCCACAAGAGTATACCGAGTCCGACTTGAATAATTATAAGAATATTTTAATCGCTACCAATGCTAACAAGAAAGGATATAGCGCCGAAATGGGGATTTTGGGCAGTAGATCAGAGAAATATAAAAATGTAATATCTCAGTTATTTCAACCACAAACATTAAAACTCCGCCCTTCCTCAGCTCCGAGGCTACGTTCTCACGTTTCTGGCAAAAGAGGCACCGGTCTTATGAGAGCCGATAAACCTCTATATGAATATTGGAACGATCCAAATGAGCTAGTAAATCGTCTAAAGCTATTAATGGCTTCCGCACATGCCGGTCATGAAGGACACCAAAATGAAATCGAATCGATAATTGAAGAGCTGCGAGAAGAACATATAATATATTGACTCACATTGGCTAGGTCAGTATAAAAATGACGATAAATAAGTTCGGGTCTCACATCGCACAAAAGCATTCTCGCAAGTATAAGAAACATAAATATCCGTTTAGTCCATTGAAAACTGAAAAAGATATCGATGTATATAATTTAAGAATAATCAACGTTGCAAACCCGATTGCAGCTCACGACGCTGCGAATAAAGTATATTGTGATACGGTAGCGACGACTTTTACTGATTTAAAGAATTGGCCTGGTAACTATATAGATGGAAAAAAGAAAAGACTTGTCAATTTTGCCCCACCTATAAATAACTATGACGTTGTTACAAAAGAATTCTTTAACAGAGGTGCTTTAACTTTAATTGACAATAACTATGACGCTCTCGGTAAGAAAATAACAAACGTTGAAGAGCCTGCAAAGGCATCTGATGTGGTCACACTCGGCTATCTCAACAAAGCACTTAATAGAAAATTATAGATGGATTTGAAAAAAACCATTGTAAATGAATTACATAAGCCAGCTCGCAAGATATACCCTAGAAGAAAGACTGTTTTGAAAGGGTTAAATGACTTGTGGCAAATCGATCTAGTAGAGATGATACCTTATTCTCGAGAAAATAAAGGATACAAATATTTATTAACAGTTATCGACTGTTTTTCCAAATATGCTTGGGCCGTGCCTATAAAGCTAAAATCAGGAGAACACGTGGCTAAGGCAATGGAGAATGTGTTTCTTTCGAGTAAACAAAGTCCAAAAAATATACAAAGTGACCAGGGAAAGGAATTTTACAATTCCAAGTTTAAATCTCTAATGAAACAATATCATGTTAATCATTATTCAACTTTTTCTACTATGAAAGCTTCCATTGTAGAAAGGTTTAATAGAACATTAAAAGGGAAAATGTGGAAAGCCTTTAGCATGCGAGGAAATTACAAATTTTTAGATATCCTACCTCAAATTTTACAAGAGTATAATTCATCATTTCATAGGACTATAGGTATGAGTCCAATTGATGCCTCTCAAAAAAAGATGGAAAAATATTTGCAAAATAATATCTATTCTTCATTGAATAAATCAAAAGTAGTACGAAAGCAGAAATTTAAAGAAGATGATTTTGTCAGAATATCTAAACAAAAATCCATATTTTCAAAAGGTTATTTATCAAATTGGTCAAGCGAACTTTTTAAAATAGTCAAAATTCAGAGTACATATCCTCACACTTATTTACTGGAAGATTTGAAAGGTGCACCGATAAGTGGTGCATTTTATGAACAAGAGCTACAAAAAGTTAAATATCCAGATGTATACCTTGTAGAAAAAGTTTTAAAAAGAAAAGGAAATAAATTGTATGTAAAGTGGTTGGGATTGGAGGAACGCAGCTGGATCGACAGGAAAGATATTGCATAATGTTGGAAAAGAATAAAAAACACTTGTTGTTATATCAGACATTTATTAATTTTTTTTTTTAGAAAAACTGTATATATTATATAATGTAAATCTTCATTTAAAATATATTTATTTCTCACAAATAATTGTTGTTTTTCTTTAACCTAAACTTACTATTAGTACTAGTGCTAGTGAATTTTTTTTTCAATAACAATTACATTTTAATGGTTGTTTTTTTTTTTCATTCCTTAAGACTATAGTGACCATAAGGGAGTGTTTGAACTCCATCGTTTAATGTATGTCTTTTGTCATCAAATGAGCATAAAGACTGTTTAGTTATTAGTGAGGTTGTAACGCTATGTTTTTTCGATTGAATAATATAAAACGAGGAATACAGACTTTTACCCTCTTTAAGTGTGCTTAAGTAATCGGAAAAAGTAAACTCGTTCACAGCTGATTTTTTAATCCCTTTTGACTTTTTAACCGTTATATCATTGTTTGTTATAAATGAATACATTTTAGGTCTTAACCCGACAAATTCTACAATAGGATCTCCAAAGGTTTCATCTTTCAGCAAACCAACTATTTTTTTGTTTTTTTCATTATAGCAAAAGTGAGAAGTGGAAAAATTGCTGGTATCAAAATATTTTTGTAAATCTCCAGATATATCGGAATAAATATCTTCTGTCCTAATATTGTATAAAAATGAATCGGTATCGGTATAACATAAAGTAACATTTTCTATACCATATTTTTTCAAGAAAACATTGTAATGGTAATGATACATTAAAACTTTGCTCAAGTCCAACACTGAGAATCCTACATACAAAGGTTTATTTAAAATAATGCTTTCTTTTTCCAACTGAACCGCCGTAACATTATCCGCAAATATAAACCTGTCTTTAAAAGTTGGTTTATTAACTTGACGATGTAATGATTTTTCATTTGTTACTATTTTTAAATCAATTCTGTTACGCACGTTTTCCATAAATTTGCCAAAGCAACTGTTGTTCATTAATTTGTAAAAATCAGACTCAAATGTGTTTTTTGCAGATGCTCTCATCTTTGAATTAATTTCTATGTATGGTGCCAACCAGTTCTTTTGTTTAAACTTTAATACCCTGTGAATTTTTGAAATTTTTACCCCCAGTTGTAAAGCTTGCTTTAAATTTACATAATGTACTATATACCGTGTTTTGGGTAACAAAGACGTTAATAATTTAACGGTTTTAGTATTAGGCGGGTTATTTTTTTCAGGTAGCAAAGGTAGTTGAGATTGTTTATCAGGAATTTCTGTGGGGTATTCGATATCGACATCTAGCACATAACCGGTTTCTGAATCGTTTTTTAAATCTAATACATTTATTTTTTCGTCCGTCCACTCAAATTCGGCATATGGTAGTGGAAGGTTCATGGCGTAACCATAAAGATTGTTAACGTCTACATATAATAAATAATTACTGGATTTAGTAGAATCGTACTCGATTAAATATTTATTGTTGGCTTTGGCATACCTAGAAACGACTTGACACATACCTCCTCTTATCCCCTTTTCAAAAAACTGAACTATATCGATATCTTTTATTATGTCTAATTTTATTTTTGTGTATTTTAACATTGCATTCCAAGATAACTGAGGTAAAGTAAAAAACCATGCGGGGTCGAGTTGATAAATTTGTTGACAGATAAGTCGGAAGGTTTCGAAAACTTCACACAACAGAATTACATCTGTTTTTATATATAATTCTGCATAATCTTTTAATGTTTGGATTTTAAACGTTTTCCAGTTCTCGCATCTGTCGATCGAACATGCTATATTTTCTTTTTTTATTTAGTATTTCCATTGTACTCACGTTGAACGTGTTATTGCTACTAACCCCACTAACAACTCGACAGTTTATTTTATGTCGCTCTAAATTGAACATTTTATTAAATTCTTTCCCACAGCTTTGACAATAAAAAAACAACCATTTACATCTGTGTCGCCTATTTGGAATCAATAACCCACATTTCTCACACAAATAATTGTTATTAATTTTTTAGTCCTTAAAATTAAAAAAAAAGTCTTATTACTAGTTGTATTTTACATAAATATTAATTCATACGTATTCTTCTTTTTTCCGCAATATTTAAATTTTAGCTGACCTGAAAACATAAACAATCAATTAGCTAAGTAAAAAAAAACAGTTAGCTACTTTATTTTATTAATATTTACCATTATACTCTGCTATATCTTGGTCAGATATAACATGCAAATATCGTTTGGGTAAAAAAGTCTTTATTTGCCCCTCTTCCTCGTTTTCAATTATCGCTTCTATGGCTAAGCCATACTCTGTTTCACGTTTTGTTAGTTTGTTGATTTTATAGGTGTGTCCTATATTTAATTCGCCAATACTCTTGTAAACGGCATTGTTTTCAATCAATTTTTTCAATAGAGACATCTAAAAGAAAAAATAATTTTTGCTAGAGCATATCTTGATTATGCCATATAGATATGAACGAAATACAAAAACTTACTTACTGTGTTTGTAAAGTGGACCTCTGTCGACTAACTGACTTTATGGTCACTTCTTTGTATTTATATCTTAAATGACTCGAGGCGGGGGAACAGACAGACAGATGTTTCCACCACACCCGCTGAAATTCTTTATTTCAAAAAGAAGTTTATTTGCTTCGGAGACGATGTTCGCCTGTGTAGCTCGATGTGATGAATAGTTAGTTAACATGCTCCCGACTACTGCTTGCTCCACTCGCTGAAAGATATTTTTTCCCTGTTACTTTTCCGAAGATAAATGTCTCGAGGCGGGGGAGACAGCCAGATATTCCCGGCACACCCAATGAGAGATATTCTTATTTCAAAAGAAATAAGATAGAGAAACGAGACAGATTACCATGTTCCCCGACACTGTTAATGTTAATACCTCAATTATTTTAACTAATAATCACTGTCTCCCTGCTTCGAGGTACACACCTGCCTCCTCCAGTCTATTTTTTTCTTTCGTCATATATATGTATATATATATAATATATATATATATATATATATATATATATATATATATATATATATACGGCTCCTTCCATTCGACACACACAAGTTTCTCTTATCAGCCACTATGCATTCAGCCGTAGTTGATTTCCAGGGATATTTCTCATCTTCTAAAAAGTTAATTGTTAAAGAGCTGAGCATTGTTTCAATCAGCCACGGCTCATCTTATCGTTGGTTTTTTCAACCACCTCAAGATGATAAAGAAGCCAGACATTCCAGGACCAATCGATGGGTGAAACAGAACATTCATGGGCTAGACTGGGACTACGGCGATGTTTCTTATATTAATTTGCCTCATTTCCTTCGTAGTTGTACAAGAGACTATGACGTATTATATGGAAAGGGAGAGGAAAAATGCAAGTTTATAGGAGAACTCGTCGTTAGACCAGTCTATGATTTGCAGACGTTTAATTGCCCGAACTTGAGCAAGCTTGATAATGAGCAGATAGCTTGTCATTTTCATACAAATACTTCCTTCGTCTGCTCA
Source organism: Piezodorus guildinii (assembly GCA_023052935.1). Lineage (NCBI taxonomy): Eukaryota > Metazoa > Arthropoda > Insecta > Hemiptera > Pentatomidae > Piezodorus > Piezodorus guildinii. The sequence continues at coordinate 67,890,988 of CM041296.1, read as the reverse complement.
TTGAATCAAGCCCATCGTTTGGCCTCGTGGGTCAGAAGGAATTCTGTAGCTGTAAATTATTTAAAATAGTAAATAATTTTTTGTATTGTATAGTATTTTATTTTATTTTATTTTTTTCATCATATTGTATATTATTTCAAAATAAACCATATATATTTTGTACTCATTTTTTTTTGTTTTACCTTTATTCTCTTTAATGGTAATAATTCAAAAAACAAAAAAAAAAAAAGGTGTACAATTTTACTTCTTAAGTATCAATGAATGAACTCGAAATCAAACAGCTGAGTAAGTAAAGGTAGTATAACATTTATCAAAGACGACCAACACCGGATTCTTATATCTTAAATGGCTCGAGGCGAGACAGATTACCCATGTTCCCCGACACTGTTAATGTCAATGACGTCCACTTGCCGTCTCATACGAGGCGGGGGACAGACAGATGTTCCCGCCACCGTGGGCAAGGAAGGCCGTCCTCTAGACACATGGTCAACGTATGTGTAAACATGAATGAAACTGACTAAAAAATTAAATGGGTCCGTGACTCACATCCGGAACTTGAATGAAATTCACAAAAAAACATGAATGGATCCGTGACTCATCGTAAGATTACGTCATCATACGCGGGGGCACCGGCCCAGAGCCATCTGCTCCGCGCTGTTGCCAAATCTACATACACTGTTGCCATCTAACTTTTTTCAAAAAAAACGAGGTCAGGCAACGACCCCAAAACAGCCTCACACTACTCAAGGACACCCCCCCTGCGCCCTAACACAACACCCCCCTCGCCCGCACAAGGTCGGTCAATGACCTCTCAAGGTCAACATTCACCCTACTACTGCATGATATTGCTCCTCAAGGTCAGAGCTCCTAAAAAATTCCTCAACACCCTTTTATCAACTACTCCACTCAAAAATTAGTTGTAGGGAGTGATGACCCTACACTAAAAATAGCATCGAGAAACGCGAGTGTAATCTTCCAGATCACATCGCGAGGCCCAGGGCCTGCACGGCCAGTCGCGCCACTGAATGAATGAATGAATGAGTAAAACAGTACGCAGTAATTGACTGAACGAAAAAGCAATAAAGAATACAAATTCATGTATAAAAGATATAAAATTAAGGCATGCAAATACAAAATCGAATTACATAATAAACAATTATAAAGAAACATAATAAACAGTACACCGTAAGAAACAGTAATTGACAAAACCAAAAAGCAATAAAGTATACATATACATGTATTCAAGATAAATATCAGTATGAGTGACGCATGCTGGCATTGAGCAGGTGGATTCTTCCAAAGTGGGACCTTCAAATTATTATTGGGGAGCGATAAATAATTTGAATTCAATAATTCAACAATTTTTTCTGCTCTGAGGTATTTTTCCAATATTGTAAACATGTTGCAATAGCATCTTTAGAGTGTTGTTTGGGTGGTGTGATCTATATGATGAATGCATATAAAAATATGATCACCAAGATTCAGGCATCAGTATTTATTTAATTAAACTTATTAATTAATTTATTATTATCTTTTATTTAAACAAGTTTTTTTGTTGCAATTTTATTAAAAAAGTTCTTAGAAATTTCATTTAAATAGTTGTATACAATATTTGGTGAAATATTGTTTCTTTTTATTTATATCAACTATTAAAAGGGTTTAAAAATAAAAATGAACATATATAAATTTTATGTATCAATTGTAAAAGTGTAAATAAAGGCTTATCTTATCTTATCTATTTAATGGCCATGGAGAAATATGTCAGTTTCGTTACAATGATTACATATTTTCTTTTTGGATACTTCAAAACGATAGCTGCTTCCTGAGAGATTAATAGAAATTTCGGAAATGTTTTATAATGTGAGAAATAAAAAGTACTCTGTAATCTCTTCAAGCTCTATGGATCTCTAGGTATTTATGTTGGCTAGATTTGGTTTACAGAATGGAGATATTTTATGAGACAAGGTGTCAGCAGATTTGATGATACTCGAATATCATAGTGCGGTGTTGGGCGTCCCTGACGATCTTCGGATATGGAGATAGAAGGTTGTTTTTGAATATGTGACGGTGTTTTCTGTATTTATGGAAAATAAGCTGTAATTTGTTTATTAGATTAGATTAGATTTTTATTGTCTTAGGGCCTGAGGCCCTTTCTTACAGATAAAGTAATAATTTTTACAATAATTAATGTCCCAAAAAAAAAAAGAAAAAAAAAGACAGTTTTAAACAATACATATATAAGCCTTTTTCCTTTTTTTTCTTTTTAAATAAACATAAAACAGTAAATATTTTAAACTATACAAAAAGAAAATATTAATAATAATAAACAAAATTTATGTAGACTATTTAAAATAAAATTATTAAAAAAATAAAATAAAATAAATATTAATGATAATAATAACTAACACTGAGGGAAGAGATTAAGGAAAAACAATCAAATAAAGTAAAAGGAACAAAGGGATATTGGAAAGGGAAAGGAAGCATCTCCATGTTTGTTCAGAGCCTCAAGGTGCACTCGACGAGTCTGCTTCAAAGAATAGTCGAAGGCAAGCCTTACGGAAAGAGGAAGAAAACCTAACTTCCAACGGTAGCTGATTGAGCTCTCTCGCTGCCGCGGCGTGAAAAGAATTCTTCAAGGCCTCAGTTCTGCAAGCAGGTAACTGGAATACGCCCTGCAACCTCTCACTCCGCACCTCAACAAACTCACGCCTTAGGATTTCTGAAACTCCGGTATCAAGCACTTTACGGGCTAGGCACATTAAATTGAGGCGGCGATATTCTTTTGCTCGAAGCCAACCTAACTCCTTTATAAGTGGACTTATATGTTGGTCCCTTTTAATACCAAATATAAATCGGATAGCTGCGTTGAGCGCTCTCTGTATCCTGTAGTCCTCAGCTTCCGATATATCTATATATACGGAGTCACAATACCATATTAGTGGGCGTACCAGTGCTGAGATTATTTTTCGCCTGGCATCGGCTGGCAATAGCCGTTTCCACCGTGAGTGGGAATGCAAGACACCGTAGACTCGGCCCACCACCAGTCCAGCATGATCGCGCCATGACAAGGATGTGTTAATAATCACACCTAGGAGTTTCATCTTGTCACAACGCGGAACAACCTGATCGTGAATCACCAGTGGAGGCAGCGCGATGTCTTTTTCAGCCTTTACTACCAGTTTTGGGCTGCCAATCAGCATCCAGCGAGACTTCCGGGCGTTGAGGTGAAATCTATTAGTGCGGGCCCAGAGCTGAACCCGGTCTAGATCATCATTAACCCGCTGCAGGGTAGAGACTATATCGTCAGGCAACGCAGATGCCCAAATACATATATCATCAGCAAACATATGAATTCTGCAATGCCTGAGTGTATGAGCTATATCGTTGACATAACCCAGGAATAGTAGTGGTCCCTAAACCGAACCCTGTGGTACACCACAGCTACATTCCATCCATCCAGACACGCCACTTATAGTCTTTACTTGCTGTAGTCGTCTAGTAAGGTATGACTTGAACCATTGCAAGACTGGTTCACCGACACCAAAGCTACCGAACTTCTTTAAAAGAGTGTCATGGTCGACCGAATCGAAAGCACTTGTAAAATCTAATGATGTGAATACAGTTATCATTCGATCGTCCATAGCTCTTCTAATATCAGTTAAAATTGTGTGAAGTGCAGTGAAAGTGCTGTGTCCTTGTCTGAATCCCGATTGGTGTGGTGACAATAAATAGTTGTCCTCCAGGAATTTTCTCAGATCCCTCTCAACTATCCTTTCAAGAATTTTGGATAGAACAGGCAAGACTGCGATCGGGCGGTAATCTGATGGTTCTTTAGGCTTTGACTTTTTAGGAATCGGTCTGACGATAGCTCGTTTCCACGCATCAGGAAACCTGTATTGCCGCAAGGATGCATTTAAAATATTGGCAATCACTTTATTGTTATTAACCTTACCTAACATAGCTTTAGATATTCCATCGTCACCAGTCGCACCAGAATTTACCCTACTCAAACTCCAGGCCAGATCTCTTCAAAAATAAGGTCATCAACATGTTCATTAGTAGGTAAAGATATATTAATCTGTTGCCCTTGGTCAAGAGGGTGAGATGCAAAGAACTGGTTTAGATCATCAAGGTTACATTGGACATCTTCTTCATTTTTCTTTGTTTCCACACCTCGGCGGGAGCACAACCGTTTAAACGTCAATGGAACCACCTCTTGTCAACATCCAGAAAAAGAAGTCTCTTTTAGCCATCAAGGATTTGATATTCCCAGACATCCAGGGAGAGGGTCTTGTTTTTCGCCTTTTGTAGGTCTTCAATGGAGCGTGCCTGTCGATCAGCTCATTAAGTTTTGTTGTGAATATTTTGACCTTATCATTGACATCGTGGCTGTCAAACAACTCAGACCAGTCAATCGTCGTGACATCCAGTTTAAAGACCTCTTGGTCAATGTTTTTCAGATTTCTACTCTGAGAAAGAGCAATCTTTATTGGTTCAGGTCCCCTTTTATAGAGAACGAAGATAAGGTCGTGGGTCGAGATTCCTGGAACCTGCACCTGTCCGTGACGCTTCGCTTTGGATGGGTTTGACACCACAATGTGGTCAATCCATGTCTCAGAGTCAACTGCCATATTGTGAGTATGGTTTGTTGCTTGGAACGGAAGGATGCTAAGATTGAGCTCACTAAACAAGGAAGTCATTTGGCATGAATAAAATGAATTACCAGATTTATTGGTAAACATTTATTGGTCTTGAATGTTTACTAATACGTTGTGAGATCTCTGCTTTGAGATATATTTGTAAACTTCTCATCTACTGTGGGTGAGATTTTGGTCTACGCGAATTTTAAATTCGGCTGGTTCATTTCTTGATTTCTAATTAAGGCCTGAACATTTAACGGTTGATAGTAGGTCAGACCAGTGATAGTAGTAAGTCTTTGTTTGATTGCTTAAAAGGACAAGCCAATCACCCCTAGAAAATCAGCAAGGGAGGTTGAGAAATCGTGGTCATACCATTGATAAAGGGGCGTGGCCTAGCTCATCGCTGGGGAAACCACCACTGAGAAATTGGAATCCTGAGAAATGAAAACGTTTAAATCCAGTAAAGTGAAATCATGGCGCAAGATGAAAATTAGAGATCTAACAATAGGGACGTGGAACGTTAGAAGTTTAAATACGACAGGTGGGTTAAAGTCGGTCGCGAATGAAGTTAAGGGGTACCATTTAGATATCGTTGCATTACAAGAGGTTCGCTGGCCAGGGGAGGGTTCGTTAACAGAAGGAAAGTATACTATTTGGTACGGGGGGAGCGTTAATTATTGTCTAGGTACCGGGTTTCTGATTAGGAATAGATTTCTTTCCGCATTACGGGGCGTACAGTTCTTTAGTGAAAGAATATCGGTTGCTATATTTCAAGGGCGTTGGTTTAAAATCGCGTTTATAAACATTCATTCTCCCACCGAAGACAGTGATGATGAAGTAAAATGCGAATTTTATGATAAACTAGAGTCGGTTTACGATAAGTTACCACGAAATTACATTAAGATAATACTAGGCGACGCGAACGCAAAGGTTGGAAGGGAAGAAGTATATCGTCCTACAATCGGTAAAGAAAGTTTGCACGAATATAGTAATGATAATGGGACCCGACTAATAAACTTTGCCATTTCGAAAAACCTAGTAATCAAAAGTACTACATTTAAACATAAGGATATTCATAAGTATACGTGGACATCGCCGGATGGACAAACACGAAATCAAATCGATCATGTTTTAATACAAAACAGATGGCAAAGTAGCATAATTAACGTGAGATCGTATCGGGGTGCAGAATGCGGTTCTGATCATGAATTAGTAATCGCGAAACTTCGACAAAAGCTAAATACAAAAAAGAGAACACCGAACTATAAATTGAACAACCTCGAAATTAGAAAACAATTCGCGATAGAAGTAAAAAATCGGTTCGAAGCTTTGGAATCTTCAGACGAGGAACACAAAGATGTAAACAAACTATGGGAAGGAATCAGGGATAATATTAAAGAGGTCGGTAATTTATGTCTTGGAAAAATCGAAAATAAAAAGAACAAACCTTGGTTCGACAGGGATTGTCAAAATATGTGCGAAAAAAGAAAAACCGCTAAACTGAATTCCTTAAATAATCCAAGCGATAATAATGTGGCTTTTTTTCGGTTAGTAAAGAATGAAACTTCAAAACTCTTAAAAAATAAGAAAAGAGAGTATCTTAAAGGCAAAATAATAGAAATAGAAAAACACAGAAACGAAAATAACGTAAGAGAGATGTACAAAGGTATAAACAAATCGCGTAAAAGATTTGAACCTCTATTGAATGCGGTTAAAGATGCAAATAACAATATAATTGCGGACCCTTCTGAGATATTAAATAAATTTAAACAACACTTTGACGGCATCTTAAATACGGAAAATAATAATCAATCTCCTCTCTCTGAATATCAGAGCGCTGAACCATGGATAGACGCACCGAGTAAAGAGGAATTCGAAATGGCGATAGGAAAATTAAAACGATATAAGGCCGCAGGAAATGATAATATCACGAGTGAATTAATCAAGGCGTGTGGAGAAGCGGGCGTTTCCAAAATACATTTTTTAGTTAAAAAGATTTGGGAAACTGAAAAAATGCCCGAAGAATGGAAAGAATCAATACTTATTCCGATTCACAAAAAAGGACCGAGGTCGGATTGTAACAACTATCGTGGGATCTCCCTTCTCCCAGTATGCTATAAAATATTCTCGTCAATTCTAACTAGTCGAATCACGGAATACGCTGAGGAAATTATCGGAGATTACCAATGTGGTTTTAGGCGGAATCGCTCGACTATTGACCAAATATTTTCCTTACGTCAAATATTAGAGAAAAAATTGGAATACAACGGTGTAGTCCATCAACTTTATATCGATTTTAAGAAGGCTTATGATTCAATAGATCGTCGGAAGCTATATAACATCATGATTGAACAGGGAATACCTAGAAAGTTAGTAAACCTAGTAGAGATGTGTTTGTCGGAAACATTTCATAAAGTTAGAATCGGTCATAATTACTCCGAGAGATTTGAGGTGCGATCGGGTTTGAAACAGGGTGACTCTCTTTCACCTGTGTTATTTAATATAGCTTTAGAATATGTCATAGAAAAGGTGATGTGTACCGAGAAAGGCTTAAATATGGGTGACAAGATTCCGGTTTTGGGGTATGCCGATGATCTGGTACTGCTAGGTGAAGACACGGAAACCATACAACTAAATACAAGTGTGTTAATAAAAACCGGTAAAGAAATAGGACTCGAATTAAATACCAATAAGACGAAGTATATAATTAGTAGCAGAAACGGTGTCGATCTTGGTGATATTGATGTATCAGGTCATACTTTTGAACACGTAGAGAAATTCAAGTATTTAGGTTCAATCATAACTAGAAAAAATGAAATCCAGGAAGAAATAAAGTCCCGGTTAAAGGTGGGAAATGCGTGTTATTATTCAGTTGCTAAGTTACTTAGTTCGCGGCTTCTATCTAAAAACTTAAAGATTAGAACTTATAAAACTATTATTCTTCCAACGGTTCTTTACGGATGTGAAACGTGGCCGCTTACTTTGAAGGATGAACAACGGCTTAAGGTTTTCGAAAATAAGGTATTGCGTAAAATATTTGGTCCAAAGAGAGATGAGGCCACTGGGGAGTTTAGAAGGTTGCATAACGCGGAATTGCGGAACTTGCATCCTGTGAATATAATTGAGCTGATTGCATCGCGGAGACTCAAATGGGCGAGTAAAGTTGTTGGGCTCGATGACGAGCGGATTCCGAGAAAGTTGATATTTGCTGATCCGACTGGTAGGCCGAAGCGTCGATGGGAGGATTGCGTTAAGGCTGATCTAGGGAGCTTGGGCTTGAATGGTGAGCATTGGACGAGTCTGTGTAAGCGGAATTTGGTGGTATCGGCATCGAACCATCGGGTTCGGTAAGCCTATTATTATTATTTATTTATATTTTATTTTATTTTATTATTTATTAATTTATATAAGTAAATTTATAATAAATCTTGTTTCATTTACTAGAATTATCCAATGTTTTTATCTAGAATAGCACAATCGTTTTCGAGTCGTAGCTCACATTTTTTTTTTTTTTCAACAACAATTTTTATTGAGTAAAATTACAATCTGTCCCAATTTGGACATCAATAGTAGTGGTGAAAGATATCATACATTCTACATTCATACAATATTTACACAGAATAAAATTACTATAAAATATTGCTTAAATTTTAACTATCACTATTCTTTTATTTACATAGATATGATTATGTGTAGTTTATATTAAGGGTATTAAATGTTAAGAGTACTGAGCAGTAAGTCCCTTGGAAAGGTTTTCCATGTGATGCCTATGTTAAGCTTCTATTTATTTTAATTTATTTATTTTTTTCATGTCCAGTAAGAATTTTGGTACATGCCTTTTGAGACAGTGTTTCATATAGGCTGTGCCGGTTGAGTGAGTAGAGGTACTTCAAGGGGCAGAGAGGACCATCCATACTCCAACCAGCCAAATGTTCTTTCCCCCAATTTAGGTTGTTCTCTACAAGCACAGAAATTCAGTTACTGTGATAAGATGACAAATTTGCTAAACTTTAATAATTATCATAAAGCGTGAGATATGCCAGGTTTTCTGTTAATGTATATAATTTTAGATGATTTATTTGCGTTAACTTAATCATTATAGGTGGAATAATCAGGAGTCAGTATTTTTTTAAATATTTTTAATTTTGCCAACGTTTCGGCTCAAGCTTGTGAGTCGCGGCTTCTATCTAAAAACTTAAAGATTAGAACTTATAAAACTATTATTCTTCCAACGGTTCTTTACGGATGTGAAACGTGGCCGCTTACTTTGAAGGATGAACAACGGCTTAAGGTTTTCGAAAATAAGGTATTGCGTAAAATATTTGGTCCAAAGAGAGATGAGGCCACTGGGGAGTTTAGAAGGTTGCATAACGCGGAATTGCGGAACTTGCATCCTGTGAATATAATTGAGCTGATTGCATCGCGGAGACTCAAATGGGCGAGTAAAGTTGTTGGGCTCGATGACGAGCGGATTCCGAGAAAGTTGATATTTGCTGATCCGACTGGTAGGCCGAAGCGTCGATGGGAGGATTGCGTTAAGGCTGATCTAGGAGCTTGGGCTTGAATGGTGAGCATTGGACGAGTCTGTGTAAGCGGAATTTGGTGGTATCGGCATCGAACCATCGGGTTCGGTAAGCCTATTATTATTATTTATTTATATTTTATTTTATTATTTATTAATTTATATAAGTAAATTTATAATAAATCTTGTTTCATTTACTAGAATTATCCAATGTTTTTATCTAGAATAGCACAATCGTTTTCGAGTCGTAGCTCACATTTTTTTTTTTTTTCAACAACAATTTTTATTGAGTAAAATTACAATCTGTCCCAATTTGGACATCAATAGTAGTGGTGAAAGATATCATACATTCTACATTCATACAATATTTACACAGAATAAAATTACTATAAAATATTGCTTAAATTTTAACTATCACTATTCTTTTATTTACATAGATATGATTATGTGTAGTTTATATTAAGGGTATTAAATGTTAAGAGTACTGAGCAGTAAGTCCCTTGGAAAGGTTTTCCATGTGATGCCTATGTTAAGCTTCTATTTATTTTAATTTATTTATTTTTTTCATGTCCAGTAAGAATTTTGGTACATGCCTTTTGAGACAGTGTTTCATATAGGCTGTGCCGGTTGAGTGAGTAGAGGTACTTCAAGGGGCAGAGAGGACCATCCATACTCCAACCAGCCAAATGTTCTTTCCCCCAATTTAGGTTGTTCTCTACAAGCACAGAAATTCAGTTACTGTGATAAGATGACAAATTTGCTAAACTTTAATAATTATCATAAAGCGTGAGATATGCCAGGTTTTCTGTTAATGTATATAATTTTAGATGATTTATTTGCGTTAACTTAATCATTATAGGTGGAATAATCAGGAGTCAGTATTTTTTTAAATATTTTTAATTTTGCCAACGTTTCGGCTCAAGCTTGTGAGTCGCGGCTTCTATCTAAAAACTTAAAGATTAGAACTTATAAAACTATTATTCTTCCAACGGTTCTTTACGGATGTGAAACGTGGCCGCTTACTTTGAAGGATGAACAACGGCTTAAGGTTTTCGAAAATAAGGTATTGCGTAAAATATTTGGTCCAAAGAGAGATGAGGCCACTGGGGAGTTTAGAAGGTTGCATAACGCGGAATTGCGGAACTTGCATCCTGTGAATATAATTGAGCTGATTGCATCGCGGAGACTCAAATGGGCGAGTAAAGTTGTTGGGCTCGATGACGAGCGGATTCCGAGAAAGTTGATATTTGCTGATCCGACTGGTAGGCCGAAGCGTCGATGGGAGGATTGCGTTAAGGCTGATCTAGGGAGCTTGGGCTTGAATGGTGAGCATTGGACGAGTCTGTGTAAGCGGAATTTGGTGGTATCGGCATCGAACCATCGGGTTCGGTAAGCCTATTATTATTATTTATTTATATTTTATTTTATTATTTATTAATTTATATAAGTAAATTTATAATAAATCTTGTTTCATTTACTAGAATTATCCAATGTTTTTATCTAGAATAGCACAATCGTTTTCGAGTCGTAGCTCACATTTTTTTTTTTTTTCAACAACAATTTTTATTGAGTAAAATTACAATCTGTCCCAATTTGGACATCAATAGTAGTGGTGAAAGATATCATACATTCTACATTCATACAATATTTACACAGAATAAAATTACTATAAAATATTGCTTAAATTTTAACTATCACTATTCTTTTATTTACATAGATATGATTATGTGTAGTTTATATTAAGGGTATTAAATGTTAAGAGTACTGAGCAGTAAGTCCCTTGGAAAGGTTTTCCATGTGATGCCTATGTTAAGCTTCTATTTATTTTAATTTATTTATTTTTTTCATGTCCAGTAAGAATTTTGGTACATGCCTTTTGAGACAGTGTTTCATATAGGCTGTGCCGGTTGAGTGAGTAGAGGTACTTCAAGGGGCAGAGAGGACCATCCATACTCCAACCAGCCAAATGTTCTTTCCCCCAATTTAGGTTGTTCTCTACAAGCACAGAAATTCAGTTACTGTGATAAGATGACAAATTTGCTAAACTTTAATAATTATCATAAAGCGTGAGATATGCCAGGTTTTCTGTTAATGTATATAATTTTAGATGATTTATTTGCGTTAACTTAATCATTATAGGTGGAATAATCAGGAGTCAGTATTTTTTTAAATATTTTTAATTTTGCCAACGTTTCGGCTCAAGCTTGTGAGCCATCATCAGGGCTGCAAACATCAGAACCAAAGAGATACATATTAATGTGATAATATTTTTTTAAAATGTATTGACAATGATAACATTTGAAATAAAACAAAAATATACCAACATACTTAAATATTATAGATACAAATAATGATAATATGATAAACAATATGATGATGATAAGCATAAAAACAAAACTTAAGACTTTAATACAGAAGTAAAAAATTATATATAAAAGTACCATTACTGAGCCCTTTCCAAGCATAAAACTGAGGAAAACCATAAACGTAGGTAGTATATGGAGGGGTCATGTAAAAACCCTGAAGGTTTTCTCCTCTATATATACTACATCTTCTCCGAAAACTTGCACTCCGTAAATCTCCTGGATACGATCTCCTCACTCCTCAGATTCTCAGACAGCTTCCATCTAAAGCCGTTATATTTCTTACATATATTTACAACTCCATTCTACGCACTACTCATTTTCCTCTCTTATGGAAACATTCCACAATAATTCTCTTCCTAAAACCAGGTAAACCTCCTAACACTACGACATCATATAGACCTATCAGCCTACTCCCAATCCTTTCAAAAATCTTTGAAAAAATCCTCCTCAAACGAATATTACCATTATTAGAATCCCACACCATTCCTTCCCATCAGTTTGGATTCCGTTCCCAACATTCAACCGTTCAGCAAGGGCTCCGAGTCGTTGACCATATTTCCTCTGCCCTTGAGAACAAGGAGTACTGCTCGGGTGCATTTCTGGACATAACGCAAGCATTTGACCGGGTGTGGCACCCGGGATTGCTCTTTAAGCTCAAAAACCATTTACCCCTATCCTTATACCTAGTCCTCCGATCCTATCTATCAAACCGCTCCTTCCGAGTTCGTTGTGGTGCAGAATATTCCAATTATTATCCAGTCGAATCCGGTGTTCCTCAGGGTAATGTCCTTGGTCCTATCCTCTACAATATATACACGGCTGATATTCCTCTTTGCCCTAATACCTTCCTAGCAACGTACGCTGATGACACAGCTATCCTATCCTCTCACTTAGATCCCGAAATTGCATATACAGGCCTCCAAACACACCTTTCTCAAATTGAAGACTGGTGTAACAACTGGAGAATCAAAGTAAATCAATCCAAATGCAGACATGTCACCTTTACCCTTCGAAGACAATCCTGCCCTCCAGTTCTCTTTAACTCCGTTCCGCTTCCTTTCTCCGACACAGTCCGGTATCTTGGCTTCCTTCTGGACAAAAGACTAACTTGGAACCCGCATACTAGACTTAAACGACAAGAACTTAATCGACGATTTGGACAATTATACAGACTACTGAACAGAAATTCTAAATTATCTATCGAGAACAAACTGCTAATATACAAGACAGTACTGAAACCTATCTGGACCTACGGACTTGAACTGTGGGGGACAGCTAAATTTTCTAACATCAAACGCATTCAATCCTTCCAATCAAAAGTCCTCCGAACAATAGTTAATGCTCCTTATTATGTATCCAACCATACCTTACACCGCGACCTAAATATTCCATTTATTTTAGACCTTATACCATTAAAATTCTCTAAATTCCATCAGAACCTTATCCATCACCCTAATCCCCTAGCTCAATCCTTATCCAGCTCCACACATCCTTACCATCCTCCTAGAAGGTTGAAACGGCAGTGGCCTCGAGACCTCTTGTAAAATGTATATTGGAGTTCTAGCATTGGCTAGATTCTCCATTCACGTGCTGTATGCTTGTGAATTGTATATAGGTATGAGTGATTTTTGTATTTATTTTTATTGATTTTGTTTTGTATTTATTTATATTGTATTATTATTATATAAATTTATTGTTTTGTATATATCGTGTGAATGCAGTATGAATGTTGTACTTTATCCCTATTAAAAATGTCCTAAATTGGACAGATTGTAATATTGTTCAATAAAGAATTGTTTCTAAAAAAAAAAAAAAAATATATATATACTACAGCTTATCTTTGTTGTAATAAAGTTTTACAAAATTATACAATAGAAAAACAAATCAGTATATGTACAACGAAGCTCAACATACGAGGGAGAGTTGGCATACGAGGGAGAGATTATTTCTTTGTCTGTTTTATGATTGACGGGTACTCGATCTTTTCCATATAGATGTGTATAGCTTCGGAGAGGAGTCGCTTTTTGTAGTTAGGTACGGTGGCTAGGATTTCAGGATTAATAAAAACAAAATGATGGCCAAAGAATATAGATTATCATTATAATAGATCGAAGAATTCGGATAATTTGAGGAAAATGGGTTACGGGTAGATATGGTGAATTGGTGCTAATAAATTATGTTTTTGAGATCGTTCTTGGTCTCGCCTATGTAACATAAATTACAATTTGTGGAAGAGCGTTGGCAAAATTAAAAATATTTAAAAAAAAAGACTACTCCTGATTATTCCACCTATAATAGTTTCTACAGTCGACTATACATCCTCAATATAGTTTACTTAATCGTAAGGAAATAAACAATAAAATATACCTTTTGAATTCATAAACTTTTCTCTTGGAAGTTGATTTTTCTGCGGTGATGTACTATTGTGCGTATACGAAAGGTTGAAAGGATATGGAAATAAGATGGTAATAAAGTCCCATGAAAACTGAGTGAAAATATAAACTTGAACACGCGTTTTAAGTCGATTTAAAAGAAAAAGTTGTAGCATCTAATGCTCTAGGTTGTTTCACTTTCACTTACTTGTTACTTGTTGTTTCTACCCTTACTTCCTCTATGTGTGATATGTGTGATGTGTAATATATATAAAAAAAAAAAAAACCTGTACCACTACAACCCATGAAGGGTCTTGGGCTCAGTACATATAGAGATTCGTACTGTTTCTAGGCCAACGGCAGTGCAATGAGGTGATTAGGCCTTAATCGCGCTCAGCCGCCAGGTTTTTCCCTAATTAATTTGGGTACCCACTTTATAGAGGCTGGGTCTGCCCCAGGAGGGTCTCCATACCCTAGGGTCGCCCCCCGACTGAATTAACAGAATAAATAATATTCCGCCACAGCCGGGATTCGAACCCAGGACCCGGAGCACAGCAGACTAGCGATTTTATATAAAATAATCGATAAAAACAAAATACCAGAAAACTGAGGCGATCAAAGTGAATCTTGAAAAATATTTGTACTTTTTTTAATTTTTTTTAACTTTCGCTCACATATATAAGACATCTATCATGGGACAGTATTGCGATTGCGAAAAATTTTTAATCCGATTTTTAAAAAAAATACACGTTTTAGGAACCCCTGAGTACAAATGATTTATTCCTGCAAAATAGTGATTCTAGCCCCAAAACTAAAAGTGCTTAGAAACTGAAATCTTCATATTTAAGAAAAGTATATGTCAGGGATGTTACAGCTAGGGATGTTACCCTAGGGTCGCCCCCCGACTGAATTAACAGAATAAATAATATTTCTGCCACAGCCGGGATTCGAACCCAGGACCCGGAGCACAGCAGACTAGTGCTGATGTGTAATATATAGTAAGGAAAATTATTAGGATCGTGCAAATCTTCGAATTTCATTTTTCAATGAAAATACACGTTTCAAGGTCCTCTGAGTCCAAATAAATAAGTTCTAATGACCAAGTCGGTGTGCGTCATTGGGTTTGGAAAGTCGAGCAAAATAAAGAAACGTCAAACGAAACTGAAATTTCATATTAAAGACAACTATACGCCCGAGAAGTTACACCAACTTTATATCTTGCATTTTGCACCTTTTAACGAGTTTATCAAAAACGGCTTTTACGTTTTTGATTAAAACGCTAAATTAATGAAAATATAATGGGCCAACATATCTTGAAGGTTTCATTCAGATTGAAATAGTTTGACGGGTTTTAAATGCCGTCTTTTTAAAACTATTTAGTATTTTAAATCTTCATCTTTCAAAGTTTTTTTAAGTTTTTTGATTTCATGATAAAACATATCATTTTATGAACATTGGTAAGAAACGGCTTTATATACCGGTTGAACCAAGGAGTTAGGAGCAAACAAATATCCAGGTAATTTTTTTTTCTGAACACATAGTAAAGCATAGTAAGTTTACATGTATAATATACCTCTGGATAGCTAAAAGTTTTAGTAAACAATGTTATCCCATGTACAAATTTGTGAAAGGTAATCTAAAGTGAAGATATAGAATTTGTTCATATCAATTTTATACTATTTAATCTAAAACATATGTTTCCATCAAAACTGAATTTACTTCCTCAAAGTTGTATTAACTCTAACTTTTTTTTCTTAAGTTCTTAAATTTATTTCACAACCGAGTGAAGTTTGTGTTGTACGCACCAGATTTTTTAGTATTATACAACTTTTTCAAAGATAGCATGTTCATATTTAGACAATAGGGGTACTCACTTCGTTTGCTATGGCATGGTATTTGTGTTATTTTGCTAAACCCGTCGAGTTTCTACAGTTATTTCCTGTATGAAAATTGATGGGTTTAGCACAATAACACAAATAGCATGCTATAGCAAAAGTAGTGAGTACCCCTAATATAATTTGTTTGTTAGGGCTTTGAGGTGTAAAGCATCATGGACATCAACGCCTATACGGATAATTATTTGTTAACCCTCTATAAAAAAGAAGAAATTATAGTAATACCAAACACAAAGTTTTTTATGGAGAAATCAATTAAGAAGGATTGTAAAAGTAATAGAAACAGAGTAAGAAAGAAATGATAATTAACAACGTTTAAAAGGAACACAGCAACAATACTGGAACAGAAGTCATAATATATAAAAAAATAATAATAATAGAAATAAATGAATAATAAAGCTAAATTATATAATTTCGGCAGTACTGAACTTTTCCTAAGAAATTCAAAAAGTAATTCAACAGAATCCTCATTATTTCCTAGGATTCGCGATATATTCGGGATGAGTCCTTCTTGTTGAGCTGCGCCGAATAATATGGACATTGTTGCAACAAGATATGAGCAATTGATCGCAATTTTGACATCGGGGCACAGGCATTTAGACAAAAATCTCCTATGTGTGGATATAAACAGCCTTTGTGGACAGATGAAATGTATGCATAAACTCCAACCTTCAGACGCAATTACAGATCATTTTGCTAGATTTGTTTCTTTGGGTTAAGATATCCATTCCCGTAAAACGCTCGCATTCAAATTTTTTTATTATCAAAAATATTTTCCTAACCAGATGTAACCCGGGGCTAACGAGGCCGTAGTGATTCTGGTTCGAGGAGATATCCCATCGAGGTTGGTACCCAACCCAGTAGCTTCTACAGAGGGTACTCATATAGTCACAGTAG
Source organism: Piezodorus guildinii (assembly GCA_023052935.1). NCBI lineage: Eukaryota > Metazoa > Arthropoda > Insecta > Hemiptera > Pentatomidae > Piezodorus > Piezodorus guildinii. The sequence goes on along the minus strand of CM041296.1, from coordinate 67,874,296 downwards.
ATGTTCGATTAAAACAACGTTTTACTTTCTGTTGTGTCTATAGGAGACCCAAGGCTATATTAACATCTATGAAGCTATTGCTGCAGCACGCCCAGGATAAGAGTCGGTTTGTCATCTTAGGGGACTTCAACGCCCGGCAAACTGCCTGGCTGTGCGGTAGCAACAATCCGATGGGTACCTATATCACCAAGACCAGGATGGCTGTCTTCCACCCCGGAGTGCACACCTTTAGGCATGCGGCCCGACCTGACTGGACATCCACACTTGACCTACTCCTGACCAGGGACCTTCACACTGTTACTGAGTGCCTAGCGCTCCCATACGGACGGTCGGACCACCGGCCTGTGCTATATGCCTTTGAGGGAACTCCAGCAACACCACCCGCGAGCAAGTTCCTCTTCCACAAGGCCGACTGGAAAGGATATAGGGCTAGTGTGGATGATACCCTACCAAAGATACAGTACTTAAGAACTGTTAAAGAGGTGCAGAAGGCGATCTCGGATAAAACCACCACCGTCCATGTATCAGCCAATCTTACCATACCAAGGTTTAGTCCTCAGCCAAACGCCTTCAGGAAACCACCGAGCCACATTCTTGCTCTCATTGCACAAAGGAACAACCTGAGGAATATTTTCCACCGAACTTGTGACTACGGCTTGAAACCGGCCATCAATGCGATGACCCGGCAGATAGCCAGCCTCATGCGTGAATGGAAGACTTTCCTATGGCACGAGCAACTCCGTAGGACTCATGATGATCATCGTCAGTTCTGGAGACTTGTGAGGTCACACGTCACTAAGAGGAAGAGTGTACACCTTACATCAGGTGGCACCCTATTATCCCCTGAGGAACAGGCTGAACTCTTGGCCGATTCTTATAAGGCGAGGGAAGATGATCGGCTGTTAAATGCTCCCACACTACCTGCGGGAAGACCAACGTCCCCTAATGAAAAGAGGATATTCTCCACCTTCGGACAGCTTGAGTCGGTACTACGACGCACCAAGGGTAACAAGGCTTCGGGACTGGATGATATTCCGTATGTACTATTGAAGATGCTACCTCGGAGGGGTAAAGCCTTCTTATTAAACATTTTTAACTCCTGTATGCGGATCTCATACTTCCCCGATGACTGGAAGCAAGCGATCATAGTGCCGCTACTTAAGCCTGGGAAGAATGGAGACTCACCAGAGCATTATCGGCCTATCAGTCTCCTTTCGCATATGAGCAAGGTGTTCGAGAGGCTGATCCATCACCATCTGCTAGAGCACTGCAGTGAGGAGTCCATCATTCCACCAGAACAGACCGGGTTCTCACGAGGCGTAGCCTGCGATCATCATTTAGTGAAACTTCAAAGGCACACCATAGAGCGTATGACGAAGAACAATGAAGCCACGGCGTTCATCTCGCTGGACTGCACACAGGCGTTTGATTGTGTATCCCACGAGTTACTGCTTCGCCAGTTGGAAGACTATCGTTTTCCAGCTTCATTATGCCGATTGATCAGAAGCTACTTAAGCGGGAGATCCTTCGTCGTAAGGGTAGGCGATAAATTGTCAACTTCAAAGGACACCATTTGTGGGGTTCCTCAAGGTTCTGTATTGGGACCACTATTGTTTGTGATCTTTACAGCAAAAGTGATCTCAATGAAGCACCCAATGGCACTGGTAGCAGCCTACGCCGATGACATTGGCATCTATGCTTCTAGTATGAGACCGAAAAGGGCTCTCACCCTGGCACAAGGAGCATCGACCACTATTGTAGATGAGCTGAAGGAGATTGGCATTAGGGTGAACCCGAAGAAGACAGATGCTATTGTCATGTCGTTCCAGAAGGGGAAGAGCGCTTTGCCCACTGATTTTAAAGTGAACGGAGAAACACTGCCAGTCTCTAATTCAATCCTCTACCTGGGCGTCACTCTAGATAGGCACCTCACCTTATCTAGTCACGTACGGGAACGACTCAAACTGGCCAGGAGAAAGAGCTATAGACTTAATCATCTACTCACGTCACCTCAGCTCTCACTGAGGCTGAAACTACAGATCTACAAGGCTATAATACGTCCGACTATGCTCTATGGTGCGCCCTTGATGCGGCATCTGTTTAAGTCCACTCTCAAACAATTACAGACGTTCCAGAACTCCATCCTTCGGCGGATTGTCAGAGGTACCAACTTACAGAGGGCCAGAAACCATATCCTTCATCAGGAATTAGTATTGCCAACAGTGCCTGAATATATCAGCCGGAGGCACATTAAATTCTTTGATGGGCTGAAGGCCTGTGCTAATCCATTATTTTCTGATATCACCCCACCACCCAAGCCTGGGAGGTGGCAAGGATCACTACCTCTCGTTGACGTTGTCGCCGAGGGAAGGAGTTCGGACTATGTCTGAACTCAATTTATTGCCAAAACCCTGAAGAATGGTCCCTCCCATTTTGCAATGGATAAATAAAGGCTTAGAAGAAGCCCTTGAAAGATTACTAGTGCATCCAGCGCATATAGCAATCCTCTTTAGAATACCTCCGGGTAACAGAAGGACAAATCTGACAGCTATACATATTATATTTGTATTTGTATTTTGTTCGAAAATAAAACCAGAGGGTAAGAAAAAAAAAAAAAAAAAAAAAAAAAAAAGAAATAACCAGATGTATAACCAATAAAGAGGTTACTCAAAGTAAATTGTTAAAGTAGATTTGTAATTTAATGGCTAACAGATTTTTGTCAGTAAAGGTTGAATTCAAAACTCATTTACAAATGAAAGGCTACCCAAGGGTCTTTCACAGCTTCAATATCCAGTCTTGATGATCGGAGTGAATCCACAGATCCGACTATATTGACCAGGTTTATAGCTCTTTGTGATGTAAATATAATTATTTAACTGTCCATTGTTGGCTGCCATTCCGATCCCAAATGGAAATCGCATATTTTCAAGTTGCTTTGTCATACGTTTCCAGTTATGAAATTCGCTCTAAAATTTTCGTCATCATTATGTGGTGTAATAATTACTATTGGATATCTGCATTTTATCTCTAAAATGTTTAAACATTTACTATTATTTAACTTAGACTTTTGATGATTTAAATTTTTTCCTTTTCACGGAGTTGGACGTATTTTTCTTTAATTAATAATAGTTTTTCTTAATTATTTTCAATTTAATTATTGTATATATATTAGTGTAATTATATTGCTTTGTAAATATTGTATGAATGTAGTATTTATGTTATCTTTCAGTACTATTATTGATTTTCAAATTAGGACAGATTGTAATAATACTCAATAAAAAAATTGTTGAGCGAAAAAAAAAAATTTCAATAATGATTTTTTTTAATCGACCAAAAAAATCCTTTCTCTTTCCTCAAAATTTGAGGGCATAAGTTTCAAGGTACTGTATAAAAATCCGTCTATCCGCCGTCGGAATTCATAGATAAATACAAACAATTCATCGTAATTACAAAACAAGAAAAGAATCTTTGCAATCGGTTCAGAAATAGCATAGATATAATGTTTCGAAATTAATAGTTGTGATTTGAGTTATGGGGGTCCACTAAACCATCAAACTCCTCTCGCATCCAATCCCTGCAATCCAAAATCCTTCGAAAAATCCTTAATGCTCCATACTTCGTTACAAATAAAATTATCCATAAAGACCTAAATATTCCATTAGTTGAAGACTTAGCCCGATCCAGATATACATCCTTCCATTCCAAACATCCTGCCCACTCAAATCCGCTTATCCGTGACCTTTCCTCAACATCTATTCCTGACAATCCACCGAGGCGACTGAAAAGAAGATGGCCAAGAGACCTCTTACCGTAAATTGGACATTGGAGTTCTATCAATGGGTAGTTTCTTCACAGGACAATCATGTGTCTTAATCTCATATCTATCCCATTTACTTGATGTATTGTATAAATACAGTTGTAAATTTCTTTAAATAAATAATAATAAAAAAAAAAAAAAAAAATAGTTGTGATAGCCAATTATAATAACCTGTACCTCTGCAATCCATGAAGGGTTTTGAGCTAGGCGCATATAGAGATTCGTACTGTTTCTAGGCCAACGGCCAAGCAATGAATTGACACGGCCGATATAGGATCACGCTCAACCGCCAGGTTTTTCCCCTACTTTTGGTACCCACTTTAAAGAGGCTTGGTGTGCCCCAGAAGGGTCTCCATACCCTAGGGTTCCCTCCCCCTACTCCCCTCCGGCTGAATTAACAAAATAAAAAGTATTCTGCCACTAATAGGCCATTTTACTTCTAATAATGTATTGCTTTTTTTTTTTTTTATTATGGGAATAATTTATATTGTGTAATAATTTACAGCGTTTTTTTGTTTACGAATTTTACATCATTTATTTATGTTTCACCAAAAAACATTGTCTTCTTCTGTCCTGCCTGGTACTTTCATACGTACTCTTGTTTACTATATCTCCCTTTACGGCCTCCAGCGTCTCTTCGGGTGACCCTTCCCTTCGGTATCCGCATTTAATAACCCTATAAGGCCATCGTCCCTATTCCGTCCTCATCACATGCCCAAACCACTTGAGCCTCATCGTTTCGATTGTGAAGAGAATGTTTTGTATTTGATTGACCTGATTTCTGATTTCAATATTTGGGATTTAGCCGTGAGAAACAACACGATCGCCTCTAATAGTACATTTCTATGGCAAGCGGTCTTTTTTCTTAACTCTTTTTAAGAGCCCAAGCCTCAGCTGGTTGTCACGCTATCTAAACTTTCAAGGAACGATATTAATTTTATTTTTTTAAGGACACCGCTTTAGTTGACATTACTAAATTTAGGTTTCTGATCGTGGTCCTCCGCTTGCTTATACTTTGTTCGATGTCTAAATCAGTTGTCCCTATGTGGATTCATTCAGCTACCCAGAAACTTTAACTGAGTTTGATAGTCTCTCCGTTTAATTGTAGATGATCACCTTGGCTTTTTTAAACGTTATATATACCTTTTTTTATTTGCTAACTTTGAGTCCCCAGCTTAAATATTCTTGGAAAATTTGTTTCATTATGCACTTAATATTCTCTGTTTCTGAAGCGATGAACAGAAGGAATTCAGGAAACTGAAAATTGAATAAGCAATTACTTCCACTTCTGTATTTTTTCTTCCATTGTTTAAGGGCCTGTAGGAGAAGGGGCGTTTACAAAATATTAACCACTATCCTTCTTCTCTAGAAGAGACGCTGATTCAAAAATATTAATGATTATAATGAATTATAACTATTAATTTATGCATAATTACAATAATAATAATAATGAAAAAAGGCGGAAATTATTGTTATACAATTTTAATAATGTAAACATAGCATAAATTCATACCAATAAACTTTAACTAACTGGTGTTGAATCAAATAAAGCAATTAATAATTATAACAAATAAAACAAAATGAGAAACAGAGAAAGTATTAAATTAAAAAAAAATGTCTAAACTGATTTACGATGACGGTTGATTGGTTGCTCACTCCCTGCACTTCCAAAAGGTCTCTGTGGCGATGTTGTAGACCAGGCCCGGCTGGGTTGGTGTTACTGACACAATATTAAAAGTAAACACACTGCACTGTTTACTAATTTAAGAATATAGAAGAGGTCTTGTATTGGCAAAGAAGGCGATTTCTTCTATTATTTCAGGGTAAAATAAACTTAAATTTATTTGAAAAAAACTTAAATTGATTAAATCACAATTAAAAATGATAATTGAAATTAATTACTAATGAATATTGTAATAAATAATTTTAAGTCTAGTTGGACTTGAACAGGGCTACTAAATATTTTTCTACATAAATATTATCTTTCTACATAAAATTTTTATATTTTATAGTTATAGAAATGTAATATTTTTTTCGTAAATAAAAGTTCATTTATGCACCTAATACCTTCTTTTTGGGTCTTTCTAATGTAACAATAGGAGTATTCGCTTTAACAATTACTTTAATAGTTTGAATTTACTGGTGTAAGGCTTGGCGAATCAAGGTGAACGAAAGCAAATGCACACACGTCACTTTCACCCTTCGACGTAAATCCTGTAGAACAGTTAAATTCAATTCCATACCGCTTCCTTCCTCAGACACAGTTCGGTATCTCGGCTTTTTACTAGACAAAAGACTGACATGGAACCCACATACAAGACTCAAAAGGATAGAACTCAACCGCAGATTCGGCCGGTTATACAAACTACTAAACAGAAAATCTCATCTTACAGTCGACAACAAATTACTAATATATAAGACAGTACTGAAACCTATATGGACCTTCGGACTTTAACTATGGGGGACAACTAAACATTCTAACATCAAACGTATCCAATCCTTCCAATCCAAAGTCCTCCGAACAATAGTTAATGCTCTTTATTACGTTACCAACTGTACCCTACACCATGACCTTAATATTCCATTTATTTAGACCTGGTACCATCCGAATTCTCCAAATTCCATCAGAACCTTCTTCATCATCCTAATCCTCTAGCTCAATCGCTCTCCAGCTCCACCCATCCCTACAATCCTCCTCGAAGATTGAAACGGCAGTGGCCCCGCGTTTTGTAAACATTTATTCTGGAGTTCTGACACTGGTCAGATCCTTCACTCATGTACTGTATGTTTGTGGCTATTCCGCCCTAGCTCGGTCTCCACTGGCTTACACCGGTGAAGCGCTGAGTGAGAGGCGCTGGGATCTCTTGGATTCGTCTTCTCCTCCCACTTGTGAAGGGAGCAGCCGAGTCTAGGGTCCCTTTAGCAGATTGTATATATTGTATATAGTTAAGTTTGCTTGTATGATTTTTATTTATTTCCCAACTTGTATTTATCTCTTCTACAGGTTGTTGTTTTGATTTGTTTGTTGTTGTTTTTTTATTAATTGTTATTTTCTTGTATATATTAGAATTTATTTATTTCCGATTTTATGTAATTTGACTTTATCATTATTTTCTGTATATATTTTATGAATGTGTACTACATCACTATTACTACTGTTCATTATGTAACAAATTGTAATATTTCTCATTAAATAATAAAAAAAATAAAAAAAAATAGATTGAATAAATCATGACGTCCATAGAATCCATCCTTTAACGGATCCGATTCAGTAAGGCTGCTAACACAAGCATGTTGAGTAACGGATTTATTTATTTTTATTATTTATTTGTATATTTTTTTCTCAAATGTAAAACAACGACTACAAACTAATAACTTTAATCGCCTTTAAGAGTAAAGGCGGCATTGCAAGTTGAACCCGACCTTCTATCGAACTGAGGAGGGAACCTGCAGCCTGACCTCATATCTTTTCTATCCCGCATTTCTCACTATCTTTTTCCTTTTCCTTTTTTTTCCCGCTTCGGTATTATTATATCATGACCTTTTTTTTATTCTCATATGAACATTATAGTGAAAAAATATTTTTTTATGTAAAGAGTTTACGTCAAGACTTCATATCTGTGACAATAACTGAATTATTACAATAACAATTATTAACTATTTTATCTGGTTAAACTAATCTGAGATTGAACTCTATATCCGTTCATTTATAACAATCGACATAAACCTCAACTTTACCTATTATGAAATGCACCGTTTCCTGTCATAAAAATATTTGCACAATTAAGACTTTCCGGAAACTCCAATATCAAAGTTACATTTAACAATTTATATTACGATTTCACACACAAGGAAAAATGTAATATCGACGAAAGAGAGGACTTATTCCATAGTTTTATTCGATGTCCCAATTACGCACCATTCCGTGCCCATTACATTCCTAGAACCTTAAATATGAACAGCACAAATTTTATCGCGCTGTTTACCACCGAAGATATTGAGGAATTAAAAAACATTTATTGCCAAATCAGATCATTTATAATAAATTAATACAATTATTTGTTAACTTTATTATATTAAATTTTGGTGTTCGTACTCGTTATTGAAAAAAAAAATATTTTATTTATTCAAAAGTTACAAAATATCGATAATAACACTTTAAAAGACAATAATGACAATCTTGATAATAACAATATGGCTATACTAGATCTGACATAGATTACGTACCGTAATTACTGCGAGGACTTGAAGAGAGTGAGTGTTCCCTGGGAGAAGGGACAGGGTATATAAAGGTTAATAGGACTGCTGAATAAGATTCAAGGAATATGGTGTGATCTGCAGGTGCACTATGGCCTCATGGTGGCGTGACTCCTCCGTCCTTATGAGAGTGAAGCCCACTGAACTCTAAATTTAAGGATTTGGGACGGTTTGTCTATTCTGTAAATATTGAAACCAAGCTCTGGCTCTGCCATCAAAACATTCAGGTGGTTGAGGATGGGTACTTGGATTATCATTTGAAGGATTAGAACACAGTAATTCCAGTTTACAATACTGACGATAAAGATTATAGCATAAAAGATATAAACATATTACATAAAATATATAAGAAATAAATTGGGATACAGTTATATCATAAGGTTCTAATTCTTCTATTTCTATATTACTTAAGTCTATTTGTTGTAATTCCTCAAAAGTAAAATTTGTTGATACAATAGTTTTATTATTAACAGAATGATAGGAAATAAAAGGAATATTTACATTGTCAACATAAGAAAGTGGTACATTTATATTTACAAATTTCTCTTTTTCATTAAGATTAAGGAGGCTAGTAGATGGTAGATGATACATTTGTGTGTTTGTTACACTAGTTGTTACATTGCTAATATTAAAGGTTAAATATTGGTGTAATGTGGGTATAAGTTTGATTATAGGGTTTGTTCTTATTTCTACAGCTTTACAATCATTTAATTCTATATTCTTACATAATTCTAAAATACATTTGTCCTTAATCTCTATCATGTCTTTACAGTAATGATGATTATTGAATTTAATACAATTTCCATTGTAAAACGAATTTTTAAATCTAATGATTAGTTGTTCTTTAATCTTTAGAGTAATGACTTTATTATTCCTTGTAACTGGATATGACATAGCATAATAAGTTGTTTTTGGCAATGATTTCAAAGGGATTTTAATAAAATAATAAATTAATCCTGTATCTGATAGGGAACAAAATGTGGAGCTAAGTAACCAGTTTAATTCTACATTTTCTGTGATTGGTTCTCCGAACGGTATGTTTAATTGTTCTAGTTCTCTAGTCGTTAATATGCTTGGATGGGTAATTCCTAATTTACATTGTTCTAAGGAAAATTCTATATCATTTAATTGATTTTCTACTAAATCTAATACGGCTAATAAATCATGATACATTAACTTAGTAAGAGCTAAATCTGTAAAATTATTTATTTTTTCTATACTATCCTTATATTTATTTTGAAACCTTTTATCAACATACTTTCCTTTTTCGTATTTAGGATCTATTTTCTTTTTCTGTTGTCTCTTTATATACACATCTTCCGGGATTTCTATGTCTTCTCTATTTTCATTTAACTTGCCTATTTTTCTCTCTTTATTTTGTTCTATACCTTTCTTAGTTATTTCGAAAAGCTGCTTCATTTTCCGATGGTACTCATGAACAAGATATTCTTTTATTTCCGGGGATTCATTATAAGTTTCATTAGTGATACCGAAAGTTATTTCGTTAGGGGTCATTTTAAGATCTTGATTAAGGGAATTATTATATGCTGTCGTTGCTTGCTCTAACTTATCTTCCTCTTTATCATCTTTGTTTTCTATGTTTATAAGTCTTAAAATTTCTAATAACGAAGAGCTTGCTCGATTAAGCAATCCAAGAGAGTTAGGGTGATTGGGGGTAGTATAATGTAATTCAATATTTAAGTAGTTTAGAAAATCTTTAAACAAGTTATTGTCGAATTCTCTTCCGTTGTCACATGATATTTTTTGGGGTTTTGGAAAATATGCTAAATATTTTTTCAATACTTTCATGCTTTCTATGGCATTATAACTCGTTGCGTAATAAGAAAATATTCTTTTGGAAAAAGTATCTACTATTAAATAAATGTAATAATTACTCATGTGTAAGGTATCAATCATTAAATCTGTAAAGGGTTTCTCAGGTGTGGGAGTAATTTTAAATTTTTGTTTTATAGGTCTTCTATCGTATTTGCCTTTTCCACATGTGTCACATTTGTTTATAATTTCTGTGATATGATCTTTCATATTGGGCCAATAAAATTTGGTTTTCAAAACTAAATATGTTTCATTTATACCTCTGTGGCATGTCTTGGCGATATGATAATCAAGGATAAGTAATTTCTGGTCTTCCGTGTTCTTTACATCTGGCAATAGTTTATAATATCTTTTAATTCTATTTGTGGGAAATTTTTCTCTAATGAGTGATGCAACTTTATTAAATAATGCATTATACCAATTATTTTCACTTTCTATAGAATCTGATATGGGTGAGCAGTATATGCCGTAAGTTATATTTGGTCTTAAGATTTCTAAAAGTTTTTCTTCTATTTCAAAATCTTTTTCATGATAAGGCCAAGTAAATTCAATTGTTGTTCTTTGCTTATTATTGAATATTGTTTCGCGTTGAATTTTCGCGTGTCCCTTTTTTATTATTATTTGATTTTTCTCAACATTTACTGGTCTAGATTTATCATCAACTATTAAGATTCTGTTATCGGAGGATTCTGTGGAGTGCTGCGTTGCTAAAGAAGATATATCATCTTGAATTATTTCTTGGTGTTCACCATTATTATTTTCTTCTATGTTTTCATCATTATTAATTCCTTCTAAGTTTTCATTGTTAGCTTCTTCTTGGGTTTCTTCTATTCCCATTTCTTGTAATAAATCTACGATTTCTTGTGAATAGTTATTAGGAGAATTTTCTGTATGAAAAATATCAAATTCTGGTTCTTTTAATTTCCTTTCTTCAATAGGGTAACGGGATAAATGATCGGCGACTTTATTAGCCTTTCCTTCAATGTATTTTATGTCATATTCGAAATCTTCTAACAATAATTTCCATCTAATTAATCTGGCGTTCTGTGTTTTACACGTTCTTAAATATTCTAAAGGTTTGTGATCTGAATATATGAAAAATTTTCTACCGTATAAGTAGGGTCGAAAATGATTGCAAGCCCAAATAATGGCTAAACATTCCTTTTCCGTTGTTGAGTAATTTTGTTCTGCTTTATTAAGTGTTCTGGATGCAAAACATACAGGGAGTTCTTTTCCATCTTTCTTCTGTGCTAATACTGCACCAATGGCGAAATTACTTGCGTCAGTTGTTAAGAAAAAGTCCTGATTGAAATCTGGAATTTGCAAAATGGGGCTACTACATACAAGTTGTTTCAATTTCTCAAAAGCGTTTTCATATAACTCTGGTTTGATTTCTTTTTGATCTTTGTAATTTTCAGAAAAAATTATAATATCGTCCATATAGACTAAAACGTTAATAGAATCTGAAAAAATGATATTCATGGCTCTTTGAAACGTTGCTGGGGCATTACTGAGTCCAAATGGCATGCGAAGGAATTCAAAGTGGCCTTGATCTGTAGAAAATGCTGTTTTTGGGATAGAACTTTCTTCGACTTTTATTTGATGGAAGCCTGAGCAAAGGTCCATTGCTGTAAATATCGTCGCTTTTCCTAATTTGCCTAAAAGGTCTTCAATATTAGGAATGGGGAATTTATCCGGGGTTGTTTCTCGATTTAATTTCCTGTAATCAATCACCATTCGTATTTTTCTTTTTCCTGATGCGTCTGGCTTTTTCGGGACAATCCAAACGGGAGAATTGTAAGGGGAATTGCTGGGTCTTATTATTTTGGATTCTAACATCTTTTTAATTTCTTCCTTAATATTTTCTTTGAATTGGTGGGGATATCTGTAATTTTTCGAATATATCGGGTCTTCGGTTTTTGTTTTAATCTTATGCTCCAATAAATCAGTGGCTGAAAGGGGATCATTTTCAGTCTTAAATACTGATGGATATTTCGATAATAATTTAATTAAATTTGATTTTTCTTGAGGAGGTATATGGTCGGTTCTGATTAGTTGGGGGATTTGTTTTATTATTTCATGGTTTCCTTTTTTATTAGAATCTGTTAATTCTACTTCTTCTTTTTGCAAATAGTATAAAGGTAAATATATGGTTTCGTTAACTTTACTGTCGATTATTATATTTTGATCATAGATGCCAGGTTTAATTTTAATCTTATCATCTTCATAGTCAATAAAATATAGATTTTTATTTTCTTCTACTTTTATCTGATTTTCGCCTTCTTTCAAAACTAATTTTAAAACTTCGTCTTCCATAATAAAATCAAACTCTGTATAGCGAGTTTTTATTTTGTTGGTTTCGAAATCGATATTAAATTTCATTTCCCTCATTGTCTCATTTCCTAGTAGTATTTCGTAATTGGGACTGAAATTAAATAGATAAAATTTTATTTTTTCGGGGTTTTTAAGAAAATTATTTCTGCAATAAACTGAAATAGATTCCGTGCCAAGTTCTTCTCCGGTTGCTGTTTTTATTGAAAAATTTTCTTTTTCTCTTTCAACATCTGGTGGTACAATGTCTGGTCTTATATAATTCTTCCAAGATCCGGTATCAATAAGCCATTTACGATTCGCGTGGTCTTTAACATAAGGCAGTTGGCTTTTATTCTCTTCTTTTATGTGTTTTGATTGTCTGGCGGGCCTTTCTCTAAAAAAGAATTATTTGGATCTAATTTTTCTAATTTCTCTCTTAATTCTCTGATTTCTTGGTCTTTCGGGTCTTCTTGCTGAATTTGGAAATTAGGCTGTTTCGGTTTATTCCCGAATGCGCTAACTGTTCTCATGGATACAGTTGGATTTTCATCTTTCTTATTATTATTATAATTTTGATTCCGGTATCGACCTGAACCGTTGAAATACCTTTGTTGTTCTTGACGGGGCCATTGTTGGTAATAATTATTATTATTATTATTCTGCCGGTAGTCTTGTGGAGGTTCTTGTTGTCGATATTGATGCTCTTGTCTTTGATTATGTGGGTTATACGAGTTATTGGGATTTTGCCAATTATTAAATCGTTTGTGATGTTTTTTATCGAACTTTTTCTTATGGTCGAAGCCTCTTTTGTAATCATGTTCTCCGGGTCTTCTCATATTTCCCGAATTTATGAGGTCATCGAAGAGTAGATGGTTCTCATTCTGAATTAAATTTCTCAAATCATCTAATGTTCTTAACTTTTCTGCTTTAGTCATAAGATATGTTCTTATGTGAAGGGGCATGTTAGTGTAAAAAAAATAAAGAATACTTTTCTCTAATGCGCTAATAATTGTTTCTCTATTTGGTGTGTTTTCTATCCGATGTTTAGAAATTATTAAAGTGCGGATCTTATCAATTCTTTGAAGGAAATCAAGAGGGTGTTCCTTATGATGTATTTTGTTATTAAATAATTCATGCGATAATTGTTCAATTGAGCGGCTGTCTCTGAAGGTTCTTTCGAGATAATTTAGTAATTCTTCAACACGACTAAATTCGCACGTTGTATTTATATAATCAGCTTCATCCGTAAGTTTTGCTAAAAGTTTACTTAATAATCTTTGTTCGTTTAGTTCCTTAAACGAGTTGTCCGGTTTACACACGATTTGGTAAACTTGTCTACAAACTGTCACGAATTTTAACAGATTGTGTGGATTTCCATTAAAATTAGGGATATGATCGTAGTCTGCCGATTTAATTTGAAAGCTTGCCATATTTGTAGTTAATATTAAATTATTTACTCGCAGGATTAAAGAATTTAAATAATCATCAGACATAAAATTACAATAGTAAAGGAAATTAACTTACAAAAATTGAGTACGCTGTCAAAATAATCTTCGACGGGGTGTGAAGATCTGTCCTTGAGCTGGATACCTGACGACAGTGAAGTCCGGCCAAGGTTGAGTGCAGATAAGAGACTTTGCCTGCGTTGCGAGATGCTCGGGGTGAGTGAACTCGTCCAGAATCTGAAGATCTCGAAGTTGGTAGTCCTCGGTAGGTAAGCCAAAATCTTGAGTCTTCACAGGTGAGGAATCCTAGGCGGTAGTCCTAATTCTGGATTTGCGGAAAAAGTTCGGATCTGCGGAAACTCGGTTCTTAAAACTGCGATAAAAATATGCCGTCCCTGTTTGGGCGCCAATTTTGGTGTTCGTACTCGTTATTGAAAAAAAAAATATTTTATTTATTCAAAAGTTACAAAATATCGATAATAACACTTTAAAAGACAATAATGACAATCTTGATAATAACAATATGGCTATACTAGATCTGACATAGATTACGTACCGTAATTACTGCGAGGACTTGAAGAGAGTGAGTGTTCCCTGGGAGAAGGGACAGGGTATATAAAGGTTAATAGGACTGCTGAATAAGATTCAAGGAATATGGTGTGATCTGCAGGTGCACTATGGCCTCATGGTGGCGTGACTTTATATATCGTGTTTCGCCGCAATATTTTAAATAATATATTTATATACTTATTATGTTGGAAACTATTAAACTATTCATATAATGTCTTTGCATTATTTTGTTATAAGTTTTATTTTAATTTATTACTGTTTAATGTTCCTAGAACTGATTACGTAGTGAATTAATATCTTGTTAACTCTATTATCCGAAAGCAAATAAAGTTATTCATCCATTCAACTGAGATTGAACTGAACTCATAATAATTGTTTTGTAATGACATTAAACAATTTGAATTTTTTTTCCCTCATAAATATAGATATATTCAATAAAACTATTCTCTTCAATTCAGTTTGAAAAAAAAATTACAAAGCTTTATAATTTGCCAAATATTTTTGTATTAGTGAAACCATAAAAAATATATCATAAAATTCACGTAATTCATTTTTCTGGGGAATGATTTTCAAAGTGACTGTAACCATAAAATTTAAAAATATCCACGAATAAAATTTTGTTCCATACAATCATAAAATTTAAAACTTTTACTAATTACAATTATTGCGACGAATTGGAAGAAGTGAATAAACGTCAATTTTGTTTGGTTTTAAGACATTTGAGAATTGTACTAGCTCTGGGAGGGACTGCATTTTCCTTGACAGAGCAATCCTTCTGGCTGACAATAAAGTTTTTACTGTTTACCCTCATTTCATCTTCTCCCACCTGGACTCCTATACCTTCCGCAGTCGTGCAGGGACTTGCCGCTTTCGAGTGTAATATTCTGCGTTACATCGCATTCTGCAATGGGACTCTCTTTCTCCAATTCCTCCCAACTATTTTAGGAAATAGTTATATATAACTTAGTTAAATAGTTGGAAAATAACTTAGGAGTTAACGGTTTCGGTTCTTTAGAATTGTTTGTAATATCAGATTAAAATCTCATCATGTGAAAATGTGGGTTATCAGTCCATTGGAGGATGGTTAGTTTCTTTCTTTAGACTTTAGAGTTTCCTAAGATTTTCCCAAAATACGGATTACCCCACCTATAAGGATTACATCGGCTTTTTTCGCCAGGGTTCGACTTTCTGATGTATATCTAAAGGCTTCTTGAAACTTTTAACAAACATTTTATACAATTTTTGAGGAAACTTAGTAAAATCTTGTATAGCTTAGTGACGTTGTTACCAAGAAGTCTTTTTTTTTTTTTCTTTTTTTTTTTCATATTCTGATCGTTTAAATTAAGTCACTTTGTGGTATACAGAATTTCATTTTCTCAAAAGTTGCCAGTGTAGCGGAACTACACTAGAGCAGCGGGTTCAGACGCTGTCTCATATGTAGCGTTAGCGGCTCCTACCTCTAAAGTCAACTTCTTCATTACAATGGTACCCCCTCAGCTCACCTATGACTATTGCCAATTCAATTAGCGACAACGCAACAACACGATATATGATCACTGTCAACCAACTTTGAATCAATAGATCTCTTTTAAGGAGTCCCGGTTTGAATATGTAACCTGAACAAGATTAAGAATTAGACACGCAGTCTTCGCCATAAAAAGAAGAGGACTGGAAACACCGATTTGCGAAACATGTAACAAACTCTGGCAATAAAACACATTGTACCTTAATGTTCCATTTATTTCAGACCTGATTCCATCAAAAATTTCCAAATTCCACCAGAACCTCATTCATTATCCTAATCCTCTTGCACAATCCCTACCCAGCTCAACTCATCCCTACTACCCACCTAGAAGGTTGAAACGGCAGTGGCCCCGAGATGTTTTGTAAATACATATGCTGGAGTTCTGACACTGGTCAAATTCTTCTCTTATGTGCGGTGTGATTGTGGCTGTGGCGCCCTCACTTAGCTTCTTTTGGCTCTCACCAACATCGAGAGGGAGGCGCTGTGATCCTTTGGACTCTGCTTGTCCTTCCACTAGTGGGGAGGGGGACCAGCCCCGTCCGTGGTTCCCTTGCTGATTGTAAATATTGTACATAGGTATGCATGTGACATGTATTTGCATTTATTTTTTCTACAAATTTTGTTAATGTATACATTTATTTATTTTGATTTCATTTAATGTAATTTGACTTTTCTTTTGTTTATATTGTAAATATTGTATTAATGTGATCCTGAAGCAAAGTTATTATTGTCTATTATGACAAATTGTAATATATACGAATAAATAAAAAAAAAAGCAAAAAAACAAAAAAAAACAACACTGTAACAATAATGTCTATCTATAGTTCGCTATCTCTAATAAGACAATCCGTTTTACCTTTTTTTTTTTTTTTTTTTTTTTGCCAAAAGGACTTCCTGACGAAAAAAGTCAAATTCAAATGGCGTTAAAATTAAAAAAAAAATCATTAAATATAGTTATTGATGTGACAATTGTAACAAGTTGAAATAATGTAAGGATCTGTAAATAATTTATTTTCTTTTATTAGTTAAACTTGAGGAAATTTTAAGAATTTTTACATATTTAAATAAGCATTATATACGTCTATCAATTCTTATTTTATTTTTAACTCTTTTACATCTTGTTACTTTTCCTCCATGTTTTGGGGGTTTTTCCCCATTAAATTTAGTTACAGTCAATATAAACTATAATTTTAATATTTTATAATTAACTATAAATTTACGTTTTTTGTTCATTTTCTTTGAACCCTGATCTTATTTTGTTTATAAATAGTGAGTCAGTTGTCACCATTGTTAAAGGACAGTTAGCAAGTAAGCTACAAAAATTGTAAAATAAAGAAAATAAACAAAAAGGTAAATTTATAGTAAATTGTAAAATATGGAAATTCTATATTGAAAAATGTATGTTGACTGTAACTAAATTTAAACTTTATTAAATAATTTTAGTCTAGAAAATGGGGACAAAACCTCGAAACGTGGAGGAAAAGTAATAAGATGCAAAAGAGTTTTAAAAATGAAGGAATAAGTGATGGAAGTATATAATGGTTATTCAAATATGTATAAATAACTTATGTTATAACTATGCTTACTTGATATGCTTACCACTTGTTCCTCTATCCATTCAGTAAACACATGATCCCAACCTACAAACCTGTATATACCTTCTCACAGATCTGCTTCCTTCAAAAAATCCTTTATTATTCGTGCTACCCTATTTTGGAATTCCTTGCCTGTATCCATTCGTAAATCCTTATGATTATCCACTTTTAAACACCAACTATTTCTCCATCTCCTAACGCATCAATCTTCCCAACATATGTAATATATAAAAGCTATAGATGATAACTATTCATTGTCACAGAACTTGTCTTTTGTTGTTAAACTGAAGTCTTAAACGACCAGACAATTATTATTTATATTGTACTTTTCTTGTTATTCTTAGGGAACTACTCGTCCCAGAATAAAATTACTTTTCATTTCATTTCATCAATGTAACTACAAATAAACTGCTTGTTTAGATGCG
This sequence comes from Piezodorus guildinii, assembly GCA_023052935.1. Lineage (NCBI taxonomy): Eukaryota > Metazoa > Arthropoda > Insecta > Hemiptera > Pentatomidae > Piezodorus > Piezodorus guildinii. Next base: position 67,856,516 of record CM041296.1, on the reverse strand, counting down.
GCATGTTAAATAAATAATATTATGTAATATTACTAATAACCATTGTTGCTTATGGATAATACCTTTAGCATGAAACTAAAGAAAAGGTTATGTTTTTGGTAAGTATACATTACCTTATGGGAGAAAACGAATTGGTGTTTTTTTAAATTTATTTATTCGGATATATTACAATTTGTCACAATGGAAAATTACAATATTGCTACAGGATCACATTCATACATTATAAATATTAGGGAAGTCAAATATGTGTTTTTAGATGAAATCGGAATGCGGATTTATATAAAACTAATCCATTAGAATAAAAATATCAAATCATGTCAAAATGTCGATTTATTAAAAAATCCAAGGTAATGAACTTTTGATTGTACTCCTTATGGATTGATTTTATTTATCCGTGCTGAACTTCATATGATCATGAAAGTTCGTAAAACATTCTTGAATACATAAATGTATGCATAAAGGAGATTTAAAATTTTTTTATTTCGTTATTACGCAAGTTTTCAAATGTTCACTGAACGCGATAATATCGCCTAAATGTTTGGATCGTCGTAAGAAATGGAGTTATTTTAAGAAAACTAACGTGGCCTAAAAATAGCCTGGGAGAGGAGGGGAGGGGGTAAGAAAGGGAGGGGATGAAGTTTATAAAACTGTGCACGTACTTTATCGATCCTCTTCATTAGACACAAGCCCATCTTTTCAACCAATCCCATTCGAGGGACCACCTCCCCCTCCTCCCTCACAAACCCATTGATAAGGTCAAACTGTTCCAGATTAAATAAAGTTATCTCTTCCCCATTATACCTTCCCTAATGAAATTTTCTACCCTTCATCAGGAATTTTATAGGCTTCCGTTACAACTTATTAAGAGTTTAGTAGGTAACTGAACCTAATACATCTGCTATCATTTTAATGATTTTATTACTTCTATTTTTATTAAAAATGATGTATATGAAATAAAAAAAGTAATATATACCTTAGTATAGCATTCAAATATACATATATTTTTTTATTTATCTGTATCTATGTCATCTGTAATATGTATGTTTATCGTGAATATTGGCTTTTAATTGGATTTATCATCAGTATAGCTAAATAATTTTTATTTTATCAATCAACTAGACATTTAAAATACTTGTGATAGGCGAAAAATGCTGCTCTTAAAAAGATGATCATGATTTATTAAAAACTGCTAATTATTTTATATTTTCCTAATAACTATATCATAGTTATACATTTTATAATACCATATAGATGTGTGGGCAATTAACTTGTATACTAAAAGATATAAAGAAATGCAAACCATCAACAATATCAATTTATATTTCGGAAAAATTGGGAATCGCGACTACTAAATATATGTCTCCGCTATTTCTTTAGCGATTTCAATGATTATTTTTTCCTTCAGAAAATTAATTATTTCAATTGATGAATGATTTATTTAAATATTTTTTCTATACCTCAAAATATAACTAAATAATAGGCGTGTTGGGTATTCCTTATTTTTTTAGCGGAGATTTAAAGGTTCATTACTGAAAATAATAAACCATGAGTATTTTTACTGGACTTCTTTACTCTTTCGTTATCTTTCTGTTATCTCAGTATTAATTCTATTAAGAATTTCGTATATTATGTTTCGTTTCGAACAGATAACGAAGTTGGGACATTTTAAAAATTAAAATAAAATCATTTTAACCGCTGTTCTAATTCAAGAATATTTTTCTTTTTTTTCCTATTTTTAAATTGTAACAGCTGTGGGAGAATTTTTTTTTTTGTATTCATATTTTATTGAATTTTACAACTGTATTAACATAAATACAATAAGTAAAACTGATGAATTAGAATAAAGGGCGTGGAAGGCTTGTGAAGAAACTACCCAGCGGTAGAACTTCGATGTTTATTTAAGTAAGTAGATCCCGAGGCCATCTTATTTTCAATCGCCTCGGAGGGTTGTCAGGAATATGTGAGGTTGATAGGTTGCGGACAAGAGGGTTTATATGGGCTGGGAGTTTGGAATTAAAAGTGGTATATCTGGTACGAGGAATTAGATGGCTTAGTAGAGCCCCAAAGCTCGATTCTATATGTCCAGATGGGTCTGATGACGGTAATATAAATGAGCTTTTTGTAATGAATTGGAAGTTTTGAACGTTTGTCGAGTAAGTGTTGTAGTAATCGGTGTCTACGGGCAGTCTCTTGTCGTTTTAGTCTCGTGTGAGGATTCCATGTAAGACGTTTGTCAAGATGGAGTCCTAGGTATCGGATTTGTTCAACAGGTATGAGTGGGAATTATTATTATTATTATTGAAGGATACAGTGGGGCAGGAGGTCATCGGTTTAATTTAGACGAAGGGTAAAGGTAATTTGGTGGGATTTATTAGGATTTATTTTAATCCTCCAGTTCTGACACCATATCTCAATGGCGGTGATGTGCGACTGAAGGGTTTAGGATGGAGCGGTAGAATCATTATGGACGGATAACAGCACGGATAACACACAAGTGTCATCCGCGTAAGCTGTGAGGACAGTGCTAGGGTGGAGTGGAATATCAGCTGTATATACCGTATAAAGGATGGGACCTAAGATACTAACCTGAGGTACACCTGCAGACTGAGAAAATGTGGAAGAATAGAAAAGATTATGATTTACTTTGAAGGTTCTATCAGTAAGGTAGGAACGAATTATCAGGAAGTATGTAGCGGGAAGGAATTGACGGAGTTCATAAAGGAGTCCTAGGTGCCAGACTCGGTCGAACGCTTGTTCCACGTCGAGAAAAGCACCCGTGCAATACATTCCGCGTGGGAGAATTATTTCTCAAATCATTTGATATTTGACCACATTATATATATATATATATATATATATATATATATTATATATATATATATATATATAATTTAAGGAGATCAAAGATGTAAGACGGACACTTGGATTGGATAACTTGGCAGAGGAGGATGCTAGGAAGTATGCGGAAGGAAGGGTAAAGCCACTTCAACTCTTCGTACATATATATATACATACACCGTACAGCAGTAGTCAAAGTGGGGAAATATTAAGGAGCTAACCAAGAGCTTACGGGTTTCGATCGGAAGAAGACGTAGGTAATGCAGAAGTTTTAAGGCGGAGAATGTTATATATATATATATATCTTATATCATATATATGATAGAGGCTTCTTTCGGCTTTGAACCCTCTACCTTGGGCATAGAAGTTTTAATAAGAGATTATATGAAACAAAATATGACCTAAATAAATTATTAATATAAGTAAAACTGGATGAAACCTATACTTAATACATGTAGTTAATATCTCTCTCTGATGCCCTCATATAAAAAAGTGCTCAGGAGCATTATGTGAGTATAGTACTCCGTACTTTTTTTTTTTTTTTAGTATTTGCCCATCACTCCTCACTTCCTTCTCCGTGCACAAATATTTGGTTTTGCCGTAATTCATTTGGAGGCGAGGCCTCCTTGCTTATAATGATTTATTATTTTTCTGAATAGGCAACTTATATCCACTTCATCTTGTTTATCAGCAAATAATAAATGGCATAGGATTTTCCCTCTAAAATCGATGCCCATTTTCTAACATTTCTGTACCTATAGATGTGTATATATATTTATATTTCTATGATTACTGATTCCAAACAACTCTACGTTTTTTTCTCAGGCGAGATACGTACATGAAAATAACACCATACAAAAAGTACAATTAAAATAATTATAAAAATTTTAGGGATAATGAAAATAGTAAGAAAATATTATACGCATCTAATCTGGAAAAAAGTAAATCCAATAGTATACGACAAATAATAATTTAAATCTAAATTATTTTTTTGCTAAAAACATTGTCACATCAAAGCGAAATGTATTATAGAAATACAATACGCAGGCGCGCCAAGATAACCTCTTCCCTTCGCTTTTGTCGTAGGGACGAATGCCAATGGGAGATGTCCCTTCTTATTTCTCTTAATTTGTTGTCATTAGTGTCATGCCAAATCTGTCCCCACTTCGACCGAATCCGCTGCTTGATGATAGAAACATAGTCGCCAACAGGCACCCCAGTAAAGGGAATGCCATCTGTTATTGCTTCTTTGGCTGCACGATCTGCGAGTTCATTGCCAACTATACCGCAGTGGCTCGGTACCCAGACGAAAAAAACTGAATTATTGGAAACTATTGTGGACTGCAATGATAATAAAATATTTTGAATAAGAGAGTCGGTAGAGAAAAGGCGCTTCAAGCTGAGCAGGGCCGATAAGGAGTCTGTGCAAATAATCCTGTTTGTCTTAGTAGGGTAAATTACATTTAAACTTTTATAAATTGCGGTATAGTTGCTACAGAGTGGAGAAAGGGAAAATAGATGTTGTCTGCCCTCACACACGACCGATGCTCCCACACCTAAGGAACTCTTAGAGCCATCAGTATATACGTAATCAGCAACACCGAGTCTATCTTGTAGTTTTTGAAATTCCTGCTTATATATGTAAGGATATGTGTTTTGTTTGAGTAATTTGGTAAGAGAAAGACAGATATTAGGGGAGGAAAATTGCCAAGGATAAATTGGAGATGTTTCTATTGTAAGGAAAGAAGGAAATTCGAGGTTAAGCTCGACCAGAAATTTAGAAATGCGGACTATAAAGGATGGTCTTTTGGATAGGAAGAATTGTTGTTGGGTGAGAAATTGTCTATTTGGGAATAAATAAAGGAGAGGATGGTTGGGAGTGGACAGGATCTTAGCAGCAAGGATCAGGTCAAATTGTTGCCTTCGTAGTGCAAGTGGAGGTTCACCAGCTTCAGCACACAAGCTAATAGAAGGGCTGGAACCCCAAATAACGTGTCTGAAAAACCACGGCTTGTATGAAACTGATCCTGTAACTTTAGCTAACCACTTCTATTCCACCTCTTCCACCGCTAACTTCTCTGCTCACTTTCTTAATATAAAGCAATCTATTGAATCCATCCCTCTTAACATTCCATATGATCCATCAGATCCCCTAAATCACTCCTTTTCAATGGCAGAATTTCTTACCGCTTTAAACTCTAGAAAAGATTCCTCTCCCGGTCCAGATCAGATATGTATTTTTATGATTAAACATTTCAGTTCTAATAATAAATCAGTAATCCTACAGGTTTTAAATACTCTGTTTCTATCCGAACGTTTTCCAAATATTTGGAAAAAAGCAATTACGATTCCTATACTCAAGAAAGATAAAGACCCGATGAACGTCAATAGCTATCGCCCTATCTCTCTCACCTCTTCTATGTGTAAACTCTTGGAGAAACTGATGAGCAATCGTTTGATGTGGTTCCTATAAGCGAAAAATGTTCTTCCAGTATGGCAAAGTGGTTTTCGGAAAGGAAGAAGCACGAGAGACAACCTGGTTCGCCTGGAATGTGACATATTAGGTGCCTTCGAACAAAAAGAAAAACTGTTGGCTGTTTTTATTGACATTGAAAATGCTTTTGACAGGACTTAGAGAAGGCTCATCGTCGATACTTTGGTTAGGATGGGAATCAATGGGCATATCCTTGGTTTCATCTCTAACTTCCTCACAGATAGAAGATTCATGGTTAGACTCGGTAATGTGTTTTCTCGGGAATATGAGCAAGAAAATGGTGTGCCTCAGGGCTGCGTCTTGAGTGCAACACTCTTTTGTATATGTTTAAATGAGGTGTTAAGAGTAGTCAACTTGCCGGTCAAGAGTATGCTGTACGCGGACGATCTTGTACTTTATACTGCAGGGAAACAGGTGCCAGATTTACAAGACAAGATGCAGTCAGCTTTAGATAACGTCAGTGGCTGGTTTAATGACAAAGGTTTCACCATATCACCCCAAAAGACTGTTGCGATACTTTTCAGCAAAAGACAACCGAATTCACAACCATCCCTAAAGATAGCCAACCAACCACTCACTCTTTCTAATACAGTCAAATACCTTGGTGTGACCTTCGATCGCACACTTAGCTGGTCTCCACATCAGAAGCAACTAAAAGCTAATTGCCTCCGTTCTCTCAATCTCTTCAAGATGGTTAGTAACACAAGTTGGGGTGCTGATCGTAGAAGCATGATAAGTCTGTTTAGGACTCTCATAAGGCCAAAGTTAGATTATGGTTGCAATGCTTTTAATTCTGCCTCAAGTCGAACTCTAAAACTACTCGATCCTATACAAAACACCGGTCTTCGAATAGCTATTGGTGCTTTCCGTTCCAGCCCTTCTATTAGCTTGTGTGCTGAAGCTAATAGAAGGGCTGGAACGGAAAGCACCAATAGCTATTCGAAGACCGGTGTTTTGTATAGGATCGAGTAGTTTTAGAGTTCGACTTGAGGCAGAATTAAAAGCATTGCAACCATAATCTAACTTTGGCCTTATGAGAGTCCTAAACAGACTTATCATGCTTCTACGATCAGCACCCCAACTTGTGTTACTAACCATCTTGAAGAGATTGAGAGAACGGAGGCAATTAGCTTTTAGTTGCTTCTGATGTGGAGACCAGCTAAGTGTGCGATCGAAGGTCACACCAAGGTATTTGACTGTATTAGAAAGAGTGAGTGGTTGGTTGGCTATCTTTAGGGATGGTTGTGAATTCGGTTGTCTTTTGCTGAAAAGTATCGCAACAGTCTTTTGGGGTGATATGGTGAAACCTTTGTCATTAAACCAGCCACTGACGTTATCTAAAGCTGACTGCATCTTGTCTTGTAAATCTGGCACCTGTTTCCCTGCAGTATAAAGTACAAGATCGTCCGCGTACAGCATACTCTTGACCGGCAAGTTGACTACTCTTAACACCTCATTTAAACATATACAAAAGAGTGTTGCACTCAAGACGCAGCCCTGAGGCACACCATTTTCTTGCTCATATTCCCGAGAAAACACATTACCGAGTCTAACCATGAATCTTCTATCTGTGAGGAAGTTAGAGATGAAACCAAGGATATGCCCATTGATTCCCATCCTAACCAAAGTATCGACGATGAGCCTTCTCTAAGTCCTGTCAAAAGCATTTTCAATGTCAATAAAAACAGCCAACAGTTTTTCTTTTTGTTCGAAGGCACCTAATATGTCACATTCCAGGCGAACCAGGTTGTCTCTCGTGCTTCTTCCTTTCCGAAAACCACTTTGCCATACTGGAAGAACATTTTTCGCTTATAGGAACCACATCAAACGATTGCTCATCAGTTTCTCCAAGAGTTTACACATAGAAGAGGTGAGAGAGATAGGGCGATAGCTATTGACGTTCATCGGGTCTTTATCTTTCTTGAGTATAGGAATCGTAATTGCTTTTTTCCATATATTTGGAAAACGTTCGGATAGAAACAGAGTATTTAAAACCTGTAGGATTACTGATTTATTATTAGAACTGAAATGTTTAATCATAAAAATACATATCTGATCTGGACCGGGAGAGGAATCTTTTCTAGAGTTTAAAGCGGTAAGAAATTCTGCCATTGAAAAGGAGTGATTTAGGGGATCTGATGGATCATATGGAATGTTAAGAGGGATGGATTCAATAGATTGCTTTATATTAAGAAAGTGAGCAGAGAAGTTAGCGGTGGAAGAGGTGGAATAGAAGTGGTTAGCTAAAGTTACAGGATCAGTTTCATACAGGCCGTGGTTTTTCAGACACGTTATTTGGGGTGAAAATCCAAATCCCATAATTTTCCGAACTGTTTCCCAGAAAACGGCAGTTGGAGTGTTACAACTAACTTTACCTAAAAATTTTTTCCACGACGATTTTTTATTTTTTTAACGATATATCGAGCGTGTTTTCGTGCAGCTTGATGCAGCTTTTTTCTTTATAAATAAGTAGTCGAGGGATTAGAAAATCACATATTGATTGTCGATTTTTACATTTTTTTTTTATAATGTTAATTCTAACTCAGACTCATGTGAATGATTAAAATATTGTACAACATTGCAGCGAACAAACTCTATCTACCGTGTATAAATTAACACCTTTTGTTGTGTTATTTAATTATTAATTATTTACTAAATTAACTAATTCTTGTCAATGAAGTGTTAGCGTAACGTAATCGAATGATTGCGTCATTAATGAAGACCTTAAGTTGGCCAAATGAAAACGGAAGCTCGAAATATCAGGGATGAAATTCAACACGCTCTTGTAATGATTTTGCCTCTACAGAATCGTCAGTTAACCGATTGACGTAATCACTTCTTAATGATATAATTTGCGATAAACGTTCTAATTATGATTTCTATAAATATAATATAATTATCCTGTTGAAATAGGGTTGATTATTGTATTTGAGGTATTTAGTTCTAAAACAAGTAATATTGTATGTTTAATTTTTACTTTTACTATCCTATCTTAGGCTGTCTTTGCAAACAAAAATTGTTAAAAATCAATGAATAAACTTTAAGGTACGCAATTTCTGCAATTCCAGCGGCAACATAGCGGGAGGACTTATATCTATACGGATGGATCCAAAACAACAGATGGAGTGGGCTCTGCTGTAATCTCGGAGGGCGTAAAAATGCATTCGTTACCACCTTTTTGTTCATCATATCATGCTGAGTTGCTTGCAATAAATCACGCGGTGCATGATTTTATTAGCAGCACTGGGAACGCATTTTTCTGCACAGATTCCAAATTGGCTCTGAAATTTGTTTCCTGAATTAATTTTTATTTCATTTTTTCTATTTTATAATTAAAATAAATTACAAATGATAATTTTGTTTTAAACTGATTTTCTTGTGTTAACTTTACTCCTATTTACTGTCTTTTATTGATTGGAATAACTATGAATTAGTAAAGCAAACACCGTATAGTCGTGACAACGTTCATAGCCGTCATTTGCCCCAGAAAGAGAAAAAAATCACTTGATGAGAAAAAAAAATGATTTCATCCAGCAGTCCTAATTTTTTTTTTTTAAATCTGGTGCGGGCAACACACGACTTTCACTTACCTCCATTGAGTAAGAACAGTATTCGTGAAAAGTTTCGAATTTTGGTTTTCAGAGAAAATACACGTTTTAAGGTCCTTTAGTCCAAATAACCAAGTCCGGCAAAAAGGTGTGTGTTTGTGTGTAGTAACTCCCGCGCATAAACGAAAAGTCCTATAAAAATCTGGTGCGGGCAACACACGACTTTCACTTACTCCATTTTTAAAATCAACGAAGAATTTTCAAAAACAGTTAGAGATAAAAATACGTGAAACTATTAAGGAATTAATTAAATTGAATTTATATAGAAACATGTGTTATATTAAAAAATCTATTATATTATTATCTTAAATAATCAGTTAGTTTTATGTTCATTTCATCACTCTCTATTAACTTTTAAAAGCTTGTGTATGAGATGTTATTTTTCTAAAATCTTTAGCTTTCCAACGGTATATCATACATGTATATTACTGCTCTTATGTTCAAAAACGAAAAATTGCATTAAAAATATTTTTTCTGTTTTCTCCTTTAGTTGGGTATCGAATTTATTCAATTTATATATTTACCTGTTTTTCATCAGCGTTAACAAGATAATATAGTTATTTTTATTGAATCTACAAAATTAAAGGTACTTTAGGGAAGAAAATTTAAAATATCGGCATTTAAGCCCTGTCAGACCATTTTAATCAGAATAAAACCTACATGATATTAAAGAACATTAAATTTTACATCGAATAGCGAGTTTAATCAAAATCGTCGGAAACGTTTTCGAGAAAATCGAAAAAAGGTGCAAAATGCATGGTATAAAGTGCCTCTTCTGGTAAGTTCATTTTGATGAACAAAGTTTTCTCACGTCTCGGGCGTATAGTTGTCTTAAATATGAAATTTCAGTTTCATAGGACTTACCGTTTCCGCCCGGGAGTTACCACACACACACACACACAGACGCACACACCTTTTTGCGAGACTTGGTTATTTGGATTCAGGGGACCCTAAAACGTGTATTTCCGTTGAAAACTGGAATTCGAAAATTTTCACGATCGCAATACTTCCCCTTACTATATATAGTAAGTGAAAGTAAAAATGTGTTCTGACATGATCATTAAATTAAAAGTGTGCGGCAACGGGTTAATAACTGATGAAACTATATGAATGAGTCTTCCTATTCCCAGAGTATAAATTTAGAATTAACCTACAGTTACTTCTGTCCAGAATTTTGAATAATAACCGGATATTCTAGTACAGCCTACAATATAAATACAAATAATAGCTGCAAATAGAGAAGAGAGTGGCTTAACTGAGAGAGATGACATTATTAAGCTAGACTAGGGTGAGAGGGGCCGAGCGGTGTAATCCGTGACCTAATAAAGACAGGGCCTTTAATGCCCCGTCCCATTGTAATTGGACAATGGCACCTACATATTGCTCCCTTAGTTAAACTCATCCCTTACTAATCAAATTTCATACTCAAGGCCTTACTCTCCATTAAATATTTCCCTTGTTTGGATAACTTGACCAATCTATTATGTATCTTCACCTCTAGACTAACATTTACCATATATCAATAAAAATTAAAAACAGAAAAATCAAATCTAATATCATTTAACTGGTTTATTATGCATTAAATATTTATTATATAGATTAATTTTCTTTTTACATTAATTGTAATGATTATTTTGTGACAAATTAATCATATAATTATTATACTTATGACTATAAAAGAATTATAATAGTAAGGGGTATTCTTAAGAAGACGGAAGATGTTGGCGTACGAGGGAGAGATTATTTCTTTGTCTGTTTTATGATTGACGAGTACTCGATCTTTTTCCATATAGCTTCGGAGAGGAGACGCTTTTTATAGTTAGTTACGGTGGCTAGGATTTCAGGATTATCAAAATCAAAATGATGGTCAAGGGATATAGCGTGTTCGGATAATTTTGAGGAAAATGGGTTACGGGTAGATATTGTGTATTGGTGCTGATAAAATCTTTTTTGAGATAGTTTTTGGTCTCGCCTATGTAACATGAATTGCAATTTGGGGAAAAGCAGGGAATACGATCAACTAAATTTGATTTTTGTAGGAAAGGGGTAGGATCTTTTAGTTTCGAATGTAAATTCTTTAATTTGAATATAAATTCTTTAATTTGTTTTCAATAAATTCTGATAATATCTTTAATGTGAATACTAATTAAAATATCTATTTAACTACTGTATGTTCAATGTATTCTTTTCTGTATCTCTAACAGTAACATCATATGTTAATTATTGTTTAAAAATATATTTTTTTATTTAGAAACAATTCTTTATTGAGCAATATTACAATCTGTCCAATTTAGGACATTTTTAATAGGGATAAAGTACAACATTTATACTGCATTCACACGATATATACAAAACAATAAATTTATATAATAATAATACAATATAAATATATACAAATCAAAATCAATAAAAATATATACAAAAGTCACTCATACCTATATACAATTCACAAGCATACAGCACGTGAGTGGAGAATCTAGCCAATGCTAGAACTCCACTATACATTTTACAAGAGGTCTCGAGGCCACTGCCGTTTCAACCTTCTAGGAGGATGGTAAGGATGTGTGGAGCTGGATAAGGATTGAGCTAGGGGATTAGGGTGATGGATAAGGTTCTAATAGAATTTAGAGAATTTTAATGGTATAAGGTCTAAAATAAATGGAATATTAAGGTCATGGTGTAGGGTACAGTTGGTAACGTAATAAGGAGCATTAATTATTGTTCGGAGGACTTTTGATTGGAAGAATTGGATACGTTTGATGTTAGAATGTTTAGTTGTCCCCCATAGTTCAAGTCCATATGTAAGAAATATAACGGCTTTAGATGGAAGCTGTCTGAGAATCTGAGGAGTGAGGAGATCGTATCCAGGAGTTGCCATAAGGATCTGGATCGGCGTTTGGTGCGGATGAGGTCTATGAGGTGTTGTGGTAAATGATTTTGGTTATGACTTATCTGGGAGTGCTTGGGAGAGGAGGCAGTCCAAACAGCTTGTTGAATAGCGATGGTAAAGGAGTTCACGGCACCGTCAAGGTCATCTGGTGTTTTGAGTTTCACTCTGAGGTCAATATCACTGGTCAGGATTTGGCGAAAAAGGTCCCAATTTTCTGGCCCTCAGAAAAATGACGGTGGGGTGGGTTTAGGAATAGGAATTAGGGATACTTTAAGGCTCCTTAAATGGACTATGGTCAGAGGACAGTTCATCAAGGCGAGTCACCGACATGTTTAGGGAGCATAATCCGCTGTGGATGAAGAAGTCAAGGATATCAGGATTACGGTTAGGATCAGTTGGCCAGTAGGTAGGGGAATCAGGAGGCAGGAGGTTGAAACGTCTAGAGCTGAGTGCAGTATAAAAATATTAATGTTCGTTTTTTTGTTTTTCCAATGTAAAGGCATGAGCGTTATATATGTTTCTTATATAAAATAAAGAAGGAAAAACAAAATATTGAAATAAATATGGCTTATCTGACATAACCTATTCCATTTATATTTATTGATTTTAGGTAATTTTGATTTAAAAATTGTCTGCAGTTTAATAATAGAAAAAATGTTCTGTTCGGAATACTTTATTCATTTTATAAGTATAGTGCTTGTGATTAAAAGAGTTTTGTTACAAATTAAATGACATGAAAATAAATTTAATCTTGGACTAATAGTCCCCTATAAATAACACACGACTTTCACTTATCTGATTTTACACTCGTTAAAATCAATTAAGGTACTTTTAAATGTTGCTGTAACATTTCAGGCGTATAGTTGTCTTGAATATGGAATTGCAGGTTCATAATACTTTTCGTTTTCGTACTAGACACCACATACAGACACACAGAGACCTTTTCGCGAGACTTGGTTATTTTGACTCCGGTAACCTTAAAATATAAATTTTTTGTTGAAAACTGGAATTAAAACATTTTCACTACCGCAGTACTTCTCTTGATCTATATATTTTATATATAAGTAAGCGAAAGTAAAAAATATTATAATTTATCCCTTTATCATCAGACCTGATTTATTAATATAAATTTTCAGAGGTTCACTTTATATTATTTTTAACATATTGATATTAAAAATTTCAGGGTATAACGCACATGAAAATATTATAATGTAATAATCAATATTATGGAATTTACGTGACTCAAAATAGGGTTATATTGCCTGTACCACCTCTGTTCCCACAAAACCCGTTAATCTTAGCAATTATCAGCAATCCTCGGGGGATTATAAAACACGATGGAGTAGTCAATTTCTCATGATACACACATTAAATGTTCATAATATGAACCTTTATTTTATCTATAATACTTGTAAGTCGATTTGTTTAATAATACTAGTTTTTACCATCTTTATTTTGTTTTCATTTTTTATCAATCGCTTTCTCTAATTTGTAAGTTTATCATTGTAAAAAAACATTAAACCATGAGAGGAAGTTGTCCTAACTAGATTAAGGATAGGCCACACTAACATGACCCATCCTTATCTCATTACTACCAACTACAACCACTTCCGAAGCACCAACACTGTAATAATATCCTAACTATCAGCCACATTTAGAAGAATGCCCAATTAAAATCACAACTTGCACTTACCTGTCCACTAGAAATAAATTTTGAAAGTTTACCTTAAGTTTCTTTTAAGATATTAAGGAAGATAATACCTTATATATATATTATATATATATATATATATATATATATATATATATATATATATACATATATATATATATATATATATATATATATATATATATATATTATATTATATGTACATATATATGTATTTATGTAGGTATATAAATGAAACCTTTCTCTTGGTCATCGCATAACGCGTGAACGGCTTGACCGATTTCTCTAATTCTTTTTTTGTTATTATATATCAGTCAGGAGGATATAAACTTATTTTGGTGAATGAATAGGTTTTTTTTTTTTTTTTTTTTTTTTTTTTAATTTTCTGAAGTAATCTTTTTATCTACATATATAAAAATGATCCCCCCTTTTCCTTGGTCATCGCATCTCGCGTGAACGGCTTGACCGATTTCGCTAAGACATAGTTTAGACAGGACATCGTCTGTCGGATCAGCTACCTATAAATATTTTTAAAATATTACCTTAAAAAAATCTTTTAGTTATATTTCGTTATAAAAAAAAATCTACGGGTAATCCTTTAGGCTTTACAGATGCAGCTGATGAAATACAAAAGTTGAGAATACCGATAATACATATTTTTTTGACCAAACTGTTCTCAAAGATCAATTAACAATAGAAATGAAGTCGAAGAATAATTCAAAGAACTAAAATAAGAAACATAATTTATTATGATCAAAAAAAAAATTTTTTTTTGCCACCATAATCTATTTTGGTTTATTATTTTCAATTACAAAGCTTTGTAATCGAACAAAAAAAAAAAAAAAATTACCCTATCAAAATTTGAGGGCTTACGTTTCAAGAAGCGTAAAACCCCAGTTACGAATAAAAAAAAATCCGTTTGGTTTGGTTTTTGTTTTATTTATTGGCACAAAACATCTTGGTCATCAGTGCCAGATACACTCAGTATAAGATACACTTAGATATATAATACCTAACTCACTATAAGATACACGTTTTTTAAAAACAGACAATTATGGCTTTAGTTGAAATATTAAATAATAATATTAATTGAAATAAATAATGAAATAATATAACAAATGATAATAATACACTAAAACAAATAATAATAATACAAAATGAACGAATACATTATGAACAAATAATAATACATAATAGACAATAATCATATACATAATAAGTAATACATCCATAATACATGAATACATACATACAGATAATACATAATTTACAAATAATACACTCATAAATAGTGCCGGATACTTTAAATTTTTTTTTCTTTCTTTATTTTATTTTTTTTATTTATTTATTATTTATTTATTTATTTTATTTTATTATTTTTTCTTTCTTTCTCTCAATCACCCATTACCTAATAGTTCTTTTTTATAAAGGTTGAATATGCATACAGTGTCTAGGCGTTGATGACCTTAGGGTTTTACGCCTTAAAACCTAAACAAACAAACAAACAAACAGTGCCGGATACGCTCATTTTAGAAAATTAATTTAGACAAACTTTTTTTTTTTTTTTTTTTTTTTTTTTTTTTTTTTTTTTTTTTCCAATATTAAATAATAATATTGATTAAAACAGATAATAAGAATAAGAATAATCTATAATAAAAAATAAATACGACAACGTTAGTAAAAAATAAACATATATCAAGTTATATTAGTAGACAATATTCAAGGAAAAAAAAAATAAATAATAATAAAGATAAATAGAAATAAATAAACATAAAGTAAGTCCTCAAATCCTCTTATAAAAGTCCATTTCAGAAAGGAGGCACATTAATTGGTCAATTCTATTCCCATCGTTTCCTAATGCAACCGCGACATTTTGAGGTATTCCCTTTTGGTCCAGTTGTCAAAAAAATCCGTTTCTCCTAATTAATAAGTAAATAAATACCAAAAATTAGATAAAGGTTTAAAAAAAAAAAAAAAAAAAAAAAAAAAAAATATATATATATATTATATATTATATATATATCTATCTATCTATCTATCTATCTATCTATCTATCTATCTATCTATATATATATATATATATATATATATATATATATATATATATATATATATATATATATATATATAGATAGATAGATAGATAGATAGATAGATAGATAGATAGATAGATATATATAGGAGATATAGCGTTTTGAAATAGCAGTGGTAGTATGCCATATTCCTTTGAATTATTTATTGCTTTTCATATTACTCCATTGCCTATCTACAGCTTTATAAACAGTGACACCCTAATATTGTTATTTGAAAATAACAAACTATTGTGTAATAATATGCAGCGCTTTTTTTTTATTTTTTATTTCAAACCAAAGCTGTTAATTCAAATTTTTTTGGCAGAGTTTGAGAAATATCAGTCCTATATTTGTAATTAATAATTAATTCTTGTAAAGTGGTTGGCTGGTTTTACTATTATAAAATACTGTAACTTTTATTAAAGAAAAACATTAAATTTGCGATGGTCGTTTAAATTAATTAAATTTATCACCATCGTATATCTTAAAAGTTTGTCAAGTTAGTATTCGTTGTGGCTCGTGTGATTCAGTTAAGACAAGACAAACTGAGCACTGTAATATCGCTACCTGTACCACCCTTGAATTATGATGAATACTGTCTCCTAACGACTCTCTTAATTATTACATATGGCGCTGGAGGGCTTTAGGGTACCGCGAGGGAATTTATGCTTCAGAATACTTTGAAGGATTAAGTACCAGGAAATAAAGCACATATATTAATTAATAACATATTTTTCAGAATAGTAAAGTTTATATTACTTATATACCTTTGTGTAGAGGAAAAAAGCAGATAATATATGTTTTTTTTTGGTTGGTGTCACAGACTTTGGAGCATGGTTTTTAAAGATTCCACACCGCTATTTTTCGATGATATTTTATAGGAAAAGGTCATCACTCCCTACTATTAATCAAAATTTTCGTGAATAGCTAAAAGTTAGTTGTGGGTCTGTCATGCCCGGGAATAGGCTGTGGGTGAATCCCCATTTAATTACATAAAGTCCTTCCGGGATTGAGATTCCAAATCACAACCTTTGTAGTGTTAAACTAGCGCGCTAGCCACACATTCACGAACACCCTATGTATTATATATATATATATATATATATATATATATATATTATATATATATATATATATATAAATATATATATATATATATATATTTTTTTTTTTTAATTTAGAAGAGTTCTTTATTTAGAAGAGAACCTCGAGGTAACCTGAATCCAAATAAGCAAATCCTAAACACAAGTCTTTGTATATTAAGTGTAGCGCGAAAACGGTGAGTTGTATAAAACTAAAATTTTATATTTTTGAGAGTCTGTCTATGCATGAGATGTTACAGAAAGTTTTCTATCAGGCCAACCTGAAGAGCCATTTTAGATCATGCATTTTCATGTTTTAAGAATTTAAAAAAAAAAAAAAAAAGGATCAAGTGGTTTTATTAAACTCGCTATTTCGGTGTAAAATTTAATAAGCTTTTATATGATGTAGGTTTCATTGTGATTGAAATATTCTGATCGGGTTACCTGTAGCATGGTGATTAGCATAACAGTCTCCTATGTCCAAGGCCCCGGGTTCAAATCCACAGGTGGCCCTAGGATTTTTTAATGTGAGAAAAAATCTTTAGTTATGCCATCCTTCGTAGGGGACGTTTTTTTTTTTTTTTTTTTTTTTTTTTTTTTTTTTTTTTTTTTTTCCTAGGCGTAAACCACTTGGGTCATTTTCGCCTTAAATCGCTTTGATAAAGGGATTAAATATTATAGTCTATTGTACAAGTCGGTCTGTCGTAGGAAGTCAAAAAGTTTTGCAGTTGTCTGTATGTTGTCTTGTAAAACGGTTGGTAAGTCAGTTTCAATTGCAATATGTGCTCTGTGATTATCATAAGCCCTACACTCTGTCAAAATGTGTTTAACAGAGATTGGGCAACCGCATGTTGGGCACTCCGTAGGAGGTTCCCGTGCCATGAGATGTCCGTGAGTTAGTCGGATGTGTCCATTACGCAGGCGCGCCAAGATAACCTCTTCCCTTCGCTATTGTCGTAGGGACGAATGCCAATGGGAGATGTCCCTTCTTATTTCCCTTAATTTGTTGTCAGTAGTGTCATGCCAAATCTGTCCCCACTTCGACCGAATCCGCTGCTTGATGATAGAAATATAGTCGCCAACAGGCACCCCAGTAAAGGGAATGACATCTGTTACTGCTTCTTTGGCTGCACGATCTGCGAGTTCATTGCCAACTATACCGCAGTGGCTCGGTACCCAGACGAAAAAAACTGAGTAATTGGAAACTATTGTGGACTGCAATGATAATAGAATATTTTGGATAAGAGAGTCGGTAGAGAAAAGGCGCTTCAAGCTGAGCAGGGCCGATAAGGAGTCTGTGCAAATAATCCTGGTTGTTTTGGTAGGATGAATAACATTTAAACTTTTATAAATTCCAACTAGTTCAGCGGTATAGTTGCTACGTAGGGGACGTTTAAAGGTGGTCCAGAGTCTGTGCGATGTCAGGTACTCGTTAAAGATCCCTATCCTAATAAAACCTGGGTAGGCAAAATTTAGGACTCCCACTGAAGCATTGTCCGATAAGCCACATCTGCATAAAGTGACGTTAAATACACCAACAAACAAATATTCGGACAGGGGTTAACTGCTGATACTTTATATTTTCTTCCTTTAAAGTATAAAAATCCGAAAAAAATCTACTATTTCGTTTTGATAAAAAAACGGCCAAATATATAAGTTAGATGAATTTAATATTCAACTGACTTAGAAAAGAGCAAAAGTATTTTTATTGTCATTTTTGTTTTTTTGTAATAATAAAATGTAATGCAGAGTGTTAAAAAGCGGATAAAATTAACTGATTGTTGTACATAACAATTTTGTATTGTTAAATTATTCAATTTATAAAACATGTTTCCAATGAAAATACATATCATTCTTTAAACCTTTTTGAACTCTATTTATTAGTTGTTAAATTGATTTTAACAAGCCAGGTAAGTGAAAGTCGTGTGTTGCCCGTACCAGATTTTTTTTATCTGGTGTCATGGTTATTTTTTTGGATTTAACTGCTGTATCTCTCTATTAGAATGGCATCTATAAAACCTCACTCCTAATATAATAATAATATAACATTTTAATATAATTTTTTTAAAATTCAGTATTCTTAGCTGTTAGAATTAATATTTAAGTTAATTAATACTGTATCTAATACCCTCCTGAGTAAACTTAATTACTTGATTTTTTTTATAAAGGGGATGAGGGTAATTCTGAACGGTAGTGAGCGCTACCGGAACCTAAATCAACAGGGTCGGATGCTCTAGCCTCTGCTTATATCTTGGTGAATTCTACACGCAACAACCTGTCGATTCAGCGTCTGTATTATTCAAGATTAGTTGCTAGAACTTTTCAGTATCGAGTATAAATTATAATAAAAAAAAATCTGAGAAAAATGTTAAGATATGTGTGTGGATAAGAATGGAAAGAAGACGTTTTAGAATCGGCCCACAGGATCTTAAGAAGGATTTATGGGCCCTAAAACATCTCGTATACGAGGAAGTCTCTTAAGACCAAGAGGTATAAGAAGTGTACGCGGACTGGAGGGACTGGAAGAGCGAGGTAGGCCGGAGTTGACCTTTTGACCTGGGGGTCAGGACTGGTGCGCAGTCGCCGGGTTCCGCCCTACACAACCTCCCTCCCTCAGCAAGTCGAATTATTTATCCTACTTTTCGATACATCATCGATTATTTTCTGTTATCCTTTATATCGACTTCATCCGCACCTATGACTCTCCGGGGGTCGGTATGCATCTGAATATTGGAGGGTGTGAGGCCGTCGAAGGAAGACCTTTTCTAGATGATCAACAGGTTTCAGCTGCCTAAGGCTGTTTGCTTTATATTTTTATTTTATATTTCCCATTGATGACTTTTTTAATCTGTGATCATCTTAAAAGATAGCTAGTGATTTATTTTCATTTTAAGTAAAATATTTCAACGAAATATATGTTTTATCCTATGCACTTTTCAAAAACATCGGGTGCAATACACGACAGTCATTTACCACCATCGTTGAAATCGATGAAATAATTATCAAATACAGTTAGAGATAAAAATGAGTGAAACTAATATAGAATTAATTAAATTGAATTTTTATAGAAACATGTGTTTTATTAAAAAAATCTATTACATTATTATTTAAAACAATCAGATGTGTTTTATTAAAAAAATCTATTACATTATTATTTAAAACAATCAGTCAGTTTTATCGGGTTTTCATCTCTCTTTATTAACTTTTACAATGCTGTGCATCAGATAATATTTTTTTCTATAATATTTAGCTTTCGAACGGTATATTATACATATATATTACTATTCTTATTTCCAAAAAAAAAAAAATACATTAAAAAATATTTTTGCAGTTTTCTCCTTTTGTTGAATATCGAATTCGTTCAACTTACGTATTTACCTGTTTTTCTATCAATGATAATTAGAAAATATGGTTATTTTTATAGTATTTTTGTTGTTGTTGTAATCTTCTCAGCGATATATTGCATGTTTAAATTACTACTCGTAATTTCAGAAATGTGCTCAGGGAAATACTCTTATTATTTTTCGCTATTAATAGATTATGAAAATTGTTTATGTTTCAACAATTCTCACAATTATTATTTTACTTCTCTGCAGCCCGATTACAATTATTGACCTCCTCTAACCGTTCCCTCGAATCGTCAGTTTTTTTAAGCTATATAGTTCTACAAGCGTCTCTTACTCCATCTAGTATACAAGTTTAGAAAGCTTAGGTCTTCCTTTTCTTTTCGTTCCAAGGATTGGCTGTTTAAGCAATATTTCAGGAATTGCTTCATCTGTCATGCCGGCATTTATCCTTAAGCGCCTCAACTTCATTCCTTTGACACGAGCTTCCGTAAGCATTGTAGAGGTCCTGTCTAGGAGCTCTACAATGCTAGAAGCTCCACTCCTCTCCAAATTTTACTCCTTCAAAAGCACGGCAGAAACTTTTCTTTGAAAAATAAGAAGTTCCTTTTCAGTAGCCTTGAAGTTTTATAACACTCCGATCCATATATTTAATAATGCAGGATGCTCCAATTTCTAATAGATCTAGATTTTGGTCTGTCTGGAAAGTATCAGTCTGCATAGTTGCTTCCCTAACCAAAAATACCATCTTTTGACTGCCGTTCTTCTTCTTCTTATCTCAATATCGAGGTAATTATTCTGAGTGACTGTTTCGGGTTCCGAAAGGAAAATTTATATTGACCACGCCGCCACCTCACGACTGGTTGAAGAAGTACAGCGCCCCTATGTGGGCAAAGTGAATAACCGTGAGTTGCAGGTTTTTGCTGTGAGCAACCGGCATAGTCTGGGGTTCTATTATTTTCTACAAGCAAGAAATAAAATAAATAAAGAAGATCCCCTGGCCAAAGTGGAAGAAGAGAAGGGGAGTGAAAGTTTAATATTAACCATTTCAAAGCTAGAGACAGCATCTTCACCATCTCAGGTTCCCATAATGCAGCCACTTAAGTCAAATTACACTTTCATCTGATTTGAAATAGATTCGAATTACTAACCTACTAACCCAAGTATCAATTCTGGCCACAATAGTTCTTTTTCCATTAATATAAGTCATTCTTTCATACAGTCCACTACTTAGAAACGATTATTCATCTTAACATTAAGTTGGGGGTGATTACCGCAGTTACCAAAAATCCCAAGTATTATACTTCAAGACCTTCTCTTTACGAAGCTCGACTATAAATGCCTTGCCTGGCATGGGAATTTCTTTTGCTACGATATTTTTTTTTTTGGAATCATTAACTTTCAGTTTTAACCAGAAACGCATCAGTTATCATTCACTTGCTGAGAGCGTCCCAAAATGTCTAAATCGTCTTCTTCGGTGAACAGTCGGACAAGCATGTTAAATATGTATCCTTATAGTTTGAAATAAAAAAACAGCGTTTCTTACGTTTAAATTTCTCAATACCACTAATAACTCAAAAAGGTTAATGCCTGAGATGTTATAGCAAAATCTTTAACAAACAGCTACTTTGCACCATGCATTTTTCTCAAAAAGTGTTCCTAGAGTTTAATAAAACTTGCTGTATCGATGTAAAATTTAGTGGGCTTCCATACTGATAGTCTTACAGGGCTTAAATGCCGATATTATGAATTTTATTCCTCTAAACTACCTTTAATTTTGTAGATTAGAAAATCATAACAATATTATCTAGTTTAGATTGATAAAAAATCAGTAAATATATCTGAACGAATTTGATAATTAACCTAAGGATAAATGAGCAACAACATTTTTTTTATGTAATAATAATAATACCGATGTATATTATCCCTTTGGAAAGATATAGATTTAAGAAAAAAATATTATTAATTTTTATTATGCATGTATTTTTTGAGTGAATAATTCTAAGTTTAGGTTAAAACAAAAAAAAATATATATGTATATATATTTTTTTCACTCAACAACCTTATTATATAATTTATCTTTCCAACGTTTCAGATTTTTGCGATTTTCAAGGATCCTTCTAAGATCATTTTTTTATTTTAATTAAAAGTAATCAACATAATGTTTTTACACTGTTATAAAATATTTTAACTTACCTTTAATCTGTCCTGTATATAATCATATTATAAAAATATACTTTAAGCTGAAAATAGCCCTGTCAGCTTGTTATTATCTACTGGAATAAGGTAATATATTCCTTTATACTTGACTAAATCGTTGATTATATTATAATGTTTTATCCGCTTTTCATCATTTTATATTATCTTTTACAACTTTGAGTGTAAGAAAAAACAAATTATGTGTATATATATATATATATATATATATATATATATATATATATTTTTTTTTTTTTTTTTTTTTTAAAGAACCTAAAAAATAGTATCTTATACTCAGAGTTGTAAAATGAATAAATGGCGAATAAAAATTTGTAATTCCAGTGGATAATAATATAATAAATTATTTAATATTTTTCATCTCTGACTTTATTTATATTTTCCTAAATTGGTAGTCCTAAGGTAATTGGAAGTCGTTTGTTGCGGGCTCCAAACTTATTATGTTTGTGAAAATAAATTTACTCATTGGATTCAGCTCATACCAATATCGTGAAAACAAAAGACTTTCTCCTAATCCAAATGAAATAAATGAAAAAATCAATGGATGATAGTACAAACAAACACGCAACCACCTCGGCTACATGCCACAACCAATCTAGCAGAGGTTCGCCCAACTCGCATCATTCATCGATCCCATGCTCTTCAAATTCAATATACTATTATTATTCCACTGAATTGAAGTACACTATCCGTGCTCATGTAACGATTAATGAACTATTATATAATATGTTACAGATGGGGAAAAACTCAAAGTAAAAAAAAACATTCGAGAAAAACTATACGCCCGAGATGTTACAGAAACTTTTTCATCAATATCAGCCGACCGAAAGATCTACTTTGTACTATACAGTTTGGACTTTTTTACGATTTTCTCGAAAACGGCTTTTAACGATTTTGATAAAACTCTATGTATCGATGTAAAATTTGATGGGCTTTAATATGGTGTAGGTTTCAGTCTGATTGAAATTGTGTGACAGGGCTTAAATGAAGATATTTTAAATATTCTGCCTTTAATTTTGTTGATTTGAAAAGATTTGGAACATCATCTTGTTAGCAACGATAAATAACAAGTAAATAAGCAAGTTGAGCTAATTTGATATACAACTAAAGAAGAAAATTGCAATCATATATTTTTTTTTGTTGCAATTTTTGTGTTTTTGAACACAAGAATAGTAATATAGATGTATAGTATACCGTTGGATAGCTAAAGATTTTAGAAAAAATACTATCTAATACACGGAATTTTAAAGGTTAACTGAGAGTTATGAAAAACCGATAAAACTAACTAATTGTTGTAGATAAAAATATAATAGATTACTTAATAAAACACATATTTTTATCGCAGCTCAATGTAATTAATTCTTTAACAATTTATTTGTATCTTTAAATATATTTGAAAATTCTTAAATTTATTTTAACAACGGAGGTAAGTGAAAGCGTGTGTTGCGCGCACCAGATTTTTTTTTTTTTTAAATTATTACACATTTCCTATGATTTTTTAACAATATAATGTGGATATGGTACTTTTTGGAATGAAACGAATCTAAAAAAAATCTATTATGTTATATCAGGCACTGTTTTTCTTCTTATATTCAGTGAGGTCAGGGAATTCTAATTCCAACCATTTGATAAAATACCTCTATTCTAATAAATGTGAGTTTCTGAAAAATCTATATGAAATTTATACTATGAAAGAACTATGAAAAAAACTAATTTAATTGAGAGCCTACGTTAATCGAAGCGACACAATTAAGTTGTTTAAAACAACCTAAAACTGATTATTAAGTTAAAACCATTGATCAAAATAATAACGGTGATTCAAGACGTACTAAAGGAACCAATACAAATGCATAAAAAGAAGAATGAAACAAATTAATAGTGATATATTATGGGGATAGGGGCTTCTGCTGTATTATAGAAAATATAGCAGTACCTTTTAGAATGAGATGCAATTTTCAAATACATGTTTAAAGGATTTCTAAGTTTTTTAGATAAAATCTGATGACGGATCAAGATAAAACTAAACCACTAGTATACAAATACGTCAAAATATCAATTTCGAAAAAACGTCCTTTAATACTTTCTGGAAATCAATGTCTTAATTTATTATCTAACTGTATTTTATAATTCACATATTGGCTTTTAAAACGAAGGTAATTGAAACTCGTGTGTTGCGCGCACCAGAATTTGTTACTTAAAAATACATCCTATTAGTAGAATAGAATAGAAGAGAAAATAAACTTTATTCTGAGACATAGTCTTATAAGAATAGCATTAATGTTACAGATAATAATAGCACTTTTGGCCCGAATACATTAAATAGATTTAATTATTTACAAAGTTAAATATTTACATAGGTAAAGTAGAATAACAAAAAAAATATGTATATATACACACATACCCTCACACACACACACAAATCCCAAAGTAATAATCATAATAATAATGATAATAAGTACAATAGAATGAGAAAATAAAAACAACTAATTTTGTAAAAAAAAAAAAAAAAAAAAAAAAAAAAAAAAAAAAAAAAAAAAAAACAGAAGCAAAATAAATTAAGCATTTGGTCATTATAATAATTAAATTCTATCATCAAGTATCAGCTTTATGATCAAGAAGCGTCTGTGAGGGATGTTAGATGCTGGAAAAGGAGATATTTAAATGTGGATAAGGAAGAAGCATGAGGTATTTTGGAAGGAGTGGAATTCCAGAATGCAGTGGAACGGGCAAAAAGGATCGATCAAAGGCTTAAGTTCTGTGGGGTGGGATATAAAGGTCGGAGTGGCGCGATCTTGTTCCAAGCAAGTGGACTGAGGATTTAAGTTGAAGGAGACAGTTGATATAGGAAGGATGCTGGGATTTTATCGTTTGGTAAAGAAATGATCCAAGGAAGTTCTGTCTACGTGTGATGGGGAGTAGCCACTTTAACTCGATGTAGAGGTGAGTCACGTGAGATCGTCTCGAGGTACCAAAACCGTACAGCCGTAGTCGAAGTGGGGGAAGATGAGTTTGGAGACAGGTAGTATTGTTTTTCTTTTTAAATAGCTTATAAGCAATTTGGTCTTATTTGTTTCGGTGGTTAATCAAAGGAACAACGCATCACAATAAACAAGCAAGAGGAAGGACTCGAAAATGAGACTTATTTCCTACAGAACAAAAATTAACCTAAACTACAATCTACTATTATTAAGTGACATTTAGATTTTTCGACTAATATTATCGAAATGTAAATTGATATTTTTAGTTGGTTCGTTTCTAAGTCGATCACATTAACATCTGTTTATTTAAAAGCGAAATTCTTTATAAATAATCATTCAATTAAGTATGGTTAAGGGATTTCAAAATTCCTTTGTTGAAATTCTTGAAATTCAAAATCCTCTGTAAGTGCAGAGTTTTGATGACATGAACAGAAAAGTGGATCCAGAATTAGAGAGGGAGTTCAGGCGAAAGAACTTCCCGTTCTCGGTCACCGACAGGATATCAACACCGGTAAGAGATCCTCTTCTATTCCTAGTTTGTTTAAAAACAACTTGCTTTTATTTATGATTAGAAGCCCATTGATCAGTGTGGTGATTCGTTTTTTACATTCGCAAAAAAAATCTAAGTTTAGTTGAAGAAAACTTTGAGGACGATGTAAGATTTCAACTTTATTAACAACACTTTATTTAACACATTACAATTTAACCATGATAAATGAAAACATACCCCCTCTATATCCTCCTCTCATATGTTCCTCTCCAACATTACAAAAAGGTATATACACTATACCCCTCCCATACCAATGAAAAGTTATTAATTATTCTATACTCAAATCAAAGTCTTTTAAATAAGCCGGAAGCTTCCTGCCGCTGACACTGGGTTGGTTTTCAACAGCAGTTTGTAGCTCTTGGATAGGCTATATCTCGTCTTCCTTTTCCACTTCTTCACCCTCTTACTTTTGGTCCCCTTCTTCCGACGTCGGTTTCATCTCCTCTTAATCCTCAGCAGGTAATAGCATTTTGAAAGCACTGTTATTCCTGATGATCCTTCTACCGTCCGATACTTCCGCCGTAATGATTGAACCATTTTTCTCAATCGCCTTAAAAGGTTTAGGGTTAAAAGTCGGCGTCAGTTGGTGTAATGGTTTGTCCACCTTCTTTAACATATCGCCAGGCTGAAATTCTTTAGTTTCTGCTCTTCTAGTAAAATCTGCATATTGCTTACCTTTTAACTTTAAAAGAGAGTCCCTTTCTCGAATTTCTTCAATGTTTGGTATAACCAGGGACAAGTTTGGAATTGCACTTCGGATTTTCGTCCCATAGAATAACTCTGATGGTGAGACTCCAGTAACTGTATGCGGTGTCACACAGTATTCCGCAAGGAAATAGGTAAGTTCCTCCTTCCAATTTTTTCTTTCTAGGTCAGCAATTTTCAGAGCTTTGACTAAAGTTTTATTTTGACGCTCAACTGCACCATTTTCATGAGGCCATTTTGATACTCTATCTATCGCTCACAAAACCCACAGAAAAAAATCGCAATTATATTGTTTTCCATTGTCAACTGTAATTGTTTGAGGTAACCCGTATCTTGAAAACACCTTTATAAGATTTTGAATAGTTTTTTTCTTCAATACTATAACTTCCATGTACCTACTATAATAGTCAGTAATAACTAATAGACGTAAAGGGCCTTTAAAATCTAATGCAATGTCGACCCATGGTTCGCAGTTTAGTTCCCGTCTCTTCATAGGCTCCATCTCGTCTTCCTTTTCCACTTCTTCATCCTCTTCCTTTTGGTCCCCTTCCTCCTCTCATATGTTCCTCTGCAACAAATATCTATTACGAAAAGAAAAAAAAAATTAAAAACCTAACTACCAAAGTAAGTTTTCTCTTGTATTCATTCATAAGATCCTTCTCCTGACTGTTAGAAACACAAAAAAAAAAAAAAAAAAAAAAAAAAATAGCGAAATCGGTCAAGCTGTTCATGCGTGATGCGATCACCAAGGTAAGAGGGGAATTCAGTTTTATATAAATAGATATTGAGATTACTATTACGTTAGAAAATTGAAAAAAAAAATTGAAAACTTTTCTACTAAAGTAACTTTTCCCTTTTTTTCTTTCATAAGATCCTTCTCCTGACTCTTAGAAATACAAGAAAAAAATAAGTAAATAAAAAAAATAAAAAATAAAATAGCTAAATCGATCAAGCCGTTCACGCGTGATGCAATCACGAAGGGAAAAGGAGATTCATTTTATATATATATATATATATATATATATATATATATATATAGAGAGAGAGAGAGAGAGGTAAAATAATTTCTTTCTTCATTGTTACTTCAATGGTTTGGGTACCGAATGTTATTAAACACAAATCAGGATTAGCTCTAACGAGTGCCGCATAGTCAGGAAGCCACGTGACTTAATGTCACTTAGAGGTAATGACTATATTACACCAAGGGTGATAATATCTGGTTAGTGTGCTAGTGGGCTTGTCCCCTTGTTCCCGACCTACCTAATATCGCAGATGGAACAGCAACCATTACCACATGAATACACTCCTTCATAAATTTCGGAACCGGGCATCATATATTAACTTTATTGTGCTGTTTGTTGTGAGTTGCATCATAATTAGACCTAGAATTAATTGGATTATCATTGAAAGTGACAACTGCATTAATTAAAAAGATAAACCAAATTTAGGTGAGATATGGATAAATGAGGAACTAAACATGGATAGCTCTTCAATAAAATTTATAGCTTAGAAAGTCCTGTGATCATCTTCTTTTTAGACTTTTCTGAGAATCGTCAAAGATCGAAGAGGAAGCTAGGATGGGAAACTTGTTTGTTGTAGAGTTTGTCCTAGAAGAATGAGTATCTTGTTAGCACTAAATCAGCAACATACGTAACATTAAAGTCATAATAAATGGTTTTATTTTTTGAAAATAAGGAATATTGCGTATATTCTGAAAGATTTTGAATTGTGAGAATTCTATTTAAAATAAATAAAAGAATCAATTGTAGTCCCAAAGGTTAATCCCTTAAAGCCCAAAGGGTCAAAAATAAACTATTTTATGTATTTTAAGTGCTGTAATTCCTGTCAGTGATATATACCAAATTGAAATATAAATCTATCACACACACACACACACACACACACACACATATACACATATTTTAGGTTTAATTACATTTTTTCAACATTTCGAGGCAACATTTGTCCCCATTTGAGTGAGCCAATAGACATCCAATGGACAATAGTAGTAAGCTATGCAATGAAAAAAAGTGTAATCAAGAATGCATAAAATAAGCATAACAGTCTTGTAAGTGGGGAGAAATCCCAGAAACGTTAAAAAAGTGTAATTAAACCGGAAAAGAATAAATCATATAATAGAAGTTGTTTGTTTTGTTTATTTAGTCACTTTATGCTACTATGGCTAATCGGACGATGCTACAGTGGGGGTCCTAAATTTTGCCTATCCCGTTTTAATTAGGATAGGGGTCTTTAACGAGTGCCTGATATCGTACAGGCTCGGGACCACCTTTTAACGTCCCCTCCGAAGGACGGCATAACTAAGGATTTTTTACTCCCATTAAAAAATCCTAGGACCACCTGCGGGTTTGAACTCGTGACCTATGGCATAGGAGGCTGGAGGTATAGAAGTAAGTCAATGCTTATCTGAATATAAAAAAATGGAACTTTCCGAAAAAGTATAAATGAAAAGAAAAAGTTTTTAATGCAATTTTTGTGTTTATTTATACATATGAACATTAATATAGATGCATAATATAGCGTTGGAATTCTAAAGATTTTAGAAAAAAATATTATCTTATGCACAAAGTTGTAAAAGTTAATAAAGAGTGATGTAAATCCGATAAAACTGACTGTTGTGGATAGTAATATATTAGATTATTTAATATAACACATGTTTTTATCGAAACTCAATGTAATTAATTCTTTAATTTTTTTATATCTGTGTCTCATTCAACTGTAGTTCGTGTGTTTCGTGCTCTAGAATTTTTAATTTATTATGACAACTATCATTCTAAAATTATCCTTGCTAGACATTATAATCAGCTTTTCACTTTTAAATTAAATATGTCAAAAATATATTAGGGGATTTCCTGTAGCAGGGTCGCATAACAGTCTTCTATGCCTAAGGTCACGGGTTCAAAGCCACAGGTGGTCCTAGGATTTTTTAATGGGGCATAAAAAAGTGGTCCCGAGCCTGTGCGATGTCAGGTACTCGTTAAAGATCCTTTCCTAATTAAACCTGGATAGGCAAAATGTAGGACTCCCACTGTAGCATCGTCCAAGTAGCCATAGTAGCATAAAGAGACGTTAAATAAACAAACAAAGATACATTAGACGGTTATAAAGGTTAAGGATAGTAATCAATTTTTAGGGATCTGTGTACGCAGACTTTGGTATTAGGCCTGATTGACATGGGTATTATTTTATGCTTACAGAAGTTTAATTTTGTCGTTTGGGAAGTGAAACCTTTGCGATATTGATAGCTTAACATTTCTATTTCTATTTCAATCTACGATAGCAAACCCTCTTTAAGAGGAAGGAGTATCTGATTGACACTAGGATAACATTATTGATTCTGGTGAAGTCCTAATTTTAAACCTATTGATTGCTATACAGAATTTCCCAATTGGTATCTATGGTGATATTTGGACGTAAAGTGTAACAATATGTCTAAAATTAAGGCCTGATACAATAGTTTACGCATATGATAATTGTTTTAAATGGTAAGGAATGTTTTCTGCTTGTGCAATCTCTTGACGGAATAAGGCTATAATGTAATACTTATATTTTTATTATCAGGCGATTCTCTATATCTTTTAGAGATTAGTGAAGTAGCATACTTACATGCTTTCATCGATGGCAGTCTTCTAAATCTCAAATGGGTTTTGAAGAGCATAAGCTTCCAACTTTTGAACTCCGATTTACATAACTTTGGTTCCATTCTTCTTTTTTTAATTTTTATTTCATAAAAGATTTTTGGGTAGCAGGAATATCTTGTTGAATATTGTACAATACATATATTTAATTTCTTAAAATTAATATATCCTCGTATTTATAAGTAGCTTGGATCAAATCCAAGTTACTTCAAAGCGGAAACTGGCGCACTCTAGGCTGGGTCTGCTGCTGGGCCTTCATAAACAGTACCTTGAAGACAATATGCCTTATAATGAAGCTTAGTGCTGAATCTTTGATTAAACCTTGAGGATCATATTTTTCTTGAAGATTATTCGATTCTCAACATTAAAAGGCACGGACATTAACATTATCTCCTATATCCTTGCTACTAAGGCTGATGACACATGTGTGTTATCCGTAAATAACGATCCTATTGCTGTATCTCAAATCCTACAGAACCATATATCTACCATTGAAGGATGGTGTCAAAACTGGAGAATCAAAATAAATCCTCTCAAATCCTATTACTCTACGTCGTCAACCTATGACTTCCTTCCCTACTGTTTCCTTTAATAATACCCCACTCATCCCTGTAGAACAAATACGATATCTAAGACTTCATCTTGACAAACGCCTTTCTTGGAACCCTCATACAAGACTTAAACGACAAGAAACTGCTCGCAGATATCGTTTATTACAACACTTACTTGACAAACGATCAAAACTCTCTGTTTAATACAAAAAAATGATTTATATAGCCATTCTTAGACCAATTTGGACATATGGCATTGAGCTATGGGGCTCTACTAAACCATCGAATTCCTCCCGCATCCAATCCTTGCAATCCAAAATCCTACGAAAAATCCTCAATGCTTCTTATTTTGTTAGTATTTTAATAAAATATCCATAGAGACCTCAGTATCCCACTAGTTGCAGACTTAGCCCAACTTCGATACACCTCCTTTAATTCCAAACTACTAGTCCACTCAAACCCGGTTGTCCGTAAACTCTTATCTGCATCTCTTCCTGATAATCCTCCGAGTTACCTGAAAAGACGGTGGCCTTGAGAACTGTTAAGAAAATAATCATTATAGTGTTACCTAAAAGAATGTTTGAAGTGCTGCCTCTGGGTAGTCTCTTCACAAGAATATTTCATCCTATATTTGTAATTTTAGTCATTTTACTCGTTGTATATAATGTATATAGAGTGTTAAAAATCAATAAAAATATATTAAAAAAAAAAAAAAAAGATTATCTAAATCAGTAGTTTCCTACAAAAAATTTTCGTGGACCATTCGTCCAATCATTTCAATAGTAGTCATTTCAAGAAGTCCAAAAAATCTAATTCTCAATATATTTAGAATTAGATCCTAATATATATATATGTAGGTATCGTGAAGGAGATTTCTTGACTGTAACATCTGTTTCCAGTCAACAGGTGCGAGAATCGTACTTAGACCGGCCAAAACTAACCGGATTGGACAAGTTTGTTGAGTTGGCAATGGAGGCTTTACCGGGTGATGGGAATGGGAACCTCACTCCTCACTCCCGCCCCCTCACTCCCTCCGCCTTCTCTCCCTCCCTCATCCCTACCTCCTTCTCCCCAGGTTCGTGAATGACCACTTCTTTAGATTGATTCCACCTTTTGTTACCCTGTCCCCTTTGGCCCTCCAATCGATTGTGCCCTGAAAATCCAACATGCTCTTCAATTTGAAAGCTTCTGATTTGAAAGTCTTAGATGTAATCTTAGTAATATATTATCAATGACTATTGATGCATTCGGATTTCATATTAAATATTTTTATTTGAACTTTTATTTTATCATAAAATACTCATTTTGAATTAAAATTCTAATTAATGAGAACATGGTGTTATTAAGTATTAAACCGTGACTATATAAACAGAAACTTTTTTTTGTTCTTATACTATTTTTAAATTTAATAATATAGTTGTAGTCAATTTAATTCTATGGTTTTATTATAATTTTTTTAAAAGATATTTATTGATATCTACAACTGTATTAAAAAAAAATTACATGAAGTAAATGTGATGGTAATATATAAAACTGTCAGTGTTAGTACTCTAAAAAATTTCTAAACTAAAAGGTCTCGTAGTCATCTTCTTTTCAGACGCCTCGGAGGATTATCAGGGATCGAAGAGGAAGCCAGGATTGAAACTAATGGATTTTAGTGGGAATGGGATTTGTCATGGAAGGAATGATGCCGGGTTCGGGCTAAATCAGCAACATATTGAATATTAAGGTGTTTATTGATGAGTTTATTTGTGACAAAATAAGGAGCATTGAGGATTTTCCGAAGGATTGGATACGAGAGGAATTCGATGGTTTAGTAGAGCCCTATAGCTCTACTCTTTAAGTCCATATCGGTCTAATGTTGTCATATAAAAAAGTCTTTTGTAATTAAGTGGAAGGTTGGAGCGTTTGTCCAGTAAGTGTTGAAGTAGTCGAAAACGTCGAGGTATTGAATCTGTTCAACGGGGGCTAGTGGAGTGTTATTGGTTTACGACGAAGGGTAAAGGTTATCTAAGGTAAAGTATTAAACCGTGACTCTATAAACAGGAATTTTAGGAATACTTTTTTTGTTTTTATACTCTTTTTAAATTTAATAATATAGTTGTATTTAATTTAACTCTATGATTTCATTGTACATGAAAAGCTAAAATACTTTTTTTTAGCTCCCTGATCTTAGCCCCTGATATTTTTTATTTAATTAACCTCATTTTCAAAAGTTTAGCACTAAAAAAACTTAAATGTATAATCAAATTTTAATCAATATTAACGAAGATATTTTGTTTATTTTTTTATAAATGTATATAGTGTAATAACACTCACTCATTTTTTTCTGAATATCCGGAATGTAAATAAGTACCGTCAAGCCATCATTCTTTTCTACTTATTTTTTCGCAGTCTCTTCGTAAGTATCTCCTTGTATCATGACCAATTTCTCTCCGTTTTGACTATGGCTGTGTGGAGAGAAACGATTGAAGCTGGCAATAAATTGTTTTGTTGTTTTAAGATTTGTCTTTGGCACAACGATGCAGTCTTTAGTATCCCACTTTTATGGCGATTACTAATGGCTTTTTTTCTACATTACACTTCCCATCTTACCTATATCTAAAAACCAACTCCGAGGACCAATAACCAATCAGTTCAAACCCGTGATCGTGAAAATTTTCGAATTCCAGTTTTCAACGGAAATAGACGTTTTAGAGTCCCCTGAGTTCAAATAACCAAGTCCCGCAAAAAGGTCTGTGTGTGTGTGTGTGTGTGTGTGTGTGTGTGTGTGTGTGTGTGGTAACTCCCGGGCGGAAACGGTAAGTCCTATGAAACTGAAATTTCTTATTTAAGACTACTATACGCCCAAGACGTGACAAAACATTTTTCATCAAAATGAGCTTACCAGAAGAGGCACTATATACTATGCATTTAGCACCTTTTTTCGATTTTCTTGAAAACGGTTCCGTAGATTTTGATTAAGCTCGCTATATCGATGTACAATGTAATGCACTTTAATATCAGGTAGGTTTTATTCTGATTAAAATGGTCTGACAGGGCTTAAATGCCGATATTTTAAATTTTCTTCCCCTAAAGTACCTTTAATTTTGTAGATTCAATAAAAATTAACTATATTATCTTGTTAACGCTGATGAAGAACAGGGAAATGTATAAATTGAATAAATTCGATGCCCAACTAAAGGAGAAAACAGAAAAAATATTTTTTTAATTCAAATTTTCGTTTTTGAACATAAGAGCAGTAATATACATGTATGATATACCGTTGGAAAACTAAATATTTTAGAAAAAATATTATCACATACACAAGATTTTAAAAGTTAATAGAGAGTGATGAAATGAACATAAAACTAACTGATTATTTTAGATAATAATATAATAGATTTTTTAATAAAACACATGTTTCTCTATAAATTCAATTTAATTAATTCCTTAATAGTTTCACGTATTTTTATCTCTAACTGTTTTTGAAAATTCTTTCATTGATTTTAAAAATGGCGGTAAGTGAAAGTCGTGTGTTGCCCGCACCAGATTTTTTACCTTCATACTACTTTCTACAGAACCAAAAATTATAAACGCTCCTGACTTGCCTTTTTTAACAGCTATTGGGTGTCCTTTCAGTTTAAAATCCCCCATTCTCACATCATTTGTTTATTTAAATACCTTATTTTCAGTAACTCTTCGATTTAACGCTGTCTAATTAACTATAGAAAAGTTACTGTTAATTTGGGCTATACTCAGTACTTTTTTTTTATACCTATCCTTATACACGCTACTTTCATTTTTCTATCTTTTTGGTTATTTATTTTCAGTGAGTACCCCTCCTCGTGTTACTCCCTGAGCGATGCTTACACGGGCTCCTAGCTGGATAAAGGCGTTCCGTCTCGAGGAAGGTTACTCTGAAATCGTAACCCTGATCCTCCAGGTTGGGGGGTTGGGATTTGGGCCTAAAAAATCTTGTGATGTGACTAAGGCTGAAAAAAATTAAGTACCAATCGTGGGGCTTCAGCATGAGTCCATAGAGGGGGTCATGGGAGGGTTCAAGGAAAAAGGAGATAGGAGGTTCAAGGAGGAAGAAGGAAGCGCTAGTAACTAGAAAAGAACAGAGGTCAGCAAATAAATATTGGTAAAATGAAGAAGAAGCTCGTTGTTGTTTGTTTATTTTATTTAACGTGCCTTTTTGCTATTGTCCCTAATCGAACGATGCTACAGTGGAAGTCTTAAATTTTGTTATCCAGGTTATGAGGTAGCTCGTGCCATTGAGAAAAACAGATGGGCATACCAGAAATGGCTCTCTACAATTGACTATCTCTCTAAATCAGTACAGAGAAGCTAAAAGGGACTTAAAAAAGAATAAAGAGAGGCAGTAGACAAGTTTCGGGATCACAATCATGAAATGATCGACGGCAGAATTCAAAGCAAAAAGTGAAAGAAGCCTGGAAAAGAATGAAATCTATTAAGACTCAATCCTGTTACAAAAATAACTCCCGCCTGATATCTAAAGAGAAATGGAGAGATTATTTTGGTAACTTACTACTAGAAGAGAGGTCACGCTACATGTTCGAAGACCAAGAAAACGACCTGAAAGAGTTGGAAATTGATGATAGAGGAAGTATAAAGGGCCTTGAGGAGGTTAAAAAAATGCTAGATCTCTAGGGCTTGGCAAAGATAAGTGAACACCTGATAAAAGTCATAAAAAGTTTGTATACTAAAGCTACATCGAGCCTGAAGATTGGAACGGGATTCTGTGGGCCTTTTCCAAATTCCTGGAAACAAGGATATAGCCTATACCTACTAACACTTTTCAATATTTATAGTGAACAGGTTTTAAGAGCATTGAAACAATGTTGCCGGAGTATGGGGGTAGAAGTTGGTGAAGACGTCCTATTCCCCGTACGATTCCCGAACGACCAGGTTGTCATAGCATCGGATGAATATGGCACGGAATACATGATGGGAAAGCGCATAGAAGTATACGCACTATGGGGGTTTAGAGATAAATATAGAAAAATCCGAATACGTGCCTGTCCTCTCATCTGTTTCTATTCTCTGCCTAGAGGACTTGACCATTCCGCAAAGCGATGACTTTAAATATATTGGAGTTACCACAGATAAGAATGCCTCAATCGAAAGGGCCATAGCTAACAAAATCACCAGCGAAAAAAAAATTTTTGGGATACTAAATGGAGTTTTGAAGAATAATACATCTGCTCCTTTTTTATTGACACTACATTGTATAGATGTGAATCCTGGACCGTAACAAAATCTTAGAAGAAAAATTGATTAGCCCTACAGTAGGATTTTTGGAGAAGAACCTGTGCCGTGTTTTGGTCGGGAAAAATCACAAATAATGAAATAAGAGAAAGAATCGGGGCCGAGCTGAACATTCTCGAGGAAATTAGTAAAAGAAGGTTGATTTGGTAAAATACTGTCTACGTAAGAAACGTAAAGGTGAAAGACCTTGGGAAAGGTGGATAAAAGATGTGAAGGAGGATATGGCTGGATGGCTAACAGAAGATGACTGTGCTGGTAAAGACGGATTACTAGGAGGACGGATTACTTGTGGCTCAATCGCAGAATCCCGAACCAAAAGAAATAATTAAAAAAATCAGTGAATTTTGTTTAGTCATGAATTTTTTCAACTCGGGCTATTACTAGACAAAATAGTGCTAAAGTTATATACATTTTTTATGATCTGGTGATGTACTTTTCTATACCTTTCAGACATAAGTAAAATATCACACTAACTTACTTTTATCGATGACAGTCTTTTGAATCTTAAATTGACTTTGAGGGGCAGAAGCTTTTTTGCCAACCTCCAAGCTACGTTAAAACGATTTGGGGCAGTACTTTGTTATTGATTAGTATATTAAAAAGTTACGGATAGCTGGAATATCTTGTTATTTTTACAACATATATTCAATTATTTAAATATATATATTAGATCAACCTCGTCACTATAAACTGGTAACCGGAGTCTCGAACACGGTTTGCTGTGCCATCAAGAACAGTATAGCAAACACAATATGGTATTTTAGTCAGGCCAAGTACTGAATCTGTATTAAACTTTTTTTCTCTATCTTTGGTTTAATTATTTTCAGTGCATTTTGTTAATTATATTGTCACTAGAAGAATTCCTATTTTCGTTTTATGTATGATTATTGTTTATTTGTATGATTATTATATGATTATGTTGAATTGTTTTATTTTTATTAGGCTTATTTCTAGGCCCACCTTAGCTCTAATATAATCTCAAATGCGTTATTATTAGGGGAATTAGTTCCAGAATAAAGGTTTTTTTTCTTCCTAAATGAACGTATGATATTACTGTAGACCTTATATTCCTGGAACATCCAAGCTTTTCTCGGTGTCTTGAACTTGTAATTTAGCTTAAACTAATAAGATAACGTAAATATCTTTTAGGTTTAATGTTCGAGTTTGGCTAAAATATAAATGACCTAACGTGCGAGTAAAGATAATTGTGAATCCATTTTTCTAGAGACTTGAATTATTTATTTTTAGAAAATAATAAAGATAGGTTTCAGTTATAAAGAAATGTTAAGGAGCGTAAAATATTTTAGGTTTCTGAAGAGTCTGGTAGATGCTTCTTAGGAGTTAAATGGTTAGCTGTTTTAATGGAATTGTCTTCATCCAATTAGCAACTCGAATTACATTTACTTAAGGCGAGGAAAGTCAACTCACTTCTGAGGAATATTGCTTTGCGGATGTATTTATTTTGATTTCGTTTAATTTTAGTTACATTAACTTGTTTTAGAATTGTCTTCAATATTCCAAACTAAACAGAAATTAATTATAACATACATTTTACTATATTATTTGTACCGAACATTGTTACAGTCTGTCTTTATACTTTTTCCGAGCCAAATGAAAGAATTGCACAGATAATATGAGAAAATAAAACTTTTTTTTTTTTTTATCACTTAACATTTTATTTACACCTGTAAAAAATATTACAATCAGCAAATGTGCTAAAATCTATGGAAACATGGCGTGGGCAGGCTTGAGTGAGACAGCACCCAGTGGTGCATCCTCCTGACATTAAGTAGAACTATGTTTTCAGGTCAGGAGGTTCCTCATCCAACTCCTTTTCAGCCTACGCCGAGTGATGGATGGCATGTCGGTTGTAGCCATGTTTTGTACAAGTTTGTTTATGTGTCCATTTAGTTTGTCGTGAAATCGTTTGTAAGTCGATCGAATGTGGTTTGTTGTAGTTGGAATACGTAAATCAGTATGAAGTGTATCGTTTGAAACATATGGTGGTGAGTTCGTTGCCAGTCTTAAAAATTGCGATTGAACGGTTTGTATTTTACGTATGTGTGTCTTTTTAGCAGGTCCGTAAATTTGGCAAGCGTAAGTCCATATTGGTATTAATAAATAAGTGTATACGTTAAGTTTCTGTCTGATGGGTAATTTAGAATGTCTATGAAGTATCGAATAAAATAGTCTCAGTCGAAAATTTAGAGTTTTACGTTTAGTCTTGACGTGTGGGCCCCATGTCAACCTTTTGTCAAAAATAAGTCCCAAGTACGTTACTGTGTTTGATTGTGGTATCTGGTGGTTTTCTATGTAAACTGGAGGGCAGGTCCAGAAAAGAGAACTTCATTACACTTTTTGGCTCGTGTGAAAAATTCTCATTGGTAATTAATAAATGTATAGGTTATTTGTGCCTTTTAAGAAGACGCATACAAAAGCGAAGAAAAGTGTTGAGTGGATAGGGAAAGGCGAAGAAGGGATGATACATTTTAATCAAGATTTCGTTCACGTTTAGCGAAAGCGTCGTGAAGGACATAGGTAGTTCTGATGTAAACACCAGTATAATCGAAATCCATAGTTCCCGGATACAGTGGAACATCTAATATCAATGGTAAGTCATTGGGCTTAGTTGCCAAGGTCCCTCACTGGCCGAATCATCGGACCTTTCACGAGCAGTAAAGAAGGAATCCAATACAAACTTCGAGGAGTATGTCGATTTTAGGAAGGAAATCTCGCGGAAGTCGGAATTATTCCAATCATGCTATATATATTATGTAACGTAGTTGGGGTCATTTAGTAAAACGCTTTTTCTGAATATTTAAAGTCCATCGGTCCAGTGGATAAGCTTGTTTTAGTAAAGTAGTCCCTTCGGTATTATAAGTTATATCGCGCCGGATCTTTTATATCGTAAAAGTTTCCAATCCTACCATCCATCATGATTCTTTACATCGATGCCTTAATAGTGTTCAAAGCAAATTGTTCTAAAATGTTTTCGGGGAGCTTTTCTTCTGATATTTTCAAGAGAATTATTCTATGCTTATCAAACCATGTATAGATGTGAGTTACGATTATAAATAAAAAATCTAAATATTAATATACAAATACTCAATCTCATGCTGTTTATTTTCCTTTAATATTATTTTTACTCATATTTTATTCTGTGATACATGCCTCAATGACAGCCGTATGGACTCTGGTTTGTCTTTTACATAATGTTTGTTATACTTGTACAAAATATGATGTGGACAAATGAGTCTATAGATGTTTTTGAATCGAAAACTTCTTTACGGTGCGTTATACGATTTCGGGCAGAAGAAAAACTTTTCATTTCTGGTGAAGGTTTCTCGTCACCAACATGCTGACGTCACTTACTCTAGATTGGCGCATGCGCAGCAGTCTGTGTATACCTTCCAATAGAGATAAGATAGCGATATAAATTGGCAATAACGTTATCGGCACAATAATATCGATATTTATAATATCGGTATTGCAGTATTTAATTTAATTTAAACCAGTTGCAAGGCAGATTACGATGACATAATTCAAGCTGATATATTTTTACAAGATGATGTATTACAATGTGAGTGAATAATTTTATTTTTAGGTTCTTTTTAAATAAAACAAGTGATCTATATTTTTCACTCAATCTTTTTATTTATTTTTCTATCCAACGTTTCAGCCTTTTTCCATCTTGTCTTTATTGCACACATAAATATATACTTTAGTCTGAAACCAACCTTGTCAGCTTATTATCTACCGTTAACAAGCTATCTTTAATTAAATCATCTATTATAAATTCCTGGTAAAACGCTCATTATCCGGAGGTAAACTAGTCCCCCGTTCGGGTCTCCGGGTGGGGACTGCTTCAGGGGAATCATGGCGCAAGATGAAAATTAAAGATCTAACAATAGGCACGTGGAACGTTAGAAGTTTAAATACGGCAGGTGGGTTAAAGTCGGTCGCGAATGAAGTTAAGGGGTACCACTTAGATATCGTTGCATTACAAGAGGTTCGCTGGCCAGGGGAGGGTTCGTTAACAGAAGGAAAGTATACTATTTGGTACGGAGGGAGCGTTAATTATTGTTTAGGTACCGGGTTTCTGATTAGGAATAGATTTCTTTCCGCATTACGGGACGTACAGTTCTTTAGTGAAAGAATATCGGTTGCTATATTTCAAGGACGTTGGTTTAAAATCGCGTTTATAAACATTCATTCTCCCACCGAAGACAGTGATGATGAAGTAAAATGCGAATTTTATGATAAACTAGAGTCGTTTACGATAAGTTACCGCGAAATTACATTAAGATAATACTAGGCGACGCGAACGCAAAGGTTGGAAGGGAAGAAGTATATCGTCCTACAATCGGTAAAGAAAGTTTGCACGAATATAGTAATGATAATGGGACCCGACTAATAAACTT
The DNA here is from genome assembly GCA_023052935.1 of Piezodorus guildinii. NCBI lineage: Eukaryota > Metazoa > Arthropoda > Insecta > Hemiptera > Pentatomidae > Piezodorus > Piezodorus guildinii. Next base: position 67,816,164 of record CM041296.1, on the reverse strand, counting down.
TGCCATTTCGAAAAACCTAATAATCAAAAGTACTACGTTTAAACATAAGGAGATTCATAAGTATACGTGGACATCGCCGGATGGACAAACTCGGAATCAAATAGATCATGTTTTAGTACAAAACAGATGGCAAAGTAGCATAATTAACGTGAGATCGTATCGTGGTGCAGAATGCGGATCTGATCATGAATTAGTAATCTCGAAACTTCGACAAAAACTAAATACAAAAAAGAGAACACCGAACTATATTCATCCCGAGAATTTTGATGTTGTTAAATTGAACAACCCCGAAATTAGAAAACAATTCGCGATAGAAGTAAAAAATAGGTTCGATGCTTTGGAATCTTCAGACGAGGAACATGAAGATGTAAACAAATTATGGGAAGGGATCAGGGATAATATTAAAGAGGTCGGTAACTTATGTCTTGGGAAAATCGAAAATAAAAAGAACAAACCTTGGTTCGACAGGGATTGTCAAAATATGTGTGAAAAAAGAAAAACCGCTAAACTGAATTCCTTAAATAATCCAAGCGATAATAATTTGGCTTACTTTCGGTTAGTAAAAAACGAAACTTCAAAATTCTTAAAAAATAAGAAAAGAGACTATCTTAAAGGCAAAATAATAGAAATAGAAAAACAAAGAAGCGAAAATAACGTAAGAGAGATGTACAAAGGTATAAACAAATCGCGTAAAAGATTTGAACCTCTATTGAATGGGGTTAAAGATGCGAATAACAACATACTTGCGGATCCGACTGAGATATTAATTAAATTTAAACAACACTTTGACGGCATTCTAAATACGGAAAATAATAATCAATCTCCTCCCTCTGAATACCAGAGCGCTGAACCATGTATAGACGCTCCGAGTAAAGAGGAAGTTGAAATGGCGATAGGAAAATTAAAACGGTATAAAGCTGCAGGAAATGATAATATCACGAGTGAATTAATCAAAGTGTGTGGAGAAGCGGGTGTTTCCAAATTACATGTTTTAGTTAAAAAGATCTGGGAAAATGAAAAAATACCCGAAGAATGGAAAGAATCAATACTTATTCCGATTCACAAAAAAGGACCGAGGACGGATTGTAACAACTATCGTGGGATCTCTCTTCTCCCAGTATGCTATAAAATATTCTCGTCAATTTTAACGAGTCGAATCACGGAATACGCTGAGGAAATTATCGGAGATTACCAATGTGGTTTTAGGCGGAATCGCTCGACTATTGACCAAATATTTTCCTTGCGTCAAATATTAGAGAAAAAATTGGAATACAACGGTGTAATCCATCAACTTTATATCGATTTTAAAAAGGCTTATGATTCAATAGACCGTCGGAAGCTATATAACATCATGATTGAACAGGGAATACCTAGAAAGTTAGTAAACCTAGTAGAGATGTGTTTGTCGGAAACATTCCATAAAGTTAGAATCGGTCATAATTACTCCGAGAGATTTGAGGTGCGATCGGGTTTGAAACAGGGTGACTCCCTTTCACCTGTTTTGTTTAATATAGCCTTAGAATATGTCATAGAAAAAGTGATGTGTACCGAGAAAGGCTTAAATATGGGTGACAAGATTCCGGTTTTGGGATATGCCGATGATCTGGTACTGTTAGGTGAAGACACGGAAACCATACAACTAAATACAAGTGTGTTAATAAAAACCGGTAAAGAAATAGGACTCGAATTAAATACCGATAAGACGAAATATATGATTAGTAGCAGAAACGGTGGCGATTTTGGTGATATTGATGTATCAGGGCATACTTTTGAATACGTAGAGAAATTCAAGTATTTAGGTTCAATTATAACTAGAAAGAATGAAATCCAGGAAGAAATAAAGTCCCGGTTAAAGGTGGGAAATGCGTGTTATTATTCAGTTGCTAAGTTACTTAGTTCGCGGCTTCTATCTAGAAACTTAAAGGTTAGAATTTATAAAACTATTATTCTTCCAACGGTTCTTTACGGATGTGAAACGTGGCCGCTAACTTTGAAGGATGAACAACGGCTTAAGGTTTTCGAAAATAAGGTATTGCGTAAAATATTTGGTCCGAAGAGAGATGAGACCACTGGGGAGTTTAGAAGGTTGCACAACGCGGAATTGCGGAACTTGTATTCTGTGAATATAATTGAGCTGATTGCATCGCGGAGACTCAAATGGGCGAGTAAAGTTGTTGGGCTCGATGACGAGCGGATTCCGAGAAGGTTGGTATTTGCTGATCCGACTGGTAGGCGTCCGAAAGGTAGGCCGAAGCGTAGATGGGAGGATTGCGTTAAGGCTGATCTCGGGAGCTTGGGCTTGATTGGTGAACATTGGACGAGTCTGTGTAGGCAGAATTTGGTGGTATCGGCATCGAACCTTCGGGTTCGCTAAGCCTATTTATTATTATTATTATTATTATTATAAATTCCTGAAAATAGAGATCAATTTTGATTCGATTAACATGAAGCTTTTCCTTTACTTCCTCTTATCTCAACTACTATTAGCTACTAAAAATTGTTATTCTACATTTTTAACCCTAACATGCAATATCTGGATTTAAGTTCATAATTTCAATGCTATCAGTAGTAATACAAATATGTAAGTTACATTCACGATATGCGGCAGATTTGAATAAATGATTTATTGAATACCATAGTTAAAATTTAAAACCGCAAAAAGCGGTTTGGTCAGTTAAAAAGTTCATCTTTTGTATTATTTAACTGCAGTATAGGTATTACAACTGGCGGCTGACTTATACCATATGATATTCGTGTTTGTTATCAAAGAACTAGTTTATCGAAGTTCAAAATCTTAGATTCATCTTTTGATATTTTTTTTCAGTTTAAGGTAATGAAGTAATTAAAACCTGAGTATAACTTAAGTTTTACGGTATTCATTGCTGAGTAATTGAAGACTTAGACGTGAAAAGGTTTACATCCTAGGTTGAGATTCTCTTTGATCTATTCATTCATTTTCCTGTAGGCCGTTGAAGGATTCGGGGTTCCAACAGCATCTTCCGCCAGCCGACACGGCTCAGTGCGCCGAGCATTAGATCCAACTCCTTCCATTAACGTCTTCCATCCATCGCAATCGGACAAAACTTCATATCCCATCCACTAAAAATACTCTAAATATTCTTAGGAGGATTTTCGGTTTAAATACCAGGGAATTGTGTTCATACTCTTGGGGTTCCCGTTTTTTTGCAAGTTGCAGCCGCATATTAGCACTGGACGGAATATGGCCTCGCACAAATATATTTTCTTTTTTTGCGAAAGGATGTGTTCGTCAAGTTGTTCTCTTAGACCTTGGTTATACTTGAAGCGAATTATTAGGAGTATTGAAGGTAGCGGGATGTTTATAGGACGAGAGAGTAGCGATTTTATTATCAAGGGGGCGGTCAAAATCGGTATTCCTAAATAGAAGTATATTTATTGAGGATGCCTACTAAAGTACTTATTATAGCAGTTAAAATGATGAGTTTTTGTTCATTTATGATGCTGTGGCTACCTAATTGGTTGAATTTTGACTATTCAATTTTTTTTAGGATTGGGATCTGATATCGCACAAGCTCAAGAACATCTTTTCACGTCTCCTTCTAAGGACGGTATTACTAAGTGCTACTTCCATCAAAACCTCCTAGGGCATCTGCCAGGTATTACCAGCGACATTCGGTATAGAAGGCTGTTATGCGAATCACGACACCACATGTGACCCTGTTAAATTGCTATAAAAATGTTCTAGGAACCATACATTCCTGGAATGTTTTTTTTTTAATTGCAAAGATATCGGAGTGTTGAGAAGCCGATGGGAGGGAATTCGTTTAACGTTGAATGAAACAGGTTAGATGGGCTTTCGAAAATTTCATAATTTCTTCGCTAAGTGAGATTTTCTAGACAAGTACAACAAAGAGATAAATACTCACTTGTGGGAAAAAAAAGATAAAGGAACCTATACCACTACAACCCATGGAGGGTCTTGGGTTCAGTACAAATAGAGATTCGCACTGTTTCTAGGCCAATGGCCGTGCAATGACGTGATTAGGCCTTTATTACGCTCAGACGTCAGGTTTTTCCCCAAATTTAGGTATCCACTATAAGAGGCTGGGTCTGCCCCAAGAGGGACTCCATACTCTATGGTCACCCCCTTCTTTACTCCCTCCCCCCTTCCCTCCGGCTGAAGAAACAGAATAAATAATACTCTACCTCATTCGGTATTCGAACCCAGGACCCGGAGAATAGTAGACTAGTGCTCTATCCACTAGACCACGCCGCCCCCAAACTTATTTGTAAAAATTATTTTAAACTTTTACTCTGTCTAGGGACATGTGTCAAACATTTTTTTTTCGAAATCACGATCTTATTTAATTAATTTTTTGTATTCTCACTGATGTTTACTGCGTATTAAAGTCATTCTATTATATATTTATATTCAATTCAATATGGTTATCATTTGAAATAATAAAGTATAAATTCTCATTTAATAATGATTTCCACTAAATGTTCGTTAAACCCATGAGAATTTGAATAATAAAAGAGCTCTTGACAAATAAGAATACCTTTACCTTCCAAGTAACCCTCCACTCTATAGTAACTAAGCAAACCTTTACGACCTCCTAGCAAATAGGTTCCACGTAGGCTGAATTTTTTATCCGCTAGTGTAAGGTATGTTGACCTTTTCAGATACCCTATCGGGACATGACAGACTAGTAGATGGTAGGATCAGAGGAGGACAGATACTAAGAGAGCTAACTGTGCGCAGGCGAGGCGGTGAGATGGAGATGACGGCGCTCCTGATGGCGCTGGGGCTGGTCCTCCAGTGGACCAAGTTCCAGCTGGCCCTTGTCCTCACCCTGATGCCGCTCCGCCCCAACTTCTCCTGCTTCTACACCATCGAGATGGACGAAGAGGTGACCGCCTTCCTCTCCTTCAGCTACCCGCTGTCCTTGGGCTTCTCCTTCGCCATCGGTAACTACGTCACTCTCCAGCTGACACTACCGCCTCAAGTCAGTTTCTCCTTCAACTGCCTCCAGCCCCTGTTTCCACCGTCCTTCTACTTCCTGGCGCTGCCAACGTTGAGTGTCAAACTGCCGCCTCCTGTCTTCCCCATCGAGTTCACGCCTGATTGGTTTATATTCGACAAAGAGTGACAAGCAAAAGGAAACAGTCGATTTTGTCTGTGTGTAATTGGAGATTTTTTTGTGAATGAATATATCCTAAAAGAAATAAGCAGCGTTTTATTTATATTTTTAGTCGTATTTTCTCTGAAAATATTGAGTTGCCATTGAACGTTATAGAGTATTTCTAATTCGTCTCATTACTCCTGAACGATTTTATATTTTTTCAGGTGATGTTTGATATATAAAAAATCTAATGCAGGATCCTTCCTCCTCCTTTCGACTGGCCAATACTATCTGCAGTCATCTCCTAAGGATAGGTTAGGCTCAGGAACCGTCTAAAACCTATGAAAAATTGTTGCTCTCGCGAGCAGTATCTTGTGCTTTTTTCGGTAACTAAGTGCTTCATACTTGCCCCTTTTTTAAAGCTGCGCTACACTGCGAGAAAATATATAGGTGAAAACTTGTGAGATTTGGTGATAGCGATTTATTATATACTATGACAAAAGGGATTTTTAAACTAATACATAAAAAAATCAAATATACTAGACAGCAAGATGTCCGTTGCCTGAATGATCGACATCTTCAGCAAAGGGGAAATATTTTTAAATATAAACACTGAATCGCGTAGTTTACTCTTACGATTACTCTTAAAATTCAGTCTCAGAAGCATGGTTTTAACTGTAAGCTATTTGCTGGGTGGTTTGTGAGTTCTCTGACTTCTAGAGGGTTGCTCAGATGAGGGTTGCTGGAGGTGTGGAATAGCTTAGATTTTAAACTCCCAAATATTTTACGATCCCTCTGTTAGTTCTTGAGTTTAGCGGAAATACAACGTTATTTTTTATTGAATGAATTCGAACTCATAATAAATAGACATAAATAAAAAAAAAATACCAATCCCCATTATAGCTCGAATTTAATATGCATCGTACATCAGTAATAGAAAACGTATTGATCATAAGTTAGTTAAACGAGCTCTAATAATTTTTCAAACATTAAAGAAAACTTTGATTCGGCGTAAAAAAAAGAATTACCTTAATGTCACATCTCTCGACGCACCATATCCACTTTAAAACTCCTAAATCACCTTCGCCACCTACTTCCATTCGAAACCCGTAGGCTTCTTGTTTGTTCCTTATCATTCCCCCACTTTGACTACTGCTGTTCGGTGTATGGGGTGTCTCTGGAGATCTCGAAGCAAAACTTAAACGATTATATAACTGCTTCATTCGCTTTATCTTTGGGATATCCAGGGACACTTCTGTTACCAGATTCTACGAAGAGTTGAAGTGGCTTTACCCTTCCTACCGTTGTAAATACTTCCTGGCAGCCTTCCTCTTCCAAGTTCTCCAATCCCGCCGCCCATCGTACATCTCAGATATGTTATCATTCAAATCCTCCATTCATTCCCGTAATACTCGTTCACGGCCTTCAAACCTGTAGTCTATTCGATCACTTCCTCTCTATTTAATTTTCAAAGAATCCTAAATATATTTGCCAATTCAATTTAAATTAGTTAAATAAAACATATAGAAACAATTAATTAAATATAATATCTTACATTGTGGTGCACTTGTATATTTAACTTTATTATTTCATTAATTTTACATCAATACAGTAAAGCACTCTAAAGTTCTTTTTGTATGTTTTGTAAAATTATTCAAAAGGGACTTGTCCCAGAATAAATAAAGAATTTATTATTATTATTATCAAACCATCTGAAAAAAAAGGTATTTCTCGTAATACACAAATGCTGAAATAGGTGGGTTGTATTCTTAATAAGATACTTTTCACTTTCTAAATGATGGTCAAATAATATTTAAATCGGATAAAGTGAAGGCTTCAAATCAAAATGTCTTTAGAACTAGTAATTTTTTACTTTCATTTACAAGTATGTGGAATATCTGTGTCTATGTGTGTATCCGTGTGTCTAGCACGAAAAAGAAAAGTCGTACGAAACTGAAATTTTTTATTTAATACACCTATAAGCCTGAGATGTTACAGCATCGTTTTCATCAAAATCGGCAAACCAGAAAGGCCACTGTTTTACGATTTGCACCCTTTTTACCATTTTTTTTTTCTTTCAAAAACGGCTCTGACGATATTTATTTAATTGGTTAGGTTAATGGAGAGTGATCAAAAGCCAAAAAAAAAACAACTGATTTTTGTATATAATAATTCTATAGATTATTTAATGAAGTTCGTGTTTCTATCGAAACACATTTTAATTAGTTCTTTTTCCTTTTCCTTGGGAGCGGCGTGGTTTAGTGGATAGAGGAGCGTCCGGGATTCGAATCTCGGCTGTGGCAGAATATTATTTATTCTATTGATTTGGCCGGGGAGGGGAGAAGGGGGGATCCTAGATTATGGAGACTAGGGGTGGGCATAATCGAATGACGATTATCAGATCATCCGATTATTTCAATCATTCGAATTAATCGATTATCGGATTAATTGGTCTGGAGAAACGAATTTTATAAGGGTAATCGAGGGATAGTCTCTTTTTTACTTTCACTTACTATATATATAGTAAATGAAAGTATTGCGATCGTGAAAATTTTCGAATTCCAGTTTTCAACAGAAATACACGTTTTAGTGTCCCCTGAGTCTAAATAACCAAGTCCCGCAAAAAAGGTCTGTGTGTGTGTGTGTGGTAACTCCAGGGCGGAAACGGTAAGTCCTATTTAACTGAAATTTCATATTTAAGACAAATATACGTCCAAGACGTTACAAAACCTTTTTCATCAAAATAAGCTTACCAAAAGAGCCACTTTATACTTCTCGAAAACGGTTCCGACGATTTTGATTAAACTCGCTAAATCGATGTAAAAGTTAATGGGCTTTAATATCATTTAGGTTTCGTTCGGATTAAAATGGTCTGACAGGGCTTAAGTGCCGATATTTTAAATTTTCTTACCCTAAAGTACCTTTAATTTTGTTGATTCTATAAAAATAATTATATTATCTTGTTACCACTGATGAAAAACAGGTAAATATATAAATTGAATGAATTCGATACCCAACTAAAGGAGAATACAGAAAAAATATTTTTTTTAATGCAATTTTTCGTTTTTGAACAAAAGAACACTAATATACATGTATGATATACCGTTGGAAAGCTAAAGATTTTAGAAAAAATATTACCTCATACACAAGCTTATAAAAGTTAATGGAGAGTGATAAAAAGCCGATAATACTATCTGATTATTATAAATGATAATATAATAGATTTTTTAATAAAACACATGTTTCTATATAAAATCAATTTAATTAATTCTTTAATAGTTTCACGTATTTTTTTATCCCTAACTGTACTTGAAAATTCTTTTATTGATTTTAAAAATGGAGATAAGTGAAAGTCGTGTGTTGCCCGCACCAGATTTTTTTTTCATCACATAAATTATAGCAGCAATTGTAGAGAGGGGAATTATACCATATTATCTTTCAGAATGAATATTAATCATTCGATTATTTAAATCATCGAAGTCCGATAATTCTATTATGACGATCATCCAATTATGCCCATCCCTAATGGAGGCCCTCCAAGGGCAAACAAACCTCCTTTAAAGTGGGTACCCAAATTTGGGAAAAAAAACCTTGCGGCTGAGCGTGATCAAGGCCTTATCACCTCAGTGCACGGCCGTTGGCCAAGAAACAGTAAGAATCTCAGTATGTACTGAGCCCAAGGCCCTTCTTGGGTTTTAGTAGTACAGGTTTTTTTTTTTTTTTTTTTTTTTTTTTTTTTTTTTTATAAATTTTATGTCATTTACCTGTATCTTATATCTCTAATTTAAAAAAATCTGAAATTGTGTTGCGCGCACCATTTTTTAACAGTAGTTAACATTTTTAAAAAGCAATGATTTTGTAAGTTAATGTTTATTGTATTATACACATCAAATAATACATATTGTTTTATACATAAAGTTAGTTATTTAATTGTTGTTTATGATATGATAGAAACTGAGAGTGTTTTTATTGACTTAAAAATATTTACAACCATAATAACGAAATATATTAATAATATTTTTATTTTTTATAAAGTGGGTAACCATTTTGAAGGAAATGGGATTTAGTGAGTGGCTATTGGTTTGGACAGGCTGGTGATGGGGGGTAGCGGGCTTCCACCTGTTGCCGAAGGAACACGCTATTTCCTGTAATTCAGTCAATCACGGGCACCCGAATAAGGGAACTTGTAGCCCTCAGGGAAACTAAATTATCTTCCTAACATTACACTATCCTGTCCGCCAGGCCCTAATAATAAGGTTTCTATGGACCTCCTTCAAGGCCAAACTTTTTCTTTAATATAAAAGTTTTATTTCAGTTTATGTAGAAGAGACGATTTCCGATCATGGAAGATTTCAGGTTAAGTTAGTTTAGAAATTCAATACCTCATTTTCTCGAATGATCTTCATGTTAGTAAATAATTTTAAACTTGGTTAGTGAAAACAATGCTAAATCCCCTATATTTGAAAAATCTGGTGCAAGGAACACACGACTTTCACTTACATTCGTTGTTAAAAATTAAATTAAATTTCTATAGAAACACGTGTTTTATCAAATAATCTTTTTTTTTTTTTTTTTTTACAATATTATTACTTTCACTTACTATATATAGTAAGGGGAAGTATTGCGATCGTGAAAATTTTCGAATTCCAGTTTTCAACGGAAATACACGTTTTAGGGTCCCCTGAGTCCAAATAACCAAGTCCCGCAAAAAGGTCTGTGTGTGTGTGTGTGTGTGTGTGTGTGTCTGTGTGTGTGTGTGTGTGTGTGTGTGTGGTAGCTCCCGGGCGGAAACGGTAAGTCCTATGAAACTGAAATTTCATATTTAAGACAACTATACGCCCGAGACATGACAAAACTTTTTTCATCAAAATAAGCTTACCAGAAGAGGCACTTTATACCATGCATTTTGCACCTTTTTTCGATTTTCTCAAAAACGGTTCCGACGATTTTGATTAAACTCGCTATATCGATGTAAAATTTAATGTGCTTTAATATCATGTAGGTTTTATTTAGATAAAAATGGTCTGACAGGGCTTAAATGCCGATATTTTAAATTTTCTTCCTCTAAAGTACCTTTAATTTTGTAGATTCAATAATAATAACTAGATTATCTTGTTAGCGCTGATGAAAAACAGGTAAATATATAAATTGAATAAACTCGATACCCAACTAAAGGAGAAAACAGAAAAAATATTTTTTTAATGCAATTTTTCGTTTTTGAACATAAGAGCAGTAATATACATGTATGATATACCGTTGGAAAGCTAAAGATTTTAGAAAAATTATCATCTCATACACAAGCTTTTAAAAGTTAATAGAGAGTGATGAAATGAACATAAAACTAACTGATTATTTTAGATAATAATGCAATAGATTTTTTAATAAAACACATGTTTCTATATAAATTCAATTTAATTAATTCTTTAATAGTTTCACGTATTTTTATCTTTAAGTGTATTTGAAAATTCTTTCATTGAGTTTAAAAATGGTGTTAAGTGAAAGTCGTGTGTTGCCCGCACCAGATTTTTTTTTATTTGTATGGAATACATCTGCACAGTTTTAAAAACATTGATTGGAAATCCATTACAATGCTTATTTGCTAAAATTTATTTTGTACGTCAATTGTTTTTATGGTTGGTAAAAATAAAAAAAAACCCAACTAAGAAAAGAAAACAAAAAAAAGAGAAACAAACAACAAACAAAAAATTAAAATAAATAATTAAACAAAATTATAGTTATTAAAATCTTATGATGGGATTGAGTAATTTAGAATTTTATAACAGTACATGTTTTAGTTCTCTTATGTCTATATTTAGATGGTTGATAGTTTAGTATAATTACCATTTGTTTTATAAGGGTATCGTCAGTCAGTTGGCATTTTGAGAAAAATGATTGTGTTTTTTGGTGTAGTAAATTCTTGTATTGTAGGGATGTCCGGATCTTTGTGCATGGTAGTTATTTATGTGAATGGTGGATAATTATTAACTATTCTTAGGTATCTATTTTGTAGTACTTGCAATTTTTCAATGTGTTTTTTGCTTGTATGACTCCAGGCTGGGCATGCATATGTAATTATAGGTGTGAAAACAGATTTATATATAATTAGTTCGTTTTTTGTGTTAATTTTAAATGTTTATTAAAGTAGGGGTACGTTTTATGTAATCATTTACGGGCACTATTTATTTTATTGTCTACGTGACGTTTGAAAAGTAGTTTATAGTCCAGGGTGACTCCTAAATACTTAACGTGTTTGAAATGGCTGTTGTTACGCTATTCAGTTGTACAGTAGAGGGAAGATTGGGTCAGCGTTTTGTAAATATTATTGCTTCAGTTTTTTCTGTGTTGGTTTTTAGTCCCCACTGACTCAGGTATTTCGTGGTTTTAATGAAAGCTTCTTTTAGTCTTTTAGGGATAGTGGATATTCTAAATGGGGATGCTAGAATTTCAGTGTCGTCGGCAAATAGTACAATTTTTGTTTTGCTGAAATAATCTATTATATTATAATCTTAAACAATCAGTTTTATCGGTTTTTTATCACTCTTTATTAACTTTTACAAGCTTGTATATAAGATATTATTTTTTCTACACTATTCAGTTTTCCAACGGTATATTATACATAAATATCACTGTTCTTATGTTCGAAAACAAAAAAATGCATTAAATAAATATTTTTACAGTATTCTCCTTTAGTTAGATATGAAATTCGTTCAACTTATATATAACTGTTTTTCATTCAGTTATTTTTATAGAATAAACAAAATTAAAGGTACTTAAGAGGAAGAAAATTTAACATATCGCCATTTAACCCCTGTCAGGCTATTTCAATTAGAATGAAACCTACATGATATTAAAGCCCATTAAAGTTTACGTCGATATACTGAGTGCAATTAAAATCGTTTAAGCCATTTTTGAGAGAATCGTATAAAGGTACAAAATGCATGGTATATAGTGGTTCTTCTGTTTAGCTGATTTAGATGAAAAAATTGTAACATCTCGAGCGTTTAGTTGTTTTATTAGAAATTTCATTTTTACTTTCACTTACTATATATAGTAAGGGGAAGTATTGCGATCGTGAAAATTTTCGAATTCTAGTTTTCAACGGAAATACACGTTTTAGGGTCCTCTGAGTCCAAATAACCAAGTCCCGCAAAGAGGTCTGTGTGTGTGTGTGTGTGTGGTAACTCCTGAGCGGAAAAGGTAAGTCCTATGAAACTGAAATTTCATATTTGAGACAACTATACGCCCGACACGTGACAAAACTTTTTTCATCAAAATGAGCTTACCAGAAGAGGCAGTTTATACCATGCATTTTGCACCTTTTTTCGATTTTCTCGAAAACGGTTCCGACGATTTTGCTTAAACTCGCTATATCGATGTAAAATTTAATGTGCTTTAATATCCTGTAGGTTTCATTCTGATTAAAATGGTCTGACTGGGCTTAAATTCCGATATTTAAGCCGATATTTCTTCCTCTAAATTACCTTTAATTTTGTAGATTCAATATAAATAACTATATTATCTTTTTAACGCTAATGAAAAACAGGTAAATATATAAATTGAATAAATTCGATACCCAACTAAAGAAGAAAACAGATAAAATATTATTTTAATGCAATTTTTCGATTTGAACATAAGAGCAGTAATACATACATGTATGATATACCGTTGGAAAGCTAAAGATTTTAGAAAAAATATTATGTCATACACAAGCTTTTAAAAGTTAATAAAGAGTGATGAAATGAACAAAAAACTAACTAATTATTTTAGATAATAATTTAATAGATTTTTTAATAAAACACATGTTTCTATATAAAATTTCAATTTAATTAATTCCTTAATAATTTCACGTATTTTTATCTCTGTCTGTTTTTGAAAATTCTTTCATTGATTTTAAAAATGGATGTAAGTGAAAGTCGTGTGTTGCCCGCACCAGATTTTTATAGGACTTTTCGTTTATGCGCGGGAGTTACTACACACAAACACACACCTTTTTGCCGGACTTGGTTATTTGGACTTAAGGGATCTTAAAACGTGTATTTTCTCTGAAAACCAAAATCCGAAACTTTTCACGAATACTGTCTCTTACTCTATATAGGTAGGTGAAAGTAAAAAGGAAGTTGCCTGTTAACGCTGAGCTATTTGTGGAAAGTCAGTCCTTCCAAGTGAGAAATCAAATTCTGGATGGTTTGGTTGAAGTAAATAAGTTGACTGTAAAGATTTTTAAAATAATTAAAGTAAACGACGAATTATGGGAAACAGAATTAAATGAAGATAGAAATAAATTAGATGAACAACAACTGTTACATATAGGCTATATTTACGAAAACGAAGTTCAGTAGAGGCTAATTCTCCAATCGAAATCGTCTGAACCGTTTTAGAGAAAATTGAAAAAAGGTGCAAAATGCATAGTATAAAGTGCCTCTTCTGGTAAGCTCATTTTGATGAAAAAGTTGCTGTAACATCTCGGGCGTATAGTTGTTTTAAATACGAAACTTCAGTTTCATAAGACTTTTCGTTTACGTCCGGGACTTACCACTCACACATATACGGACACACAGACTTTTTTCCGGGACTTGTTCATGTAGACTCAGAGAACCCTAAAACGTGTATTTCCGTTGAAAACTAGAATTAGAAAATTTTCACGATCGCAATACTTTCCCTTACTATATATTCTATATATAGGTAAGTGAAAGTGAAATTAATAAAGGTAAATACAAACATCCTGCAAATTATTACACAATGGTTTATTATTTCCAAATAACTATATTAGGGTATCACTGTTTATATAGCTATTAATAGGCAATTAACTAATATAAATAATCTGAGATGGTATATCTCGACTGCTAATTTCAAAAAGCTATATCTCTGCGTGTTCTGAACCAATTTCAATGATTTTTTTTTATTTTGTTGGGAATTTTATTCTCTATTTTTGAAAATAACTGGGTTATGGGCGTATTTATGGGTGATATTTCAATTTTTTCTTTTACTTTTTTATAAAAAAATTTCACTTGTTATGGTTAAAACAGAAATATTCTTTTCTCTTTCTTCAAAAATAATAGAGCTTAATCAAATTTGAATTAAATCACTTTTACTCGGCCGCAATTTCAAAATTTATCAGCTGATATCCTTGTAGTATCTTGTCGCGAATTAAAAAAAAAAAAGATCTTGTAGCATCAAAGAAATGCCGCGGACGGCGGTAAACTGATTTTTTTTTATTCATTATTGAAAATAACAAGCCGATTCATTTTCAATTTAACAACCAAATCTTCCTAGGAACTATTCTTTACACAGTCTATACAGCTGAGATATCCCTTCCCATCCTAACACTTTCCTTTCTACCTATGCTGATGACACTTGTGTGTTATCAGTCAACACTGATCCAACTATTGCCTCTCAAACTCTCCAATCCCACCTCAGAGACCTTGAGATATGGTGTCAGAATTGAAGAATTAAAATCAATTCTAATAAATCTCAACAAATTACCTTTACCCTTCGTAGAAAACCTATGACATCTTGCTCTACAGTGTCCCTTAATGGTATTCCGCTTGTCCTGGTTGAACAGATCCTCTATTTAGGACTCCTGGTTGACAAACGACTTACATGGAATCCGCATTCAAGACTGAAAAGGCAAGAAACTGCACGACGATTACGGCTACTCCAACACTTACCAGACAGACGCTCTAACCTTTCACTTAACTACAAAAGATTCATTTACATGACCATCATAAGGCCTACCTGTACCTACGGAGTTGAGCTTTGGGGCTCTACTAAACCATCAAACTCTTCCCGTATCCTATCCTTACAATCCAAAATCCTTCGCAAAATCCTTAACGCTCCTTACTTTGTCACGAATAAAATCATCCAAAATGACCTTAATGTTCCATATGTTGCTGATTTGGCCCGTACCAGGGGCCATCTTCAATATCACACTTTCCATGAAAAACTCCACTCCCCCTCTAATCCATTAGTTTCAATCCTTGCTTCTTCTTCAATCCCTGATAATCCTCCGAGGCATCTGAAAAAAAGATGGCCTCGAGACCTTCTTGTTTAGACTCACCACCAAAAAGTGCTGCCAATGGGCAGTTTCTCTTCATGTTTAGTTCATGTGTTATAACATTTCAGCATATTTACTTGATGTATTTTTTGTACAGTTGTAAATTAAAAAAAAATATATATATATTTAAGAAAAAACAAAAAAAACTACCAAATCTTATCAGTCCATAACTTATGGCGTTAACATTACCGCTTAGTCATTGTTGTATCTTATCAACGGCAATTTTAGTTCAGCTAAAGTGTTAAATGGATGTTACCCTTAACGTCTAGATGAGCAATCAACCTGGATTTGAGAATAATTTTCTCTAATTGGTTTACATTTTTTTAAAAATAAAACTTCTTTAGGCGCGTGTTCAGAAACGTGACGTCAAAGCAATTATATAAATGAGATATAAATAAATAATTAAATTAAAGCGATGAAACAGCGAAAATATTTTAAAACTTTAAATTTCTCCACTTTTTCCTAATGAAACATATTTCATTTCTAATTTCCTTTTAGATTCTTATTTATGCCGCTTCCTCATAATAATGTAATATAATACAAGGAGATTTGTTCTCTCAAAATATGTTTCAATCCTTTTTCTTCTTAGAGATATTCCTTGAAAAGAATCCTCATCCTTATATCACATATCCCTCCGTTATTTTTCTTAAAACCTATTTCCTTATCCTCGTGAAATAAAACAAAGACAAAACAGTTGAAATTCTGGCGAAGTAATAATAGAAAATCTGGTGCGTCTAACACACGACTTTCACTTACCCCTGTTGTTAAAATCAATTTAAGAATTTTTAAATTGATTTAGAGATAAAAATAAATCGTTAAAGAATTAATTATTATGAATTTTAAAAGAAACATGTGTTTTATTAAATAATCTCTTAAATATTTTTTTACATCAATCGGTTAATTTTATCGACTTTTCATCACCATTCATAACCTGTTTACAATTCCGTGTATTAGATAGTATTTTTTCTAAAATCTTTAGCTATCCAACGGTATATTATACGTCTATATTACTGTTCTAGTGCTCAAAAACACAAAAATTGTGTAAAAAAAACTAATTTTGCACTTTTCCCCTTTATTTGTTTATCAAATTCTGTGGTTATTTATCAATGGTAACAAGATAATATGGTTATTTTACAGAATCTAAGCAAATTAAAGGTACTTTATAGGTAGAAAATATCGGCCTTCAATCCCTGTCAGACTATTTTAATCAGAATGAAACCTACATGATGTTAAAGCTCATTTTACATCGATGTAGGTAGTTTAAATCAAAATGGTTACAGCGTTTTAAAAAAAAAAAAATCTTAAAAAGGTGCAAAATGCATAGTATAAAGTGACTCCTCTGATTAGCTGATTGTGATGAAAACGTTTTTGTAACATCTCGGGCGTATCAAGATATCACTTAAATATGAAATTTGAGTTTCATAGGACTTTTTATTTATTCGTGGGAGTTACCGTGTATTTCCGTTGAAAACTAGAATTCGAAAATGTATACGATAGCAATACCTTTCCTTACTATATATTATATATATATATATATATATATATATATATATATATATATATATATATATATATATATATATATATATATTGAGGGAATATATCATATAATCATATATATTTTTTCATATATACATATATATCGATTTTTTTTTCTTATATAGGTAAGTGAAAGTAAAATATTCTGAACTAATGGTAATTTTTACTTTCACTTTGCTATACACGAAATATAAAGTAATAGTAAGTATTGCGATCTAGAAAAATGTCTAATTCCAGTTTTTAACGGAAATGCAAAAAGATCTTTGTGTGCTTGTGGTAAATCTAGCTCGAAAACAATAAATTGTATAAAACTGAAATATCATATATAAATAGTGTATATGCTTAAGATGTTAAACCAACTTTTCCATCAAAATCGGCAAGCCAGAAGAGCCACTTTTTACCATGCATTTTGCAATTTTTATTTACGATTTTCCCCAAAACGCCTCTAATTATTCTAATTTAACTGGCTTTATCGATGTAAAATTTAATGGGCTTTTATATCATGTAGGTTTCATTTTATAGAGAATAGGTTAACGGGGCTTGCTATGCCGAATTTGTGAATTTCCTTCTTCTAAAGTACTTTCAATACTAATAATAAGAATCCCAAAAAATTCCATATATTTTTTTTTAGTATTGATAAGAAACGGATAAATACATAAGTTAAACGAATTCAATAACTAACTAGTGGAGAAAAAAAGGAAAATATATTTTTAGGTTTTTTGTTTTGTTTTTTCTGATTCTAAGAATAGTATGGCGAGCTCGTGGCCGAGTAGCTAACGTACCAAAGGTTGTCGGGTCGAATTCCACTCTCGGAGGGACTTTATTATGCATTTAATTAATGGGAATTCACTTAAAATTTCTTCCCTGTCTTATTCTCAACATAATCTACTTTAATGAACATACTCTCTTTCCAACAAAATTTGAGCGCTAATGGAGAATTTTAAAAAAGTTTTCACTTCTATCGGCAGTCTCTATGACTGCCTGAATTGTAATTTTTTTGAAATAAATTAAGTTGGTACTTGGTGCATTACACATTAGTATACTAAGTCAATTATTATTATTATTATAATTAGTTATACGTAATGTTATTTTTTATAATAATCCACCTGTAATTGAGCTAAGGCCCATTGGTTGATGCTGCTGTATTTTAAAATACAAATCTACACTTTTTGGGTTGTAATAGAATCTATTACTCATTTAACAATCTGAACGAATATTTTAGTCTGTTGAAAAACAATATATTTCTAGAGAGAAAAGATATTTTATTTATTATAAGTTTATTAGTGGATTATTTATTGAAAATATTAGTGCTAAAAGAAACCATTCATATTACATTATAAATAAAGAAGAAAAATATGTGAATGCTCGAGAAGTTAAACCTTTAAAGATTTATTAAAATTAGTAATGTATATAGTGAAAATTCTTGTTAGTTTCTCACGTGTGACCTATATTTCTTTGTTTTATTTTAAAGATAAATTATTTAGATAACTTTTCTAAAATAATAAAAAGAATAATGTCATGCAAAACTGAACTTGTATATTTAAAATAGCTGTGTACTATAGAAGTTACGACATTATAAACAAAATTGACTCAGCTAAGGTTAATTTGATAAATTAACACAGAAAATGATTAATTAGTGTATAATCAAATATGTCGGTTGGTTTGTATTAGAGGTGACAAACTCTAATTAAAAATGTGGTAGTGTTTATCATTAAAATAGTGTGATAGGACCTAAATGACAATTTTTCAAAAAAATTTCGGGTACAGTGCTTTTATTTTTTTTTTAGCATTGATTGTTGAAAATTAATAATAATTGGCTTACCGAACCCGAAGGTTCGTTGCCGATACCACCAAATTCCGCATACACAGGTTCGTCCAATGATCACCGTTCAAGCCCATGCTCCCCAGATCAGCCTTAACGCGATCCTCCCATCGACGTTTCGGTCTACCTTTCGGACGCCTACTAGTCGGTTCAGTGTATACCAATTTTCTCGGAATCCGTCCCCTACCGGGCCCGACATCTTTACTCGCCCATTTGATTCTCCGCGATGATATCAACTCAATTATATTTACTGGGTATAAACTCTGCGATTCCGCGTTGTGCAATCTTCTAAACTCCCCAGTGGCCTCATCTCTCTTCGGACGAAATATTTTACGCAGTACCTTATTTTCAAAAACCTTGAGCCGCTGTTCATCCTTCATAGTTAGCGGCCACGTTTCACATCCGTAAAGGATCGTCGGAAGAATAATAGTAATAACACTTGTATTTAGTTGTATAGTTTGTATTCTTCATCCAGCAGTACTAAATAATCAGCTTATTCCAAAACCGGAATTTTATCAACCATATTTAAACCTTTTCCAGTACACGTCACCTTTTCTTTGACGTTCTAAAGCTATATTAAATAAAACTGATGAAAGGAAGTTACCCTGTTTCAGACCTTATCGCACCTCAAATCTGTTGGAGTAATTATGACCGATTCTAACATTAAAAATTAATAGATTGTGGAAATTCGTCTCATGTGAATTTTCTTTATCTCCGATCGGTGTGTTCCATCCCAGAGAGAGAGACACAGGGGGAGAGACCATTGTATATTTCATTCAATATCTTCCAAAACTTTCAAAAAAAACACCCTCATGTAAGTGCATTTCTTATCACTCACGTCCATAAAATAAATGTAACTTTTCTGGGAGAATATAGATATGTGTATGAATCCAAAGGAGTTCATTTTCTTTTAGTTTTTGTAGCATGAGAGTTCGAAAACCAAATTATGAAGCTTATTTGAAACTATGGTTTCTGACAAAAACAAAGCCGTAAGAAAACAAAAATTATGAATCTATTTACAGGATACTTCTTAAAGTTTCAGGGCCGGACATTGTATTGTATGAATCTTAAAATACGAGAATTGTAGTTCCAAAATCACTCTAAAGATGTTGATGAGGTTTGCCTAAAATCTATTGCTTAACTATCTGTAAGTAATTAAGAAACCTTATTAAAAAAAAAAAGTTAAGTAAAAAATAATATGTCGGTTGCGAATAGGAAGTATTAATTTCATTATATTTCATTATTTGAGAAACTGTCAAATTGTCTAATTGTCTAGCAAATGTTTTAAGTCGAACCAGTGTCAATAAATATACTAAATTTTTATTCAATAAATCTGTTATCTACTAAGAATAAATAATCATTTTTAGTTAAGAATAATGCTTAATGTTAAGACTCATAGAATAAAAAAAAAATCTTATATAAAATAATCCGTTTTTTTGTTTTTACTGTTCGTTGTCCTAGCCTTCTTTTTTTTTAAATTGCTGGACTAATTTGCTTCTTGTTCTTTTTCGAAAAATAATCATCTGAAAACAACAATAGTTGATAACTAAAAAAAAATCTGGTGCGGGCAACATACGACTTTCACTTACCCCGACTGTTAAAATCAATTTAAGAACTATTAAATGAACTAAAATTTAATTAAAATATTTTTTTATTTCATATTTAAATAAGTACTCAATAACTTCCTTTTCTTAAAAATATTTCTTTCTTCAATATTTATCACATTGTTTTTCAACGTTTCGGGGTTTTGTTCCTATTATCAAAGACTAAAACAATGTTTATGGTTTAAATTGGTAAAATTACATTATTTGATCTAAGAAACTGATGTTTTTTTTTTCGTTAGAAACATACGATTTATATTAAATAAGGTAGCAATATCAAATTGATAGTATAATTATCAGTTAAATAAATTCTTGAATTTATTGTATTGATTCATTATTGTGTATATATTTTATTGTAATTTTATGCTGTGTAAATATTGTATGAATGTAGTATGTATGATATCTTTCACCACTACAATTCATGTCCAAATTGGGACAGATTGTAATTTTACTCAATAAAAATTGTTGTTGCAGAAAACTTATCAGTAATAAATGTATGACCTATTTGTCACTTTACATTACCTTTTATAACTTCTCATACAAGATAATATTTTGTCTAAAATCTTTAGCTTTCCGCCGGTATATTACATACCTATGTCACTTCTCTTATGTTCAATAAACAAAAAAATACATTTAAAAAATAGTTTTGCTCTTTTCTCCTTTAATTGGTTATCAAATTCGTCAAAAACTTTTATATTTAGCCGTTCTTTTATCAAATTTGATTAGATGATACAGTTAATTTTTCTGAATCTATAAAATGAAAGGGACTTTAGAGAAAGAAAATAAAAAAATTCTGCATTTACTCCCTGTCAAACTATCACATTTAATTTACATCAATATAGAGAGTTAAACTAAAATCGTTATAGCCTTTTTTGAGAAAATCTTAGAAAGGTGAAAAATGCCTAGTATAAAGTACCACTTCCAGGCTGCGCATTTTGGTAAAAAAGTTGCTGGGCCATCTCGGGTGTATAATTGTCTTAAATATGAATTTTCAGATTTTTACAACTTCTTGTTTTCGTGCTAGACTTACCACACACACATACCTTTTTTCGGGACTTGGTTATTTAGATTCAGGGGACCCTAAAACGTGTACTTAATATAACGTGTAAATTTTCATGATCGCCATACTTTCACTTACTATATATATATAATAATAAGTTTATGTTGTTCTCAGGTTTCAGTCAATGAATAAACAATTTTATCTATGCGACGTTATATATCTCATAATCATGCAATTTTGGACAAAATAGTGTCTTAATTAGACATGTTTAGCCTACAACCTTGAAAGAACACTGTGTTATTATCAACAGTCGAGAACTGATCAAACAATTATATATATTATATATATTATATATATATATATATATAATAAAGAGAGAGAGAGAGAGATAAGTGAAAGTAAAAAATGATAGAAATCGGTGGAAGATCATCTGCTAAAGATATAAGATAAGATAAGATAAGCCTTTATTTACAATTTTTTAATGGTACATAAAGTTTTTATATATTTTTATTTATTTTAAAACACTTTTAATGATTGATGTAAGTAAAAAGAAACAATGTGACCAAATAGTGTATACAACTTTTTTAAATAAAATTTACTAACATCTTTTTAAATTTACTAATAAAATTGCAAAAAAAAAAACTTGATTAAATAAAAAAAATTTTATGTTTAGATAAATAAAAATAAAATAGTTTTCTACTAATGCGCAGGCCTCTCCTGAAGGAGGATCTGCTAAAGATATAGATGAGAGTAAATGGGTGTTTCGACTTCGAAGTTACATCTAGAAAAATAAATAAATAAATAAAAAAAAAATGACCGGACTAAGTAATCTCAGCAGTCAAATCAATGGCTGTTAGCATTTGACATCAAATCTTCCAAAAACCTAAGATATAGAAAAGATTTTATTAACATTAATTTCTTTTTAACCTTGCAAGCTTTGTAATCTTTACAGTATTTATATTATTTTGTAAGTAACGATAACTAAAATGATATTATGTCATCCAGGTTGAAAAAGCCAGATTCTTGGAATTTAACAAATACTTAGAAGATACTGGAATGATAAAATGTTATTTAAATGCAATGCAATTAATGATCGAAGAGGAAATTGAAGAAGATCAGGATCCTTACTTGTATGTTTATAGGAGATAGCTATAATACAATGAATAATACAATAAATAATACAAAGCTTTAGATATAATACAATGAATACTGATACATATCAAGAGATGAAGTTAAGATGAATAATTAGATTTAGAAAAAAAATCTGGTACGCGCAATTGGGGTTTATAAAAAAAACGACGTTTTATAAAACCGGTTTTCGAATAGTAATTTTCCCAGAAAACCGGTTTCGAATTCTTATAAAAAATGTTTTTACTGGAATATTCTTCAATATAAACAAAAAAAATTAACATAAAATTAAGAGTGATTAAAAGCAGTTCTTGACTAAAAATATTTACTGATCAATTTTATTGGCAGTTAAAGTTTTTTATGCAATTTAGTAGAACAAAGAAATAATAGTTGACCAGGATTAAATAACTTTATTTATTTTTATTTTTTTTAAAACATATTTATTGGTATTTACAACTGTACAAAGATATACATCAAATAAATGTGATGAAAATAAGAAAATTATATGAAATACATGTAGAGACACAACCCATTGCTCTAAGAGTCTAAACTATAAGGTCTCTTTATGAGTCTAAACTATCTTCATAAATAATTTTAAAAACAATTATTCGTTGTTTATGTATAATTTTCACTATAGGAATGTAAATATTTTTATAATAGTGAAACGAGTTATTCAGCCAAGGGTTCGAGTAAATAAAAACAATTAGAAAATATATAAATGTGTATTATATAATGTAAATTATAATCAAAGCAGAAAGACAAGAGTAAATAAAGTTTATGCATACATACTTATTAAAATCAATTTTAGTTTTAAAGACAATTAAGCAAAGGACCTAGTGTTTTCTATCAGGGCAGTTTTAATACAAATTTAAATATTCTATTTATTTTTTTGTTTAATGAAATATGATTTCAGAGGGCGCCTATAGATTTTTTATTTAGCTGTGTCCTTAGTTTATTCACAAAATTCCCCGAAATATAAAATACCCTCTTACTTGCAACCGAACAAGGCTTAATAGTTTTTAAAACCTGATTTTAAAAATTTATATTTTTATAATATCAAAATATGTTCCTTACTTACATTTTGTATATTATCATCTATATCACATATCGATCAATGGAATTATCCGACCGATATGATTCCAAGAACCAAGCCGCTTGCAACAATGTTTTCATCAATCTGGTACATTTGTCATTATAAAAATTTTTTAAGTGTTATTCATACATTGAAAACCGATATTTTCTACGAAAAACCGGTTTTCGAATTTCATAATTTACTCCAAAAAAACGACAAACCTTACGCGCAACACACGACTTTCCCTTACCTCTGTTAAAATCATTTAAATTTGGTCTAAAAAAATTTAAATACGGTTAGAGATAAAAACATATTTTTAAAGAATTAATTTCATTGTATTCAAATAGAAACATGTGTGTTTATTTAATAATGTATTAAATTATTGTCCACGACAATCAGTTTTATCGGCTTTTCGTCACTCCTCATTAACTTATTAAGGTTTCATTAGTGGAACTCAGGAAGGTTGGCTCTTCTGTGCTTAAAGTTAGAAGATTGGTTGAGTTTATGAAGCTTTCGATCATTCTGCCCCGTCGATTAATATCTTTATGTCCCCAAAGGTGGCTGTGGCCGTTGAAGTCGCCGTTAGAGATGACAGGTTTAGGAAGCTGTATATGGATAAGATGTTCCATCTTTATTGCATTATCCTGAGAAAGATATACAAGGTGCAAAACTAATTCCCAAGTGAATTGTGGATGCCACAACTTGAAGTTTGAATATAATTCAGCCTTAAACAGATAAATTATAACAGGCATTTCAGTACAAACGACGATATTTATTTTCTTGGTTCCAGGCTGTTACTGCAGTCATGTGGTGTAGCTGGAGAAATAGATGCCGTGGACACGACCAACTCCCATGATATTATTTAAGAAGGGACTGTATAGACAGAGGTCAATACCTGAAAAGTTGTCATAAGTGGTACTCAGGAAGGTTGGCTCTCCTGTGTTTAAAGTTAGAAGATTGGTTGAGTTTATGAAGCTTTCGATCATTCTGCCTCGTCCATTAATATCTTTATGTCCCCAAAGTGGGTTGTGGCAGTTGAAGTCGCCGGTAGAGATGGCAGGTTTAAGAAACTGTATATGGATAAGATGTTCCATCTTTATTGCATTATTCTAAGAAAAATATATATTAAAAGGTGTAAAACTAATTCCCAAGTGAATTGTGGCTGCCACAACTTGAAGTTTGAATATAATTCAGCCTTAAACAGATAAATTATAACAGGCATTTCAGTACAAACGACGGTATTTATTTTCTTGGTTCCAGGCTGTTACTGCAGGCATGTGGTGTAGCTAGAGAAATAGATGCTATGGACACGACCAACACCCATGATATTATTTAAGAAGGGACTGTATAGACAGAAGTCAATACCTGAAAAGGTGTCATAAGTGGTACTCAGGAAGGTTGGCTCTCCTGTGTTTAAAGTTAGAAGATTGGTTGAGTTTATGAAGCTTTCGATCATTCTGCCTCGTCCATTAATATCTTTATGTCCCCAAAGTGGGTTGTGGCAGTTGAAGTCGCCAGTAGAGATGGCAGGTTTAAGAAGCTGTATATGGATAAGATGTTCCATCTTTATTGCATTATTCTAAGAAAAATATATATTAAAAGGTGTAAAACTAATTCCCAAGTGAATTGTGGCTGCCACAACTTGAAGTTTGAATATAATTCAGCCTTAAACAGATAAATTATAACAGGCATTTCAGTACAAACGACGATATTTATTTTCTTGGTTCCAGGCTGTTACTGCAGGCATGTGGTGTAGCTGGAGAAATAGATGCCGTGGACACGACCAACACCCTGGCAGAAATTGAAGGAAGTAAAGAGAGAACTGAAATTGCGAAACAGCAACTGAGAGATGCTATGCTTAAGTATATGGATGCTGTCGAAAGATCCACCTCTGACGATATATTTATAGTAAGGAATTTAACGTATCCCAAATTAATTATCTATTATTCGTTTTCTCCGTTCATTAGAAACAAAATCATGTCAAATGATAAACATAATAGGGATTAATGAATTCATTATTAAATGCTGTTTATTGGATAACATGTATGATTTAAACATTTTATGATCATCATCCACAATTTGATCTTCTTTTTTTGAATAGACAATGTTATTTGATTCTGCCTTTTTTAAGTGTTATTCTATGGCTGCTGCCATGGAGCCATCCTTATAATAAAGAAGTTGCTCGATACAGCTCACATAACACACATACAAATAAAATAAAACTCTGAAAATTATTACAGAATAGTTTAATATTTCCATTAAAAAAAACTTTAAAAAATCTGTACCTGAAGTGTCCTATAATGAAGTGTCCTAGGCTCAGTACATTCGGAGATTCGTACTGTACTTGACCAACGACCGTGCAATGAGATGATACGGCCTTGTTCACGTTCAGCACCCAGGTGTTTTCCCCAGTTTGGTTACCCACTTTATAGAGATTGGGTCTGCCCCAGGAGGGTTTCTATACCTAGGGTTGCCCACCAGCTGAATTAAGAGAGTAAATAATATTCTGTAGCTGGGATAACAGTAGATTAGCGCTCTATCCACTAGACCTTTATTATTTCTCCGTATTTACAAATAACTATATTAGGATATAACATTTCAAAAGCTATTAACAATCGATTAACTAATGTGTATAGCGATAAATTAATAAAAGAAAAATGTTCTATTAGCACCCCTATATCTATACTAGGGGAGCCCATGGCTAAGTGGCAAGCGCGCTAGTCTCTCATGCTACAGGTTGTGAGTTCGAATCCCAGTCCCGGCGGGGCTTTTATTATAGAATAGAGTTTATTATTGACCTGTTACATTTAGGACCAAACTGGTCCTCTCTTACAATGAACAGGAATTGTATTTACATTTCTATTTTACCTTGAGTCAGGTCTTTTCAGTTAGTATTTACAATATATATATACATTCCTAGTGTAAGGATGTAATTAAATGGGGATTTATTCACAGCCTCTTCCCCGGGTATGTAAGACCCGTCAGCCAAATGGTGGCCACTCACAAAAGTAGGCGTAGGGAGTGATGACCCTTCCACTACAAAAATGCACCAAGAAACGTGAATGTAATCTCCCAGATGATTTATTACACCGCGAGGCCCAGGGCCTACACGGCCAGTCGCGCCACTGGAAGAAGAATATCTATACTATTCCTTAACCGATTTAAATGATTCTTTTTTGTGCTTTGTTGAAAATCTGATTCTCTCTTCTGACGCATTGTACAGACATCATAAGTATAAAACAAATAAACCAAGCATACTTTATGCAAACACACATAAAAAAAAAAAAAAAAAAATTAAAAGAAATAGAGAAAAGACAATCACTCGAGGAATATAAAGTTTCGTTGAACAAGATTAAATTATTTTAAATTTTAAACATTTAGTGAAAAAAAAACATATTAATATAACAAAATGAACAAAGTTTACTCCAACTTTTGAATGAAATTAATTAAACATTATACTTTTTTTTTTTTATTTATTTATTTATTTAAAGAAATTTACAACTGTATTAAATAAATACAACAAGTAAATAGGCTTTATATATGATTAGTACACATGATAGTCCTGAGAAGAAACTACCCATTGGTAGCACTCCAATGTCTTATGTTAGAAGGTCTCTTGGCCATCTTCTTTTAAGGCGCCTCGGTGGGTTGTCGGGAATAGATATGGAGGAGAGGTCACGGATAAGCGGGTTTGAGTGGGCAGGGAGTTTGGAATGAAAAGAAGTATATCTGTAACGGGCCAAGTCTTTAACTAATGGGATATTTAGGTCTTTATGGATGATTTTATTAGTAACAAAGTAAGGAGCATTGAGGATTTTACGAAGGATTTTGGACTGCAAGGATTGGATGCGAGAGGAATTCGATGGTTTAGTAGACCCCCATAGCTCAATGCCATAGGTCCAAATAGGCCTGATAATTGTGATATAAATGAGTTTTTTGTAGTAAGTAGGAAGTTTTGAGCGTTTGTCAAGTAAGTGTTGTAGTAATCTGTATCTACGAGCAGTTTCCTGTCGTTTCAGTCTAGTATGAGGATTCCATGTTAGGCGTTTGTCGAGGTGGAGTCCTAAGTACCGAATCTGTTCAACAGGAGTAAGTAGGATATTGTTAAAGCATACGGTGGGGCAGGAAGTCATAGGCTTACGACGTAGAGTGAAGGTGATTTGATGGGATTTATTAGGATTTATTTTGATTCTCCAGTTTTGACACCATTCTTCAATGGCTGATAGATGGTTCTGTAGGATTTGTGATGCAGTAACAGGATCATTATTCACAGATAACACACATGTGTCATCGGCGTAGGAAGTAAGGATAGTGCTAGGATGGGAGGGAATATCAGATGTATACACCGTGTAAAGGATCGGACCCAGGATACTACCTTGCGGTACACCGGCTGATTGAGTGAATATGGATGAGTAACAAAGGTCATGGTTAACTTTAAAGGTTCTATCAGAGAGATAAGAACGAATTAATAGGAAGTACGTTGGTGAGAGGAATTGACGGAGCTTGTATAGCAGACCTGGATGCGAAACTCGATCAAAAGCCTGTTCCACGTCTAGAAAGGCTCCAGTGCAATACTTTCCGTGCTCCAATGTGGAAGATATGACATCCACCACACGGTGACACTGTTGTATAGTGGAATGGGATGTCCGAAATCCAAACTGGTGGTCAGGAATCACGTGGTTGGATTCGAGGATTGGGTATAAACGTTTGAGGAGAAGTTTTTCGAAAATTTTGCCAGAATGGGCAAGAGGGAGATAGGACGGTAAGAGGATGGATATTCAAGAGGCTTTTTTGGTTTAGGTATCATTTTGATAATGGACAGTTTCCAGTGGTCTGGAAAATAGGTAGAACGGAGAGTGGCATTATATATATAGGTGAGGAATAATATGGCTTTTCTGGGGAGCATTTTTAGGATGTGGGATGTAATGAGATCATGGCCAGGAGCTTTTTTGGAAGGTAAATTTTAAATTATGTTGATGACTTCTGATGGATGAAAGGCCTTAGGAGGAAGGGTCATTTGGAGAGGAACAGTGAGTTCTGCTTCAACACGGTCGATATGGATTGTATTAAGGATGTCAGGGTGTGGGACAAACGTTTTGGAAAGGTGTTCTCCGAACAGCTGAGATTTTTCATCATCGGATCTTGTCCAGGATTTTGAGTCGGTGAGGAGTGGATGATTAAAGGTTTTGTATTTCAGTAGTTTTGCGGTTGTTATCCATAATGATTTGTCTGTTGTACTTAAGTTTTCTGTGAAGTTTTGAAAGTTTTGAATTTTGAGTTTTCTTATTTCTGTCTTGAGTTTGTTCGTCAGTTTATTGTAAATGGTTTTATCGGAAGGGTATCGTGTTCGATGCCACTTCGCTCTTGCTCGGCGTTTTTCAGTAAGTAATAGTCGAATATAATATGGCAGGTTGGTTTCTTGTGCCTTCCTGTTTGTATATTGTAATGTGTTGGTCTGTATGGCAGTTTCTATTGATTTGTTAAGTTCTTCAATGGCAGAGTTTATGTCTTTTTAGTTTTTAACAAAATTTTCAAGTCCAGATTGTTCTCTAAGTCATATCGAAAATTGTCCCAGTTGACTTGTCCTTTAATCAGGGAAGGTAAAGGAGGCTTATGAATAGGATTGGAATGCAGTTGAAGCAGAACCGGGCTATGATCAGAGGAGAGGTCATCTAAGGATTTGATTGTAGATTGGGTGGAGGAGATTTGGGAAGTAATGAAAATATAAAGGATGTCAGGACGTTTTTTATGAGATGTAGGCCAGTACGTAGGGTTCTGGGGTGACAAAATGGAATAACTATTGGAGGTTGTGACTCTGGAAAGGATCCTGCCACGAGTATTGGACGTTCGGCATCCCCACCGTTGGTCTTTGGCGTTGTAATCTCCTCCAGCAATGAAGCGTGGACCAAGAGATCGGAATAAGGATTCAAGGTGGTGAATGGAGAGTGAATTACCGGGAGGGCAGTATACAGCTGAGATTGTCATATTAAATGGGAGGGAAGATAAGGTAATAGAGGTTGATTGAATGGTGTCAGATGGAGAAGAAGGAAGCATGGAATGAGGAATGGATTTATGGATGAGGATACATGAGCCAGCGTGAGATGTGTTGTCTGGGTGATCTGATAGGTATGTGATGTAGTCACGTATGTAAAAGTGCGAGCGTGTAGTAAAATGGGTTTCAGTCACAAGTGCAATGTCTATGGTATTGTCGTGTAGGAATATGTCCAGTTCGTCACGGTGATTCAGTAAACCATTTGCATTCCACAAAAGAATGGCTAGGAAGTTTTTATTCATTGCGGGATATGGAAAGGAACTTCAGATAGGAGTCTGGTAAGGAGTGTGATGAGAGGTCTTATAGTATTTTGAAGATCAAAAAGGAAGGATGACAGGATTGATGTAATGTCTGATGTATTTTGTGAAGGATACGAATAGACGGAAGCTTGGTTGACTGAAGGATTATAGTGTCTAGGTAAAGATTGGGTACTCCGTCGAGGTTGTTGAGGAGGTTCCATGTTTGACGGAGCTGTTGCTGTTGGTATTGCTTGAGGAGTAGGCTGCAAAGGAGAGGAAAGTTTAGGACTGATCTGGGGTGGTAACTTGACCCTTAAGACGGTTTTGGTAGGTAAATCGTTTTTAGGAGTATTTTGGAGGGGTTGGGACGTCTGAGGCTGTAGACGGGGAATCTGAGGTTGGTGATAGGGTGGTTGAAGCTGGGGATGGTTATAGGATAGTTGAGGCTGAAGAGGATGGGCTGGTTGAGGCAGAAAATGGGTGTTAGAGGAAGCTTCTGGTTCCTGTTGATTGTCCATCTCTTTCCTGGTGACATCGGAGAACGAATTAGTCTTGATGTTGGAGGTCGTGGGACGTGTGTTTTCGTTGGAGAAAGGGTTTCCAGAGGTAGCTCGTTCATGCTTCGCTGAAGGAGCTGGGTTTTGGTATCCAACAGCGTTGCTTTGTGATTTAAATGCAGTATTTATATGTCTTCGGGTTTAGATCGAAGGCTACAAAGTTGGTGACGTGAGCAACAAAGATTGGTGGTGGTTCAGGCTCTGAATGACTTGGTTTTGTGTCTTCAGTTTGGAAATTTGGGAGGGCTGAAAATTTATTGCTGACAGGAATTGTAGGTGTGACTTGTTCGGCTGTGGTGGTTTCATGTGATGGACCAGGTAAGTTGACAATGGATTTGCTCCGAGTGATAGTTTGTTTTTTACTGTTTTTATTTTTTTTCTTGTTAGGAGATCCACCAGATCCCCCAGGAACAATATTACGTTGACGTTTCTGAAGTGTTCTTCTTTTTAAATACTGGGAGTCAGTTTCGCTGACTTCTGAAAAAGCCGTTTCCTCTTCCGTCTCCATCCCCCGAAGATTCACCCATTTTATAAAAAAGAGAAAAAAAAAAAAAAAAAAAAAAATATATATAATATATATATATAATATATATATATAATATATATATATATGATTTAGAAAAAAAAATAAAATAAAATTGAACTTCTTGAGTTTAAAAATTATTTACATAAACAGATAAAGAAAATAAACAAGTCAATTTATAACAAAGGAGAAGAGAAAAAAAAATTATGCTACATAAAAATAAATGAAATAATATAAATAAATTAATAAAAATTATTACAATTAATAAGAGAGAAAGGAAAAAAAAGAGAGAAAAAAAAAAGTTTAGGGTCTATGGGCTACGAACTCGTGACGATGAGAACTCAGAGCGCCCGTGGCCGTGCACAGAACAACTGAGCTATCGACAAGTTGATAGGAGTGCTGCTACTGCTTAATGATGGCCAGTGCCGAGCAGGAAGCGGGACAGGACCCGCTACCACGTGGAGACCTATCTAGCTCCTAGCCTGCACTAATAATCACAGTTATTAGGTCTATTAAATGCACTCACCTAACAAATGTAGTTCTAACGTGTTCTCAATCACAAACATTCATTGTTTATAAGCGTTGACAACAAAAACATTAGTTAATACTAAGACTATCACAGGACGAACCGAGAGCGATATTAAGGTATAACTTCAGTTGTCGCCATGACACCTCAACTAACATTATACTTATAATAAAAAATATCATATAATTCCTGCAGCGTATCAAGTGTAAGCAGAGTACATAAAATTGCATTATTGTTCATATATTTTGAGGTCTGTATACGCTGGGCATTCTATCAAAAAGTGATATAGGTTTTGTTATATATTAAAGTGTTAATCGATATGTGATCGATAAAACCATATGTTTATAGAAAGAAGAAAAACACATGTTTTAATTATTATTCCACGTTTTTTCAGATTTGTTCGATTTTAAACTTGTTTAATGGTTACCTAATAAAGTAATTGTAAATTGTTAATAGTTAGAAGTTTTTGAAATACACAACAAATAAATGGCGACGAGGATGAACGTGCTGTAAGATCAAAAGTAAGTTTCAATAACAACAGCAAGTCGATACGAATCCAGAATGTCAAAATCAAGCAAACCAGCAGTCAATCAAAATGAGGTTATACTTGCTCAAAACCAAGAGATCATGAAAACACTCAACGTTCAATCCCAGGTGTTAGCACAGTTACTGCAATCTTACCACAGCCCTCAACATCAGCTGACCCATACAGATTACTTTGGTTCTATAAACTTTGAATCCTTCGATGAAGAAAAAGAGACTTTTCAATCATACAAAGAGCGTATGGAAAATTATTTTGAGCTAAAGAGGTTAACAGGAGATACAGCTGAAGTAAGATCAACAAAAGCTAAGGTATTGATAAACGCTTTAGGTGCTAAATATTACCAATAATTATCGAGTTTGACTTCCCCAGAATTGCCCGCATCAAAAGAGTACGATGAACTGATTAATCTACTGAGTGCACATCTTTGCCCTAAATCTAACATACATACGGAAAGACATAAATTTTTATCAAGGGTCCAAAATACAAACGAAACTGTGTCGGAGTACATCGCTTCCCTTAAACATTTAGCCCGTACATCAAAGTGGGTTTGTCAAGAAAACGATTGCAGGAAACCGATAATGTCAATTCTGCAAGCACAATTTGTCCGGGGACTACATGATGTTGAAATCAGGGAACAAATTCTACAGCAAGAAGACTCAGTAACATTCGAGAAAGTTGTCGAGATAGCTCTTGCCATTGAAGCAGCTAAGAAGCAGAATCAGCTCTACGGTTATTCAGCAGCAGGCATAAACGAAGTCCAGATTTCAAAGAGGCAGATCAGAAAAAATTCAAATAGGAATGACTTCAAAAGAAACTTCAAAACCTCAATCATTTCAAAACTTGGCCTTCAAAACGTATGCTTGGCTTGTGGCAAGGAAAATCACACCTACAGGCAGTGCAGGTCGAAGGACCGCTTGAAGTGCAGAAAATGTGGAAAACCAGGTCACGTGGATAAGGTATGTATCTCTAGTCAATTTAGGAAGCCAGTTCGATTTGTTGAAGAAGAAGAAGAAGAAGACGAAAGCGATGATCATATCTCAATTAACACGGTAAATACCATTATTCCTACAGAATCAGACTTTCTCATAAATTCAATAGTAGATAATCCATTTCAAATCAAAATACATTTAAATTATAAACCAATGAAATTTATAATCGATTCCGGCAGTAAAGTTTCTATCATATCGATGGCCGATTTTAATAAATTAAATCTCAATTTAAGGTTAGAACCTACCACTGTTACATTTCGAACATACACGAATGATTCGTTCAAACCCGAAGGAGTAGTTAATTGTCAAATTTCCTATAATAATGTTAAAACAAATGGTGATTTATACATTGTAAAAAATAATTACACACCACTTCTCGGAAGAGAATGGATTAGGAAACTAAAATTAAATATTTCAGATTTACAAAATGTCGACGAATTTAATATAGAACCAACAACCCTCGAGAAAATCAAAACTGATCTTTTCCAAAAGTACGAAAATGTTTTTATTCCTAAAATTGGGCTCATTCCTCATTTCAAATGTAAGCTGAATCTCAAAGATGATGCAAAACCTATATTTATTAAACCCAGACCCATTCCTTATTCCTATCTAGAAAAAACGAAAAACGAATTAGACTTATTGGTAGAACAAAAGATCATAGAGAAAGTCGATCATTCTGATTGGGGCACACCTCTTGTTATAGTTCCCAAGCCCGACCAGACTGTCAGAATTTGTGCCGACTATAAAATTACCCTCAATCCGCAGTTACAAGATACGCATTACCCTATTCCCAAAATTGATGATTTATTTGATAAACTTCAAGGGGGGAAATACTTTTGCGTTTTAGACCTTCACAAAGCATATCTTCATCTTGCGTTAGACGATAAGAGTCAAGAATATGCCACAATTTCAACGATTTGGGGAACGTATAAGGTAAAAAGGCTTTTTATGGGTATTAAAACGGCCCCCAAAGAATTTCATAAAATAATTGATCAAATCATTCAAAAGTTAGACGGAACAGTTGCTTATTTTGATGATTTCCTTATTCAGGGAAGTACATTCCAGGAATGCTACTCACGATTAATTAAGTGCCTTAATGTTTTGCAAGAGAACGGGTTACACATAAATAAATCTAAATGCAAATTATTTTGCACGTCAGCCAAATATCTCGGACATAAAATTAGTGCTAGGGGTTTAGAAAAAAGTCAAGACAAAATTGATGCGATCAAATCTGCGCCTCGACCTAAAAACGTTGAAGAGCTAAGGTCATTTTTGGGGTTGGCCCAATACTATGCAAAATTTATTCCGAAAGCATCCGATAAACTATTCCCATTAAATCGTTTGCTGAAAAAGAATGTTAAATTTACGTGGACTAGCGATTGTACTGATGCCTTTAATTTAATTAAAGATGAAATTGCCAGTGAAAGGGTGTTGACTCCATATCAACCTGAATTACCATTGATATTAGCCACGGACGCAAGCCCTTATGGGTTAGGTGCCGTGCTTTCTCATATTATTAATGGTCAAGAAAGACCTATCACATTCATTTCACGATCACTCACGAACAGTGAATCTCGATATTCTCAATTAGATCGCGAGGCTACCGCAGTTTACTGGGCCTTTAAACGTTTATATCAATACCTTTACGGTAGGAAGTTCACGCTCATAGTTGATAACAAGCCATTAGAGAGAATTTTCCACCCGAATAAAGAAATGCCTGTCATGTCAGCACATCGTCTTATCAGATATGTGGAATTTTTAAATGGTTTCAATTATGAGATTTGTCATAGGCCCTCAAAAGAACATTCTAATGTTGATTATTTCTCTAGAAATCCATTACCTTTAAATAAAAAATTGCTCAATTTTCTCGAAGATTCATTTAAAGTTAATGAACTTACTATTCAAAATATTTCGGATATGTCTCCCATAACTTCTGAGATCATTAAATACGAAACAAATCGAGATCCAGAATTAAAACATTTTAAACATAAACTAAGTAATGGTGAAGCTAAAGATTCCGAATACAGTTTACATGGAGGTATTATTATGCGTGGTTCCAGAGTTTATATTCCAACAAATTTACGTCCACAAATTTTAAAAGAATTACATTCATCTCATATAGGAATAGTTAAAATGAAGAGCATTGCTCGCTCTTTGTGCTATTGGCCTGGAATAGATTCTGAAATCGAACATTTAGTAGCATCTTGTAAGAGTTGTGCCGAAATCAAAAATAACCCTGAAAAAGCCCCTTTACATAGTTGGGAAGAGCCCGCGGAAACATGGCAAAGAATACATATCGACTATGCTGGCCCTTTTAAAGATAATTAATTTTTTGTTGTAGTAGACGCTAAAACTAAATGGGTAGAAATTACTATGTCACCTAAACCGCCAACCTCCGGTTCTACAATAAATTCGTTAGAAGAAATATTTTCAAGAAATGGATTACCTACTATTATAGTTTCAGACAATGCTGCTATTTTCAAATCTGATGAATTTTTAAATTTTTGTAAAAGTAATGGTATTTCCCAACGGTTCTGTGCACCGAATTATCCTGCTACAAACGGGTTAGCTGAAAGGTCTGTTCAAAACCTAAAGAAAAAGCTGAAATGTATGGTAGACGATCCAGGAACCATAAAACAAAAGTTAAATGTATTCTTGTTCAAATATAGATCAACGCCCCTCGCTAATGGTAAGTCGCCAGCTGAACTTCACCTGAACAGACAACTGCGAACACGTTTACACCTAATAAAACCAGTCAAAACGTATCAGCCATCAACTTCAAACGGTGAAGTTCGAGTTTTTCAATCTGGCGATAGAGTTCAAGCAAGAAATTACTCAGGGTCTGATCTCTGGAAATTTGGAACCGTGATCCAACGCTTAGGGAAACTACATTACCTTATTAAGTTGGATCATGGATATGTCATCAAAAGACATATTAACCAACTGAGGCCAACACAAGTGGGAAAAGGAAAACCTGCAGAGCCGAAAAGGGAATTCAACTCAACTGTTCATCAAAGTAACACAGAACCGCCTACTGTAGAAGATGAAACATCAGAAACAACATCCACAGTGAGGCGATCGCAGAGGGAGAGAAAGCCTGTAGTAAGGCTTAACCTATAGGAAAAAAAAAACAAAAAAAAAACAAACAAGTATCAATTAAGTGGCGGAGAGTGTTATATATTAAAGTGTTAATCGATATGTGATCGATAAAACCATATGTTTATAGAAAGAAGAAAAACACATGTTTTAATTATTATTCCACGTTTTTTCAGATTTGTTCGATTTTAAACTTGTTTAATGGTTACCTAATAAAGTAATTGTAAATTGTGAATAGTTAGAAGTTTTTGAAATACACAACAGGTTTTCTAGTTGTTGTGAGTTGCATACAGTGCAATATTCTTCCCCCACCAGTTTGTGGGTGTATCATTGTATTAGTACGTTGGCATTATCCCTAAAACTAAACTATTTGAACGTGGTATGATAAAAAAAAAATGTGTTTAAATCAACGGAACTTTGCTATTCGCGGATCTAACTTACGGCTAGTTATTGTAAATACGTCGCATTCTCAACCAAAATACTTTTACTTAAGATCGTAATGTTTTTTTTTAATAAGTTCAAACACTTGGTTTTTGGATCATATTTCGATCATGAGGACACCAAACACTATAAGAATATGTTAATCATTTGGACTGTTCGATTAATCGTTTAATTACTTACTGAAGGTCTTGGGTTCATATTGAAAGTGTATTATCAATCATAATCATCCCCTATCCTTACCAATATGTCTTGGTAAAGAAGAGTGTAAAAAATCTTTGGTTATGCCGTCCTTCAGAGGGGACGTAAAACTATGGTCCCGAGCCTGTGTAATGTCATGCACTCTTTAAAGATTCCTGTCCTAATAAAACCTAGATAGGAAAAATTCAGGGATCCCATTGTACCATCGTTCGATTAGCCAAATTAGCATAAATGTGACGTTAAATAAGAAAACAAACAAACGCGTTATAAATAACTTCTAAAAAAATCTTTTAAAACTGTAATCCAGCATTATTTTTCCAACAACATATTAGTTTAAAGGCGTCCTTCGAGATGTCCTTTGTATCATTTCCCTTTTGATGCGATTTTCGGTTATCATGATTTATTAAGAACGAGCTAGGAGAAAAATTTTAATCAGCCCTGATTGTTTATAATAACTTGTATGTTAATTTATCGATAGCTAGACTATATAAATTGTTTCCGGTTCCCGAAAAGAGAAATGTCACTGCTCTGCCATCTAGTGGCCATAGGGAGAAAGAGAGCGCCCCTAGCGGCCGAGAATGAAACTGAAGTTGCAGGTCCAGGCTGGTTGTGCCAGACAGCCTCTCTAGTTTTCTTTTTTTTGTTCCTCCTGTAGAACCACCCTTTACCATGGAGTAGAGAATTTAGAAGACCCCCTGGCCAAAGGGAGGAGGAGAGGAGGAGAGAAGAACAGACTCATCTTCCAGAGCATTTCACCATCTCAGAGATCACCACTTAAGTTATTACTGGTTATAATTTACAATAGCACTTATAACTTTACTAACCCAGTCCTAATGAACATCTGGCCATTAAGTTAAACATGTACCAAATTTTCTTTATAATATAATTAATTTTATCCCCATAATGTGTTTATTTTATCTTGGTCCAGCTTTATTTCATTTAGTTATTTTTCATACATCCACTTACATACTACTAAAGGAGTGATCATCTTGACATTTAGTTGGAGGTGATTACTCTAAACATATGGTCACTCCGGGCCCAGATATCTTAACAATTGGTCACAGCGGGCCTAGATATCCTAACAATTGCCCTGCGGGGCCTAGATACCTAACTATTTGATAACTCTGGACCTAGACAATCTAAGTCAAATTGTATTTATATATTGCCAAGATGTCAAAACATTTGCTCTTTTCATTCATAATTGGTTACAGCCAAAATGATACATCTTTTATTCAATTTATAGTCAAAGTTGTATTTCCATATGGCCAAGATATTAAATATATTTTATTCAATTCATTAATGAAATAATTTCAAAATTGTATATCCATTAGCAAAATTCTACAGCAGTATGCCATTCATTGTTAAAAATTATTTAATTAAATGTGCTCTAATCACCTAATAACCTCTATTAAATGGCAACATAAAAGTT
Source organism: Piezodorus guildinii (assembly GCA_023052935.1). Taxonomy (NCBI): domain Eukaryota; kingdom Metazoa; phylum Arthropoda; class Insecta; order Hemiptera; family Pentatomidae; genus Piezodorus; species Piezodorus guildinii. The sequence continues at coordinate 67,778,252 of CM041296.1, read as the reverse complement.
TTAATGTTTGTAATAAATTCAATTTAAGGATATTTCATTGTTATGATAGAACTAACCTATTAATAGATCTAACAAAATTACATCAAATAATGTATTGCCTGTTTTGTTTGTCATAATGTATAATATTTCTAAGTGTTATTATATGTAACTTTATTCACAGAGCCAATTTAATTCATTTAACTGACTGCCTTTAAAGGTAATTTTTAAATAATGTCTATTCATTGCATGCAGTTTTATTTTAAATCAATCCATAAGTAGTTTGCAGTTATTGTTACCTAAGAACAAATATGATAATGCATAAGTTCATTTGTTCTTACATTTTAATTTACCATTTCATTTATAAATTAAATTATCTTCACTTAGGCACAGCTGTTAGGTTAAAACCACTATCTACTTAAACCAGTAAGTAAAACATTAACAAAGACCACATCACATTTCTTTCATGTTTTATATTTAATTTCAGCATTACATTTCAATTACAATAGGTTTTAATACAATAGTTTCATTATAGTTGCCAGCCAGTTACAATAACAGTAAAGAGATACTTCCAATATGGTGGACGTTCATGAGTTAGTCATTCATTTAATCATAACCTGGATCCAAAGAGGTCGGACTAACTTGTGCTAGCGCTGGCATCAACTTCAATTAGCAGTTACAATCGAGTCTCTACTTGGTGACGTCATGTTTTAGTTTTCTTTCGACGCTTCACCTCGTTTCCTTTTCTCTTAGATATTGATGCAATTATTTAGTGGTGACGTCATAATTAAGTTTGGTCTTCGGCGTTTCACCATCTTCATTTTCACATGTCTTAAATAGTTTCCGGTGACGTCATAATGTAGTTTGGCCTTCGGCGTTACACCATCTTCATTTTCTTATATATTAAATATTTTGTGGTCGCCATATTTCAGTTTTCTTTCGGCGCTTCAGTATATTTAATTTTCAAAATCTATTTACAATAGTTGCGGTGACGTCATAATTTAGTTTGGGCTTTCGACGTTTCACCATTTGTATTTCAGATTGGCAAGATTTATTCATTTTTTTTTTCATATTTCAACCCGAGTTACATATAAGCGCAACTTTGTTGCCGAGTTAGTTTCCCAGGATGGTGATATCTCTTAACCTTCTTCTCTCTCATATTCTCTCTCCCTCGAGGTTCAAGGGACTTCTTATTAATTATAATAATCGAATACTATCAAAATGACTGATCCTAGTAAGGATAAATCTTCAAGTGAGACAGTTCTCGCTCGCATAACCTTGTTGGAGCGACGTATGCGTGGCCTCAAACGCAATATCAGCAGCATTCCGACCATTAACCCAGAAACCATTAGTGATGCTGATGCTGATTTCTTCGAAGCTAGAGTTGCTGAAGCAAAGCAGCTATGGTCCGAGTTCCGAGGGGCATGGAACGAACGCGAGGAATTAGCAATTCAGATAGGGTCAAGCGATACCTTCCCCAGCGAAGCGTGGTATCGACTTTACGATACCCTAAGCGAAGATATCCACAAGGCTAGCGGTACGCTGTTGACATTACAGAAGCGTGAAATTAGAAGAAAGGCACAGGAATCCACGCTCGCTGCCAACTCCACACTCAACCAAAGCGGACTTTACGCACCGAAAGTGCAGCTACCGAAGATACCAATTCCGACTTTCAGCGGTGATATGCTCAAGTGGACTCACTTCCGGGACACCTTTACTTCTATGATCCACTCGGAACCCTCTTTGAGTAAAGTGGAAAAGTTCCACTATCTAATTGGCGCCTTGAAGGGTGAGGCTGCCACGTTGATATCGAGGTTTCCTGTTGAAGAGGATTCGTACGAGCTAGCGTGGAGAAGAGTCGTCGATACCTACCAGAACCCTCGAGTCTTGGCCAACATGCTGGTCCATCGGATCATTGATCACGACCACACAAAGGCAAAGGGTGAGATGGCAAGACACGAGCTGTTCCTCACAGGAATCGCTGACAACATCGAAGCGTTTCGTGCGCTGAAACTCCAGGATCCGGCAGACTTCCTGTTAGCCACACTTGCGCTAAAAGCTTTAGACGCGGACACGAGGCGACAATTTGAGTTGTCACTAGCCTCCACCGAAGGGTTCCCCACTGTTGACGATGTCATAAACTTCGTGCGGAAAAGGAAGACGGCGATCGCGATGTCACAGAATGTGCTTCTCTCTTCACGTCATACTCAGAATCGTACTTCCAACTCCATCGCATTATTTTCCGGTGACAATGCGAGGCACTCTTCCAAGAATCCTGGGTACATTAAAATCGCAACTAGCGCGGAAACCCCAAAGAAGAAGAACGAGTGCAACGGCGGTTCAATGAAGAAGTGTTCATTGTGCAAGGGAGACCATCTGCTCTTCAGGTGCGATACTTTCCGATCATTATCTCCTCAACAGAGACTGGATCGCGCCCGCACATTGAATGCTTGTTTTAATTGCCTTCGTTTTGGTCACGGTGTCTCCGCGTGCGTTTCCAGGTTCCAATGTCGGACCTGTAATAGCCGACATCATACTTAATCCACACTGATGGGAAAGCTAAGGAGGTCACGAAACCCGCAACGAGTCCGAGGACGGAAGGACCTACAGAGACCTTCACTGGTTTTGGCTCCGTACCCTCAGCTTCATCGTCGAGCGGCATGGTGCTGTTAGGGACAGCACAAGTCCTCGTGAAGGGTCAGCGCGGAGATTACCACCTTGCACGCGCTGTGTTGGACTCAGGGAGCCAGCACACATTCATCTCCAGTACACTCGCTCGCAAGGTTGGTGCAAACGTGACACCATTCAACGGTGCCATAACCGGTCTTGGCGAAACCATAGTACCCAAGTCCCATCTCAAGGGGTCTGTTGGCTGCACCATCCGCTCGTGTGTTGGAGAAGCGGAGTACGAGCTCTCGTCGATTGTAGTCGAACGCGTCACCTCTGCACTCCCAGGCCGTGAACTTCCTAAGTCCATAATTAACTATATCACGCGCCACCCGTTGGCAGACCAAGAGTTTGGCATTTCAGGCCCTATTGACCTATTGATCGGAGGAGACCTGTATCCGCGCCTGCTTACTGGAGCACCGTATCTGCAGGAGTTCAAGACTTGTACTTGACTCCCACAGTATTTGGGGTGGTGGTTTCAGGAGTGGTGTATGATGTGACGCCGAGCGCTTCGTGCTCTCTCTTCTCTCAATCCAAATGCAGTATCGAAGCTCAACTAAAAGCGTTTTGGGAGATTGAGGAGCCTGCGACTGTAGATAGGTCGCACCCTGATGATATTCAGTGTGAGTAACATTTCGCGGAGACCCACAGCCGTACTGAAGATGGTAGATACATTGTTAAGCTACCGTTCAAGACCGAGAACAAGGAGTTGGCAGAGAATAAGGCAGCTGCTCTGCGTAGATTCTATGCTTTGGAATCTAAATTCCGAAAGGAACCAGACCTTTTTGACCATTACAAAACATTCATGAAGGAGTATTCCGAATTGGGACATATGTCACCAGCTTCCGCGAGCTCCAAGTACATCATACCACATCACGGAGTATGGCAAGAGCGTCCAAATGGCTCCAAGTTGCGAGTAGTTTTTGATGCCTCAAGTAGATCGGTTGGTCCCTGTCTGAACGAATTACTATATTCTGGCCCAAAGCTTCAAGGAGACTTGTGCATGATTCTTACAAGATTTCGTCTTCACGCTGTTGCTGTATGCGCCGATATCGTAAAGATGTACCGGCAAATAGTCTTACACTCGGAGGACCGCAAATACCAGCACATTCTATGGCGTGACGAACCCGCTCACGCGATTCAGGAGTTTGAACTCAACACTGTCACATATGGAGTTAGGTCAAGCGCCTTATCAAGCTCTTCGCGTTATTCAGCAACTGACTAAAGATGAAGGTTCACAATTTCCTCTTGCTTCGAACAGCGTGAAGAATGAGATGTATGTGGACGACATAGTAAGTGGGGCTGAAACCCCTGGTCAGGCCCGCGAGCTCATCTCGCAATTACGTTCGATGTTCGCTAAAGGTGGATTCAGTCTAAGCAAATGGGCGTCTAACGTCGCGGAAGTGCTTCCATCATGTTGCGAGCAAATTAAAGTAGTTCCTATCGAACAACCGGAGCAAGAAAGTGTCAAGATTCTTGGTCTATTCTGGAATTCAACCACCGATTCCTTCTCCTACATCGCATTGCCGCCTTCATTGGATCTTATAACTAAGCGTATTATGCTGTCAGTGGTGGCCAGAATTTTTGATCCATTAGGACTATTGACTCCCGTTATATTCTCGGCAAAATTTATCATTCAGATGGTTTGGAAGGCCGAACTAGGTTGGGACGATGAGGTAACCAAGAACTAAGCGATGCGTGGAGAACGCTGATGGCTGATTGGCGAATTCTTTCATTGATTTCCATACCTCGATACATATCATACAGACATGCGAGTCATCGACTAGTTGGATTCTGTGATGCCTCTTCCAAGGGATACGCGGCAGCACTCTATTTACGCTCCGAGAGTTCCGATGGAGACGTGAAGATTTCACTCGTAAAAGCCAAGTCGAAGGTGGCCCCATTACGATATGTTTCTACTGCACGTCTCGAGCTGTGTGGCGCTCTCCTGCTCGCTCGACTGGTATCTTCGATCACGTTACCTGCGGCTAGTAATGTAATATGTTTCACGGACTCGCAAGTGGTTCTTTCTTGGCTGCATACTCCAACTCATGAACTAGGGATTTTCGAAGCCAATCGTGTGTCTCAAATTACCCAAGCCGTTGCTGTTGACTTTTGGAGACACGTAGATTCCGAGGACAACCCCACCGATCTAGCATCGCGCGGATGCAATCCAAAGAAACTGAAGGACGCCACTATATGGTGGAATGGACCCGAATGGCTGAGATCACCAATCTCATCTTGGTTTGCACCCGTCTCCAGGACCGTCGTCATGAGTGCACTACGCTCAAAACCAAGTCTACACGAGCCGCCCTATGATTGGACCTCTCGCTTCTCTTCTAGGCGCACCCTTGTTAGACTGTGGCGAGGATTATAAGGTTTATAAGACTAAGAAGGGCCAGGGTCGCCTCTAAACACAGTGTTCAGCAGTCAGAGCAGTTCTCCGCCAACGAGATTTCCGAAGCTGAGATTAGATGCATCGTTTTCGTTCAGCGACTGTACCTTCCTCCTGAGTGCTTCAGTGAAACCTTCCGGATCCCTAAATCCTTCGATCAGCTGTCGCCCTTTCGGGACGAACGGGGTGTAGTTAGGGTGGGCGGACGTCTACAGGAATCTTCGATTTCCTACTCCAGTAAACACCCGATTCTAATTCCAAGACAAGCACCGCTTGCGACCCTTATAATCGATTCGGTCCATTCAAATAATTTTCACTCAGGACAAGCCTTGACTTTGGCACTTGTTAGAGGAAAATATTGGATACCATCAGCTGCTAAACTTATTAGAGGTAGAATTCGACGCTGTGTTCGTTGTCGCATCCAAAGGGCGAAACCAATAGCGCCGATGATGGCACCACTGCCAAGAGCTAGATTTGACGGGATACGCGCCTTCTTTCAGACTGGCGTTGATTATGCTGGCCCCTTTCTCATAAAGGAGTCCAGGAGACGAAACGCGTCCCTCGGGAAGGCCTATCTATGTCTTTTTGTATGTATGTCCAGTAAGGCTATTCATCTGGAATTAGTATCTTCGCTTACAACATCTGCGTTCATAGCTAGTCTGGAGCGATTTATCTCGCGACGTGGCGCACCTAGTACTATTTGGTCCGACAACGGAACCAATTTTGTCGGTGCCTCCAAGTTCCTCAAGGAAATATTCAAATTTAAAGGGGAAATTCAAGGGATGGTATGCGACCATTTGGCTCTAAGAGGGATAGACTGGAAATTCATACCTCCTCGAGCTCCTCACTTCGGCGGTCTATGGGAAGCCGGTGTCAAGTCGGTGAAGAGATTATTGACAGGTTCTGTTGGCAGACAACCATACACGTATGAAGAGCTGGCTACAGCGTTAATCAAAATTGAGGCCGTACTGAATTCCCGTCCTCTGTGCCCCCTCACCGAGGACGCAACGAACTTTGATTTTTTGACGCCAGGCCATTTCCTGATAGGAGGCCCTATCACATCGCTACCTCAATGCTCAATCCACGCCGGTCCGATGCCTCCTCTTATGTCCAGATGGAAAATGATCGAGGCCCAGATCACGCATGTGTGGAATCGCTGGAAGAAGGAATACCTACACTCGCTCCAGCAGCGCCATAAGTGGAAAGAGCAAAAGCCTACGTTGGTTGTGGAGACCTTGTCATCCTCATCGAAAAACGGACCATCGTTGGTCAGTGGCCCATCGCAAGAGTCACAGAAACCTTCCCAGGTAGGGATGGAGTCACCCGTACCTTGACGGTGCGTACCCCTTCTGGAAGCTATTTGAGCTATTGGAAGCTATTTCGCGCAGTCACCTCGGTAGTACCATTATTTTACCCTCTTGAGGATAAAGACAAGTAAAGCTCTTTGGTTTTGTTTCATTCATAAAAGCATATTTTTTTTTATTAAGAAAATATAATTTTTGTTTTTTTTTCTTTCGCCCTTTCCTTAATGACGGGGGCTCGTCATGGTGGGCGGACGATGATTTTATCACGCCTTCTAGGAGGTAATAGTTGCAAACTAATATTTATTATTTTCTTTTTAGAGTCATTTCGTTGTTATTATTTTCTGATTCAGTGGCAGTTTTTGTTTTCGCAGTTTATGATATCATTTATATTCATTTTGGACTCCAACATAAAGAAACATAAACATTTGATATAATTAACACCAATCTACTTTCAGTTTTAATTAAGTCATGCGTTTATTTTTTTTCTCTCAAGCTCTGTGAATAGGGATCTTTCTTTTGTATTTTCAGGCTTCAACCTAAGACCTTCATGAAGACTGCAATTACCAAAATCATCTTTCCTCATCGTCATAGAAGTAAATCACCCGGGGCTGATTTAGGTGGGCGGTATGTTTCCGGTTCCCGAAAAGAGAAATGTCACTGCTCTGCCATCTAGTGGCCATAGGGAGAAAGAGAGCGCCCCTAGCGGCCGAGAATGAAACTGAAGTTGCAGGTCCTGGCTGGTTGTGCCAGACAGCCTCTCTAGTTTTCTTTTTTTTGTTCCTCCTGTAGAACCACCCTTTACCATGGAGTAGAGAATTTAGAAGACCCCTGGCCAAAGGGGAGGAGGAGAGGAGGAGAGAAGGACAGACTCATCTTCCAGAGCATTTCACCATCTCAGAGATCACCACTTAAGTTATTACTGGTTATAATTTACAATAGCACTTATAACTTTACTAACCCAGTCCTAATGAACATCTGGCCATTAAGTTAAACATGTACCAAATTTTCTTTATAATATAATTAATTTTATCCCCATAATGTGTTTATTTTATCTTGGTCCAGCTTTATTTCATTTAGTTATTTTTCATACAGTCCACTTACATACTACTAAAGGAGTGATCATCTTGACATTTAGTTGGAGGTGATTACTCTAAACATAAATTATAGCTAATGCATGATTTTTCATCACCCAAAAAGGTATGAACCTCTTTAAACTTTATTGATTTTGATCAATAAGTAGTTAGATTATGAATTTTATCATTCGAACATCTTAAATGTTGAAATATGATTCTGCAGGAAACAGAATTGAGTAGTAAGAGGAGAAAACCGTACCATCGTGCTGCATGCCTCCTCAAGCAGTTCGGGTGCATCACTAGGGTGAGGCACATCAAGCGCCTTCGCGAAGAGCTGGGAATCGCGCCTACACCCATCACCTCTGCTCAGATGAGGTACCAGCGCCGCCTCAAGTACCTTACGGAGTCCGAACTCAGCTTCCTTAAGAACTACGAGAAGCCGACCGTGCCTGTAGCGCCAGAGGAAGAGTTCGCAGACCACGAAGAACCACAAGTGGTGGTAGAGGATGAAGAAGATACGGAAAATATCATGGAACCAATAACGTCTGATAACGAACCTACAGCCACAACGGATTCTGAAAAAAATGTTGAATAAATAGGCAGTGCCATATCAAATAAATGACGTGTTTACAATCGTATTACTATAGTAGCATTATTTGTTGATATTGCAAGATAAACACACACACACACACACATATATATATTGGAACGAATTAGTCCTTAAGTCCCACAAAAAGGTTTGTCTTTGTGTCCGGGTGTGGGAAGTTTAACACGAAAACGAAAAGGTGTACGAATCTTAAATTTCATATTTGAGACAATTTTACGCCCCAGGTGTTACAGCAACCTTTTTATCGAAATCGGTGTGCCAAAAGTGCCACTTTATACCATGCATTTTTTCCTTTTTCACAATTTCCTCCTAGGCTCTAACGATTTTGATTAAATTCGCTATATCGATGTAAAAATTAATGGGCTTTGATATGATGTATATTCCATTCTGATTGAAATAGCCCTGACACAGCCCAAATGCCGATAGTTTAAATTTTCTTCCTCTAAAGTAACAAAATATAGTAACATAGAAACCATGTCATCTTATTGTTATTGATATAAAACGGCTAAATATATAAGTTCAACTAATTTTATAATCAACTAAAGGAGAAAAGAGCAAACATATGTTTTAATGTAATTTTTGGTTGTTTGAATATGAGAACAGTAATATAGATTTATAATATACCGTTGGAAAGGAACAATGATTTGTCAGTTCTCACTCCTACAATCGCTCTGATGATGACCCGCAAAGAGTCGGAACGTTGGAAAACAATAAATAGTTGAAACTATTTAGTTGTTTAATTTACTGACCAAATATATATATATATTTCTTCACTGCATTAATACCTTTACAATTAGCAGTAAAAAACATAACAAAAAAAAAAAAAAGAACTGTGTTAGAGATCTAATTTAAATATTAAATATGACACGTTTTGTTTGTTAGAATAAGTGATGATTTATTCATTTAAAAAATCTGGTGCGGGCAACGCACGGTGTTCATTTAGCTGGGTGGTTGAAATCAATTTAAGAACTAATAAATAGAGTTCAAAAAGGTTTAAAGAAATATATTTAGATTCGTTGAAAACATATTTTTTAAATTAAATAATATAAAATTGTTATCAACAACAATCAGCTCGTTTTCCATCACTCTCAATTACATTATACATATATAATAATATTTTTATAAACTTTATCTTTCGAACGGTATAATATATTACTGTTCTTATCTCCGAACAAACAAACATTGCATAAAAAAATAATATTGCTCTTCTCTTCTTTAGTTCATTATAATATATATATATATATATATATATATATATATATATATATATATATATATATATATATATATATATATATATATATATATATATATATAGCATTTCCAAGTCAATTGTAACCTTTTCCAAGTCAAATGTAACTTTTTCCAAGTCAAATGTAACCTTTTCCAAGTCAAATGTAACCCTTTCCATTTCAAATGTCACCTTTTCCAAGTCAAATGTCACCTTTTCCATTTCAAATGTTACCTTTTCCAAGTCAAATGTCACCTTTTTCTTCACTTCTAGCCTTAAATATTCCGTTTTATTTATTTATTTTATTGAAAAATAATTAGTTTAATTGACATTATGACTTTTTTAATAATTTTGGCATATAATAATTGATATTTTTTTTGGGTCTCTTAGATATTTGATATCAAGTTCTGTTTTTTACTAGCTAATATTTAAAAAAAATTAATTATCGTCTATTTAGTTTTAAGATAGTTGTTGATTTTGAGTTTTTTAGAGGGGAGGGGTAGTTTTTTTGAATAATTAATGTGTTTTCGAGTATTATAATTAAATTTTTCGAGCTGTATTTTTTATCGCTCGCGTGTATTTTAACTCGCATTAAATTTTAATGTTTTTTATTGATATAGGGATTAATTAATGTGCTTTCGGGTGGTTATGATTACGTTTTTTGAGCTGTATCTTTTATCGGTCATGCGTATTTCAACTCATATTTACTTTTAATGTTTTTTATTGATATAGGGATTAATTATTTTGATTTCGGGTGGTTATCATAAGGTTTTTCGAGCTGTATTTTTTTCGCTCGCGCTTATTTTAACTAAAATTTACTTTTTATGTGTGTTTATTGATATAGGGATTAATTAATGTGCTTTCGGGTGGTTATGATTACGTTTTTCGAGCTGTATTTTTTATCGCTCGCGTGCATTTTAACTCGCATTAAATTTTAATGTTTTTTATTGATATAGGGATTAATTAATGTGCTTTCGGGTGGTTATCATAAGGTTTTTCGAGCTGTATTTTTTTCGCTCGCGCTTAATTTAACTAAAATTTACTTTTTATGTGTTTTATTGATATAGGGATTAATTAATGTGCTTTCGGGTGGTTATGATTACGTTTTTCGAGCTGTATTTTTTATCGCTCGCGTGCATTTTAACTCGCATTAAATTTTAATGTTTTTTATTGATATAGGGATTAATTAATGTGCTTTCGGGTGGTTATCATAAGGTTTTTCGAGCTGTATTTTTTTCGCTCGCGCTTAATTTAACTAAAATTTACTTTTTATGTGTTTTATTGATATAGGGATTAATTAATGTGCTTTCGGGTGGTTATGATTACGTTTTTCGAGCTGTATTTTTTATCGCTCATGCGTATTTCAACTCGCATTTACTTTTAATGTTTTTTATTGATATAGGGATTAATTATTTTGCTTTCGGGTGGTTATGATTACGTTTTTTCGAGCTGTATTTTTTTCGCTCGCGCTTATTTTAACTAAAATTTACTTTTTATGTGTTTTATTGATATAGAGATTAATTAATGTGCTTTCGGGTGGTTATGATTACATTTTTTGAGCTGTATTTTTTATCGCTCATGCGTATTTCAACTTCTATTTACTTTTAATCTTTTTATTTTTATAGGGATCTATCCTTGTGTTTTCGCGGGGTTATGAAAATGTTTAAAAGCTTTTTTTTTATCACTCGTGCGGATTTCAACTCGCCTTTATTTTTGATATTTTTTTATTGATATTGGGATTGATTGTTTTGTTCTGGGTTCTCATTATAACGTTGCTGGAATATAAATCGTTTAGGTTTTTTTTTTTTTTTTTATTATTATTATTTTATTAAAGGATTAGTTATAGTTCCTTTTCTAGCGTCCTGAGTAATTTTTTCAACTAAATCTTTTGTAAAGGATCCGCTTCCTAACTTGGTCTTACAATTATTTGATAATTTAATTGAGGAATCGTTTATTCTATTTTCGGGTGTTCTGATAACATTATTTGAACCAAATTTGTTATCGCTTTTACTCATTTTAAGTTACTGTTTCTATCTCATAAATATTCGATAGAGGGATCGTTTATAGTGTTTTCGGGAATACTAATAGAGCTTATGACATTTATTTATAGCTAGTGCACATTTTAACTTAAATGAAAAGTGATCTAGAAGAATGCGCAATCGCGATGTAACGTCCAAATCAAAAATGTAATCAGATCCTGCAAAAAAACAATAAATAATTTTTACATCATATTATAACATAATACCTACGGTTTGTAGAAATTCCCAAGCGCATAAAAGAATAAAGTTCAAAACACGTTATGAGAATCCCCTAAAACAAAAACAAAGAAAGACCACTGCAAATGCAAGTTTAAATGAGAGCAAGCGACAATAAAAACGGCTTAAACAACGTAATCACAAGACCCGAAAAGATAATTACAAACGTCTATAACAATAAAAAATATCAAAAGTAAATCCGAATTGAAATACGCATAAGCGATAAAAGATACAGCTCAAAAACGTAATCATAACCACCCAAAAGCACATTAATTATCTCTATATAAATAATAAACATTAAAAGTAAATTCACGTTAAAATGCGCGGGAGCGATAAATAAATAAAACTAAAAAAACATAATTATAGGACCCGAAAACACAATTTTCAACATCTATATCAATAAAACACATAAAAAGTAAATTTTAGTTAAAATAAGCGCGAGCGAAAAAAATACAGCTCGAAAAACGTAATCATAACCACCCGAAAGCAAAATAATTAATCCCTATATCAATAAAAAACATTAAAAGTAAATGCGAGTTGAAATACGCATGAGCGATAAAAGATACAGCTCAAAAAACGTAATCATAACCACCCGAAAGCACATTAATTAATCCCTATATCAATAAAAAACATTAAAATTTAATGCGAGTTAAAATGCACGCGAGCGATAAAAAATACAGCTTGAAAAATTTAATTATAATACTCGAAAACACATTAATTATTAACTTAGATATTTGATATTTTCAACAATTAATCCCTATATCAATAAACACACATAAAAAGTAAATTTTAGTTAAAATAAGCGCGAGCGAAAAAAATACAGCTCGAAAAACCTTATGATAACCACCCGAAATCAAAATAATTAATCCCTATATCAATAAAAAACATTAAAAGTAAATATGAGTTGAAATACGCATGACCGATAAAAGATACAGCTCAAAAAACGTAATCATAACCACCCGAAAGCACATTAATTAATCCCTATATCAATAAAAAACATTAAAATTTAATGCGAGTTGTATTTTTTTCGCTCGCGCTTATTTTAACTAAAATTTACTTTTTATGTGTTTTATTGATATAGATGTTGAAAATTGTGTTTTCGGGTCCTATAATTATGTTTTTTTAGTTTTATTTATTTATCGCTCCCGCGCATTTTAACGTGAATTTACTTTTAATGTTTATTATTTATATAGAGATAATTAATGTGCTTTTGGGTGGTTATGATTACGTTTTTGAGCTGTATCTTTTATCGCTTATGCGTATTTCAATTCGGATTTACTTTTGATATTTTTTATTGTTATAGACGTTTGTAATTATCTTTTCGGGTCTTGTGATTACGTTGTTTAAGCCGTTTTTATTGTCGCTTGCTCTCATTTAAACTTGCATTTGCAGTGGTCTTTCTTTGTTTTTGCTTTAGGGGATTCTCATAACGTGTTTTGAACTTTATTCTTTTATGCGCTTGGGAATTTCTACAAACCGTAGGTATTATGTTATAATATGATGTAAAAATTATTTATTGTTTTTTTGCAGGATCTGATTACATTTTTGATTTGGACGTTACATCGCGATTGCGCATTCTTCTAGATCACTTTTCATTTAAGTTAAAATGTGCACTAGCTATAAATAAATGTCATAAGCTCTATTAGTATTCCCGAAAACACTATAAACGATCCCTCTATCGAATATTTATGAGATAGAAACAGTAACTTAAAATGAGTAAAAGCGATAACAAATTTGGTTCAAATAATGTTATCAGAACACCCGAAAATAGAATAAACGATTCCTCAATTAAATTATCAAATAATTGTAAGACCAAGTTAGGAAGCGGATCCTTTACAAAAGATTTAGTTGAAAAAATTACTCAGGACGCTAGAAAAGGAACTATAACTAATCCTTTAATAAAATAATAATAATAAAAAAAAAAAAAAAAAACCTAAACGATTTATATTCCAGCAACGTTATAATGAGAACCCAGAACAAAACAATCAATCCCAATATCAATAAAAAAATATCAAAAATAAAGGCGAGTTGAAATCCGCACGAGTGATAAAAAAAAAGCTTTTAAACATTTTCATAACCCCGCGAAAACACAAGGATAGATCCCTATAAAAATAAAAAGATTAAAAGTAAATAGAAGTTGAAATACGCATGAGCGGTAAAAAATACAGCTCAAAAAATGTAATCATAACCACCCGAAAGCACATTAATTAATCTCTATATCAATAAAACACATAAAAAGTAAATTTTAGTTAAAATAAGCGCGAGCGAAAAAAATACAGCTCGAAAAACGTAATCATAACCACCCGAAAGCAAAATAATTAATCCCTATATCAATAAAAAACATTAAAAGTAAATGCGAGTTGAAATACGCATGAGCGATAAAAATTACAGCTCAAAAAACGTAATCATAACCACCCGAAAGCACATTAATTAATCCCTATATCAATAAAACACATAAAAAGTAAATTTTAGTTAAATTAAGCGCGAGCGAAAAAAATACAGCTCGAAAAACCTTATGATAACCACCCGAAAGCACATTAATTAATCCCTATATCAATAAAAAACATTAAAATTTAATGCAAGTTAAAATGCACGCGAGCGATAAAAAATACAGCTCGAAAAACGTAATCATAACCACCCGAAAGCACATTAATTAATCCCTATATCAATAAACACACATAAAAAGTAAATTTTAGTTAAAATAAGCGCGAGCGAAAAAAATACAGCTCGAAAAACCTTATGATAACCACCCGAAATCAAAATAATTAATCCCTATATCGATAAAAAACATTAAAAGTAAATATGAGTTGAAATACGCATGACCGATAAAAGATACAGCTCAAAAAACGTAATCATAACCACCCGAAAGCACATTAATTAATCCCTATATCAATAAAAAACATTAAAATTTAATGCGAGTTAAAATGCACGCGAGCGATAAAAAATACAGCTCGAAAAATTTAATTATAATACTCGAAAACACATTAATTATTCAAAAAAACTACCCCTCCCCTCTAAAAAACTCAAAATCAACAACTATCTTAAAACTAAATAGACGATAATTAATTTTTTTTAAATATTAGCTAGTAAAAAAACAGAACTTGATATCAAATATCTAAGAGACCCAAAAAAAATATCAATTATTATATGCCAAAATTATTAAAAAAGTCATAATGTCAATTAAACTAATTATTTTTCAATAAATAAATAAATAAAACGGAATATTTAAGGCTAGAAGTGAAGAAAAAGGTGACATTTGACTTGGAAAAGGTAACATTTGAAATGGAAAAGGTGACATTTGACTTGGAAAAGGTGACATTTGAAATGGAAAGGGTTACATTTGACATGGAAAAGGTTACATTTGACTTGGAAAAAGTTACATTTGACTTCGAAAAGGTTACAATTGACTTGGAAATGCTATATATATATATATATATATATATATATATATATATATATATATATATATATATATATATATATATATATATATATATATATATAAATATATATATATATAGAGAGAGAGAGAGAGAGTGAGAGAGAGAGAGAGAGAGATAGATTAAGGGAAAGTACAGCGACCGAGGAAATTTTTTTATTCCATTTTACAATGAAAATTCCCGTTTTGGAGGAGTCCAAAAAACTAGGTGACAAAAAGGTAAGGTGTCTGTGTGTGGTAAGTCCAACACGTTTGTAGTGAAAATGTCAAATTTAATTAAATTTATACGATGTATATATCTTTAATAATTAAATATAATTCAATTCAGTGGTTCCGATGAAGGTAGAAAATGATTTTCATATCGGAATATTCCTATTTCCAACAATAAAAAAATATTTAAAAAAAACATAAATATATCAATGTCTTATGGTTTATAGTCATCACATTATTTGAAGTATCTTAGCTGGAAGTGGAAAATCCAAAAGTTTTATTTATGAATATTTTAGTACGATTGGGGTGCGTAGTAGTAGTAAACGCGGCATTTGCTAGCTTTGAGACATAGAACATTCCTATGAACATTAAAATTTTTTTGAAATTTTTGAAAAATGCGTGACAAGTTGACACTTGATGACTCTTATTTTACTCGCCATTTCTTCCTCAGCGTGCACCACCGCCTCAGCAGTATAATTTAAAGAATCCCTGAATAATAACCGACCGGATCGGGTTAAAGACCTGCTTCGGATCAAAGGGGACGTAACTCATTAAAAAGTAAAAAAAAAAATTAAAAAAAAAATGGAAAGAGGAGAATAAAACGAGCTCAAAGGCGTGACGAAAACTCCATTTTTTAAGAAAGAGCCCTTTAGGACAAATGACTGAGTCTTGAAATGAGCAAGATTCAATTCTCTGCCTAAATGGGTAAAAGTGAAGGGAGGCAATACCATTACGATTTGACCTTTGAAACGAAATTACATTACTCGATATCAAGTTCCTACCTCTATAAATGTAACTGCTTAATCTGAACCTATTAACAGAGTGATTTGATCAATGCTAACCATCTTACTTAAATAGTCAAAAGGAGATGATATAGCGATCGGTGTTAATGTTTAATGTTACCTCTTCGAACACTAAGTTAAGAGTCAGTAAAAAAATGTATCATCAGTGTACAATATACTAAAAGGACCATGTAGAGGCAATTCCAAAAGTTATTGAACTGGTATTCAATTCTAAATTCAAGAAGCTTCATTGGATTAAAAATGATCTTTCGATTACAGGTGTTAATGATAATTCTATTTTCTGAGTAGAGCGAGTTATCAATGGAATTTCAAAGAACAGAGGGTACCTAAGAGTTTGTTTTTATTTTTTATATGGTAGAGTAGGAGATGGTAGATGGTAGAGTAGGGAGGCATGTAAAAAAAGTGGACATATTCAGGTACCTGGGTTCTTATTTGGGAGCTACAGGGTTGTCTGAGCATGACGTCAGAAGGAAGGTGGAGCAGGACCATAAATCTACTCGAATGCTACATCCAGTCCTCCGGAAAAATGACATTTCCGAGGAAAACAAACGCGCAATATTTACAGCCATTGTGGAATCAGTTCTGACATACGGCTCAGAAACGTAGACCATGAACTCCCGTTTATACTCTGAGGTACAGACGGTAGATATGGATTTCGGGAGGAGGAGACTGACCAGGCTAGATAGATTTAGAAACGAATCAATTCGGCAGAGGATGGATGTGAATAAAACAGTATATGAAAGGATCGGGACGCCCCGTCTAAGATGGTACCATATGCCCGAAGGATGTCGGAGGATTGCTGGCCCAACCGTATCTTGGATTGGGTTCCACCAGGGAGAAGAGGACGCGGACGGCCCAGAAACAGATGGGTAGAAGGAGTCCTGGAGAAAATGGATGGCCCAGATCTGCAGGAGGATCATTGGATGGACCGAAGTGCATGGAGCTCTGCGCTGACTGGTTGAGGCAACTATGGTTGGAACGAATATAAAGTAAGAATGTTTTATTCCTAAGGTAAAATCTCAGTGGAAGTGGCCTAGTGGATATAGCACTACTGTCCTACGAATCATGGGTTCAAACCATGTTGAATTATTTATTCTGTTATTTCAGCTGTGGAGGAACCCTATGGAGACGCTCCTAGAGTACGCCCAGTTTCTATGAAGTGGGCACCCAGAAATTGGAGAAAGGCCTGAAGGCTGAGCGCGATATAGACCTAATCATCGTCTAGCACGGCCATGAGTAGGACGTGATTTGTAAAACACTGATAAAAAAAAAAAAGTTCATAAAATTTCAAGATTCAATTTTTTCAGTTTATTCTAATTAAAATTTTTTGAAATTTACAACGGTAAAAATATGGGAGAAACCATATTTACACTGATAGGACCGGACTCCATGGCTATAACGAATATTATACTTATAAAAAAAATAGTCATAAAAATATAATATTAAAAACCATTTATATTATGTAATATACATATTATTGTTCTCACTGATGTTAGTACCTATTGCATAATTAGACAAAGAAAGACATCTCATTTTCTCATTATTCCTCATTACGAAGTAAAAAAAAAAAAGTGGCTTTAAATAAACAATCAAATAAAAAATCATTAGTCCCAGGTAAAATTATCTAGAAGGAAATAAGAAAAGGGTTTATTTCAGTTGAAGAAAACTGTACTTGTACTAAGATAATTTTTGTGAATTAATTTAAGTAGTGAAGATTTCGGACTAATGCGAGTTCTTATCGTGAATCTTATATCCTTCATTTGGTGCTGTAAAAGTTTTAGTGACTTATTTTATTAATAAAAAAAAAAAAAAAAAAAACCTGTACCACTACAACCCATGAAGGGTCTTGGGCTCAGTACATATAGAGATTCGTACTGTTTCTAAGCCTACGGCAGTGCAATGAGGTGATTAGGCCTTAATCACGCTCAGCCGCCAGGTTTTTTCCCCAATTAATTTGGGTACCCACTTTATAGAGGCTGGGTCTGCCCCAGGAGGGTCTCCATACCCTAGGGTCGCCCCCCGACTGAATTAACAGAATAAATAATTTCTTTTCTTTTTTAATTTTTGTGGAAGTTTTCTTAATTGGAACATTCAATAAAGCACCCACTACCTTCCATTCATCATCCAATTACTTTATTTCCTAAGTCTTTTAACACCTTTTTTTTCCATCTTAGTCGACGTTTCGGGGTTGTTTCCCCATTTTCAAGACTGAAACTATTTTTTATACTTACAATATTGAATAAAATTAGACAAGTAGCAGTGTGCTATAAGATGTAATGAATAATGAAAAATGTTGTAGCAAGGAATAAGGTAATTAAAATTAGTTAGTTTAAAATAGTTTTGACAAATTGCTAAGCTTAATTTTTCAAAGAAAAATATTTAAACAATGTAATTTTATTCAATATTGTAAGTATAAAAAATAGTTTCAGTCTTGAAAATGGGGAAACAACCCCGAAACGTCGACAAAGATGGAAAAAAAAGGTGTTAAAAGACTTAGGAAATAAAGTAATTGGATGATGAATGGAAGGTAGTGGGTGCTTTATTGAATGTTCCAGAATAAATAATATTCTGCCACAGGCGGGATTCGAACCCAGGACCCGGAGCATAGCAGACTAGTGCTCTATCCACTAGACCACGCCGCTCCCTTATTTTATTAATAAGTTTACAAAATATGAAACAGATAGGGAGAAGTTCAACGAGTGTTGTTACTGTTTCCTGTATTTTATTAAAAAAAAAAAAAAAAAAATGTTATTCAAGAAGCTCAAAATGGGATAAATTGTTAAAAGCCTTTACGGTGGAGTAATCACAACATCCCTTGGTTTTAAGGGATCTGAAAGTTTACTTTCTTGAAAGAAATGATGAAAGTTTAGAAGAAAGAGCCGGGATACGTGTTCGCCTTTAGGGATGAGCCGCCCAAAGTTTGATCTGAAACAACATGGGGTCGCTAGGGGATAGCCTTCATTCCATTATGTTTACTCTGGAAAATGGCCTGGAAAAATTATGGAGAGTTTCCGGCCTGAAACGGTATTAACGGGAACAGCAGTAGGATACTCATTGGTTTAAATTGTTAAGCCTTAGTATAAATTGTGTTTAATAGTAAGTAAATGAATTATTTGTTATATTCATGAAAAATAAATATTTATGTGGGGTATATTGAACAATCTTCTTTCCTTCGGGAAAAAAATGGTTCGTTGAAGGTGTATAGTTTTTAAAAATTAATATATATATATGTTTTTTCCCCTGAATCAGTGACAAAAAATTTGTCCATACGAATTAAACCAGATAAAATAGAAGGATGTATCAGCGTTTAAAACGGTTACCACAAACGTTTCTCAAAGATTTCCCTTTTCAACAAATATTTGTCTCAATTAGTTAGCCGTATTTTTTTTCTTAACTAATATTTTTAAAATTATAATAATCTAAGGCATGCAGACTTAGTACTTTTCAATGGTTCCAGATTACCAGGTCGTTCCTTTGTATACGAGTTCTGTCTTTTATCTTAAACCTTAGGTATTGGATAAATATTTCTTTTAAGAAAGAATATATATATAAATAATACGAGTCAGATAAAAAAATACTTTTTATTAGAATAAAATATATCTAGATAAATGCCTAAATGTAAAAAAAACGCTGCAAATTATTACACAATGGTTTATTATTTCCAAATAACAATATTGGGGTATAACTGTTTATAAGGCTGTTGATAGGCAATTAAGTGATATGAAAAGCACTAATTCAAAGCATTATATCATAACACTACCACTGATTTCAAAACGCAATATCTAAGCTAGTTGTAAACTAAATTCAATGATTCTTTTTTCATTTGGTCCACAATTTTTTTGGAGAACAGCACTGGGATCTCCTGTAACCCTGATTTGCTATATACTTGTGAATGACAAAGTTTAGTTTGTCGTTACCGAGTGTATAAACGTAAATCATTAGTTCATGATAATTGTTTTGATGCTAATAAAGTTTTTATTCATTTTCGTTGTATGACAATATTTGTAATATTTTCTTTTTCTTTTTTCTCTCTTATATAACTATTAAAAAACAATAATGAATTTTTTAATCTTTGAAAATAACGTAGTTACAAGCGTATTTATAAGCGAGATTTCAATTTTTTCTTTTCTTTTTTTTTTTATCTTTTATATAATTATTCGCGTTTTTTTTGGTTAAAAAACGATAATGAATTTTTTTCAATCTTCGAAAATAACTTACTTACAAGCGTATATATAAAGCGGGATTTCAATGTTTTTCATTTTTCCTTGTTTTTTATTGTTTATCGCGCTTTACTGATTATGAAACTCTACACACTTTTCTCTATCGTCAAAAATAATTGACTTATGAGCGTATTTATGTGAAAAATTTCTATTTTTTTTTTGTTTTCTTTTTTCTCTTTTATATGATTATTCGCGTTTTTTTTGGTTAAAAAACACGAATAAATTTTTTTTCCATCTTCTAAATAACTGAGTTATTGAATAAAATAATTTTAATCGGCCGCCATTTTAAAACTAACCAGTGTCTAGGTGTTAGGATCATCGTTGAATGGACTAGTATTTTTGTGATGAATTTCAAAAAAATCGGTCCAGTAGTTTCGGAGAGATGCCGCTTACGGCGTACGTCGGTCAAACGGATTTTGTTTTGTTTTTTCGGATTCTACGCATCTTGAAACGTAAGCTCTCAAATTTTGAGCAGGGGTAATTTTTTTTTTTTTTTTTGGTCGATTACAAATGGTTGATTATTGAAAATAATAAACCAAAAGTAGATATTTAATTAAAAGAAAAAAATTATTTAAGAAATTGTTTGCTTTCTGATGCTAACAGTACCAGCTGAGGAAGACAGCGGTTACTTATTCAGAAAAAAAGGTCATCAATACGAACAAAGAACGATTAAACCCATTAGCATGAAAAAAAGAAAAAACAATTCTGTAGAAATATACACTCACTCTAAAAAGTTTCCATACAGCATGCTTTTTATTTTGCAAAACTATTTATTTTTAACTTAACAATTTTCTAATGTAGAAATAATTAATACTAATATTGGATAAATACATTTATTTATTTATTTTCATTTCATAATTAATATAAAATAAGGCAGAATGTCATTTTTTAAAGGTTGGTCAAAAAAGTTTCCATTCACTTTCAATATTAATCCTATTTGTTGTACTATGGCCGTTTTTCCCGCGTTGTATATATGAATCTTACCTTGATAATTAAATCGTTCAGTATTAACTTAACATGGACTGGGGAATCTGATTTCTTTTCAATATCTGCGTTTCTCGTGATTTGAGAGAGATCATGGTTCGCAGGGCTTATCTATAAGAAAAACTGCATATATGTTGAATAAGTCACATGCTACTGTAGAGTATGGATTACAAAGTTATAATCTTTGGAGGATAGAACACGTGCTGGAAGACAGGATACTTGAGAATCGCCAGAGGGGAGCCACCCTTGCTGAAGTTCATGCGAATCCTCACACTACCAATGAACATCATAAAAAATAGATACTATAGGATTCAATCCCACAAAGAAAATGTCAAAAATATTCTAATAAGGGAAGGATACAGTGGTCGAGTCGCAAAAAGAAAGCGCTTCTTTAAACTAACTTCCTAGGGAGTTTGTAAATAAATCCAAAAATTGCTGGTAACGTGTCATATTCTCTAAGGAATCCAAAATGTAATATTTTTGGGCCAGATGGAAGATCAAAAGTTTGGAGGAAATCAACCTCAACTTTCAAATCTAAGAATTTATTTATGGGTGTATGGAAACTTTTTTTTAATAAGTATATTTAGAAAGAAGAAGAAGCAGTAAGATGTGAATGATAATAGGAAATTGGTAGAGAGGCAGAATATCCAAGGTAAGGTGGAAGAAAATATACTTAAATGGTACAGTCAAGTGTGATGGAATTGATAACAACAGGATACAAAAGCTTGGAATGTTAAGGGTAGAAGTAGGAAAGAACCACCGCTAATAAGATGAAAGGATGGAGAGGTGGAAAGAATGGCTGGTAGAGAGGGCGTGATGGGTATGGCAAGGGTAGATGGACCTCTCAAGGGAAAGGTTAATGAGGAATTCTTCGCATTAAACGAATTCCTCATAAAAAAAATAAAATAAATATTTCGTGGTTTGCTCTTGAAGTGATTCTATTCAATCGTTCTCGATAAATGAAAATACTGATATTGAAGGAGATAACCAACATTAGACTATTGCAGAAGATGTTGAAAGGTACGAAATTCGCTGAAATCTGAGAATGACAGAATATAATTATCATCGTTTCTTTGGCGGAGTAAGGAGGCAGAGATGAAAATAATTCTATTTGACATTTGCTATAGCGGAAGGAAAAGGGCTATTTAAAATTAGAAGTGACATCAAAAGGTTCCCTCAAAGAATTAATTTCAGTTAGCAAGGGAGAAGGAACTGGGCTTATTGATTTCACTCTTCTTCCTTTGGTTTTTTTCACTTTAAGTTGCCGTAGTGAATCCGTTATTTATTTTCCATAACTCTTTTCTCTTTGACCTTCAAAAATTCTAAGTAGCCATTTTTCTTATTTTCAGACAGTAGTGAATTAATTGAAGAAAGGATATTAAATTAGAAAAAAAATAATAATTAAGAGCCTTAGGCCACTACAAAAATGTGCCCTTTCAAGAGAACTGGCTGAAAAACATAATATTTCTATTGACATTCAACTTAGCAGCAAATATAACTGGGCTCTAATCTAACAGCAATTTAGGGAATCTCTGACAGATATTTATGAATCAAAATGTTTACAAAGGGCTATAGTCTCAAAAAAATGTTTGTATATAAAAATTTATACTATGATTATGGGACACAATATTTATTTGATACCAAAATAAGTTTTAATGGGGCGAAATGTATATTTAAAGTTAGATGTGAATTGGGGTAACTCAACTATAATAGATTTTGGTCAAATGACAGAGTGATTTGCTCGCTTTGTAATAGAAAAGAAGTAGAAAATACGTTTCATTTCCTCACCACATGCCCTATTTTATCTGAAATTAGAATAAGGTGTTTCGGAAAGAATTATTTAAACACCGATGAAGTAATAAACTATCTTAACGGCCAGAACTCGATGGCTGTGTATAAATATTGTAAAATAGCATGGCCTTACAGATACAAACTTATAAAAGAATTTAACTATATTTAAAAATTATAATATATTAATATATATAAAATTGTTTATTATTATTGTTTTGAGCCTGATAATGAAATAGTTGAATCAGTGAGTGAGATCGTTTTACTGTTATTGTGTACTGTATCGTTTATGAATATGGTTACTGTTATATAAATTATAAAATTGAACAGGTCGGCTCCGGACTAGACGCTATAAAAGACCATAGTTCTATTAATGTTTTTTTATATGTTATATTTTTGTTGTAATATGCTGAAATAAAAAGAATAAAAAAACAGTTATCTATCTATGTAAAAATGTGCCCTTTTAAGAAATTTCATATAAAATCAGCTAGTTTATTCAGCTATCACGTTCATCCTCTAGCTTTGCTTGGTGGATGTAAACAACTAACTCTTCCTAGCCAATGTAAAGACTACCCCCAATAAACGGTTCTTAGATTATAAATCAGATTGTAAATTGTTTTACAATAGGATTCTAATAGTTTGATTTAATCAAAACCGATATTGAGATTTTGTTTTTATTAAAAATTACTTTTTGAAGATTTTAGTATCTGAATTATATATATATTCCTTTTATCAATTTATTTATTTTTGTTTATATATACTTAATAACTGATTCTTATGGTTGACGTTAATATTAATACAACATGGTCAACAAATACGTCATATATCAGATATTTAATTCCATCGTTGAAGTATATTTATGTTTTTATATATTGCATACTGCTACATTTTTACCAAAATAATAGTCAAGTGTTTATTTTATACACGTTGCTTACCACTTATAACGTATATCATTTAAAAAAAAATCTGGTGCGGGCAACACACGACTTTCACTAAAAATAAATATTTTAAATGTTAAAATAAATTAAAATACAGTTAGAGATAAAGATTCGTGAAACTATTAAAGAATTAATTAAATTGAATTTCTATAGAAGCATGTGTTTTATTAAAAAATCTATTATATTATTATCTAAAACAGCCACTTAGTTTTATAGGCTTTTTATCACTTTCTGCTAACTTTTAAAAGCTTGCGTATGAGATAATATTTTTTCTAAATTCTTTAGCTTTCCAACGGTATATCATACATGTATATTACTGTTCTTATATTCAAAAACGAAAAATTGCATTAAAAAAATATTTTTTCTGTTTTCTCCTTTAGTTGGGTATGGAATTCATTCAATTTATATATTTGCCTGTTTTTTTATCAGTGGTAATAAGATATTATAGAATAAAATATCGGCATTTAAGTCCTGTCACACCATTTTAATCAGAATGAAAACTACATGATATTAAAGCCTATTAAATTTTACATCGATATAGCGAGTTTAATTAAAATCGTCGGAACCGTTTTCGAGAAAATCGAAAAAAGGTGCAAAATGCATGGTATAATGTGGCTCTCTTCTGGCAAGCTCATTTTGATGAAAAAGGTTTTGTAACTTCTCGGGCGTATATTTGTCTTAAATATGAAATTTCAGTTTCATAGGACTTACCGTTTCCGCCCGGAAGTTAACACACACACACACACACACACACACACACAGATTTTTTTGCGGGACTTGATTATTTGGACTCAGGGGACCCTTAAATGTGTATTTCCGTTGAAAACTGGAATACAGGAAGAACATGTTCCTCTTCCAGCGGAAAACAATTCTTCCAGCGATCGACCGGCTAATCAATGGCAGACGGTGAAAGCTAAAAGGAAAAATAAAGTAATCATATTGGCGAAACAAAACACGAGACCTGCTCGTCCTGATGCCTTAATGGTTACCGCAAAGGAGGGATCGTCATATGCAGAAGTCTTGCGAACGTTGAGAACCGACCCGGAGCTTCAAGCGATAGGGGAAAACGTCCAAAAAATACGAAAAAGTCAAAAAGGGAGTCTCGTTTTGGTTTTAGACAAAAAGGTGCAACATAGGACAGATGAACTCCGTTCTGCCATAGCAGAAAAAATGGCTGACAAAGCAGAGGTCACTAGCAAGATTGACTCTGTCGCTATTGAATTGAAGGATCTCGATGAATTAACGGTAGCTGAAGAAGTGTACAAAGCACTTCAAAATCAAATAAACGGGGCAGAAAATATTGAAATCTCTGTTGTGAAATCTCTGAGGAAGGCTTACGGGGGCACACAGACAGCTGTAGTAGTACTACCCGTGGAATTGGCCAGAAAAGTACTTGAAAAGCGCACCATTCGTGTTGGATGGATTAATAGCCGAGTGAGGGAAAAGATTTCGCTTCAGAGATGTTTCCGATGTCTTGCATATGGTCACCTTGCTAGAAAGTGTAACGGTCCTGACCGCACGGGACTTTGTTTGCGATGCGGCGAAGAAGGACATCCAGCCAAGGAATGTACTGCAGAACGGCGCTGTCTTCTATGCCCTGAGGATAAAAACCGTAGACACGCGACAGGTGGCTTTGGCTGTCCCGTTTATCAACAGGCAATGAAAGAGGCAGGTATTCACGGAAGATGAGATTGTTACAACTAAATCTAAACCACTGTGAAGCGGCCCAGGATCTTTGCTGGCAAACAATAAGTGAGAAGGGTATTGACGTTGCTGTACTGTGTGAACAGTACAAGAACATGGAAAATTCCTGTCGCTGGAAGACGGACAAAACCGGAAAAGCAGCTCTCTGGGTAAGGAAGAGTCATTTTATTCAGCAATCTCAGAAAAATTTAACAAGGGACTTTGTTTGGGTCAAGGTGGGTGGTATCTACATTTGTAGTGTCTACGCACCTCCAAGCGCTTCTCAAGCTGAATTCGAAAAAATGCTTGATGAAATTGTACAGGAACTGCGAGGCTGTCACCCTCTTGTCATAGCAGGGACTTTAACGCTTGGGCGACGGCATGGGGAAGCAAAGAGACTAATAAGAGAGGTGAGTGTGTTCTGGACGTATTCGCTGCGCTCGACATTATGCTTTTAAACACAGGGTCCACCCCTACTTTCACCAGAAATGATCGCGCATCAGTTGTTGATCTGACTTGTGTTAGTCCATGCCTTGTTTCTGACAACAAATGGCACGTAAGTCAACTCTATACCCACAGTGATCACCGAGCAATTTGCTTCGAAGTCCAAGTCCCGGGTACAGTAAGGAAAACATTCCAAACGAGACGATCAGTGTGGAACCATCGATCATTTGACCGAGATTCCTTTGTCACAATGATGGAGGAAGAAGTCAAATTACTCGGACCGGCAGAGGAAAGAGTCAAAAAGCTTATGAAGCTTATCACTGACGCCTGTGATGCTTCAATGACCAAAACACGGAAAAAAACCCGTAACTTACCGGTGTATTGGTGGAATGAAGAAATGGCCGCTCTCCGAAAAACTTGTCTCCGTACAAGGAGGCTAACCCAAAGAGCGAGAGGTCGCCCGACATATGAAGCTCGGAAACAGGAATATCGGGATGCTAAAAAGCACCTGGTCAAAGCAATCAAAGACGCAAAGCACAACTGCTGGAGGAAACTCTGCGAAGAAGTAGATGAGGACACGTGGGGAAGGCCATACAAAATAGTTATGGCAAGGCTAAAAAGCTCAAGCTTATCGCCACCAAGCTCTCCTGATCTATTAGGGAAAATTGTTTTAGCGCTGTTCCCAACAAGACCAGAAGTAGTCTTCGATTTAATACCGAACCTAGAACAGGACCAGGTACCGGAAATCGCACTAGAAGAACTTGAGACAGCCTATCGCAAAGTAGGGGATAACAAAGCCTCAGGACCGGACAATGTTCCAAACGTTGCCCTAAAAGCAGCAGTCAGAATCAGACCAGAACTCTTCCTGGACGTGTACAATTCCTGTCTCCGTGAAGGGATATTTCCTGTTGAGTGGAAAAAACAGCAACTGGTACTCCTGCCAAAGGGTAAAGGGTCTCCTGATGACCCTGCATCCTACCGTCCAATCTGTCTTTTAAACACTGCGGGTAAAATTCTGGAGAGGATTGTGTGCAATAGGATTACAATGCATATTGAGGAAAGTCGAGGATTGTCTGAAAATAAATATGGTTTTCGAAAAGGTAGGTCAACAGTTGATGCAATAGACTTTGTGATAAAGTCAGCCAGAGAAGCCACTGCAGGAAAAAGATGGAGAAGGGGTAGAAAAAAGTATTGCGCCGTGATAACGTTAGATGTCAAGAATGCTTTTAACTCAGCGAGATGGGAGTGCATCATGGAAGAGTTAAGTAAGAAAAAACTTCCACAGTACCTCCTTAAGATCATCAGAAGTTATTTTTCTGATAGAATCCTGAGGTATAAAACAGATGCAGGACTAAAAACGTACAAAATAACAGGTGGCGTTCCTCAGGGTTCAGTATTAGGACCGTTGTTATGGAATGTCATGTACGATGCCGTTCTCAGACTTCCTATGCCGGAAGGAACTACCACGGTAGGATTCGCAGACGATCTTGCTATCATTGCTCGAGGAAAGTTATTGGAAGAGATTACGTACAAGGCCAACAAGGCAATATTTAATATTCGCCAGTGGCTTTCGTCCGTAGGCCTACAACTGGCTGACCACAAGACTGAGGCTGTACTTATTACCAGCAGGAAAGTGAGGGAAAAAATCAATTTGACCGTTGGAGAGATCAACATCCTCTCAAAGCCCTCCATAAAATACCTAGGTGTTCAGATTGATGCTAGGCTGCGGTTTGATGAGCACTTGCATGTAGTCAGCATGAAAGCAGCGAAGGTAACTAACGCACTGGCTAGAATCATGCCAAATATCGGTGGACCTGCGCAAAGCCGGAGGAGGCTTCTTGCTAACGTAACCAATTCAGTGCTTTTGTACGCCGCACCAATCTGGTCGCATACCTTCCAGGTGAGATCATATTCTCGTAAGGCGATTAGCGTCCATCGTAGAAATGCCATTCGCGTCGCAAGAGCATTTAGCACTGTATCGTATGATGCCGTGTGCATCATCGCCGACATGATTCCGATAGATCTACTGGCAGTAGAGCGTGACAGAATCTACCGTAGAAAATGTGAAGAGCCAGAGGCGCATTGGCTAACGTTGGCGAAAGACGAAAGACTGGAGACTCTTCGCAGATGGCAGAGACGCTGGGACTCATCATCATCTGGAAGGTGGACGAACCGCCTGATAGCAGATATTGCATCCTGGGTGACCCGCACACACGGAGAGGTTGATTATTACCTTACCCAACTACTCTCTGGACATGGCTGTTTCAGGTCATATCTTCACAGGTTCAAGCTGGAAGAAGAATCATCATGTACCACCTGTCTTCCTTTGGATGAAACAGTGGAACATGCTTTCTTTGCATGTAAAAACTTTACCGAGGAAAAGGTCCAGCTAGATATGATGCTGGGAAAAAGATCCACACCGGAAAATCTGGTAGAGCTCATGTTGACGAGTCAAGAAAACTGGAATACTGTTTCAGATTATGCTGCGAGAGTCGGAAGTAGACTGAGAACCCAGGAGCGAGCGAGAAGAGGTCAAGTACCAAGAAGTATGCAGTAGAGAAGTAGGCGCTTAGCCATCCTGTCCACCGCGAAGTAATGCCTGCAAGCAGTCCCGCGGTGTGACATCGCAGCGAATGTAGGTGGTTTTTAGTGAGTAAGAATCTCACACTGTTGTGGATTCAAGAGCCCACTTCGTCTTATGAAAGATTTTCCCCTACAATAAAAAAAAAAAAAAAAAAAAAACCACACACACAGATTTTTTTGCGGGACTTGGTTATTTGGACTCAGGGGACCCTTAAATGTGTATTTCCGTTGAAAACTGGAATACGAAAATTTTCACGATCGTAATACTTTCCCTTACTATATATAGTATGTGAAAGTAAAAAAATCATTTTGATTATTAAAAATACTATTACCATAACAGAACTATTCCTTGTTTCATAATATTAAAATCTGAAGTAAATAAATACAATTAAAATAAAAACATTATTTTAAACCCCTCTATTCGGGTAACAACTTTATGGAGGACATGTGTGCATCGGTAAGGTCTCTATACTCCTGGGTCGTCCTCTGTATAAAATAACAGAATAAATAATTATTTTGCCACAGCCAGAATTTGAATCCAAGACCCGGAGGGGATCCTTTGATTCCATGATTGAATCCAAGCATGTACTAGTGGTCCATCCACTAGACCCAGCAGATTCCTAAAAATCAACTACAGCATTGTTTTGCATTGAATCCCATTTTCATTGTTAATATTATTTGCATTTAAATAAATAAATGTTGATTAAAAGCATGGAGATTGTAGTGAATCTCCATGCTTTTAATCAACATTTATTGTAGTTAGTTGGAGGATAAGAAAAAAAAAATTAAAAGCATGGCTAATCACTTAATTGATTCTTTAAGTCTATCTCTTTACCTAAATACATCAATATATGAAATTCTTATGAGCCCTATTATATTGTATAATATAATATAGTACCAACACCAACCTTTTCGGATGTTAGTAAGTCGACCGGAACACCGAAAACCGCGTCCTAAGCGCCAAAACCTCTATAATTCATAAGTATTTAAAATAAAAATAGAAAAAAAATTTCCAAATTCATGTCAGCGAGTTCAACGAGCTCTTTGAAACGGTCATACTTACCTCAATTATAAAAATATATTGAAAATATTGATTAATTTATTAATTTCATTTTCAGATTTAGGTACTCCATAAACCAAATGTGAGCCCCATTACCTGATTATATATTATAAAAAATATATATTATAAAGATTATGATTTTGACAGACATCGTTTAAATGCATACCTGAAAAAAGCAAAAAGAAAAGTTCCAAATAACTTAGCTCTTCAGATTAGCTAGCAAAAGATGCTATGGAAAAAAAAAAATCTTGTTAAAGTTTATAACAAATGGTGGTTCGCTACCATCAATATAGGTCTTTAAGACTTCAACATTTAATATTCACGTTATAGTCCAGGTAGAAAGACAGTTTCTTTTTTTCAGTACGTGACATTTGAGGAACTACGCCTAGACAACCGTTTCTTTATTGTTAAGTTCCAATTTCTCGGTGATGACTAGATGAAATGCCACAGTTAGGACATAACATGGTGCAATTTGTTTGTTGCTGACGACGAAATCCAGAGAGCGTGGGCGCCGTTGACAGGCAGGAACTAACGATCACTAATCTAGGAGGCAGAGAGTAATGCCTACCTTATCTACAGCCTCCGACCCTCCACGAAATCCCTTACCTTTCCCCTTTACCGTGTCTTATTTTGTTTCCAGGAAAAAAAACAATGCCTTGGACAGTAGTTTCCTAGATTATGGTAGATAACAGTCTTTAGTTGATTAAATATTGTAATAATATCAAATGATTTCTTCTTAATTATTTATACCATCGGTATATCAATGTTGAACACCCCAAAAACCTATGGTTTACCTTTCATCGAATCTTCAAGTTGAGTATCTATATTTTCTAAATGTTGTGGTTTTCTTAGAATTACCCGTCATCTTCTAGAGTCCTATTTCTTACTCCTCTACTTCGATTAAGGATGCATACTAGGGGTGGGCATAATCGAATGATTAGACTTCTCTATGATTGCTGAGCTGGCTGAGCCTTGGTGCAAATAAGCATATAATTTATGCGCTGAGGGGGAAAAAAAAAAAAAAAAAAGAAAAAAAGAGATTCAGTTCGAATGATTGAAATAATCGAATGATCTAATAATCGCCCACTATGCCCACCCCTAATGCCTGCAATATGGAAGAATTTCTTGCGAAAACCAGATGGGTTCAAAAAGAAGGAAAAAGCTTTATAAGATTTATTTAAGAACACCCCAAATAATCACAGATTTTTGACAGGTATTCTGCCCGTGGGTGGCTCGAATTTCGAAGAAATGCCTACTTAGTGTCTTCTTTATGCAATCCATAACAGTTTCCGTGCGGTACGTGGTCAATTGACCCCGCTTCTAACTTTCTACTAGTGCGGAGCGTGTAAGAGGTAAACTTTCAAAAATGGTAGAACCTTTTTCAACTTTAGACCTTCCCAAGGGTTAAAACAAAGATTGTATAGATGTATTTCAATCTTCAATAATCTGGCATATTCCGATAAAAAGTATTAAGGGGTTAAATAACCCGTGCCTCACTGAGGTTTAAATTTTGACCTCTAGGGTGGGATGGAGTTAAAAGACGGGTTATTCTTCTAAACAAATGGCGAGCCACTTGATGATGAGAGGGAGGGGACCTCTTTTTTTTTATTTTCCAAAATTTAAAAAAAAGTTCTGTTTAAGGGGTGATAGAAAGACCTAGCCTCACAAAACATCAGTCATTTCCTGTTTCTAAAATATCATACAACTTCGAACCAGATACTATTCCGTTTATCCAAATTCCATTACCACTTTAAACCACTAGATTCTACCCTTTCTTCCTCTTCGATTCCCGGTAATTCATTGAAACGTCTAAAAAGATGGACCCGAGACCTTATAGTTTAGAATATTTGCAGAATTCTTCGAATGGGAAGCTTTTCTACAAGTGTATCATGAATCTAATGTATACTCACATTTACTTGTTGTATTCCTTTATACAGTGGTAAATAGCGATAAATAAATAAATTAAAAACGTATAGTTGGTTTTATTGTTATATTTTCAAAAAAAACGTAAGCCCGACTTCTGATAATTTGTTGCTATTAGCATAGAGATATGTTAATATAAGATATTAACAATGAACCATTACCAATTCCTTCTAACAGACATTGCTAGAGAAGAATAAAGGTCTGTTAGAGATAGAGCAGAGTGAGGTGATAATATCCGTAGGCTCCTAATGATGCCTCGGCTAGGGATTTAAATAAATGAATAATTCAAAATTCCGTTGATCAATGTGACCCGAGATTAGCATCCCAATAGCGTTACCTCTCTCTTTCCGACATTTTATCCTAAGTTTCCTCTTGAATTGATAAATTCTTTTCTTTTCTCGTTTTTGCTTCTTTTTCTTCACGTATTTTCTTCCCGATTTAGAAATTAATTCTGGAAAAATAAGGTAGCTACTTTATACTACCGAAATCGGATTTGCCTGTAAGATAGTCATTTCTTATCGTTTTCGTACTGCCCAATGAAGGTAAACTTCTACGCATGCATTAACTAAAAAAAACTAGCTGATAATTTTTTATATTTACGTATATTTAGTATATTATATTTTAATTACTTTCACTTGCCTGTATGAAATATATAATTAGGGAATATATTGCGATCGTAAATTCGAATTCCAGTTTTCACCAGAAATACACATTTTTGGGTCCTCTGAGTCCCAAATGACCAAGTCCCGCAAAAAGGTCTGTGTGCGGGTGTGTGGTTTAGTCCAGCGCAAAAACTAAAAGTTCTATGAAACTGAAATTTAATATTCAAGACAAATATGCACCCGAGATGATACAGAAACTTTTTCATCAAAATCAGCTAACCACAGGAGCCACTTTATACTATGCATTTTGCACCTATTTACGATTTTCTCAAAAAAGGCTCCAATGATTTTGAATAAACTCGCTATGTCGATGTAAAATTTAATGGGCTTTAATATCATGTAGGTTTCATTCTGATTAAAATAGTTTGACAGGGCTTAAATGCTTATATTTCGAAATTTCTTCTTCTAAAGTACCTTTAGTTTTGTAGGCTTAATAAAATTGACCATATCATATGATTGGCATTGCTAAATAACAGGCAAACATGTAAGTTGAACGAATTCGATAACTAGCTAAAGGAGAAAACTAAAAAAATGTTTTTTTAATGCAATTTTTTGTTTTTTTAACTTAAGAACAGTAATATACATGAATATTATACCGTTGGAATGCTCAAGATTTAACAAAAAAATAAGATCTTATACATACAATTGTAAAAGTTAACCGAGAGTGGTGAAAAGTCGATAAAACAAACTGATTGTCGTAGATAATAATATAATAAATTATTTTATAAAACTCATGTTTCTTTTAAAATCCAATGTAAATAATACTTTATTAATTTATTTTCGTTTCTAAATTTGTTTAAAAATTCTTAAATTGATATAAATAATGAAGGTAAGTAAAAGTCGTGTATAGCGCGAACCAATTTTTTTTTACAATAATTTCACTGATTATTGTGCTAAATATTTTCATAATGGAATTCTATACGTTCCTTTAACAGTATAAAAAACAATTTTCTATATATTTTACATATTAAAAACTTATATTAATTAACATCATATATAAATATGAATATAAATTATATACTTACAAATCAACAAAAAGCCTTCCCCACGCGACTCATCTCGACGAACCGTAAAGTCGTGCACGATCCTGAGCGGTCTTGAGAGGCGTTCGCTCTTACGCATAGTGCTCCTAACAGATGCAGCATTCATCCTTGAATGCCTAAAAAATAAACGAAAATGTGCTTGAGGCACATTAGCTGTGGCGCTGGAATACATAAAAAGCAGTGCCAAGAGGTGGTCCTATGGATACCAGAGGACTGTCGACTTGCGGGGAATGAAATTGCAGACCAACTGGCTGAAGAAGGAACATCGCCCAAATTTGCAGCATCCCTTGGTTGGAGGAGTGCAAAACGATTAATTAGAAGGGTCATAAGCCAGACTGGGAAGCAAAACATCTAAATGACCCCGAATATTATATATTAACAAAAGGAGGACATAAAGTCGAAAATGTAATCGAAAGGATGAAACCACAGAGGACATTCTGTAAAGCTGCCAGTTGGTGGAGGACATGCGGAGGCAGATATGACCCCAACCAACAGACCTTGGGACCAAGCTCTTCGGAAGCCTGGAGTACCTAAGAAGGCTCATTGAATTTATACTTTCACTTCCTGACATGACCAAATAGGGAAGAACGAAGAAGAAGAAGACATCATTTAATCTCAATATTAAATTGCATAATGTTCTTCTTTCAGTGGCGCGACAGGCCGTGCAGGCCCCGGGCCTCGCGGTGTAATCTCCTGGGAGGTTACACTCGCGTTTCTCGATGCAATTTTTAGGGTAGGGTCATTACTCCCTACGCCTAATTTTTTGGGTGGCCACCATTTGGCTGACGGGTACATACCCGGGAGAGAGGCTGTGAGTGAATCCCCATTTAATTACATCCTAATAAAATCATGATGTTATTATTATTAATTTAACTTTGTCTTATTAAGTTAACTTAGTCTTATTAATTAAGTCAATTTTAATGGATATTGTCATACCAAGGGCTTTAATAAGCTGTAGGCCGCCATGCTCTACATAGTACCGCAGTGGAAAATATGACCCGATTTAGGTGGACAAAATTTTAAAACTTGTCTATATTTAACCTTTGGGGTTACAGATCACAGAAAAAAAAATTTAAGAAAAAATTATAAAAAGTAATTAATTTTTTGACACGTTGGCCAGCGCACAGTGGTCACACATCAAATTTATTTGCTAAAATCTAAGACTTCCCTACATTTTTACATTTTTACAACGGGAAATATTAGTATTAAGGGTCATGCCAACTAATAATAAAAAGGTGAAGAACTGGAAAAATTCAAACTTTTGTTCACCTAAATTGGTGATTTTGCCCTCTGTGCGCTGGACGTTTACTCTTGTCAGTAAGATTTTTTAATAAGCCAAAAACATTGTATTTAAAACAAAAACTAATCCTATGATCGATGGGCTAGAAAATTGGATGTAATTCATAACCTTCTAAAACGAATTAGCTACTACGTTTCGACTAAAATGCCTTCTGGTAACAATAACTTCTAAAGTTCCTATATATACTCACAAGATTCCACACTCACGGTCAAGTGATCATTAGTTGAACTGTTTTCAGATAATCTTACTCTCCGACCCAACCTGGAACTGCATGATAAGTAATATATTTAGAAAGTTAAATTAATTAAAATATACAATGGCGGAAAGTAATATGTTCAATATTTTCTCAATTCATTCACAAAAATGTAGTAGCTCTGGCTCTGATTGATAAAGGTGCGAACTGACGCTGATTCGAGTATGAAGGTAATTCTAATTCATTTATAGCATTGGAATCCCGGAAATGTTATTTATTATCTCCACCCTCTTGATCCTTCAATTCTAAATATATATTTCCTTTTACCGTTTATTTGAATAATCTCTGCTTATTTTACCTCGACGGAAGGTAAATTTGAATTTACACTGTGAGTAGGCGTTCGTATAAAACATGACAGTGCCTGAAAATGTCAGAAGGTACGTAGTCTATAGGCCTCTCTCTCCCACGAAATGATTTTATTAATCAATATTTAAAAAAAATCGTTTATTCAAAAATTACAAATAATAATTAAAACTTTTCTTTGGTTTACTTTCAATAATAAACATTTGTAATGGACCAAAAAAATTGCCCCTACATCCTAAAAATTTGAGAGCTTACGATTCAAGATACGTAGAACCCTGATAACGGAAAAAAAAAAAATCCGTTTGTCCGCCGTCCGCTGAATTTCATCGAAACTAGTAGACCAATTTTTTTGGAAAGTCGCCACAAAAATACTAGGGCCTGCAACTCACATGGGATAGTGGGAAGAAGCCCTGATTGCAGGTTTTTACTCATTCCAAAGGGTGAACTAACTAACACGATGTTTCAGTTAAGATAAGAAAAAGGTTAGTAGCGACTAACAGGGTAATGGAGTGGCGGCGGACGCACGAAGATTGTAGCGAGTCAGAAACTGAAGAGCGACAGCAGAGATTTGGGCCAAATCGTGGCTGCTCATTGAGGAGGCCAAGGCCCACTTGGCGACCATTTGGGGCTGGCGCCTCGGCTGGATTCGGGGGGCCCGCTGATCCGGGAACCTCCGCTGGGAGGTCCGGAGGAGGCACGTTCGCCCGGCATCCTTCTGAAATTGGCTCTTCAGCGGGGTCCGGAGGGCATGCTAACCCGGGTAGCTCCACTGGAAGGACCGGTGAAAGCATGGCTCTTCGGAAACCGTATGGGGTTGGCGCCTCGGCTGGATCCAGGGGGCCCAATGATCCGGGTACCTCTGCGGCGCCCGCCGGTGTATGACCCCCGCAAGACCAGAAAGCAATAATGGTACTGCGTGCTGTTGCAAATTAATCTACATTACTGCATTGCGGCATGTGGTGCCCTGCAGCAGTATGTAAGAGGTAGGAACATTGATATTATATTAATACAAGAAACTTACCTTTTTAAGGACAGTGTAAAGGCGCTGGAAATGCGGGGGTACAGTGTAATAGTCGCGCCCATGCACTCCAGGACCTGCATACTGTATAATAACAACCTTAAGATGCTACCCCTGTGGCAATATTATTGCAGAGATCTAGCAGCAGCTAAAGTGACCCTCCTCGGGGGCAACAATAGAAGGGAGATCACTGTTTGTTCTGTGTATCTTCCTTATGAAGAGGACATCCCCACAGAGGCATTCAGAAGTCTAATCGCAGGGATGGAAGGCGAAGGCACCCTCATAGCATCATTGGGTGCTAACGCTCATCACAGACTCTGGGGCAGTACAAATAACAACCAGAGAGGTGAGTCTCTATTAGAGTTTATTTTAAGCAATAATCTTGAAATCCACAATAAGGGCAATACTGCCACCTTTGTAAATAAGAACAGATCAGAGGTCATTGATATCACACTAAGCACCAACTGTGCTTATGACTTTATTAAGGACTGGCATGTTTCTTGTGAGGAGACATGTTCAGATCATAAATATATCAGATTTGATATAGATGTTAAGGACATGTTTGAGTCGGTGTACAGGAATCCCAAACTTACTGACTAGAATTCCTATTGCATCCAATTTGAACAAGAAGTAAGTCAGTGTCCCAATTCAATTAGAGACAAATGGCAATTTGATTGCCTCAATGTATCACTTACTGAGGCAATAATGAAGTCCTACACAGACAACTTGGCAAATTGAGAGCTTTAACTAGGAAACTCTTCAACAAAGCCAAAAGTACGGGTAGTTGGGATGCTTATAGGCAAGCACTGACTAACTACAATAAAGTCATTAGGAAAGCTAAGAGAGGGGCATGGAGGAATTTTTGCAATGCCATTAATGACACATCCTTTGCTTTTAGAGTAAATAGAATCCTATCCAAGAGGCTGGGCCAGAGAGCTATGGGTGCCATCCGTGTAGAAGGGGGCCATACTGACTCTGGCTGCTCTGAAGGCACTGACAAGAGCGCACTTCCCTGGCTTCGAGCTGATGGATGAGGAACCAATTTGTCCCACTTATGAGAGAAAAACTATTATACGGATATGTGGGCTGAAGCCAACAGAATAATTAATTCTGGGAAATTGGAGTGGCAGGCAGTTACTTGCAAATCCATGTTCCAGCTTGGAAAGTTGCAAATATTAGCATGCCTTATGACAACCGGGGCTATGAGTACTACTCCAACTGCGGCAATGGAAGTTCTACTGAACCTAACACAATTGCACATAGCAGTAGAAACTCAAGCATTGAGCACAGCCTATAGGCTTTCTAAATTAGGAACAAAATCTAACTCCCTGGTATACCAGGGTCATGGTAACTTGTTCAAAAGGATTGATGAAGATTCGGTGCTAGCCATGCATTCTGATCTTCAGGCAAATAAATATACGGACACACTTTATAGTGTTGGAATTAATAGGACTGACCATACAATGGAGTCAATTGATATACAGACGGATCCCTGACTCTCTCTAGCTCAGTTACCCTCTACACCTGAACCTGTGTGTGGAATAAGCCTCAGCTATGCTAAAGGTTTGATTAAGGCGGCTGCTGGCAATAGATCTAGGCAATATTGGAGGGATACTGGAAAGCAGCATCACTCTAATATGTTTTTGGAAGGACCCTGCAAAGAGAGAAGTTTGCATTACTCTCAATGAAGAGGATAACTTTGAGCAGAGTGACAGGACTGTACACAGGACACTGTCAGCTTAACATGCATCTCCATAATATGGGGTTGGTGGCCTCACCTACTTGCAGATTCGGCAAGAAGGAAGATGAAACTGCATACTACATATGCAGCTGTTCAGAGATTGCTAGGATACGGTTTTGGCAGCGACCGTATTATTGATCCAAAGTTGTGTGAACTGATTAACCCCTATATTGGTCAGATTCACCAAATCACTAGGCCTGCATTGACGGAATGGACGGCGCACAATAAGCCTAATAAGGCTGCAGTGCATAAGATGAGCCGAAAAAAAACAAAAACAGCACAACAGTCGCTGACGACAATGTAATACAAAGAGGCCCAAAAGAACTTATACGGGTTTTATAGTTAGTAATGTATATTAGCTGTAATTGTTTTTCTCTCGAAATAACGCTAAAAGAGTTTCATGTTATCGATAGCACAGAAACAGATGGCTGGAAGCATAGCCTCTGGAGTGACTATGGTTTAGAAGAGGTATAGCAGTTTGTGGAATCGGCTGAGACAAAGGAGAAGAGACGAGGTGATGAAGAGGACAGAGCAGGTGAAATAGGTGCGGCCCCAGGTGCGGTCGCCCCTCGGTAAATAACGCTCCCCCAACTTATAATGGCTATTGATGTCTCCTTCTTTCAATCCCTGCCTTCTACCATTCCTCTTTATCTCCTATCTCTCTCTCTCTCTCTCTCTCTCTCTCTTTCTTTCTCTATCTCTACATCCCTCTTCTCATCTCTATTCAATTACATTTTCTTTATATTATCGCAGAGATCGCTGACCATGACTTTTAAATTAGATACCTTATGGGTTGCAGGGTATGAGTATATAACCAAATATATATTAAATGGGAACAATAATAATAATTATAATTTTTATTGATTATTATAATTACAAATACACACATACACAAGCATTGCTCCGTAAAAATATTTACAGCTTGGTACTTTTAGGACCGTTAGCTGGAGGCTGGCCTGGCCAAAGGATAGAAGAAATATTTTCATTATATTATCGTAAGCACTTTGTAAGAAACATTACTTTACTTAGTGTTTTAATTATGTTTTCATCTCTCCCTCCATCTTCCCTACAGGAGTTCCTCGGTCCAGGGGGTGAGAGTGGAAGATAAATGCCGAGTTAAAACATCTCCAGCACAGAGACGCGATCTCTTAATTATCTTATTCCACTTTTCCAAGTCATCTGGTTGTTGGCTAACCCACTCGGAATTCAACACTATAACTTACAATCTAACCCAATATCCTGTATATACGATTTATAAAAGAAAAAAGCTTACAGAAATAAAAAATCAACCTTACAAACCATAAATAATATTCCCTCAAATTCAAAATAAATAAAAATCATTATTTAGCTCAACTTAACATTGATTTAACAAGTCATTAAAGTCGCTACAGATACGATACTTGTTCTTCCAGGCAACTTTACAATTATTACCAAGTGCCACCAAATCGTCCCCATTGAAATATTCTAGAGCTTCTTCGAATGATAAATAATATTTCTTAAAAAACCTAATCCTAAATGCTAATAGTATAGGACATTTAAAAAAGGCTACAAAATAAACAATATTTTTTAGAAATTCTATTTTTTTAAATAGAGAGCACATTTACATACCATTCTCGACCCTACAGTTTAATCTGATCAACTCTCCTTTAGCCTTTACTATTCATTTCATATTTATACCCTGTAATTGATACCCAAGTAACGTTTTTCCCTTAGTTCATGATTTAGAACAGTGTAAACCGGTCATTCTACACTTTTCTAGGATTCCATACTGCTCTTCTCGATGATACATAAGTTGGTTCGGTCAACACTTATTAGTGGCAACCAATTGACCGAAAGGCCTCCCATGTGGAAGTAACGAAGAAAAGAAAACTTATTTGTATAAACCTAATTTATCTTACGTTTTAGAGACGAAAAAATGTATTCTTCATACGATGTTTGTACTGTATGGTTTAATTTTTTTTTTACTTGTTTACGTTTAGTTTTCATCTTTATTTTTAAAATATATTTTTCATAAGATAGTAACATAAAGTTGTGTGACGGGCTACCGCACCAGATTTACATTTTACAGACACCAGAAGAAAAATATGTAAAATAGAATCAGTTTCTCAACGAAACCCTGCCCTAATAAATATTCTTTATCTTCATTCAAGATTTACAACGTCTCAGTTACTTTCTCTTGGAATAAAAAACTTTCTCAACAAAAAAACGATTAAAATTCAAGAGTGACCACTGAGATTCAGCCAAGGGTATAGACTGACAAGTAGAAGTCAGATCTTTCAATACGTGACAAACCCCTCATTTATATTATCCTTGTTCAACTTTGGCCTGTCTTAGCTGATAGATTAAAACTAAGCTAAAATAGCATTATTATATTTATTGAGCATAGTTTTAACAGAAATTGTTTACACTATGTTTTATTATACTCTTAATTTACTAAAGCTTAATTTGTCTTATTATTACTTATTAGATCATAAATAAAATAACTAGCCTGATGAATGCTCTTTTCCTAGATAATTTAATCAATTTCTCTTTAGCCTTCGGGATCGTACGCTAAATGACTCAAAGCCAAAAATTAGTAAGTTTATTGTATATGTTTATGTATTTAATCCACTTTAAGCTACTGTTGCTAATCGGACGATGCTACAGTGGGAGTCTTAAATTTTGCTTATCCAGGAATAATTAAAATAATGATCTTTAGAGCAAAGGCTCGGGACAACCATTTTTTGTCACTTCTGAAGGACTGAATAACATCCTTATATTTATTTATTTTTTTTTTATCACACTTTACTGATTCTAAAATGTTGTACTTATTGTTCACATCGAAAATAACGGAGTTACAAGCATATATATATATAAAAGCAAGATTTCAATTTTTTATTTTTTGTTTTTTATGTCTATCCTACTTCGCTAATTACAAAACTTTATACATATTTTCCTCTATCTTAAAAAAATAACTGATTCATGGGCGTATTTATGGGTAAAATTTCATTTTTATTTCTTTTCTTTTTCCTCTTTTTTATAGTTATTCGAGGTTTTGTCGGTTAGAAGACACTAATAAATGTTTTCTCTAAAAAAAAAAAGAGTTATTGAATTAAATCACTTTTAATCGGCCGCAATTTTAAAAATTACCAGCTGATAATTGAATAAAACGTAAGCCCTCAAATTTTTAGGGGGGAGAGAATTTTTTTTTATTTGTTTGGTCGATTAAAAATATTTATTATTTAAAATAATAAGGGAAAAATTACATCAACTGGTAAAATATTACCGGTAGACTAACATTAAAAAAATTCAGAATCAATTAATATAGTCAGACATATTATCCCATTTATTGGTAAAATTTTGTTTTTTTTATTTTTTGTTTTCTCTTTTTTATAATTATTCGCGGTTTTTTCTGTTAAAAACACTCATGCATTTTTTCTCTATCTTCAAAAATAACTGAGTTATTGAATAAAGTAACCTTTTTTGCTCTTATTAACAATCCTAAAGCTAGCTGTCGGACTTTTAGCCTCAACCTTGGATATGAAAAGATGTTATGCTATCCAATACACTACAGGTGACACCGCTATATGTTTCTTACTATATTATATAATCTTAAATGGAATGTTTGAATGAGATTATTACGGTTAATAATGAAATAAACGCGGTATGGAGCTGTTAGGATCCACAGAAACTCATGTTTCTCAAAATTTAAATTTTTTAGGATAAAACGAATTCATAGAAAAAAGAAGAGAACCTTGGAAAATAAAAAGTTTGGAGAGATTGAAATTAAAAAAAAAAAAAGTTAATGAGTCTAGACTATTCTTCAAGAGATTCAATGGTGGGAAAAAAACATTCTCACCAAAAGTTACCTCTTGCAAATACTTCATGTTCATAGGCATCAAGTTCTGCGAAGGTAGGTGAATCACTATGGAACCACCTGACCGAGATGAAGTTGAAGACGCCATTGGTAAGCTAAAAAATAACAAGGCTTCTGGCATCGATGGCATCCTAAAGTATGGAGGTAAGGAGTTGGAAATAAGTGCTATTCGAGCTGGAAAGAAAGGGTGCCGCAGGAATGGGAGCATGATGTAATATGTCTCCTTCACAAGTAAGGGGACCGAAATCAATGCACTAACTATAGGGCAGTTTTGTTGCTCTCTTGTGCTTATAAAGTGCTATGTAATGTGCTGTTTGAGAAACTAGTCCCATTTGCCGAAAGAGAACTCGGAAATTACCAAACAGGTTTTAGAAGAGGCTGCTCAACCACCGACCAGATCTTTACATTACAGATGATTCTGGTAAAGGGTATGGAATACAACTGACCACTTACCATTTCTACATCGACTTCAAGTTGGCACATGATAGCATTGGTCGAGAAGTAATATCTTTCTGAGGCATTTAGAACCATTTAGTGGAGTAAGATAAGGAGACGCCCTTGCTTTTCTTCTATTCAATTTGGCATTAGAGGTAGCTGTGCGAAAATCGAAAATTCAGACAACGGGTACCATCTTTAACAGAAGTGCGCTATTGGGTTATGCTGATGACATTTACATCATGGCAAGGTCAGAAGTTGCATTGAAGGAGGCATTTATTGCATTTGAAACAGCAGCCGCAGAATTTGGTCTCACAGTTAATGAGCATAAAACTAAATATATGCGAGTAGAGGGTGGTGGTGGAGATCATATTGCATTCTGAACATTGGTCCCTATAAGTTACACAGAGTGAAGAATTTAGTGTACCTATGATTCGAGGTTAATTCCAGGAACGATGTATCTCTGGATCTCAGCAGGCGAATTAATGGTGCAAATAAAAAAAAGATGTTTCTACGGTCTGTGCAAGCATTTTAGGAGCAAAAATCTTTCCTCCAATACAGTGCTCCAGTGCTCACTTATAAATCAGAGGCATGGACAACCACTAAGGCGGACGATAACAGGCTATTAATTTTGGAAAGACAGGTGCTCAGGAGAATATTCGGAGCTTTAAGAGAGAAGGAGAGGTATGGAATAATAGAAAAAACAAGGAGCTCTACAACATCTTTAAGGATGCCGACATCGTGAAGGTTATTAAGCTAAGACGACTTCGATGGCCGGCCATGTGGCTCGTATGATTGAGATCCCAGGGAAGATAATGACGGAAGAGGTGCACCGAGCAAAAAGCGTAGGGCGACTCAAAAAAAGATGGCTAGATCGTGTCGAGGAGGAACCTTCTCTGGATTGCTGCATGACAAGACCGAGCCGTCT
Source organism: Piezodorus guildinii (assembly GCA_023052935.1). Classification (NCBI taxonomy): domain Eukaryota; kingdom Metazoa; phylum Arthropoda; class Insecta; order Hemiptera; family Pentatomidae; genus Piezodorus; species Piezodorus guildinii. Next base: position 67,735,130 of record CM041296.1, on the reverse strand, counting down.
AAAGGAGGCTGCACGGGGAGGCCTAGACTCGATTAAGGGTTGTTGCGCCGAATGTGTATGTATGTAGGATAATACTAAATGTAATTTATTTTATCACGAATAAAGCTATCCATAAAGACAAATTCTTAGTAATCAATAATAAGATGGCCACGTATCTAAAAATTTAAATTATTCATTGAATTGCGTTGTTTCTTCACTATGTTACAACATATGAATATATTGTAGGAGTACTCACTACGTTTGATATAGCATGCTATTAGTGTTATTTTGCTAAACACGTCGAGTTTCTACAGTTATTTCCTGTATAAAATTTATGGGTTTAGCACAATAGCACAAATAGCATGCTATAGCAAACGTAGTGAGTACCCCTATTGTATATGAGTATATGAAAAATTACAATTCAGTTATGTCTGATTAATCATTGCTATTTATAATTTCAACTATTAACTAATCGTAATATTGTGTCATAATTTGTATGCTCTAAACCAAAATATTTTCAAACCAATGCAAATTATAGCACAAAATTGTATTTAATAAGTTCTTAAAATTTCAAAATTATTCTTGTGAATATGTTAACATTAAATTAATAAAAAATATAAAAGTGAATAAAATATTAGATTTATTTATAACTGATTTAAATGTCAAATAGAGTAATGAAGCCCAACATCAAAGGACTTTACTCTTGGTTGAGTACAGAGTAATGAACAAATAGTTCTCAACACTTGACTTAGTTTGTCTTTCTCTACCGTGAATATAGCAGGTATCTTCCATTTGCTAATAGTATTATGAATTTCAACATTCTGAGATATAGCTTATATTATATTAAATATTTTGCCGTTGACCACTTTAGTTAATTGACTAGCGATATTCTAGGGCTTTGAAAAAAGAGAATTCTGGCATTGTAAGCTCTCAGTGATTAAAAATTCTAATAAAATGAAACACTTTTGTGAAAGGTTCTTGAATTAATATTGTCTTTTTTTTTGTTTTTTACTTCGTTAGTTCATTTGTTTACCGTTTCCTTTTTTTAATTTTCAATGTTAAGGATTTAATATTTCATAGAAGTCAGATATCGCTAAATAAAATAAAAGAGGCTTAAAAATGTCGATATTGTGGAAAATTATTATTATAAAATGGTGGGATTGATGATATATTAAATTTGATGCTACTTGATTGATAATACGAAATTAATTAGCATGAAAGATAAAATAAAGGTTCTACTTATTATGAATTTTAATATTTAAATTATAATAAATAGATATAAAATGAAAACAATGTTCTAATAATAATTTATGTAACTGTCACAAAATTATAGATGTATCCTTAGTACTTAAATCTTATGGCCAAGAATGCCTTTGTTCACCAGTAAATCAGCCTGTTTACGAAGTTTATAAAAGCTTTTTATAACTCATATAAATAATATTCAATAATAATAATAAATAAATACATATATACATGAACATATAATAATATATATATATATATATATATATATATATAAAACATACGTATACGTTTGTTTTGTTTTTCACTCGCGCGATAGGCCGAGTAGGCACTTGGCCTTGTGGTATAGACTCCTAGGAGAAAATACTCATGTTTCTCGATGAAATGTTTAGCGTAGGGACATCACTCCTCACGCCTATTTTTTGCGAGTTGCCACCATTAGGCTGACGAGTCTCCCGGGGGAGACTAGCGCGCTAGCCACTCAGCCACCGTCTCCCCATATATATATATATATATATATATATATATATATATATATATATATATATATAGTGTGTGTGTGTGTGTGTGTGTGTGTGTATGTGTGTGTGTGCGTGTGTGTATGCATGTGTGTATATACATAGTAAAATGTAATTTTAGCAGCATTGTCACATGCATACCCTATTGCTGCTACTAAGGAAAGGAAAGGTACTAAACGATATTTGTTACGGAATTGATATTTTGATATACATATAGGTATTCTGATCCTTTAGTTTTATCTAAATCTTCTATTTAATTTTATCAAATGAACTCTTAAGTCATTTAAAACGCGATTAAGAAATGCAATCATTTTCTAAAGGTACTAATTCCGCGTTTAGTTTCGTTCCGAATCATACTAAAACGTTTCATGTCGTAACTTCAAGATAGTCTTATTAATATATAAAAAAACAAAATTCTAGATTTGAATGCAAAGAGAATCATATAAAATGGTTTAATATTTTCATAATAAAAGATTTACTGTAAAATTGTTATTAACTATGCATCTATAAGACCAACTTCTCATCTTCCAGGGGTTCTTTTTATAGGTTAATTGATCACTTTGATTAACTACAACATTTATCATTAACTGTATTATATTTTACTATTTAAAAACATATCCTCCTCATCCACAATAAACTATTTATATTCTCGTCATGTCTATTATTTCTGAACTATTCTATTGGGTCGTTTCACATTCGTCCGTTTTTGTGGTTTCTGAAATACATAAAGGATTTTGCAGGTCTCTGTTGTTTTCTTCCGAATATTTACATATTTAAAGTAAACAGTTACTAATCCTCTACCTTTGTATTATAAACATTAGCATCCCAATCAATTACCCACGTTTTAGTATACCTCCAAATATGAACATGGAATCACGCGATTTTCGAGTAATATTTTTGTACGAGTTTAAACTCGGCCATTCAGCAGCTGAGGCCGCTAGAAATATTTGCAAGGCGTTTGGGGAAGGGAGTGTTAATGAACGGACCATTCGCCGTTGGTTTGCTAAGTTTTCAGCTGGAGATACCGACTTGGAAAACTAGCCTAGAGGAGGACCTCCGTCCGTAATAGACAAACAGTAGAAGGAAACTCCTACCATATAGTTAAAGGACTCTCAGCACAACTAAATGCAAGTGCATCGTCTGTTTCCAGACATTTGAAGTGTATTGGGAAAGTAAAAAATCAGTTTTCTAAAATAATCAGTTAGTTTTATGTTCATTTCATCACTCTCTATTAACTTTTAAAAGCTTGTGTATGAGATAATAATTTTTCTAAAATCTTTAGCTTTCCAACGGTATATTATACATGTATGAAGAAAGGTGAAACGAGAAAAATCGAAAAAAGGTGCAAAATGCATGGTATAAAGTGGTATAAAACTCTTCTGGTAAGCTCATTTTGATGAAAAAAGTTTTGTCACGTCTCGGGCGTATAGTTGTTTTAAATATGAAATTTCAGTTTCATAGGACTTACCGTTTCCGCCCGGGAGTTACCACACACACAGACCTTTTTGAGGGACTTGGTTATTTGGACTCAGGAGACCCTAAAACGTGTATTTCCGTTGAAAACTGGAATTCGAAAATTTTCACGATCCCAATACTTCCCCTTACTATATATAGTAAGTGAAAGTAAAAAGCTCGATACATGGGTACCTCATGATCTCACTGAGCTGCAGCAATTAAAACATACTGTGCAAATATTGAAAGAACTGGGCTACGAAGTTCTTCCGCACCCACCATATTCTTCCGACTTGTTTCCAACAGATTATCATCTGTTCAGGAATTTACACAACTTCGTCTAAGGAAAACTTTTTGAAAATGACGATCAAGTGAAAAGTGCGTTTTCAGATTTTGTTTCACTTCAAAGCTCAGCGTTTTTCAGTTCGGGGATAAAAAAGTTGGTGTCACGTTGTGAAAAATGTGTAGAAAAAGAAGGTAAATACTTCAAATGAAATTATCTTGTTTTTAATAAAAATCCCTTTATCTTGAAAACGGACATTTCATCTTTTGTGATGATCTGTCCAAAGATCTAATCCACGAAAATAACATAAATAATGTCCACTAATATCTTTATATCTTGTAGCAAGCTTTCAAATAACAAAACTGACTCTGCTGTTAGGTTTCATAATTAAGGGTTATAGGTTTCATAATGAATATATAATTCATATATTAAGTGCCATTTAATTACTTTTATTGTTGAGAACACTATATATAAAAATTATTTAAAAACTTATAAATACTTGTATTTAAATGAGAAGGTACAATCATGTTAATGGCATCTGGATATCAGTAAAAATATCCACACACTAAAATGGTTAACAAATACTTATAGTATTATCTAAAACAGGGATATTTACTTTGAGCATTTAGTTCGTTTCCGTCTGGCCCCTTTTTCCTGTCCCTAGAACTGGATTGACAATAGAGATAGTTAAGATAGAACAGGGCAATATTTTCCTGTAATTCTGCCCTGACGAGGGAAGGAAGGAGTGAAGCTTTTGTTCTTATCCAGTTGAGGCGAGAGGCGGACAATGGAAGGATTTAAGGGAGCTTTGGGGACATTAAGCGCCAGCGGGTCGAGTTACACCCTGCCCTGCAAACTGCCCTTATTTTTCTCGCCTAGGCCTCGTAAAGCATTTCGATTGGCGTGCTGCATCAGGAGTCGGGGTTGGTAAAGTGAGGCTGGGGTTTACCACCGTCATTTGGGATCTGTCGACGTGTTCATTCCGTCAGCGGAACGGAATCCCTTTCTTTCTTTTGCGTCTTTTCAAAATTAGAGCTTAGCAACTGGGAGTCATTCATTTATTGCTGGTATTAGAAATATATTTTTAATCTGATGATATCAAGAGGTTAAATATTAGTAAATTGTACTAGGCCGTGACCGGTGTCATCTTTTTTAATAAACGTCGACCTATGATAGACAGATGTGTAAATATTCATGGCAACTCCTTACCATGGGCTAAATCTGTTACATACTTAGGTGTCCAACTTGATTCAAAGTTATATTTTACAAACTACATTAACATGCAGATTCATAAAGCTACTGGTGTCATGCTAGAGTTATTTCCATTACTTTGTAAATACTCTTAATTTGTAAAAGTTTAAAATAATTACCAATAAGTTAATTTATTATGTTTTTATCAGAACTATTATATGTTATGCTTGTCCTGTATGGTCAAACACTTGCAAAAAAAAATACTATGAAAAATTGCAAATATTGCGGAACAAATGCTTGAGACTAGTTGGTGGCTATCCGAGAAGAACACCAATTGAGACGTTGATTTCCAAAAGGTACTAAAGGACATTTTTTACTAAATTGATTTTTTTACATATTTATATTCTCCTCATTTAGTTTTATCTAAACATTAAATTTGATTGTATCTAATGAACATTCATGTCCTTTAATAACGTGATTTAGAAATGGTATTAATTTCTTAAGATACTTATTACACATTTAGTTTCATTCTAAATCATACAGAAAATTTCATTTCATAACTTTAATATGGTTTTATTAATATAATAAAGAAATAAAGCTCGATTTTAAGGCAAAAAGACCCAAATTAGCTAGTTTAATAATATAGTAATGTGAGATTTTCGCGCTTCCTGTAAAATTCCCCAGAATGAATATAGTACTTTTGGAAATCAACGCCTCAATTGATCTGAGGCATTACTGTTTGAATGTGCCTAGCATATCAACTTTCATTAACAATTTAACTACAGATTTTTTCAAAGCTTGTGAAAACAGTGAGCATGACCATATTAGGGACATTGTGAAATATTCCAAAGCTGATTTAGCGTATCAAATTTTTAAGCTTAAGAGGTTAAATCATATTGTTCTATATTAGTAATGATTTTTTTTTTTTTTTTTTTACTTTTTACTTTCACTTCCTATATATAGTAAAGGGAAGTATTGCGATCGTGAAAATTTTCGAATTCCAGTTTTCAACAGAAATACACGTTTTAGGATCCAATGAGTCCAAATAACCAAGTCCCGCAAAAAGGTCTGTGTGTGTGTGGTAACTCCCGGGCGAAAACGGTAAGTTCCCATGAAACTGAAATTTCATATTTAAGACAACGAGACGTGATAAAACTTTTTTCATCAAAATGAGCTTACCAGAAGAGACACTTTATACTATGCATTTTGCACCTTTTTTCGATTTTCTCGAAAACGGTTCTGACGATTTTGATTAAACTCGCTATATCGATGTAAAATTTAATGGGCTTTAATATCATGAAGGTTTTATTTGGAAAAAAATGGTCTGACAGGGCTTAAATTTTAAATTTTCTTCCCCAAAAGTACCTTTAATTTTGTAGATTCAATAATAATAACTAAATTATCTTGTTAACGCTGATAAAAAACAGGTAAATATATAAATTGAATAAATTCGATACCCAACTAAAGGAGAAAACAGAAAAAATATTTTTTTAATGCAATTTTTCGTTTTTGAACATAAGAGCAGTAATATACATGTATGATATACCGTTGGAAAGCTAAAGATTTTAGAAAAAATATCATCTCATACACAAGCTTTTAGAAGTTAATGGAGAGTGATAAAATGAAGATAAAACTAACTGATTATGTAAGATAATAATATAATAGACTTTTTAATAAAACACATGTTTCTATATAAATTCAATTTGATTAATTCCTTAACAGTTTCACGTATTTTTATCTCTAACTGTATTTGAAAATTCTTTCATTGATTTTAAAAATGTAGGTAAGTGAAAGTCGTGTGTTGCCCGCACCAGATTTTTTTTATTTATGATTTTTATGTTTGATTATTTATTGATATCTTTTTGTCTATGCTTTCTCTTTAGTGTGTTTTTTTAGTTAATTTTCCCACTATTACTTTTCTTATCTGTTAAATTGTAACTTAATATTCTGTTAATTATTGACATGAAATACCATTATACCTGGGTAACTTTATGTTTTATGTAACTTTAATTGACAGTAAATTACTTAGCCTATCTTATGTATTGGTCTTTTTCCGGTGGTTTCAATAATTTCCATATAGTATCTATTTTATGTTACTGATGTGATAATACTGTTCAAATTATGTCATCTTTACGAATCCAAAATCGTGCCAGATTGCATAAAAGGAAATAAAATAATTAAGAGAATTGAATTACAGTTATAACTGATATTGGATTATACAAATATTTAAATGATAACACATATTTACATCTGGAAATATTTGTAGTTGAAAAAATTTAGGAAATGGCAACTACTACTTTTGCCTCACAATATTACATAAAAAGGTACTATAAAAAGGTACCTTAGCTGGCGGGCGCATATCGGGCCGTAGTTTATCTGTAATTTTCTTCAAACTTCACTAAAGGATCCAGAAATTGACTTGATGTTCTTCTTCATCGCTCGAACCAGACTACCTTATTTGTGGCTGGATTTCAAATCCCTCTATCTGTGCCTGGACTTAGATTGACTCTATCCGTGGTTACTATTAAACCGACCCATATTTATTCAAATGTTCACGAAATTCTTTTTCCTCTGTTCTCCCCTATTATTCTCAAGAAAATATTACATTTTTCGGTTAGAGGTAAAAGTACTTCGCCAGTTTTTACGACGTCTACTGCGTGGACGCGGACGGTTCTTCAAGGTATGTTGATTCCTATTTTTATTCCTTAAAAGTAGGAAAACGGCAATAGCCCTAGATCCAACTTTCCGACATCAGACTAATGACCTCGATCATCGGAAAGGTGTTTATTCTGAAACTCAATGTTACTCTTTGACGTTTTTTCATCTCTAACTTTAATAAAAATTTCTTTGCTTGATTTAAATCCGAGGTAGGTGAGAATCGAGTGTTGCGGGCACTAGATATTTTTTACTTCATATTAGAATCATTTTATGAAAAGCCGCGATTGTTCTGGCTTTTTGAATACCGGCGCTAGGCGAATGAATCGGATGGTAATTGCTTTTCAAAATGAAAGTGGGTGTTTCCAGCCTGGAATGATGTCAATTACAGACATTATGTGGGAGAACCATTTGCTAACAAAACATTGTTGAACATTATTGTTTCATCGTAAGCAAACCGAGTGTATATTTAAAATTTTCTGGGTATAAATGGATAAATCGTTGAATATTGATAACTTACATTTTCATGGCTGAAGAATTTCAAATGACCGATGATTGGAAGTTAAATAAATATAGAAATAAAATGACGGTGACTAACCTTAATATACATATATATATATATATATATATATATATATATATATATATATATATATATTATATATATATATATATCACTATTTAAGACATTTTTTCATATTTTAATTATGATGTAGATTAATTGAGGTGTGGCGTTGCTTCTGACGAAATTCTGCATTTATTGTTTTTAGCAGGCTATAAGATGGGAGGTCAGAAAGGAGTCTCATGCTTAGTTTTTTTCTTGTTTAGTCTTATTATTGCACTACTTGTAGATATTTTATTAGTGTAAGCATTGCCCTTATTTTTAATTTAAATTTTTCAAAGAAGTGTTATCGCCAAGTTCAGCAATATTAATAGCGGGATATCTCAAAAGGGACCCAAAAAAAAAAAAAAAGATACATACATATTAACCTCTATATAATGGGTGATGTAGGATAAAAGTTTGTGATTGAGACACAGTTTCCTTTCGAAATCTAATACAATACACACTGCCTTGTTAGGGTTGCACCCATCTTATTAACCTGCTTGATGTCAAACCAAATTAATAACACTTGAACCAGTTGAGTCTCAGCCATTTTATCCTATTGTACTTCTTGTATAGAGGTATAATCTTTACGAGCTCCATCATTTTTCACTCAGTCCCTTTTGAGGAATTCCACTATAAATATTACTCAACTTGGAGATTGTACTTTTTTGAAAATTTATATTAAAAAGAAAGACACGCTCGAAAGGGCTTGGCGGAATAAGCATGTGAAATCTGCCCTCGCGTACATGAGAAACAACCTTATGCAAAGTTATGGGGGAAGGGAAAGAAAAGAAATTTTTTTCCAAAATTTTTTATTTTAATGATATTTTAGCCAGTTATTCCATGCCCTTTCATGAATAAAAAACTGTGGATGATTTGTTTTTTCTTGGTGGATAGTCTGATTATTGTACTACTTGTAGAAAGGAAATCTGCCCCCGCGTTTATTAGAACGAAATTTATACCATTGATTTACACCTATGAGAAACAACTTTATGCAAAGTTATGGGGAAAGGGAAAGAAAAGAAATTGTTTTTCCAACATTTTTTATTTTAATGGTTTTTTTAGCCAGTTATTTCATGCCCTTTCATGAATAAAAAACTGTGGATATATTTTTTTTTTCTTGGTGGATAGTCTGATTGTTGTACTACTTGTAGAAAGGAAATCTGCCCCCGCGTTTATTAGAACGAAATTTATACCATTGTTTCACAACTATGAGAAACAACTTTGGGCAAATATTTAGCCCCTTAATCCTTATAGGGGCGAAGTTATGGAGAGGAAAAGAAAAAAACAAAAAAAAATTGTTTTCTCCTGAACAGCTCAATCGATTTTCACGAAAAAATATATGTAATGGATTTTAAATTTTTTTGACTAATTTTTTCTTGGAAAAAAATTTAAAAATTAGTTTTTAAAACTGTTTTCTAAAATCCATAACATATATTTTTTTCGTTGAGCTGTTCAGGAGAAAACAAATTTTTTTGTTTTTTCTTTCCCTCTCCATAACTTCACCCCTATAAGGATTAAGGAGCTAAATAATTACCCAAAGTTGTTTCTCATAGTTGTGAATCAATGGTATAAATTTCGTTCTAATATACGCGGGGGCAGATTTCCTTTCTACAAGTAGTACCGCAATAAGACTATCCACTAAGAAAAATAAAATTATCCACAGTTTTTTATTTTTGAGAGTATGGAATAACTGGGAGCGGCGTGGTTTAGTGGGTAGAGCGCTAGTCTACTGTGCTCCGTCTCCGTGTTCGAATCCCGGCTGTGGCAGAATATTATTTATTCTGTTATTTCAGCCGGAAGTCGATCCTGGAGCATGGAGACCCTCCTGGGGCACACCTAGCCTCTTTAAAGTGGGTACCCGAAAATGGGGAAAAACGTGACGGCTGAGCGTTATCTCGGCCAAATCACCTCACTTCACAGCCGTTGGTCTAGAAACAATAAGAATCTCTACATGTACTGGACCCAAAACTCTTCATGGGTTGTAGTGGTACAGGTTTTTTTTTTTTTTTTTTTTTTTTTTTCAGGTATGGAATAACTGGCTAAAAAATCATTAAAATCAAAAATGTTAAACGACAAGATTAATGAAAATTGCACGTTTGTAAATTGATTGACCCATTTATCCTTTATTATACTGATAAAGTTTCATTAAATATTTATTAATTATAAATTATGATATCTTGAAAAAATATTGTTATTGCTACTATAATAGCGAATGAGATGACGATAATAGGTTTGAAGGAGAGCGTATTACGGGCAGTCCCTGGAACCTTGAGAGACATAAGGCTCTGATGAGTTTTCCAATGCCCTCCTCAGTAGTTCCCTTGGGGTCTGGCCAAGACAATTCTCCACCTCACCCTAGAGGATATGGAACTCACATAAGGAGCCTCTGACTTACCTCTACCATGTCATTTCTTTTCCATAGACCTTTTTTTTTTTTTTTCGATCATGTTTAAACCAACATCAGAAACTTTACTTATGAAATCGTTGAAAATTATTACACTATGGTTTATCATTTTACCTAATAACTATATTAGGGTATATCTGTTTTTATAGCTGTTTACAGGCAATTAAATAACATGATAAGCAATAAATAGTTTATATTTATAGAAGTTTTTTATACAGTTTTGATAGAATTTATATACAATGGCATAAGCAAATATGCTAACAAATCATGCAAGTGCGAAACTTACAATACGACGACTTACGAACAAATTACAAAACAAAACAAATAACTACGAGTATAAGTATATCAGGTCTCTTGGCCAGCACCTCGAGAGTCTTCTGGGCGGATCATAAGGGTTTATGGCAGTTGATAGGTTTTGAGTCAGCGGGTTTGAATTTAGGGTCAGTCTCTCGTGAAATTTATTGTAGCGATCAGTGGCAGTTGCAATGACGAATGAAATGTCCAGGTCGGTACGTAGTTTCTCGTCAGATACACAAAAAGGGGAGTTTACAATTTTCCTAAGTAATTTTGATTGAAATGATTGGATAACTTTGATGCTTGACCTTTTTGTACTTTCCCATAACTCGATGCTATAAATGAAAATAGGTTTTATCAGTACTTTATAAATAGTTAATTTTTTTAAAATGATAATTTGGAACGTTTATTCAGTAATCTCGAAAGGTGTCCATATCGTTGATTTAGTTCTTTTATTTTTCGTTTGAGGTGATATACCCATGTCAGTAGTTATCAAGGTAAAGGCCTAAATATCGTACAGTGTTTGAAACTGGTATTGGAATATTATTGGAAACGACCTGCGGGCAGGAGACATATTTTAGAGTAAATGGGACGAACAGGCTCTTTGATTCATTCATTTTGATTTTCCATTTTTTTACCTAGTAAGCTATGTCGTCCAGATGTTCTTGGAGTGCCTGAGAAGCCTTAGAGGCATGTTTGTTGGATGTCAGCATATACCATTATCGTTTTAATTATTTATTGCATGCTATCCCACTGCAATAAATAATTAAAACGAAAATGGTCTCTCGCAACCGCTTATTTCAAATAACTATAGCTCTGTCATTTCTGAACTAGTTTTAATGATCCTTTTTTCATTTTCTAGGAAATTTAATTCTCTATCTATAATAACACTAACATTAATTAATTTGGTTATAATTTCTTTCTTTATTTGTTTGTTCGTAAAGCGGACAAACGTATTACTTTTTATTTCGGTAGTAGAAAAAATGAATGGACCATAAAATAAGAGTTTTTTTCTCTGTTTGTTTATCTTGGTGTGTTGATCTCGAAAATATTTTTAATTATTCTCTATCTTCAATAATAATCGATTTTGGTTGAGTTACATCTCTTCTAGTTTGTGACTTGATTATATAGAACAATTTGTTTTTCATTATCGCCCTTTCCTTGTTCTAAAACTCTCTGCACATTTTTCTTTACCTTTAAAACTTATGAATACCTTACCTGAGTTATGGGCGTAGATATAGACGACATTTTAATTTTTTTTCTTTTCTTTTTTTCCGTTTTATAATAAATAGCGGTGTGCTGATTTAAAAACTTTCTATGTCTTTAAAAAAAAAAAAATAATAAATAATTACAAATGTATATATAGACAATACTTCAATTTATTTTATTTTTTCTTCGCGGTAATTTTTAATTATTTTTTTTAAATATTTAAGTAGCTGACCCAACAGAAGGTGTCATATCTTTACTATCAATAACACTATCAGAATTGGCAATAAGTAACTACAAAGATAAATACCTTATGAAATGAATGGATATAATTTAGGATATATCCTATGTCATTTATACTTTATAATTTAGGATAATACTTTGTAATTCACCGAGGTACAGCGCTTATTTATTTCAGTTCGAATTAAATCTATTTTTTTTCTTTCATAAAAACCTTTTCCTGACAATAAGAAACACAACAAAAAATATTAGCGAAATTATCCAGCCGTTCAGATGTGAACATAGGAAGGTAGACTATTTTTGACTTAGAAACTTAAGGAGAACTTGGCAATAATATTAAATTTCTAATGAGGTACTTTCTTAGTTTTTTTTTTCTAGAGAACCTTCTTACATTCACAAAATAAACAACTAAACAGGCTTGATGTCGTAAACAAGACAAATTGAGACTTATTTTTATATATACAGATCTATTTTTTATTTAGATTTATTTTTCAATTTCTTTCAATATAAACAAAAGTAAAATACTATAAGACCACATTCGTACAATATTTAAAAAATATCAAAGGTAAAGTCAAAAACCGTAAATATTGATATTAAAATAAATAGGTATAATAATGTATGATATCTATTTATAATATGCTGGAAGAACCCAGAACCGGGCTTCCTCCCATTGTAATAAATAATCTCTAATGCTTGTTAATTCGTACAACATATAGTGTTGAAAAAAAACAAAATAAACTTATTTTCTAAAAAGAAGTGACTCCCCTGTGATGCACGTCGCCCCACGGGATAGTTAAGCGTGACCTACCGGTGGGTCACCCCGGCGTAAACGTGTTAAATAAAAAAATTGGAGATAAAATACTTTATTAAAAAAATGGTGAGATTAAATGTGTTATAAGACTGTAGAATATAAATATGAAGGGTCTTGCATGAAGTACATTTTACTGTTCTTGGACATCCCGGCCGTGTAAGGGACGTTTTCATACCAAAATCTCTAATTTTTGGTCTCTGCAGTTTGGAGACTAGGTGAGCCCCTGCTGAATTTAGAATCGATGCAGGTCAATGAAAGTGTGTGTTAAGGTCTACGGGCTGAGGTCTTGTTAAAGTTAAAATTTGGAGAAAGATACATGGATATACAAAATAATTCAATGTATATAAATAATCAGTCAGGTACTACAGAACTGACGATAGATAACTCTTATAATCAGTTTATGATTGTAACATTATTAGGCGTCGAAACAACCATCAAATAACTATAAAAAGAATTTTTTTCGAACAAGATAAAATTTATTCGGCCTTGTTCATAATAGTTCATAATAGTTTTTAGACGAAGGCCAAAGAGAGATATAGTGTATGAAAATATGAGGGACGGGGTAAAGGCTTTTGTGCATATCTGATGGTGGTGCATGGACTGCTTCCGAGAGCCATCTCCATAAATGCCATCATTTTGAAGATGGGCACTTACCGACCTCTGGGCTTTTAACTCCCTCCAGTTGCATACATTTCCTTTTTATTAACCCTGCCTATTTGAGCCCGTCCCACATTCTAAATGCCTCTACAAAGTAGTGCTCCGTTGCTATTTCGGTGTATCTTTTAAATTTTAAACAATGATACAGGAAAGAGCCTAGTTGTTTTTACATAGTTAAACTAAGTTGCTCTACAATATTTGTAATATTGTACGTTTAGTTCAATAGTAGGTTAGTTTCTGGAGTGATTATTATTTATTATTGACAGCGAGAGCTTTTCTACTAGACTAGTGTCTTGGCCCGAGGTCAAATCACCTTACCTTTTTAGTAATTAATTACCGTAACGGTTTATTTATTCTCATAAAACAGTTATATAGATAGAAATATTTACAATGAAATAAATAAGTTACAAATATACAATATTATTGAATATAGCGTCTTCTTATATTCGACCGGTGACCCAAATAACCGCCGCTAGCGCCATCTGTGAGCGAGCGCGTGAAGCATCCGCTACAACTTATATATTTTATTTATATTTTTATCTCTCAACTCATTACCTAAAACATAAAGAAAGTTTTTTATTAAATTTCTAAATGAATTAAAAACGAAACTTTTTTAACCATGCTTCAGATCCCTAGGTTAAGACGGGCCTAATAAGGGTCAAATACAAAAGGCAATTTGTACGTTAAGTTAGGTAGGAACATCTCAGGAGCTTTCTAAGGCCGAAATAGCGACCTGTTAGATTTGAAGAGAAGCTGACTTGTTTCCTCGGAGATGCTGCATCACTACTGATCCCAGGTAAACAAATCGATTGACATTCTGGAGCGTAAAGGCCCATCACCGGATTATGTCGGCCTGTTGTCTCTGCTTCCGACCCAGCTCTCATGTATTCGGTCTTCTATTTTGTGCACATTACCATAACACGAGAAGAGCATTTTTCAAGGGTTCAAAGTTCCTTGGGACAATATCCAGGTCGTCAGCAAAGCCAAAGATTTTGGGGGAGCCGGTTAAAGATTATGTTCGAGGTCTGCATACCTGAATCGCGCACTACATTCTCCAAAACCAAATTGAACAACAAACAGGCTATACCATCACTCTGCCCTACACCTATTGCAGCTTTCAACTATTGAGAGAGGTCCGCTTGAATCCGTACAGTGCATCCCGTTTGATCCACGGTCATCTTGTTCAGCCAAACCAATGTCAGAGGGACTCCAAGCCCTAAGAATGCTGCATACGACTTCGGACGTTTTATCCTATCATACGCCCACCATTACTCGAAAATACGTGACGAGTTATTCTATACTCCTAGGAATTCACATTAATAATCCTGAGGCCGAACATTTGGTCAGCTGTGGATCATTCTCCTTCGAAATCCGCCTGATATTTATAAATATTTTTTATTAATAATGGAAGAATCCTCTTATAGGAAACCATACATATGCATATCCGTTTTAAACTTCTTATTTGCAAGGGTGTTATTAGACCCTCTTTACTATACGGTGCCCCCCTTTCTACACCATTCGTCAGAAAATACAGAAAAGAAACTGCTGGGATTCCAAAATAACAATTGAAAAAAAAAGAAGGCAGAATTATAGATACGTGTCAATGTAGGGGTAACCAGAAGGAATAACAAGAAAAGTAGCATTAAGACCACGCCAAGTCTCTGAGGCTTTTAGCGATAATGAAGCAACTATCAACAGTACTATTAAATTTATAAAGAATATTCCTTTTTTATCAGTAAATATAACATATCTATTTGCATATTTTTATATTCTTTTTTTATATTATGTGTATATATACATATGTATATGTATATATGTGTATATATATATATATATATATATATATATATATATATATATATATATATATATGTGTGTGTGTGTGTGTGTGTATATATATATATGTATGTGTGTATGTATATTTTTTTATATTTATATATTTTTTTTTTTGTATTATCAATTATTTGTGTTATATTCATATTTTATTTTATCTTTTATTTATTATTATTTGTTACTTATTTTTTATTATTATTATTAACTTCATTTATTTTTATTTATCTTTATTTTTATTATTTGTCTATATTGTTGCATTATCTATTTGTTTTAGTATTTTGTTCGTTGTTTTCTTTTCTTAATTTGTTTCTGGTATCTTAATTTCGGTAAATCGTTTTACTTTTTGTTTTGTTTTTTGTAAAGATGTGAGGGCGATAATAACCATCAGCAGCTTTTTGCCCTTAAAATTAAAACAACCAAAAACAAGTCAAAATTTTATAAACTATCACTCTAGGAAATTAAAGAAAATTAAGTAAAATACATAGTAAAGAAACTAAATCGTATCTACCAAGTAACTTTTATTAATCAACAGAATAAAGTCAACGAAGGCCATAATAACTTAACTGTTGATTGCCCGGTAAATCTCATAATCTAATATGTATCAAAATACAGTAAAAGAAAAGATTCATAAAATTTGTAAAGATGCTAATCTTCGATTAAGACTAAACTAAACTATATATAGCCTATACTATATAGGTATAGTTGAGAGATCTTAAATTATATAGATTTTTCCATATTGCAATAGTTAGACAGGAAATACAAATTCTTTTACATTTTTTACATCATACTTCATCAATTAAAACAAAAAATAAATAGTTTATTTTAAGTAAAGTGATGCCACTCTAGGGTTCTTTGAATCGCTAAAATATTTAAATATATTCATCCTGCCATTAACTTGTTTATGAGGAGAAATGAAATAACAGGAAGTTCTACATCAATTTTAAATAGTAGCTATATAAATAAGGAATGGGATGAGAAACACAAGAGAGGAGAAGAAATATTAGTAGAGGTAAATTAAAAATCTTTTTCTCTTCGAGTCCTGCTGAAAGTTGAGCTCGACTCATAAATAGAAGATGAGCAAAAAGAAATCTTCTGCTAATTCATTAACGAGAATCAAAGTTAGTTCACTTACTTGATGACTTTAGCTTAATGAATTCTCCATTAGTATTTTCATAATTATTTCTTTCCTTTTATTTTTTAATAATTACCAAGATGGATCTGAACTCTAATTTTACTTCGCGGAAAGTTATTACCTGTAATCACAAGCAGGACATTTTTCGGAACACAATATCAAGTTTTTATTAAGTTATAGCTTATTCGATAAGTCTAAAAGTGTAATATTGTTTGACCCCTACAAAAAAAAAATTAATAATTTTACTTCTATTTATATGTAAAGGTCCGTATCTGCAAGAGAAAACTTCGATATATAATCAACATACATTTAAACATCTTGGGTTGTATGAAACATACAGTTCGACATTTTTTTTTTCAATACAGAACCACTCATACATAAACCAATTCAATTGCGAAATATATATACTACGTTCTATTTCAAATCTAATATAGTATTAAACAATAAATTGTTAAAAAAAAAGAAAAGATTTTGCCACTTTGTTTTTCTTACGTCTATCTGAAAGGCCGGAAAGGTAGAAGTGCATGAGATTGTGATTGAGCCAATAATAATTCCAGTGAACGTGACTGGAGTTCCGTAAGCCACTCAGAAGATTTCCAGAACACAGCCTTAATAAAATCGTTACTATTAAAAAAAAAAAAAAAAAAAAAAAAATAAATAAAAAGTGGTACTACTAAAGCTGCTACTAGTACTGGTACTACTAGGAAGTCCGTCATCAGCCAGAACCGATGCCTAATAGGAGAAAAAGGTTCTGCGCTTGCGCTAGTTCATTAACATACGTCGTTATATCGTCTCTTCTTTATGAACAGTTTTTAGTGTGTAATAATTGTTTTTATTACATATAAACAATTAGTGATTGTGCAACAACATTCGTTGTCAACAATGGACTAATCCTACTGACTGTAAGTAGTAATATTTACGATTACTTAGTTGTCGTATGAAGTAGAGCTGAGAAGCCTTATCTTTTTCGCCATATTGCGATCCCCACTCAGCTTCCTCAGCTTGCCAGTCTTCCACTGACCCCTGGAGGGGCCACGTCGCGCTCCGGACAACAAGGTCAAGGTCGCGCGGACGTATTTTTTTTGTTTTATTTTTTATTTATTTTTTTTTATTTTTATGTATCAATGAGATACTACCACCAAGTCATGGCGGGAAAGGCAAGCATTAAACGCTCCAGGTCAGCTGGCTCTTCTGCTTCCCCGGTCAAGCAAAGGCAAAGACGTAATAACAAACGCCCTACGCCCCCCTCATCAGCTGCTTCTAACGAACAGGAACCACAACCCGGGACTTCATCGCAAGGGATGACTGAGGAATCTCCCTTTTTTACTCCTAACCCCTACCAAGTACTCCATATCGAGAAAGAGGTCATGGAATCAGAATCTACACCGAGAGATCCCCGTCCTCCTCCCATATTTGTTAAAAATATAAGAAATTTTCAACTACTATGCACCCAATTAAATAAAATCATTGATAACAAAAGCTACACATGTCTAACGCGTATCAATGACACAAAAATATCACCCGATTCAGCTGATGTGTACCGCAAAATAGTAAAATATCTTAGTGAAACAAAAGCTGATTTTCACACGTATCAGCTAAGAGAGGAGAGGGCATTAAGGGTGGTAATAAGAAATTTACACCCCTCTACACCAGCTGAGGAAATAAAGCAAGAACTGACGTCTCTTGGGTTCAAAGTGCGTCAGATAACTAATGTCATGAAAGATATTATAGAAGAATCAGGTGACAGGAGTAAAATTCCTTTACCTCTATTTTTTGTGGACTTAGAACCGTCTCCAGGAGTAGAAAAAATTTATGAAGTGAAAAAACTCTATTACACGAGAGTAAAGATTGAAAAGCCCTATGTAAAAAGAGACATTATACAATGCCACAATTGTCAAGCATACGGCCACACGAAAACGTATTGCCACCACATACCGCGCTGTGTTAAATGTGGTGAGCAGCACAAGTCTGAGCAGTGCAATAAATCTCGGATAATCCCAGCAGTTTGCGCTCTGTGCCACAAGGGACATCCGGCGAATTACAAAGGCTGCGAGATTTACAAAAATCTCAAGTCAAGATTTCTGAAGCCCCAGCGCCAAGAGGAGACTAGACCGAGGAGAAACCCATCAAAATTCGTCGACCCGACAGTTTCGTTCGCCCAACAACTTGGTGGTGGTGACCAGTCTACTCAGTGTGAGGCCACGCCGGTTCAACATACACTCAAGCATCCCGAACCTGAATCTCAAACACCTCAAAATTTTAATTCTCAAAAACTTCCCCAGCATCAAATTTCTCCTATCCCTCCTCCATCAAATGTCACAGACCTCACCACTTTAATGACATCATTCATCTCAGAAATAAAATCAATAGTTATGCCTCTGATATCAGTCCTAACAAACCTAGTATCAAATTTAATTCCTGCCTTGAAAAAGCCCTAAATGATTCCATCCAACTCCATTTCCATTCTCCTCTGGAATGCGAATGGTGTTCGAAATCATATTAATGAACTAACTTTATTACTACACGACAAACGTATTGACGTAGCTCTTATCACTGAAACACGACTAACTAACAAACGATCATTCAACATCCCAGACTACCAAATATACCGAACTGACCATCCCGATGGAACAGCTCATGCCGGCACTGCTGTCATCATCCATCGCTCCCTCTCCCATAATTTATTACCCTTACCAGTCCATAACTTCCTCCAAACCACTGCTGTAATTATACAAACCCGTCATTTTCCTATAACAGTAGTTGCAGCATACTCTCCTCCAAAAATACCTATTTCCGAAATACAATTTAATTTATTCCTTAATTCCTTAGGGCATCATTTCCTCATAGGTGCGGACTTAAATGCCAAACACCAGCAATGGGAGCCAGAACTACAAATTCTCGCGGCTGTCTGCACTCTATTCCACTCACTGTAATATCCTCTCCCCCGATTCCCCTACCCATTGGCCTACTGATCCTCACCGTAACCCCGACCTCCTTGATTATTTTATCCACAAAGGGCTAGGACCTTTAAATCATTCCGTTTCCCGGCTCGATGACCTTTCCTCCGATCATAGCCCTCTTACCCTGACTCTCTCATTATCTCCTATTCCGAAACTCCCTCCACCATCATTCCTAAGAGGCCCAGTTAATTGGAACCTCTTCCGCGAAATAATAACGGATGGAATAGACCTCAGAGTATCCCTCAAATCTCCACAAGATCTTGACGATGCAGTTGATTCCTTTACTACCCTTATCCAACAAGCAGCCTGGAATGCATCTTCACCTTCTCCTTCCCCAAAATACTACCAGAAGAATCCTATACCCCAAAACCTCCTAGATCTAATCCATACCAAACGACGCTCTAGAACCCTCTGGCAAAGAACCAGGCACCCAGACGATCGTAAATCCTACAATTATTACACCAAATTAGCTAAAAAGAAATTAGATACCTTCCGATCCCAATCCTACAATTCCTATCTTTCTTCACTATCTATCTGCGACAATTCCCTCTGGAAAGTAACCAAAAAAGTTCTTAAATACCAATTCATCTCCCATCCCATCCGACGTGAAGATGGATCCTGGGCTTCGTCGGATGAGACTAAAGCGGAAGAATTTGCCAAATACCTTTCTAAAGTTTTTATCCCACACCCCGAGCTCAATCCTGCCCATACAGCTAACGTAAAGGAATTCCTCTCCTCTCCAATTCCTCTCTCTCCACCCCCTAAAGCTATTAACCCCTCTGAGGTCAAATTCCTTATAAAGAAACTAAAACCTCGAAAAGCTCCTGGCTATGACCTCCTCAATTCTAAGATCCTTCGTCAACTGCCCCAAAAAGCAATTATATTCCTTACCTACCTCTATAATAGTATCCTCCGTACAACCCACTTTCCTTTGGTGTGGAAACACTCCATCATTCTCCTTTTTCCCAAACCTGGTAAACCTCCCAACAACACCTCATCCTATAGGCCTATTAGTCTCCTTCCGATCCTTTCAAAAATCTTTGAAAAAATCCTTCTCAAGCGTATCCTACAGTTAATTGAAATTCCTTTCCACCAGTTCGGATTCCGCTCACAGCACTCCACTGTACAACAAGGCCTACGAGTGGTTGACCATATATCCTTTGCACTTGAAAACAAGCAATATTGCACTGGTGCCTTTCTGGACGTTGCTCAGGCATTCGACCGGGTCTGGCACGATGGCTTGCTTTTCAAACTAAAAACCCATTTACCCCAATCCTTATATCTAATCCTACAATCCTACCTTTCAAACCGTTCCTTCAGAGTCCGCTCTGGTTCAGAATTTTCCAATAGTTACCTGATCGAGGCTGGTGTACCTCAAGGCAGTGTCCTAGGTCCTGTCCTCTATCTCCTATTTACAGCTGACATACCTACGGATCCTGATACCTTCTTAGCAACCTTTGCCGACGATACTGCCATTTTATCAACCCAATCAGATCCCGAAATTGCATCTTCCTATCTACAAAGACATCTATCCTTGATTGAATTTTGGTGCGCTAATTGGCGTATCAAAATTAATGAATCCAAATGTAAGCACATCACCTTTACCCTTCGCCGCAGATCCTGTCCACAAGTCAATTTTAACTCCATACCCCTTTCCTGCTCTGACACAGTCCGGTATCTGGGATTCTTACTAGACAAAAGACTAACGTGGAACCCACACACTCGACTTAAACGACAAGAACTCAACAGACGATACGGCCAACTATATAGACTACTAAATAGAACATCAAAACTTTCTGTTGCTAATAAACTATTAATTTACAAGACGATTCTAAAACCGATATGGACCTACGGACTCGAACTGTGGGGGACAACTAAATTTTCGAACATCAGGCGTATCCAATCCTTTCAGTCCAAAGTCCTTAGAACAATAGTCAATGCTCCCTATTATGTTACAAACAAGACCTTACACAATGATCTGAATATCCCATTTGTCCTCGATTTAATCCCATCTAAATTCCTAAACTTCCACCAGAGGCTAACTCACCTTCCTAATCCTTTATCCCAATCCCTATCTAGCTCCAGCCATCCCTATAACCCTCCTCGTAGGTTGAAACGGCAGTGGCCTAGAGATCTCTTATAACTAAGCAATGCTGAGTGTTGGCAATGGCCAGCTTCTCCACTCACGCCTGAGAGTCTGTGGCTCTAGCGCCTCTCTCAGTCTCCACTGGCTTATTAGACCGGTGACGCGACTGACTGAGAGGCGCTGGGATCTCCTAGCCTTGGGCCCCAACACCCACTTGTGGGCGTCGGGGTTTAATTCGGAGTTCCCAGGGGCAGTATGTAAATATTGTATATATAAGTATGAATGTGACCAAGATTATTATTATTTATTTCTTTTATTTTCTTTTTATCTTTATTTACGGTTATTTATTCTTCTTTATATTTTATTTATTTTGTATTCATTTATTTTTATTTCTTTATTTTGTGTACATAAGGAATGAATGAACTCTAATATCACTAATACTTATTGCCCAAGATTGTGGCAGATTGTATTATTTCTAAATAAATAAAAGTTATAAAAAAAAAAAAATAAGGAGAAAAAAAAAAGGAGGCCAGGTTTCACGCCGAAGAGGGAAAGTAACGTAGTAATGTATTAGGATTTGTCTGAATACGAAATTCTGAATATGGAAAAGGGTTAAAGATAAATAACTCATAAATTGGTAATATAAATTTTTCAATGAATTTTACTATATATTTTTTTTATGTAAGAGTTAATTGTTACATTTCGTGTCTTAAAAAAAAAAAATAATAATAATGTAGTTATCGTTCAGAAAAAGTAGTAAGGTCCCAAAAACTAAGAAATTTTTAATTACATATCTTGATAAGATTAACTAAAAACTTTAGTAAAATTAAACTTGCAACTCGTAAAACTTTTAACTACTTGTAAAGTAGTTAGTTGCGGCTAATGAATACAAAAACACTCAAATCAGCTGATATCTTTACTTTTCTGGCAAAGGTTGTTCTGGTTATGATCAATTCGTCAGTGAAATATATCGATCTTCGTGTATATAATTATATTATATATATATATATATATATATATATATATATAATATATATATATATATAATATAATATATAATCAAATAAAGATCTTATTAGCAGACATTTTTTTTTTTTTTTTTTTTTTAGTAACTATAAGTGAAATCAGGTATGTTGAGCTAGATTTTTCATTAATTATTGAAAATAAATAGTTTACGCTATATTTTATGGTTTAAAAAACATTACAGTATGGGATTTCTTCTTAAATTTTATCATCTAATTTATAAATATGTATCCTTTATATAAAATTATTCATGGTGAAAGGTTTTAGAAGAAAAAGAGCCCGCCACCGACTTCGAGACCGCAGCCCACTAACTCGGCTACTGGCATAGCACCAAAAAACACAAGTAGTGTATACTTCTTTACCCATAACCGACTTTTATACATTGATATTCCCTCTTAACCTATTTTTTAGCCTACATCATTAATCTGATTAAAGTCTGGAGCCAGATATCCGACCTGAAGTCACCACAAAAACGACTTATTTCATACTACTCTGTTAATTATTTTTCCTCTTAACATTGAACGCTTGACTGTTGTATTTGTACTTTGTTAAGGTGTATCCTGACCGAGGCAGAGTGGTTCTAAATGAAATTTTTCGGGACAAAAGTCTGCACTGGTCGTTCTATTTAAGATTCTCGTAATTTTCAATTTTAACTTCATTTTGTTTCTTAGTAAATCCACATTCAATGGTACGATTGGCATGTTTTTATTTCATATTCATATCATAAAAATATATAGGTTTTGTCGGTAATTTCAGAGAATGTCTCCGTAACTAATTATTCTTATACACATATTTGTATATCTATATTTCCTCCATTTAACTTTGTTTATAATCGTTATTAGATAAGTATAAGTAAATGTATAACGACTTGGTGATTTTTATGAATTTTCAGAAAATGTCAAAAAATTAATACAAACACTACTAAATGAAGTGAAAATTGTTTTAATTTTGTTATTTTATTTCTATTTTTTACGGACAAAATTTCAACCGTAAATTAATTTCCACACTTTTAGTAAAGTAGAACTAATGTTGGCTATAGAAATTTCTTCAATGAAAGGACCAGAACAAAATTGACATATACAATTATTTCGATGTATAATTTAATTTTTACAAACGATAAACGATAACGAATTACTGTCCCGAAGCGTGTTAAAATTATAAATGTGTTTTTGTGGTATATTTCTGTTATTTCTTTTCCTTAAATTTAATATATGAAATTTACCTACTGTAATATATACAATTTAAATGATGGACTACAATTTCAGATTAGATAAAATCTATATCAATAATAAATAACAGAAGTTCTGCTCCGTAAATTAATACAACTTCGAGAACTCAAACTGATGTGTAATGCCACGGATACAGAAGTGTATATCAGTTCTCGTTTTCAAAACTTCCTACTCAGTTACCAAATAATCTTAAACATAATATAAACTTATCTAGTAACGATCATCAACAAAGTTAAATGCAGGAAATATAGATATATAAATATGTATATAAGAATAATTAGTTACATAGACATTTTTCTGTAGTTATTAACAAAACCCATATATTTTCATGAAATGAAAATGAGCTAAAAATATGCCAATCATACCATTGAAAGTAAATTTACTATGAAACAAAATGACGTTAAAATTGCTGATATATCTTAAATAGAACGACCAGTGCAGACTTTTTGTACAAGAAGTAATGGAGAGGGTTCCGTTTTCCCTCCTAAACAGAGAACCAGATACTTCATAGATACTTTGTTGAAAGAGGTTTTCCGGAACACAATATACATTTTTTTCTAGAAAACTATGAAATACGTGTTATTACTTAGTTATTGTACTTTACCGAATAAAAAACATTCAACTCTTATTTAGATCTAATAACAAAACATGGAAATTATCTATATTTTAAGAAGAAGTAACATTTTACTCACTTTCTTGCTCATTTCAGTTTATGTCTATGTTTTCGGAATTGACATTTTTCCTGTAGGTTCATCTTACAGTCTAGGCTAGTTTTGGGGTAAATTCATACTCTATGGAGCAAAAAATAATTTATAAAACCTGTTCCTCTACAACCCATGAAGGATCTTGGGGTCAGTACATATAGCGATTCGTACTGCTTCTAGACCAACGGCCGTGCAATGAGGTGATTTAAGATCATGCTCAGTCGTCAGGCTTATTTCCCCATTTTGGCTACCTAATTTATAGAGGCTGGGTGTGCCCAAGAAGTTCTCCATATACCAGAGTCACCCCCATGGCTGAAATAACCCATTCAAATAAATTCAAACCCAGCACCCGGTGAAGAGTAGACTAGTGCTCTATCCACTAGACCATGCCACTCTCGAAAAAATATACTAAAAACTGTATTTTAGAAACCAAGTATACATCTCTTTTTATAAGTAATCATTTGAAAAGTGGTCGAATTTCCAAATTCACTAAATTGGCCGGTTATAGGTTTTTGAATATTTTTAATGTATAACGAATACATAAAAGCAGATTTAATTTTTTTGTATAGGTTTCTATGGATGCACGATATATTTTTAAAAGAAACTTTTTTTTTCTTTTTTTTTTCACTTTATTTATTGATTTACACCTGTCAGCATTATGTGACAAAGTCACTAAAAATCATTGACTGATATGAGCGACTAATAACCGTTTCAGTGTTAGAAAAAAAAACATATAGAATATCTTAGATCTAAAACGTAGGGAACATGGTGTTTTTTTTTCAACCATTCCCACAAATAGGATTAATTCACATTTAAGTTGAGGGATAAAAAGTATTGAACAATTTTTGGTATGCAGACTTTAATAATTATGATATTGTAGTGTTTTTTGTGTTAACCAACCCTAATGCCATTAAATAGACAACATCTTTATGCTTATTCGTACTGATCCTTGCATTAATTTTAATTTATGAATATTTTACTACAGAGTAATCTTGCGGAGTCCTCCAAGGAACAGATAATCCAAGAATAAGCAAGGTTACTGGAACTTCAATAATATTCCTTCACTTGTAAGTATAGTCAGAATAAAAGAAAAAAAACATAGTAATAATAATGTTATAATATGCTCGTTTATGAATAAAATAAAGTTTGCTTCATCTTATTTAAGAGTAAATGCGAAGTTCATACGAACTATAACAGAATAAACTATTGAATTTTGAAATCGGGAAAGTGTTTAGAATTAATGAATAGATTTGTGAAAGAATACGTGGTGGTGGATATAAACTCGAATTAAAACGATAAGCATTCGTCCAGGTCATTTGTCACATAAATATAATTTATCTACAATTTTTAGTAAATCTATGGACTGAAGGACTGAATTCTTTGGATGTTAGAGAATTTCTCAAAGGCCCTATATCGCTATCACCTTTATCTATTTTTGAATTTCCAAAACCTTATTATTGCATTTTCAAGAACATTTGAAATCGTATTGTCTTGAGAAAACAAAGAATTATTGTGAACTTAAATGGAACTTTTAGTAGAAATTATTATTATTCTATATCAATCCGTCCAAAAAATAAGTTTTTCTCTGACCGGAAACAGTAGATTGTAGATAGACACATATATTTGATTTTCTGCCCCATCTTGTCAGAGAGAAATTTACATTTTTTTAATTTTTAATAAAAAGCAATATAAAAGTTGCTGTAGTTAATAAGGTATACCTCTCCTGCACAAATAATATTATAGTTTAATTTCGTCATATAGAATTTTCTCATTCTCAGGTAAATTTTTAACATCTTGATGCTGACGAGTTGGTCTGGAAGGGGTCTGAGTTATACTATACCGCACAACTGCACGGCATTGCTGTACATAACGATTTGTAGTTTACGGGGCTAGAAATTTCAACCGTACTGTATCAATTCATACATACCATTTATTTTTCACCCAAAGAAGCTATATATTGTGTTTATTAGATTACATTATCCACTATTAAGGGCAAGCTTTAAATCTAATGGTCACTTAAAGTATTGATACATCGTCACGGAGACAGAAATATTTCTATAAATAATTATTTTACAAATTTCACTTCTTCAATTTTAAAAGATAAGTTGATTATCCTAACACAATAACAATCTACAATGTCATTAAGTCATATTATTTTTTTTATAAAATTATTTCTTTATTAGACTCTCGATTGTACACCAACATTAAAAATAAATTGAAAAATACATAAATAAATAAATAAATAAACAAATATATATATATATATATATATATATATAATATATATATATATATATATATATATAAGTTATGGACCGAGGCGAGTCGGTATCAGCTTAATACCAACTCTTATCATGTAAACAAAGAGACAATGTATAAATAGAGGATTTATATAGAATAAAGTCAGTCTTAACACAGTTGCCGTGTGAGTTATTTACGCATCCCTTTCTCTCATTTATTTTTATTTTTTTTATTTAAATTATCCGAGTCTTCATAACTGGTGCCGAAACCCGGGCGCTCAGTTTGTAGTGCTTAAAGTTTTTTTTTATAAGCTTCTTCTTTTACGTGCGTTTTTTTTTTGAGTCAACGACTGAAATGGCAGAAAACGTTTTAAGACCAGCAACCCTCCAAGTACCAGGAGTACCAGTGGAGATGCCAGTGGAGATCCCAGTCCATCCAGTGGAAATGCCTCCGTTACCACGGGAGACTATAGCAGAGGCCCACGCAAACACTTTAGCCTGGCTAAAAGTGAAAGCTGCAAATGCACAGGACCTGAGGTTGGTGATTTCAGATGTAGAAAAATTTACTGGGCAAACGGGAGAACTAAATCATTTCCTAAAAAACTGTGACCGCATTATGTCCCGCATCGAGATTAAAGTAGCGGATGGGATACTAGGAGAAGGAGATGCGGAGTCGCTGAAGGCCGATCTGGTGTGTCGCGTAAAGCGAAGCGTCCTCAACTTTATACAAGCGGACGAGGAGACCCCATGGGCTGTAGTGAAGGAACGGCTCAAGAAAGCTTACGGGGGCGGCAGATGGAGTCCCGAGGAAGACATCTTCCAGATGTTCAGGGAGGTGAAACACCCCCGTCAGTCCAGCGGACAGTACGCAGGAGAGTTGCTCGTGGGGTTCCACAAAATAACGGAGAAGTTACGGGAGATCATGAGTGCAGTAGAGGTGACAGCTAGAATGGACTTCCTGTCACCAATTCTTCTAGTACAGCTGGCCAGGGAAACGGGAAGAAAGGACGGCTTCCCTAAAGGTCGTTCCTTCGTAGAGTGCGCCCAAGAGTTAATGGACGCTAGCGCACGAGATGAGGAAACACGGATGGAAACGGAAGAAAACGGGTGGAGCCGTGTAGCGTACAGGAGAGCCAGGCCCAACCCTGGGCCATGGAGGAGGAAGGAGCCTGAGTATGAGAGACGAGAGAGAGTTCCTAATGACGGCAGAAGGCAATCTCAGCGGAAGACCAGACCCACTGGAAGGCGTGAGGAAAGACGGTGCCACGGATGTGGGAAGACGGGACATTTAGTGGCACAATGTCCGAGGACAAAATGCTTTGAATGTGGTACGGAAGGACACATCGCTAGGCAGTGTCCGTACATCTTCCGCCAACGGGATACACCCAGAGGAGAACCAATGGAGGTAAACGCCCAAAGGATGTGGAAGAGGAGCAGAGAGACAACAGATTCCACGGACAGTACTGGAACATCCGGGACGGACGACGACGAACCAGTATGCAGCAGTAGAGAAAGACGCAACGGAGGTCGGCGTGGCGAAAGACGGGTGGCAGCAGCGGAGAGGAGAGTACAAGCAGAGGCCTGAGGAGCGTGTCGGTGGAGGGGCGACCGCACGATAGTAAACCACAACATCAGAAGCGAGTGCGGCGGTCTGCCTATCATTAGAGTCGAGAAAGGTGTGAGATGCCTGGTGGATACGGGGAGCTCCAGCACCATCATGAGTAGGCGAGCAGCGGAGGTGATGTGTCGTGACGGCGGGGCAATCCAGCCACAGGTATGTAGATGTAAATTGATCACCCTGGGTGGGCCGTGCGACGTA
This sequence comes from Piezodorus guildinii, assembly GCA_023052935.1. NCBI lineage: Eukaryota > Metazoa > Arthropoda > Insecta > Hemiptera > Pentatomidae > Piezodorus > Piezodorus guildinii. Next base: position 67,706,565 of record CM041296.1, on the reverse strand, counting down.
GAGGGGGAAATACGTCTGGGTTTAGAACGGTGGGCGACGGGGAAAGGCGACATTATAGTTCATACGGTCGGAAGCATGCCCCGCGAATATGGAGGGATCATAGGATGTGATTTGTTAGGGAGGGTAGGGGCCAGAATTAGGAGTAAAGGGGGGCGTTGGAGTATAAAGATTGGAAAGAAAACCTACCGGTGCAGGGATCTCGTTAGAGACGGGAGGATAGGAGCGGTAAATAGAGTAAGGGACTGGAGGACAGAATTGAGGGAGGAGTATCGCGACATCTTCTTCAACGAACACGAAATCCTGGGAGCGACCGGAAAAACCGTGCACGAGATTCCCTTGAAACAGGATAGGATAACCTATGTGAAGGAAAGGCGGTACCCTCAAGCACTCCGGGAACACATCAGGGAAGAAATCCGGGATCTGAAGAATCAGGGTATAATTGTAGATAGCACGTCCCCGTTTAATAGTCCCTGTGGATAGTAAAAAAGAAGAGTGCACCGGGAGAGAATAAGGAGAAATATCGATTGGTGGTCGATTTTAGAAAATTAAATGAAAATACGGTGGATGAAAAGTATCCCATTCCCAGATTTGATGACATCCTCGACAGGTTAAGTGGAGCTACTATATTTAGTACGCTCGACCTTAAGGCGGGTTACCACCAAATCAAGATGCACCCCAAGGATTGCCACAAGACGGCTTTTACGTTCGAACGCGGTCATTATGAATTCCGGAGGATGCCGTTTGGCTTGAAAAACGCGCCGATCACGTTCCAAAGATTAATGGACGAGTTTTTGAGGGGGATAGACGAATCGGTCTGTCAAGTATACATGGACGATTTAGTCGTTTTTAGTAAAACAGAAGACCAGCATATCGTCCACCTGCGGAGTGTATTTGATAGGGTGAAGCAGTTTGGTCTCAAGCTGTCCCCGGACAAGTCTTTGTTGGGCCAGGAGCAAATTAATTTTTTAGGCCACACAATTTCCAGGCAAGGGGTGAGCCCCGATAGGACGAAGGTTGAGGCAATACAACGGATGGCGGTGCCGCGTGATGTCAAGGGCATAAGGCGGTTACTGGGGACTTTGAACTATTATCGGCGGTTCATTCCAGAAATGGCCGCGCACTTGGTACCCCTTAATAACCTGCTAAAAAAGGGGAAAAAGGTGGTGGTGACGCCCGAGATGGAAGACAACATCAGACGTTGTATGGCAAGGCTGCAGGAAGAGCCCGTGCTGGCGTTCCCTGACTTCGCGCGATGCTTTAACATCACGACCGATGCCAGCGAATATGCGCTGGGTGCCGTACTATCTCAGGAGCAGGTCGAGGGGGACCGCCCTATCGCGTACGCTAGCCGGCGCCTCACGGATGCGGAAACGCGGTACAGCGCCTGGAACGCGAATTGTTGGGAATCGTCTGGGCCATCGAACACTTTCGGCCTTACATTTTCGGAAGGAAGTTCAAGGTTCACACGGACCATCGTCCCTTACAATGGGTGGGCACTCTGAAAGAATCTTCGGCGCGGGTCACCCGGTGGAAAGAGTTTCTTAGCCAATACAATTTTGACATTGTGTATAAGCCGGGTAAAGAGAACGTGGTGGCGGACTGGTTGTCCCGGGCCCTTGTAGTTAACGCGGTAGAACAGGAAGTGGGCGAACCGTCTGGGGAACTCCAGCGTTTTATCAGGGATTGGACGCCGGACGAGGAAGGCGAGCGAGCCCCTGCAGCGGCAGAGGATACCGAAGTCGAGAGTTCGGCGGACGAGAGAGTCGCGCATATGGAAGAGCTGGAAGAAATTATCAACGATAAGTCCAGGCAGATCATTTGGAAGACGAGGACGGTGGGGTTGCTCAAGCTGGACTATAGCCAGTTCGGTAACACCAAAATTACAACCATTTGGTCGCAACCGGGTATTAGCGAGGAGGGGATCTGCCGGGCGCTTAAGGACGCCTCTAAGCCGGGACGAACGCATTATCTGTACGTCGGGAATAATACCGTGTGGGACAAGATCAAGCGTCTCTGGCGTGAAGAGAAAATTGGGGTGGATAGGTCATTCGTTCGGTGCACGCTGATGGTGGAATCAATCAGAGACGCGGAGCGTCAACGGGAAGTGACGTTGGCATACCACCAGGGTAAGACGAATCATCGCGGAGTCACCGAGACCCTACAAGCTCTGAAGCGGAGGTATTTCTGGTGGGGCATGCGGAAGACGATTCACGATGTCATCGGGAACTGCGACGTCTGCCTAGCTACGAAGTATGATCGTCATCCCCCCCAGGTCTTACAAGAGGAGACACTTACCGCGGAGGCCCCTTTGCGGGATCTACAGATCGACACGTTTACCTGGCGGGGGTACAAGTGGGTGACGGTTCTGGATACCTTTAGTAAAGTTGCGATGGCGTTCTTGGTCCAGCAACGGTCGGCGGAAGCAGTGTTGGCGGCCTTGCGGACGTGGTTTCAATTCTACGGAGTCCCCGAACGGATAGCGTCTGACAGTGGCATGGAGTTTGACAACGCGCGTGTGCGGGCGGAAGCTAAGGCCTTGGATTTTACGTGGCACCTCAATACACCGGGGCACCCGAAGAGCAGAGGAGGGATTGAACGGCTGCACAGTACATTGAGTGACCACTTGCGGGTCTATCAGGTGGCCAACGGATTAGACCCAGATGTAGCGATGGCGAAGTCGGTCGCGGCGTACAATCACTCCGTGCATACGGTTACGGGCTTCACGCCGTTTGAAATTCTGTTCGGGTTGCGGGATCGCCAGAGGGACTGGTCGGGGACCGTTGCGGGCGCGGAACCTTTGGATCGGGCAGTTGCTAACCGCGTGTCGCTGGTGAAGCGTTGGGACAAGGTCAGAGAGAGGATCGCGGCCGAGAAACGGCGACGGGTTGCTAAGCATAACCTGGGTGTAAGGGATATTGCGGGGGCAATTAAAATCGGGCTGGTTGTGTACCGTCGGAGGGGTTCGAACCGGGGAAAGGAGTTAGAGCGGTACGAAGGTCCGTTCCGCGTGGTCGCTATTCGCGAACACAATGTGGTGACCATTGAGAGTCTAAAAGACCCTAGGAAGCGTATAAACGTGCACCTGGAACAGTTAAAACTTCCACCTTCTGGTTCACCGCATCCCTAGGGACCAGGTTAATCAGTGTTTCTTTCTTTATTTCTTATTTATTTTTGGTTTGTGCTGTGCTTCCTTTCTTTTCCGAGTTTGACATAGGTGTTATAAATTTTGTTTCTTGCTAATTGTTAGAGAGATTTTCTTTTCCTTTTTTATTGTATTTATGTTCTTTTCGGAGTTTATTCCGGTTATATTATTGTATATTATGTTGATTCTTATTATGCTATTGTATAGTATGTTCTTTACAGAGTTTCTTCTTATTGTATTATTGTATATTATGTTGATTCTTATTGTGCTATTGTATCGTATGTTCTTTACAGAGTTTCTTCTTATTGTATATTCTTTTGATTCCTATTTTACTATTGTCTATTATGTTCTTTTCAGAGTTTAGTTCTGTATTTTTCTTTCTGTACATTATGTTTTGTCGGCTGACCGATCGCACCGGCTCCCCGCTTTGATCTGTAAGTTTACGAGGGATGTTCGTAAACTGGCGGGGGGGAGTTATGGACCGAGGCGAGTCGGTATCAGCTTAATACCAACTCTTATCATGTAAACAAAGAGACAATGTATAAATAGAGGATTTATATAGAATAAAGTCAGTCTTAACACAGTTGCCGTGTGAGTTATTTACGCATCCCTTTCTCTCATTTATTTTTATTTTTTTTATTTAAATTATCCGAGTCTTCATAACTTATATATATATATATATATATATATATGTGTATATATATTATATATATATATATATATATATATATATATATATATATAATTTGATAATAGTCAATATTACTTTATATTAAGGTTACTTGACAGTTATTTGTTTACAAATAATAATAATTATATTAATAGTTAAAAGTAACTAAACTGTTTACAATTAAAAAAATGCCTATTTTGATGTTATTTTAGTCACTCATACAACTAGTATTATTCAATTTTAGTTTCAAATAAAGATTCTTGTTTTCTTTCGTTACCATAAATTTATTGTTTTATTATCAAGCAATATCTTTAATTTTATTTTAATATTCCATACTTAGTCTGTGACATTAAAATATTAGGAGTGTATTAGAAATCTATCATCTGAAATTTTAAATATAATGCAATGATTAAATATTGTAGTGTACTTAAAGATGGAATGTTCTGCTGGTGGTGTGGGCACCGAAACGTTGAAAAGTAATTGTATAATATTCTGAAAATACATTTATAACAATGGTCGAAAAAAAAACAAGTCTTTATTTCAAACTTTATTTTTTTTTTTCTCTTTAAATCTATATTCACGCCTGTCAGAATGTATCTGACAATCAGCAAATGTGATGTATAAATTGAGATCCAGGCATGGTAGGCATGAAGAAGGAAAATGCCCAGCAGCACCCCTTCCATGGCTTTATTTTATCCGAGGAGGTCCCTCATCCAGCCTCTCTTTAGCCTTCTTCTGACTGGCATTTCAGCTATTGACATGTCGTTAATCAGTTTATTGTCGTGTCCGTTAAGTTTACTGTGAAAACGAGTATAGAGTGTTCGTATATGTTGGCCAACTGTTGGTTGTTGTAAGTCCGTATGTAGGGTTCTGTTGTTTACGTACCAAGGAGCTGTCGTTATCAGTCTTAAAATTTTGGATTGAAATGTTTGCAGTTTTTGTATGTGAGTCTTTTTTGCTGAACCAAAAATCTGTGAAGCGTAAGTCCATATTGGCTTAAGAAGGTATGTGTATGTATTCAGTTTCTGTCTAATTTTTAATTTTGAAGATTTAGATAAAAGTGAGTATAGTACTTTCAGTCGGTGGTTAAGAGTCTGTCTTTTCATCTTGACATGTGGGCCCCAAGTCATCCTTCGATCGAGTGTCAGTCCTAGGTAATGTACAGAGTTGGTCTGAGGAATTTGGTTGTTGTCGATAAAAATCGGTGGGCAAGTGTTTTGTCGTAGTGTGAACGTTACGTGTTTTGACTTAAAACTTAAATTGAATAAACTTGATCTTTCTTTCGAATAATATATGGTAAATAATTATTTAGTATTTATTATTAGAACAGAAAAAAATAGAAATTCATTTTCATTCTTGGACTGGGTAATAACCTCATGAATGACAGGTTTGTGCAGTTGAAATATACAACATGACTGGCCAACAGACAAAAGGAAGAATTAATTAATATTTACAATCATAGATAAATATATATATATATATATATATATATATATATATATATATATATATATATATACAATACAAAATAAATAAAAACCATTTTTAGAAAATAAATAAATTGCCAAGAAAAAAGACAAAATAGACCAAATCGACATAAATAAAAATAATATACTAAAATAAAATGAGTCCTAGTGACAAAATAAAAAATACTGTAACGATTGAACAAAATGAAGTTCTCTAGATAGTAAAGTTGAAGAATCATAAATAAATACTTCTGAAAAAAATATATTGAATACAATCTAACTAACACTATTTAATTGTCAGGCAGCGTCATTTTAGGATTCTAGAAGATACTGAAAAATAAGGTATTTGATTGTAGAGAAGGACAAAGCATGGCGGATATTTGATGGAGAAAAATTCAGAAACTAGTGGAAAGGAGCTTTCATATTTTTTTGTTCTATGGGTAGGAATATAAAGGTTGAATAGATGGGATCTCGTCTCTAGTGGATGAATTGAGGGTTGAAACTGCAGGAGATTGTAGATAAAAGAAGGGTTTTGGGACTTGATGGTTTGACATAGGAAATATCTAAGAAAATATTGCCCACTGGTTTGGGAAATGAGCCATTTTGATTCGGTATAAAGATGGGATACAGGAGAACGCCTCGACGTGCTAAAGACGAATCGTTAAAAACAGTCAATAATCCGCTTCTATCTCTTCTCTAACATTATCGAGAGGTAACCATATAACACACATCCATAATCAAGCTGAGGGAAAATTAGTCTATATATACCCAGCCAGACGTTAATATTTCAAATATTATGGTAATGCTTTGGTAAATCTATACCTATAGGTTGCGTGTTTGCCAATTTTCCACAATAGCAGTTCCTTAGCAAACACACATATATAGTTAAATGATACAAGAGACATCTAAACCTTTATACTTGTTTTGTTTAGTTTGTATAGAGCATAAAATTACATGATTGACTGTTAGAATATTCCGGAATTAAAGGGATTAAAAGCCAATCTTACTGAATCCTTTCGAGATGACTTTTTGCAATAAAGATCGTAATTTCACTTATAGAACTATCTAATAATATGAGTAACAATCAAGAACTCGTTTTATAGCAGCGGTTGTTATACCCCTATTCGGGAGGGTTATAGCAGTTCCCAAAGACGATAACTTCTGATAAATGCTGTCGTTAAACGGTGACTTCGGCGAAGAAGTTAGGAAATTGTAAAAATACCACCCCTTGCCCGTCGGATCCTGGGTGTTCCGGGTGGTGATGTCATCAACAATGACGTCACGGGCGCCATGGCGTCTGGCGCCTAGCCCAAGGTCGCTAGGCGCCCCCTCTCGTTGTAAATCTACTCCCACTCCAGCCTCCTACGCCTCCCAATCCTTGCATAACAGTCACCAACCTGAGCCATCTTAGTATCGTCACGGGATCCGTAAACCGAGCATGGAAGGTACACTGAGAAAGGAAATTCCATCGTCAACTATAAAAATATGATTTCCTTGAGAAATAATGGTGAAAATCAGGATTTCTATCAATCAAAATTAAATATAAATATCTTACTTCTTGATATTTGTTGCTTCTGTCAACTTGAATCTATGCTGCTGTTGCTAATTGGCCTATGCTACAGTCAAAGAACATTTTTTTTTTTTTTTTTTATTGGGTAGTATTAAAATCTTTGTTGTTGTTGGGCTCGGAACGGATTCCGAGAAAGTTGGTATTCGCTGATCCGACTGGTAGGCGCCCGAAAGGTAGGCAGAAGCGTCGATGGGAGGATTGCGTTAAGGCTGATCTCAGGGGCTTGCGCTTAAACGGTGAACATTGGACGAGTCTGTGTAGGCGGAATTTGGTGGTATCGAGCCTTCGGGTTCGGTAAGCCTATTATTATTATTACAATCTGTCCCAATTTTGACATTAATATTAGCGGGGAAAGAAAACATTCATAATACATTGATACAATATTTACTCAGAAATAAAATTACAATAAAATATATATACAATAATGAATAAAATATATACAAAGTCTAGAAATCACTCATACCTATATACACGTTATTCATACATCACATTGAGTGGAGTGAATATATACATATTTACAAGAAGTCTGCTGGAAAGAGAATGGGCAAGAGGTTTGTGGTGTTGGATAAGGTTGTGACAGAATTTGAAGAATTTTGATGGTAAAAGATATTAGATTCGGGGGGCGGGGTTGCTGAGTTGGTTAGCTTTTTTCCCCTATCTCGCCTTTGAAGTCTATACTGGGTTCTCGGACCAGGGAGTGAGAGCGGGGGGATTAATGCCGAGATAAAAGTCCCCTCCAGTTTCGAGAGTTGAACTCGAAATTTTTGGTTTCAAGGTCATCTGGTAGCTAGGCAATGCGTGTTTAAAGCAACACGCGCTAACCGTCTCGACCACCCCCGCCCCACTACAGATGACCATTAACCTGTGAAAAAAATAATTTCGAGTATGAGTCTCAGTGCTGAGGGGGCTTTTATCTAGAAAATTATCCCCCGCCCTCACCCCCTGGCCCCAAAAAAACCCGTTATAACCTTCAAAGGCGAGGTAGGGGTGAACAAAAAATATTGAAAAAATAAATAGAATATTTAGTTCGTAATGTAAGGCATGGCTGGTGACATAATAAGGAGCATTTACTATTGTTAGAAGGACTTTGAATTGAAAGGATTGAATTCGTTTGATGTTAAATAGTTTAGCTGTCCCCCAGTTTAAGTCCGTAGGTATAGATAGGCTTCAGTATTGTCTTGTAGATTAATAATTTGTTGTCAACTGTAAGTTCAGATTTTTGTTGAGTTGTCGGTAAAACTGTCTGAATCTTTCGGTGAGTCCTTGTATGCTACAGTCTAAATTTTGCCTATTCGGGTTTAATTAGCATATGAATCTTAAACGAGTACACGACATCGCACATGCTCTGAACCACCTTTTGAGTTTCCCTGCGAGGATTGGCATAACTAAGAATTTTTTACTCTCATAAAAAAATCCTAGCGTCATTTGTCAGGTTTGAACTCTCGACCTAGGTCAAGAGAAGCTGTTATGCTAGCCACTGCACCAAAGGTGACCCCTATTGCTTATTGATAAATATAATCACAAACATAACATACTAATAATAAACAATGAATAAATAGGTTCATTATTATTATACTAGTGCTTCGGTGATACACTTATAAATACAACTATATATTGGGGTGTCACATGTAATATCCGTTTTCAAGGTAAAGGATTTTTATTAAAAATACGATATGAAAACTAGATAATTTTATTCGAAGCATTTACCTTCTTTTTCTACACATTTTTCCTAACGTAACACCAACGTTTTTATCCCCGAATTGAAAAACTCTGAGCTTTGAAGTGAAACAAAATCTGAAAACGCAATTTTCACTTGATCATCATTTTCAAAAAATTTTCCTTTGACGAAGTTGTCTAAATTCCTGAACAGGTGGTAATCTGTTGGAGACAAGTCGGGAGAATATGGTGGGTGCGGGAGAACTTCGTAGCCCAGTTCTTTCAATTTTTGCACGGTATGTTTTGAAACATGGGGTCTTGCAGCCGCTCAGTGAGATCATGAGGTACCCATGTATCGAGCTTTTTTACTTTTCCAATACACTTTAAATGTCTGGAAACGGTAGATGCACTTGCATTTAGTTGTGCTGAGAGTCCTTTAACTGTTTGGTAGGGGTTTCCTTCTACTGTATGTTTGAGGACATTGAAAACTTAGCAAACCAACGGCGAATGGTCCGTTCATTAACACTCCCTTCCCCAAACGCCTTGCAAATATGTCCAGCGGCCTAAGCTGCTGAATGGCCGAGTTTAAACTCGTATAAAAATATTTCTCGAAAATCGCGTGTTTTCATGTTCATATTTGGAGGTATACTAAAAAAAGATTAGTAATTGTTTACTTTAAATATGTAAACATTTGGAAGAAAACAACAGAGACCTGCAAAATCATTTATGTATTTCAGAAACTATAAAAACGGACATTTCGTGTGAAACAACCCAATATTAAGTAAAAATTCAAGACTGAAAATATTGAAGTGCTTTTAGTCAGTTTGTTTGGTTAGATTTAAAATAGAATGATAAAAATCCATGCATTTAGCATTTCTCATGTATCCAAATCCTGATACCAAAAAAATGGTTGTTTTAATAGTAATTTACCCAAAAATCATATATTCTTATTACATAACATCAATATCGGATTGATAAAAAAGAATTTGAATGTAGAAAGAAAGAATTAATGGTTACAATAGATGAAATTAGGACTCATCTCCTTAGCAAAAACCTTAACGATCCGACAGAAGAAGAAAGATGCTAAAGATTCATTCCGGCACACTTTAACATCAATGCTGACTTGATCATGGTAGAAATCTGTCGGAAATTACTATGGCTTTAATTTGGTATCAATTTCTAATTAATAGGTGGTCTGAAAATCTTTATTTTCAAGTTAAAATGAGCAAGTGTCAGTAATCAGTGCCTTTACCCTACCCGAACTACTTGAGCTGAAGTCTACTCTTTCTAATAAAATAATTTTCACTAAAATCACTTTCACTGTTTATTGAAAATTCGCGTAAATAGTCACTCTGCTTTTTAAAAACAAACTCTACCTCACTTTCACAAACTTCTGAAAATTCTCTTTCATATTTTTTTACGCAGTAAATATTGTTGAAAAAAAAATAATGCGTAATTACTATGTTATAAATAAAAGAGTTATTACCGTTATTACCAACGGCTTGGAAGGTCCATTGTCCTTTAATTTTTTTTTTCCGAATATCACTGTCCTTACTCCTGAAGAAAAAAAAAATGCCCGTTTTGACGTCATTTTCTAAAGTGGATTTTTCTGGTAGAATATTTTCGAGAGAACGGAAAAGATGGAAATTCGAAGGAGAAATGTCAGGATAGTACGACTGTTGAGGTAAAACCTCCCATCTGAAGCTTAATAACTTTTGCCGAGTCCTTAATGACACATGGGGTCTAGTGTTGTCTTGGTGGAATAGCACTTCTTTCCGCTTTGCCAACTCTGGCCGTTTTTTTTTCAATTGCTGCTTTCAATCGATCTAACTATGCGCAGTAAAAGTCCGTATTTATAGTTTGGTTTTGTGGATGGAGCTCAAAATGTATGGGTCTCTTATGAAAAATTTTAAAATCGTGTATTTTTTAAGAAAGAACAGCATAATGTGTCGAAAATGAACTTATTCGTCACTCATGTTGGGTTGCAATGAACTAAACTACTGAGTCATAATAAAAACAAATTCAGTATCTAAACATAGGTAATTCCATGAGGATTAAAGGCATATAAATAAACATTAGCATTCTGATTCATTTTTAGTAAAAAAAAATGAAAGGTAAATTTTATTTTAAAAAACTCTACGAACTTTTCGGACAACCTAATAATATCTATGTCGCCGGAGCGGCGCTAAGGGAATGGTCAGGTTAAAAAAATCGATATGTTATGCTCTCAGAATCGATAAATATCCGAACATTTAGCAAAAGTAGTTTTTAAAACGATTGTTTTTTCTGAAATATAAGGAGATTTTAATCTAGAAATTAAATCAAACCGAGTAGGATAGTGCTGTGCTGCTGAAAAAAAAAAACATAATTGGAAACTATATACCTAATATTTAACGAAACGTTTTTGATGTTGTATGACATTGATTAATGTGTCCATTCATCCACAAATAAATGGCTTCCGCTGGCACCCATTAAGAAAAGTTTCATTGATTGTTCCAGAGTAGTCCACTCATAAATGATGCTTAAATACCAAAACATTTGAGCCTCACGTGCTGGCTAATAATTGATTGTGTCTCAACAGAAGTATTTTCTTCTAAGAGGTTTTCCTGAAAACTGGCAGTCTTGCATTACCACCAAAATAATTTTTTTTCACATCTTTATTAATTGATTTTACACAGTGGTGGAGGAACAAAGTCACTAACCACCATTCAATAATGATAAAAATATTACAAAGATTTGATCATGAAATTTATCGTAAAAATAATCTCCATCAAGTATACTGCAAAAAGATGTAGTACGGGATAGCATTGTGATTGGTAGAATTTATAGTTTTAGTTAAATCGAAGTATAGAGGTAAGTTAAATTTTAAAATATTAGGTGCAAAATTATAATATATTCACTTAACTAGGGAGCGGCGTGGTCTAGTGGATAGAGCACTAGTCAGCTGTACTCCGGGTCCTGGGTTCGAATCCCGGCTGTGGCCTAGAAACAGTACGAATCTCTATATGTACTGAGCCCAAGACCCTTCATGGGTTGTAGTGGTACAGGGTTTTTTTTTTTTTTTTTTTTTAACTACAGATTTTTACTTTTTCCTGATGGTTGAAACCATTTTCAGGGAGTAAATATTTCTTAATAAAATTTAGCTGAAATTGTTTACGTTTTCTTTAATACATTGATTAAAAGCTTTGATCTTGGCCAATATAAAAAAAAATACGCTGATGGGTCGTAGTGAAAAATATGGTACGCGAAACACACAACTTTGATTTACCTCCGTTGTTAAAATTAATTTAAGTTACAGATGAAAATAAATGGTGAAAGAATTGATTTTTAATAAGAACATGTATATTATTAAATAATAAATAATATTTTATTGCAAGGACAACAAGACGGAACTACATTCGCAATAAAAATTTAGGAGTTCCTCCGATGAATGATGTCTTTGAAACTCGGCAGCTTAAGTGGTTTGGACATGTCGTCAGCTCCTTGCACAAAGATCCATTGAAATATATGGACTACCCGCAAGATCACGCCATTCCGACCTTTATGTGTCATCCCACAGAACTAAAGCCTTCGATCGATCCTTTCATGCCAGTTCCATTACATTCAGAAATTCCATTCTTTCCAATATACGTCATGCTTCTTCCTTGCCCACGTTCAAATATCGCCTTTTCCTACACCTGTTATACCAAACTGACGCTTGTTGATCTTTAATTTTAAATTAGATTTTTCATTAAAATTGAGTCATTATAATGACTGAATATCTTATATAAACCTTTTTTTTTTATTTTTATTACATACATATGTATATATTTATTTAGATTTTTTTCTTTGGTACCTAGATGTGTGTATGTACATACATTTATAAAAATTTTTTTTTCTACCTCTTTTACCTATGTACATAATTTTATCTATCTAATGTTTTCTGGCCAGATTTGCTACCTTTACTTGTAAATTTCATTTTATTCATAAGGTACTAAGTCTCATAATAATTTTTTTTTCTATTCTATCATAATCAAGGTATGAGTGAGAGTTGTTTTAAAAAGAACTTAGGTTGATAAAATGTTCCCAATGACACCTCCTGGCCCCTCTTGGACATCATCTACAGACGCGAAGGGTTCTCGGTCCAGTTGTTAGGAAACACTGTTGAAAAGGATATGTATTTCATTTGATAGGCACAGCAGAGCTTCTTAAACAATGTAAATTACCAACGGAATGATCAGTTCTATACATTTAGTTAGAATAAATGTAAAATTCAGATTGCGATACCGTTATATATGTTGTATGCCAGTCCGTTTCCATATAATTATCTGTCCTGCTATAGTTCAATCCTTTTGCGTTCCAGATTATGGCAGAAATGGAATTTGCAATCATCTAATTAAGGGGCATGTTTGACTAAAGGAACGGGTCACCTATGAGGTTCGTTGTAGAAGACCAAACAGGAGCTTTGTATGAGTATGAGTTTATGTATCACATTAATCAACTTTAATGTCCTGGCCTGGGGTGTTTTCAACGGAATGGATTGGTTTGGGAAGTACTCTTACTACCTGTTGGGTATGGTGGTTCTTCTATAACATTCACTAAAAACAATTATGAAAATACAAAACTATGTAATAGGAAGATTCATCAAATTTGAAAATATTTACGATTAAAAAAAAAAAAAAAAGATTCGTGGATGTATCCTTTACGATTGACGTAAAATATCTTTAATATTTTTCTAGATCAGTACGACTTGAGGAACACACATTGTCACATGTAGTCAACGTTTCGGGGATTTTTCCTCATTATCAAGACTAAAACATTTTTTTAAAACATTTTGCTTTTTTGATAATATATAATTAACAACAAATTACCTTTTTTATCTGTTCATACTTATTTTCTATAGCTCACAGCAATATCCGCTTAAAAGGTTTTTTAAAAGCTTCTTAAAAGCTCACTGTTTTTTCTATTGCCAACTTTGTACTTTAATATTGTTACATTAATCTAATTCGTGAGGTCTGTATTGATTTATATTTCGATGTTATTATCTATTTTGTTTTTCACTATTTTATTGTTCTATTTTTTTTGGTTAAATTTTATATTATTTTTTATGTCAGCAAGATTTTTGGTATCTGTTTTATAATTAACTGTTTTATTGTTATTTTTGGTTATATATAAATTGCTTCTAGTATTTTTATATTTCTATTATTTTTAGATGTATCTAGTATTTTTATATTTTCATTTATTTTTTTATTTTATTATTTTCATATTATTTTTTATGTTGATATTTAGTGTTATGCATTGATAACGCTGTAGTGTTTGAATTTGTTATACTTTTGCAATTGGAAATGTGTTGTGATAATCTAGTTTTTAACTTTTTATATGTTTCCCCAATGTACAGTTCTTGCATTTTTTTTTCATAAACCAACTGTTATATACATTGCTTTAGAATTTGGTATTGTATAATTTTTTATAATAATAAAAAAATTAGTATCGTTATAACAAGAAATGATTAATAAGGAAAAATTCTAAATTTTCAGAAATTCAAAAATATTCCGTTAAGATTAATTAACTAACAAGGCAGAGAGAGATGTAGGTGGTCAGCCAGGGTTAGCAATCACCTCCCTTAATTAGTTAATTAAAGCGACCTTTGCGAGAAACTATTGGTTATTCAAGCAATGGTTACCTAATTAATTAAATATAGTTCAAAGTTTAAAAATTGTAATTGTGTAATTAAATTAGAAAAGCTAATTGTGAACATTTCTACTTGTGTGCTATCTTTAGAAGCTATTAAGAAAATATAGTTCATATTCTAACTAGTCTAAGACTATGGATTCTTAACGAGCGAATAGTGACGACTGATTAACAGCGTAAACATTCATTTTAAATTAAAAAAAAATTACAGTATCATTTTAATTTAAAATATCAAATTTGGAGATAAGGCGGCGTGGTCAAGTCTACTGTTCTCCATATCACGATTTCGAAGCCCAGCTGGGGTAGAATTATTTTCTCTGTTATTTACGCCGGGGGGCAACCTTGAGGTATAGAGACCCTCCTTGGTTACACTCAACCTCTATAAAGTGGGTATCCGAAAATTTGGGGGAAAACCTGGAGGGCTCAGTGTGATCTAGGCCTATCCAACTTCTTGTAAGGATGTATCCATCGTATTTCAAACAGTACTAATCTCTTATGTAATGAACCCAAGACCCATCTTGGGTTTTAGAGGAACAATTTTTTTTTCTTATTACATTGAGAGAGTAAGAGTTTCCATAAGAATTAAGTGTATGTATGTCTGCATTTATACATTTTATTTTGTTTCGCTTTAAAATCTTATAGAAGTTTAAAACCAGTGTTCACCACCTATGCTTAACTTGGACAGACCTTTACGTTTGCTAGACGCAGTTTCACAGCATTTTCTTGGTTCTATCTGTTCACCTTATTTTTATTTATTGGCCACTCCTTAATTGCATGCCACCTACTATGGCGATCATTTTGAGGTGTAGAATTCGTAATGAATTCCATCCAGCTTGTAACCATAACAAGTTCCATGAAGTGCCTCTATGCATTTGTTGGAGGGGGGAGGTGAAGCAACACAAGTGGCCACTCTCGAAGACACAGATAAAGACTTTAAGAAAGTGCACTTCGCGATGTTTAGAGCTGTACCGTTACTATATCCGCATGATTTTATCTCTTTCCGTTGGTGCCTTTTCGTAATAATGTTTCTGCCACACGCACACATTTTATAATTAGTTTATATTTGCTAGTCGCATTAAATACTTGTAATTGTCTGCCCAGTCTGGCCAGAGACAGCATCTAGTCAACATCACTCTGTGTTCTTTCTCGTCTTTC
The DNA here is from genome assembly GCA_023052935.1 of Piezodorus guildinii. Lineage (NCBI taxonomy): Eukaryota > Metazoa > Arthropoda > Insecta > Hemiptera > Pentatomidae > Piezodorus > Piezodorus guildinii. The sequence continues at coordinate 67,691,236 of CM041296.1, read as the reverse complement.
TTGCTATTTATAAGTTTTCTTTTTATTATTTTAATTAATTTTTGATTATTTCACTAAAAATTATTAAAAACTTATTTTACAATAGTGATTTGTTATTATTTAATAATAACAGAGAATAAAACATCTTATCTTACGGAGCTACAGCAGTGAATCTAGAGTTAATCCCGAAGCCTCAGAGGATTAACGGACAATATTTACCACTAATAACACCAGTGAGTAATAATTTTTATTTCTATTTAATTTTAATTAAACACAATGGTGCTGTGCACAGTCTGTGAGACCACGATCACCCGTGAAGACAAAAACAATGTGAGCTGTAGCAAGTGTCGTGTGATTTTTCACGGCAGGTGCTGCAGTCTTACTGATAAAGACACTGAGACTATCAAAGCCCAAAAAACACAATGGACTTGCAATAAGTGTGTCTCAGGAAGAAAGAATGCCGGGTCAAGCAAAGAAAAATCTCCTAACCCATCTAGAAGTATATAGAAAATGACCGATCGTTCACCGAAGATAGCCGAGTCTACCACGAAGATTGCCGAACCCACGGCAGCGGACATACTCGCTGCTGTTAATTACTTACGTACCGAAGTGAATGAAGAAATTAAAAATTTAAAATCGTCACTAGATAAATACGGCGAACTCAGTTTCGAATTAAACGATAGACTTTCTAAAATCGAAAAACACCTGGAAGTTCAAGCGAAGCATATCGAAGATGTGACTACGGAAAATAAAGTTTTAAAAAATAAAGTGAACGAACTCGAAGTCCGCCTCAATAAAGCAGAGCAAGGTCTGCTCTGCAGATCGGTTGAAATCCGAGGCGTTCCGGTTCGCCCCGGGGAAACTCCGGCAGCCCTGGTGTCCAGCGTTGCGGCGGGACTCGGGACAAAATCGACACCAAAGACCTCGATATAGTAGAGCGGCGGCGGCCGCGAAAAGACGACAAACAGCCACCTCCTATAATCGCACGTTTCGTCAGGCAATCGCTACGGGACGAAATAGTACAACAACGTAAAGTGAAGAGGGACTTCTCCACGCGAGACATCAGCTGGGAGGAAAATGACTTCCACCGAATATATCTCAGCAAAGAGATGTCGCCAACAAATAGGCATTTGTACTGGCTCGCCCGTCAAGTAAGATCTGCGAAAAAAATTAAATACGTGTGGTTCGCGGGAGGCAGAGTGCGCTGCCGAAAGGATGATGGTCACCCGGTTATCTATATAGACAGTTGTCAAGATCTCGACGTGTTTGGCTGACGCTCTGGGAACTGTCAATCTTCTGGTCCTAAAAACCTTTTTGTATTTATCCTGCTCATAACAAATTATTATTTTTCTTTTTTTTCACAGAGACAAGCTATTAATTTAACTTATTTTGTTTTTTTCTTTATAGATTATCTTATATCATTTTATCAACGGTCTCTTTATTTCTGATGTATATTCACAATTTCGTTTTACAGCAAGCGTCTTTCCTTCAAACAACTTATTTCCTTTCTTGTATGTCTAACGTCCTTACCGCCTGTCATGTTAACGCACAGTCCTTACCCGCTCATTATGATGAGTTCCTTAATTACTTCACCAAAAATTTTTACCACCTTATTGCAGTCACTGAAACTTGGCTAAAATCCTATATTCCTTCTTCCTCAGTTTCTATTCCTGACTATTCCTTTATCCGGCACGATCGTATCGGCAGGAACGGTGGAGGTGTAGGTCTTTTTGTTCACAACAGCCTCAAATCCCGAATCCTTGATGTCTCATTCCCTTATGATCACCCTTATGTTGAATTCCTTCTTGTCGAAATTTCCTGTAACTCAAGTTCTCTCCTGTATATTGTAGTTTACCGTCCTCCTCTGGTTCCTTTTGATCAATCCCTCGAATCAATCCTCTATAACTTTGTTCCGTATTTCAACCATATCATAATCTCTGGTGACTTTAATACCAACCTCCTTTCTGACTCCATCGATAAACACTACCTTGAAAACCTTTTTATTCTCTCCATCTCTACATTGTTCCTTATGCCCCAACTCACCATACCTTGAGGTCTGACACCTGGTTGGACCTACATGTAATCGACTCAAGGCATAACCTTTTATCCGCCTCCCAGCATCCAGTACCATTCCTTTCATCTCATGACCTTATCCAAATCTCTTATAATATCCAAACCCGTGCTTTCCTACCCAAAACGTTCACTTTTCGTAACCTGGACGCTCTGACCCGTGAAATCCTTTTACCTGACCTAGAAAATATTAACTGGAGCGAAATCTATTCCTGTACATCTATTGACTCAATGGTTGATATCCTCACTGCTAATCTTCTTCATATCCTTGATATCCACACACCATTCAAAACTATCACCTTTCGTCGCCGACCTGCTCCCTGGATGAGTCAAGAAATTAAAGACCTACAAAAAAGACGTGAGGCTGCCCGTAGGCGCTTTAGACGTACAAGACTGGCTGACGACTATCAAGCGTTTAGGGCACTGCGTAACTTGACACAGACAACTATCAGACGAGCAAAATCTATTTATTTCCAAGAAGCCCTCTCCACAGCTCCTGACTCGAAAACAAAATGGCTCATTCTCCGTAAGCTCTCCCTCTGCAAATCCTCTTCTTCACATGAACCACAGATATCTCCTGATGAACTAAATTCCCATTTTGTATCCCGTCTTCAAATTTGTCTACTCTGCCTCCTCCTAAATCTTCTTCAGCTCCTTTATTCAACCCCGATAATTTCTACTTCTCTGACATTTCTCCAAGTGATCTTATTTCCTCCATTATGAAATCTACCACCAATTCCTTTGGTTTTGATGGAATTCCTGTTAAATTGTTAAAATTATGCCTTCCTGAAATCCTCCCCACTCTCCTTTTTATATATAATTTCTCCCTTCAAAATTCAGTATTCCCTAGCTCTTGGAAAAAAGCTTTAGTCCATCCCATTAACAAAACCGCAAACCCCGTCCTTCCTAAAGATTATCGACCTATTTCCATTCTCTCAAACCTTTCAAAACCTCTCGAAAGAATAATCCAGACTCAGATATCCGAATTCCTTGAAAAGTCCAAGCTACTTGATCCCTTCCAATCTGGTTTCCGTTCAGGCTTTTCCACACAATCCGCCCTCGCCAAAATCACTAATGACTTACATACTGCCATGGACGAAAAAAACTAACAGTTTTAATACTTCTTGACTTCTCGAAAGCTTTCGACTCCTTAGACCATTCTATTCTCTTTACCAAACTAAATGCACTATCCTTTTCCAACAGCGCTATTCGCTGGTTCCAATCATTCCTTTCCGGTCGAACCCAAGCCGTTTACATTCCTAATCATCCTTTATCATCCTTCCTCGCCCTTTCGGCAGGTGTGGCCCAGGGCTCCAGCATCTCCCCTCTCCTATTCAATTGCTACATCAATGATCTCCCTAAATCAATAGTCCATTGCTCCCATCATCTCTATGCCGATGATTTCCAAATTTATTTCTCCTTCCCTCCGTACGAATTATCATCTGCGTTTGCCGCTATTCAGGCAGACCTAGATAGAATCTGTGCCTGGGCAAACCTGAATAAGCTATGCTTAAACGCTATGAAAACTCAGGCTATTATGATTGGTTCCAATCCCCTCCTGAGATCCAACTCCACCTTTCCAACCTTATTCCTAAATAGTCATCCCATTGCTTTCAGTCCCTCTGTCAAAAACCTAGGAATTATAAATGACCAATCCCTTTCCTGGAAACCCCATATTGCACAAATTTCTCGGAGCCATAAGCACCCTAAAGTTTTTCCATCGCTCCAGTCACCTTCTTCCCGAATCCACGCGTAAAATCCTTGTCTCCTCACTCATCTTTCCCCACTTTGACTACGGCTGTGCGGTGTACGGTGGCCTCTGTATGGTACTTGAGAACAGAGTAAAGCGTATTATGAATTGCTGTTTGAGATTTGTTTTTGGTACCTCGAGACGGACTCACGTGACTCACCTCTATGCCGAGTTGAAGTGGCTCCTCCCTTCCACACGCAGACAGTACTTCCTTGGGTCCTTTCTCTACCAAACGATAAAATCCCAGCATCCTTCCTATATCCACAGTCTCCTTCAATTTAAATCCTCAGTTCACTTGCTTGGGACAAGATCGCGCCACTCCGACCTTTATATTCCATCCCACAGAACAAAAGCCTATGATCGATCCTTTCTTGCCCGTTCCACTGCTTTCTGGAATTCCATTCCTTCCAATATACGTCGTGCTTCTTCCTTATCCACATTTAAATATCTCCTTTTCCAGCATCTATTATCCCTCACAGACACTTGTTGATCTTAAATCTGATAATTTATTGATTATAATGACTAAATGCTTATTTGACTTCGCTTTTGTTTTTTTTTCTTGTTTTTTTTTTCGGAAAATTAGTTGTTTTTATTTTCTCATTCTATTTTACTTATTATCATTATTATTATTATTACTTTATGATTTTTGTATGCATATATGTAGGTGTGTGTATATATATTTTTCTTTTGATATACTTTATTTATGTAAATAATTAAGTTTGTAATAATTCAATCAATTTAATGTATTCTGGCCAGAAGAGCTATATTTATTTGTAACATCAATGTTATTCTTAAGGGACTATGTCCCAGAATAAAGTTCATTTTTCTATTCTATTCTATTCTATAATTGTGTACATAGTGAGTGTTTCGTTAATTTTAGAAGCATGAATCTCTTATGTGCAACCTATTATGCATGTTGCTGCTCTCAGAATAAATATGAAATAGTGCCTGTTCTTTCTTGATGTTGCTTGCCTATTGGGATAGATAACTTTAAGCAGTTTACTCTTTATCATGACGACAAAAGACGGCTTAAAGCTTTGCCCCCAACACTAAGTTAATACCTAAGTTTCGTACCTACTCTCTATTTTATATTATCTGGTTACAAGCTGTGTGGCCCGGGCGGGACGTTCTATGAGTTTCGGGATGGTTGTGGAGGGGGATATCTTCTACTCTTGGAAATAATTTTTCATCCTTCCACATCATATTACCCACACTTTTAATAATATAAACATAACATAAATTCATACCAATAAACTTATAAACAAAAACTTTAACTAACTGGTGTTGAATCATAGAAAACAATTAATAATTAAAACAAAACGGGAAACAGATAAAAAATTTAACAGTAAAAAAATGTCTATACTGATCTATGATGACGGTTGATACTCTTGGTTGGTGGCTCACTCGCTGCACTTCCAAAAGGTCGCTCTGGCGATGTATGGTATACAGTAGGCCTAGCCCGGCTGGGTTGGCTTTACTATTTCAATATTAAAAATCTGGTGCGTGCAACACACGACTTTCACTTACCTCCGTTATTTTTATCAATGCAAGAATTTTTAAACAAATTTATAAACGATTTTCTTTTCTCTTCATATCTTTATTTACACCTGTCAGAAGATGTCTGACAATCAGCCAATGTGTTGGACAAATGTAAGATTAGACATGATAGGCATGGGGAAGTAAAGTGCCCAGCAGCACCCCTTCCAAGCCTTTAATCTAGCAGAGGAGGTCCCTTATCCAGCTTTTTTTTAGCCTGCTTCCGACCGGCATTGACATGTCGTTAATCAGTCTATTGTCGTGTCCGTTAATAATGTGAAAACGAGAATAGAGTGTTCTTATATGTTGGTCAACTGTTGGTTGCTTAAGTCCGTATGTAGGGTTCTGTTGTTTACGTACCAAGGAGCTGTGGTTATGAGTCTTAAAATTTTGGATTTAAATGATTGCAGTTTTTGTATGTAGAAGAGGTCTTGCTGGGGCTAAGACTGAGCGAAGAGAATTCCGAGTGTGGATACAACGCTAAAAAGTTTTTTTTTTTTTTTTTAATTAACTGAATTATCACTATTGCAATACTACATTTAATGTTCAAAATTAAATGTATTTTATTATTTCAGTTTAAGACAAACTTAATTTGATTAAATTAAATTGAAAAATGGTAATTGAAATTAATTACTTATGAATATTATAAAAAATAAATTTAATTCTGGTTGGTCTTGAACTATAGGTGTTCTTCTTAAATGATCTGTGAACCACTTGATTTATTATTACACGCATTTTCATTTGATAATATTATTATCAGAGTTATTGGGCCTACTGTAAATATTCTGACAAGAGATGGTCTCCACATACATAACCTTTTCAGGGAAGTGTTGTTTTCTCGTATCAAAATGATCGAAAGAGGTACTAACTACTACTATTGATTTTGGTTAGGACGGAATAGAATGGACAGCGATCAGAATTACACAGCTGTCGGTGACAGTTATGTATCTAGCTAATTGAATGCCCTGTGTGTTTTCCAGATAGTCAATGGATAGGCCAACTGATAGCGTTCCAGAAACGAACGAGCTATTCTTAGCTTCTTGCAGACCCGTCATAACAACATTTGCGGTCGAGGGAGTACTGTAGATCTATCAATTTGAACCAAAGCTATCACTATCACTATATGTTTCGATTTTATATAATTTTTAATAGAAATTTGATTTGTATATAGAAAAAATAGAACGTAAAATAAAATTAAAAACTGTGGGTGCTTATCTCTCTCTCTCTATCTCTCTCTCTCTCTCTCTCTCTCTCTCTCTCTCTCTCTCTCTCTCTCTCTCTCTCTCTCTCTTTCCCCTCTCTCTATCTCAATCATTGTGTCAAACCCTTCAAAATTAAAGCGTCACGGGCACCTGTATCCTGTACCAACAGGAATTTCAACCCATGACCTTATGTTCTCTATAAAAAGGGGACAAATAAATATTTGTAAAAGGGGGAAGTAATATTTCTCTTTCTCGGAGTAGAAATCTGAAAAACATAGACCAAGTAGCCTTTTAATTGGATTTCTTGACGACTGACCGGTGTGAGTTATATGACAACCACGATGTCAATGAAAGAGTCCGAATTCACACTATGAAATTAATCGAGCTATTTGACAAGCACGCGCCTTTTGAAGACCTACAAGAGGCGGATAAACAGACCCTCTCTCTGGATGTCTGAGGCTATCAATTCCGAGATAGCTAGGAGAGGCTTTTTATCTGGATGTCGACAAGAGGTGGTTCTGTAGAAGATTCAATGGAGTACCAGCGGTACAAAAAAAAAGTGGGAGACCGTTGTTAGAGACGCTAAAAGAAAGATTTTATCGAAAGCTTAAATAGCTGTGCCCCGACTAAAGTGTGGAAACAGTTAAGGAACCGCAGAATCATCAAGGTGAAGAAAAATGAAACTGATGTCCATTGCAATCTTGATGATCTTAACCAGTTCTTTTCACCCCACCCGCTTGACCCAGAACAACAGAAGATATATGTTTACCTACTAATGAAGATGCAAACGACCTCGTTTCCGAAGAGCTGCGTAGACGCTCTGGCCTGGAGTTTGAGTAGGGTAAAGTCCGGTGTGCAGGAGAAGATGGCATACAAAAAGCTATGATAGGTAAGGTTGATAACAACAAAGTGCTGGTCAATATTTTAATGCATCCTAGCAGCAGTACAGGATCTCAGATGAGTGAAAACGAGCCATTATCAGACGTATTCCTAAAAAGTCAAAGCCCAGAAAACCATCAGATTATCATCCCATTGCTGTGTTGCCAGTTTTGTAAAAATTCTGGAGAGGATAGTTGAGAGGGGCCTAAGGAAATTCTTGGAGGACAACCATTAACTGTCACCACACTAATTGGGATTTATACAGGGACGCAGCACATGCACAGCACTCCACACCATTTCAACGGATATTCGAAGAACAATGGACGATCGAATGACAACCATATTCGTATCATTAGATTTTACAAGAGCGTTCGATATGGTCGACCATGATATGCTTATAAAGAAGTTCGGTAGCTTTTGTGTTGGTAAACCAGTCCTGCATTGGCTCATGTCATACCTTAATAGACGAGTACATCAGGTCAAGACAACAAGTGATGCGTCAGGATAGTTGGAATGCGGCTCAGGTGTACCACAGTGTTCCGCTCTGGGACCATTACTATTTCTGGGTCAATGATATAGGTAACACCCCCAGGCAACGCTATCGTTAGAGCCGTTTTTAAGAATATCTTTTAAGAAAGGCTCTCGTAGGTAGCTGATTTTGATGAAAAAGTTGTAACATTTTGGGCGTATAGTTGTTTAAAATATGAAATTTTAGTTTCATACGATTTTTCATTTTTCTCAAATAAAAAATATAAGCACACAATCAGACCTTTTTTGCAGGACTTGGTCATTTCAATTCAGGGTACCGTAAAACGTGTATGTGCGGTGAAAACTCGAATTATAAAATGTTACGATCACAATACTTCTCTTTACTATATATTTCATACATAGGTAAGTAAAATTAATAAAATTTCTTCTAAAATAACCCAACCATATTAATTAAATGTTACAACTTCTCTAATCTTAGTTGGAAATAAAAAGGTACTAACGAATTCGTACAGGCCGAAATATCCTTGTTTTATAATTATTATAAAGTAGCCTACATATAAATAATCATCTGAGTCACTAAATAAACGATATAAAGTTCATAAAAAACATTTCATTATGTTTTTCAATGACGAGAAAGATCTGCTAAGGCCATAGATCCGTATTGGTGAAGGAGAGGATAATCGGATGTTACAGGCTCTACATTATTTAAGCAGCACTCTCTGTTAGAGTGCCTGTCGCAATATTTAAAATGTCCAATGTATTACCGAATAAAATATTAGTACATTTCCATAAAGTTTTTGTTAGTAAATGTTTCCAAACTTTATCTTGTCGGTATCACATCAGTGAAAAAAGATGCTTATACGTTTTGAAGTTAATCTCGCTATATATACATACCAAATGAAACCGCAATTTATGGTTTTCGCGAACTCCATATAAACAGGATTTTAATACAGTTTTCACTAATACTTAGGACATTCTTTTCTGAAGGTTTATAAGTGAAATAAACAGGAATTAATTTTATATTTGGAAGGGCAAATATAATATACTGTTGGAAAGCGCAAGAATTTAGAAAAGTAAATATCCAATAAGTAGAGTCTCGCAAGTTAATAGAGAGTTATTATAAGGTTATATTCTTCTATTTAGTATTCAAAATTTTAGAAAATATATTACGTACTGAATAGTATGACATTGCCGGCGGGTCGGCTAGTAATATATTTTGGCTCTATAAATGTATTTGGTTTTGTCTACACGATTTGCTTCAAACCTGGATAAAAAGTTAGTTTGAAGCCCCTCTTGTTTATACTATACTTTTTACTTTTACTTTACTGGAAATTGTTGAAATTGAAAATGGAATATATAGTGAGAGAGCGTATAACGATCGTAAAAATTGTCGAATTTCATTTTTACAAATGTTTATTATTAACACTAAATGTTAAGAAGTTTTTATTATTTTTAACTAGTATTATTAATTATTGGTCTGTGTGTGTGTCTGTATGCGGCCAGTCTAGCTTGAAACAATAACTTGTATAAAACTCAAATTTCACACTTTAGGGCATATATATGCCTAAGATTTTATAGCAAGTTTTCCATCAAAATCGGCAAGCCAGGATAGCCACTAAATACTATGTACTAGCGATCATATATATTGCTTCTTTTTTCTCAAAAACGGCATTCACGATTTTGATTAAACTTGCTACATCGATAAAAATATAATAAGCTTCTGTATCATGTAGGTTTCATTCTGATTAAATTATTCTAACATACATTAAATGTCCATATTTTAAATATATATTAAAAAAAATAAATAAAATAATAAAAAATAAAAAACCTGTACCACTACAACCCATGAAGAGTTTTGGGCTCACTACATGTAGAGATTCGTACAGTTTCTAGGCCAACGGCCGTGCAATGACGTGATTCGGCCAAGATCACGCTCAGCCGCCAGGTTTTTTGGGAACCCACTTTATAGAGGCAGGGTGTGCCCTAGGAGGGTCTCCATGAACCAGGATCGCCACCCGGCTGAAATAACAGAATACATTATATTCCGCCACAGCCGGGATTCGAACCCAAGACCCCGAGCACAGTAGACTAGCGCTCTAGCCACTAGACCACGCCGCTCCCTCTCTTTGATCTATGAAGATGTTAATATTTTTCTGTAACACCTTACGTCATGATATAAATTTGTGCCAAATTCCTGGTTCTTTAATTTTAAATCTAAGAATTGGTAAAAAAAGGGCAAATAAATAAGTTGCATGAATTTTATATCAAACTAGAGAAGAAAACAGCAAGAATATATTTTTTAATTTTTTTTTTTTTTTAAATATTGATAGTAATATATATGAGTAATATACCGTTATAAAGCTAATGATCTTAGAACAAGTAGCCTAATATGCAAAGTTATATTATGAAATTACTTAGTGAAAAGTGATAAAAAACAGATTGATGTGTGTGATCGTTGTAAGAAATAAATTCTATTGTTAGATTTATTTTATATATATATATATATATATATATATATATAATATATATATATATATATATATATTATAGAGAGAGAGAGAGAGAGAGAGAGAGATTAATTTGAAAGAAATGTTTCCATGGAAACTTTATGCAATTTTTTAACCTTTTATTTAGGTCTAACTTAATTTAAAAGTTCATAAATTGATTTTAACAACGCATTTAAGTAAAAGTCATGAGATGCACCCAACAGATTTTTACGTCAAATGATTTTTTGATTTCAATATAATAATATTTACATATGACACTATACACATTTCATTGTGTATTATTTTACAAAGATAAACTGCATAGTGATGTGATAGTGATTTCAAAGTATTGAGACTCTTTTGATAATATAAATTAAAAGATTTAAGATACAAAGCATACTAAGCTAGTTTTAAAATAAATCGGCTGGATTGTAGAAAGAGGGAACAGTAATACTTCAGATTAAATATTTCATCATTCAAAAAATATAAACTACAAGAAGATTACAAAATAAATTAAATCGGGAGAAAAATAAAAATGAATCTTTGTAGAGGATAATGAAGAGGATTTATTTAACGCCTCGCCTCGGTGAATCCTTCATTGTTTCTTTCTTTGGTTCAACGGACTTCAAAGAGCCAAGTCACTAACCTCACTTTACATTCAAAACCTCTGAATTGTTGAATATTATTTAAATGTCAATTTCTACCTACTCAATAACAAAATGAATATTTTTGGCACGAATAATATTTGTTTCATTTACTGAATGATTTATATCATGTGGAGTAGTTTTTAAAAAAATCACAGGTATCACCTGAAGCAGATTGGCTAGCATAACAGCCTTCTATGCCAAAGGTCACGGGTTCAAACCCGCAGGTGGTCCTAGGATTTTTTGTGGGCATATTGATCTTTAACACCTTGCTGAATGCATCCAGGGTCACCTGTGGAGTAGTGGCTAGCATAACAGCATCTTTTAAAGGAGCAAACAACCAAGAATTTTTACTCCCTAAAAGCCAATATAGGGCCATCTGCCAGGTATGGTCTCGCTATTTAGTGGATAGAAGGATGTTATGCTAGCCACTGCACCACAGGTGACCCTCGATGCATTCAGCAAGGTGTTAAAGATCAATATGCCCAAGGTCACGTGTTTAAACCCGGCTGATTCAAAGACCTGTGGAGTTTTGGAACATTGAGGGTCACCTGTGGAGTAGTGGCTTGCATAACATCCTTCTATGCTTAAGGTCGCAAGTCCAAAACCAGCAGATCGCCCTATATTTGTGCTCCGCAAGTGACCCTTAAAAGATTTAAAAAGTGTAACTCGTAGGAGATCCTTTATGCCTTATATGCTCAAGGTCGCAAGTCCTAGTAGATAGAAGGATGTTATGCTAGCCACTGCACCACAGGTGACCCTCGATGCATTCAACAAGGTGTTTGAATCTGCCGGGTTTGAACCCCTGATCTCGGACATATTAGTCCTTAACACCTTTTAGAATGCATAAAGGTTCACCTGTGGAGTAGTGGCTAGCCATAACAGCTCTCTATGATTAAGATCGCAAGTTCAAAACCAGCAGATGGCCCTATTTTTGCTTTTAGGGATTAAAAATCCTTGGTTATTTCGCCCTTTAAAAGGGGCCTCTTATGCTAGCCACTACTCCACAGGTGACCCTGGATGCATTCAGCAAGGTGTTAAATATTAATATGCCCTACGTGTTCAAAACCGGCAGATTCAAACACCTGTGGATTTTTGGAACATTGAGGGTCACCTGTGGAGTAGTGGCTTGCATAACATCCTTCTATGCTTAAGGTCGCAAGTCCAAAACCAGCAGATCGCCCTAAATTTGTGCTCCACAAGTGACCCTTAAAAGATTTAAAAAGTGTAACTCGTAGGAGATCCCTATCTTAAGTAAACCTGGATAGGCAAATCTCAAGACTCCCGCGGCACCGTCGGATTAAGCACAGTAACATAAAGTAACGTTAAATGGATAAACAACAATAAGATTTAATAAAAATGTTAAGTTCTTGATTGCAAAACCTCATTAAATTGACTGTATAAAATGGGTACAAGAAATTATGAAATTGACTGAAAAAATTATGAATTTGATTGAAAAAATTATGAATTTGACTGAAAAAATTATGAATTTGACTGAAAAAATTATGAATTTGACTGAAAAAATTATGAATTCGATTGAAAAAATTATGAATTTGACTGAAAAAATTATGAATTTGACTGAAAAAAGCTATATATATATATATATATATATATATATATATATATATATATATATATATATATATATATATATATATAATAGTTGCATGAATTATATTTTAAGACCGACTCTCATACCTACCAAATATGTATATAAATTTTATAAAAATAGACCGATCCGTTTCGTAGGAGTACGACCACATACACCGTGACAGGAGATTTATTAGATTATGGGATAATTATAAAAAACGATTTTGCTCTTCTTTTCTCGAATTGTGATTTTTTCTTCATTTAACGTCACTTTGTGCTACTGTGGCTAATCGGACGATGCTACAGTGGAAGTCCTAAATTTTGCCTATTCAGGTTTAATTAGGATAGGGATCTTTAACGAGCACCTGACATCCCACAGGCTCGGGACCACCTTTTTAAGCTCCCTTCGAAGCACGGTATAAGTAAGGATTTTTTACTCCCATTAAAAAATCCTAGGACCACCTGCGGGTTTGAACCCGTGACCTTTGGCATAGAAGGCTGTTATGCTAGCCAATCTGCTTCAGGTGATACCTGTGATTTTTTTAAAAAACTACTCCACATGATATAAATCATTCAGTAAATGAAACAAATATTATTCGTGCCAAAAATATTCATTTTGTTATTGAGTAGGTAGAAATTGACATTTAAATAATATTCAACAATTCAGAGGTTTTGAATGTAAAGTGAGGTTAGTGACTTGGCTCTTTGAAGTCCGTTGAACCAAAGAAAGAAACAATGAAGGATTCACCGAGGCGAGGCGTTAAATAAATCCTCTTCATTATCCTCTACAAAGATTCATTTTTATTTTTCTCCCGATTTAATTTATTTTGTAATCTTCTTGTAGTTTATATTTTTTGAATGATGAAATATTTAATCTGAAGTATTACTGTTCCCTCTTTCTACAATCCAGCCGATTTATTTTAAAACTAGCTTAGTATGCTTTGTATCTTAAATCTTTTAATTTATATTATCAAAAGAGTCTCAATACTTTGAAATCACTATCACATCACTATGCAGTTTATCTTTGTAAAATAATACACAATGAAATGTGTATAGTGTCATATGTAAATATTATTATATTGAAATCAAAAAATCATTTGACGTAAAAATCTGTTGGGTGCATCTCATGACTTTTACTTAAATGCGTTGTTAAAATCAATTTATGAACTTTTAAATTAAGTTAGACCTAAATAAAAGGTTAAAAAATTGCATAAAGTTTCCATGGAAGCATTTCTTTCAAATTAATCTCTCTCTCTCTCTCTCTCTCTCTCTCTCTCTATATATATATATATATATATATATATATATATATATATATATATATATATATAAAATAAATCTAACAATAGAATTTATTTCTTACAACGATCACACACATCAATCTGTTTTTTATCACTTTTCACTAAGTAATTTCATAATATAACTTTGCATATTAGGCTACTTGTTCTAAGATCATTAGCTTTATAACGGTATATTACTCATATATATTACTATCAATATTTAAAAAAAAAAAAAATTAAAAAATATATTTTTGCTGTTTTCTTCTCTAGTTTGATATAAAATTCATGCAACTTATTTATTTGCCCTTTTTTTACCAATTCTTATTGTTTGAATCTCCCGGGTTTGAACCCCTGACCTTGGACATATTAGTCCTTAACACCTTTTAGAATGCATAAAGGTTCACCTGTGGAGTAGTGGCTAGCCATAACAGCTCTCTATGATTAATGTCGCAAGTTCAAAACCAGCAGATGGCCCTATATTTGCTTTTAGGGATTAAAAATCCTTGGTTATTTCGTCCTTTAAAAGGGGCCTCTTATGCTAGCCACTACTCCACAGGTGACCCTGGATGCATTCAGCAAGGTGTTAAATATTAATATACCCAAGGTCACGTGTTCAAAACCGGCAGATTCAAACACCTGTGGATTTTTGAAACATTGAGGGTCACCTGTGGAGTAGTGGCTTGCATAACATCCTTCTATGCTTAAGGTCGCAAGTCCAAAACCAGCAGATCGCCCTATATTTGTGCTCCACAAGTGACCCTTAAAAGATTTAAAAAGTGTAACTCGTAGAAGATCCCTATCTTAAGTAAACCTGGGTAGGCACAACTTAGGACTCCCGCGGCACCGTCGGATTAAGCACAGTAACATAAAGTGACGTTAAATGGAAGAACAATAACAACATTTAATAAAAATGTTAAGTTCTTGATTGCAAAACCTCATTAACTTGACTGTATAAAATGGGTACAAGAAATTATGAAATTGACTGAAAAAATTATGAATTTGATTGAAAAAATTATGAATTTGACTGAAAAAATTATGAAATTGACTGAAAAAATTATGAATTTGACTGAAAAAATTATGAATTCGATTGAAAAAATTATGAATTTGACTGAAAAAATTATGAATTTGACTGAAAAAAGCTATATATATATATAGGAAAGACTAGGAGAGATAGGATCCGAAATACGACTATCAGGTCAAACCTTTAGGTATAGCCGCTTGAAGCTGCTATGTATCGAGAGTACTGGGAGGTGAAGGAATATTTTTGAATTGTACATAATAGAGCAGTTTCCGGGCGACAAGCAGGAATGCTTCTTAGAAGGGCTATACAAAAAATAGACCCCTCCACTCGTACAGCAGGGATAGCAAAGTACCTGGGGAGGCTGAGCCCGGACGGTAAGAGAAGCGGAAGTCAAACCGCGGACGGAATAGGTAGGGGTCAACCAGGAAAGAAATTATGCAGATATGTTCTAAGGTACATTAATGTTATATTATTTGGTAAATAGAACCTCAGTATTCTCGATAATAACAGTGCCTCACTTTGTTTTTTTATGTATAATAATAATAAGTGCTATTTTATAAATAAATGTATATTCTAAGTATATTACTTTATTACCCTTTATTCCTCCGAACATAGT
This sequence comes from Piezodorus guildinii, assembly GCA_023052935.1. Taxonomy (NCBI): domain Eukaryota; kingdom Metazoa; phylum Arthropoda; class Insecta; order Hemiptera; family Pentatomidae; genus Piezodorus; species Piezodorus guildinii. The sequence continues at coordinate 67,675,694 of CM041296.1, read as the reverse complement.
AAAGCCATTCTAGAGGAACATAAATTGAGATGGTTTGGCCACCTACATAGGATTAATCCGGATAGGACTGCAAAGATGACACATGAGACACATGTAGAAGTAAGGAAGGAAGGCCTCGCATTACCTGGGAAGAAGTTGTAACGGAGGCATTGAGGAAGCGTAGGCTAGATTGGTAGAGGAGAAACGGTAGAAAGCATAAATAAGACTTTGTTGTATAATATACTGCTGGAGAGTGTATGATATGCAACAAAAACATTTCGTACACGTTAATAGAAAGTTGTTAAAACCTTTGAACTTGTGAACATATGGTTCCGTAATTTTCGCCTAAAGGGAGATTCAACCGGAAGTAGATTAAAGTGTTAAAATTAATTTATTATTATTATTTATTACTTAATTTTGTTATTGTATACGTTTACTTATTTTGATTTTATTTTATGTAATTTGACTTTCCTTTTGTTTATATTGTAAATATTGTATGAATGAGATCCTGTAGCACTATTATTATTGTCTATTATGACAAATTGTAATATATCCGAATAAACAAAAAAAAAAAAAAAAAAAAAAAAAAAAAAAAAAAAAAAAATATATATATATATATATATATATATATATATATATTTCAAACATTTGGGAATAAAATATTAAAAGTAATATAAAATCTCAAATTAATATTATAGCCGGTAATTACCAATGAAATTGCCATTATCAACAGATCTCAATGTTCAAAAGTAAGATAAACGTACTTTTTGTTACTGATAATCCAAAAGCAATAAAATATAGGTCGGTCAAACAGTAATTTCTAATCATAAATGACACCACATATAAATTGCAGCCGCGCAAAGCAGGGGTGTGTCACTAGTATTTCATAAAACAAAAGAATATTAGTACTCAAATAACTTTTGATCTAGCGATACAAATAAAATACTTCAGGGACACGACACAGCCATAGGTGAGATACTGTGTTATTATGGGATACTAGAAATAATAATGGTCTCGAGTACTTAGTACGTCCAAGTCTATGTTATGAAGAAATATATTAAAGCCTACGAATTCTTGTAAAAAAAAAAATGATAATGAAAAAAAATTAAAAAAAAAAAAAAAAATCAGGCAGTCATAGGGACTGCCGGTAGAACTGAAAACTTTTAATTCTCGATTTGCGCTGTAATTTCGTTGGAAGGAAGAGTACGTTTGTAAAAGTAGATTATATTAAGATTGTATGTTTTTTTATTTATGTTTCATTCAATTTTAAAACATCATCACCTTGTAGAGATATATCATCTTAAATAATGCCATCGTAATCTGAATGTAGACTGTATGAGTTGGTCGCACATCTATCACATTATTTTGATGAACCTGCTATTTGTATCATAGAAATTTAGTGATTTAGAAATATGCTTTATATTTGTTTCAAAAAATTGATATACCTATGAAAGAAATCGTATGTTTTTTTTCTATAGGATGCTTAATTTCCTCTTTCTCCTCAACCGTTATTGTTAATTTCTTTGTTAATGTATAAAATCGTTGATTGGACTATTGCATTTCTTTTCCTCCTTTGGATCGCAATTTGCGAATACAACATGATTTTGGATTTAAAGGAGGAGATCTTTCCCCCTTATTTCTTATGTACAATATAATTTAGTGAAAAATGAAGGTATTTAAAAATATAGTTATTTCTTCGCTAATATTAAAAAAATATTTCCCTAAATTCAATTATCAAAGTTTAACATACAAATACATAACATCCTAGACTCAGTTCTATTAGTTCAAAAGTGATCATTATTTCGGACATATTTTGGAATGTATGTAGGTGTGTAACACTGGTATTAATGACGTTCACGGAAATTGACATCGATATCCCATCTCTTGTGGAAAGACGTACACAGACCGCTGCGCATGCGCTAGTCTAGAACATGTTGGTAACCCAAATCTTCATCATGGTAACGAAATCAAAGCTTTTACCTCTGCCAAAAATAGCGTAACTCGCGTAAAGAAGTTTTCAATTAAAACAATAATAAAACACCTTAACTGTTGAAACTAAATAGTAGTTATAATTGTGAAGGGAAGATTAATTGTAGGTGTTAACAAATGTTTATTTGGGCAGAAGTGACAGAGGAGAGAAGGACGACCCTGGAATTGTAGATAGTAAGATGTTAGGATAGCAAGTTACAAGTTAATCCAACTTGGACCAAGCAATAATTAAACCGGGAACAAGGAGGGCACAACTTGCCGCAAATCTTCATCATCTCTCCTCCCCCACCGTTTTATACCTCATTCTGCCTTAAACCGATTATTCGCTAAGATCTAGAATTGCCCGTTCTAATTTTGTCCTAATGGCCCAGATTTAGCATTATTACTTATTATAATTTGCCTACAATAATATCCGACGGTACGAGTAATACAATAATATCCGTTACAAACTAAAACAAAAATAGACTTTTTAACCATCAAATCAAAAGTCCTTGGGCAAAAAAGTAATTGAGACGTTGATTTCCATAAGGTACTATATTCATGCTAGAAGCGCGAAAATCTCTCATTACTATGTTTTTAATGACCATCATTATACCGAATTAAAATGGCTTTTTCCCCACACCCGTAGGCAATACTTCCTCGGATCTTTCCTATACCAAACCATCAACTCCCATCATCCTTCCTATATCTATAATCTCCTGCAGTTCAAACCCTCAATTTATCCACTAGAAACGAGATCCCGTATGTCCAACCTTCAAATCCCTTCCCACAGAACAAAAAGATAAGAATGCTGCTTTCTGTCCCGTTCTACTAGTCTGGAATTCCCTCCAAACAAACATCCGTCATGATCCCTCCCTCTCCACATTCAAAAACCTTCTCTTCCAGTAGCTTCTAGACCAAAATTTAAATATTCAATTTAAATATTTATGTTTCTTGTTTTAATTATATATTTAAACTCATTTATTTTTCATTTTGTTCAACACAACTTTTTTCTGAGGATTTTTTTAAAATTTTAATTATTATTTATTTTATTTTTATATTTTGTGTATATATTCATCCATAATTGTATATATTAGTTAATTATGTTCATTTTGTCTGTTGGCCAGACATGTTGTATATTATAAAATGTGCAGATATGTAATTCTCAAAGGACCCAGTCCCAGAATAAAAATAACTTTCTATTCTATTAAACCAACTTATTTGATTCAGTAGTTAAAACCGGATTGTCTAATTGAAAAATACCCATTGACTGTCATAGGATTCTACATATTGCTCACTGGAACGTTTTTTCTCTCAATAGACTAGGATCCCTACGAGAACTCCTCACGCAACTTGACCAATATAATGCTGACATGATATCTCTCCAAGAAATCCATTAGCTGGGTTAGGGCCTGCATGAAATGAAATACTATACTTTTTATTCCAGCTGCCATGGTACGTTCCATAATTTCGGTACAGGATTTGAAGAGGTAGATCCCGCTATTTAGTATTAAATTTTACTCCTATAAGCCCGAGGATATGTTACCTACGCATAAAAGGTAAATTCTCTCATTACTCCCTAATAAACTGTCATACACCCCAGAAGTAGCTTCTGAGGAAGAAAAATACCAATTCTACAGCGATCGAGATAAGACACTATTCAATTATTCTCAGCATGATATAAAAATAATTCTCGGTGATTTCAACGCTCAAGTCGGACAGGAACCAGCCTATCAGCCTACTATTGGACATTCAATCTATCTATCTGATAAGGTTTGCATCTGGACTTAGACTAGAGGTGGGAAGTACGCTGTTTCCTACTAAAAGAATGTATAAGAAAACATGAAGAACACCAGACAGAAGAGTGACCAACCAAATAGACCATTTTCTGACAAATTACATGCACAAGACAGGACTAGCAAGTCTCAGGTCATATAGAGAAGCAAACTTGGACACATACCACTACTTGTTTGACTAGACCACTAGGCCAAACGTTGTAAGTTTGAACCCTAGTCCTACCCGAATAACTAAAACAAGATTCACTATTCACAGCTTCCCACGTATGTAAGTTCACTTGAGCTTTATAATCTTTTATACATCATATATAATGTACCTTTATATCATAAAAATGTGTTATTGGTTAAATAGTTATTCTTTTCTTCAGATATATGTAAGTAATTGCAAACATAGTTAGTTATTAGTTATAAGATATTTTTCGGATATAGTTTGGAAATCAATCAAGGGAACGATGGAATAAACTAGTGTCGGTTTCCTAAAGCTTGCCCAGGAGGTCAATGTTCTCCGAACTATTGTTCTCTGTCGGAAGTCGTTTCCCAAGCTTTGGGTTCGTGTTTCTTCGTAAACGTAAAGCTCGTTAAGATCCCATTAAATTTTACATCGATATAGCGAGTTTAATCAAAATTATTAGAACTTTTTTTTTTTTTTTTTTTTTTTTTTTTTAGAAAACCGTAAAAAGGTGCAAAATGCATGATATATAGTGGCTCTTCTGGTTAGGTGATTTTGATTAAAAAGGTTGCTGTAACATCTTGGACGTATAGTTGTCTCAAATATGAAATTTTAGTTTCGTACTTTTTTTTTTCGTTTTTGCGCTAGACTTACCACACACGGTCGCACAGAAAGTTTTGGAGACTAGATTATTTGGAATCCCTAGGTTAATTAGATACCTTATAACGTGTTTTCCGTTAAAAACTGGAACAAGAAAATTTTCACGATCGCAATACTTTCCCTTACTATATATTTCATATAGAGGTAAGTGAAAGTAAAAAATGATAAATATCAAATTTTATATGTTAAATTATAATGGGAAGTGTGTAAATGAAATAAAACGATAAGTATATGCGAATGTGGATAGGTTCGAATTGATCCTAATTTAGAGGTGCTACATAAAAACATATCGATCAGAAAAAAATATGTATTTACAGATAAATTTTATCCTTGAATAATGCAGACTGCTTCATGGAAAAGTTGGTGATATTCGCTCAGGTTATTTCGCCTTCCTATTTTAAAAATACCAGGAATAATTTCTAAAAATACAGTTGCTGATAATAACTAAGATTGTTCAGATTGTTTCGTATTAAAGGTTAAAATAGTATTTGTATTGGAAAGCTGTCAAGCTCTTACCTACCTAAGAATATTCCATTCCAATCCATTTCGAATTATTCAAGATTTGCAGGAAAAACATACGATTAAGAGATAACTAGAATTTTTATTTTAAAGTATACTATTTGTATGAGTTGTTGGGATGCGATAAAAAAAAATAATAAAAAATAATTACAGTGCTAAGAAAAAAATTATTATATTTGTGTGACAATGTAATAATATATTTTAGGGGTATGAAAAAATCTGGTGCGCGCAACACACGACTTTTACTTACCTCCGTTGTTGAAATCAATTTAAGAATTTTTAAATACATTTAAAGATACAAATAAATTGTTAAAGAATTAATTATTTTGATTTTCAATAGAAACATGTTTTTTATTAAATAATCTATTATATTTTTGTCTTCAACGATCAGTTAGTTTTATCGGCTTTTCATCACACTCCATTAAACTTTAAAATTCCGTGTATTTTATAAAAAAAAATTCTAAAATCGTTAGCTATTTAACGGTATGTTATACTTATATATTACTATTCTTGTGTTCGAAAACACAAAACTTGCATAAAAAAAATATATTTACACTTTTCTCCTTTGTTCATCAAATTCGTTCATCATGCACATTTACCCGTTATTTATCAATGCTAATAAGATAGTGTTCCAATTTTTTGAAATCTACAAAATTAAAGCATAAAAATATCGACATTTAAGCCCTGTCAGACTATTTTAATCAGAATGCAACCTACATAATATTAAAGCCCATTAAATTTTACATCGATGTAGAGAGTTTAATCAAAATCGTTACAGCCTTTTTTTAAGAAATCATAAAAAGGTGCAAAATGCATGGTATAAAGTGGCTCTTCTGGTTAGCTGAGTTTGATGAAAAAGGTTTTGTAACGTCTCGGGCGTATAGTTGTCTTAAATGTGAAATTACAGTTTCATAGGACTTACCGTTTCCGCCCGGAATTACCACACACACACACACACAGACCTTTTTGCGGAACTTGGTTATGACTCAGGGGACTCGAAAACGTGTATTTCCCTTACAAACTGGAATTCGAAAATTTTCACGATCGCAATACTTTCCTTTACTATATATTCCATAGAGAGGTAAGTGAAAATAAAAAAGACAGCTATTTTATTAAATCCTTAAAGGTCCAATGAGGACATTAGGAAACAAAAGAGGAAAGAGATATAAGATATTACTTTTTGGTATGAAAATATTTCAAGATTGTAGTGAATAACCAAACAATAAATAAAAATTTAAGTGCTATAGAAGAGCGTATAGATAGACTTATATATTAAAATTTATAGCAATAAATTGAGAAGTAATATAAACAATTCTAAGTAAAAATGTGTAGGGGCAAGATATATAACAAAATAGGTAAAATATATGAACAAAAGAAGAAATAAATAAGTGGTGACAAGTGAACTATGGAAAGAAATCTCAAAATGAAATACATACTTAATTTGGTGAGAAAAGTTCGAAGAAATACGGATGCAAATGAACGAACTCACAACTGTAATAACTTAAAAGAGTTTTGTTCTTCCATAAATTAATAATTTTAAGTCTAACTCTATCTGCCTATCTTTCTATCTCTCTCACTATCTCTAACTCTTTGTAGGAAGCATATACTTTCAAATCCTGTCACTTCGGTGACAGTTTAGAGGTGAGCTATAAGATCCAGATCTGTAAACCACGGTAGTCCGTGTACCTGAGCCTGATAAAAAAGTAATTTTAAAATAGACCTTTCTTGAAAGATATAAAAATTAACATTGTGGATATAATTATCTAGAAGAAGCCTGATGATGACCCACAAAGGCGGGTCAAAACGTTGGCAAACAATAAATAGTTGAAACTACACGTATTTAGTTGTTTCATTTAATGACCGCCACCCGGACTAATTCCTTCCAACTATAAAAATTAACAATTGAGACGTTGATTTTTTGACATATTTTTATTCTCATATTTTAACTAATGAACACTCAAGTCATTCGAAAACTGGATTTAGAAATGCAATTATTTTCTAAAGGTACTTATAAAACATTTGGTTTCGTTCAGAATCATGCTAAAACATTTAATTTCATAACTTGAATACAGTGTTATTAATATAGTAAAAGAAAAGGTTCTAGATTTTAATTATCTAACACTCAAAGTTGTATGAGGTAATAAAGCGAGATGAAAAGCGGATAAAAATAATTTATTGTTGTATATATTTTTATAATAGATTATTCAATGAAATACACCTTAAAACTTTATTTAAAATTTCTTAAATTCATTTTGATGCAAGCATAAAAACGGACATAAGCGAAAGTCATGTGTTTCGCCTACTGGAATTTGATTTGTTTTATTTTGAACATATTTTTACTTTCACTCACTATATATAGTAAAGGAACGTATTGTGATCGTAAAATTTTCGAATTCCAGTTTTCGGAAATACACGTTTTACGGTCCCCTGAGTACAAATAACCAAGTCCCGCAAAAGGTCTGTGTGTCCGTGTGTGATAACTCTAGTGCAAAAACGAAAAGTCGTACGGAACTGAAATTTCATTTTTAAGACTACTATACGCCCGAGATGTTACAGCAACTTTTTCACTAAAATTGGTTGACCGGATGTCCCACTATATCCCATGCATTTAACACGTATTTACGATTTTCTCAAGAACCGCTCTACCGTTTTTGATTAAACTCGCTATATTGATGTACAATTTAATGGGCTTTCATATCATATAGGTTTTATTCTGATTGAATTAGTCTGATAGGGCTTAAATGCAGATATTTTAAGATTTCTTTCTCTTAAGTACCTTACATTTTGTGGATTCTATAAAAATAACTATATTATCTTGTTACCATTGATTATTAACAGCTAAATATGTACGTTTAGTGAATTTGATAAACAAATAAAGGAGAAAACTAAAGAAATATTTTTTATGAATTTTTTTGTATTTTTAAACACAACAATAGTAATATAGATGTATAATGTACCGTTGAAAAGCAACGATTTTTGAAAAAATCTGATTCACGGAATTGTAAAGAGTACTGGAGAGTGATAAAAAGCCGATAAAACTAATTGTTTTCTGAGTTCCTTAAAAGGAAAATTCATGTTGAACCTGCTGCAGCCTGGCGGCTTGTCAAAGAAGCACAGCGTGCCGATTTTGTTTTTGAATACAAGAACAGTAATATAGACGTATAATATACCGTTAGAAAGCTAAAGATTTCAGAAAAAAATATTATCCAATACAGAAGTTTGTAAAAGTTAATAAAGACTGATGAAAAGTCGATAAAACTAACTGATTATTTTAGATGACAATATAATTGATTTTTTAATAAAACATATGTTTCTATAGAAATTCAATTTAATTAATTCTTTAATAGTTTCACTAATTTTTATCTCTAACTATATTTGAAAATTCTTTAATCGATTTTTAAAACGGAGGTAAGTGAACTTCGTGTGTTGCCCGCACCTGGTTTTTTAAAGACAGCCTGGTGTGCAGTTTATAAATTACCGTTCTATTTTAAAAGTGTTTTTTATTGATTTATTTCTTTTCCTGCGTTTACATTATAGATGTAGTGCGGAAGATAAACTTAGCTATATACCTTAAAATTCTGTTGTAATAACATAATATGTAGTTATAAAAATACCGACAATGATTCAGCTTTCTGTATTTTTTTAAAAATGTTTGAACGATTATTTTTTTATTTTTGCACCTGTTGCCGCATTATATTTGATCTAAAGAATCGTCAGGGAGATAGGATTTCGTAGCTATGCCGTCAGCGATCAGGTGGAAGAGGTAGTAAGGTGTGGGAGCGAAGGATTTGGGGGATGAAGGTGGTGTATTTGTGGAGCGGGAAAACCATGTCAACACGCTTGTCTGAAAAAACAACTTGCCCCAGTTCACCTTCGAGAGGTTATTTTAGCTTTGTGCGTAAGTGCCATGACTTTAAGAGGATTTTTCGTTGTATTTTTTGTTATTTTATCGGTTACTTACTGTATATAAGCGGAGTTTTCCTTCTGGTGGAGAATACGTCACACGTTGTCATTTCTTATAAAACAGTTTTCGTGCAATGTGAAGCATTTTTCATTTCCATCTAACCGTGAATATTACAGTTTTGTTAATTTGAAATGTACTTAAAAAATAAAGGGGTCTCCTGCGGTGTAGTAGCTAGCGTAAAAGCCTTCTATGCACGCTGTTACGGGGACAAACCATGAGTTTTTTTTTTTTAAACATCTCAGCTATATAAGTTCCCAAAATATGAAATCTCAGTTGTATTACATACACACAAACCATTTTGTGGTATTTTATCTTTTGGACTCTGGTGACTTTAAAAAAAAAAATAATAATTTATAGTAATTTACAACTGTATTATATAAACACAATAAGTAAGTATGCAGAGCGAAGAAAAGCCGTGAATGTGTCTTAAGAAAGAACTACCCAGTGGTAGCAATTCTCTAACTATTTAAGGCAGTAGGTCTCGAGGCCACCTTCATTTCAATCACTTTGGCGGGTTTATATGGGCAGGGAGTTCGCAATAAAAAGAGGTGTATCTATCACGGGATATGTCTGCAACCAATGGAATGTTGAGGTCATTATGGATAAATCGATTTATGATAAAATAAGGAGCATTCAGGATTCTGGATTGTAATGATTGGATACGGAAGAAATTAATGGTTTAGTAGAGGTGGCACTAAAACGCTGATTTTCAGTGAAAACTAGAAATTTTTCACGATTACAATACTCACCTTTACCGTAAATGTATATACAGATAATTAAAAAAAGTATTAGAGTAAAGTATTAGATCTCTGCATCGTCGAGGAAATAAAAAAAAAAATATTGTTAAAGTAAAAAATTATACATAGTTGGTCAGTGAAGATCTCTGGTATTTTTGTAATTGTTCTTGGATATTGCAATTGTCATTATACCTCGAAGTTGTCGATTTGATTAGATATTGTTTCAGATTTTTAACTTTTATTGTTGAATTATTTTTTTTAAATGAAACTATGTAAAGGGTACAAATAAAAAAGGTTTTGTTATAAGCATGTATAGTAATTATAATTTTAACCTAATTTTTATTTTTTTTTAATATGTTTTAAAAAGACTGGGTTTATTTTAAATAGAGATAGATTATTTTTTTAAAAGGAACTTTTCTAAAAAAAAAATTTAAAAAAACAGAAAAAAAAGCTCATTAAGATACAATGAAAACATTAATTTTATATTAACACGTTCACCCCGGGGCGAATATCTACGTCTTTTCCGCGTCTGGCTCATGCAAGTTCCAACGTGTTTAATGCGATCTCGCAGCAATTCGACCTTCCAACGTGCTAAATGCAAGAATGTAACAGTTTTAACATACACATATGACTTAAAGGAGTAATTATAGAAATGCTTAAAAAAGGTTCTTATATCATTATTTATTATTTAAATTATTATTATACTATTATTATTATATTATATTCATACAACATATTATGGGAAAAAATGTGAAAAGAAATCACGCAACAGCTAAATAAAATTCTTAGAGAAGAGTAATAAAGTGAAATTAACCGATAAGAGCTCTTTGAAGGGGGCTGTTAAAAGCTATAAAATATTTAAGGGGTACTCACTACGTTGCTATAGCATGCTATTTGTGTTATTGTGCTAAACCCATAAATTTTATACAGGAAATAACTGTAGAAACTCGAAGGGTTTAGCAAAATAACACAAATAGCATGCTATAGCAAACGTAGTGAGTACCCCTATAATAAATAAACCCTTATGCTTGTTAATTCCTACAACACACAATGCTTAGAAAAAATGAAATAAACTTATTTTCTTAAAACAAGTGACTCAGGTGTGATGCACGTAGCCACACTGGATGGGCCACGTAGCCCACCACGTGGGTCACCCCGCCGCAAGAAACAGACAAGTTTGACCCACCGGTGGGTCATCCCAGCGTGAGCGTGTTAAATTATGTATCTACAAAAAATTACCAACTTTTATGCACTTTTCGTCACTCTCTACCACCTTCGAAGAATGTTTACAGTAGATAACAATTTTGGTTAAAAACCTTTATATATTCTCTTTTATACCTCGTAAAGTTTTACGATTTCAGAATATTTTTTTATTTTTATTAAACATATTTATTGATATTTACAACTGTATAAATATATACAACAAGTAAATGTGATGGATACAGTAATCTGACATGAAATACATGAAGAGATGCCACCCATCGGCAGCACTCTAAAAAAATTTAAACTAGAAGGTCTCGGGGCCATCTTCTTTTCAGACGCCTCGGAGGATTATCAGGAATAGAAGAGGATGAAAGGATAGAAACTAGTGGATTAGAATGGAAATGGAGCTTTTCATGGAATGATGGATATCTGGTTCGGGCTAATTCAGTAACATATGGGATATTAAGGTCTTTATGGATGAGCTTATTTGTGACAAAGTAAGGAGCGTTAAGGATTTTACGAAGGATTTTGGATTGTAAGGATTGGATACGAGAAGAATTTGATGGTTTGGTAGAGCCCCATAGCTCTACTCCGTAAGTCCATATCGATCTTATGATGGTCATATAAATAAGTCTTTTGTAATTAAGTGGAAGATTGGAACGTTTGTCCAGTAAGTGTTGGAGTAGTCGAAAACGCCGGGCAGTTTCTTGTCTTTTCAGTCTTGTATGGGGATTCCAAGTCAGACGTTTGTCAAGGTGGAGTCCGAGGTATCGAATCTGTTCAACAGGGGCTAGTGGAGTGTCATTAAAGGATACTGTGGGACAGGAAGTCAGTGGTTTACGGCGTAGGGTAAAGGTTATTTGGTGGGATTTGTTAGAATTAATTTTAATTCTCCATTTCTGACACCATACTTCAAGGTCTCGGATGTGGGATTGAAGAGTGTGGGAGGCAGTAAATGGATCATTATCTACCGATAGCACACACGTGTCATCAGCATAAGTTGAAAGGAAAGTATTAGGATGGGTTGGGATATCAGCTGTATAGACTGTATAAAGGACAGGTCCTAGGATGCTGCCTTAGGGAACACCAGCAGATTGAGAAAAAAGGGAGGAATAGGAGTTGTGGTGATTTATTTGGAAAGATCTATCAGCAAGGTAGGACTGTATAATAAGAAAATAAGTAGGAGGGAGAAATAGGCGGAGCTTGTAAAGCAATCCCGGGTGCCAGACTCGGTCAAAGGCCTGTTCTACGTCAAGAAAAAAGGCTCCCGTGCAGTACAATCCGCGTTCCAACGCAGAGGAGACAACGTCCACCACACGATGACATTGCTGGATAGTGGAGTGATATGTACGGAAACCGAATTGATGATCTGGAATAATATGATGGGAATCAAGGATTGGGTATATTCGTTTCAGAAGGAGTTTTTCCAGAATTTTTCCCATAATACATAAAAGAGATATGGGACGGTAGGAAGATGGATTTTTAGGTGACTTTTTGGGCTTAGGGATCATTTTTACTATGCATAATTTCCAGGAGGCAGGAAAATAAGTAGTACGGAGTACGGCATTGTAGATGTAGGTGAGGAATAGGATGGCTTTTCGAGGGAGATGTTTCAAAATATGAGAAGTGATTTGGTCATGGCCAGGAGCTTTTCGAGCAGGTAATCTATGAATGATATTGGATATTTCTGAAGGATGGAAAGCTTTAGGTGGAAGGGTCATTTGGAGGGGAATAGTTAGGTCTTCTTCTGTTCTTTCAAGGTGTTCGGGATTAAGGATATCTGGGTGGGGAGTATAAGTATTGTAAAGATGTTGTCCAAATATCTGGGCTTTCTCTTCGTCAGATCTTGTCCAGGTTTGGTTTTCAGTCAGGAGTGGATGGTTACAGTCTTTGAACTTAAGAAGTTTTTTTGTAGTTGTCCATAATGATTTGTCTGTTGTAGTAAGATTTTCAGTAAAGCTGAGTAAATTTTTAATTTTGTATGTTTTTATTTCTGACTTGAGTTTGTTTGTTAGTTTGGTATAATAAGTTTTGTCAGCTGGGTATCGAGTCTTATGCCACTTCGATCTCGCTCTGCGTTTTTCTTTTGTTAAGAATCGAATGTGCTGTGGCAGATCAGTATGTTGAGTATCATTAATGTTAGTGGTCTTTGTGTTGTCAATAATATTGCAAGTTATGGAGTCAGTCAGTTTTTTTACAGCTATATCAATATCATTGTTTGTCTTGAGTGGAGTGTTCAAGTCCAATTTGCTTTCCAAGTCCAGTCGAAATACGTCCCAGCTTACTCGTCCTTTGATCAATGTAGGAGGAAGGGGTTTAGGAACAAAACTGGAATGCAAGGAAAGCAAAACCGGGCTATGATCTGAGGAAAGGTCGTTCAGTGATCTGATTATTGTTTGGGAGGAGGAAATTTGAGAGGACATAAATATATCCAGGATATCAGGTTTTTTTTTTAGAGATGTTGGCCAATATGTGGGATTCATGGGTGAGAGGACAGTATAGCTATGGGAAGTCAAAACACTGGAAAGGAGATTACCTCGGGAGTTGGAAGTTCGGCAACCCCACCGTTGGTGTTTAGCATTATAGTCTCCTCCAGCGATAAAGCGCGGTCCGAGGGATCGAAACAGGGTTTCAAGTTGGTTAAATAAAGGGAAATAACAGGAGGACTGTATACAGCTGCGAGGGTGAGATGGAAAGGACGAGTGGAAATGGTCACTGAGGTTGATTGTATGGCGTCAGTTGGAGTAGATGGAATAAGAGAATGAGGTAAGGACTTATGGATAAGGATGCATGACCCGGCATGGGAAGTGTTGTCTGGGTGGTCCGATCTATATGTGATGTAGTCACGTATGTAAAAACGTGTTCGTCGTGTAAAGTGAGTTTCAGTCCAATTCGTCACGGTGGTTGAGTAGACCGTTAGCGTTCCACAATAGGATTGCTAGGGGCTTTACACTCATTGTGAGAAATTGAATGGGATTTGGGTAAGGATTCTAGTGAGAAGGGTGATTAGTGGTAGTTTCTTTAAGATCTGAAAGAAAGGACTGGAGAATGGAGCATATGTTGAAAGGATCTTGGTTGGGATACGGCTGTGGGTAAGAGACTTGTGGATGATTTGTAGAGTCAGGATTGTTGGCTTGGGGCTGGACTCGCCGTGGGGTAGGATGATGTTCAGTCCGCTGAGGTACTTGAGGCGAGGGGTTTGGTTGAGTCAGCTGAACAGAAGGAGATGGTATGTGGGGAGGATGTTCAGGAGGCAATTTTACCCGTAAGGGTAGAAGATGAGGAGGAAGGGATCGATTTGCAGGTTGTGGGGTAGGATGGGAGGCAGGAGGCTTGGTTTGGGATTTAGGAGGCGCCTGTCGCCGTGGCTGTTGATTCTTGTTGGCGATGATCTCGGAGGAAGGCTTTTTGGTGTGCTCTGTGAGTTCCTTGATGGCAGTTGTAGTTGGCAGCTGTTGAACGACGATACCTGTTTGTTTCACAATTTCCAGGAAGTTAGTAAAATCCAAATCAGGTACCTGCGGGCGAATCTTCTGTTCCACTCGTGGATCCGCTAGGTGCTGTGTCCTCTGCCTTAGAAGATTTTTATATACGATACAGCCCCTATAGCTAGCCGGATGGCCTTCACCACAAAGTGCACACTTTGCAGGCTCATTAGGGGGTTTGAGGCATGTATCAGAGGTGTGTGGCCCGGCACACTTAACACACCTAGCAGGGTGATGGCAGTAGGACTTTGTGTGCCCTAAAGTTTGACATCTGGTGCACTGGACGATTATTGTTCTCTGTCTTGGCTCTTCAAACCGAACTGTAGAATATACCAGCCGTCTTACCTGGAATATCTCCATGTTATTCCTGGCTGGCTCCAAATCCACGAAAAACAGGGGCAACGCATATTTTTCCTTGGGGTGCGTTACAGAAGAGATGTTTCTAACGTTATGGCCAATTTCTTCTAGGCCGCTTTTGATGGCTTCAGTAGGAGTGGATGAGTGGAGCCCTCTCAAAACTACTCTATAAGGCTTATCTTGTTTTTAGTTGGTAGCAATGGAAATCAAAATTTTTTGTACTTAAATAAGCGATTTCAGAATATAAATCTATAAAAATAAAACTGGTGAAAACATTAAAATATCTATTCATGTTGACCACTATATTTACTCGGTAGGATCCAATGTTGTTAAGTTGCACAATCGT
Organism: Piezodorus guildinii; assembly: GCA_023052935.1. Lineage (NCBI taxonomy): Eukaryota > Metazoa > Arthropoda > Insecta > Hemiptera > Pentatomidae > Piezodorus > Piezodorus guildinii. The sequence continues at coordinate 67,660,511 of CM041296.1, read as the reverse complement.
GGGTTGCGACGAGACAGTTTCCAAGTTCTTAAAAGGAAAGAATTTATTTCGGGAGCTTATAAATAGCCTATATGTTCCAGTTCGGATCAGTTCTTCTTGGAAGTAATCATATTCCGTCCAATCCGCTAGATTTATTCTGATTTACTGTTGTATTTTTCTCCTCCCACTCCTCTTATTATTGTCTATATTCGTATCGTGTAATCCGTCAACCGGTCAAATATGAATTTCTTACAGGTAAAAAACAAATATATTAAATTATATTTCTTTTTTTTTAAAGTATACCACGATATGATTATTAGTTTAATATTACAATATATATATATATATATATATATATATATATATATATATATATATATATATATATATAAAGAGAGAGAGAGAGAGAGAGAGAGAGAGACAGAGACTGCACTCAAAACGTGTTGCATTGAGTTTCTTTCAAAATGTTTTACTAAAATCATATCGTGAGTAAAATTATGATTTAACCAATTTTCATTGAGTTAACCTGTATTAAATCCATATAAATATATTGGGTTTTCAAATAAGTTCGTAGCCTTTAACTGGTGATTTCAATAAAAACTTCAGATTTGTCTAAATATCCTTAATTAATTATATTCTGTGATGTTCCGTGTCGTAGAGCGAGGATTGTATGTGTGTCAATGTTTGAATTTGGTCATCATCAACAATTGAAGGACTACCCGAGCGCTTTACTTCTACCAAGTCAAAATTTCCGATTCTGGACTGAACAAACTACTTATGGACTGTGCTTTTTCTTAAAGTATCATTACCAAAGTAAAATTTGTTAACCGTCTGTGCAGCGGACTTTTGTGAAAATAAAAAAATATTATTATGATTTTTTTTCTCTTCCATTTTGAGCAACTGAAATACCAGTTGAATATAAGAAATTTCGGTTAAAACTGATGCATAAAAGCACCCTAAATAATCGTTTTTTAGAATATGTAATCATTATTGAATAAGTAAACACGGTTCAATAACTACAGAAAGGATTAAATTGAAATATTGACAAACAAATAGATTTTTAAGTTAGTTATGTACATTTTGTAAACACAAGCCAACATCGTAACGGTTTTGTGAGCCACTGTATATATTAACATACATGTTATATGATTGTATGGAAACATACACTCTGATACCAAAGAGGCACCCTTAACCTGAGAATGACTTGTACAAATATTGTAAGAACATGAAGGGATATCCAGGTGTTAAATCTTGCAGACCTAGATCCAAGTTACGTGGTAGGACTAGAAAATATCTCATTCAAATTCTTTTCCTTCACTTTGTCCCAAAAAGAGCGGTTGTCGCCATTATCTTTCCAATTTGTTTATGCATCTCTCCATAATTTTCCATACACCCATAAATAAATTCTTAGTTTTGAAAGCTTAGGTTGATTTCCTCCAAACTTTTGAACTTCCGTCTGGCCCAAAAATAATAAATTTGGATTATTAAGAGAATATGACTCTTTTCTAGATATTTTTGGGTTTATTTACAACTCCCTGGCAAATTAACTCCCTAGCCGTTTCTTCTGGTTTAACTTACTGAAGAAGAGCTTATCTTGCGATTCGACCACTGTATCCGTTCCTTCTTAAAATATTTTTGACTGTATCTGGCTGGACTTGAATCCCATAGTAACTATTTATTCTGATGGCTACTGAGGTGTCAGTAGTGTGAGGTTTTGCATACACTTCAGTAAGTATGACTCACCTCTGGCGATTCTCGAGTCTATCCTCCAAAGATTACAACTCTCTATGTATTTGTAGTCCATACTTTACAGTAGCATGTGACTTATCCAACAAATATGCAATTTTTCTTAGAGATAAGCCCTGCGTACCATAAGCTTTTGAGAGGGCTTATGGTACGCAGCATAAGCTCTCTCAAATCACGAAAAAAACGCATATTGAAAAAAACAAATCAGTTTCCCAGGCCCTAGTAACGTTAATACTGAACTAAGATTTGATTACAGAGATAAGATTTATACATATAACACTGGAATGACGGCCATATTACAACAAATAGGATTAATATTAAAAGTGTATGGAAACTTTTTTGTGCCATCATTAACAAATTACATTCTACATCGTTTTTTATTAATGATGAAATGAAAATAAATGTATCTATTTTTTAATCTAATAAAGTTAAAAATAAATAGCTATGCAAAATAAAAACATGCTGTATGGAAACTTTTTGAGTTAGTGTATATCCGTACAATTCACATTGAATGTGATTTCTTACAATATCTAAGAAAAATATTTAAAGACATTAAAAATAAAAGGGATTAACGATTAACAAAAAACGTATTTTATTGTCAGTTTATCGAAAATTAATGCTTCAATAGCAAGAAATGTAAACAAAAATACATTGAATTATTTAAAAGTAAGCTGCGGCGTGATCCTCTTAATGTAGGGCTGCAGTACTGCTCTCCAGGTACCGGAATTTAAATCCAGGATTTGGCCGAGATAATTATTTATTATCTGAATCTACCCGTGGGATGAGTCAGTTGTAGGAAGACTCTCCTGGATCCTACCCTGTCTTTCAGAAAATGGGTACTCCAAAATTGGGCGAAAAAAGATTCTTGAGAAAAGAGGAAAAAAGATATTGATCTCGGCCTCATCGCCTCCTTGCCAAGATGTTGGCTTAGAAAAAGTATCTATCTGTGAGTGTACTTTGTTGTTGAGGTACACGTTTTAATTAAATTTTGTGTGATGTGCGAGCCAGATTTTATGGTTCTAAGTTACATGTAACCTAATTATTATCCTCACATTCTTTCTTTATATTGGGTCGGCAAACAAGTCCTTTCGTTTTTTTTTTTTTTGTTTATTATTGTCACTATGATACACTCCTTATCTAGTGAATCAGTCCCAAAGGTGGATTGTTTATCCTGTTTGTAATATGTCAACAAGTACATCTATTAATGCTTGTAGAAACTAGATAAGTATTGTGTTTGTTATTGCACTGTGAATATAAAAGAAAATAACTTTCATAATTGGCATATTTTTTCATTAGTTAAAAAAAGAAGTAAGCTTGCGGCAGAAGATCATAGAAAAATGTGTTTTGTTTATAGTCAGGAAATTTTGGTATCAAAACGAACGGTCCGGTCGCCCACATGAAATCAAAACGAGCAATGTAAATGTTATTGTTGATCAAATTTAACCCAATCCGTACCGAGACTGCTAAGACCCTAAATGTTTCGCACAAAAGCGTGCAAAAACCATTTTTACAAACTATGCTACGTTCCCCGGCATATTGTTCAAAACACTCTCTAACCAGAGAACTTGACTACACGCATTTCTGTTTTGATTCACTACGGCAACGGCAGCAAAACGACCCATTTTTAAAAAGGTTAGGAATAGAGATAAAAAATATATTTTTTACGATAATATAGCCTGCAGAAAATCTTTAGGACCTTGTAGTTTGACTTCAAGAAGACTGGGATTTAAAGGGTGTTATTTTATATGAGCTATTGCCATCAGAATAAACTATTGATTCAAATCTATTCCAGTGGCGCGACAGGCCGTTTCTGCTACAGTTACAGGCAGTAGGTTCTGGGCCTCGTGGTGTAATCACCTGCGAGATTACACTCACGTTTCTCGATGCATTTTGTAGTGTAGGGTCATCACTCCCTACGCCTGGTTTTGTGAGTGGCAACCATTTGGCTGACGGGTCTCACGTACCCGGGAAGAGGCAGTGAGTGAACCCCCATTTAATTAAATTCTTACAAAAGCCCCATCGGGACTGCTCACAATTAACAAAATTGGATCAATCAATAAAAATAAACGTCTAAAACTGGCAAATCGGAAGAGTGTTTTATCGCACCAAGAAAACGCTAGGTCCCAGATCTTATCGGCCACTCGCAATAAACTATTGAGCCTTGGATGCTTCATTTTGTCTCATCCTTTTCTATTGAATTTTCTATTCACCAGACCTAGCTCTAAGTGTCTACCACTTATTCCGGTCTCTGCAAAATTCTATGAATGGAAAGAAATTCCAAAAGGAAGAGGACATAAAAAAACACTAAGATCACTTTTATAACAATAAATTCTAGACAACCTATGAACATGGCATTATACAGTTAGTGGAAAGATGGGAAAATAATCATATTAGTTAATCGTCAATTCATTTTGTTGTGTCAAAGCTCCTAGTTTCACTTCGTCTGAATAAAAGTACACTCTGGGTTGGACTGAATATAGGATCACTTGAAAAAATACTCACAATAGTAGAGGAAAAATAATATAAAATAAAATTGACTTACCAAAGTGGATATCATGAAGATGTGCGTAAAGCCCCTACACCCTCCAAATGCATTTCTGAGTCCGGGGAAAGTTTTAGAAGTCTTTTGACATGTTGAACCAATCGGTTTAGAAATCTTCTCCCTGAATACCCACTTATTTGCAAGTAAGTAAAAGTCTAAAAGAAATAAATAAAAATAAAAATAATGATAATAAAAAATAAATAAATAAAAAAAAAATAATAAAAAAGGGATACCCAATGCTGTAAAAATATTGTGTATTAAAATAAATTTTGACAAACGGAAAGGTCTTATTTACCAACACAATTTATCTATAAACGAGTTTAGAATGTTGGCTTATGATCAGTTTTTTATGATTATATCACTGTATGAATATTTTTTAAGATATTAGTAATGTACTACGATGCAAATCAGTAATTCTGTTGATGACATCTTGTATGAGGACGATCTCGAAGCGAAATAACATAGCATGATACATAAGCGAGGAGTGGGGAATGATAAGAAAAAAAACCTAATAGAGTGATCATGAAGGATTTGATGCCCGTTATGAAGACATCAAATACAAATGGACACCATTTTTAGAAGCGTTTTGATATCGAACGACCAAGTAATCGACTCTTGAGATTGGAATCGAACGACATCTTTATAAACACCGATTTACTTCAGTGGCCTTCTACTTGATGTTATGGAAGCGGAATTGGCTGTAGATGTAGCTTTGATTTATATAATAGGAGTAGGGAATAAATGGCCTATCTTAGGGAATAGGTCCAATCTTCTTTTCCAGATGAACAGATAACAAATGTTTAAAAATATCTAAGAAAACCTATGAAATAATTTACGATGGGTACTTATAAGGAAATCACGAGGTTTTTTTTTTTTTTTTTTTTTTTTTTTTTTTTGAAGAGTATTGTGGATTTAATTTTTAAGACAAAGCAGTACCGTTTTCTGGATATTTTCGCCCACAGAGTCTAGACAGTTTACCATGTGACTCGTACCTAACTTTTTATTCTCATGTTCTCTTTAAATATTTTCATGTTTACAGCATATTTTTGCTAGTTTTGATAATGAGGAATAGGATCTTAGAAATACGCAATGCATGGAACAGTGTGAAGTAAGGAAATTACCGGAGAAATAAGAGGGTTTAAAATTTGCAGAGGAGTCCCTTACTTAGTTGGAGAATTCTTCTTCTTCTTTCAGTGGCGCGACAGGCCGTGTAAGCCCTAGGCCTCGCAGTGTAAACTCACGTTTCACGATGCAATTTGTAGTTCAGGGTCATCACTTCCTACGACTATTTTGTGAGTGGCCACCATTTGGCTGACGGGTCTCACATACCCGGGGGAGAGGCTGTGAGTGAATCCTTTTTTCACATACCATTTATTTTTACATCCTTATAAAAGCCCCGCCGGGACTGGGATTCGAACTCACAACCTGTAGCATGAGAGACTAGCGCGCTAGCCACTCAGCTACGGGCTCCCCATTAGTTGGAGAATACACAGTTAAAAACTAGAATTCTCACAATCGCAATTCTTTCATATATTAGGTCTTTTTTTTTAGTATTTTCAACCAAAAAATTAAAAGAAATACCCCCTCCCTTCCCACAAAATTGAATTAATTCAAGTTACTTAAAACCTGAATAATGAAAAAGAAATCCGTTTGTCGTACGCCGTCGGCGGTATTTCTCCGGAACTACTGGACCAATTTTTGTTTTAATTGGCTACAAAAATACTAAGTCATTCAAAGACGGTCCTAACCCCTAGGCGGTGATATTAGCTAGCCACTTTTAAAAATGGCGGCTGATTAAAAGTGATTTAATTCAATAACTTAGTTATTTTTGAGGATAGACAAATTACAAAAGATGTAATTCCACCGAAACTCGGTTATTATTTAAGGTAAAGAAAAGTCGAAAATATTTTCGATATCAAGACACCGCGATAAACAAAGTAAAAAGAAAAAAAATCTTATAGATGTGAGAGATGTGATTATCTGATAACTCGGGTATTATTGATGAAAGAGAACAATGTAAAGTGAAATTTTATTTTAATGAAAATCAAAGAAAAGAACCATATTAAATTAGAAGTGGTCCTAATATTATAATGTAATAAGATTAGTATTATTATTACAACTTTGTTTTTACGGTTGTTCGGAAGATGCATGCCTGAGGAGATGGATAAAGTGGAAGATGATGCTTTGCGGATGAGAGGTAGGTATGGGATTCCAAAGCCAAGCAGCACGAAAGATAAAGGATTTTCTAAAAGAAAATATTTGTGAAAAGAAATTAGGTTAGTGCGATGGTATCTTGTATTATCATTGTCCTGTCACTAACGGAAATGCTGGTAAACTATTCTAAAATAGAGTAGTAGGAGAAACCATCCTGTGACCAAGGTACAGTGAACCCACAGACTATTTCAGCAATAGCAATCCGCAGGGCTTGACCACCGT